>JAMXBD010000264.1:0-1285206 GCA_024138025.1 Combretum micranthum
TATGAACATCTATGACTTTTAATCAATCACCATAAAAAAAATCTATAGCATTAACTTACAAGTAAAATATTATTATATTTTTCTAAAATAGTTTAATTCGGTTTTATGAATTGGTTTGATTTACCTTTAAACCAAATAATAAATTTTTATGAAAATATTTTATATTTTTTTAAAATAGTTTGATTGGGTTTTATAAATTTGTTTAGTTTACCTTTCAAACTTAACCATAAATTTACGAATTAGTTCATTTAAATAAAATTATTAAAAAAATATTTTTATATTTTTTAAAACAGTCCAATTAGTTTTTTTTTCTCACGTTAATTGTATATGTGCTTTTATTCGCGGACTTCTAGGTTTTTTCCATTCTTTTTCTTAACTGGTTCGTACTTCGTAGTCATGTCTATCCAGTAGATGGACCCCTTCCAATACATTTCCTCGAAGGCGATTTGCAATTTCATAACTACGCAGTAATCATAATATAACAAAATAAAATACACACGACAAAGTATTTCCCCTTCACCGCGGAGTAAACATCATATTACAATTTCTCGGTAATGACAATTGAACGGGACGTCTCGTGACGGGCCAGAACTGGACGTCTCGTGACGGTTTTTTATTGGGAAAACCGCGGTATGAGTTTCTTCTCAGATATACAGGTCCGTGCTTTTGGCGTTTCTCTGACAAGAACTCTACATCCAATTTTTATTTTTATTTTTTTTTCAACTGTGGAGACTGCCTGGAAATGATGATATGAAACGCTGCGAATCTTACAGAGTTGTTTAATATTAATGGTGGGCTTATACTTTTCTTCTTCCACGGTCTTGTCTTGCCATATGTCGTATTTATAAATTCGCCTCTTCAACTTTTACAAACACTTTCATGCATCAGCACATATATTACAAGTGATAGCCTTGCTTTGCCTCTTCAATAACTTAAAGCTTCAAGTCACCTAGTTGTTCCTTCTTCTTTTTTTGTTCTTCAGCATCTTCATCAGTTCTTGAAGGGTCTTCTTCTCTTGGTTTCAATAGAAGGTACCACTTTTATTTTTCAGTTTCATTTCTTCCGTTGAAACTGTTAAACACTGCAAAAAGTTATAGACTTGGGGTTTTGAGTATGTTCTTTTTCCAATGCTGTGGATACCCATTTGTTTTGTCCTTCGAACTATTGCTGTTGTAGCTATAAATTGCTTTTGTGGTCAGGTTAACGAAAGATTGAGCCCTAAATGGCAATGTACATATCTTGCTTTACTTACATGCTTAAAGGCTTAGATTTGCTGTCACATATTGAACTGTTTATAGCTATTTTTGGGATGGGTGCACTTCTGCTGGTTTGATTGCATCTCTGTCTCGCTGTAGTTGAGTTTTATTGACTCTGCCCATACAATTAAATGCTGGAGAAGATTACATTGCGATGTAACATGTATTATCAGGGGATACAAGTCTCATTGTAGTCCTAAACAAGTCTAAACTTTTAAGTATAACAGTGGGAATCCTGCATCGTCACTCAACCCCATATAAGTAATCATCCATTTGATGAGTTCTAATCAAAGCATCCACTTGTATCTTTTGAGAGTATTTGGTATAATAAGTATAAAAATCCACACCAAATTTACAAGATTAAGAATTTATATAAATGAGTGTGGCACTAATCTCAACATCTTCCACTCACTTTTCGCAAAATAAGAGGAGGCCTCGTATTATTTGGATTTAAGAGGATGAAAATGGCGAGGATCCATTTCCTGTCTTATCTATTGCCGAAGAGTCATTAGAAAAACCACCTAACTTATAAGATGTCTCGAGGTTGACTGGTTGAGGCTATACACCGGGTCAAGTCAACAAAGCTATATAAATATAAGGGAAGATGATGTGGGGTCCTTTCTTTTGTGCTTGTCTTTTTTCCTTTATCTTTAATGGTTTATTTGAAAAAAAAAAAAAAAAGAACCGGAAAAAACGTCAGTACATAACAACTCCGGCTTTTTCATGTGAAATTATGCGTCTGTCGTCCTTTTCTTTTCGTTTGTCACATTGCTTTTAAGTTATTGGTTTAGTGTTAATTTGAATTTGAATTATGATATTATTATGTTTTCGAATGCATTAGTCAAGAAGACTGGTTGTCTTTTTTTAATCAGGTTCACTTTATCTGCTCAAAGACACCCTTTTCTTCCGGGAACATGGCGACAGGTTCATCATCAGCTGCTGCTCTAAATCAAGCGATGGATGAGAGTACGGTAGAGCAGATCGAGTTGCTTATTGGTAAAGAAGATTCGTACGGAGGTGTTACCGTCGAAATAGAGAAGCATATGGATACTGAGGTGTTCGTTCCTCTGCTCAGGGCTTCCCTCGTACGGTGGAAGCAGCTGGTACTACATAGGACTTATCTTATCTTGGGCATACTCTATAGCCGAATTTGCTTGATCTTTTCTTTTCAGTGTCTTATATCGGACGATTTACCTATTTTCATGTCTTTTTATGGACGTCTAATTGCAGGAAAAGAAGGGTATTTGGATAAAGTTGCCTATTAAGCATTCACACCTTGTTGAATCTGTGGTGAAGGTACATAATATCTGTTTTCTTTCTTTTTAAGCCATTATACACTTTTATGGGTCGGGTGGGCTGCAGTTGTTACTTGTGTATTGAAGGTTTTGATCATTATAAGCTAGGCTAATTGATCAGTATACATGCTTGAAATGTCTTGTGCGGATTGTCATATTGGAATATTGGAAGATCTTCTGAATAGACCTGGCTTATGAAGGTTGTACAAGCACATACTGTTTGACAAATGGCCATCACATGCCCCAGTCATGTTGTGATGACTGAATATACATAGGATTATTATCCATATGCCTTGGTTATGTTGTAATGACCACTATAGAGATGTATTAGCACTACTCTGGTGATTAGTTCGTCGCACTTTTGATTCACTTTAGCACAACGCCCTGACTTTGTGATTGGACATGGAAACTTGGCAGGAAAAATTTAGATATCACCATGCGGAGTCAGACTACCTTATGCTTGTACGTTGGATTTCTGATGATAAAGATACCATCCCTGCAAATGCTTCGCATCGAGTTGGTGTTGGTGCTTTTGTGATAAATGAAAATAAAGAGGTAAATGTTTCACCTCTTCTTTTTTTATTTTCTTGGCTGTTCTTTTCATTATCTAAAATTATTTAGTCTTTTTCATGTTATATCAAATTCTGAAAAGGATCTTTACCTTGGCATAGGGCTTGACATTTTCTATTTCATACGTTGACTGATGCTATGGTTTTTTCAGCTATAATATGATCTCCTATCTATGATTTTGTTATTCCAGATGTTGATGCTTTTGCTTCTATTGTTAGGTGCTTGTGGTACAGGAGATTAGCGGCAGATTTAAAGGTACAGGATTCTGGAAGCTCCCTACAGGAGTTGTCGATGAGGTCTGTGCATCATACATTGAACTACAATTCAACTGTTATCTAAATCCAGACATAGTCTGACATTTGGCATGATTTTTTCATTTCAATAGGGTGAGGACATTTGCACGGCAGCTGTAAGAGAAGTGAAGGAAGAGACTGGAGTAAGTTTAAATTAATCTTTTAAATTTAGAGCTGAAAGTACTTGCTTTGGGATTCATCTACATACAGGTTCAACCTTAAGTTTAACATGGCTTCTTTTTCTTTCAGATTAAAACCGAATTCAAGGAAATTTTGGCATTCAGGTGTTAATTTTTACCAGTTGGTTTAAAAGATTATTTATAAACATTTGTATATTGCATATTTTTTGTCTTTCCATGCAGAGAATTCCTTAGGAATGTTGGAAGTAAACAGACCTCATTTTTCAGCTAAAACAATATTGCCCCACAAGCTTATATCTTTCATACTCTGACCACAATTTTCTTTATTTCAACACAGGCAAAGTCACAAATCCTTCTTTAACAAATCAGATCTGCTCTTCGTCTGCTTGCTACAGCCATGTTCATCGCATATTGAAAGGGAAATTACAGAGATTGCAGAAGTGAAGGTACTATGCTCAAGTCTCTTCATTTCTAGGTTAATCCACACGAATGTTACTTACTGAGGTACACCAGACAATGCTATTGATGTGACTGCTGGAACAAGTGTTATATGTGTTGTTCTTAATTTCACTGAGAACTTAATGAAGATGAAATGGTCATATGCAAATATAACTTAGGTCTCTAAGTACATAGAATGCTACAACTAAAGAAAGGGTGTTATGCAATTCAAAGGAATTGAAAACCGTCTGCATTTTTCTTATCCACCATTGTCACATAAAAAAAAGAACAAAGTTGGACTCTTGACAACAGATGTAACCTGTAACCAAATATCATCACATTATTATAGTTCCGATGCTGATATAGTTTGTTATTTGATTCAAGTCTTGAAAATATTATCTTTTTACTTTGGTTCCTCTTGGACTAATCAGAAGATTCTTCGTGTAATTGATTTGTCTGAGTGCTGTTGGAACTATTTTTACTGTAGGATTACTTGAAAGCCCTAGATGTGTAATGGTTGCTTCTGATATCTAAGGACTTTACTATTGTTGCAGTATGCTGTTTTGAGGAAAAATTACCTAAAAACAACATAATTCAGTCTGTCTTAGGTGCCAAAATTGTGTTGTGTGCACTTAGCAGCCTTTCTTTATTGCATGGTTTGGTTTAAATGGCTATTCTTCCATGTTAAATGGTTCAAAATTTATCATTCCCTTTCCGTCATCTTACTTAAAAACGCATAGCATTATGTCCCTGATTTCATTGATCACTTGTCTTAAACTACTTTCTGTTACCATTTCAGTGGATGTCAATTGAGGAATATGCATCCCAGCCTTTTGTTCTTAAGAATGAGCAGTTCAAATACATGGCAAAGATCTGCATGGCCAAAATGGCTGACGACTATAGCGGTTTCGCTCCCTTTCCTGCAAAAACTGGTTCGGGGAAGACTATCTACATTTACAGGAATGCAGAGCAAAGCCTGGATTAGAAACTATAGTTAATTGTTTGTACTATGCATGATGATGTCATCTTTAGTTTGTGTCGGAAACGATTGTGAAACATATAATATTGCCTGGATTAAATCTGTATTTTGTTAGATCGTAAAATCCATGATGTCATCTTTTTTAGTTTCTGTAGTAAACATGGTAAATCATTTGTACCCACATTGCTATTATTCATATGTATATTATACTGATTGTGGTGATATTCAAAAAGCTGTTGGTTGCTTCTAGAGCTCATTTGTAGAGAAAGCTTCATTAACATGTAGGAAGATAAGAGCCATTCTTAAAACCTTCAGGGTCAATGACCCATCATGCTGATGTCAATGAGGGTCAGGTCTTGGTAAAACCTGTGAATCCCTTCACCAAAGGGAGGCTGCTGCATATGCCCAAATGCGCTGGCCACCCTCTGCTTCCTACCAAGGCATTCTTGTGAATATCGGTTTCTACTGGTTCGTTTCTATAGAGAAGCGAATAGGTGAACCAAAAGAGGGCGAACAATCTAAAGAGTCCTACAAGTCTACAACAAAAGATGATGTGTGAGCAAAACGTGGAGACTTCGTTATATATCGATCCAAGGAGGCCGAACTATGTCCCATGGACACAAGCTAAACCGCCCATCAAACGTCTATATGACTCAAGAATTTCATCATGAAACAGTGAATTTATGAATAGCAGGATATATATTTGCACGCGCGCGCATGCGCATGCGCGAGCAAATTAGTCTTTCTTATATATGCAAAAACTAAAATGAGTTGAAGAAGTTACAACGAATCTTTAAATTTTACATCATCAAAAAACAATATAAATAGCAATGACAGAGCAAAAAAGGGATGAGTGTACTTCCTCAATAGCTAAGAAAGCTCCTCTTCCTCCTTTCTATTATTCCTGGAATCATAGTTGCTCAAATAAGACGGGAATTACCATTAAGGTACTTAATAATTTTTTTTAAGTTGCTACTATCTCTACTAAGAAGCTCTCTATTTTATTCCGTAATTTTTTTTAGAGAAACTTACTTGATAATTTTTTTAAAAATTTTGCAGATTCCATGTTACTACATAATTACATTGCCAATAAAATTTAGAGAGAGATGATTGCTTACCCATGCATCTCTTGATGCAATGCAAGCCCCCAATAAAAATGCCCCAAGGAACGAGTGAAATGACTTGGAATGACACTTGGAATGAAACAAGACAGAGGATTTGAGAATAAAAATAGTGTTGAAAGAAGCTTGAGATAAGACACTTCTAATTTTAAATTTGATTTTTGACAAATGGAACTTGAGAATCATGAATTGAGATAAAGCATTCCTTAATATCACGCTTGTATACCAAAATGATTTGGAATCGAATATTTCAGAATGGATTAGAATAGAATAGGTTCCAAAATGAGAAATTCATTCCGATGTTTGGAAGTGTACATGGAATGAAATAGCTATAAAATATATTTATTGGAAATATCCCTAACAATAAATGTAAGTTATGAATATGCATGGAAGTGTACATGGAATGAAATAGCTATAAAATATATTTATCGGAAATATCCCTAACAATAAATGTAAGTTATGAATATGCAATAGAATAAAAGAGTAATTATATTGCATACAATTAATAAAATTGGAATGAAATTGCGATTTTGTCTTCTCAAAGGCGGAATCGAATTTCCTTTCAAAATCAAAATTGTTGATTCCAATAAATCGCGATTTTAGCTTCTAAAGGTGCATCGGAAATGGAATGAACCTGGAATCGCGATTCCATTCCGACTCCTTTCCTGTGTACCAAACATGACATAAGAGAACAATTGATGATATTTACTTTTACTTAATATATTAAGTATTTTAACAGTTGTAGAAGTTAATGTAAATGTCATTCTAACCATTTACTTAATATTTTAATATCTTGTAGCAGATGTAAATGTAGTTTTAAGCAGTTTAATGTAAATAGGATTTGCTAAAACAATAATAAGGATTTTACTGAGAATATATTTTTATGATGTACTTCAACTATGCTATTAGTCTCAAAATATGATAGTAAAATCTCCTTTAAAAGAGAATTTATTCAATCCATTAAAATAGTTGCAGTTCTTTTCAAGTTCTCCAAATACTTGATTAATGATCTATGATCCTCTCTAGGGGTGCAAATGAACTAAGTCAGTTCACAAACTACTTGAGTTTGGCTTGATATTTATTTGAGTTTGATTCGAAAATAGTTAAATTGAACTCAAATTTGAATTCCAACTATTCGAATAGTTTATCGAGTTGAACTCAAACTTTATATGTGTAATTCAATTAGTTTGTAAGCTTAATTGAGCTTTATCGTGCATAAATGTTAATTGAATTCGAATCAAGTTTAGGTATTAATATTTATTTAATTAGAATTTAAAATATATTTTTTAATAAATCGAGCCTAAATGAGCTTAATCGAGTCGAACTCGAGATTATATTATTTTATTAATTTTATTACAAGTGGAACTTGAGCTTAAAATATCAAGCTCGTCGAAGTCGAACTTTGAATTTTTGACTCGAACTTGAATTCGAACTCAACATTGTACCATCTCAATTCGATTGCAGCCTTAATCCTCTTATAGGCTCTATTCTACCAGGGTAGCTCCAAAAAGGATCTTGTAAAATAAAAGACCACACCCAAGTTAGCAAAGTATCTCAACTCATATCATCTCCTAGGCATTACAGATAAGTTATTAATCATAAACAATGCAACAATATTACATATGAATTGCAATATCACATGTGATCTATTAATAACTAATGTAAAGTAAAAAGTATAATTGTCTCCTCCTCTAACAATGGGTTGTGGACACTAGAGTCCCACCAGTATTCAAGCTGTCCAAATCAATAATTCTCTTATCATCACATCCTTATTTACTATAACTTATAATAAACCACAAGAGTGATTTTTCTTCTTGCTATTAATTATGACACCCTAGGAGGATTGCGTCTCTAAACGGTGAAAGAATTTAAACTTTGCCGCAAACACAATCATCCCCTAATGGATTAGTTTATAAATCATCAAAAGCAACATTCTACTTCTACTTGTCCTTCTTCTTTTCTTTTCTTTTTTATTTTTATTTTTGTTAATTTCTATGCAAATCAAAATCACGTAGTTACAAGCACAACCGAAATCCTAAAGACGAATCAAGGATAAACATTCAAAATAGTCACCTTACCATTATTTTTAGGTCGTAAATATTATTGGAATCATTAGTAGACCGTTAAAGCTGCCTAAGATAAAAAATAAAATGATATAACAATCTATTCGAATAACATAGGTAAATTGATTCATCTTTAGGATGAGCAATTAAAATTTAATATTTTTTGTTCATTTTAAATTATTTGTTTACATCTTAACGGTCCTTAAAAGAATGCATAATTCCTTGAAACGTGATATCGTCCCTGAAGTCATAGCATACAAGTCCCTGAAGTCAAAATATGATATATCTCTAGAATGAGGGTGCATGCTCTTAAACGTCGATCATGTATCTTTAATATTATAAAAATTATTGGATATTATTGTGGTTTCCAACTCAATTTATATATTTTTGTAATTATACACCCGAAATTTTAAGTTTTCAATTTGTTCACTTGTTTAGTTGCTAGGTTTATACGTCATCTCTTTCTGTTCTGTATTGAAATATGATTTTTTTGTTTATAAAATACTCCAAACCTTCATCTAAGTTAGAAATAGAGTTTAGATAGATTAAATAAATCAAATGAAGTATAGGATGTAATTAGACAAGTTGACAAAATCAGATTGACAATTAATTAAGTTGAAATTGAGATTCTTAAACCCTTAAACTTTGGCCTATATTCTAATTCCTTAATCATAAAATTTGAGTTCATTTGTTTTTATAAAAATATCAATTCTTAAACCAGAACTCAAATTAAATATCATTTTATTAGTCTAAACTAAGTTTATAAATTAGGTTCTTATTTTAAGTTCTTAAATTCTAGTCTATTGGCTCTGAAATTATTTTCTAATCTCTTATAGAACTAAAGATATTGATCTAAAAGTTCTAAACCCAATACCTTTATTATAAGATATCTTAAATTATTTTATTCTTTCCTTTTCCTTTTTATTTTCTCTGCTTTCCCTTTTCTTCCTTTCTTTCTTGTCTCTCTCTGTTTCTTTCTTTCTCATTCTCTTCCTCTTCTTTTCTCTCTTATGTCTCTCAAAATCATCCTTAAAATCTCAATTTCAAAAGAAATAAAAGAGAAATCAAAGTTAGAAGATGAGATAGAAGAAGGAAATCAAAGTTAGGAGAGCCCAACAACATGAAAAAAGATCAAAGAGCATGTGATTGCTTAAAATATAAATGTTGTTTTTTTTCTTGTTGTCATTGTTGTTATTACATGTATATGTTGTCTTGATGTTAGATTTAAGTAGAAATTGCGATGAAGTTGACAATGATGGATATATGAGCATAAAAGTTTTCTAGGTTAGTATATGCATGTAGAATAAAGCAAAAAGGGGAAAAATATGTTTTTCGTGTATTGGGTAAAAAATCACAGGTGTAACTTTGATTTTTTAGACTATCAAATTCAATAGCTTTTCATAAGTCATGAGCGTGATCATACTGTGGGAGCCTCGGATGTTGAAATTGTGAGTAATCAGTAGTGTGATCAAGTCCTTGGTCGGATCGGGTTGAATGATTTTTCTCAATCACGGGCGTGATCTTTGATTTAGTGATTTTGTTTTGAAAACTTTTGGGAATCAGGGCGTGACTCACCCCTTGATAGTTCGGATTGTTTTTAAATTTTTGAAATCTTAAAATCATGGGCATGATCCCAGCTAAAATAATTTTAGTTCAAAGTTTTGTTCACGGGTGTGATTGAATACTTGGTAGCTTTAGGTGATTGAGTTTTTGAAAATTACGAGCATGATTCAACTCATGATCCCCTATGTTCATCTTTTATTCCTTGATCACGAGCATTATCATGGGCGTGAATTGGAATCACGGCTATAGTCACAGGCGTAACTCATGGTTGCGCCGTGTTTTCCTTGTTTAAATAAAATGAATAAAATAAATGATAAATGATAAATATGATGTGTTAGAGCTTGTATAAACGAGTTAAATGAATTAATAGGATTCATAATTAACTTGTGTTAATATAGTTTCTAAATATAAAATGAATTAGTAAATAATCTTAGTCTAACTTCACTAAATAGGCTTTAGTAGGCTAGAATGGATTAGATTGATTAAGTTTAATCACCTTAGCTTAGTAATTGGATTAAATGATTGTTTCTAATCAATTTGGTTAAGTTAAGTTAAAATAAGCTTAATAGCCAATAATTGGCTTAGAATAATGAGTTAGGACAAACCATAGATAATATGGAGAATATGTTGTTTTAAATATATGTTTGTTTGAAATATGAATGTTTCATGATGTTGTTATAATAAAATATTATAAAAAAAATGAAAAGAAATAATTTGATAGAAAAATGAGAACTGTCCATATTTTAGCAGGACAATCTTTGCAGCCATAGCGGGGTTCCTAATTAGTGTATGATCAAATAGGGTTTTAATAAAATTTTAAGATAAGTGGATATCTAATTCGATTCCTTAAATAAGTTTAATTCTTGAATCTATAGATGTGGATACTTTATTTATCTTTTGAGGTGGATTCTGAAACACCCTCCGAGTCTCTGTTTGGGTTTCACATAAAAAGCACATAGTAACTTGCGTGGTGATATTAGGATAGGCATCTTAAAACAAACTAAAACTTAAAGATGACTTTAATAATTGAGTGCTTCTTGTGCTTGTGTCGTTGAATTCGGTCTAGGGAGTGGCATCCTTATTCGAGCAGACACAATAGTTTAGGCGCTTAGGTGATCCTCGTCATGATGTCGTGACATTTATAGGTAGCTTAGCGGGTAATTGATGGGGTAAACAATATTGGTGTAACGTCTATCGTGTAACGTCTATCTTGATCAATGAGAAGTAATATATTAGGGCTTACGTTTATGGGACCATTAAGACTTTTTATATTATGGACTGTGATAAGTAGAGTGTGTGTAATGGCTATGAACTCTAGATGAGACTTCTTTTCCTTTTCAGTTATATCATCTAGGAGATATAGGTATTCGGGCTGCCTATATCAACCTTCTGAGCGTCGTGTCATTACTCAGGACCCTCAGATTCTCGATGGCTTGTTTTGGAGTGTAAGTGCTTCTATGATGCTTGATTTACTTTAAATGAAAGATAATAACTCACTGTTTGTTGCATTGCATTTAGCTAGGCTTGTGTGTCACTTTGTATGTGTCTATGTTATTGTGTACTGAGCTTCGTCTCATTATTATTATTGTTGTTGTTCTTTTTCCAGGTGTGTTGAGGATGATGATGATGTTGATGATTGGATGATGATGATCTTGATTTGATGAAGATGATAGTACTGCTGTTGGTAATGATGATGCTTGGCTCAGGTTTTGACGATATTGGATGAGTAAAGTAGGTTAGGACCATGGATTTTATTTGTATTTATTTATGTTTTGTTTAAAGAACTGGATTTATATTTTAAGTTGTAATATTCTTTTAAGGGCCTGTTAGAGCCTATATTTTGTAAACGAAGTTTTTAAAATTTTGTATATGATCATTTAAAAGAGTATATAAGATACCTGATAGTATGGTTTTGTTTGAGGAAAAGATTATCTACTCATGAGAATATATTACAAAATGTTTTACAAAGTTTATTTTAAAAGTTTTAAATCTAGTTGTTTTGAGAATCTAATTACAGGATTTCATGATTTAAAAGCGAATAACATATGTTTACAATAAACATATCATTCAAGAAGGCCTACATGTGTAATACTTAGAGTATTATATATGGCCGGGAGATTTGACTTACCTGAATTATATATGTAGGGTAAGTCAAGTCCTTACAGTTTATGTGGGGATCTGATTTGTTATTAGCGTATAATACAAAATATAACATTACAAGT
This sequence comes from Combretum micranthum, assembly GCA_024138025.1. Lineage (NCBI taxonomy): Eukaryota > Viridiplantae > Streptophyta > Magnoliopsida > Myrtales > Combretaceae > Combretum > Combretum micranthum. The sequence continues at coordinate 11,941 of JAMXBD010000264.1, forward strand.
ATTGCATTGTGATTGGCTACCTGTAATGATAGAGATAACAAAAATTAACAAAAGGAGATGCGGTATGATGTAGTGATTCAACATCTAATTAGATATACAAATTAACAATTTAAAACTTTAAGCCTATAACTACATAAAGGCACAAAATTGAGTTTTAAGTCAAGACATTGACTCAAAAATAATTTAAAATTTTAGGTGTATAATTTCAAAATGGCGTAAATTTGAGGTGCAAGCCTTGACATTGACTTAAAATGATTTCTATCTTAGAGATAATCAATTATCTTATAAGTTTAGAGAAGTTGTAAGTTGTGTTACTTTTGTTTGCTACCTTTATAAACATTTTATCAAATAAGTAAAATATAATATTTTGAGGTAAGTAAATAATTAATATTATATAAATTGGTGCAAATAACGTGTTAACATTTTAGGTTGTTAAAAAAAAAGATGAATGTTTTAAGTGGGTGACAAATATATACAAAAGAGAAATGATGTTTATTTACCCTACTGTATATATTAGAGATAATTTTTTTAATCACTTAAAATATTAATACCTTATTTGCATCACCTTGTAATATCGATTTCAATATTGATATTTTATTTGAATTTATCTATATATGTTGATACTTTCCGATCTAATTTATCCTTTATCAAATACTCTTTTCATCTCTTCTTTTATTTTAATAGTAAAAAAGAGAGTGTTACATTGTTTCACCATTAAAAATTATTTCTTTTTCTTTTTTAATGTTCTACGCTATCTTTTTAAAAAGAATTGATTTCACTAGGTCATGAAAGAGAGGAAATCACTAATAGAAGTATCATAGATATTTTGAGCATACCATGATTATGGGTCTATTTGTTTGGCTTTTTCCGGCAGATACTGACACTTTTTTCAAACTTTTTTTAACAAATTATTTATCAAGAAATAGATATAGATTAAAAAAAAAAGTTGGTAGTTCTCATCAAAAGATCAAATATAGATAAAATATAGATGCAAATCGGATATATTTGTACATATCATTTTGAAAAAGATACAGATACAGATACAGATAAAAAACAGATCATCCAAACATATCATAGAATCTTTTTGTAAATATTCCGTTTTCGAATAATTGTTTAGTCAACATAATCTAAGTGATAGTTATACAAAGAAAAATAAATGGTTAGCATCAAAAGATTAAAATGAAGTCTTTATTCCTTTCTTTTATAAAATATTGAATTGCTTGGACTTGACATAGTTAACGATGTTACGAACGATATGAGAGTATGAAAAGTAATGAGTATTGGAAGGTGAAATGGACGAGAATTGGCATGTACCATGACTTAAAATTGGAACAAGCTAAGGCTGTATGTGTTGATTCAAATTTGACACAATTTGTTGGCAGTGGAAATTGATCCAAATTTTGGATAATATTTGGCAGAGAAGGAACAAATGATAAGTGGATGTTAGCATGTGGACTCCGACTTGGATAACTGTGGCAAAGTGTTGATACGGTGTAGATAAACAAGTAAACTTTTCACGTATTTTGTACTCCTCATTTAATTAGTAAAGATTTTGCTCCTCTTTGCCATGGACATGGTCGAACCACATCAATTATTGTGTGTTTTCTCATTTCTTTAATTTGTTGTTATCATCCCAAATAAATTTTGCTTCCATATTAAAAAAAAAAAAAACCAACCAAATTGATATCAGAGCTAATATCGTATTTATTTGGGATTTTGATAGTCAACAATAGCAACAAAATTTGAGATTGAAAAATTTGATTGTAATTCTAGTTTTCTCTTATGGAAAATCAAGATGTATGATATGTTAGTACAACAAGGGTATCATAAAGCTTTGTTAGGGAAGCAAAACATGATAATGCTACAAAAGAATGAATTGGATGAGAAGGTTATGTTGACCATTAGACTATGTTTGTCCAATCAAATCTTAAAGGAGATCATCAAAGAGAAGATCCCTGTTGACTTGTGGGCCAAGCTAGAGCCATTGTATGTGGACAAATCCCTCAACACTAAGCTTCATAAGTAGCTATAGTTCTACAGTCTGTAAATGGAGGAAGGTGCAACCATTAAATCTCACATTGACACATTTACTTCTATTACTATGGATTTAGAAAACGTGAATATTGAGATTGATGGTGAAGATTAAGCCCTTAAGTTGTTATGTTCATTGCTACTTTCATACTTTCACTTTAGATAAAGCCTATTTTATGGTAAAACAATGTTACTCTAGCATATGTTAAATCTACACTCTTGTCTAAAGATCTTAATGACAATGGGTTGTTTGGTAGCAACAAAAGTAACAATTCAGGCATTAATAAGGATAGTATTGCTGAGAGCTTATAAGTTTGAGGAAGATCTTTCGAAAGAAATTCTGGCAATAATAGTTGTCTGAAGTCTAAATCAAAGTCTAGACACAGGAATTTGACCTGTAACTATTGTAGGAAGAAATGACTCATTAAGGTTGATTGCTTTCAAGTAAAAAATAAGTAGAAATGCAAAGATTAGGAAAATTGAAAAAAAAAATCTCTAGAGCTAACATTGCAGAAGAGGAGGTTTAGTGTGATGTTTTCACAAGAGCTAAAAACAAAGCCAAGCTCAAGTAAGAGTAGATTTTAGATTTCAGTGCCACATATCACATTTGTCCCAAGAAAGATTGATTCTCCACTTATGAACCGATCAATGGTGGAGTCATGTTAATGGCTGACAATCATTCCAAGAACATTGTTGGCGTTAGTTTAGTCAAAATTAAGATGCACAATGGTGTAGTAAGAACTTTGACTAAAGCAAGGCATGTTCTTGATATGTCAAAGAATCTTATCTCCTTAACCACTTTAGAGATCGATGGTTACAAGTTTGTTTGTAGTGATAATTTTTTGAAGGTGTTTTGATTATAATGAAAGCTCATCGAGTAAGTAGATTGTATATTCTAGAAGGATCCACTATTTACAAGCATTACTGCAGTTTTTACCTCCATGTTAGAGTCAAATGTCACTAAATTGTGGCGTATAAGACTGGGATATATGAGTGAGAAAGGCCTAACAATGTGGAGCAAAAGGGGCCTTCTTTTTAGACAGAGTACATCCAAGTCGGAATTCTAGGAACACTGTCTCTTCGGCAAGGAAAAGAGAGTCGGTTTCAACTCAAGGGTTCACAAAACTAAAATTAATCTTGACTATATCCATTCCGACCTTTATGGGATAGCTCTTGTTCCTTCAAAACGAGGTGCTTAGTACATGCTTACCTTCGTTGATGACTACTCTAGAAAGATAAGGGTTTATTTTCAAAAGAATAAAAGTAATGTGTCTACTCCTTTTAAGAAGTGGAAAGCTTTAGTTGAGAAACAGGTTGGCAAGAAGATCAAAAGCCTTCAAACTAATAATGGTTTGGAGTTTTGTGATGGTGATTTCAATAAATTATGTAAAGATGAAGGCATCATTAGAAATTTTATAGACAAAGGCACTCCACAGCAAAATGGTTTTACTGAGCGAAAGAATAGAACTCTATTAGAGAAAGTTCAGTGCATGTTGTCTAACTCAAGCTTATCCAAAGATTTCTAGGCAACAATAACTTCTACAACCTACTATTTGGCGAATCATTCTTATAATGCTTCTATTAGTTGCAAGACTTTAGAAGAGGTTTGGTCCGGTCACCCTACTGCTTATTCTAAATTGATAATGTTTGGATGTCTTGTCTATGTTCATGTTAATGATGGAAAATTAGAGCCTATGTCATGCCCCAAATGGTATCCTAAACGCGACAGTCCGCAACATCCAATATTAAAGCTTAATTATGGTAACCTTGGTCATCCCAAAAGCTTCGATATTAGGTATAAGGCATACCTTCACAATCATAGGAGATCAAACTTTGAAACAAGTTGTTTAAGAAGATATTCATATTAGCAATTAAGAATGAAAATCATTTCATAAGCACCTCAAATATAAAAGAGTTTTACAAATATCAAAGGAGCATTCCCTTATCAAAAGATTTAGTCCATCATAGTCTAACCAAAACAATTACATCAAAGATTTACTTAGAAGTCTAAGTCTACTTCTAGTAGTTGACTTCATGAAAAAAACTCCTTAATCTAAAAAGGTAGTACTTGAGAAAAGTATCCCCTGGGCATTAACCAAAGGTAGGGGTGTTGCAACAAATATCTAAGAAGGGGTAGGCTTACTTGCTTAGTGAGAATTATTTCCACAAATAAAGTATCGAGTAATTAATAACCAAACAAGTTATTCAAACAAGTATATGCAGTGCAACAAATATGTGAGCAAACGATACATATGATTTTTTAAGAATCATATGTTGAATGGATTTACCCCTCCACTCGGGGTTAGGTGTTCCGGGCCATTTAGACCCTATTCGTAAATAAAGTTTTTGTAGTTTTATACAAGCCACTACTAGCTACTTAAATATAGTTAATTCGGGTGTTTACCTATCATTTTATTTAGACGACCATTCACCATAAAGTAGAGTTTCAGGCTCTATGGACCTCACTGCTATGCTCTTATCTCATCAAGTGTATAGTAATGAATGCATGTGACTAACTACATAATATACATGAATCAATCTAATTAAGTACTTATGGCATAATATTAGATATTTTAGGAGTGATCATTGAATTTGTAGACATAATTTCTTTGCTATATCAAACATTTATTATAGACAATTCCTTCTTCGATATGCTTACCATAAATTCACCTATGTATATAAAGCACATGTACTTCCCATTTTATCCTTTTCTAATTCTAGTGTCTCTATTCTACAAGTAAATATAAGTACAAAATATAAAAAATAAACTCACTTGGTCATTGTAATAGAAAACTTCTAGCCGTAGTAGTCCTTGGGGTATGGAAACTCGGGCTCACGTTGCCTAAACAAGAGAAATACCCAAAATGAGTATTTATTGGAAGTTATACTTAAAGCTTGCAAATTCTATTTTATTAAGTTCGTCAAAATTCGTATGGGGTGAAATTCCAACTTAAAATGGCCATAACTTACTCATTTTAACTCGAAATTGCGCATATTATATACCGTTATTTACCTACTGAGAAGATCTATCTATTTCTAAGGTTATTTTTAACATAAAATGTCATTTGGGTTCCAAAAAGATGCATACAGAACTGATAAGAAAATCCTAGCCCTTAAAACATAACTTTTCCAAATTTTTTATCAACAAAAAATCTCATAGCATTCATATAAATCTATATAGTTGAAAAATCCTTTTAAGACATATGCAACTCATATTATACACATGATTCTAAATATTGTCTTAATTAATGATTTTTCATAAAACAATTTTTCTTAATAGTTGAAAAAATGAAGTTTGACAATTTTATTTTAAGTTGTTAGAAATAAAACTAAAGATTTTTGAGTCATTAAGTCATAATATAATTATTTTTCCTTAACTCTTAAAAGATGATTTAGATAAAAAATTTTAGTCTTTCCAAGTTATCTACCAATTTTATTTCCTAAGTATACTTTACTTGGTGAGTTGATTTTAACTTGTTTTGAAAAGCTTGTTTTGATCTTTGTACTTATGAAAATGTTAGTAAGAATCTTATAAACAAGTTTTAAGAAAAATTCTCATAGCAAGATATTATCAATATTGGGGTCTTAATGATAGTTTGAAAAGAGAGTAAAGAATTTTTTAGTTAATTTTTGAAAGGTCTTTGCATATTAACAACACTAAAATCTATGATGATCTTTGCCTAAAATTCTTTGAAAAGTATTTTGTTGAAATAAAATTCTAAATTTTAATGAAACTTTTCCTAAGTGATAAAATTACATTCTTATAGTGACTTGAGCTTATTTCCTTTTACTTAAGAAAGAACTTTCTATTTTTTATTAAGATAACAACAATCATGATCATGCATGAACATGAGTTTATAGCTAAGTAATATGACAAAAATAATTAATAAGGAAGATGGAAAATATTGAGATAAGCATATAATAAATGTTAAGTATTGGAAGTTTTAGCTTGATTCAAGGCTTCTGAACTTAGACATGAGCAAGTCCAAAAAAAAAAAAAAAGAAATAAGAAAATTTGTTTTGATTTGATAAAGATATGTCTAAGACTCGAAAGACTCATTTAATATAAAAGCATGGAATAAATAAATAAATTATAAAGCATAAATAAATAAATAATGGTTATTTTAGTGAGCTTATATGCTCTAAGAAATATATATACATAAATATATTTAATATCATATAGAAGTTAGATTAGAACAATAATAACATTATAACAACATAACAGTAATAAGATAACATAATAATAAAATGAGATTTATACATGAATAAGAAAATATGAACATAGTGTTGCTTCCATAACACTTATAGGTTTAGGAAACAGACACCATAGTCATTTTAACTTACATGATATGGTAAAGAAATATTGATAAGAATTTTACCTAAAGTAGAGAGGTGGATGGTAGAAAAAGAGAGGTTATTATAGTATGGGAATAATGGAAATATGGGGAGATGAGAAAAAATTTTGGAGAGAGGATTTGAGTAGTGATTTTGGGAGAGTTTTGTTATGGTAAATGACATGACAATCATATGAAGAAAACCTTAACGTGGATTAGAGAATAAAACTAGTAGTGGTTGGAAAAAAGGGGTTAAACCGAACCAATTCATAACTTAGATAAACCGAATTGAAAATATGAATTTTTAGACAATTTAGTTTAGAAAAATTTCAAATCACACAAAACCGTAAATTTATGGTTGGTTTGAAGGGGTAAACAAAATTAATCTAATTCATTTTAAAGAAATATAAAAATATTTTACTTGTAATTCTAGATTTTGTTATGATGATTTGTTTAAAGGTCATATATGTTCTTATAATTTTATTATGATAATTATTATATTGTGAATATTGGTTAATGTTAACTTGTTCCATTTTTTAAATTGTCTTATGAGTTAAAGATATATTCTTCCATTGACAACTCAATGCTGGTTTTTTGTTAATCATTTGAATTCTATAGAGTATGGATTTTTTTATTTTGTTATGAATCTTATTATGTATTTATTATTCATTGTATGTTGTTAGTAAATCATTTTTATTGATAAATGACTTTTAATCTACCAAAAAAATGATAAATGACTTTTATTGGTAGGTGATTTTTATTTTTTATAACAAATTTGTTACTGAATGATTGATTAGATAATTTATTAGAGGAAAATATACTATAGTTTATTATGTATTGTAGTTAATGAGTGTATTTTGTTAGTGTATGATTAGTTGGTGACTTAATGATTTTATGGATGGCTATGAATTATTGATGTCATAGATTTATGGAGCTTTTTTATGTGATTACAACATGAACTTTGTATAATAATTTCAATATTTTTTAATATCCACACAAATGTGAAATAATAGAAGAGATTTTTTAAATTAGAATTTTGGTTTAATTCGTAATTCGATCTGAACCAAACCAAATTGTTATTCAATTGTTTTAAAATTTTCTAATCGATCCAAACCGTTGTTTAAGGGTTTGGTTTAAGATTGAAAAAAAAAAAAAAAAAAAACCGAACTGATCCGTGGCCACTCCTAGATCTAAGTAGTCATATATCATATTTTGACTCCGATGGGTTATATTATACTATGACTTTAAGGATTATATTACTCCGTGTCAAGGAATTGTGTCGTTCTTATCGACACCAATAAGATATGCACCATATAAAATAAATAAAATTATGATTAAGCTTTAACCATTCATCCATAAGATAACTCAACTTACTTATCTTATTCTAATATATTAATATATTATTTTATTGTTTACCTTTACTTAACTCTAGTAAAAGGGATAGTAAAACCAGACCCTCATTGATATCAGCAAGATGGATCAAGACAAGAAACCTTTGCTCATGGTTTAGTTGATGACCAATTGGTTCATTGTTCCAAACATGGTATTGAGAATGGCTCACTATAGTATCGGATTGCCCAGTGAATCATTATTGAAACATGCCATCGGTACATATGATAAATTCTAGAAGCGTCGAGTAGCTTTTTGAATACCATCAACAATCAATTAAAGTACAGTTTACATTCGAGCATTGTTTTATGTTTCACAATCATTTCTTATGCTTAGTAAAAAGGACATCGTCATGCATATTTACAGACAATTGGCTACAGTTTCAATCCAGGCTTTTTACTCCATGCCTAGATAGGCCTACTTTGACATTAACACCTTGTTATGAATCTTCTATACCATCAAGCAATTCGATCTGTAAAAGATAACAATTGATTTTATATCACAATACAAAATGAAAATGTTACATATGTTATGCTAAAACCATACCAGAGATATGAAAGTAAGCTTGAAGCTGGTTACACTCAGAGTATAACCCTTCAGTTCTAACAATGTCTTCATAACGAGGTGGTAATCTAATAAGCAATTTAGTGTACGTAGCACAACGGTTATACCGATCCCATACTTTCCAATGTAAAGTTATTATTGGCTAGTCATGCAATATCATGACAATTTGTGATAAAATATTTACCAGGTTACCTTTTACACAAAATTAAGAATAAAATTATTCTAATCCAAAAATCTCATAGGACAATCATCAACTAAAGGCATTCTTATTTCATGTCTTTGATACGGGATCTTATGTGAAAGACTTGACTTTTTTAGGACAAAGATCCTTATACTTTTTGTACTTGATAATCATCAACTAAAAGTAAAGCCATTCATAGTCTTTTATAATTTTTTTTTATTTTATGAAGAGTATTATTTAAAAGTATTTGAGATCCAAAAATCCTAAAAGGATGTGAAAAATTTTTTATAAATAACTTTAGGAATAAAGTATTGAAATTGTTTAAGAAAAAAGATTCTTAAAATACTAATGAGATACTTTAAAAATTTTTTAGAGGTTCTATGCGATGCAAATACTCTAATACAACCAATATGGATAAACTCTAACTTGTGTTTGTGCTGCACATAATTTTTATTGTACAGGGGATTAGGTTAACCATAATCTAAAGTTTTTCTATGATATCGTACTATTATAACAATTTCTCAAAAATACCCATTTCACAGTAAAAATTTATTTTAAAAAATGTGGGCGTTTCAATTTTAATAATTGAATAATAAACTGCACTGTTCCGTCTTTCAAAACGTAGAAGTTCCCGGTTAATTGAATTTATTTTACAATTATATAATTAAAGTTTTTTTCCACGCATTATATCTATAGGCTTTTATCTTGTTCTGCCACGCGTGCGATGCTCGTGCTTCCAAAGCCTTATTTTGTGAAGTTCAGGCACTCTATTTCCTAGACTTCCACGCCAGCTTGGGCATGGGACCAACGTACACTTTAGAGCTTTATTGTGTTTATAAATCAACATATAAAATAATTAATAATTTTTTATATATAATTTTATAAAAGTCATATATTATTTAAATTATATTAATAATGATCCGTGATTTATTGGCATACGGACCCGTAACTTTTCACCTTTTTTCCGGCTATGTGGGCCGTTTACAGGAAACGCCTAAACGAAGAAGCAAAAAACTTAGCAGAGCCTAATGAAATGTAAGCTAGTAGAAATAAATTTAAAGCTACAAAAGCACCCTTAACATTTAAATTTATTAAATAAAAATATGTGTACTATCATTTAATAAGCGATCTACTTCTTTTGACTTCTTTTATAAGATGGAAACAGTCATTAAGAAATATTAAAAGATAATATTGTTAGATATTGATCCATTAGGTGGTTCTTAGATAAAATTCATTTTAATTGAGATTTAATTCCATATTTAGCTCAATCTTGACCCTTTAGTATGCTCAAACTAAATCTTTAAACTAGTTCAATAACAACAAGGCACATGTTCACCTCAGGTAAGGAAAAAAATTAAAAAAAAAATGTTATTAGCATTAAAATAATCTAAAAAATAGATAACTTGAACACTTATTTTAAAAGACATGTTTAAGTTATACTGGATTTGTCTATTATAAAATGGTTATCTTCTTAAGGAGCGAGTTCAATTTGCATACATTTTGCGTTATTTTTAATTTTTTTGTTAAAATATTATTATCTTTTTACTCATCCTGTTCACTTCCTTTCCTTCCCGATCAAAATACTAATTATTTACCGACCTCGGCCAAAAAAAAAAAAAAATATATATATATATATATATTTACCGACCGCTAAAGACCGTTCCCAGACTTGTCCCGAATTGATATTCCCATCCGACGGTCAGACATGTTCAAATGCTGCTGCCAAAGAAGACAACCAACGATAAGCTAAGTAAAACTCAAAAAATCTAGTTAGAGTTTAACAGATATCCGAAAGTCAATGTCTCTCTTCATTCCGATACTACCCAAGAAGAAGTTTCTCTCCTTTCAGCACCTAAATATACAATTAAAGTTCTCATCTTTAAGGTTTGTTGAAGAATTTAATATAGTATTGTTGCTACTACTTCTACTACTTACTCTCTTAATAATCTGTCTTTCTAGACTTACAGTTGTTTGTCTGCCCATCAAACTTTAATAGTGTATTGTCCTAGTCTATGATGCTTAAGTTGTCAATCCCAAGAAACAACAGATATATATATTTATTTATTTTTGAATGCGAGATTTGATGCAACATTTGCAAGAACTAAGTACCCAGAAGAATAAATAGCATACTTCTGTGTTTTAAATTGTTGGGTTTGTGTTGGAATCATCATGGCATTACGTTTGAGCACTTGTTGTTCATCTTCTTGTTCTTCTGCATCCGTTAGCTTTAATCATTATAATACAACGTCAAGAGCTTTTATAGGAAGTTGGTTTTGTGGGATTAAGACAAGAAGTAACTGGGGGAGGAGTTTTGAGATCAAAGCATCCAGTGTGAAATCATCGACGGACGTTTCCTTGCAGACCGGTTAGTTTTTTGTTGGTTCATCGGTTTTTAGCTCTTCTAGTATTGAGTACAATGAATGGATGTTTACCATCAGTTTGGAAGGGAGATCAAGCTTCTAGCTTATCAATTGCGTTTGTATGTTACATCATGAGAATCGACATAGTGCGTATGCGTGCAGTTGGTAGGAATTAGGATAGTAAAACAGAAACATAATTCATCATTTTGAAACAGTGTTAGGCAAATTTTTTGAAGTGGAAAGCTGAAAAGAGTAGAAAAGAAATCGAAGGAAGAGATAATTTAACCATTGTTTCGATATGAAAAGTGAAAATAGGCGGAAATAGAAGATAAATGTGACCAAATTACCCCATATCATTTTTGTTTTCTCTAATTTTAAGGACAATCTTATAATTAAACTCCACTTCCACCATTTCCACTCATTTGTCTACAAATTCAGAGAGAAAATATTGAGCTATGAAAATGGAAACATTTCTACCTTTTTCCACTCACTTCATCCACTTTCTACCTTCAATAAAATCGCTAAACATTTATCTTCTTTCCATTTCCACATATTTCTTTTTGTTTTTACATATTCCCACCCCAACCAAACACATAAAGCTTCAGCAGTGCTGTAAGAAAAAACTGTCTGGCAACATTGCTGATGATCCAGGAAGTCTAAATTTTTGGCTGGGATAAAGTTGGTCAGCAGGCAAACTTTGTCTCTTGTAGTTGTCTTAAAACACCAGGATGCCAAATTTGTTTCTTTCATGGTCCTTCGTTTCGGCAAAGATACAAATTTCTTCCTCTAGCCATGGGATCATGTTACTTTCTCCACGGTTTCTGCTTAAACGTCCTTTGACTATCACAGATTTAGTGATGATTCAAAATATCTTCTTATCGTTTCTTGATGGGATGAAATTGTGACATACTGCATCAGTTTGTTGGAATGTGGACTTATAAAAGAAACCTAAGCACAATTTGGGTTTATACAGGCAGCGCACCTACAAGTTCTTTTCTAACCGAGAATGTCAAAACTCAAGAGAAAAAGAATCATATTGCCTTGGAAGGGTCCAATAGAGCAGAGCCAACACTTAGCATTGTTGTTGTTGGGGCTTCGGGGGACCTTGCTAGGAGCAAGATTTTCCCTGCACTATTTGCCCTGTATTATGAAGACCATCTGCCAGAGGTAATGTGCTGGATCATGTTACAAGACATTCGTGTCTGATTCCTTTACTCATTTCTATTATACTGATTATTTTCCTCATTGGACCAGCATTTCTCAATTTTTGGCTATGCAAGGACCACGATGACTGATGAAGAGTTAAGGCTGTCTATTAGCGAAAATTTGACCTGCAGAGTGGACAAGAGGTGCTTCATTTTTTGCCTAACTTTTTCATAGTATGCTCCAAAACCTATTTTTTCAGTTTATGCATGAAAATGTTGCACCAGGGAGAATTGTGAGGAGAAGATGTATCATTTTCTTGAAAGATGCTTTTACCACATGGGTCAATATAGCTCTGAGGAGCATTTCTTTGAACTTGACAAGAGAATGAAGGAGAAAGAGGTACTTTAATTATCCTAAATTATTCCCTATAGAACTTTGTAACCACTTGTTTAACCATGTCAACATATCATATAATGTTAGTTCTGCTGAGAATGTGCAGAATTGCTGGTCCATAGTATGCTTCTGATGGCATGTATATCACTGGTGTCTTTGGTGCGTTTTCCTCCAATTTGATACATTTCCATAATGGAAAAACAATTTTGGTAGATGTAATTTCTGTGTACCCATATATAGTAACTGCCCATGTGCCCATCAATTATATACTACCATGTCTAAGTAAAAAGACAAAACAGGGGACCTGTATTAATTAATTGTTACATGTAGCTGCATAGGTGGTTGGTAGACATAGGATGCATATGGTTTATTCATTTGTTACATGTAGCTGCAGAGGTGGTTGGTAGACATAGGGATGCATATGGTTTATTCATGAAATTTTGACCTCTTCGGTAGCCTTATTTTGGGGCTCCTTATCTTAAGTCTTGGAATACAATGTGAAGTTGTCGTTGTCATTTTTCAATGACTGACATGCTTACACTTTGTCTAGGAAGGGGGAAGGGATTAGGAAGGAAGGAAAGTGAGAGGCAAGAATTAGTGTGTTCTCTTCTTTGGTTTGAGAGCAAGGGAAGCAACGCAAAATAAGAGGAGTGCTTTTCAAATTAATATCTAAAAATATTATAAATTATTTAGTTGCTGCATTGTCCAAGAAAAGCCGACATGAATTTAAAAAGTCAGGTTATACTAGAAATTTAATAATTTTCTCTTCTAAATCACTCCAATTTCAGGGGTAAAAAAGGTGTAGACTGAAAGCTTTCCCTCCTAAATTCACTGCTTTCCATTTTCCTTACTTTTCTAAACAAGGAAAATTTTCTTTAAATTCACACTTTCCCTCCATTTTCCATCCCTCCTGATTCTTTCTTTCATTCCAAACACGTTCATATTCGTACAGTTTTTGCAATTTCTCTATTCTTAGTCGATACAAGGTTATGGGCTTAAATTGTACTTATTTGATAACGATTGAGCATACATATGGCTGATGATTGTTATGAGTGGGAGAAACTTAAAAAGGTGCTAGAGATTATAAATGGTTGCTGCTGTCGAATTTATATTTGCAGTTTTGTTTTCTTTGTTACTAATGAATCTAAGCTTCATTGAAGTCATATGATTCTAAGGACCTGCTATAGAGTTATCAGTAAATGTAGAACATTATACAGGGGCATGACGCCAAAATAATTATTTTTGCTTTTCAGGGCTGTAAAGTTTCAAATAGGTTGTATTACTTGGCAGTTCCCCCAAATTTATTTGTTGATGTTGTGAGATGTGCAAGGCATTGTGCTTCTGCAGATAATGGGTGGACCAGGTTCATTATTGAAAAGCCATTTGGTCGAGACTCTGAGTCATCCAAAGAATTGAGTAGGAGTTTGTCACAGTATCTCATGGAGAGCGAAATATTCAGGTATAACTATTTGGCATATAAGGTTGCATTTCAATGTCCTAGGTTTAACACCTTTTTAATATCTCCACAGAATTGACCATCACTTGGGTGAGGAGCTCTTTGAAAATCTCTTAGTACTTCGTTTCTCAAACCTGCTGTTTGAGCCTTTATGGTCCAGAAACTACATACGCAGTGTGCAACTAATTTTCTCTGAAGATGTTGGGGCAGAGGGAAGAGGAAGGTTAGATGAATTTTTTCCGTATTTCCTTGTTTTTGAGATATCCAGAGATCTGTTGGATCTGATGGCTCCTGTACCAGGTATTTTGACAATAATGGAGTTATAAGAGATGTCATGCAGAACCATCTTGTACAGTTACTTGCATTGTTTGCAATGGAAACTCCTGTCAGCCTAGATGCTGAGGACATACGAAATGAAAAGGTGATCAAACTCATCTCTTGAGAAAGTTAACCATTTCCCTCCAATTATTAATATTTTCTCTTTTCAACACGTGCTGTGAGTGGGTCTGTTTTGTTTTGTGATCAGTTTGTCTGTGGCATACCATTTTTAAGCGTTGATCTAGTGAAGTGGTGACACTTGGATATTTCCCTAAACAGGTTAAGGTTTTACGTTCCATAAAGCCTGTTGAGCTGGAGGACATAGTTGTAGGCCAATACAAGGGCTTCACTGAAGGGAACATGTCATATCCATCATACACTGATGACCCCACAGTGTCAAACAGCAGTCTTACTCCAACCTTTGCAGCAGCTACTATGTTTATCAATAATTCACGCTGGGATGGGGTGCCTTTCATGATGATTGCAGGGAAGGCTCTTCAGTCAAAACGGTAAGATAAGCATCCTGCTTTTGCTTTCATCATTACCTTAAACTGTTGCTGGTTCACTATATGTAGTTACTATATACTGCAGAGCTGAAATCAGAGTTCAGTTCAGAGGTATACCTGGAAACCTGTATGGCCGCAACTTTGGAACTGATCTGCAGAAGGCTACAAATGAGCTTGTGATCCGTGTTCAGCCAGATGAAGCCATATACCTAAAGATCAATAACAAAGTTCCTGGTCTTGGAATGAGAATGGATCGCAGTGACCTCAACCTGCTTTTCAAATCAAGGTGAAACACACTGAATTCTCATAGGCTGCATTTGTTACTTGGTGAAGATTCTAATATTCCTTTATAGATGGGTCAGCAGGGAAATACAATGCTTTCTTCTTTCTTTTGACCGATGAACATTTGTCCTCCAAAAATCTTTACCCAATAAAAAAACCTTTGTCCTCCAAATACATCAACTCAACAGTCCCTTTTTTTTTTGGCCAGCAACAATCTCTTCTTCATTGACTATATTGATGCTGTGCACCGAAGAATCTCTTCTAGATCATAGAAACAAATTTTCCTGCTTGAAAGAGTTCAGTTTTGAGTTTTACGATAACATGTGATCAAAGTATTTCCAGGTCAACATAGGAAACTTAAACATGACATGCAGAGCATTCTTATTCCCTTATATTTCATGGTGGCATTTATTTACTGACATGGTTTTCTTAATCAAGGTATCCAAAGGAAGTTCCTGATGCGTATGAGAGGCTTCTTTTAGATGCTATTAGGGGAGAGCGCAGGTTATTCATTAGAAGTGATGAGCTTGCTGCTGCTTGGGATGTCTTTACGCCTGTGCTAAAAGAACTAGAGGAGAAGAAAGTTGCACCAGAATTATACCCATATGGCAGTGATGGCCGGTTGGGGTACATTATTTAGGTGCAAAGCATAACATCCACTGCCATGATTTTGGCTACTTAGGGTAGACGTGGAGCTGCATTTGTGACTATAAATTGGTTCAAATCAGAATAATGTTTTACATGGAAATGATTGTTTTGTAATTGCTTCTTCTTATTCTATTATTCATGAATAGTCTCTTTGATTGGAGTTAAATAGTTATTAAGTTGTAACGGTCATAAAAGTGTACATGTTGGAAAGGATGTTTCAAAGTGTGGATATATTAATAAACTGAATATTTTAGAGTTCTTGGGGCTTTGACTCGAATTTTATTATGCAAGCTTGGGTATATGTTAATAAAGTGTGAGTTATGGAATACATGGGGCATTAAGTAGAGCTTTATTATGCATGCTTGGCAGTGCTGTAACATACTATTTATCCACAAGTAATTGAATTAACAGGCATCCTAGGAGCTTGCTGTTGTTGAATTTCATTTGTTATATTCATCGCATCGCAACATATACATATAGCTGTGTCTTCAGGTGTTCGCAAACTTTATATCACCTGAAGAATGCTATAATTTGGTAGGGGAATTCCGCCAAGGTTAATGTTTTTAACTTGAAATGTTGAGAAGAAGAACAGCTGTCCTGCAATAAGGTGAGCAACAGAACCAACTCTCCCTGTTTCACGGATTACATTGTTATATCAGTCATTTTATCTACATAATGCAAAGTAATCCTGTAGAAGTCTGAGTTGCGGGCTTCTCTTTCAAAACCCTCTCTGTTTGACCCTTTGAGCATTGTGCATCTAATTGGAGCTAGCATATTTAACTTCTCATGATTTCAAGTTGGTCAATATAGTTCTAAATCGCAGTCTTATCGAACACACATCAAAGAACGTACCTGAAATTTCAGGTACTTTTATCAGAAGTCATCCTTGATACTTTTCCTCTTTGGAGAGAAGAATCTGTGATGTGAGCTTAATACACACAAAAGCACTTTATAGGTTTCTTCTGTGAAAGTTAAACTCCTAATATAATGTTTCCTGGCATAAAATATATACCTTGCAATATTCCCAGAAGATCCTCACTTTAGCTCTTTTTTCATATTGTAAAAGCCAAATGTCTGTCGTTATCATCCCTGTCTTATTCTTTACAGCTAGATATGCAAATCAGTAAATATCAAATGACAATAGGAACAACTAGTTTCAGTCACAGCACTAGGATGCAGACACCCTATGGTGATATTTCTAAATATTAAAGCAAATACATTTTTGGGGCTTATGGCTAGAACCCATGGATTATGCCCATACCTTGCTTTACAACTTTTTATTTGCTTCTACCACAATTCAGTTGATAAAGCTAGCAAGTACGAATTATATTTTGCCACTGTCTGCTGAATCATGGCAAAAAGTGGACAAGGTAGTATATAAATAGTTAGCAGGATTCAGCTCATGAGGAACAAAATTCTCCTTTATTTGCTGCACATTTGACAGTATTCTAGTTGAATTGCTTTGAAGTAATTTCAACAACTCATTCACAGTTCATTTGCAAGGACAGTCACTTTAATCATATGTAACATGACTTGTCACTAACCTCAAACGAAACAAAACAGACTCTTTTGGATGACAGATCATATATTTAACACATTCAACACCAAAATATATAAAATAATTACAAAGCAACAATAGAATATTCCTATATGGGCCAGCCCCACTCTTCATTATTGATTTCCAACCAATCCTTTCAGAGAAAAAAAAAAAAGAAGCAGATACAGATCTGAAACATGTCCTAAAAATCATAAAAAAAAAAGTAACAAATGCTTCTACAGATTCTTTTTTGTAAAACCAAACCAAAAATCCCAAACATCCAAGCAATAATTTACATCACTCAATGAAAAATCACCCACAAGCAGAAACTCATAAACAAGGCTACCAGTTTACCACCATTCAATCCATCAACACCGTTACTGTCGTCAGCGGTCTGATCCGCCGGATTACTGTCGGGTGAGTCGGCCTCTGGGGCATCTGCTGATGTATCCTTCTTCTTGCTAGCCTTTGGCGCTGGTGCTTCTGTTGGCTTAAATAGCTCAGCAGGCTCCAAAACCTTATCAAGCTTGTAAATGACCACTGGATCTTCATCAATTACTGTGCCTATAATCTTTGCAGTCACAACTTTAGTCTGCAGCATCACATCCTCTCCATCAGTCTGCACCGTGAAATCAAACTTCTTCGCACCATTGGTAGCCAATGTGTTGGTCACTCCATTACTGGATTTCAACGTCTGCATAGTTGAATAAAATGGCATGCCATGGTATAGTATGAGCGACTGTTTCTGTGGTGCTGTCAGGTTCTTGTACTTTGGCATGAATTTGTTGACCACAGAGTCTGAGGCACAGAACACTGTCAATCCACCCTCAATATTTTCCTGGAAGGTTTTCTCTGCCCCGGAACCCTTTATCAACTCCGCAAACGCCTTGCAGCCTTGCTTTGTCATGATGGTAGTAACGTTGATTTCAGAAGGACTAGCAGTTGGCGCTTCGGCTTCTGGGGAAGTTAAAACCTGATAAATCACAATTTTGCAAATTTTTTTCAGGAGGAGAGGATTAGCTAATTAGTTCAATGCCAATTGAATTTCCCTCTAGTCTTTCCTCTTGTATTTTTACCAATTACGTGCTGTCATGTATACATAAAATGGCCTAACAAGGAGCTTAATCTGCTAAAGGTGGTAATATGAAATTGTCGGTTGTATAATCTAGTCTGCAATCTAGTACAACTAAATAAAAACTTTACTTAATAGCCAATACTTACTTTGAGATCTGTTATTTATATTCATAAACCTTCTTTCTTTTCACCAAAATTTTCGATATGTTTGGCATGTGAAAGAAATCGCATGTGAAATTTGCTCATTTATGGAGTTAGTTGGATCTGTTCAAGGATTGCTATATGTGGCTGCCATTAACTTACCCTGTGACAGTGACACTAGTCATAATTACTATGTCATGGCTTCTTTCTTGTTCAACAACATTAAATTCAGCAGGTAACTAATGTTTTTGATTACCTGGCTAATTTGCAGAACAGAGATGTTGTATGGATTCTCCTGGACAGATTTCACAAAATGAGCATTAAGCTGCCCACCATCTTCAGTACCAAACCCAACTTTCCCGGCCTTAAGATCGGTGATGTTAACGTATCCTGCGGTGCCAGAAGCATCTCCAGTGGCTTGAAACATAGTGGAAGTCAAAGTAGTACCATTGGTAATTTGGTGCAACTTCTTGGCACCAAAGTAGTCCACTAGCACATGTAATGAAAGGACATTCTTAATGGTACCAACGGAGAGGTGCTTGGCAAGAAGTGAGCCCATCCCGGCATTGTCCACCGCCAGGACAGTGATGGTAAGGCGGCGGTTGATCTCAGTAGCAAGGTGAGTGATAGTGAGGTAATGGTTAAAGGTGGAGAACTCGGGTGTTTGGCAAGTATTTTCGTTATGTTGTGAGCATCGGTGGAGGAGGAGAGGAGGAGGAAGAAGAAGGGGAGGGCCAATGCGGTGGTTAGCCGAAGAGGGTGCTTCATTTTTGGGGGGGTGGTGGAGGAAATGGATGGTGAAGTTGAAAGCTGAAAGGTTTTAGTGGAAGTGGAAAGACAATGTGTAGTGGAGATAAGATTTAAGAAAGAGTGTGTATATATTTGGAGTTGGAGTAATGCCAGCTTTGTATTAGGTGAGTGATGGGGCCCGAGTGGTCACCTTTTTTGATCGTTGATAAACAGAGTATTGTTTATTTGGGTAGATGTTGTGGTGAAAAACTAAAAATTGGGTTTTAACGGTTATGTATTACGTATGAAGATAGGCAAGGAACCGACAGTGTCATCTCACCCTCGCTAGTAAGGTTGCTTATAAGCCTTGTGTGGTTCAGAACTCGTTTCATAAAAATTTAAAGTGTAAGAGAAGATAATTTGTTCATTTAAAGGGAAAAGGCAAAAAAAAAAAAAAAAAAAAAAAGAAAAAAATAACTTATAGAGTTATCTTCCTAATCTCAAGTAAGAGGTTCGAATCCCCCTTACGTTGAATGGCAAAAAAAAAAAAAATTAGTGAAGATATGATTAAAACATGATGAAGAATTAAATTAAAATTGGTTAAACTAACAGTTTGAAAATCAATTTGACAATTTCATTTACAATCCTCCATATAAAACATAGGGTCATTTTTAATGAAATAATTAGCAATCGTGTTTAATCTAATCTTATACAATGGAATTTAAATATATATTTTTATTTACACCTTAACATATGCTCCATTTATCATCAAGACTTTGATCTCATCATGTGTGTGTGTATATAATCATAGGATAAATTATCAATGATAAGTTCACTTAAAATATTAACGTTTAAGTATTTGAAAAGAGATATCAATATTTGATAATAAAATAATTTAAGATATCAATGTGCTGAGTGGTTAAAAAAGAACTGTTAATATTTAGCAAAGTGAGTTAACACCTTCAAATGAACTTTTCAAAATATTAATATCTTATTTGATATATTTTGTGAGTTACCTATACTTTTTTTTATTTTAAAAATCAAAATTTTAGTACCTTAAATGAATTTATCCAAACATTGATACCTCTTAGTAGACGTCTCCCTAGGGTGGTTTGGGTTTAATCCGTGGACCCAACCCACTGGTTTTGGATCTGAATTTTTAGGAATCATAACCGTCCCGTGTAGGAGATGAAGTAGGTCCAACCCGTGGACTTGCTAGGTCTTGGGGAGACCAGACCTGGAGAGATGTTTACCCACATATAATTTATCTTGTAATTATATTTTAAATTATCATTTTATCTAATCTAAGGGATTATTTCCAATTGAAAATATGAAAATAAATGTTTCCTTTACGGTATCATGTGATAGCATATGCCTTCACCATTTAACTACGGACAGCTGGAAGATGTTTCCAGTTATATCAAATTAATTTCCAATAGATTATTGTGCTCCCGTGACAACTAATTAGCATATTCGAGAGGCCGTATAATACAATTTCCACCAAATCTTGGCTACACGTCCTTTTCAACACTAATTTAATACAAACCCTAAACTATGAACTTTCCTCATTATGTGATTCAATCACCCAAAAAAAAAATCAGCTTTTCTTTAAAAAAGAAAAAGAAAATCTTCATTAAGATAACCGAGCAGTACAAACAGACAAGTAAAAAACTAAATGATGGCTTTCCACAGAAACATAAATCTTCATCTACAGAAGCCTAAAATTTTGCCACATCATAGTACAACATAATGTGATTATCATGTTAATTTTCTATATTCTCTAATAAAAATAAGTTTATTACAAGATACTTAAGTACAATCGTAATTTCAAATTGAAACCTTTTATGCAATTTTATGGTTTAAAATTATATATATTAAAAATAATAAACTATATATTTAAATGGGATGGGTAGTACAAGGTGTAGGATTTAAGACTCCATCTGTATGACTGTATCCTGTCGTGTAGGTACTATTGCAGGTAGAACCAAGTGTACAAGGGAGTGAGGGACCATACCAAACCCATGAATTTTATATTACATTTTCACAATATAAATTTTTGAGATGAGTTGTTAATAATTGGGCAATTTTTCATGTATTTGCAACTAAATATTTATCAATTTCGTAATCTTCAAGAATGCAATCATGTTCTTTTAATAGTGTATTGTACATTTTCAAACAATTTATCATGAAATACTATTATAAAATGGCAATTTATCAAAAGGATATGGTCCACCACTGTTTAAATAAATAACAACACCAAATTAATTACATTATTTTATTAATACTGATGAAATATATAATAAAAACCAAATATACCAAGTGTTCAGACAATTTCGATTTACAAAAAAAACAAAAACGCTCTTGTTCAATCAACATCACCAACATAGTTATAGCAATGTGGCTCGTCTTTTCACTTTAATCTATATCCATAAATGTATTCAACAATGAAACGTATTTCTACAAAATAAGGAAAATGTTTAGATAAAGAGTCGTATAGCATGTAATATAGAACAATGCACAATGAAATTGATATAAGAAAATGCTATATGTGAGCATCAAGGGTTCACCATTATCCTATATATTTTAGACTATGTTATAAGGTTGGTATAACATGGAGATGTTGTAACATATACCCTTCCTAATAGAAGGAGAACATAGAAAATTGGAATTGGATTGTTAGATTTTTATCCATGTCGTATCTATATTTGATCTATATTCGTAATTTATCTGTATCATATCTATATTGCATTTATTTAGTCAGTTTTGGAGTAAAATTATAAGTTTTCTATTAGTATCTGTTTTTTTATAAATATCTATTTAAAAATAACAAAAATATGCTGTCAAAATGATCGAAATATGATAAAATAAACCTACTCGAATATTTGATTATATATATTAGAATAATGTTCAAGTTAACATAGGTTTATTTTATTAGCCCATATATTTAACCTTTAAATTTATGATTAGTTATATTTTTAACATTAATTGATTAATCCAGAAGCGTTAAATGCTTAATAAAAAACGTAATTGATACATGCTATTAATCATGCATCACTTTTTTGGGTTTAATTTGGACTTAACTTAGGTCTCAATCATCTCGAATATGAAAAGTAGAATACGACATCGTTTGGATGGTGTCATCGTACCTACACAAATAATTCACACTTTATATGTAATAATTTAATTGGAGAAAGTAATATAATAATTTAAATAGGAGGAAGCCATTGGTGGTTTTATGTAGGACCTCTTTCTGTCGGTGGAACCAATTTTCTCATGAGAGCCAGCCTGGATACTTGTAACATATGGCACTATGCCACGTGGCTTCTGGTGTTTTGGCATGCCATGTCAGCAGATAATTACAGCTGTCATTATTTTAATTAAATTTAAATTCCCCTGTAAGGTATGGTGCACGAATTTGCAAGATCTTTTTGAAAATTTTTTAAATTCCGAAGGAAAGAATATTAGTCTAGTGGGACTGGGTCCAGGCTGGTTTTTTTGGTTTGTTCTCAAGTTGTCCTTGCATGCTTTGTAGCGGGATTGTTGATTTTGCTCTTAGAAAAAGACTCTTAGATTTCGTTCTTTCTTGTTGCACAAACATGTCGAAAATAGCCTCTTTTTTTTTTTTTCTCTTTTCATTACAACAAGAAAAAAAATTCGAATCGGATACTTCTTACTTTAGAAATATGGAGAGATACCAATGATCTATAAGACTATTAGAAAAAAAAAAAAAAAACATATTTATCAATAAAAAAATAATAATCTAGGGAAATTTAAATAAAAATTCTAAAATAAAATATAAAATATAAAAGTAACTACGTCGTTCCTGTTTTCTAAAATATAAAAACTTGTTATATTATGAAATCGTTTAATAAAATTCTTATTATTGATGAATTGAATATAGTTGTAATAGGATTTTTGTTTGTATATTTTTTTATTCAAATAAAAGGTATTTTAAGAAAAAAATTGTGATAACTATTTATGACTAATAAAACTATAATAGAATTACTTACAAAGTGAATGGGTAATTAATTAGCTTTATATTCCCTTATCATTTCCAATTCCGATTGGATTGACTTGATTAATGGAGGATTATAACCGAGTGAATTTTGCAAAGGAAAACGACTGATGCTTCCGCAGGATACTTCATTAATATATATATATATATATATATATTTTTTTTTTTTTTTTCCAAACCGACAATATCTAGGTCATCCCCTATACAACCACCAAGGATTCAGGATAGCCAACGAATTAATTGGAATCACAAAATTATGGCCTTCATTGGTGACCACATCGTCTGGTTATTGGTATAATTAATTAGTCGATTGGTTTATTGATTGATGTGTCCGCATTTATTTATGGAAGATTAGAAGTGTCGACGTAAAAGTTAAAGGACAAACTATAGTATTGTGTAGCTGAGGGTTGTTTTAAATATGGATGCCCAGTAGGTAAAGACTCAAACTTTAATTGGTTAGTATGATTGGATTTTTATTTGTATCATATTAATATCGAACTAGTACATATAATTTATTTGTGTTATATTTGTATTATATTAGTATTGATTATGTTTAGTCGATTGATAAGTAAAATCGATATCAGTTTTTTGATAAATATCTGTTTAAAAATGATAGAAAATAATACCAAAATAATAAAAAAAATAATAAAATAGAAAGACCAATACTTGATTTTCCACTATTATCCTTTATTATATATTGTTGGCCCGAAAAAACAAAAAAAAAAAGAACAAAAAAAAAGTGAAATCCGAGGCCCATTAGAAAAACATGTTTGACGTTCTGTGTCTTGTATAAGCAAACTATAAATTAGACATCATCACGGTTCGGTTCGGGTCTAGAACCGGACTGGAACCGCCGGTTCCCGGTTCCAAAAGTGGTGGAACCGTGGAAGCCGATCCGGTTCCCATGGTTAGGTTCCGGTTCTAGAGGAACCGGGAACCATGAAAAAAAAATAAAAACTAATTAAACAATTTACTTAATTTAATTAAGAAAAAATGCAAAATAAATTTTTAACTTGAAATAACATTGAGCCTAACAATAATTATTCATAGCATTAGTTAAAAGAAATTCTATAATTATGTATTTATTTATATACAATCACTTCCACTTTTTTAATTGTTATATTAGCAATGTGACACTATAAAATATTCAAGATACAAATAATTCTCAATAACAAAAAACGAATCATACATTGTTAAGAAAAAAGTCTACTTTGATTAGAAGTCTACATAAATTTAATAATATATGATTTCAAATGTATTTATTACTTATGTTGTTAATAATAACACATTAAATATTGTGAATAGGAAATAAAATTTTTATTATTTATGCGAAAATAGTTTTAAATATTTATTTTATAATTTTTTTAATAATTTTTTTCTTACTTTTAATGGTGTAGAACCGACGATTCTTGAATGGATGGTTCCAAAACCATCGGGTCATGCGGTTTTTAGGGATAGAACCGTAAGGACCCTCCAGAACCGAGGGGTCCTTTACCAGTTCGGACCTGCCATTCGTGGGCCGGTTCTCGGTTCACAAACCGCCGGTGACAGGTCAGGTTGGTTCCCGGTTCGAAACCGACCCATGATGATGTCTACTATAAATGATATTAACAGAATCCCTCCTCTTATTTCCTTTGTTTTTTTATTATATTGGTAGAGGGTTCGCTATATATATATATAATATATAATTCTTTTTATCAGTTATATAATCCGAGTTTTCACATTATTTTATACCACTGAATTATATTCTGTAACTTGAATTTATACGATTTTTTGGCATGCGATCATAAACTATTTTGTTTATGCCATCTGTCATTAAATTTCACCAACATATAGCATATGTTGGAAACGTAAAACTAGGTGAAAAAAAAAATGATAGTCTTAGTACACTATTACACGTTAAATTAATAACAGAGAGTAGAATTTACGTTTTCGCATTGTATATTAGATCTAATTCCTTTTAGCCAGCATTTGTCAGTATTGGTCTGATCTTGAATAAACTAAAATGAAACCCAACAGTCGTCGGTACACAAGATATATTAAAGAAAATAAATCGTATAAACAATAATTTGATTTATTCTAAGGGCAATTAGCTGCTGTCTTTGAAATTTTATCTTGTGAAATTGAGTACATATGTCAAGCCCTAAAAGTTAATGATGTAAACAGTTTACCGAAGATTCATGTAATAATGATAATAATAATAATAACAACCACATTTAAACAATTTAATAATTCATACAAATTCTCAAATTAAATCAATTTTGTCTTTTAAGATATTCACAATCTCTATTAAATATGAGCAGGCAAAGAATTACTGGAAAGTCCAAATCAGAACTTAATCACATATAAACCAAAGTAATCTATAGTACTATATTAGTTGAAAATCAACTGGTTACCTAATAGATAAATTCATCAATGGGTTTACACTGAGGCCTGGTACAAATTATTACAAACCACATATGGAAGCCTTGGCAACACACATACAACTTAAGGCCAATGCTGGAAATAATAATGTAATTATCTTAGGGTTAAACGTATGTTTATAAAATTTTGAAAAAAGTTATCTCAATACAAATTAGATAATTTTAATTACAAAATTAGCAATACTAAACTGCATGTTGAGAATGCAATTCACGATTTTACATAATAGTCGCATCTCTAAACAGCAATTTACTATTGCTTAAAGTGAATTGCATGTATAAAGTACGATTCTCTAACACTTATACATGAATATCATCTATTAGGAGCGATTCATGTTTTTAAACGAATCACGTTTATAAGATGCGATTCATATATAATATTTGTAAATTGCTAAATCACGTCTACTAGATGGATTTTAGCATTGGTAATTTGTTAATTATTTTTATCTAGTTTGTATTGTATAATTTTTGTTTTATAAATCAATAATCATACCATTTCTTCGATTATCTTATTTGTGTGACAAACAACAAAACCCCATGCCCAACAACTTAAAGTAGTTGACACTCCTCAAGAAATATATGTATATACATAACCACAAGTGAGGATTTGCAAATCCCATCACCAATACCAAATCTCTAGTTGTTTCATCGTAGCTTCATTGCCGTATCATCCATCGAAACAGTTGATCTGCTACAATTATTCACAAAGACATCCAGTACTACCAATTTGATTTGATTGCATTTTTCTTTTAGAAAACCACCACTTATCACAATAACTAACTAGTCAACAACTCGTCTACTCTTGCACAATGGCTTAAAACAATCTAATAATCACATCACTTTGGTGCAAGATGCTATAGCTATCAATTTATAATTGCTACTACAACATACCTCACTTCTTACTTATATATATAGCATAGAACAAATTGCACATCAATTATTTGGCTGCATGAGGTTAAGTTCCAATTTTACAAGCACATCTATTAAACGACATTAACGACAAGCCTAGATTCCGTTAATTTATTTGGAATCCATGGAATGAGTATCAAATATTGAAATAATGTAGGTGTGTGGTGTGTGTGATAAGTTGTTTAAATATTATATAAATGGGAGGTTCACATCCTGTGTTTACTACTTAATTTCTTATTTAAGTTATTGAGTGGGACTTATGAAATATGGTGACTATCAAGATGGCAATGCACTTGATCTATAAAGTTATGAAGTTGACAAGGATGCACCGCTAAAAGTTACCTTCAACCATTAAGTTAGTTGGGTCCAAGTAGTCAATTGGCTTCATCAGTAACACTACGTTGACCTTGCTCCTTTCTCTTTATCCTACTCGAGTAGGGTAAACATGTGGTTGATTGCACAAGATCCTAAATTGACTATCCCAATTTAGAAAACTCTAAAATAAAATCTAACCTAGAAGCAAACTCAAACCTTCAAAGGCTAAAAGTATAGATCATTTATTTTTATGGTTAACCTAAAATATAAAACAACAAATAAGAATCTAATCTCAATTTATTACTAAGCCCTAAAAGAAAGAAAGAAATTCAAACAAAAGTAATAGGGGAATGCATTGTTTTCTTGTTCACTTGGAGGATTTGCTATTCCATTTCCCCCTAGTTCCATATTAAGTTATTATTATGGTGTTCAGTTACATTTTAAATATCAATGAATTACTATTGTGCAAAATGATAAATAATAATTCATACTCGATATTCATGAATTATTATGTAATGATCTATTATCTTCTAACAAATACCCTTAGCCACTAGATTCATCTTTATCCATCATAATTAATGTAATTAATGATCTCCATTATAATAGGCGTAATAGATATTTTGCTTTTGTTATAACTGTATTCCCTGGAATTTAGAGAAACCTAAGTAAGTTTTGAAGACAAAACCTTTCTCTTAAGGGGATGGATGTAACTCCTGAATTTTCATAATTTTCATAATCAATAATAGAATTGGGAATCAGTAGTGAATAATAAAATTAATAGGGCACTGAAAAGTTTAAAAGACTCAAATAACAATTGGCCACCCTTTTCTGAAATCAAATATTTGCATAACACTAAATGTGATCAAAAAAAAAATAATGACCTAACTGTAAAATTACCTTAAGTTAAACTCTAAACCTTAATTTTATCTCAAAGAATTCACAAACAAATATTTTCTTATTCTTTGATGAAGTTATTTAAGTAAAATGAATAAGGAATTTCATATGGAAATTTTGTTATTCTCCCTATTTTCTTTAGTAGGACAAACCTTAGTGTATGGAAGAAGTAATATCACTTGATTATTTGAATTTTCCCTAAATTTCCATATCACCAAGAAAGATGATTTACAAGAGAAATCACATTTGAAATTGTATGTTTTCATTAACGTTTCCACTTGATTGAGACTTAGCATGCACCAAAGAGTTAATTTCATTTGAAAATTTGGTGATAAAAAAATGAAATTGCTCACTTAGATGTCAAATTGGTGAATTAGTAAAAAAAAAAAAAAAACTCCATGATGTGATTTCAGTTATATTGCAAAAATTCATAGAAAATCACAAGATTCTTCCATTTTTTGTGGTTATTGAGACCTTTAGATGGGCAAAAGGAGAATTCAATTGGATTTCCTTTATTAAATTGAAAAAAAATTGCCAAATTGAGTAGTAATTTTGTGTGTGGAATGGAATTTGAGTTCATTAATGTGAGTAACCTTGCATAGAAATGGAAAATTTAAGGAAAAGATTCATGTTATTCTATCTCCATATAGTAACCAAGGCATGCATGGCGTAAGAAGATTAAGTTGTGATCAAAACAAGATAATTTAGAAGTGTGTGCATTGCTAAAGTAGGTAATGAAATGGAATATGAAGTAAAAGTGGTATATTGGAGTGATTTAATATGTATATAGAGAAGGAAGTTGAAATCCATTGAAATTCAAGATAAAGAGTACCATATCAATCCTTTTCCACTAATATTACTAGAGTCTCTTTCATAATAATACTATCCTATCAATTACCTTTAGCACCCCATTCAAATGATATGTGAAACCTATATCAAACAAATCATTGCAATGGTTTATTAGAATCTCCTTAATTTCATCTTCCATGTCCATAAAATTCCATTATTCATCTTTTAATCCCAAAGTTTTGTTTCTCTTCTTTAGACTTTTAATGAAAAATATTTGGTATTTTTGTTTCCTTCTTTCATCTAAAAAATTGTTAATCTTTAATACCAATAAGTCTTCTCTTGATGCAAATAGATCTTAAGCAACCACTTTTCTTTTAGATAGTAAACCTCATCCACTGGTAGACATTGCAATACTATAAGTCGCTTATGTAAATCTCTAATTCTCTTAGGACTATTCCTTATTGTTGATTTGCTTCATTGACAAAGAACATTTCTACGAGTATCTAGTTTTTGCTTAACCAACACGATATGCCCCTAAAAAGTTTTTGCCATGCCTAGTTAATGACATTACCAAAGTTTACCTCCTTCACCCAAAAAATTTCAAATAAATAAAAAAAAATCTTAGCCTATTTTGTTCCTACTTAAAAAGATCAAAGTCAAAGGGCAGTAGTCACTACCATGAGTTGATAGATTTATAAGTTGAGTTTTTAGAAAGCTTATTAGCCATTCTATCTAATCTTTCTTTAGTAAACCCCATTACATCTCTTGTTGCACCAGGCAAAATATTGGCAAATAAAGTCAATGTCAGTCAATCCATAATTTGAAGTCATATCGGGAAAGTTTCTCATTTGTCTTTAGGGATTCTCCTTACCACCATACTTCTCTTCCATGTTTGTGATTTCATTCAAATCACCAGCTAAAAGTTAGGCACCATTAATAAAATAGGAAGTAGATCTCAATTTATCCCACACAAGAATATGGCTTTCAGAGTTTGGATTGCCAGGGCACTAAGTAATTCTAACCATGTGATCCCTTTTTAAGCATTTAACTACTATATCTATATAATTTCCATCAATAATCAAGATCTCCACTTCCACCTCCCATTTCCACTACAACAAAATTCCCATACTTAGACCCATCAGATCAACCCAAAGTATGTGACCAAACCTTAATCTCCTTTAAATATGATTGTTTTTCAATCTTTATTTCTAGTCTCTATTAGAAAGACTAGATGAGATGCATATTTATTAATAAGGTGATGAAGCTCCTTTATTATTGAGGGTTGCCTCCAACTCTGACATTTCCTACTAAGGCTAATCATGGTGCTTGGGTGGCTAAATTAGGCTAGCTATTAAAGCCTAAAGTAGTAGCATTTTATATAGAGGAATATTTCGGTAATTGGGCTTTTAATCCAATTTAATGTAACGGATTGATCCTTTAGGCTAATGACAAGACTTATAAGATCAAGTCCAAAAGGGAATAACTTAGGATTTAGCTTGGTAGGTTCGGATTGAGGATCGCCGGATCGATTTATTTTAACCTTATTCGATTTTCTTGAATGCAAAAAGTAGAATAAAAAAGAATATAGTCATGGGAAAATTGGACTCCATTTGACTAAAATTATGTGGACTAAAGTATAACCATAAGCTCTTTTTATATTAAAATGTGTTATTTTATAAAAAGATTGGATTTTTGTAAATAATAAACCTCAAACTCTCTTCAAGCCCATTTCCAAGTCTAGTCCACTATTAAAGCAAAGAAGGTTCAATATTAGCCTGTAGCATTTTTAAATAAGAGATCCTATTCTCATTTGCACATATTCTAAATATTGTTAATATTGAGAGCAATGTAGGAGTTCTGTTGAAATAACTTCATGAATATCAAAAACCTATCCAACGAAGAATGAATCAAGAATGATTAAGTAAACTGATTTGATCATTCATACTCATGCACCTGAGAAATTGAGTTTATTTGTTCCTTCTTCCATGTTTCTCCCTATGACATCTATACATATGTCATAATTTCAAGACTCCTTTTGGGTCAACCAGCACGACTGTAGCACGTGATTGATTAGTTGTAGTAACTCCACCACACATATACTTTTATCACTTTTACTTCCATAAGTTTGCTTAAAAATTCAAGCTTTCCTCTTACTTAACTTGATCTCCTGATATAAGTCAAAGTGTCTTTAAAAGCTTATTCCTTCTCTAATTCGCTTCTCTTATTCATGTCTTAGTAATATGGGGGGA
This sequence comes from Combretum micranthum, assembly GCA_024138025.1. Taxonomy (NCBI): domain Eukaryota; kingdom Viridiplantae; phylum Streptophyta; class Magnoliopsida; order Myrtales; family Combretaceae; genus Combretum; species Combretum micranthum. The sequence goes on from JAMXBD010000264.1 coordinate 42,621, forward strand.
TGAGATAGCTATGGTTTTAGAAGTAAATGAGGAATGAGTTGGGTCCAATGATAATGAGAAAACTATGATGATTAAATTTTTATTTATTTTTAGGAACTTAATACGTTCTTTTGGGCAGATTCACCCATCACTTAACTATTAAAGATTATAGGATTTGATACATAAATATATTAATGTTTTGCTCATGATAGTGTATAAATCTAAGTCATTGAATGATTTATGAAAGTATACTTTCACTTATTGAATTTTTGGAATAGTTGCAAAATTAGGATATGTAAAATATATTTTCACTTCTCCCAAATTTTTACACTTTTAAAAAGTTCTTATTATTCATATTCTTTTCTTCTTCTTTTTTTTTTATTTCTTATACATTTTCATTAAAAAAGACACCTTTATACAACAAATGTTATTTGCAAAACAATCGTGTAGATATTGGCACCAACCAAACTTGCCTAAAACCATCGAGTCATGGTCTTGTCTAAGGGCGGGCTAGGTTTGAGTAACCTGTTGATTCATGCGTTGCTTCACAGCCCGTTAAATCTTACACTTATTTTCTTTAAAAAACAAAATTAAAAAAAAAAAAAAAAGTGATTTTATTTTAAAATATAAAATTGAAAAAATGAAAAATAATATATATATAATTGAAAAATAAATTTCAAATTAACTATAACTAAGTTTTAACTTTAAATTAAATTAGGCTTATAGAACAAGAGTCTCTAACCCATTAGTTAAAAGGATTGTTCAATGTATACATTTATTTATACATAAGCAAATCTACTTTTAGTGGTATAGCTTAGTAATACGGAACTACAAAACTCAAGACACAACCAAGTCTTACAAAGACAAACAAAAGTCTCACATTATTAAGAAACAACAATTGCCTCTAGTTTGAAGTCGATATAAATCAATCAGCTTTACTTTTAAATGCATTTATTATTTGTGTTGTTAATAATAACTTGCTAAATATTGTGAATAGATAATTAATCTTTATTACTCATATGAAAATTAGTTTGCACTTGTCTTTTCTTATATATATATATATATATTTACTTTAATTTTTTTCTTCTCCTTTTTCCTTTATTTGACCTAGCTCGACTTGATGGGTTGGTTAGTCGAAAGCCTTGAACCGTCCCTCGACCCAACAACTCTCTAGGTCTTGGATGAGTCATGATTCGTATGACTGAGCCAAGATAGGCTAGGTTGCGAGTTAGATTCGGCTCGTGTTGATGTCTATAATCATGACCTTTAATGCAAAATGACTAAGCTCTTAGTATGTAATGTTCTATTTTCATAATTAAAAAATTATGAATTTTCTAAATTTATAATATTCTATATAATTATTAATAGTTGTATAAATTGTAATATATAAAATTTACTTATATAATTAAATAATATGCGCGTGTGTGAATGCATTATTAATATGTTAATTGTGATAATTTTTTCTCAAATATATTATTTTTAGGACAGGATTCCAAGTGCCCTATTTATGAGATTAATTTTAGAATTTTCTGATTTTTAAAGATTTCCCTTTAAAATATTTTTTTTCGCTCATCCCCAATAGTTTATACGCTATTTTGCAATTTCCTAATCATTACTTTCCTTATGCACCCAAAAATGAGGAGACATATTGGGTACATTTCTATGGGTAAAAAAGAAAGGGAAAGTGGAAACACTAGCACAGTGAAAAAGGCTGGGCTGTTAAGTAATTTGGCATAAATGCAATATCGAAAAGCAGGCCCGTATACACCAAACGTGCTCTCTACGGTTCTGTTCTTCTATGGACCCACCACATTGCACCTTTGTCTGAGGCCATAGGAAATTTTGTTGGGAATTTAAGAAAAAAACCTTAAAAGAATGATCAACTATTACATTGGGCAAATGTACAGGAGACACGAGCCTGTTCTTCTCGTTAAAATGGGCTCAAATCATCCGTATGGAAGCCACTCGTGAAGCATGGGAAATAAGATATCTTCCCCAAAATGATAACATTCAGCTACGGATGAACAACCGATTCGAGTTAACCAGTTGATCTAAATTGGAAAGATCTGATACAGAGTACCCGAAGTTTACTTTCAACCACCTCAAATCTATATCCTGTTTAATTTATCCGATACTAGATGCGTTATAATCCAATATAAGTGCATACTTTTATGTCAATAAAGACCAAATTTTTACTAATGAATAGTTCTTACACAACTATATTAATGAGAAAGAAGAAGAATACATTGAAAACTATGGAAGAGAGGATTTTCTTTTTCTTATCTTATTTTTTATTATTATAATATCGAAATTTGACCCATAATGGAAAAATTGAGCATTACATGTTATATGTAATAGACCCATGGTAAGTAACTACTAATTATATTCTAGCATGTGATCATATGGGTGGTAATTACTTTACAAACTATCATTTACCTTATTCTTGTATTAAAATATACTTGGTAGTTACTCATCACTTATACATACATATAGTATGAACTACCATTGGATTTTTTTTCCTTCAATAAAGGGATGAAGTTAGATTTCACAATAGTAGAGTTTTAAAGAGGGCAAAGGACCATAATTTTACCAACTTACCCTTTTATCATTGGTTTTAACTTTTCTTTAAGCGTAAGTGTTAACATATATGACATTGCTTGATAGCCATCTTGTCATATTGTGTTTCTTGGCTTGCTAAATTGTGTTAATTGGAGCTTTAATCTAGTCGAGTCTAGACGGTATAGTGATAAGCTTGAACTCAAGTTCAACTCGAAACTTCAAAAATCAAGCTCGAGTGAATTTAAAATTTTAAGCTCAAACTTGACTCGAAGTACACTAATCAAACTTTTCTTTTTTAGCTTAATCAAACTTGAACTTAACTCAATTAAACTTGTTTAGACTCGATATATTAAAAAATATAGTTTATTAAAATTTAAATTGCATTAATATTCGAACTTAAATCAAATTTGATTAAAATTTATATTTGATTTGAGTTCGATTAGTCTCCTAAATCATTTGAGCTAAATAATGTGAAATTTGAGCTTGACCCAGTTATTATTGAATCACACTCAATTAAATTGAATCAACTTTAAGAGATGATGAGATAAGTCAAGTCTAATAACCTATTTCTAAAGCATGATAGTGGTTCTAAGTGGTTTTGTTGTGGATGTTATAACTTGTGTAGATTGTGGAGAATTTGGTACTTACATTGTTGATGAGACAATGAATAAGTCTATCTTACTTCACATGTTACATAAAAGTCTTTAGGTAAAGATTTTGTAGTAAAAGATGAAGCTAGGAACTTTAAGGAGTACTCCACGACTTGAGTTGTCCTTGCTGATAAGAGTAACATGGTATCGCTAATGCCAATCCTTGTTGATTATGTTTGTGAGAGTAAGCATACACTAATGCCACAAGTCAAACATGATTCAAAATGATATTCATTGAAACATGATTAGCTCAACTAGAATGGTTTTTTATAATCCTATAAAACTAGGCTTATGTCATATAAAAATTAAATTATGCATTTGTTCTTCACTCTAAACTCAAAAGTCAAGTATCACAAATATCATGTAACTGGTTGATTGAGCTTGATAGTACTTCATGAATGGCTTAATGATTTTAGATAGATTTTAATACTTCACTAGTAATCATATTAAATAAAAAGACCGTCTAAATATAACTCAAGGGAAATATTTATATAGGTTTATTATAAGTAAAACTAGCTAAATTTTTGAACCAATCCATTGTAAAGGACACACATTTCTCCTCCTCCTACTCTTCTTCTTTTGCCTTTTCCTCTGCTCTAATCCTATCATAGGATAAAAATGTCATTGCTTTGTGTAATGTTCTTTAATTTCTTTTCTTGTCTTCTTACTTCTTTTTTTTCTTTTTGCTACAAATAAGTAAAAATGATATCACCAATATTTTTTTTATTATAAAAGATAAATATTATTAAATAACAACAAATTAAAATGTTGATAAATTTGTTATAACGTGAAATGAAAAAAATTAACCCAACAAAAAAAAAATCAAAGAACTTTGTTGAAAAACCTAAAGATAAACTGAAAGTAGTTAAAGAGAGATTTTTTTTAGAATACTAATATGGCATTTGGATGTGAATCGAATTCGAGATTTTTGTGTTTAAACTTACAAGTTTCAAATATTATCATCGAATTTAAAGTAATTGTAATTTAATAATTATTCTTAATGATAAGTAGTGATGGCACACCATATACATAGATATGCTGAAAATATTGCTGTAATATTTAGAATATATATAAAAAAATTATTCTAACTAAAAGTTAAAAAAATGTTCAACACACATCCACATTCTCAGTATATATAATGAACTATTTTAAATCTTTCTTTAATTTGTGAATGTACTTTTAATCATCGTGTGCTCACATTTATAAATGACGAAATATTAGACACACCAACCATTAAGAATCTGCTCTTGGTAATCATACTAACCATCATATCTGACCAACCTATAATGAAGTTCCTAAAGTAACACAATAATAATAAATAGCCAGTCCACTGCATTCTCCAGCATGTTGTCTAGTCCTACCTTAAAAAGATACTTTAAGTTTCCCTCATAATGATTCAAGGACTTTGGTGGTGGGGGTAGAGCTAAAATAGTTTATGATATTTTGGTCTAAAAGCTTTGCAGTAAGACACTAAGACTCTTTAGGAATGATTAGTCTATATATATCTCCTTTAAATTGCCATTATTTAGACATTTAGTATGATAATTTTATAATAAGATTGTTAGATTAGTTGGTCCGTTAGAGATTCACTAAGAAGAATACTAATCTCATCTATTGATTGCTATTGCAAGTTGACAAATGCTATAAATAGTCAAATTTCATAAATATCGAATAGTTTTTTTTTTTTGGCATTATTTCCACAAATCAGTAAAAGGTAGCATATATTTCTTAAACTACTAAGATTGTAAAGCTTACTTGTAACTAAATGTTAGGAAAATCCCGCAAGACCTGTAAGAAAAAATGGATCTTTCCTTTTGCTAATGCAATAACAACAATCAAATAATAAAATAACATAATGAAAAACAAACAACACAAGGATTTACATGAAAAATCCAAATTTAAGGAAAAACCATGGGACCATAGCATGAATTTCCTTCACTCTCAACAATAATGGGATGTACAGCTTATTATTCACTAGATAACACTAGTAGATCTTACAGATCTTCACCACAATGATGGATTTCACTTAACAATTAGCCTCTCTCTCTCTAGAATCTCTCTCCAGGTTTTTGGAACGACTTCTTACACATATGAAAACCCTAGGAACAAAAACAAAGAGTATTTATATGCAAACAATAAAGGCTGACACGAGTTAAAAGAAAGTAGGCAGCTCAAAAAACAACGTTGGAACGCCGTTACAGGAAAGTTGGCCGTATGTCGGTGGCATAGGCCTCTAACGCTGGCGGCGTTGCCTCCCAAGATAGACAGTGTTGATGTCGGTGTAGCTACAACCAACCTCTTGGCAAAAATTTGCAAATTGAAGGCTGGCTTATGTGATTCAAGGCCGGAGGCCCTAAGCTGGCTGTGGTTGGCGTATAGCATCAAAATTTTTTTATTTGCACAAAATCTCTTTATTCCAAATCATCTTCCAAGTATATGCAATATTTAGGATATCAATGGTTATAGACCCATATGAGTTAGATCTATAACCCAATACTAAAATAACTATTTCTTTTCTTCTTCTCTCTCTTCAAGTTATCTCTAATGCGAGACTTATATTATATATACATATCCACTCAAGGGATGATCACATTAATAATTAAATATAAATGAAAAAACAAAATAATTAAATAATTAAATAAATATGACAAACATGTAAAAGAAGACCCCAAGTGGAAAGATCGACTAATTGTACTTAGCAGTATTAAAAAAAATTAATATAAAAGTGAAAAAAAGAGCCAAGGAGGCAATTTACTTTAATGGGTATCCAAAGTTTGCAAAGTTTGCAAGATGAGGACATCATAACAATTAACACAAAAAGTGAAGAACAGGAGTACATTACATGTTAATATATCACTTGTAAAACCTAATCTATCTCACATCAAAACCCAGATAAGGTTCAAAAATTATATCCATAAAATATTGTACTCTAAAGGACTAAGACTGCGAATTCATGTTTCAATCTCAAACCTTGAACACTTGATAGACCCCATTAATATATCAATCTCTATCAAATTGTCTTCCTCGTTCATATCATTAGTCTCACCAAACAGATCCGTCATGAGGTTGTTTTCCCGGAAAATTGGTGGGAAATCAGCTGGCTGCTGCTGCATCTTCTGCTGCATGAAGTTCTTATAATCATCCTTTATCTTGTGACCAACATAATGACCACTTGGTATTGCAATCTCAATGAGACTATCCTCGTCTGAAATCGAACCGTCTGAGCAGTCTGGAGTACTAGGATCCATGTTGTCTTCTCGAAAAGGCCAATCCACTTCAGAATCATCACTTGAACAAGAAGGGTTGATGACACACTCGCTTTCCGACATGGAATCAGGAGCTTTCACCAGGAAATTGTCTCCAACATTAGATATGTCATGTTCTTCTTGTTTCACTTGCTGTTCTTGTTTGCTCAGGACAGATGTTCTGAAATTTGGCTCCATATCAGCGATAGTTTTAGCAACTTGTTCCTCCGCTAGCCATGGCTTCTGCTTAGTGAATGTAAAAAAAGTGGATAGTAGCAAAACTAGTGATGTTAAAATAAGTGGTATTAAACCAAATCCCACGAAACCAGTAAAAGTGAGGATTATAACAAGGACTAGGATCCATGGAAGCAGCTTTAAAAAGATGAAACTGACCAAAGCCATTGGATCGCCGAAAGTCACCTCGAATTTCATGAATTTAGAGTAAAAAAGAAAAGGAAAGAAAAGAAGAGCCTATGGGTGCATTACTTTTTTTGTCTAAAAAAAAAAACTAGATAAACAGTAGGCAGGAGCAATTATTGTTGGTTTCCTGTTAAGGGATTCAATAAAAGTGTAAAAAGTTTCCAAGTATTATTGTACCCTGAAAAGTAGAAGGATAAGACTGGTACATATAGTTAGTACTAGGAAGAAACCTTAAGATTTGGAAAAAGAAACGTACTGTTTCAGCACTTGTAAAGCTGGAAAAAAATTGAACGGACATACATGGTTTTTAGGGTATCAAGAAGTGAGGGTGTGTAAAAATCGAGTCTTAAAACGCAAGTTGCGTCCAAAAGTCGGACTTACTAAAGGAAGGTAGAGGAATGGCGTTTAGAAGAATATCAAGAGTTTATGGAGAAGCAGGAGATAGGGGAAAATATAAATAAAGCATGAGGACAAAACTATATAAGGCAAAGCTGTAATTGTGCTTAGAAATCTGAGGAGCAGATACGACTGAACTGGTCTTACATAGAGGAAGCAACATTAGCAAAAGGACAACCATTGTTTTTTTTTTACTTTTTTTTTAAATAATATATGAAATTATAATTTGTTAATTTAATAAAAGGTCCACTGTTCCCAAGTCCCCATTTTCTCCTAGAAAAGTGGGATTAGTTTATGCTTCTTTTTCTGAAACTGATTCCCCTGAGGAAATCAACAACTCTCTTCCCCTGATTTCTAGTGCAATTTTACCGTATCAGAGCTTGGATATTAGAGAAGCCATGTGAATACACCTGAGATCAACACATGTCACTTTTTCTCAATTTTGATGAAACTGGGGGGAAATGGTTTAAAAATAGAAAATTTTTAGATAGATAACTCCAATAAGTAATTTAATATTGTTCTTCCTCAGAAATCTGAAAAATACTGAATGTATAACTCTGCACACTGTATTTGACAATATTTTAAAGTATATGTTGGGGTGCATATGTAGCTTGGAAAAATCTCATATAGAAATATGAAACTATGTTAAAGAGTTTATAAGAGGAAAGACATATTAATCTGATATTTTAAGATTTGGGTTATATCAAACTCATTTTTTATTTCTTCATAAGGTCCATTTGAAGAATTTCTCCCCATTGAAGCTTTCTCCTCTTCCAACAATTGGTATCAAAGCTGATGGTTCAGCTGGAAAACTCTCATGATCAGTCCTTCATGTGAAAGAACTCATTTATAAAACCATTCATGTATGATGAGTAGGTGAGGAGTGGACCACTCACAAAAAGCGGTTTGATAGAGTCAATTTGACAGGCTTTTGTTAAGAGAGAGTATGACCTAAAATCCCACATGTGAAATATGAGACTTATGTGAAAAGTTTATAAGAAGGAAGACTCATTAACCTAATATCTTAAGATTTTGGGTTATAAATGTTCTTAAGTCTATTTGTGTATCCCCTTATAAAAGTCCGTTTGAAGAATTTCTCTCCACTTTTTTTTTTATTTTTATAATAGATGGAAATTCTTTTATTTTCTTTTTGGTTTATTTTTAAAAAAGAAATGAAGAAAGATAAATCTAATATTAAGAGAAATTATTCCTATTTTATTTTATGATTATCTCTTATTCCTATCTATTTCCACTAATGTCTTTTCAATATTTGGCTAGAAAATAAATAGACACTAAAGTGAAATATTTTTCATCATCACTTTCTTTTTCATTTATTTAAACATTTTATTTAAGTTGTTTAAGGTGTCTTTTCCTTTCAATTTCTACCAATATCCACCTATATTTCCACTTTCACGGTTTCCCAGGGATCCAAACACGTTTGTAAGTTTCATAGCCAATAAATTCCGGAAGTCAAATATACATATAAGTTGCAAATTTTTATTCAATATCCCGAATAAATCTTGTATACATTTTGGCAAAGTTTGATCATAAGAACGAAGAAGAACAACAGAAATTAGAAAATATGGTATAAGAAATATTAGATAATATTATTCATTTATGTATCATGTTTGATATGTATGGTACTAGATAAGATTTTTTTGTTCATTGTTTTGAATACACAATATGACACAAGAATATCATCAAAGATATGAATTTTTTATAAGTTTAAATCGTCTAGTGAATAAAAGATTTGTTTCATCCTCCATATGATACTACTTTTCTTTATTCTTGTCTAATACTCTTAAGATCTATAATCCTATACCAAATCTTATGATAACAACTAAATAAGAGATTGCGATTTTTGTCCAGTTCAGCTGAATAAATTTATGCGAAGGCCACCATGTCACTTCTCTCTTTGGAAACAATTCGTCTTGTGTCCTTATGTTGTAAGGTAAAGCATTTATCATTATCTCTCTCTTCAACCTTTACAAACTTAATAGTTAATACGGTCCTAGGTTACTGTAATTTAATCGCATGAGTATTGATCTTTCAATGGAAATATCTAAGTTTGATTCATTCTCTCCAAATTGTATCATATAAAGTAGTAGTAGGGGAAAAAAAAAGGAAAAAGAAAAACCCGTAATGCAGTAACCAGACGAACAGCAAGTTTTATTTGAAGATATTATTTTAATTCATCATGTTAACAACGTTAAAAGCCAATTCGTCCAAATGACTTGACCATTGACACACTTGATCGGGCAAACGGATAGGTCAACAAGTAATATGGAAACTAAATTACGAGCTTATTGTCCTCTAGGAATGCACAGCAAGTACTAGGCTCTCGCTTAGAAAAAGGAGGAGGTTTATAAGATTAAGAAAATAAAATAAATTAATAAACAAATGTAAGATAGACCCAAAGATCAAATGAGTGACAAAAAGTGGTGATGCCAGCAGATTTGCTATAAGACTTTAACACCAAATAATGTCTTCAAAACCTATGTGAGTCTAATTCCAAGCACCATTACGTAGTGATTTGAATCAAAGAAACTCAAATCTATGGAGTTAAGATTGTTAAATATGGTATTTTTTTAAGGGTTTTGCATTTATATGATATAAAATAAAGGATATATGAACAAATTAAGATTAGATTTGATGCGCTAATTTTAAAAGGAATTAGGCTAGATTAAACATGGATTAATATGACTCAAAATCTATGTAAACAAGAATGGATATTGCGTTCAATTTCTAATTAACATAGTTCATCTTGAGCAAAATGACTAATAGCACTCATAAAATAAAGAGTAAGTGATTTCAATATTCAATAAATGACTTAAAGATCAAAGTTATATAAGTTGATGTAAATGAAGAATCCCTTTTATGGTGTTTGTTTGCCAGCCACAAAATATTAGTTTGTAAAAGTTGGTCTTTTCTTTTCTTTCTTTTTTTCAAACAACTCAAAATATTGATAGTTTGTTTAAACTTCCCCTCAAACATTAATAGTTTCTCATACAACTTTCTCATTAAACTTCTCATCATATTTAACTTTTAGTCAGTCAATGGACTGGACACCATTATTGATGAGATCATAGAGATTCCCTCTAGATGAAAATTTTACCTTATTTATTAGCAATTTATGTCTTAGAACTATATTAATCAAGCACTTTACAATTTACCTCATCTAAATCCAATCACAATCTCATAAATTAGGAAGAAAAAGGGGTGAAAAATGCCATTACCCCCAATTTTAACTTCCTCATGCTTTAACATACCAAACTTGTCTTATCTAGAATGTGCAAGCCCTTGTCTCTTTCACCTAAGCAATCAAACAGAAGCAACATAAGTATAAACTAACACAAGATGTACACAAAAAAAACAGTCTTCAATCAAAGTAAAGTAGGTGCTAATCCCTTACAAATGGATCAGTCTTTTAAGGTCATTAATCTGATCATTTTGTGATACTTGGGATAGAAACTAATATGAGATAATTAAAAATGTTAATTTTAAGGTACTTATTGATTTGAAAACCAAGTCTCAAAAAGATACACATAGGGAAGCCTAAGTTAATGAGTGATTATTTGTGATTAGAAGTTAAGAGAACACTGCCTTCAAGTGTCATTCATTCATTCATTCATTTTCTTGTAAATTGATTTGATTAATCTTAAGGCCTAACATTATTTTGTATTCAATGTATGGATTTTCAAGCCTTGATATTGGTAAATTATAACTTATCCACAAGTTATTATCAAGTCGGCCATTTGACACTTCACAAATAGTAGATAGTCATAATGGAATTTATTCATCTTTTATTTAAGAGATTGTATACCTTTGATTGCTATGTCAAGCTTAACTAACATAGATGCTCATGGCCATGTGAAGTTAAATAGAATCTAACTCATTTTAATGAACCAACCAAAGGATTGAATCTGTGTTAGTGTGATCATCAATGAATTGGTTTGAGGTGTTGAAATAGTGATATATGATCACTTGAGTGGGTTACGATTGGCTAGATCAAAGGTGAATTTTCCAAGAGTATTAGGTTGTTCGACAAATGTAGCTAAATGTTCTAAGAGTTTTTGTTTAGTGGCTAAATCATTGCAATGAAGGGTTCATTGATGATCACATTTGATAATGATACATTTGGGATTAGGTATTGAATAAGAGATTTTGAGAAAACTTGGATCACATATTTGAAATTGATTAATTGAATTTGAATTCAAAATTCATTATTTCGTTAAGATGCTTTAAATAAATTGAATGATCACGATTTTGGGGTTAAAATTTTTTAAAAGATCATGGTACTTTTATAAAAATTCTTCTAAAAATCCATATACATTCGACCTAAAATGCCAAAAATTTGTTGTGGTTAGAAAATATGCTTGTGGAACCCATTTGTTGTCATTAAGATGCCTGTCGGAAGATTGAAGATACTTAATTAGGAAATACTAAATTAGGAATTTTTGTAATATCTTAATTAGGAAGTTTATTATTTTGTAATATCTTAATTAGGAAATTCTAAATTAGGAAGTTTATTATTTTGTAATCCTAGAAAATTTGACCATCCCAAAATTATGGGATTTAATTAGGAAAATAGGAGATTCTTTCCTTTTTTTCTGATCTTACATTGTGTATATATATGTACTCTTTGTGAATAATAAAATATACAAGTGATTTTTCCAATCTCTATTTTTTATCATGGTATCAGAGCCCTAGGATTTTTTGAAATTCTGGGATTCTTCTTTTTCGACCTTCATTGTCAATTTTGTGCTTGGCCTTCATTGCCAATCTGTATCAAACCCTTTTTTACCGTTCCCTCTCTTTGGTAGCCATGTCTGACATCAAAACGAACACCTACTCCCAATCCAGCGAAGAAACCACAAAACCCTATCTTCCTATTGGTGAATTCCAGAACATACACCAATCCTACAGACTCAATGGTCAAAACTATTTGAAGTGGTCCCAGCTTATCCGAACGTATCTAAAGGGCAAAGGAAAAATCAGCCATATTCTTGGTTCAGGACCTAACCCCAATGAACCAAACTTTAAGATTTGGATGAAGAAGATTCTATGATTATGTCTTGGTTATGGAGTTCAATGACACCTGAGATCAGCATACATGCATGTTTCTCACCTCTGCAAAGGGCATTTGGGATGCTCTCCATCAAACATACTCAAAGGCTAATGATGCCGCTCGGTATATGAAGTTAAGGTAAGAACAGTTGCTGCAAAACAGGGTAACAAAACCGTGACAGAATATGCGAATATTCTGCAAAATTTATGGCAAGAACTCGACCATTATCGAGTTCTTGAAACAAAATGCCCCGAAGATGCTGTGATCTTGAAGAAGTTCATTGAGAAAGATCGGTATATGATTTTTTGGTTTTTAAATGCTGAGTTTGACCAGGTCCGGGTTCAAATTTTGGGAAAAGATGATGTTCCTTCCCTTAATGAGGTTATTTCTATGATTAGGGCTGAGGAGAGTCGTAGAAACATTATGCTAGCACCAGATAACTAAGGATCAGCTTTGGTTACACAAGAAAGAAACAAACAGTAGGATGAGAGATATATCTCAAGGTGATTCTCGTGATAGCCTATGGTGTACCTACTGCAAGAAACCAAGACATACTAAGGAACGCTGTTGGAAACTACATGGAAAGCCCTCCACCTCGAGTCGAGAATGGGGCCAAAGGGGTGATCCAAAGGCTCAACAGCGAGCTCACCAAGCCTCCAGCATAAAGTCTGACTCAGATCCACAGTTGATTGGAGAAACTAACACTACCCAATTGAACCTGGCTGAGATAGAAAAACTACGGAACTTGTTGGGGTCACTAGAAAAGCCAAGTTCCTCTTGCTCATTAGCTCTCTCTGGTAAGCCTCTTTCCCTTGGATTACATGCCTCAGACAGACCTATACAAGATTATTGGATTATTGACTCAAGAGCCACAGATCACATGACACCCTCACCCACTCATTTTACAACCTATTCACCCTGTCCTAGCAATAGGAAAATTGTTGTTGCTAATGGGTCAGTCACCACAGTGGCTGGTGTTGGACACATCCAGTTGAGTCCAACCTTACTACTAAAGGATGTACTTCATGTCCCTCAATTATCCTCCAGCCTACTGTCCATTCATAAAATAACTCATGATTTAAACTGTAATGCCTTATTTTATCCCTCTTGTTGTGTATTCCAAGACCAAGTGTCGAGGAAGAGGATTGGAGTTGCTGAGGAAAAGGGCGGTCTCTACTATCTTGATGCATCTGCCATGAATACTCCGACTGTCAAACATGTTCCCTTGAAGTCTTGTTTTTCTGTTTCAAATAATGACACCATTTGGCGTCAACATTTCCGCTTTGGTCATCCTTCATTTACAATTCTAAAGACAATGTTTCCTGCTTTGTTTAAACATGTTGATGTCAAAGACCTTCATTGTGATGTATGCGAATTTGCCAAACATAAAAGAGTTTCTTTTCCAATAAGTAATAATAGAAGTTCTTTACCTTTTGATTTGATTCATTCTGACATTTGGGGACCTTCTAGAATTCCTAATATTACGGGAGCTCATTGGTTTGTGTCCTTCATAGACGATTGTACTAGAGTCACTTGGATATTTCTACTTAAACATAAATCAGATGTGACTACCATCCTTCCAAACTTTATTGCCTTGATAAATAATCAATTTGGCATAAAAATAAAAAAATTCAGATCTGATAATGCCAAGGATTATTTCAATAAAGTCCTTTCACCATATTTCCAACAGGAAGGATAATTCATGAGTCATCTTGTGTAGATACTCCCCAACAAAATGGAGTAGCTGAGAGAAAAAATGGCCATCTACTTACTATGACACGGGCTTTATTGTTTCAAAATAATGTTCCAAAATCATATTGGGGGAAGCTGTTCTTACTGCTACACACATCATAAACCGCCTACCCTCCAAAACAATAGGGATAAAACACCAATGCATCTTCTCTCCTGAATTTTACCCCAATATTAGAACTAAAAACAATTTGAGCCCTCGGATTTTTGGGTGTCCGGCCTTTGTTCATATATCTAACCACAACAGAGACAAACTTGATCCACGAGCAATCAAGTGTGTGTTCGTTGGATATTCCCCAACACAGAAGGGATACAAATGCTACCACCCACCTACACGGAAATTTTATGTTTCTATTGATACCACTTTTAAGGAGGACCAATCTTTTTTCTCTCAGCCTTACCTTCAGGGGGTCTAGTTCTATCAGAGAAGACAAGGCAGATGAGTTATCTTTTCTTGACCTACCAATATCACAACCTTCAGAGCCTCTTTCCACTTCATCTTCACAGCAGAAACCCGAATCATCCCCACAAGGATCAAATCTTGAACCTGCTGAAACAGTATCTATAAATGACAAGTTTGACAGCAGAGGTATGGACATGTACTCAAGAAGAAGGGTCCTGGAACCAGATCCTATGCAAAGCCAACACTCTGACTCTAACCCTGGAAATGAGGTATGCACAGATTCTTTTTCCCCATTGTTTCTTCTGATTCTGATCTACCTATTGCCTTACGAAAGGGGACACGAGAGTGTGCTAAGCACCCGAAGTATTCATTGGCCAATTCATTATCCTTTCACAGACTTTCTTCGTCTCACAAGAGCTTCTTAGCCAACTTAAACACTAACCAGGTTCTAACAGTTTTTCTGAAGCTTTATCTGATGAAAAATGGAGAGAGGCTATGAGAATAGAAATGGAGGCACTCGAGAAGAACAAAACTTGGGAAATTGTAGAGCTACCTAAAAATAAAAGGACAGTAGGATGCAAGTGGGTGTTTGCCTTGAAATACAGGTCAGATGGATCTTTAGAGAGATACAAGGCAAGGTTGGTTGCTAAGGGATACACACAAACTTATGGAGTAGACTATGAGGAAACTTTTGCACCAGTAGCTAAAATGAACACTGTGAGGATTCTTTTATCACTGGCTGCAAATTTCAATTGGGATCTACAACAATTTGATGTGAAGAACGCCTTTCTTCACGGAGATCTAGAGGAAGAAATATTCATGGATATTCCACCAGGCTTTGGAGGAGAAATGAGAGGGAACAAAGTATGTAAACTAAAAAAGGCATTGTATGGACTTAAGCAATCACCAAGGGCTTGGTTTGACCGGTTTACTAAGGTAATGCTCAAACTTGGATATAAGCAAAGTCAGGGAGATCATACTCTCTTCATCAAGCATACGACCTCAGGGGGGATAACAACACTCTTGGTATATGTCGACGACATAATTGTTACTAGAAATGATGAGGAAGAAAAGAAGGTCCTAAAAGACTACATGTCAAGGGAATTTGAGATTAAAATTCTAGGGAAACTTAAATATTTCCTTGGGATAGAGGTAGCTAGATCTCGACAAGGTATTTTCATCTCTTAACAGAAATATGTAATTGATCTACTAAAGGAAACAAGCAAGACAGCTTGTAAACCTGCTTCAACACCAATAGAGCCCAATCACAAACTAGGAGAGGCAGAAGATGATAAGGTTGTGAATAAAGAGAGGTTTCAAAAATTAGTAGGTAAGCTAATATACTTGGCCCACACACGACCAGACATTGCATATGCTGTGAGTATAGTTAGTTAGTTCATGCACAATCCTAAGGAGATCCATTTACGAGCAGTAAATCGCATACTACACTATCTGAAAGGTAGTCCAGGCAAGGGAATTTTGTTTAAGAAAGGTGAAGGACTTGTCCTTAAAGCTTATACAGACGCTACTATGCTGGCTCTCCAGTTGATCGTCGGTCCACAACAGGCTATTGTACATTCTTGGGAGACAATCTAGTCACTTAGAAGTAAGAAACAGAATGTGGTAGCTAGGTCAAGTGCAGAAGCCGAGTTCAGGGCTATGGCCCAAGGGGTTTGTGAACTCTTATGGTTAAAGATCATCCTTGAAGATCTGAAGATAAAGTGGGAGGAACCTATGAGACTATATTGTGATAACAAGTCAGCCATCAGCATTGCACACAATCCAGTACAACATGACAGGACAAAACATGTAGAAATAGATAGACACTTTATAAAGGAGAAGCTAGATAGCAAGCTGATTTGCACTCCCTATGTGTCTACGAAAGAACAACTAGCGAATGTTTTCACAAAGGGGCCAAGTTCTCTTAATTTCTCAGCAATTATTTCCAAGCTAGGAATTTATGATATCCATTCACCAGCTTGAGAGGGAGTGTCGGAAGATTGAAGATACTTAATTAGGAAATACTAAATTAGGAAGTTTATTATTTTGTAATATCTTAATTAGGAAATTCTAAATTATGAAGTTTATTATTTTGTAATCCTAGAAAATTTGACCATCCCAAAATTATGGGATTTAATTAGGAAAATAGGAGATTCTTTCCTTTTTTTTTTCTGATCTTACATTGTGTATATATATGTACTCTTTGTGAATAATAAAATATACAAGTGATTTTTCCAATCTCTATTTTTTATCAATGCCAATAATTTGTTTCAACCTTAGAGGAATATACTTTTGTTCTCAAATAAATTCTTAAAATAATTTGCTTCACTTGGGATGAAGAATTTATTTTAAAAATCTGTGTCTCTCTTTTAGTGCAATTGCCAATAAAATAATACTGGACATGTTATGGAACAATTTTTAAGTTCAAAAGAAAAATAACCTTGGAGACATAGCTTAGTATTTCAATATTGTGGGGTCTCTTTATGTGTGATACATTAAAGGTGGATGAGAAGATCAAATGATAGAAGTATTAATGATATTTTTATGGGGAAAAGAAACATTACTACAAATTCAATGGCCTTGACAATTCCTAAAAGATGGCATCAAGAAGTTAATTAGTGATTTTTTTGTGTGGACAATTCATGCATCATAAAAAGGATAAAAGGGTTTACTAGAAAGCTAGAATTAGTTGTCCATCATCAAAGACATGTATGGATTAGGATTGAAAGATTTTGAAATTCTTGTTACCCTTTTTAAGTAAAAGTTTCTTGAAGATAATCAATTTATCTTAAACCACTTTGGAATTATAGCATTTTGTTGAATAGAATATATATGATATCTAAAGAGGCCTAGTGACAAGTGGCTAATGGATGGAACACTAATTTTTCAAAAGACAAATGCATCCCATGTCTTTAGGATGGTAGATTACGCCGTGTTATAAAAGTGAACAACATAACCTCAAAATTGGCTTATATATATGCCAATGGATCCTATCATCAATTTAGGAATTGATTAACTTGTTTAAAAGATTTGATATGACAAGAATTCCCTTCAAATAGATGGCTTCAGTTCGATTACATCTCAAATATCGTCCACAACTCAAATCATGCTACAAGAGTAGATATGGTCTACAAAATTAATTTTGAATATCTCTCCCTTACTCTATGAAGTGATATCTAACATTCTTTCCAACATAAGAAAAATCTTTATCTTAGAAAAATTCATACTCTACCTTGTTGAATTTTAAAGAAGAAAAAATGAAACATGTATTCCAATCTTATGATTAGGTTGAAGATGTGTAGTTTGCTATGGGCCTTTTGAGTGTGAGCAAAAGAATAAAGTAATTATTATAAATTTTTAACAAATTAAACTAGGTTAATAGCTATGACTAATTAACTAATAGAAAATTAAATGCTTAGTCTCAAACTCATCAACTAATCTAATATTAGCATCAAATCATTTGGTGTAAGTGTAAAAACTAACATATGATGGATTTGGACAATAAAAATGATTCTCAAAATGCATAGGTAACTAACTAGTGTATCAGGTGAATGTGTAGTGGTAAAATTTATAGGTGAGATATAGGTTGTGACCATTACGAAGCTAGGTTTAAGAATTAGATTTATACCTCTTACTCTAACTATAGGCTACTAAAATAAGAGTTTATGGAAATCAACAACTAAAATGACTAAACAAATTTAGAATGAACTCAAGTGAATTTTTGTGTATGATTAAGATGTCTTATCTTTTAGGTTTATGCAACCTAAAGGGGCTAAGTCAAAACTTTCAGTACCATTTTACAGGTTTTAAAGTTTAAATAATTTTCTCATGATAGCTTGAGTTAAGAGACTATAAAATTTAGTTTAAAGGATTTGCTTTGATGCACTGAATGATGAAAAGGAAGCTTAATCAAAATTATTGTAATTGTACATTAAAGTGATCTATGTTTTATTGGCCAAGAGTTATAGGTTGCAAAAGGTTAAGAGGATTAGAAACTGACTATTAACTACTAAACCACATCAATGATTAGTTAAGACTTTTGACCATAAATACTTTCTTCCTACCCCAATAGCAATCAAAAGTTGTCCGTTTGGCTTAAAATTCTTGCTAGCCGCAAAATGATTTTATGGCCATTCAAAAAGTGCCGAAAGGGAGGTCCTATGGTATGTCAGTTTCTAGCAAATATTAGTTTCCTGATTTTTTTTTAAATTTATGTCCTAGTTTTTGTTTCTTTGACCAATTAGTTTTAACAACGACCTAATATGGGCATCTTTATCGTGACATTTTTAGCCCAAGGACATAGGCTAAAAACCCTTGACGTAAAGGTTTTAGTGAATAGGTTGAGGTCTTTGAATCAAAAGTCATTTTTATCCCGAGTTATTGGCACAGCTGAAAACCTCCACATAAAAGATTTTTAGTAAATAAAGTGAGGTCTTTAATATGTACTGATGCTTGACTTTGCATTTATTATATCATAATTACTTGTTTAGTAACAAATTGACACATAGCCATTTATATTGGAAAGAACTATTGATAGGAAATTCCATTTAAGACCTTGGAAATAAAGTGAAGAAGTACTTAAAGAAAAGAATTTTTAAGTTGCTATCTAACAAGTTGCTATATTAAGTTGGTGGGAACTTTTGAGGTCCAGTCAAGGAGACTATTAAGCCCAACATCTTACCATTAAAATAATCCTAACAAATAATGCAATAAATATTTCTTTGGTTTGGGTATGGGTATCTTTGTACATGAGTGGTCATATAATAAAATTAACAATATAACAGGATTTTCTTAAGTTGTTATCTAATAAAGGCGGTCAAATTGGACTAGGTTAGAAATTTTTTCTCTTTTCACCTATTTTTCCTCATTCCCTTTTTGTTCATTTTTCTTTAATATTTTATTAATAAAGGTATTTATACAGTAAAAAATGTAACTTTACTATCTAGCTCGTAAAGCCCCTTTCTTTATTTGATTTTCTAGAAATACAATAAAAATAAAAATTAAATATCTTTAATAATTGTAACTCCTCTTAAAAGTTTTAACTTTGCATAATTTCATAGTATTAAATATCTTTATGCTTGTAATTTTCGCTTAATAGAATGTAAAATATCTTACTTGACTTTAATTCATAAAAAAACTTCAGCATTCGAAGATTATCTCAGACATTTACAAAAATAGTTGCATACTTGTAAATACACTTGAAAGTTCTACATTGAGTTTTCTATATAATCCCTTAAAAGTTGATAATTCCTTATTAGATAAAAAAGTTTCTCAAATTTTTATGATTCCTCTTATATTTTACATATGTATCTACAAGTTCATAAAATGCAATCTTTAAATCTTATAACTTTGGTAAAAAGTGACTTTTCCCTTTTGTTACAAACATTTGAACAATTTCACATATTTAAAATATTCTACATAATTCATCAAATCAACTAATGTCTATAATTTTACTTATTGTTTATAAATACACTCAATATTCCTAAACCTCATAAAAAAAGTTCATAAATTGACTTTAATTTTGTAAAAATACTTTTAGTTTTTGTAAACCTTCTCAAAATGTTCATATAATAAGATTTAAAAAGTTCTTAAATACCTAGTTAACTTAAGCCTATCAAGAAGCAACTATATGTAAGTAATTAACAATGATTAGAGATAAAACTAATAATAACTATATATTTACTTTGGTGAATAACTATTTCTTTACCCTTCATTTTCTATGAAGTTAATATTATAATGTTTACTTGCATTTTAAATACAAATGACTATTCTATATGAATCACCATTACATAAAATAATGAATAGTAATTCATGATTTATAATGTAAATTTCTATTCATGATGTACTTATAATATTCTTGTAAATATCCTACTTTAAAAATAGCACCATTACTAGATTGTCATAAATGCAATAAATAATTTACTACTATAACATGGAGCTACTAGATATTTTATATTTCTATTGAATTACTATTCAATTATTCTCTTATTAATATGGTGAAGGTAACAGGCTATAAAAGCCTGGATATAACATCCTTAATAGGCACTAACCTTCACATGAGAAAATAATCTATTGGATATATGACAAGTCACGTGTTATATATACACAAGTTGTATAAATACCAATAAAAGTTTAAGATATAAATTGTATGTAAAATATGAGTCGTAATGATTTTAGAAATTACATGTCCCATCATGATGCCTACCAATATTTTATTGATAGTGATATGTAATTCCCATGAATTTTTTCCACTTTATATTATCAATAATAAAGCAAACACTCCAATTAAACCACTCCTAAAACACATATGAACTTCAAACTCCCCGCCTATCGTTGCAACTGAAATGCTAGGAGCTTTAAATAATGGGATCCCATCATTAATAGATGAACCAAAGAAACTCCAAAAAAATTAAGGCAAAAATTGAAAAACCAACACTACAACCTGATATAATGATAGAATATGCGGATGACACAAAATTTAACAGGTCTCCATGCATGATATTATTGCACGTCAGAAAAAAACCTTTCCAAGTCGGATTCATGGCTTTTAGTATAATTCGTTCCTCATAAAAAGCTATGGATTATTTTTAGAATAAGGCCGTAAATTTTTAGGTTTACTTGCTTCCAGTGTATCTATGGAAAGTTTTATGATTTCGTTATTAATTTTAATTAGACCGGTCTCATCATCATCCAATAGCTCACACCATATCTAACCATGATCGAATAATTAAAATAGTTAATGTTCCATTTACTATATTTATTTTAACAGTTACACCAATGATGAGATGGTCACGTCGATGAAACTATAAAAACTCCCTCTTCAACAATGGCATCTATATATATGTGTGTGCACGTACGCAAGAAAATGACGTATCTCCATTTATATACCAAATTATTACTCAATTGGGTGCTTGAGATAATATTATATGCAATACCACTTGTTAAGGGTGTCAATATCTCTTGTCATGCTTTCTATGTTCATCTCTTTATAAAATTTAAACTGATATTTGGGAAAACTTATACTTCCATGCTACTTAATTGCTAAAATTCAACACAATCAAAATTTTATTAGTTTGTACGTACTAACGAGTTTTGGCATTGGGAGAGCATATAAGATGGTAGTGTAGTAGCACCACATTTGATGCCATCAGTAGTGAGTAATAAGAATCAATCAAGTTATGCGCACGATAATTTTAATCTATAATTCATAGTGATTTTTCAATGAGAACTTATATGATTATTAACTCATACCTGCTATTTATCACTCTAACAATTTTTTATGGTATTAGCTAGACTAGATAAGAATCATTATATCATATTTGATTTATAAAATTTATCTAAAATTGGCTAAAACTCTCTTTATAGAACTGAACAAAACTTAAAAGTTTTATTCCTTATTATATTTCATAATATAAAGATATTGGAAATTCACAAAAATATAAGCTCCGGATAAGAATTTTGTCAAGTTCTACTTAATACCATGCGTAACTTATAAATGATGGTACTATCCAGTATTTTTTCTACTGTATTGTCTAATCCTTTTTGTCCTATACAGTTTCTTACAATCAAAATCTATCTAAATAGTATATTTTAACGTATGATTTTTTTTTCTTTAATAAACACATTATTCCAACAAACCTAATTATCTTTTCATCGGTGCCTCTGTGTGTGTGTTTTTTTTTTTTTTTTTTCGTGGCCATCAATGGTATCTGTGTTAAGTTTGCAATAAATGGTGACATTTTGTCGCACTTTCAGCCGTAGAAGATACGAGACAATGAATTCCCTTGATATTCATGCTTTTCCTTTCCATATTGCGCCTTTAATGATGGTTCTCGCTGCACTGAACATTAATGGGTCTGGACACCTACTTAACAAGGAAAGATATCTCCCTCCACTAAGAAATAAAAAGATGGGAAATTTTTATTTTTCCATTGTTAATTTTAATGGAATTGGCTATGTTGACTATCCAATCATTCATATTATATCTAATCATGATTGAACCATTAAAATAGTTAATATTTCAATTATTAAATTTATCTTAACTATTAAATGATTGACTAGATGATCTTGTCAATGAGATCGTAGAAGCTCTCACTAAAAAAGTCAATATATTCATATGAGATAATGTGGTTAAGAAATCAATACTAAGCACTTGATGGATGGAACCATTTCGCTTTTTCCACGTATGAATTCAGCCTTTTGTGTTCTTTTCGGTTGAGTTGGAGTCATTGTTAGATTCCCATACTAGCTGTTAATGCAAGCCACTGGACCTTTTTATTTTTTTCTTGTACCATGTTTATATGTTATAAAATAATATTAGGATGCCCCAATTACAATATGTCAAAACAAAGGGTATATCACTAATTCTAATTTTCCAATTCTCTTTCATATTAGTTAATCCAATCTTTTATTTTATGGAAAATGACAAATTTGATACTTGAACTTATATAAAAATTTAATATAATACCTAAACTTTGAAGTGGTTAGTCTAATATCTAATTAAATATTTTATGACTATTTTTACTATCTCACTAATACTGTTTGTCATTTTTTTTATGCGAAAAAAGTAGCCTATTAGTGTTAGATGGTATTAAGAGAAGTAGTAATTTTTCATGTCAATAAATAGAGCAAATATTATTAAGAAGTTAGTAAAAATAATCAGAAAAATTGTGATTAAGTATTAAATGAATTACTTTACATTTCATGTACCAAGTTGAAGTTTTGTGTCAATTTAGGTATCAAATGTGAAATTTACCCTTCATTTTATATTTTGCAAGATCGGATCCCTGACCAAAAATAGACTCTAAAACGAAATCATACCCTTTAAAGCAAGCCCTAACTTTAATTCCTACCATAAGTGGTATGAAGAAAAAAGGTGTGCGCGCACACACACCCACTCTCTCTCTTTCTCTTTGCTCCCTCTCTCAAACATGTGCCCTTCCCATACAATATGGTCTCGTGTATGCACCTATCTCTCCAGACCAATAGGGTTTGTCTATGTTTTTCTTGGTAACAGGGTAAGTGAACACATCTTTTCCTTTTCTTGATAATGATAGTGAAAGTGATAAGGTAGAAGCAAGGACGAACAGGTACGTAGAATGGGATAGAGACGGCAATACAGTTGCATGAATTTTTTGTCCCTATCTTGAAGGAGATGAGCCAATAAGAAGAAATCACAATCTTTGGCAATGAGCTACATCAGTTTTAGAGCAAATTCCTTCATTTATGCTCTCAAAAGGGCAATTTTTCTATTTTGGACAGGTTTTAAATTTGTTATAACTTTTTATAGACACTTCTGTTTTGTTTGTCGTTGTGGCATTGTAATTGTTCTTTCACTTACTTTGTATCTTTAAGTTTTAGGGTGTTTCTATTTGTGGCAGCTTTTTAGTTCGCATATACATATATATATATATATGTATGCTCTAGGGTAACAGAACATTCAGTTATGATCAGTAATACAATTTTGAGTTGCATTTACTTATTTTCTTCCTAAAATTTTGAATTTTCATATAATTTTCAGATTTTGGATGTCTTATTTGGGTATTTACATAATCAACAAGTATTTGAACATCACACTTCAATATTAATGAGTATATCAACAGTTTGTGGTAAAATCCTAAATATTTCACTGTGTTAGAAAGGAAATCTTTTTCTAGTCAAATTAAGGTGAAGGAGTATTGTGCATAATTGTGTGTTTTGTATTTGAATAACAGGTTTGAATTGATTTTTATTGTTGATGAGGGATTTTTTGTTGATTAAGGTGGGATTTAAAAGGCTATTGGAGTTGTACATATAACACAAGGAGTAGATTATTCTTTGGTTTATTTAATATTAGACAAGTGAAATGTAGATATAGAATTATCTTGTTTGATGTATGGGCTAGTAAATGAATGAACTTAAGGATGTCGAAATTGTGACATGAATGTTGTTTGTGTTGGGTTGATGCTAACATATCTAGGGATAGATATAAGTATATAGAGTTACTATTGCTGGTGTTAAGGTGTCCATGTAGCATCACGAGATAATTTGATAGATTTGGTGCTATGAATCTACTGCATGCATGTGTTTTGAGTTAGTGGTGTGTTGACTAGGTGTTATTAAAATACATATGTGTTCGCTAGAAAGAAGTCATAGTCAAGTTATACAAGTATTATAAGATACCTATGGACAATTGCAGTAGATCGAAATTGCCTATAATGGCTTTTGGATGAGGTTGTTGTGTTTGAATTCTAAGGTGTTAGAGAGTGCATATATTATATATAATATAATATATGCACACACACACACGTATGTGTGTTGGGGGATTATGAGAAGTCTTGAAATGCCAATATTGTGTTATATACCGCACTTAATTAAAGATAATATGTGGTTGATGCATTACTTCATAAATCATGGGTCATATGTTTGCATGACATTCCCATGTGCATGTGGTGATGATATATTGGATTCATACATGAAGTTTGACTTGTACTCGAGCTTAAATATTATATTAGAAAGAATTAACATTTGGTATAAGTTTGAATAAGAATTAATGTTTTAAGTGGTTAAAGAGAATCAATATTCTACAAAGTACTCAAATAAAGAATTAACGTTTTGTATTATTAAATGAGGGATCAACATTTTAAGTGAAAGACAATCTAACACAAAAATATGATCCTTTTTTTATTGCGCTACTTTATTTTTTGTTAATTCCCTTTTTAATCACTTATTTATATCATTTTATATAACATTAATTTATTTTTTAAACCATTTAAAATGTGAACATATCCAATTTAACATAAAAAAAAATATGCTCGTATTTAAATAAACCTTCAATCCCTTATTTTCTTTTCTCCGCATTTTATATCTCGTGTACTTGTATTATTGAGCTTTAAAAAATAAAAATCCATTTCTCTATAAAAGGAAATCAGGCAAGTACTTTGAAATATAGTAATCACCTTGTGAAGAAGACGAGTATGCATATTTTCAGAAAAAAAAATTGATTCATCTGAGAGCTAGGAAAAATCTGCAAAAACGGTGATGCCACTTGTCGGCCAGTCGCAAGGACTGGTTGCACAACCGTCCCAGAAACATCCAATGGAAACGTGGTTGCCCTAGATTTACCCTACAAGACATTGGGAGTAAACTTGAGAAGTAACATGAAATCTATCATCAAACAAATTATTTCGACTTTGGAGAAGGATTTGTCTTGAAAGAAGGAATGAGATTCAAGAGACCCCCTACCTTTGTATGGGGAGTTTAAAATTAAAGGAATGTTTCAGACGTGAACGTAAATTTCAATTCAACAGATGAGGAGGGGACCATATCAAGCTGGTCCTAACTCCTAAATGTTTCATCTGAAATCGGGTCAGCTATAGATCTTTGTGCTTCGATGCTTGGGCTAAACTTCTCATTCAAATAATGACGCTAATGGTTACTCAAGCAACAGCTTTTATGGATTGTAATGAATAATGTCTTTTACTAATAAGCTGCCACACTTGCTATAACACGTGATAATGACACATCATGCCATCAATTTAACACAAAGTAAAATAAACAAAATCTAATTACCAGTGAGTCCATTTGGATTGTCGGATCTTTATCTACATCATATCTGTATCTTATCGCATCTGTAATTTATTTGTATCTTATTTATATCGTATCTTTTTAGTCATTTTATGAGTAAAATTATCAATTTTTTAATGTATCTATTTTTTAATAAATATCTGTTTGAAAATTAAAATTATTACTAAAATGTCCATAATATGATGAAACAAACGTACCCTTAATAGTGAGACACAATGGTAAAAAATTTCATGATAATTGTAATTCCAATTGTTTGATTATACTAGTATATTTGCATATCTTTAAATATAATTTTTGTGATTTAAATGGATTATATACATACCATGCTTCTACGTGTTTGGCTTGCTTTAACTCACTAAAGTAAGAACGAAGCTCAAATGGCTCGTCAAAAAATATAGCTACTATATATTAAAATAAAAAATGCAAGAAAATCATTAAATGCATGGATCTATATAGAAACTCTCAACATCTAATATGATCAAACCAGTAATTAAGCTATAAACTTTTCATGAATTATGAATGAATATTATGGCAAAGATCCATCCTCTATCATCAAAACAGTACTCATATATTAATGGTCATGAATTACCTCCAAATGGGTGTGGAAGTCATACCTCTAGAGACGGTGAACCAATTATCATTAATCAATTTGGGATTACAATACTATTTTTGAAGGAAGTGAACTAAAATTTGCACTTCTACCTTCGGCATCAAATAGTACATTACTCGGAATAGAATGCCAAATTTATAGGAAAAAGAAATCGTCCAACACCGTCATAAATGATAAAACCAAAATAATGATCATGGACAATCTGGAAAGACAAATACTGAAGCAGCACGATCTCGTACCGTTTTTAATAAAAAATTAAATGATTATAAAAGAAAAAAAGTATAAAAAAATTTAAGGAGTCCATCATGGTTGGAAAAAATATTATCTGTTTATTGATATGATGAGACTAACCTTGTTGTAATCACCACGGAACCATAGAATTTTCCTCTCATTAAATATCATTTCCAAATTATTATACTATCTCGGGAAGGAGGGGAAATTCAACCAAAAGAAAAATAATAGAATGGAAATAATTAGAGATAAAAGATATAAAATGAAAAATTATGAATTCTTTTGTTTGAATAAGGAGGAAAGAAAGTGGAAGAAAAGATCAGTAACACATTTTATATTTTGTTAAAATACCACAAAAGTTCCTAAATTTTAAAATTGCTGAGTTTATATTATTTTAAAGGGTAAAATTTTTTAATAGGATGAGTCTCGTTAGTTATTTAACGTCTCTAATTTATACCTAACTGTCGTTATATTATTGATATACTTTATATATCATTCACTATATTTATTTTAATATTAAATAATTGATTAGATGGTCTTTGATAAGATTATAGAATTTCCTTTACTTTTGAGGCTTCAAGAGAAAGTTTTCCTTACAAATCTATCCCATTCCTTTCCCTTTCCTTTCCTTTTCTAAATATGGGAAAAGCAATTCTCTCCTTCAAATTCCTCCCCTCCCCTCCCCTTTATTTTACTCAATCCAAACATAGTATCAATACACTCTTTATGAATTATGCAATTATGATGAATGGTAACCTTTCATAGTATGCTGAAAAATATAGGTCTTGTGGTCACTAAGACAGGAGTTAAAAGCGAGAGATAAATGTATTATAAGTTTATATATTTTTATTTGTCAGTTTTGGCGTTTTTATTTTAATTGTTGCCAATTGGTGAAAACTTAAATATTAAGTTGCTAATCATTTTGAAAGTGAGATACTAAATTGCAACCAAAATAAAATACAGATAATAAATCTAAAAGGATTAAAAGTTTTAAATATTAAATTAATAAAATTAAAATTACATATGCTTAAAATGTATTTATCCTAAAAAAGCGATTTAATTACAGTTTGGCTATATTCTAGCCGAGGACTACTTATGGATCAAGAAAAGATAGTGTAAATATCCTATGAAATATCAATAATCCGGACTAAAGATATATAGGAACACCGAAAATAATTTTTGGAACAAATGTCATTACTAGCAATTACATATAAGATGAAACAAGAGACAAATGTAAAGCTTGTGCATGTTTGACAATATGTTTACTCAATGAAACTTGCCCTTCATCTAGGTATGAAAACACATTTGAATAATTAAATATATTTCTTCAAGTGTCAAAATATCCCTCATATGAAAGATAATTTTTTCATAAAGAATAGAACTCACAAACAATAAAAATAAAAACAACAAATAAATATAAAACCTGCTTATTTTTAAAATCTGATAGCAAACTACTATTAGTATATCTCCATAATCTTTACGAATTTATAATGATTAGAAAACGAAAACGTTTAAAAAGACACGGCTAGGACTACCGCTCCCATGCCAGGCTTCTACTGGAGACGGGAAGACGGAGAGAGCGTGGTTACTAGTTAATTGTTTCTTCTTTCATATAATAGTAAAAATAAGTCTCTAAAACATATTAGAATAGGCCGAATTCTAGAGTTTTATAAAAATTATGCTTATCGAGGTCAGGACTATTCCAAGTAAAGATTAACATCAAGAAAGTAAATCACGAACGAAGATGGGGAAAGAAAAACCCTCATAATTAAATATGGAGTGGTTTCTGTTGTTTAGTTATATAAGTGGACACATATGGTATGAAAATATTAAGGTTGTGTGTGGTTGCAAAAATTTTATAGGATAGGACAGGAGAAAACCTCTTATCCTTGTTTGGTTTCCTTATCGGTTATTAGACTGACAAAAAAAATATATTTAAGAAATAGGACAAGCTTTTAAGAAGTTGTCTCATATATTCCATGGTACAAAAATCAAATGAATAGGACAAACAACTTCAATTTTATTAATTCCAAAACTATCCACATTTCTAGTCATTACTTTCTTTTATCTTAAACAATATAATAAATTAATTAATTAAAAAATATATTGTAATATAAGCATATAATGGTCAAAATATGATGTCTTATCTTCTATTTATGTAACCAAACACCAACAGCACAAAAATCCTTATCCAGTCCCATACATACCAAATATGATACAAGAAATTATTCTATTCCATACTTCTTATATCATTCTATCCAATTCCTCTTATCCCATCCAATCCTTCCAACTAAATCTAAGTCATATAATTTATATTTCTTTTGTTCGTTATTTCGAATGCTGAAATTTATCCTTGGTTTCATCAAATCTATATCGATAGACAGATCGAGTAGTGCAAGGCGTCAAAGTCATAGCCGCAACCCAAAGTTATATGTGTATAGATATGGGCATACAAAACATTATAAGTTTTATAAGAAGCTCAAATGTAACTCTATATCTATAATATTCTTTTCTAAGTGTTTTTCATGCTCAACTGGAGTGAAATTGTGATGTCGATGTGGGTTATGAGAGGAAATTTGTATTGATTTGAGAGGCTATCATGTTAATATTAATTAGGAAGTTTTGAGTTAACTGGTTGAAAAGAGCTTATTAATGTTTATTGGCTTAACCTATATATGAGTAGTCGTATGTGGATTATAGGATAGAAAATTTTATATAATAGCACCTAAAACCTTTTTTATCAAGGGGTTAAATTTGGACTATCATTATTAGTTGGCTTGAATCTTAACTACTTTGAATTTGTAGCGTTATTCTAAATAATATTAATTCTCTAGCTACTTGCACTTTTTAAAAATCAATTATAATTACGGTACAAGCATCATGAGTACATTATTTATTAATTTATATTTAATGGTATATTGATATCAGTCTTTTATTTGTATATTATGTGTAAATGCTTATTTATTATAAGATATAATAAAGTCTAATTAGCTAAAATATATAATTTAAATAAAAACCCTATTTTTGAGACACAAGAAACCTACCCACTAAAAGTATCCTAGCAAACCATGAAACTAAATAATAAGGAATAAAACTAATCAACAAAATTGTGCTACTCAAATTGCAGTCTACTAAAAAGTGCCGACATAATGAGCCAGCAAAGTCTTAATTAACTTGGTCATTTTCAAGGCAAGGTCGGCCCCCCACTACTTGCCTGTCGACTGGCCCAGTCTTTCCTAAGTAGCTCTGTTCAGCTTAATGTGTTGATTTGTTCATGTGCCATTAGGCGGGAAATAGCACAACAAATAAGATCAATCAGGATTCATTTTAGAAACTAAAACAAAATTGAGGGCAATCTTTACTCAATGAATTTTGGAATATTATTATAGGACAAAAAAGAATTGTTATATAACAAAAAGAAAATGATTATATATCGTTTCTAATAAAACCCTAAGGGTCTAAAATGCAAAACTTGGAATTAAAACTTCAAGGCTTGTTCTAGAGTCATAAACAAAGGTTTTTGCACCTAAAAATTATTAATGGGCACAATAATTGTAGATATCTAAAAGAGCTTCACATGCATATATAATAAGAAAACAAAATTGTATGCTAAAAGTTATGGCTTTCAAAAGATAGACTGTGCATTTATTTCTTCTTGGGCTATTTTGGATTTGTCTAATTTATCTAGGAACGAACTCGCAATCTGCTTTGCATCATTTTCTCCCACCTGAGAAGAACTCGATCCTAAGTTCTCTTGATACAAAGGTGCATCTTTTGGGTAGAAAGGGAATATATCAGCCATAATAAACGTCTTTGAAATGCCCATACTATCAAGTAGTCCAACCACATAGACATTGTCATTGATATTTTGTAAAATCTGGTATGAACCAAACTTCTTAGGCAGCAACTTACTGTACTTCCTAACTAAAAACCTCTCCCTTCGCAGGAACACTGTCACCTAATCACGTTCTGAAAACAATTGCTTCCTATGATGCTTATTTGTTGCTGCTTTGTACTTGGCATTAGATAGCTTTATCTTCTCTCACACTTCTGTTGTTACATTCTAATAATTCTTTGCTGTAGCACTAAACTCAGAACTCCTGGGAAGCTTGATCAAATCTAAAGCATGTTGGAGAATCTTAGTATAAACCATAGAAAATGGAGATTTCCTAGTTGTTTTGTGAACCGCATTGTTATAAGCAAACTCTACCTAAGCTAGTACAATATCTCATTGCTTCTGCTTTTCCCTATAAATGCTCTTGATTAGATTACCAAATGTCGTGTTTTTAGCTTCAATTTGTCCATTTTTCTGAAGGTGAGTTGTGCTTATGTAGTTTAAGGACGAGTTAAACATCTACCGCAAAGTTCTCTAAAAAATTCTTAGGAACTTGCTGTCTCTATCTAATGTGATAGACTTAGATACTCCATAGAGGCGAACAACCTCTCTGAAAAATAGCTTGGCAATGGCCTATGCATCTGCAATTTTCCGACACGAAAGGAAATGTGCCATCTTCGAAAACCTATCAACAATAACGAAAACCGAATCCATGCCCCATAGAGTATGAGGCAACTCAAGCACAAAGTCTATCAATAAGTCTTCCTATATATTCTTGGGGACAGGCAATGGCATGTATAAAACCAGTATTTTGGGACTACCTTGTAATAGCCATGCTTTTATTCCTAATATCATATTATATATGAGTGATTATAGTTGCTTATTAAAATAAATAATAACATGTTTTACATATAGATTAAGTTAGTGTAATTTAATGTATATGTTTGAGTAGTATAGAATAATTATGTTTGCATTAGTATAATAAATACTTAATATTAATTTACATATTGATGTTGTATATGAAATGAGTAATATTAGATTTATCTATATATTTCAAGTATAGTGTAGTAGATTTTTTGGAAACCAAAAGCTAGCTAAATGCCTTTGTTTTACTTAAATTAATAACCTTAATTAAGACTAATTAAAAAGCTACTTTATGACTTTATGTAGGTTGCCTTAAAAGTCAATTTTAGATAAACATTAAGCCAAAAAAATACCCCATTTCCATCCAAAATCAAACCACCCTCAAAACAACCTCCTAAATAAACACAAAACCCATTTTTCTCTTCAGAGCTACCTAACTTCAAAACCAAGATCCACATCCAAATTCTTGCAAGTTGGCCACCAAAAGATCATTCTAAAGCCTTGCAAACCAAGCCCAAAGATTTGAGGTAAGTTTGAGTTACATTTGATGCAAGTTTCATAGTGTAGAATTTGTTAAATGTGAATTTGATATGTATATATATGTATTGGTGATGTATTGATGAAGGTTTGGGCTACCAATGAAGTATAATATATACATGTTTAGTAGTTGAAGTGTGAGGATGAAAATGAAATGATGTATGAGTGGTGTAGTAAGGGTTAAGTGAAGTTGAGCTTGTTGAAAGTTGTGTTGAATGTTGTATTGATTGGAGGGTAGAGATTGAAGTGAAATGATGTTGTTTAATGAGTTGGAAATGTATAATAGATGATGTGAAGTTCATATATTAAGTTATAAAGAGCTAAGAAAGTGTTTTGGTTGAAGTTAAAAGTGTTAAAGTTGTAAAAATTTTGTGTTCAAAACAGGAGAAGGCGAAAAATTTTCATACAACCCCATATGGAAGGGTGTTTCACCCTCTGACCTTGAAAATGCACTTTCCCTGAGTTGAAACTGCTCTATATGGGGGTTGTATGGAGGAAAAGACCCCATATGCAAGGGTGTATCACTCTCGGATGGAAAAGTGCAATGTCACTGGGTTGAAACAGCATCCCATACACCTTGTATGGCATCATGTTTCATTTTCTGACCTTTCATATGTTTTTTTCCTAAGTTCATACATCTTGTCATATGGCATGTATGGAAAGGTGTACAGTTCATACAACTTGTCATACACCTGTTTGGTTTTCCCTACTGCAACATTGTTTTGAATTTTGCTCATAACTTTTTCATTTGACCTCTGATTGAGGTGATTCAAGTTGCGTTAGAAAGCCTAAAAAGAGATCTACAATTTTTATGTTTTGAGTTTTTACAAATTCAAAAAGAATAAATGCTTAAATTTTACTTCTTTCTAGCTGCTACGTTTTTATAAATAAAGTTTAAAATTTGTTTTTGTTTTATAAGTGTTTTTGCTTAGGAAATGGATCTTTTTAAACTAAAATGAGATAGATTAATGATATTTGATTTGTAATTATGATTGAGTGATATAATTAAGCATGATTTAAGTATATTTGTAGCTTTAACAAATTATTGATTTTCTATGAGTCTTAAACTAAAACTAGTTATATTGTATATATGATTTCCTTTGCTTGTTTTAAGATCTTGTGATAACTTATTTGAATTTCTTTGAATGGTTATGTATGAGATTAGTTGATATTAAGCTTGAACTAAGTGTGAAATTGTGATAATTTGATTAAACAGCTATTGATCCTCATTCGGCTACCTCCATTAATTCCCGAGCTAGTACAGGTACACAGTAACGTGTTTGTTCTTTGCTTAGGATGGGCATATCTTTAATAAATTTTAATATAGAAAAACTTAAACCTTTGTTTGAATTGGATATCTTTTACGTTTTTTTAAATCAGCATCTGGCCTAGATGGCAGATCGGTATCCGGTTTGGAGAGCAGCACCTTGCTCAGATTGGAGACATGGTAGTTTAGGCGCTTAGGCTACCCTTGTCTTTTGATAAGACTTTTCTAAGTGGTACGGCGAGTGACTGATAAGGAAAACGATATCGGCGTAACGTTTGCTTAAGCTTAGAATGAAATAATATGATTTAGTTCAAATGTTTATGAGAACAGTTGGACTAAGTGATGTTACGGACTAAGATAAGTGAAGTTATGTAAGGCTATTAACCCTAGATGAAGTTATTATCTCTTTTATGGATACATCATCTACGAGATGTAAGTATCCGAGCTGCTTATACCAACCCCCTAAGCATTGTGATCGTTACTCAGGATCCCCAGATATGCTTATTGTTCGGAGTTTGAATACTTCAGTGATGTTTGACTAATTAAAGATTATCTAATAAGTAAATGATTGTCACATTGCATTATAGTTTAAGATCGTGTGAGCTATTATGCATTTGTTTTTGTTACTTGTGTACTGGATCTCTAGCTCATATTTTTTATCCTTTTTAGGTATGGATGACGAATTCTATATAAGTAAGGGATATGGATCGGATTTTGAGGAGTTCTTAGATGATTGGGAGGAGTAAAGACGGCCTTGACGTTGATGGAACCCTTATTCAATAGAATAGCTATATGTACATATATGCTTTGAAAACTTATGTATTAGTTAATAGGATTTTTGTTATCTTTTGATATATTTTGTAAATGGCTTATTTACGAGCCTTGTATGTATGTATGTATGTATGTATGGTTGTATTATGTTTGGATCTTTTATGAAGTAATGAAGTTAAAAGTTGTATTTTATGGAATGTATTATGTACTATTAGTAATAAAGTTTATTCTTATAAGACATTTAGGCAAATAACCATACAAATTAATCCTGGATTACAACCTTACATATAATACTATAGATTATATGTAGTTGGGGAACTGGGTTTGCCTATTTTAAATATAAGAGTAAAACCGGGACCTTACATATGCCTTAGCTGTTTGACACACATAATAACACTGCACTATCCTACTAACATTTCCTTAAGTAAGGCTAATAGAATCAATTGGTAACTGCAGCAATCATCTTGTCTCTCCCTAGATGGCCAGTCAATCCGCCACCATGCAAGTCACGAATCAATTCTCTCTTAAGGAAGACCTAAACACACAAAGTTGATTTCCCTACATCAAATATCCATCGTGGATATGATAATCTTCACAAGGTTGCTTAGTCACACACTTCGCCTAAATCTCTTTGAAATCAACATCAACCTCATATTAGTCTTTCAAATGCTCGAACCCTACAACTTCAGCATTCAAAGTCATCAGAAGATTGGCTATCCCACTCAAAGCATCAGTTGCTTTGTTTTGCACCCCTGACTTATGTTTCAACTTGAAAGGAAACCTCTACAAGAACTTGATCCACCTCGCATGAATGTCTTTGCTAATTCGTGCTTGATTATTTAGATGTTTAAGTGCATCATAATCTAAGTATAGCACGAACTCTTTGCCTACCAAATAATGCTCTCAAGTCCTCAAGGCATGCATGATTGGATAAAACTCCTATCATATGCTCTGAGAACAGATTGCAGGCCGGTTCCTAAATAAATTAGGCAAATCTAAAAAACCCAAGAAGAAATAAATACACTGCTTATCTTCTAAAAGCCATGACTTTTAGCATGAAATTCTAATTTGTTTTAATTATATATGCACACGAAGTCTTTTAGAGATCTATAATTATTGTGATCATTAATAGTTTTCAAGCCCAAAAACCTTTATTTAGGGCCCAAATATGAGTCTTGAAGTTTTAGTTCCAATTTTTGTATTTTGGATGCTTAAGGTTTTTTCTTAGAGATCATATATAATCGTCATGTTCTCATTATGGAACAGTTTTGTTTCATATAATAATATTCTGAAATTCATTGGGTAAAGATTTTCCTCAATTTCATTTTAGTTTTTATGATTAATCTTATCTATTATGCTACTCGCCGCGTCAACATTTTACATAGCTTTTAAAGTTCCTTGTGGATCTAACATTGGCTCTAAAATATGTGAGGGTGTAAGTGTGAGAAACCCACATGGAAAATATGGATCTTATGTTAAAAGTTTATAAAAAAGAAAGACTCATTAAACCATTACCTTAAGGTTTTGAGTTATGAATAGTATCAAAAAGCCTATTTGTGTAATCATTTACAAAGCCCATTGATCTCTTCCCCATTGAAAGCATATTATAGATCCCTAACAATTGGTATTAGAGCCTGGTTCGACTGGGAAACTCCCATGGTTGGTCCATCATGTAGAAAGAAGAGTTTTATAATGTGACTCATTTGTGAAACCCATGGTAAGTAGACCCCTCACAAAATAGGTTTAGTGGAGTCAATTTGATAAGTTTTTGAGGGAGAGTATGACCAATCACATTATAGAGACTCACAATTTAGGAAAAGATTGTTATGGTGCAAGTGTGAGAATCCCACATAGAAAATATGATTATTATGTGAAGAATTTATAAAAAAGAAAAACCTATTAACCTATTGTCTTAAGGTTTTGGGTTATAGATGATGTCAAAAAATCTATTTATATAATCTTTTACAAAGCCCATTAGATTTATTCCCATTGAAGATATATTCCATATCCTACCAGAGTACAAACCCTTGGATTTAAGTTCATGTTGCACCAAATTTATGGACTATTGGCCGCATCATTCCCCTCAAAAATGAAAATGCCTGTCCTCTAGTTACAACGGACTTGTGAATAAGTGAAAAAATATTATAAAAAGTGATTTACTCAATCCGGTTATTAACAAATTGCTGACCGGCTAGCACAGCCAACCCATCACCACATTCAAGTCAGTCAATCAAGCCTTCATTTGCTCAAACCGACTTGACTTTTGCATGTGACATCTCTTGTTGGTACTAACATTTCTCCAAATCAAACATCATTCAGAAATGGTAAATCATAGAGCCCAAATCCAAGTCACATCATTCAGAAAAAAGAAAATGATAAGTGAATCGAGTCAATCAATAAACGAAGATTTAACGAGTATACAAGCTAATTGAATAAATCACAGCATAAATTTTTAGAAAAATCAAATTTGCTGCCCCACGAAAGGGATAACACCTACCTGCCCATTTAAGGAGCAAAACAAATTTCACAATCTCTTTTGATTTACCCTATTAGGTTTATTGGAATAGAATGAAACTCAAACTAATAATAATAATAATAATAATTATTATTATTATTACTATTATTATTATCATCATCATCATCATCTTACGATTATAAGTATTTTTTTAATGAAAAACATTTTTTTTTCGAAAATAGCCATTCTTTTTAGAGTTAAGCACGAATTGTTTTGGTTTGATTTTTTCAAAAATCAAATCAAACCCTAATTTACGGTTTGTTTTTTTTTTTTCCCATCCTAAACCAAACTATTAAGTTATGGATTGGTTTGGTTTGGATTACGGATTAAATTAAAATTCTAACTAAAATTTTTTTTCTAGTTTTTTTTTTTGTATTTGTATAGATATTTAAATATTTATATCACTTTATAAAGTTCATTTTAAACCATGATAAAATACTTTATAAATTCACCATATTTTTAATATATAATTCTCTTAAAATCAGTTATCTATCAATAAAATACAGTCACTAACCAATACAAAGTAAGTCATAATTTATAATTTTTAATAGAACATTCAAGTCAATCATCTACCAATAAATTTAGTGAAATAAAAATCACCTATCAACAAATAAAATGATCTGTTGACAAAATATATTAAAAAATTAATGTATAATAAGATTTATAACTAAATAAATAAATTTTATACTTTATAAAGTTAAAACTATTAAAAAATAATAGTTCATCATCAGGAAAAGATATATATCATGAGCTTAAAAAATAAATTTAAAAATGAACAAGCTGATTTTAATTAATCATATGAACATATATAAATTTTAATCAATCATTACAAAAACATCTATAGTTATAAGTAAAATATTATTATATTTTTCTAAAACAATTTGGTTTAATTTACATATTGGTTTGGTTTATCTTCTAAACCAAACCATAAATTTACGAATTGGTTAGCATTGGAAAATTTTTAAACCAAATTGTTAATCATATTTTCGGTTTGGTTTGATTCGATTATGGATTGATTCGGTTTGATTGGTTTTTTGGCCCATCCTTATTTTTTTTAGTGAAGAAAAGGTATAAAGATTTCTTAGCGATTCTATATTATATAGAAGTAATACTCCTTATGATAGATTGATTACAAACGAAATGAGGGAATGGCTATTCAAAGGTAATGAAAGTGGATCACTAATTGTAAGTCAATTGCAACCTAAAAACAAGTTTGAGAGGAGGGGGAGCCATGGTGAGGGTTTGCTAAGGAGTTTTATTTATTTAATTTCTAGGAGAGAATTTTTAATTTCCTATTTAATGTTCTTTTTCCAGGGAATCTTGCAGATGGAGGTCACGCCGAACCCTCAAGCTATATCAACTGCATCACTGTCAATACTCAACCAAAGGCAGGTCGACATTGGACATTTTAGGAATGCACAAGTGATCTTACATAGCAGCAAAACAGCAATCAATATCCAGAAATACAAACCATGCCTCAGTTCTTAAGCAACTCGACCACAGGCACAGTATCTATTGGCAATCTGTAAAAGAAAAAGAAAACATTTGGTAACGACTAGCATCCGAGAAGTTGCAAGTCCCATGTTTATGTTTAACATGAACCAGGTCCGCGCCTACATAAGACCTAATTTCTCATGGGTTGCTGGTTTCCAAACTTTCCAGATTGGATTGTCTACTTCTCAGAGGAATTTCCAGCTACACTGGTAGCGCTAGGGAGCAAATTATGAAAAAACGTCGCAAGAAAACATGATTATGCATGAGATTTTCTTCTTTGTAATGAGACATATGTAATCAGACGATTACAGAGGTTTTTCGTGTAACATGATTCAGGGTACCAATAGAATTCCGAGGAGATGAAATCGCGAGATCCAAAGCAACAGTAAGTATATTCTGTATATATAATGTAGTACAAAAATTTACAGCAAAGAGATCTTATGATTCATTTGTAACTAACTCCATCACGAAAGATGAAAGGCAGAGAGCTAAGCAATGTTAGAATTTTGATCTAATCTATGCGTGCAAGCCAAAACGACCATATAGATACTCAAAGATCGGAAAGAAAACCTAAAGTTGAAGCGATGGCCGGATGAAATTATGGCATCAACCAGTGAAACCGATGCTCAGAAGATGACCAACAAATTGATCATCTAACAGGTACTTTGATCCAACCATTGGCAAAAGCAATGGCTAAGATAACAAAAGGTGTTGACATCCCAAAAATTATGATGTAAGGTAAGGGTGTCTTCATTGGATTTTCACCTTTCCTTTCTCTGCCGTCTGCCAGTACCTGCGTTTATATGATTTTAACTATGAATCCGCTAATGTCCCTAAGTTTTAAAATAAGGAAAATATTTACAAATGAACATTTATGAATAACCCAAACAAGAAAAAATTCCTATTTGTTCATAAGCTTGTTCTTCATATCGTGCGTCACTTATCATGGAAAAACAAAACGCTAATTTTTTTTCTTCACTGTTAAACTAATGTCATTTATCATATTCTAGACTCAGTCTCCCTTAAATAATAGCGTAACAAATATTTATTTTGATAACAGGATAATAGTAGATGAAGTAACTGTAATTTTATTTTTTTGCAGTAATTTACCAAAATTTAAAAATGTGATCCTAAATTACCACAAATTGATAATAAAAGCATGCGGTCTACCATTAATCCGTCATCAAAGTAAATATTCATCAAATTATTGCTTAACACAAATACTGAATTATATATTTTAAAAGTATAAATACTAATTTATCAAAATCTAAAAATATTGTATGAAACTGCCAAAAACATGAAAGTATATGCGCACTTAGTCTGTAATTGCTCAATTTCCGTCCATTAATTCACTTTAATTATTGTTACAACTATTTTTAAATATTAAAGATAAAATTAAGTTACCCCATTTTAAATAAAGAGAGTGACTTTTAACACCACAACACAACACGAATGCCTAGAATCGCATTGTGGAAAAAAAAATAAAAATAAATGAAAGGGCGTGACAGATTAGAAAGACACAATTATAATACAAAAAAACTTGTCATATGAATACAATACCAAATAAATGACAAACACACAGACTCATTAACACAATTTGCCACCCTAATTTGAAATAACAATGAATATATTAGTATTAAAGCTTGGAAAGTTTAAGACACGACTTAAACAAGAGAGCAGCTAAATTCTCAGCCGCTGAAATTAGAAATAAGCTTGAAGAAAATTGCAATTTAGGGACATATTGTGTGCTTACTGTTCTGGTTCTTCCTCTTTTGTTATAAATTTCCTCTTCCCTCCTTTCTTGATTTCTCCATCTTCTCCTAGGAACACAATCATACGAGTGAGTATGGTACTGAAACAACAATTTCAAGAGAGACAACAAGTAAAAACCCCGAGTAAACTGAAATATGCAACATAACTCACCTAGATTAGCATGAATCTTGAAGCTATTAGGCCTTCTTCTTTCATATGAAACAAGAGATGGAAAAAGTGGACATGGATGCTTGGATTTCAATTGAAATGATGTTTTGGTGCTGAGAGAGGAAACCAAAGCAGTTTGAGCAGCCATTATTATTTTTTATTTATTTATTTTTTTCACTTATCATGCGTCTATGTCTCATTACCATCACCACCAATATATGTTAAAAGCTAGCTCTGGATATGGTTGTCCTCGCAAATTGTCGTATCTCCTGTCGTTGATATTTTTGCCTTATCTTAAATAGATGTCCAAACTCCAAATGGCACTCCTCTTTTCACGAGTTTCAAATCTTGTAGGACCACATTTGTAGTGTGATTTGGACTTTGGAGTTTGGAGTTCCACCTTGGTCACTTCCATACTTCTACAAACATTAAATTTGATATACATATACATGTACTTTTATATTCATATAAAAATTCAATCAAATACTATTATTTTTATGTAATAAGTTATTTAAATAATTTATATTCCTATTAAAACCCAAGTATGTGTTTTATATTTCACATGACTTAGTTAAAATATTTAAGAAAAAAAAGTGTTTTATTTTTTTAATTCTTACAATTACTAATGTATTAGGATCATAAAGTATTATCTTATTATTTCAACTGTTGTGATTACTTAGGGCTTTCAATGGCATATGTGTTTGTAGGAGACTAAGATGGCAGATGATACCCATACTTTTTGGCAAATCATGAACTAAAATGTTAATAAAAATAAAGAAAAGTATTTTTGTTTTTACAAATAAGGAAAATGATACTCACAGTAATTAACCACCACCGCTAGAATTTTGAAATCTACTTTCACTTCCACTGCCATTTACTACTCAAATTCGCTGTACAATACAAACTTTTAAGATTATTATATAATACCTGATAACTATAAAGTATTGATTTTTTTTTAATATTAAAAATAAAGATCATAAAGTAAATATTCACTACGGACTGTATTTAGGGCCAAAAACATAAGTAACTTGTTAGATTCGGCAATGCATATATAGACGTTTTAAATAGTTATCTCAAATAGAGAGGACTAAATTGAAGTTTACAATATATAATAGATTTAAATAACTTTCTTAAAAGTTAAATAACACTGGTGAGATCTTAAAATAA
Organism: Combretum micranthum; assembly: GCA_024138025.1. Taxonomy (NCBI): domain Eukaryota; kingdom Viridiplantae; phylum Streptophyta; class Magnoliopsida; order Myrtales; family Combretaceae; genus Combretum; species Combretum micranthum. The sequence goes on from JAMXBD010000264.1 coordinate 83,866, forward strand.
TATCAATCACCCTATTAGTGTTCCATTTCTTAAAAAAAAAAAAAACAAAGGTAACTTGTGCTTTCCGTAAAATATGCTGCGAACATAAATCTATTGGGCCGGACATCATAGGATGGATTGTAAAGTGAATAACAAAGTATAATATGATATGGCAATTCTAGTTTCTAATTTCTTTCTAGTTTTGTTACATTCGTGTTCAATCTAATACATAACCGGGTCTTGAAACTTTAAGACGGTTGCAAAAACCCTATTACTTTTCCACAACGATACCTTGGTGTAATAATATTAATTGAAGAGTTCTTGCTACTTGTAAACAATAATTATTGTAGACATAGGAATCTGATTGAAAGTATCACATAATTGTAGTGTAGGCCTTGCGCTTTAGTGCCTTGAGAGAAGCGATGTGATTATGACAATGGATAAAAGATAACATGAGTGGTAGGAAGGAGAGGGATAGGAAGTTTTAGCGGTTTCATTGCAATTATTGAACAAGAGTGCCCAAAAGTCTTATAAAAGCTTGGCAATAGGATCTCATTTCTTCCTTCTATGAATCGTGTCGAGGAGAAAATGTTGAAATATTTATAGTGTTTGACAAAATATGATGATTATCATTGGCTTTCCTTAATGATTGACAAATGGGAGAAAATATAAAATATTTACGATTATTTTCGGTTTTTCTTAGTCATCAACAAATAAGATGAGCTAACTTTTCCATAGACTCTTAAATGTTTAAATCGATAGTCTTGACCCATTGAGTGCAAGCTTTTTGGGATTTTACTTATCTATTGTTTTGTGATCAACCAAAATCATAGAATAAATTACACGGGAAATTATCAACATGTGATGGTAAATTTATTTAAGATGCTAACATATCAAGTAGTTAAAAAGTGGTATCAATGTTTGGTCACATAAGTCAAATAAGATATTACTAATAGACCATTCATATTGTTGTTAATGACATTCCATCATGAGACATGAGTCAAATGCAAAAATATTTTAAATATTTTATTTTGATAAGCAAGATCCGAATGTTGACCTACATATAAGTTTAAAAACAACACATAATCAATCGGTCCACTATATCAAATTCCCCAAATAAAACACAATTTCATAATATCCCTCAGAACCCTCTCTCACCATATGCACAATGAAACCCTAATAATCCTAAATCCCTTTTAATGAATCCTTAGCAATGTCAATCAATGAAATTTTCCACCAATAATAGGAACTCCACTCCTATTTTTTAGTATATCATCTTGCTTGCACTCTTTCTTGCTCTATGATATGTTGTTTCTTTTTTCCTTTTTACTTGTTTTGTAAATTTGTTTTTCTTTTTTTCTTTTTTCTTTTGATAATACTTTTGGTCATGAAATTGTAATGATTTTGTAAGATAAACCTTCTTGTATAGGGAAAAAAACTTTATTTAAGCTTTGTTTCACTACATAGCTGTCTTATAGGTGTTTGACGAAATTTATGAATGAAAGTGGCATGTTTTTTGTTATTTCAAAGTAGTAAGAAGTTGTTACCGATGTTGTGCTTCTTAGAAATTTAGAATGCCTTGTAAGTTTTTTCTTTAAAAAAAAGTGTCAGCATGTATCTTAGAAATTTGAGTTTCTTAGAAAATTTGTAGTTTTAGCTCTTGATATGAGCACAACAACTAAAGGAACAAAGTAATAGATTACATGGAGTGTGTTATATGGTGTAATTCTGCTTGAGGTTATGAACTATTATGATGATCATTCCGTTGGATAAGGTAGTAGGTTATGAACTGTAATTGATGCGGATCTGGATATGCTCTGATGCACAAACTCGATAAAGATGTAAACTTTCTTTTTAGGGTTTTTCTTTCCAATAATATGAAACTAGCAAAAACAAGATGGATATGAATAAGTATATTGTTCGATAGATGCCACGAACAATAAAACCTAAACTAGTTTGTGTTTGGATTCGAGATTGATAGATGCCACAACCTAGAAAACTAACACGGAGTCAATGAAACAATATGTTCAATGACAATATTCGCCACAACACGATATAACTCACGAATTGATAAGAATATGTATGATCCAAAGAGAAAAACAATCTCAATAAAATCAATTCAATCTTAAATAGTTTTCCACACTCAAAGTGTTCTAATAAAAATACTCCAAAATCTTATTTCTATATCTCTTACTAGCCTTAATATATAGGCTATTACATGGCAGTTACGTAACTGAAAAATCATAATTGTGGCAGTTACGTAACTGATAACGTAACTGAAGAAAAAACATAATTACGGCAGTTACGTAACCGATAACGTAACTGAAAAACATAATTGTAATTAATCCCTATATCAATTAAAAATAAAGAAATTCAAAAAGACACAAAAACTAAAAAAAAATTGAAACCCTAATAAAAATAAATAAAATATCTGGGCCAGTCATGTGAGCCGGTGGCTCACCCATCTGCGCCGGCGGCGCTAGCCCTTAGGCCGGCGGCTTAGTAGCCGGCCTACTTTTTTTGGACACCCCGTTTCGTGCCTTGAACTTACACCGTGTTGCTCGAACCTTTGGTACTCCTTTTCCATGACTTCGGATGCCCGGATTCCTATCATTCCCTCCAAGTTGAAGAAGATTCGACCTCGAATCTTGATCCTTTGGCTTGTTAGACCACATGAACAAGCTCCTTTTCCCCTTTGTCTTCTTGATATGCATCAATTTGACTTGTTGTAATTCTCCTGGACTCATGGGAAGAAGTCTATAAACCTTGTCCCGCTGTTGGATGGTGTATTCATTGGTGTATCCATCATACTTAGCCCTCAAGTCATATTGCCAAGGCCGTCCAAGGATCACATGTGTAGCTTCCTTAGGAACTACATCACATACCACACTGTCAGTATAATCACTAAGGGATAATGGAACACGAACTTGTTTATGCACATGTACAGCCCCCTGTGGACTCAACCAATGTAGAGCATAAGGCCTGGGATGCTGCTCCACCTGTAGACCCATCTTAGCTACCCATCCCGCTGAAGCAATATTGGTGCAGCTACCCGAATCAACCACAATCAAGCATGTCTTGTCTTTTACCATGCCCTGAATATGAAACAAATTTGATCTTTGATCAGGAACAGTAGCTTCTTCCTTCTTAGCCATCAATAATTCACCCTGTACTGGATGCTCCACAAATGTTTTAAGCACCTGCTCTTCTGTAGACTTAGATGACTCATCCTCACTCTCGAGCTTTCCCCCCTTCACTACCATGACTCGCCTATTAGGACATTGGGAAGCTATATGTCCATGCCCCAAGCACTTGAAGCATTTGATATCCCGGCTTCTCTTCTGTTCTGGAGCCCTCTCTTCCACTTCCTTTCCCTTCTCCTTCTCCTTCTCCTTCTTCTCTTTCTTCTCTTTCTCACCCTCATCAGATCTGTAGTGATAATGTGATTTCTGAGACCATCTGCGCTGGTGCCTCTCAACTCTACTAGCCAACTTGATCACATCCTCTAGAGTCCTATATTGCTGGAGCTCAACCACACTGGCAATATCCATCTTCAGCCCATTAATGAAACGAGCTATGGATTCATCTCCAGAATGTCTCCTATGACTAGCACCACTGTGACTCCTCCTGTCCCTCACCTCCAGTCTCTCCATAAATCACCCTAATATTCTCCTGGAGTTGATTAAACTCAGCCCTAGTCACAACATCTCCTCCATCAGTATTGTTTCTCCTAGCCCTGTGATTGTTGCTATTCACGCTACTTTCAGACGACATCTCTTCAATAATCAATACAAAAATCACAACAGCAGATTTCACACTTCTCAAACCCCACAACAACAACCAATCACCACTCCAATAAACACCAAACCCTAACCCTACAGCAGCACAACAGAATTCCCAAGCCAGTGAAAATTAGAAAGGAAGATTCAAACTAACTGTAATATCCGCACGAACAATCTGCAAACCACAGCTCTGATACCAAATGATGCGGATCTGGATATGCTCTGATGCACAAACTCGATAAAGATGTAAACTTTCTTTTTAGGGTTTTCCTTTCCAATAATATGAAACTAGCAAAAACAAGATGGATATGAATAAGTATATTGTTCGATAGATGCCACGAACAATAAAACCTAAACTAGTTTGTGTTTGGATTCGAGATTGATAGATGCCACAACCTAGAAAACTAACACGGAGTCAATGAAACAATATGTTCAATGACAATATTCGCCACAACACGATATAACTCACGAATTGATAAGAATATGTATGATCCAAAGAGAAAAACAATCTCAATAAAATCAATTCAACCTTAAATAGGTTTCCACACTCAAAGTGTTCTAATAAAAATACTCCAAAATCTTATTTCTATATCTCTTACTAGCCTTAATATATAGGCATTACATGGCAGTTACGTAACTGAAAAATCATAATTGTGGCAGTTACGTAACTGATAACGTAACTGAAGAAAAAATATAATTACGGCAGTTACGTAACCGATAACGTAACTGAAAAACATAATTGTAATTAATCCCTATATCAATTAAAAATAAAGAAATTCAAAAAGACACAAAAACTAAAAAAAAAATCGAAACCCTAATAAAAATAAATAAAATATCTGGGCTAGCCATGTGAGCCGGCGGCTCACCCATCTGTGCCAGCGGCGCAAGCCCTTAGGCCGGCGGCTTAGTAGCCGGCCTACTTTTTCTGGACACCCCAATTCACCCCGTTTCGTGCCTTGAACTTACACCGTGTTGCTCGAACCTTTGGTACTCCTTTTCCATGACTTCGGATGCCCGGATTCCTATCAGTAATTGTGCCCAAAGAATGAACTTCTATTGACCTATTGTAATGAATTTTTGTAGGTTATGAACACAACAACAAAAGGAACAAAGTAGTAGGTTATGAACTGTAATTGTGCCCAGAGAATGAACTTCTATTGTCCTATTGTAATGGATTTTTGTGGTTACATGGAGTAATTGTGTAATTTTCTAATGTTGACTACTATGTGTAGGCGCTTTTATGGTGGATAATAGTGTTCTAATTACGGTCAACCATAGAGGGTGTTTTGTCAGTGAGGGATCGGTTACAAAGCATGTTGATGGATCATTATCAATGGCATATGTGAAAATTAATAAGGTGTCATTTACTGATCTTATTAAAGATATCAAGGTAAGACTTCATCGTAATGACAAGGGTTTTTATAAAACCCCTAATGACATGGATTCTTACCTCTTGTTGCACAACGATTCAAGCTACACCAATTTTGTGTACCACTTCATTAATTGAAAAGTCGAGAGGTGTTCTTTGAGCATGATATCCCTACATATATTGAGGAAAGTTCTAATTCATTGCCACTATGTTAGGAAGAACCTAATGTCACCATTGATGCAGAAGTATAAAAAGATTTTGAATTTGTGTCTAAATGGAGTGAGATAGCCACAAGTGAAAGTGACAATGAGGGGACCCATGGTAGTTGTGCAGGTGTTAGTAGTGACTAACCCTTAGAACAGAAAGGGATCCATCACATGCAGGGGAGTTTCAGGCAGATGATGAGGATGAAGACAATTAGATAGTTTATGCTAAGTCTAATGAATTCCTTGATGAAGAGATATCTGAGCAAGATGAATGTGGTAAAGCACAAGACAACCAAGATAAATGAAGCCATCATTATCCCCATTTTGATTCATTTGCAAGAATTCTAGTATTTTCTGTGTCAATGGTCTTTGAAGATGTATACTAGTTTAAGAAGGCTGTGGCTAGGCATTTAATCTTGAAACAACGAGAGGTATATCACCAAACAAATAACCCCGGCTTTATCAGAGCTAAATGTAGAGATAACAAGTGTGGGCAGAACATAACAACGTCTACAAACAATAGCATAGGAGAGTTACAGGTAAAAGTACACGAACCACAACATTCTTGCTAGCAAATGTGTAAGAATAAAAGAACAACTTCAAAGTGGTTGGTAGAGGAGTTTAGGGATACAATCACATCAATTCGAGGCATTCAATAAAGGGAGCTAAAGGATTTGGTTAAAAATCAACTAGGTTTGAACATTAGTTTAAGTAAGGCAAGGGGAACTTAAGAGAAGGTGTTGGTGCAGCTATAATGTAATTATGTAGAGGATTATGAATGATTATGGGACCATGTTAAAGAACTAAAGAAAAGAAAAATTGCAGTGGTTCTAGAGGTCAGCGAAGTTATGAGTGCTCATAAGTCTGGTTTTGTTCACATGTGTATATGCTTTGAGGCATGTAAAAAGGGCTTCCTAGCAGGATGCCACATGGCCCTTAAGGTTGATGGTTATTTCTTGATGGGTCTTTGTCAAGGGTAATTATTGTGCATGATTGGTCAAGAAACTAACAATGGGATGTTTTCAATCACATGGGCAGTTGTCGACATTGTGAACAAAGAAAATTGGAAATTGGTTTTAGGTTTATTGAAATCTAAGCTAGGTATCTTGGATATAAGTGAAGGGCGGACCATCATTAGCGACCATCAAAAGGTACATGCTATCATTTACATTTGCTTAACTGATCATTATGTTATGTATGATTGTTGTAACACCCTAAATTAAATGCATTTTAATTCGTCACATGTCCTTCTCTTTTAAGAACATGACAATGCTATAAAATACTAATCCATAAATTATACCAAATATCATCACCAAAACTCACACATGATTACTTTAAAACATCATATAAGTTAAACTTTCCGGAAAACATTAACTAATAAAAATCTGAAACTACATATCATCAAACCAAATAAAACCTAATGAACTAGACTGATAAAGTCTTAAATGATTGATAACATTAAAACATAAAACTTCATAAAGATCTTCTATATCTCTCTCTTAATTCCCATGCTTAAGATCTACCGGTCCTTAGCTGGATAGTCAAGTCCACTATCGCCATCCCAATGATCAATATATAGATCATACCCAGATAAGTCATAAACAATATCATCTTCACCTGTACTTGAAAAATAAAAGAATGAGCGAAAATGCCCAGTACGCTATAGTACAAGCAAATACACATGAACATGCAATATACAAATATTACATATAATCTTAAACTAATGCAACATATACATGTTATTATCTTTGATTAGCCAATAGCCAACACAGTTTAGAATCATTTGCAACTAGTCCTGAACCTGGAGTAACTCATGACCCAATAAACAAGCCTTTGTATATAAAATACTTTATATATATATATATATATATATGTTGATATTGAGTACTCCCCACACATAGCTGCATACCACCGTGAGGCTTGGCGTGATTCCTAATCTACTGGAATCATCTCTATACACGAGTCCACTCAGACACCCTCACACATAGTGTTATTCCTCAAAGGGTATCCTAAACGTGGCAGTTAGTCACATATGGTATTAAAACTTAAGAATAACTTCTTGAAGTCATGCAAAAGCTTCAATACCATATGTAAAGTATCTATCACAACAATAAGAGACACCAGTGGGATATATAGCTTGAGTTAGTAAGTATAGTATACAAGAAATCTAGATAAATATCTAACTTCAACATTATAGGAATATGGTCCTTACATCATTTTAGGGGTATTTCCCTGATAAATCTCTAAAGAACAAAATATCAACTTAGTCTTTCACATAAAGAAACAATACTAGAACCAAATATATTAAAGGAAATCTATTCTAAGATCTTCAAAAGGATTTCCAAGAACTTCCTAACACATAATTCCACTCGAGTATATGAAGTCCTCGAAAAAAGAGATATCGATCTTGTGTCAACAAAAGTCTATTGGGGTGTAAGCTCAACTAGCTTAGTGAGACTATTCTTAGTTTAACGTATCAATAAATTCAAACAAGTTACTAAACAAGCATATGGAATGCATTAAGCAAGTGAGCAAGCAATACATATGATCTTCCAAAAATCATATGTTTTGAATGGATTTACCCCTCCATTCGAGATTAGGTTTTTTAAGCTCTTTAAAACCCATCTTTGAAATCCAAATTTGTAGTTTATTTCGGGCTCCTACTCGCCCATACTGAAATAGTTCTTTCAGATTTCTATTCGTCCATCCTTAAATAGTTCTTTTGGGCTCCTATTCGCCCATCTTGCAGACTTATGGGTTCATGCGAACCCCACTACTACACCTTATCCCATCGAGCATAGTATCTAATGAAATGAGACTAATTACATGATATGCATTAATCAATTAATATAACTCGTAATATGTGATTAACGTAATTTAAAGGCAATCACAAAATTTTCATGCATTCTAGTATGATAATAATAAAACACAATTTAATTAACAACAATTCATGTCTTGATATGCTTAGTATTCTTTCAACCAATATTATCATGCATAATCCATTTTCATCTTTTACTACTTCTAGTGCCTCTAGCGACAAACATAAACAAGTACATAAGGTTAGGAGATAAACTCACTTAGCCATCTTTGCTAAAATTCTTTACTCATAATAGTCCTCCGAATATAGATTCTCCTAAGCTTTGTTACCTAAACTAAAGAAATTACGTGGAATAAGTATTTCATGGAAGTTCTACTTGAACTTTCTAATTCTATTCTAGTATTTGCATCAAAATTCAGATAAAGAAAATTCCAACTTGAAATGGCCATTACTTATTTATTTTAACTTGAAATTTCATATATTATATACCATTTTCTACCTACTCTAAAAGATCTATCCATTTCTAAGGTTATTTTTGTCATGAAAAGCCATTTGAGTTTAAAACATTACGGTACATAATTGTTGCGAATTTCATAGCTCTTAAAATATGATTTTCCAAACTTTTCTTTACCAAAAATCCTTAAACAAATATATAGTATGTATATGGTTAGAAAAATCTTTTTGTACATAAATAGACTCATATTTTATGCATGAATCTATTGTGTTATCTCAACAATTATTTTGTAAAATGACTTGTTTTATGATATTGAAAAATTGAACTTTGAAAATTTTCACTTTAAGTGGTTTGAAAGAAATTACAAACTTCGGGTTATTATAATTAAGTATTTTCCATTTATATTTTTATTCCCTAACTCTTTCAAAGATAAATTAACTTCCAAAAGTTTTGATCATTTAAGTTATCTATTAATTTTATTTCAGTGATTGAAAAATAGGTTTTCAAAATTTTCCTTAAGTCGTTGGTGTTGTCTAATATTTGAAGTTGTGTTAGATGTATATTTTCCTCTCATTTCTATATTCTCCTACTTCTTTAGAAAATGAGTTTACCCTTTTAAAACTTCACTTTCTTGGCAAATTTTATTTCTCTAAGTTGGTTTCTAAAATAGTAAATTGATTTTATCTTGATTTAAAAAACTTACCTTATTCTTCATATTTATCAAGTGGTGGCATAATCATTTTGGATAAATTTATAAGAAAATTTTTCATAATAAAGAATTATCACATTAAAATTAATCAAAAATTTCATTTTAACTTTGAAAAGAGAATAACAATATTAAAAATTAAGTCTTGTAGAGGCTTACTTAGTAAGTGATTTTCAAATTTATGATGAACCTATTTAAGTTTTATAAAATATGGTTAGGTTAAAATCTTAAGTTTAATGCTAAAATTATATTTTTATAGAGTTTTTAGTTCCGATTTAAAAGAAATGAGTTCCTTTTATTATTTGAAGAAATCTTCATTACTAACACTTTAAAATTTATAATTAGCTTGTCTGAGTTTTTGAAAAGAATTTATTAAAAATAATACTTAGATCTTTTGTTGAAAAATCCTTTGTTAAGTGATAAGAAATTTAGTTTACTTTTCTTTATTAAAGAAAGAATCCATTTTTATTTTATTAAGATAACAACATTCTAATCATGCATGAATATGATTATGTAGCAATGACAAAGGGTAAGAATAATACATAATAAGATAGGAAGAAATATAATAAGCATAATAATATGGTCAAATATTGAGAACCTTAGCTTCATCAAGGTATCCTGTCAAGCATTGGAATCTTAATTTCATCAAGGCTTCTCGGATTAAGAATAACTAGTCCAAAAAAAAAAAAAGAGAAAGAAAGAAAAGAAAAAGCAATAATAACAGTAATAATAATAAGCATGTTAGTGATAGTTAGTGAGTATTTAGGCTCTAAGAAATATAGATATACATATACTTAATAATATATATATATATATAGTTAGATTAGAAGCATAATAACAACATAATAACAATAATATAAAAAAATAATATCATCGATATTCTTGGCATGTGCAAGAACAAAACATGAACATATCGTTGCTTCTACAACTCACATGAGTTTTTGAGAAACAACACCATAGTCATACTAAGTTATATGACATAGGCAAAACAATGGTAGAAAGTTTTTACCTAAGTTATGTTTATGTTGAAAGAAGAAGATGATGAGTATAGAATTATATGGGTAGTAGTTTTGTGGAGAGAAAAGAGAGTTTAGAAGAGAAATTTGGAGATAGGATTTCATGAGAGGATTTGGTAGAGTTTTGCTAAGGTTTGAGAAGTATGTGTAAAGTGTGAAAGGGAAGGAGTATTTATAGATAACTGTGGAGGGAATTTGATGAATTAAAATAAATTGAAAAAGAAAAACAAAATAGATGTGTGTGTTTGTGCATAGCTAGCACAAATTGAAGGGAGAGAGAGGGAGAGTTTTGATTAAAATTTGTATTTTTGTAATGAAAAGTAATAATGTGTAAGATGTGATGTGAATAAAGTTTATTGGAAATGTAAAAGTGTAAGAATAGGTGTGTAGATTGTAAAAAATAGGTTGTAAGAAAAAAGTAAGAGAGTGAAATAGTAATGAATAGTAGAAGTAGTACTATGAATAGTAGACTAGAATAAAATATCGGTAGTAATAAAAATATGCATGAATAAGCTATATTTGATATTTTTAGTTACCAAAAAATTACAAAACTGGTATTTTTGAAAATCCTTGTATGATTACGAGTCTTTTAGTGTTATCGAATATTTTTACTATTTCGACTCCAAAGCACATTTTTCGAGAACTAATTCATTTGGGTTCAAAACAAATCGAATTTTGACAAATCTAATCTCTTTAAGTTATCTATATTAATCCAAAATAATCATTATTAACTTATTTCTATTGTTCTCAAGTTTCGAGCGTAAGATTGCCGGAGTTGAAACTGCTAGATTGTCTTGATCATAGTTGACTTTTGAAACTCCGGTTTGACTAGGGTTAGGGTTTGATCCAACTTTACCCTAGGAATTGAGGGTTTACACATAGATCATCAGGCGCCTCGTTAGTATCACACTTTGTGTGGTCTTTACTAACAAAGCCAAACACAAACAGCACACTTTTCAATTATAATTGGATAAAATTTAGTCAATTTATTTTTCTAATCCTACAAGCAAAAGAATAAGCAAAGTAAGTCGTACCTAATTCAACTCTTTCACAAAACCCCAATATAAAAAAAATCCTCTTAAAAGACAATAAACCCTAATCTTCACAGGAAACCTGATCATCGACATATATCAAATCAAAATTCAATTTCATTCATAATTAATCCTTAACCCTAAAGTCTAAAATCTCAAAACATAAGATTTGCAATATTAGATCTACACACGTCTTCTAGAATCACCAGATATCAAAACCTTAAAACATAGATTTCTCTAAAACTCCTCAAAACCCTAAAATTCTCAATCAATAACAATTCAATTATCAAAAAAGATTCCTTCTTTAAAATCACAAAGATTAAACAGATTCATACTTATCCAAAGTTTTGGATTTCACACCTTCTTGATTGTAGAACCAAATCACCAATCACAACCTAGGTTTTTGATCTCTAACAAAATAGTCTACAGTAACTTGATTCCTCAAAACCAATATGAAACAACCTTTAAAAACCAAAATCTAATCATAAACTCAACCAAAAGAGATTTAGGAGGAAGTCTTATCTAGAATTTGGCTTAAGTTGAGCTATAAAGAGAGAACTAAAGACTTTGGGTTATTTATATAAGACCTAGGAAACCCTAGCGTAAAGAAGGATATTTTATTTCGCAAAATATAGGTTGGACTCAAAGCTGGCGGCTTAGAGGTGGCTTAAATTAAGGAACAGAACCACATAATCTGGCAGAAAGCTAGTGGCTTTCATTATAAATGATGGCGGCCTTGATAATTACGGCGGCGGCTTTAGTCAGGTATTCGTTATACGCGACTATCTTTCACAAATTTTCTTGCAAACTCTCCGAAACTCTAAAGCTGAGATAAAGCAGGCGGTGCTCCATTAAAAGCTGGCGGCCTTGCATCTAAAGCTGGTATCTTTAAAGTTGGCTTAAGTTCTCTCCTTCTTGTTCGGTGCGAAAAACTTCTTTGGGTTTAATATCAACTGTTACATGACAAAATTAACCTCTTAAACAACAATACCTTACATTATACCCTTCACTATGATTTATTTATTTGTATATTACAATTGTAAATCATCTCGTAATTCTTTGGAGGGCTTGATCGATGGTGTAAAGCACCACTTTTATAAGAGTAAACATCGATGTTGTGCTCAACACTTGAACACAAATTAAAGAGCATCATTTCTAGCAAAGAGGCTAGATAGGTTACTCTGGGCATGTGTGAAAAGTGCAAACAAGGTGAATTTCTAACAAAACATGGAGACCCTTCAAACGTTTTCTCCTACTTCCCATGTTGCATTGAAGGAAGTTGAATTTTGCCATTGGGTGAAAGCATAATTTTAACAAATGTTAAGCGTGATTGCGTAGAGAATAACATGTGCGAGGCTTTCAATGGGATGATTATTAATTTTCTAGGAAAGTCAATATTATGATGTTAAAGGAATTACAAATTATTATGCGATGAAGTGGATGGAGAAGCAAAAGAAAAAGAAGCAATGAAATGGGTTCGAGTTAATTCACTCGAGCTCTTCAAATTTTAGATGAGATATGCTATGAAATTCACCTCTTCAAGTTGTTTAAGGGTGATCATGGCTTCCAAATTCAGCATCGAAAAGATATATGTGTAATGGATGTGAATGGTAGAGGTTGACGTGCAGTTTATGGCAATTAAGAGGGATACCTTGCTCTATGGTGTTTCTACCATGAATATCTTAGCAAAGATGTTGATGACTATGTGGATGCATGCTGCAGAAAGCCACTTTCCTAAAAGCTTATCATTTTAGCATTCCATTGTTCTTGGTATGTGTTTCTAGGAGAGTAGTGGCATTATTAGACCCACTCCACAGCCCACCGTAAAAGATGAGGTAGAAGAAAAACAAAGCTCAAGAAGGAGGCATTTGAGACTATGAGGGTTTTCAAAGATGTATTAGATGTGGATCATAGGCCATAATAAAAGGGATTGCAAAGGAGTAGATTCAACAGGGTCAACATCTAAGGTAATTTTCCATTATTGTTATTGATTTATCATTTATTTGGTGGCTTTCTTTATAAGTAGACTTATTAACAATTGCACTTGTATTCGTTTGGTAAAAATCGGAAAATGATAGCATCAAATGTTTACAAAACCATCTAATACAAGTTGAAAAAGAAGGTCATGTGGCTTTGGAATTTACTTCGATGAAAATAACCAAAAACCTTACTGAACGTGAGTGGTTAAACTATTCCCAGTCCTTAATGTTCTACAATTTTTTTTTTTCATCCTTATTGTGTGGTGTAATATGTTTAAAATAGTCTGGGACAAAAAGTAAGAGAATTATTCATAGAAAGTAGCCACTAGTCACGCTGAGGGAGTCTGTGAACAACTAGTCAGGTAGGAGGTGCACTTAAGATGCTCTGTAGGGTAATGTAAGAATATTTGATATGGTTTAACATGTTTATATAAAGAGGCTATAACTTCAAGTGCCTTATTGATTGTTATCTTTACCATGCCTTATACAGCTTTGTTATGTTTAGAGAAGCAAAATGAACTAAAGAGTAGCATTGTGACCTAAGAACCTAATAAGTAAAAAGAACCTCCTCACAAGCCCAGGAGTAAACCCAAGCAACCTGTCAGAAGAGCACCACAATGCCATCCAAAAGAAGTCAATGGATTTTAAATCTAACTTCACACATCCTTGAAAGCCTTTGGAAATCATGAAATATTAATTTGTGGACTTGGACAATTGAGATCAAGTCGTGTATTAGGGGAGATCGATGATGTGAAGAACTTATTTTGTCAAGTTAGTTATGAATTGAAGTTAAAGTATGTTTTTAATTTTTTTAATGTATTTTGGTATATTGGATGAAGACATTCCCACGAGTGTGTTTTTTGGGTTGAAGGAGAAACTTAGCGTTGTGACAATGCTCTTTACCATGTATAGTAGAGGAGGGTGTTGAGTTTATGTTCCCACAAACTCGTCTACCTCTTCTTCTTCTTCTTCTTTTTTTAACTACATATATATATATATATATATGAATGAAAGAACACAATGTTATGGGGCATGTTTTGGAGACACCATTATGTGTGGTGATAGATGCCTATCTTTTGTATGAATGAAATTTGTGTACATAACTATTGCTATGAATTGTCTTGTAAAATGATCAAACATATAAATTTGTGCACATATGTACTACTATGAATTGTCTTGTGAAATGATCAAGCATATGAATGTGTGTGCATAGCTACTGCTATGAATTATCACTAACTAAAAAATCAACACAGATATGTGGAAAATTATATGTAGAAATCCTATAAAACAAAAAGAGAAGAGCATTTGCATAAAGCATAAATGATTGTACTAAAGCATTTTTTAATTTCTTGTAATTCTCTTCTTAATATTTGTACGGTCTAATACTTTTGTTTATCCTTTTTTTTTCCAAAGATTTTCTAGAGTAATGCTTGTTGAACCTTATTTTTCTAATATGATATTTAAAAACAATCTAAGTATCTCAATCCTAGTTGAGATTTGTTTCAAATGTGGTATAATTTCTTACCTAAAATATTTTCATAGTAGTAATACTTATACTAGTGTGCTTCCAAAATGATTTCCTTAATTCTTGATATATCTAATACTTTGAATTTAAATATTGCAATGCCCACAATCATAGGTTCCTAAAATTAAATAGACATTTCATAAACAACTCCCGGGTACATTCTATTGCAGAATTGAAATTGTCTACATAATCCATTGTAATTCTCTAAACCTTTCATGATTGATCTTTCTACAACAATTGCGCTACAAATCCATTGACTTAAGCAATAACATAACCTATCTAATGAAGTCGACCAAGTGTAATACCAACAATTTTCTGATGTGGATAGGAAATCCCAGTAATTTGTGGATCCAATGCTTCAATTGCAATTTAAGGTTTATAGTATGTTTTTGAGTTTTTATGATTTATGAAAACAAAAAAAAAAAGGAGGATATGAATGATCATTTCTTAAATATCACACACTAAAGATGAAATCGAACTAATTGGTCCAATCAATCAATATTATGCATGATGACAAGAAATAACAATGGATAATTTTGAAAAGAAAACTTAATCTTATTCAAAAAGAAAATTAGTTAAAAAGAATAGTTCAATATCTAAGAGGACAAAAACACTTAATCTATCTCTAAACACACTAACAACCCTTTTATACACTCACAAGTCCTGCAAGGGCAAACATGGGAAACTAAAAGACAAATAAATAAAATTGGAAACAATTACTTAATACAGTGCAAAAATTAGGGTAGGTCCTATCGACCATGACCATGACACGGGTTGTGATCTCCTTGGATCAAAATTCTTCTTCAAGTTTTAAGCTGTCATAGGCTAGTTACAGCCGGCATCACAAATGTAACTGAAATATCTAAACTAATGATGTCTAATTAATTTATATATATATATATATATGTATTGAATGATTTGTGTATGAATGTGTTGTGTGTATTAAAGTTGACAAAATTGTATATTTTAGTGTGATTAGGTGATAGAGGGTAAAGAAGTTTTCATCACAAATTGTTTTCAAGTGTAAAGAAGCCCATTTTTCTACAATTTTTGGGCTCAAAGCCCAAAATCATATGAAACAAGCCCATGAGCCCACAATCCACGTTTCTTAGCATGTACCAAAATTCAAAGGTAGATTCTAAAGGATAATTATCATGTTTTAATTTCTCTAAAATCAAACACTTCCAAAATAAACCCTAACTGACCCCCCTTAAAAGAATAGAACAAGACAATTTTCTCATCAATTTTTCCACAAACAATACACCAAAATCTTTCTAAATCTTCATCTACAAATCAAGGTTATCTAAGGTAAAGTTTTATTTGCTGTTTAATCATTTAATCCTATATTTCTTTCAAAAGAAAACTTCTATATGCATGAGTTTTTGGTGAATTGAAAGTAGAGCTGATGAACTAAGTTGATTTCTAGGCTTAAATGAATCTTAGGGACTTGTAAGAGTAGGATAATGAAGTTTGTTTCAGATGTCTTGATGGATAAATAAGTTGCATGGTTTATAGGTTAAACAAGTAGTGAAAATGAAGTTGTGAATGTTGTTGAATAGAATAAATGTTATGCGTTCGTCATGCCACTAAGTATGTGTAGAGAGTGTATATAAGCTAATTCAAGCAAAAATATGATGTTTAAGTGTTATAAGATGCATGCCCTATTTTTCAAAGTAGTACACGAGGGGAACATGGGGTATCCTAATTAGTCGTGCTCCTCTCTATTGCTTAAAACATGTAAATTTTAACTCATTCAAGAAGGAACACGACTGGTACATAGGTTACCCTATTCAACCACTTCTCACTGTATTCTCCAACTAATGTAAATTTGAGATAACACAGCTAGAACATGGCTCAACCTATCTCATCGTGTTTCTCTCTGACCTTCATATGCTTGGCATGTCAACGATACATAAGATAAACACGACTTGTCCTTTTTATGTCATATATCTCTTTGATTTCTAGCTCAAGGAAAAGCACGACTTGAGTAGGACTTACCTTGTCATGCCGTGCTTCTCTTCGAGTTCTAATCCATGAACAAAGCACGATTGAAACACAACGAGTTGTTTTTTATCATGTTTCTCACATGAAGAATCACAGGGGAAACATGGCTAGTGTATCTGCACATTCTCTTTAAAAAAAATAAAATAAATAAAGGATAGGTTGTACAAATATATGTATAAATGCATTAAGTTATATTTTGACAAGAGGTTTATTGAATCTTAATAATTTTTTGAGGACTAAATGTTTATTTATGGTTGATGTTAAACCTTATATGAATTGATTTCCTTTTAACAGATTCTTTACTCAATTGTGTTCATCTACTAGTCCATTGCAAATATATCAGATCATTCGAGTATGCAGTGACTTGATTACTGGTTGTTAAGGTAGATATTTCAAAACAATTATAAACAAAGATGGCCTAAGAAGTGCTTGAATTTCTTGTGCTTATATCGTTTCATCGAGACCGAGGAGCGACAATCTTACTTGAAGCTCAGCATGATAGTTAGGGGCTTAGATCACCCTTTTATCATGATACAATGACAATTATAAGTAAGTTAGCGAATAGTTGATAGGGATAATAGTAGCAGTACAACGTTTACTTACGCTTAAAGGGAGGTAATATGATTTAGTTTACGTTATGAGATTGGTTGAACTAGATGATAAGATGAAACTATTATCTTTAGAGATGTTCCTATAGGTGATATAAGTATTCAAGCGACTTATATCAACCTTCTAAGCAACCATTGTTACTTAGGACCTCTAGTTTCCTAATGGTTTATTATTGGAGTTTCAATACTCCAATGTTGATTTGATACATCTAATTATTGAAATATAACTTTATGGTTGTTGCATTACATTAGACTAAAAGTGTATGTCACTTTATATTTGTTGTGTTATTGTGTACTGAGCTCCAGCTCACATTTTCTATTACAGGTTTTGATGAAGATGATTTTTATGATCAAACGGGTTATCACATGGATTGGGAAGACTTTCTTAAAGAATGAGATGACTAGAAACCATGACCTTGAGATGTTTGTTTTTCAAAAAGACTTTGTCAAAAACTTTTCAAGTTTGATGTAATATTTTTGCTAAAGGTTTCCTTATAAGCCTATGGTCTGTAATGTAAAGTAATAAGTTACTTTTATGTTTTGAGAAAACATGAACTTTGTAATCTTTTGATGTACCAACCTGATGACACTATTAATGAAATCTAAGTATAAATGATCTACTCTTAATGAGTAGATTGGAAAATATTTTTATGGTGTGATTAAAGCAAAATAGTCAACCTAAATGATGTTTTTATGGATAGCCTTCCATGGAATGCTTGAGCATTGCATGTGGTGGGGTTAGGTAACCTTGAATTAGGTTCGAGGCATGACAGTAACAATGTTAGTGATCTCCACTATGTCCATAAATCTCCAACGACAATGTGTTAATGGCCTTGGTTATGGGTGGCATAGGGGACATGATGATGTGATCATCTGGGATTACTAGTGGTATGTGGGTCATAATTTGC
Organism: Combretum micranthum; assembly: GCA_024138025.1. Taxonomy (NCBI): domain Eukaryota; kingdom Viridiplantae; phylum Streptophyta; class Magnoliopsida; order Myrtales; family Combretaceae; genus Combretum; species Combretum micranthum. Next base: position 102,251 of record JAMXBD010000264.1, read on the forward strand.
TTTAGAACTTGATCTTCAAAATTCATCTCATCTCTAAATCTATGATCATCCAAGCGAACCACAATCTCCATCATCTCCCGTAGGTTCATGAAGATTTATATTCAAATATTTGAAAGGGTATATGTCTGGATAAAAAATAAACCTGCAAAACTTAAACAAGGTTAAGTAAAAATTTGCAATGATGATCATCTCATGAACATTCTCCAAGACTTGATCTGCAAACCCTCCCTTGAATAACAATTCCCATAGTATCTTAACTTCGACTTCAAGCATTCTTACCCTTACTATACCATAATCAATGCCCATAATCAAAGGCCTTCCAAACAAGTCATACCACTCATCATGGACTTGATCAATCTACGTCTTATAAACACGATGACAAGTATTCAACAAACATAATTCCTATTGTATCAATAGTATTTGCCTTAAACATTTGTCATCTTGAAAGTAACTAATAGCAAACACTTAACCTTCAACCATAAAGCTTTCATCATACAACTCATCAATCATGATACCTAACAACATTGGTTTGGAACCACTGAAACAACAATACACATAACTATCTAGTGAAGCAATATAATCTCTTCCTCCAACAGCCGTGTCGCAAATAGGCCACTCATATAGTATTACTTGCACAATTATGTTGTCACACAAAAACCAAAAACTTCACTAATATATATATATACAAACATTAGTAAGACTCCAGTAGACATTGACAATCAACTCATATGACTCTATAGGGATACTAATATTGTGCCAACTTTCAGTTTTTGATAATCACTGCAATGCATCAAAATATAATGGATGAATAGTAGGAAGATGAACATAGAAATACACATAATGCTTATTAGCCCTTATTGCAAATGGAAGTGGCCTTACCTTAAGTACAAAAATATCAAAAGACTCCACTTAACTGTAATAGTGCACTTTCTCTATAACAATTGTTCCCTTTACCTGTATCTCATGATCATCCTTTGAACTCTTTTCATGAATGTCATCACTATCTTTCTCAACCAAACAGTCATGCTCACATAATAATCTAGTGATTTAGTTACCTTTTAGGCCTCTAGCAGTTTTGTCTTCTTCATTAGAGCAGACATTACAATCAATAATTCTTCAAATATGGTGATTTGGATGGCATCCTCTAATTACAGAAATCTGTTACAACCAACATTCTCAACAATGTCAAAGTTCAAGTCATTCACAAACCTATTGACAGTGTGCACAAGAGGTCAAATATTTCACTACGCTTGATCAGAGTCTTAAAAATTTTCACATATTATCTAACCTTCATAGATCTTTATATTAACATCAACAAAGACTCATAGTATTCATTTTGATAATTAAGTGGAACAAATCTTTTCCTCATCGACCTCTTCACAAGAACCCATGTAGTAACATCACGAAACCCACTCAATGATCATTATAATATAATATATTGTCACCATAATCCTACAAGTTCAATTAATTTCTCAATAATAATTTGCCCTACTCAATAGTTAGAGCGTAGAAAGTCTCTAATAATTTCGTCTATTTATTCTCCCCATCTAAATAATCTCCTGAGAACCTATGATGATCAACCTCAGGCAATCTTATCCTAATTTCACTTAGTATCTCAGTTGAAGAATCAATTCTACAATAGTAAATATTATACATAGCTGCTATTCAAACTTGACAACACCTTAGCTGCTATTCAAACTTGACCACACCTTTACCAAACTATAGTAACCCTAGCCTTCAATAACACCACACAAACCTAAAGTGACAATCACCATATGTAACAATTACAGTAATAGACAATAACGTCAAGTCATAACTCAGTATCTTTTCTTCTTCCCTAAGTAATTCAAAATAGATAATAACTTATCTCTCAAGAAACAAACCTTAACTTGCCTTCTTCTTCAAGTAATCTCTATCAAAACTACACCCATGGTAAATTCACACGATATGAGAATTAGATTTTACAAATTTATCGCGTGGATAACGAAAGCTCTGATACTAAGATGATACTGTTAGGGAATCCATGTAATTTGCAGATTTAGCTGTTCAATTGCGATTTAGGTTGTATAGTATGTTTTTGAGTTTTTATGATTTGTGAAAACTAAAAAATAAAAGGAGATGAACAGTCAATTCTTGGATATGACACACCAAAGATAAAATTGAACTAGTTGTTTTAATCAATCAATATTATACATGATGACAAGAAACAACAATGAACAATTTTGAAAAGAAAACTCAATCTTATTCAAGAAAGCAACTAATTGCAAAGGATAATTCAAAATCTAAGAGGACAAAAACACTTAATGTATCCCTAAACATATAACTAATAATCCTTTTATACTCCTACAAGTTGAGTAAAGGAAAACATGGAAAAATAAAAGACAAACAAATAAAATAAGAAACAATTACTTAAAATAGAGCAAAAACAAGGGTGGATATCACCCTATTAATCATGATCTTGATCCCCTTAGATCAAAATTCTTCTTCAAGTTTAAAGCTATAACGGGCATCATAGGCTAGTTACGATCAGCATCACGAGTATGACAATGCCTGTTATCTCTACTATGCCCACAAATCTCCAATAATGATGTGATGACGACCTTGGTTATGGGCAGCATGGGGGATGTGATGATGATCATGGTCGAGATCACAGGGCGGTATGTAGGCCTTAATCTACTTTAGAACTCAATCTTTGGGATTTGTCTCCATCTCTAAATCAACTATTTGTCCAAGTGAACTATAATCCCTATCATCTCTTTATTTCTCCCCTCCAGCATCGTCATCACCACCATGAAACAAACAACAAAAAACAACAACCATGAAAGAACCATACAATAAGCTAATGCCATCTTTTGCTTTCTCTCGAACTTTACATTTTGCTTTACTGAGTTTTAATTTCATAGCGTTCAACTCATCTATCAATGCACTTTGTGTTTCTACCATCTCATCAACGGTTACATTGCCATTTACCCTTAAATGCAACAATAGACCCGAACAATCTCGAAGTTCCTGTATTATCACTTTCATACAAGTGGACATTGTAGGGTCTACCCACTTGAAGAACACACATCATCCTTCTCCTCTACGATGTGGACAACTATGAATAGTCCTTCCTAGATTCTAAGTTGTCCAACTATTTTGTTGTGGTGAAGATAACCCACAAAAGCAATGTACTCCATGATTTGAGCTAGACGTGGAGTTTTGATAGATAAGGAAGCTTGGATTGTATTATACACAACAAGACTCTTCCTTAACATCCTAACTATATTCAATCTATCCATTATTTGTGCTGGTTTTGACAAAACTAAACGTTCATATTAGCAGCTTTCATTGATTGACTTTAGTAAGGTTTCAATAGAGGGGATTTGGGATTGTTAGGATTTCACTAAGCATGTGGTGTGTATGGTGAGAGGGTTTGTGAGGGATGTTATGAAATAGTGTTTTATTTAAGGGTTTTGATTAGTTCACTTCTTCTTCTTTTTTAAACTTCTATGCGGGTCGACATTTGGATCTTGCTTATTAAAATAAAATTTTTAAAAATTTCCTGCATTTGACATGTGCCCTGTGATGGAATGTCGTTAAAAATGTTATTAATGGTCCGTCAGTAATACCTTATTTGATTCACATGATTAAACATTGATTCCTCTTTTTAATCACTTGAAACGTTGATATCTTAAATAAACCTACCTTTCAAACATTGATACATTCTCGTGTAATTTAACCAAAATTCCTAACCTAAGGTTTCACCCCTTGTACATGTTTTAGAGTAGATTTAGCTTAAGTATAGGTTTTAGGAGTAAATCTCAAAGTAAGATACATAGGAAACATCATTTTAGCATGAAACAGAGATTTCAATTTCAACGCAATTTCTCTTCTCTTCTAAATTTCTTTTGTTTTGGATGTTGATTTCCCATTGTTTCTTATAATATCATTAAGATTATTAAAACCATTATAGTTGGAGTATTTAGTAGGAGCTTACGGTGTTTACTTACCACGCATTGAACATCTAGGTTGATAGTTCTAATACTTAGAATGTGTCATGCTCCAATTAGGGTCTAAAATATCAATACTTCCATCACGTGTAAGTGTTATACATAAAGGCTACCATTAATTAAGTGAGTTTCTAACCAATTTTATATTAAAAAAATGTTATTTAAGTTTTGTAAGTAACGTTATCACATAAAATTATACAACAAAATCATTAAAAATAATCTCTCATTAATACATTAGAAATCTCATAATACAAATATTAAACAATCAAATAAATAACAAAGCAATATCCAATGCATCTAAATGACTAGATCATTCAGTCTCTTACTATCATTAAACCGATTAACCATGTATCCAAAGCATCCACATCAAATCATCTTTATAACTTGAAAAAAAAAGTAAAGGAATGAGTTGAAGTCTCGTACAATAGCAATATTAGCATACGTGGTATGGATACACACATTTATTCTAATCAGGTGCAACAATCAACAATTTAGATCTTCAATTTAGGTATAGCAAAAAAACAATGGAGCACTTAGACTCTGACAACACATTATAGGAATTTAAGAGTCTTGAATAGTAGTAACTGCTCAGGGGGCTAATATGCGTAGTCTGGGTGTGACCTTAACCATGGCTATGCTGAAGAGCTTTGCTAAATCAAGAGGAAATTTTTAAGGACACCATGATTAGTTGCAAGAGCTTTGCTGAAGAGGATGATTAGGGTCAAAATTTACTATGGTCTTCCACCATGCTTTTAGTAGAGGGTGTGTTGACCCAATATGTTCCAGATTTATTTGGGAATATTTGACAAGATTTGAAAAGATATAGTCTTATCCTTTAAGTTGGCATGAGCCTTCACCATGCTTATGTTGAGGTATTGTCGAGCTTGTTTGAGAATTATTATAAATAAGGCATGTATCTTATCAGAAACACTTGGAGAACAAGTCAAGAACATTAAAAGAGATCAAGAAATTGCAAGATTCATCATTTAAAAGGAGTTCTCTTCATTAATTACTTCTACTATTCTATCTTAAAAGTTTCTATTGTAGAATTTATGAAAGAGTATATCTTTTTATCTAGCTCTTAAGGAACCTTAACTCTATCATGTAACTAAATTGTGATTTTATTATTACAAATTAGTTTTTTTTTTCAAATTCAATTACATGTTCTTGATTGTTATCTTGAATTAATATTACTAGTGCATGGATTCATGCATGATTCCATAAAATTTATTTGAGAAATTATTTTATAAATATATCTATCTAACTGAAGGGATTTGCTCATAGTTCTAGAGATAAATTATGGTTGTCAAATTCGCAAGTCAACTCGTATATTTCTACAAGTTTATGAGTTGATGATGGGATTTTGATTCAACTCACATACAAAATCGTTTTTTGAGCAAACCTATATAGACTAGCAATTTTACATAGTAGAATCTATAGAATCGGTGGTAAAATCGTAGTATAACAATTTTACACATTTTATTTCTATTTGGACTCAATTAATTTAATATTTTTAAATTTAGGCTTTTTTGGGTTGGTTCTTGATATTTATCTTAATCTAACTTTGATGGAGTCGTGGCAAGAAGACCAACTGATGGAGTCATGGGAAGAAGACCAAGGGTGGATCCAATTGTGATGTCACCTAGACCAGCTTCAAGGACTCAAGCTAAAAGATTAAAAGAAGTGATCAATGGGTTGATTCAGAAGATTCAAGAGGAGGAGACACAATTTCAAATCATCCAGAATGAATCCAAGCTAATCAACATCATTAAGGCAAGCTCAGGAATGGATTAGAACAAGTTTGAAGTGAAATGGACTAAAGCTAGTAAGTAAGCTACCAGCCTATCTTGGATCGTCGCCGGCCTATATGTGATAGAAGTTAGCATTGAAAACGAAGACGTTGGATGGCCTATGATGGATTATTCAATGCCGCCGATGTATGTGTGAAAGTCGATGGCCTAAATGCCGGTGTAGACATTCTATTTATTTCGCATTTTATTTACGAATTGAAATGGCCACCAGCTTTAAATATAGGCCGTCAGCTTATGTTTTATTACGAACCATTTATTATTTTGTGTCTTTAGGTTTCCTTTGCTTGTTATATAAACTTTTTGAGGCTGTATGAACAAGGCATATTGTTTTTGAATAAAAATTGAGAGTATTTCTCTTAGGTTGAACTTATCGAATCTAATCCGTGGTATTTAATCTTTGACTTATCAATCTAACTTTCCATATTTGATTGTGGTGTTTAGTAGATACCAAGGTTCTTGTCTCTCTATAGACAACGGGTTGTAATCACCATACAAACACGAACGATCTTGGGATTGAAATCAAATGTATTGGTATCGGGTTGTGTCGAAAGATTGGCATGGTTCATATCAGTTTGGTTTCAGAGCCTAGGGTTTGTTAGAGGTTTGCTTATCTTTCTTCAATTAAAGTTCATATCTTTTAGGGTTTCGTAGTTTCAGTTCTTTGAAATTTTATTAGATCTTGATTAATGTTAGAATTCGATCTTGATTGTTCATCGTAGTGATAAAAAAAAAAGGAAATCTGCAAAAAAAAAAAATTGTTTAAGTATTTGATAGAATTGTCATCAAAATTGACCAATTGGTCTAGGTAGTGAAAAAGATTTGTTTCAGTAATTGTTCTAAAAACTCCATTGATATAGACTGATCTAATTTTGTCTGTTTGTATACTTTGATAAGTTTGGGGTTGAATTTTGTGGTTAGGTTTTGAATTGTTCGAATTAGTTCTTAAAGAACTAAAAGAGAAATTTTGACAGGAACAACAATTATAATTGTGTGTAAACACGAGGGAGAGTGAATCATTTGAAGAGTGAAACACGCCAGGGAGTGAATTGTAAAGAATTATTTTGCTAACATGTTTTCTTGCAGGTAGGAAATATGTCTAACCCAAGTGTTTCTGGGGGTGAAAAGGATGTAGTATACCCAAAATGATATTGGATGCGTTGAGCACTGAGATGAAGAAATTGTTCAGAGAAGGAATGGAAGAGATGAATGAAAAAGTATAGAGGAGCTTGGAACAAGCTAGGGGTGCTCCACTTGTACATAAGAGAGAAAGAAACCCTAGGAGAGGAGTGTGGGTGCAGGAGGAAGAGTATGAAGGCATGGGTTCTGAGGAAGAACTTGAGAGGGGATCTATTGGTAGTAATAGGTATTATGGAGGTAGGTATAGAGGAGTTAGGAATCAGGAAGATGACTATTTGGGGAATATAAAGATGAAAATTCCATCCTTTCAGGGGAAGAATGATCCTGAAGCCTATCTTGAATGGGAAAAGAAGGTTGATTTTGTGTTTGACTGCCACAGCTATTCGGAAGCAAAAAAGGTAAAACTTGCTGCTATTAAATTTTCTGATTATGTTGTTGTTTGGTAGGATCAGCTTTTGTTGAATAGGAGGAGGAATAGAGAACCTCCAATAGAAACTTGGGAAGAAATAAAAAGAGTGATGAAAAAGCGATTTATATCCTCTTATTTTTACAGAGAATTGTATAATAGGTTGCAAAACCTTAAGCAGGGTAATAGGAGTATAGAGGAGTACCACAAGAAGATGGAGGTGGCAATAATTAGAGCGAATGTGGAAGAGGACCATGAGGCTACAATGGCAAGATTTTTGGCAGGGTTGAGTAGGGATATACAGAATGTAGTAGAATTGCATAACTATGTTGAGTTGGAAGACATGGTACACATGGCCATTAAAATTGAGAACTAACTCAAGAGGAAGGGTAATAGTACTTCCCAGTTTGATTCTAATGCAGGCTCATCTAGTTACAAATCAAAATATTGGAAGAAGGAAGAGAAGCAACCCATTTCAAAGCCAAAATCCGAACAAAAACATGACATGACTAGCCTTGGAAACCAAGGTAAATCTAATTCCCTGCTTATAGAAATCATGATATAAAATGTTTTAAATGCCAAGGCAAGGATCACATTGCTAGTCAATGTCCAAATAGATGTGTCATGATCATACGTGATGGAGAGTATGAGACTAAAGGAGAAAGTGAAGGTGAAGAAATGCCACCTTTGGAAGATATTAGTGATGAGAAACCCGCTGAGGGTAGACCAGTGGCTGTAGTGAAGCATGCTTTGAGTGCACAGGTGAAAGAAGAGGCTGATTTGCAAAGAGAAAATATTTTCCACACTCGTTGCTATATTGGTGATAACATTTGTAGTTTGATCATTGATGAGGGTAACTGCATAAATGTTGCTAGTGCATTCATTGTGGATAAATTGGGCTTAAAACCACTAAACATATGAATCCTTATAAGTTACAGTGGTTGAATGATAGTGGAGAGACAAGGGTAACTAGATAAGCTAAGATTGCTTTTCACATTGGAAGATATGAAGATGAAGTGCTGTGTGATGTCATACCAATGCAAGCTTGTCATGTGTTTTTGGAAAGGCCATGACAATTCGATAGGAGAGTGATTCATGATGGCTTTTCAAATAAGTATACACTTGTTCACTATGGCAGGACTCATAGTCTCAAGCCTTTGACTCCTAAAGAGGTTTATGAAGATCAAATACAATTGCAACAATCTTATGGAAAACACCAAGAGAGTGAGAAACAAAAAGAGAGTGAGGCATAAATAAAAAAGAAAATAAAAAAGAGAGGAAGGTTGGAATGAGTGAGAGAGGCCAAGTCGAAAGGGGATCAACTTTGGTGGTGAGCGAAAAGGAGAGTGCAACCTTGCAAAAGGAGAGTGTGTGGCTAGAGTGAGTGTTGTGAGGCAAGCATTGGTAATGAAAAAACCTCTGCTGTTGATGATTTACAAAGAAACTTGTTTGAATACTAACGAGTTACCTGACACTTTGCCTAGTACTGTTGTATCTTTTTTGCAGGTTTATGAGGATATCTTTCTTGAGGAAATCCCTAGAGGATTACCTCCAATATGTGAAATAAAGCACCGGATCAACTTTGTACCCGGAGCTGCAATTTCAAATAAACTGGCTTATAGGAGCAATCTTAAGGAGACTAAGAAGCTTCAAAGGCAGGTTCAAGAGCTGATGGAAAAGGGGTACATGAGAGGAAGCATGAGTCCGTGTGTCGTACCAGTGATTCTTGTGCCTAAGAAGGATGGATCATGGAGGATGTGTGTTGATTGCCGAGCCATTAATAATATCATGGTAAAGTATCATCATCCCATCCCTTGCTTAGATGATATGTTGGATGAATTGCATGTCTCATGTGTGTTTTCTACAATTGATTTAAAAAGCGAATATCATCATATTAGGATGAAGGAGGGAGATGAGTGGAAAACCGCATTCAAAACAAAGTATGGTTTATATGAATGGTTAGTTATACCCTTTAGCTTAACTAATGCACTAAGCACTTTCATGAGATTGGTGAACCATATTTTGTGTGCTTTCATTGGAAAGTTTATGGTTGTTTACTTTGATGATATTCTGATCTATAGCATGAGTTTGAAAGACAATGTGAAACATTTGAAATCTGTTCTTGATGTGCTTCAAAAGGAGAGATTATTTGCTAACCTTAAGAAGTGCACCTTTTGCACAAATAGACTTGTATTTCTTAGCTTTGTTGTTAGTGCAAAGGGAATATAGGTAGATGAAGAGAAAGTTTGTGCTATCCAGGAGTGGCCTAGTCCAACGATTGTGAGTCAAGTATGAAGTTTTCATGGACTAGCTAGCTTCTATAGGAGATTTTTGAAGGACTTCAAGAGTATTGCTGCACCAATCATTGAAGTTATCAAGAAGAATGTAGGCTTCAAATGGGGAGAAGATCAGGAGAAAGCTTTCAAGTTGATAAAGGATAAGCTTATGTGTGCTCCTTTACTTGCTTTACCTGATTTTACTAAAACTTTTGAAATTGAGTGTGATGGTTCATGTTTAGGGATTGGAGCAGTGCTGATGCAAGAAGGACGACCCATTGCGTATTTTAGTAAAAAGCTAAGTGGGGCAGCCCTGAAGTACCCTACTTATGATAAGGAATTATATGCATTGGTTAGAGCCTTAGGAACCTAGCAGCATTATCTATGGCCAAAGGAATTTGTTATTCATACGGATCATGAATCCTTGAAGCATTTGAAGGGCTAGTAGAAATTGAACAAGAGGCATGCACGTTGGATGGAGTATATCGAGACATTTCCTTATGTCATTCGCTATAAGCAAGGTAAGGAAAATATTGTTGCTAATGCGCTTTCCCGTAGGTATGTCTTAATCTCAACACTTGATGTTAAGTTACTTAGATTTGAACATGTCAAAGAATTATATGCTGTAGACTAAGATTTTGCTAAAACTTTTGCAAATTGTGAAAAGACTGCCTATGGAAAATTCTTTAGACATGATGGTTATCTATTTAGAGAAGATAAGTTGTGTATTCCAGATTGTTCAATATGGGAATTGCAGGTAAGGGAAAGTCACAGTGGTGGATTGATGGGTCATTTTGGGGTAACAAAGACTTTAACTGTTTTGCAGGAACATTTTTATTAGCCTCAGATGAAAAGAGATGTTAAGAGAATTTATGAGAAGTGTATTACTTGCAGGCAAGCTAAATCCCAAGTACAACCACATGGTTTGTACACTCCGTTACCTATTCCTAGTGAGCATTGGGTAGACCTTTTTATGGATTTTGTGTTAAGATTACCTAGGAGTAAAAATGGTAGGGATTCTATATTTGTTGTAGTGGATCGGTTTTCTAAAATGGCACATTTTATTCCATGCAACAAAACTAATGATGCTTCTCATATTGCAGATCTGTTCTTTAGGGAGGTTATTCGAATTCATGGTATGCCTAGAACAATTATGTCTGATAAAGATGCAAAGTTCTTAAGTTACTTCTAGAAGACCTTATGGAGTAAGTTAGGGACTAAATTATTATTTTCTACAACTTGTCATCCACAATCTAATGGTCAAACAGAGGTAGTAAATAGGACTTTATCTACTTTGTTGAGGGCTATCATTAAGAAGAACATTAAAACTTGGGAGGAATGTTTACCTTATGTGGAATTTGCTTATAACCATACCATTCATTCTGCTACTAAATATTCACCATTTGAGATTGTGTATGGTTTTAATCCACTGACTCTGTTGGATTTGTTGCCTTTGCCTGTTTTTGAATTTGTTAATTTAGATGGTAAAAAAAAGGCAGAGTTTGTTAAGCAAATTCATGAAAAGGCCAGGGCTAATATTGAAAGGTGTACAGAATAGTATGCTAAGCAAGCTAAGCAAGCTAACAAGGGATGGTGTCAAATGGTGTTTGAACCCGATGATTGGGTTTGGCTACACGTGCGCAAGGAAAGTATTCCTGAACAAAGGCATTCCAAGTTGCTTCTAAGAGGCGATGTACCTTTTCAAGTTCTAGAGCGCATCAATGATAACGCTCACAAGCTTAATCTACCAGGTGAGTATACAGTGAGTGTTACTTTTAACGTTTCTAATCTAAGTCTTTTTGATGCAGCTGATGAAGATTTGAGGACAAATCCTTCTCAAGAGGAAGGGAATGATGGAGTCATGGCAAGAAGACCAAGTGATGGAGTCGTGGCAAGAAGACTAAGTGATGGAGTCGTAGCAAGAAGACCAAGGGTAGATCCAATTATGATGCCACCTGGACCGGCTTCAAGGACCTAAGCTAAAAGATTCAAAGATCAACGAGTTGATTCAGAAGATTTAAGAGGAGGAGACATAGTTTCAAATCATCCATAATGAATCCAAGCTAATCAACATCGTTAAGGCAAGTTCGGGAATGGATCAGAACAAGTTTGAAGCGAAATCGACCAAAGCTGGCAAGTAAGCTGCCAACCTACCTTGGATCGTCGCTAGCTTATATGTGATAGAAGTTAGCATTGAAAACGAAGACTTCAGACCTATGATGGATTATTCAACTCCGCTAGCCAAAATGGGTACGCCGCTGGAGTATGTAGGAAAGCCGCCGGCCTAAATGCCGGCGTAGACATTCTGTTTACTTTGCATTTAATTTCCAAATTGAAATGGCTGTCAGCTTTTAATATAGGCCGCCAGCTTATGTTTTATTACGAACCATTTATTATTTTGTGTCTTTAGGGTTTCCTTTGCTTATTATATAAACTCTTTTAGGTTATATGGACAAGGCATAATATTTTTGAATGAAAATTGGGAGTATTTCTCTTAGGTTCTTGAGTGAACTTTTTCTGAACTTATCGGATCTAATCAATGGCGTTCAACCTTCGACTTATCAATCGAACTTTCCATATTCGATTGTGGCGTCTTTGCTGGATACCAAGGTTCTTATCTCTCTATAGACAACGGGTCATGGTCACCATACAAACACGAATGATCTTGGGATTAAAATCAAACGTATTGGTATCGGGTTGCGTCGAAAGATTGGTGTGGTTCATATCAAACTTAATTTTAGTTTTTTTCCCCTTTTATTTCCTTTTTTTTCTTTTTTTAAAGGGTTATTTTCTTCTAATTTATATACTCTTATATATTTTGAACGATTTGAATAAAAATTAAGCAAATATACAAAGTGCTATATTTTCACCCATTATTAAAAAATTTCTGTATGTAGTTTATTTGTTATCAGTGTAATGATTTTTTTCATAAATATATAGTGAACATGAAAATGTCCATTACTGCACAAAACTAGCTTCCACACTTATAATTTAAATGATTTGCAATACATCTTAATAATTGTAGATAATGATTCATTAGTAAATGTAAATAATTATTTTAATTATCTAAATGGTATTAAACATATCAATGAGAGTAATGATTGATAAAACTTGGATTTTGGTTGCATTTAACTAAGTTAATACTAAATTATTTATTTTCGTCATTTATTTAAAGTTTTATTAGTACTATAAGTAAATCTATAGTTTTTACAAGCAAATTTACATTAGTTGTAGAATTTCATGATTCTACGTTTCAATTCTACAAACCCTCTGACGATTCTAAGTAGAAACTTACGTTTGACAAAAATAAAATAATGAAAATTTTTTGCAATTGAATGTTTTTAATAAAGAATTCACTGTCTTTAATGTGATTCTAGGTTACTATTAGTCAAAAGAGATTTTGATGTCTAAATAATTTTGAGAAAGATATCAATTTATGGCACGTTTAATATACAGGAATGGACCAAAATGGAATCATAATTCAGGCTTCTATTCCCTTTCCTAACGTTTAAAGCGTTTTTAAAAGCTAAAATTGTAATTTCTTGGAATCGATGATTCCATCTTTGAAGGAGAATTCGATTCCATTTTTGAGAAGGCGGAATCGCTTATTAATTATATGTAGTATAATTACTTTTTTATCCTATCATGTATTCATAATTTGCATTTATTACTAAGGACATTCCTGACAATTACACGTTTTAGCCATTACATTCCATGTAATCTTCCAAACATAGGAATGGATTTGTCATTCCTAAACTCATTCCATTCAAATCCATTCCATTCCAAATCATTCATACGTACTAAACTTGACATTAATATATGAAGTCTGCGGTTCAATGAAATTAATATGATCTTTTTAAGTTTGATAAGTTGCATGATAGGATCAATGGTGATCCAAGGTCTAAATGATCTTGCAATTCGATTGAATTAATTAAAAATCTTGACTTGTGATTAATAGAAGTGATAAATATAATTAATTTAATAATTATAGTTAAATTAATTTGGATAATTAAAACTTATCAGTTTGATAATAATTATAAAATGACTACTATTGCCTTTTATGGTTGCTTAATATTACCATTACTTGAAAGATCCTTATTGTAATGAAAAATGATACCTGTACTTAGTGCTATACTATTATTTTTATATATATGCTTGCCTCATTGATCATAGGATAGAATTAAATATAAGAATTAAGTTTTGCAAATCTTTTAGACTTGTTTCAACAACTACTTTCTACATTATCAATATTAGACTAAATTACAGGGGTTTGTATATTTTTTTACTGATGCTGTGTTAAAGCATGCAAAGAGCTTCATATTGCTTTCAGTTATCCCCTTTTTTTTTCTTTTTTTTTTTTTGGCCATTCCGTTATCCTTGTTAGTATACATTTTCTAGCAGCAAGCATTAAAGGAATCCATGGCATTTTTGGTCTGAAATTTCTTCTCGAAGTAGATTCCAAACAAAGCCGGAAAAATACAATAGAGCCCTTTAAAGCTTGACGTCAGCAATAAGTATACTAAAATTGCTTTCCATTATATATAGATGCGTGTTAAAGCATGCAAAGAGTTCCATATTAATTTCCGTTATCCTTTTTAGTAGACCTATTTCAGCAGGATTTGTTATTTATTTATTGCATCCCAGCAGCAAGCTTTAAAAGGGCTCTATTGCATTTTTGATCTGATACTTCTTCTCATAGTAGATTCCAAATAAAGCTGTAAAACATTGATTATTCATTTTTTCGAATTGGATTAATGTCATAGATACTTGAACTTCAACAAAATATACAATTAAGATCTGAATTTTGAAATTGATCAATTTAATATCTCATAAAACTTTTTATGCACGTTAATAATACCTTTATCAAATTCTTTAGATACTAAAATGATCAATTTTAAAATTTTTTAATTACTAGATTGATCAATTTAAAAGTTTATTATTAAATTAATCAATGTCAAAGTTTAGGTAAGTAATTACAAACACAAAGTTAAACTTGGGTTAATCAAATTTAATTTTTCCTAGATAAAAGGTACAGCGGATGTGCCTTCTCAATGAAAAACGCATATAATTTTTTTTCCCCGTAGAAACACAAAAAAAAAAAAAAAGAAAAAACCCATCTTGATGGGTATTCAATAATCAATGTTCATGATTGACAATTATTTCATCCCTTTGGTGGTAGTAGGATCATTAAGTACAGTAATTAATTGAGAATCTTAGATAAAGGAAAGTCAGCCGGTATTTACAACCTTTTTTCTTTTAATATAAATCTTTTTTAAGTATTATATTAACAATTGACTTGAAGAAGGTGGACGTGGACCACGTTCACTGTTTTCCTTGGCCTTAGTGGTCATTAATGGATTGATCATGGAGTAAAAAAATCTTGACAAGACAATTTATAGTTTGTAACAAAATACAGCATATCCGGATATATTTTTTTAGTGGTCGGCTATTCGGTGAAACTTGATATTTCGTTATTTTTACTTTGATCTTATGGAACATCAACAAATTTAGAATAATTGAATTAATATCAATTTAGGATTAAGTTGATTTTGGAGGGATCCAAATCTATATACACACACTGACACACATACACTGGAATCATAGTATTTATAGGGAAGTTTATACGGTTCCGTAGATAGGATTATTCAGTCAATTATTTAATTGTTAAAATAAATCTATTAATTGAAATATTAATTATTTTAATTATTCAATCACGGTTGGATATTATGTAAGCCGTTCGATGTAACGGGATTAGTCTTGTCAAAATTAATAACAGAACCATAGAATTTCCCTTCATATAGTTGCACTATCACAATTTTTACTTTCCTTTTTTTTTTCTTTTTAAAAATTATGTTGGAGTTATTGTTTTGAAATAGAACTGTAAATGAGTTGAGTCGAGTCGATACAATATCAAGCTCGAACTTGACTCGAATAAAAAACTCGAAGCTTGAACGCGAACTCGATCTCACTTTGATTTTTAAATTTTAACTTGACTCGATGTAATACTTGATAAACTCGAACTTGATTCGGTTAAGCATGATTATTCTTTTAAATATTTATTTAACTCTAAATAATATTTAATATTGATAAACTTAAACTTGACTTGCCTCGATTTAATATTCAATCAAGCTCGATTAAGCTCATGAGCTCATTGAGACGAGTATTTTAAATCTTAAACTCAAGCTTAGTAGTTACTTGAGTAGCTCGAACTTGAGCTTGACTCTAATGTAAGTGAGTCGAATTCGAGTTTTTGTCAAGTTGAATTCAAGTAACTTACGAGCGATCTCAACTCACTTACAGTCCTATTTTAAAAGTCACCATCTTTTATATATCATATTTAGCACCTAAATTTTATTTCATTTCTGTTAACAATTAATGATGTAAAATTTAAATTCCAATTTATTATTTATAAATTTTTTTTAGGTTATTCTTCGCAATGATTTAGGTACTATATAAATTTGGTGTCAAGTTTAAAAATTGTGGATATGGCCAGAGAAATAATGATTACACATTAACAATGTAATGTGAGAGCTATGGCTTATGAAAAACCAAGTAAAAATCCACCCAAAATGTGATTATTGGTCTAAGATATAAAATCATATTATTGATAGTAGTAAATTTATTGGAAATTTTACCACAAGAAACTTGATAATATGTTTGTTTGTAAAATTATAATGAATGTATTGTGCATAATACAATTATTTAAGTATGTGAATATATAATTTTATGATAATATATGTCAATTGTGATTACCAAATAATACTCCTATATTCATATAAAATGATATGTCAATTAAAGTTATCATTCTTCATAGTATAGGATTGAAGCCTTTTAGATGATAGAAAATGTTAAGACCACACAAACACTGTTGGTCCATCCACTAACATCTATAGATAACCCTACAAATAAAAGGACTCACTTTCCCATTTGCCTCTCCTTTGCGTAGTCTCTAAGAGGTATGTCTTTTTACTCTCTTTATGCTTTTATTGTTTCAGACTTTAGGGTTTATGATTCTAACTAAGTTGGGTATGATTTCATGTAAGGTGTAATCTATATGCAATGCTAAGAGTGTTTAAGCATTCTAGCTAGTCAATGCTGCTAAATCACATATGTGATTTCTCGAAATGGGTCCTCTAATCGTTGCCCCTTTTCCTCTTTCTATTTCTTATTTATATTGTTTGGTTTGTACAAGTGTTGTTACAATTTTTGTTACTTTCAGCTACTACAACTATAATTTGTTGAGCTAATACTTGGCAGTTCTTTTCCTCATACATTGACTTTAACAATTTCTCTCCTCCTTGAAATCAACCTTTTCCTCAACCTTTAGAAACTATGTTGCTATGTTTGTGTTTGTTGAAATGTCCCGAAGAGAACCCCTAAAATATTAAGGTTTATTTGAAACAAAATCCTTATCCACTGATAACCATCAAATATCACTAATAGTCACTATTTGTAGGTTGTATAAGGATTGAGAGATGATGATGATGATGATGACAACAATAAATGTAATGGCTTTGAACATCCATTGCAACTCTAGTATAAACACAATATGTCCCATTTCGATGATCAGTATTTTAGTTACTATAGAAAATTGACCCTGACTTACTGTAATGTGTTTATAAAGTTGTGAATTTGCAAAACCAAATGTCTTGGGTACTCAATTCTTTGCTCATCTACCGCAATTTCTATCCTAATTTGGGTTATCAATAGACTAGCCTTCAGCTGAATCCCTATCCTATCTTGAGTGCCAATATCAGAGTACACAAAATTGGTGATGTTTCTTGGTTGTTTGATGTTGAAAAATGTATGTGTAGGATTAAATGTCTATGTCTCATACCATATCTTTTATTCCAATAATGGCAATGAGGAGAGTATAGGACATAATAAACAATGGCTACCTAATTTGTGCTAAAAAGCAAAATTACTAGTGGTAATCGTAATTGGATGAAAATATTCATCTCAAGCTAACCCATCCAACTTATCCCATTTGGATTTCTTATTTTGTCTACCATCTCTAGGAACAGCATCAATAGAATGTAAGCTAGCAACAGTAGCAATTGAAACACCTGTTGTGGGCATGTTTACTTTAGGAATTAAGCAGTGATTCCTACTTAAGTCCCTCTAGAAACAACATCAATTTGTTGATTCCTCTTCCTTTCTTGCTCCTTCCCCTCAGTTTTACGTTTCATGCCAAGCTATATTTTATCATAAAAGTCACTTGAGTCATACCTATGGGGGTCGAATACATCCTTGTTGAAGCAAGAACCTATCTAATTAATATATGCAGGGCCATTATTAGGCTCTTTTACTTTTCGAGGTTCTAACCTATTAGCAAAATGACCTGTCATATCAAGCATCACAACCTTCTTTTCTTCATTATCATGAATCATCCCCTCTAGATTTTCAATGAGAAAAAATCTATCCTCTATCCAATCATACTCAAATGACCCAAAACATATGAAAAGTAGCTCAACAAAATGATCCCGTGTTTTAAAATTTTTGAAATCGTCCATACACGTATATCATACAATGGCCACATCTTGCATAGCATAGAATACAAGTTTAGGATAATATTTTTTATCTATATGATAATGATCTAAGAAAAATTCCACTTTTAATACCCAATAAAGTGGATCTTGACTAGAAAATCATAGAATATCTTACTTAATTATGTTTAATATGGATGAATGAAGTGATGTGTGTGATGATGTTTGCAATATCTCATAACAAGGTTGATTGAGTTTCAATCTATCTAGCCTATAATTGACAAATTACAATGAAAAATCAGTATCACTTACTATCATATGGATACCCTTATATTCAGATGATGGAAATTGAAATTGTGATTCTGATGATGATGATGATGATTCGTGCTGCAAATTCTAATGTTGATCATGTTGCTTATGATCCTTGGATGAAAATGATGAATCCTCTTTGAAATTGGAATGTGATAACTCCTCTCTATTTGAAATTTGTTGAGATAAAGATTCTAGAGTTTGATTTTGATAAATTCTATTAGTGCTTGCATTCAACTTTCCAAGATTTTCTTGAATGTCCATTAATGTCTGCTTTAACACCTTCGTATTTATTCTTGGCTGTGAGTTTTTTGTAGTTTTTACGATAGAAGCTCAAGGACTAAATTAAATGGACTCAAGAATATGAAAGATTAAATCAAGTATTTGTCAAATGTGTTGTTCTAATGGAAGTTTGGCAGGACGACAACACTAAATGTTTGGACCATACAAACATTGTTGGCCCATCCACTAACATCCGTAAATAACCCTACAAATAAAAGGACTCACTTTCCTATGTGTCTTTCCTTTACACAATCTCTAGAAGGTATGTCTCTCTACTCTCTTTATGCTTTTACTGTTTTAGACTTTAGGGTTTATGATTCTACATATGTTGTGTATGATTTCTTGTAAGGTGTAATCTGTATGGAATGCTAAAGATGTTTAAGCCTTCGGGCTTGCCAGTGCTTCTAAATCATATGGGTTCTCTAATCGTTACCCCTTTTCTTCTTTCTATTTCCTATTTATATTATTTGGTTTATACAAGTGTTATTGCAAGTTCTGTTACTATCAACTGCTACAACTATAATCTATTAATATTATCAACTCTAATTTGTTGAGCTGATACTTGGTAGTTGTTTTCCTCGTACATGGGTTGTAACAGAAAGTCATACACATAGACATGACAACACCTTCTAAAGTGGCATCGTCATCATATTGTATATATGTATATATTACACATATATCAATGTATATAAATTGATTATGCATTGTATGCATGCCAAAATATTACAAAGTAAACCCATATATGAGCTTTAAAATTGAATCAATAAAAATAATAAATATATGTTTATCATAAAAAGCATAACAAATTTATTTGTTACATATTTGTTCAATCTGTGTATCATCTTCTGAACTAATTTATTGCTATTTCCATAAAGTTAAATCTTGAACAAAAAATAGTTTTCCTTATAATGACTAGAGTAGGTGGATAAAGATTGGTAAAATATATGGTCCATCCATATCCTACCTTAAAGATATGGATTTTTAAATTTTAAAATCGAAAACTATCTTATGATATATAAAACTACATGAAAACTTGTACGATGGAAACTTTAGCTTTTTTTGGAACTAGTTAGTAGTTTCTTTTTTCCCCCTAGTCACAACCCTTTAATATAAAATTATTAAGGTAGACTGTCAAATGGCATATCAATTTTTTTATATGTATGTAACTAGCGCATTCATCAATATAGTATTCTCCAATGATTTTAATCACATATTTATCATAAGACTATATCATGAATCTTATAATATAACTCTAAAGAATTTATTGGGGAATTATCTAGCTTTATTTATTTAAAGTAAATAACAATACTAAATCTAATCACTAATACTTGAATATCTTATAAAAAATATAATATAATGATATGAAACAAGTTTTAAATAATCTCAACTTTGACATAATCATTATTTTTATTTTAATGGAAAAGGAAATTAATTTGCTCACCATGATTGACACTATCGAACCCATGAGTTAATTTGATTCAAGAATAGATGGGTGATAAATTTTTGAAATCATAGGGGAAAAAAATTAAAAAAGACCTTAACTAATGACAGAGGAATATGAGTAATGAGACGAAATTACAAAGTGACAAAAAGAAATTGAGAGGAAAAAAGGAAATTAGATTCGATATAGAAAATTGATAGGTGGCAAAGTAAAGAAAGATATACTATATTTTGGAGTTTACTTTCTATAATAGACAAATGAGGATCTACTACCTGAAATGTGTTGAGTTAAAATTATGTTCAATTTATTGAAAAAATAATAATAATAAATGTTCAATATCATTAATTGAAAGTTTTTATGAAATACCCCAACTCTTCACCTAAAATAGAAATTGGTTTTAGACAGATTTAAATGACTAAAATGAATTATAGGATTTAAATAGACAAGTTGATATAATTTAACTAGCTAATAATTAAGTTGGTTTGAGATTTGAGTTTCAAATTCCCTAAACATGTCATCAAAGTGTTTAGAGAATTCCTAAATCATTGATTCTTAGCCTAAACACTAATCCTAAATCTCAGTAAAATTTGAGTTCATTTGCTTGAATAAAAATATCAGTTCTTAAACCCGAACTCAAATTAAATATCTTTCATCCAAAATAGATTCCTAAATTAAGTTCTTATTATAAGTTCTTAATTTCCAACCTATCGGTTCTAAAATTATCTTTTAAATGCTTCTAGAACTAAAGATATTGATCTGAAAGTTCTAAATCCGATACCTTTATTTTAAAATATTCTAATTTTTAACTTTATTTTTTCCTTTTAGTTTTCTTTTTGCTGCCTCCTTATTTCTCTTCTTCCTTTGTAAATTCGTTTTTCTCTCTCTCTCCTTTCTTTCTCTTTTCTTTCTCTCTTTTCTCTCTTCTTTCTCTCAAATTCATCTCCCCAGATCTCACTTTCAAAAGGAATAGGAGAGAAATCAAGTAGGAGATGAAGATAGGAGGAGATAAACCAAATTGAAACAAGAAGAAGAAGAAGGAATTGCAAGATTTAGCCAAAAAGCTAAGTTTTCGTTTCTATTTCTCTTTGTTTTTACTTGTTATTTACATTTGTAATTGATGAATTGATGTTGAATTGGGTTGAGAGTGCTGTTTATTTAAGTATTTGTTGATATATGCTTGTTGGAGGTCGGGTTGTGAAGGAGGAAGAAGATGATGAATAGTAGTTATGGAAGTTGATGAAGTTTGAGATGTTTGATGTGGTGAATGTGAAGTTTATGCATGTTTGAGGATGTTAGAATAGATGTAGGGTGTAGTATGATGGTTGTAAAGTGTTTTGGAGAAGGTTTGAAGTGTAAAAATTTTGTAAAATTAGTGTTTGAAACAAGGAATTTCGTAAATATGTCAATACACCTGTCAAAACGCCCGTTGCCAAGGGTGTAGTGCTCTCGGATCAAAAAATTTCATTTCCCCTGAGTCAAAACGGCCTTCAAAACGCCCCGTTGCCAAGGGTGTAGCGCTCGCGGATTTCTCCCCTAACGCGACACTGTTTTGTAAATTGGTCATAACTTTTTCATACGACCTCCGATTGAGGTGATTCAAATTGCGTTGGAAAGATTAAAAAGAGTTCTACAATTTTTATGTTTTGAGTTTTTACAAATTCGGAACTTATCGATGCTTAAATTTTAGTTCTTTCCAGCCTTTGTATTTTTCAAACAAAGTCAAAAACTTGTTTTGTTTGTTAAATGTGTTTTTGCTTAGGAAATGGATCTTTTTGAGCTAAAATGAGATAGATACGTGATATTTGATGTGTAATGATGATTGAGGGATATAATTAAGCATGATTTAGATAGATTTATAAATTCAACAAATAATTGAATTTCCATGAGTATTAAACTAAAAGTAGTTATGTTGTATATATGATTTCCATTGCTTGATTTATGATGTTGTGATGACTTAGTGAAACTAAATGATCTGGTAAGTATATAAATGATGATTTATGTATCTATATGAATTTTATTTGAATTTCCTTCATGCTAAGTTTAAGATTTGTTTATTATTTGTTCTTATGATTAGCTTGATCTTAAATGAACTTAGTTAATAAGCCTAGGTTCAACTTGACTAAATGAACTTGAATGAACTAAAATGGATTAGATTGTTTAACTTTGATGAATTTGGCTAGGTTTAAGCTAACTTGGGATTAAGTGACTAGATCTTAGATGTATAATGAATTAGTAATTAATCTAAGTCCAATTTGACTTAATGAACTTTACTAAGCTAAAATGAATTAGATTGTCTATGTTTAATCAACTTGACTTAGTAAATGAATCAAATGACTAATTTTAATCAAATTGACTAAGGTTAAGCTAAAATGGGTTAGTAACAAATAATTGGATTAAATGAATGAATTAGGATGATCTTTGATTAATATGGGGAATATGTTGTTTCAAATGCGTGTTTACTTGGAAAATGAATATTTTTGGTATATGAATTCTTTGTTAATGCTTTTGTAATAAAACACTATAAATAAAGAGAAAAGAAATTCTTTGACAGACAAAGGAGAACTGTCCATATTTTGGCGGGGCGATCTTCGCAGCCATAGTGGGGTTCCACATTAGTGTCTGATCAAATAGGATTTAACAAAATGAGTTAGAGATTAGTGAATAATTGATATAAGTTCTTGTATGAGTTTGTTGAAGTGGATGTTGGTTTATGTTTTTATAAGAGTTGTTTCTTGAACCAGTGGTAGATATGAGATATATCTTCTGAGATAGCTTCTACTCTACCTTCTGAGACTCTGTTTGGATTTCGTATATAAGGTACGCAGTAACTTGCGTGTTGAATGTTAGGATACGCATTCTAAACTGATTAAGACTTAAATTCGGCTTAATAATTGATGAGTGTTGATTGTGCTTTAAGTCGTTGATTCCGGTCCGAGGAGCGACAACTTGTCATGATGCAATGACAATATTATAATAGGCGCTTAGGCCACTTGTCATGATGCAATGACATGGCTCGGCGGGTAATCGAAGGGAATATAGTAACAGTGTAACATTTACTTAAACTTGGAAGGAAGTACCATAGTTTAGTTCAACGTTTATGGGAGCGTGTGAACTAGATTCATGTTATGGACTGAGTCTAAGTAGAGTTGGGTAACGGCTATAAACCCTGGATGAGATTACTGTTTCTTTTCAGTGTAACGTTATCTAGGAGATATAAGTAATCGGGCTACTTATATCAACCCCCTGAGCGTCGTGAGCGTTACTCAGGACCCCCAGATTCCCATTGGCTTGTTCCGGAGTGTGAGTGCTCCATTGTTGATTTGTTTACTTTAATGAAAAGATAATAACTTGTGGATTGATGCATTGCATTTAGTTAAGCTCGTGTGTCACTCCGTGTGTGATTGTGTTGCTGTGTACTGGGCTTCGGCTCATTCTTGTTGTTGTTATTCTTTTTACAGGTTTTGTTGTTGATGAAGATGATGTTGATGAAGTTGATAATGATGAGTCCTTGTTGTTGTTGGTAATGATGGACGATGAGATGATGATATGATGATGTTGTTGTTGTTGGTGATGTTGTCTCGGGCTTTTGGGTGCTTCCGTTGATTCGGGAAGGATTGTGGTTGAGTGATGTGAGTTAGGAGCGTCGCGTAGTTTAGTTGTTTTGTTTCTTCTTTTATTTGTTTTATAGGGACTGGATTTACTTATAAATTCGTATTTTCATTAAGGGCTTGTTAATGCCCATGTTTTGTAACTAAGCTTTTGTAAAAATTTGTTTAAGTGAAAGCTTTTCCATTTGTAAGAGTGGAAGTTTTGAAATGTCTTTATTTCTAAATTGTTTTATAAAATTTATTTCCGCTGCTAAATCCAGTTATCCGAAAATCTAACTAAACGATTTCATAAATTTTAAAATCGGATAGCAATGTTCAACATAAACACCTTCTTTAAAGACAACCTTATGTATAATTCATAAGAGTTATACGTGGTTGGGGACTTGGTGTGCTTAATTTGAGAATTGAGCATGTCGGGTCTTTACAATTTATGATTTAAATATATGATACCTTATGACTTATACTTTATATATCATAAACTATAAGCTTAAGGCAAGTGTAGGCCACGGAAGAGGTGGAAGCAATGGTGAATAGTTATCTAACAAAATGGGACATAAATTTCTCGGTCACGATTTCATAATTTCAGGTTCCTATCTCAAAGGAAACGGGCTAACATGAATAAGTCACTTTCTTTAGGGGTAAGTTACGTTAGTTTTAGAGCAAATTCCTCCGTCTAAGTCCCCAAATGGGCAGTTTTTATAGTTTATGAAAGTTTTATTTTTGTTATAACTTCTTATAAACACTTCTATTTTTAATGTTATATGTGGCGTTGTATTTGTCCTTTTATTTACCTTTTATCCTTTATTTTTAGGATTTTTCTATTTTTATAATTTTTTATACTTACTATTTTTTACAGCTTTGAGACTGCTTATATTTGTATGCCCTAAGGCAAATTAACTATCAATTATCTTATAAAAAATATAGAATTAAGCCATCTTACTCTTATTTTCCCAAATTTTCAAATTTACTTTTTATTTTCGAATTTGGATGTTAATTATCTAGATATTTGCATAATTAATAAATAATTGAAGATCATTTTTCGACATTCATGTGCAAATCAATGGAACGTGATTAAACCTTAATTCACCCGCTACATCAGCTACCTTTTAAAAAAGTTGAAACTAAACTTATTAATAGCCCTTAATATTCATTTAAAAATCTTTTTCACCATGCAAGCATAGTGTAAGTAAGTCACTACTCTTATGCTATGTTGGCAACTTTGTTGAAAGTGGAAATGGATGGAAGTGGGCGGAAAGAAATGGAAGGAAGTGGAAATGATGGAAATGAAAAGAACTAGAATCTTTATTTTATGTTTGGTAACTTATAAAGGAAATTGAAGGAAAAGAAGTGAAATGTAGTTAGTGATTGATAAAATTATCCATGTATTATTCTTATAAAATATTAGTAAGAAAATTGAAGGAAAATAAGAGAAATAGATTTAGTGATTGACAAAATTATCCCCGTATTATTCTTATAAAATATTAGTAAGAGTGATTTAATAAGGACATTTTTGTCATTCCAATTAAATTCTCTTCATTTTTGTCATTTTCCTCCTAACTTTGGATGGAAGTAGAATCGCCTCCCACTTCCCACCAGTACCCTCCACTCATCCCATTTGACCACCGTTTAAAATAGTTGTACAGGGTCATTGCACTAATTGGGCTTTTTTGCCCAATTTAATGCCATGAACCAGTCTTCTAGGCTAGTGACAGAGCTTAGAAGACTAAGTCTAATAAAGGAATGTTGTGGAAGATTTAGCTTGGTAGGCTTGGAACAAGAATCTTGGACCGGTTCATTCCGTTCTCAACCTAATTCAATTTTCTCATGCGCGAAAAGTAGACTTCGAAAATATCTTCCTGGGTTAATTTAAGCTTTATTTGACTAAAATAAGTCTTAAGCTCTTTTATATTGAAAAAGGTTATTTTAAATAAATAATGGGATTTTTTATATTATAAAAGCCCTTAGGTTTTTCCTAAGCCCATTTACAAGTCCAACCAAAAGAAAAGAAGGCTTTAATCTCAGCCGTTGGATCCTTAGGAATGATCCAAAGGCTAACATCAGCTTTCAACATTTATATATAGGAAATTGCTCTTCTCATTCATATTAGAGTTATACGCATTGTTAAGATCGAGACAACGTGGAAACTCTGCTGAAACATCTCTAGGAAAGATCAAAGTACCCATTCTACGAAGAACGAGTCAAGAACAATCGGATCTACTGATTTGATCTTCTATCACACTTGCGCACTCGAGAAATCGGATTTGCCTATTGCTCCTCCCATGCCTCTCTCTACAACATCTTACACATATCATCAGTTCAAGACTTCTCTCAGGTTGACCACCACGCCTATTACATATGATTAGCCAACTATAATAACCTCATCATACCTTATTTGGCAACTCCACTAGAGAGAGAGTAAGTTATTAACAAGAATGGCATCTTCACGCAAGAGAGATGGATAGGAAGCAAACTCCTAAGATTAGGAGAATCATCTTGATGTGATTGAGCAGACTCATGTGGTTGAGGACAATGTTGTTCCTATAATAGTGCAAACTTCAGGAGTTGATAGTGTGCTTATGATACGCACCATGCATGAGAATACTCAAGCTTACAATTGATTCTTGAATTTTTTTCATGGACTTTCTTCCCAGTATAATTGGAACTACCACTGCTTCGGGAAGCATGCTTCCTAGGATAACCTTACTTGCATCGAGAGTGCAAGTGGTTGGTGCTGTTCCAAATGTTGCTATCCTAGAGGGTACTCAATACGAGGCACTATAGGATGCTTAACACGAGCAAACCAACACTCCCACTACTAAAAAATGATGGAGGACATCAGCAGAAGCCATTGCAGCCTTTAGTACCTCCAACTCTAAGAGATCCCATGCTTGTGAGAGAAGGGGCAAGGGTCCATCTTAGAGGCTCCTTTTCTTCTAGATGCAATGTCCAGCTACTTATGATTGGCATAGCTGCGCCTTGTAGCATTACTCCTACTCTTCTAGTGGAGTTAATACGTCATCTACTTTCGCATCATATATGATGAAGGAAGACCTCGAAAAGTACTTGAGACATGTGCAAGTTACATCTGCCACTAGTGTCATCAACCTAACACTTTTGTACCTTCAAAGGATTTCAAAGAAATCCTATCCTAAGGACTACACTGGTCCAAAGTTTGTCAAATTCAATAGAAAGCAGGGTAGTGCTAAGGAGCAACTTCTCAAGTTTATTGAGACTTTTGAAGTCTATGGACTTGATGATAACATGAAGCTGAAGGAATTTTCTAAATTCTTCACAAATAGGGCATACATCTAGCACGTCAATCTCGCCGCCAACTTTATTGATTAATTACTCAAGAACAAGTGACACTAGCCGAATGGGGTGTATTAGACAATGCTCAAAGGAAGATCTGGTGAACTACATCGAGTGTTTCAGGGAACACTCTCCAAGATATGTGAGACGAAAAAGCACTTGTCAAAATCTGCATCCAGGGTATGTTCACAAAGTATGCAATGCACCTGGAGAATTTGTCACTCAGGTCCTTCACGACATTAGTAGAGAATGCTCGAAGGACAAATAATTCTGTCATCAAGCAAAAGGGTGACCTAAATAAGAAGTGGTACCCATCAGGGAGCACTGCTCAAGGGCAAAACTTCAAGGGTAGCAAGAAACCCAGAAAAGATAATGCTCAGGAAGTTCCACCTTTCCCATGTGCATGAATAAAGTTCATGCTGTCCTTGAGAGATGGTTAAAGGATGGTTTCCTTAGGTTGCCAAGGTTGAGCAGGAACCTACTGCACAAGAGAAAGGATATGCAAAGTTCTGTAGGTTCCACAGGACGGTGACTCGGTGAGACACCCAACAAAAGATTGTTGGATGCTAGAGAAGATCTTTAATGAGAAGGTTCGCAATGTTGAACTTAAACTTGAACTTGAAGACAATGATGCATAGATGATGATGATGAAGGCATGGATAATGAATGGCATTTCTTGTTTAGATGATATTAGCTATGTACTAAAGGCAAAAGCTGTCTATTACTTACTCTCATCTTGTAATAAGAAAAAGAAATAAAACAAATGATAATGAAAATGCAATATTTTTTTCCATCCATCTTCTTCCACACTCACTTATATTAATTGTTGTGATTAACCATGTATTAGTATCTAGTGTTCTTCACTTGGGATCGAAGCGATCTCAGCTGTAATAAGTTGAAGTAACTCTACAGTAGGCTTGACGACATAATGCCATTTTACAGGATTGATATTGAAGCAACCTCATCTATGGTTGATCACAACAATGACTTCATCGTAGTCGGTATTGCTTAGTAGAAGCATTTGTTCTTGAGCATGTGATGGGTGCAATACCCATTTCTATTACATTATTTTACAAGATTAAAACGATCTCAGTTGTGACAAGTCGAAGCAAGTCCATAGTAAGCTTAGCAGCTGTAACCCCATTTCGCAAAATCGAAGCCAAAGCGACCTCATCCCTGGTTGATCCCAGCAATCACTTCATGGTAGTTATTACTACTTAGTAGAAGCATCTTCTCCTAAGCATGAGATAGGTGCAATACTTACTTTTGTTACACTATTTTACGAGATCAAAATAATCTTAGCTATGACGAGTCGAAACAACTTCACAATAGGCTTGATAGTTGTAATGCCATTTCACATTGAAGCGACCTCATCCATAGTTGATTGCAACAATCACTTCATGGCTGTTGCTATTGTTTAGTAGTAGCATCTACTCCTGATCATACGACGGGTGAAATACCCATTTTTGCTACATCATTTACAAGATCGAAGTGATCTTAGCTATGATGAGTTGAAGCAACTCCACATTAAGCTTGACAACTGTAATGCCATCTCGTGAGACGAGATCAAAGCGACCTCATTCATGATTGATCGAAGCGATCACTTCATAGTAGTCTCAATCATCCACTAGAAGTGTCTGCTCCTGAGTTTACGACTAATGCAATACCCATTCTGCTACATTGTTCATGAGATCAAAGTGATCTCAGCTATGATAAGTTGAAGTGAACCCACAGTAGGCTCGCCAGTTGTAATGTCATTTCATATAATAAAGGTCGAAGCAACCTTATCCACGGATGATGGAAGTGATTACCCCATGGTAGCCATAACTTCATTTCACAATATCAAAGTCAAAGTGACCTCCCCCATGGTGATTAATGTGATCACTTCATGGTAGCCACAACTACTTAGTAGAAACATCTATTCCTAAGCATGTGGTAGGTGCAATGCTTAATTCTATAACATTGTCCACGAGATTGAAATGATTTTAGTTGTGAAGGATCGAAGCAATCCCACAACAAGCTTGGCAGTCGTAATGCCTTTTTCTCTAGAGTGAAGGTTGAAGTGACCTCAACTGTGAATGATGGAAGCCTCATGTCCTGATAGCTACGTTTGCTTAGTAGACATATTTGATCGGCAGACACAATGTTGAGTCATACAACAATCCTTTTAAGGAATGAAAATGATCTTAGTTGTGATAAATCGAAGAGCCATAATAAGCTTGCCAGTTATATCACTTTTACACAAGATTGAGGTTGAAGTGACCTCATACACTATAATGATTATTTGCATAGTAAAAACCTTAGCTCATGAATACATAGGAAGTGCGATGCTCATTATTTTAACGAGATGGCATAATTTTCAGTTGTGATGAGTTGAAACAACTCAACAACAAACTTAGTAGTTATAATACCTTGTTATAAAAGAACATGAGGTTGAAGCGACCTCGTTCATGAATACCCAATGGAGATATCTAACTTTGAACAAGCGGTGGGAGCAATACCCCTTTCATTTTTGCAACATCATCCATTTGCGGGGTCAAGCAACATTAGCTTGTAGGCTAGAAGCGTACCCATGATAGCCAGAGTACCTCAAGCATTTTTTCTTGTAAAAAATGTACAAATAAGAAATAATAGCTTGATATGAGTTGCTGCCCCATCATATGATGATGCATCATCAACTGGGGGAGAAGAAGTTGAGAGAAGAACTTTTTGTGGTTTTCTCAAACATGACTACTACGAGAAGTATTTACCTATCTTGGAGAACAATTTCTTGACATTAACACTTGTGTATGAATCATGCTCAAGTGATGTACCTATCTTAGTACTCGTAAGCGATGTATCCATCTTGGAATTCATTAGCAATGTACCTCCAATGCAAAAAGAACACAACGTTGTGAAGAGGAATTGCTACACATGTGATAAGTGTCTAAAGATCCTTATTTTTCACATTGTCTTCATATGATATTATATATATTTTGTGTGAACCATTAAACAAAATGATACTTATTATGTTGAAATCTCAATTTCAGGATTGAAGAAAGATTTTGAGCTTAACAAAGGAATTTGGATAAGTTAAGGAAGACTTTGATGAAGAACTTAGGAAAGTGAAGATTTACAGTATACATGACTTTTCTACACAAGTTGCATAGAACACTAGTATTGAAGATTAAAAACGACTAACAAGTAAATTTGAAGTACACAAGAAATCAACACAGGCCATGTAGGATGCTCATGTAGAGGATCGAAATTAGGCAGTAGTGGTTTTCAAAGTACACGGCCTGTTAACATGACTTATGATTGAGGTATATATCTCTTTAGTCATCAGAACTCGTCAGACGTTAGTCAACACGACCTCAAACACGGGCCATGTAGGTGGTCGTATAGGAGCATTTTTGCCACTTTCTTATAAATATAAGCCTTAGCTCACCATTTTAAATCATCATTCATTCTTAGAAAAACGTTAGGAGAGAAAAATAGCACTTAACAGAGAGAAAACACCCAAGCTATTTCAAGATCACAAGACTTTATCTTCAAGGGTGTAATCATGTTTTATATCTACTTTTTCATGTTCTATCATTGTAACTATTCTCATATGGAAACTTAGATCTTTATGCTCTAAGTCTTGAGAAACCCTAAACCTAATATGGATTTGAATGTTTTTGTTAATAGAAGTTTATATTTCATGAATCTATTCATATGTTCTTATTGTCTTGTGAATGATTCGTGGTCAGAAATAATTGCATTTTTTATTTCTCTTAGATAGAAAGAAATTTCATGTAATTGAATAGATCTATATGAATAGAAGAGGTTGGATGTGATTCTAGAGATAGATTGCGTGAACTTTTTGCATCAAGATTTAATCTTTTTTATGGAATCATGATCTATAATGCAATTTTGTATGAATCTAATGATGAAAGAAATTTCCATTAGACATATAGGATTAGAATTTAATTATCTTAAAAGAGAGGTTAATAAATCTAGGATTCTTGTAATTCAAGAACATAACTTTCCTTTCATGAATGTTTATCAAGAAATTTGATAGGGTTAGTGGTGCATCAAGATTTAAGGTAATATTTTGTGATTGATATTTATTTTAAAGGCATAAATATCTTGATTCTAGGGTTAGTGGATTAATTAGTTAGATATTAGTTATTATCATTGATATCATTTGAATTAGATTAGCTAGATCGTAGAATTAAGGTAATTACTAGTAATTATAGGTCTGGTGGAATGACCCTTGTGCTTGCACCATTGCTATAATTAATAGGTATGCTTTCCTAAGGATTAATTACAAAGTAAGAATAGGGTTTAATTTTAATTTGAGCAAGTGTGATTGGAAAATACCACAACAACATGCCAATACGATGTTTAGTTGATGATGGCAAACATGAGTTCTGCACACCTTAAAACGTACCATGTCACTCAATGTCGTCAAGAACATTTAAAGTTTGCATGTTGACCAAGTGAAGCATGTTTGTCGTGGAGTGCTACTACACGGATGATGGAGTAAATCTTTGCAGGTGCGGTGATACGCTTTATTGGTTGAGTTGATCCTTGATGGTAGAGTGATGATGCCTCACTTCTAAAGTGAACATGTTCTGATATAGTGTTCATGACGATGTGAAGTGAACATTCATTGGTGGAGCAAGTATCCACTACCTGGGTAGTGATATTTCTTGTTAGAGCAAACTCTAACTCTTTTAGGAGAACAAGCACATAGCTTACTACTTGGAGATGCGAAGTAAAGATTAAGATCATTCGTGGACCCACATCAATGCTAGGAGAGGTGGGGTGCCAAAGCAACACAAGATCATTCGTGGGTTGTGCCAAAAGGTGCTAAGTCTAGTTGAGAATGGGTGCTAGAGCAGTGTTGAATTACTTGTGGGGGCCTTGTCAAGTGTAAAGGAGATCAAGATGGCAGCAACGATCCATATCAATGCTAGAAGAGTTTAGGTACCGGAATAACACAAGTCCACTCATGGACTGTGCTAAAAGGTAGGTGCCAGAGTGATACAAGATTATCCATGAGCCCTGTCAAGTCTAGTAGAGATTGAGAAAACTGGTTAGTGATTAAGAACACTTGTAGGTCTATCCAAATGTTAAAAGTTTGGTAAAATGACGACACCTCATTTGTAGAATGAATCTTCATAGGTAGAGTGATGATATGTTGATGGGGGCAAAATCCTTTCTTTTTTCCTTTTCTTTTTGAGGAGAGATCATACCTCTTGACCACTCACAAAAATTATGAGTGGAGATTTGAAGAGGAATGAAAAGTTCCTATTTATATTAGTAGAGAAATACGATTTCTAGCAAATCATTTATGATAACAACGGTCATTTTGACTATAATAATGAGGATTGGTTGCCTTTATTATGTTATAATGGTCATTTCGACCATAATAATGATAATTGGTGACTTTTATTGTGTTGTAATGGTCATTTAACCATAATAAAAACTTTTTTGGCAATATTCTTTACAAAAGAAAGGGAATCATTTAAAAAGAAAAAGTGTCTATGCTTGAAAAAAAAAAAAGAAGAAAAAGAAAAAAGAAAAAAGAAGAGGAAAAAGAAAAGTGTATGAATGTGTTAAAAAAATGTGCCTACTTAAAGAAAAATTGTCTCTGCCCAAAAAAACAAGAGAAAAAAATGTGAGTGTGCATGTTAGAAAAAAATGGCAAATGTATGCGTTTAAACGAAAAAAAAACAACATGACGACATACACAACTTCATGTCAAATGCAACTTCTTATCAATGTTCTACAAGAAATCTAAAGATAATATCTACTCAATGTAATCCCCAAACCCCCTATATGACTTTGCTAAAGGAGCTTTTGGCCAGGGGTAAAATGTAAAGGGTCATTTTGGTAAATGGGCTTTTTGGTCCAATCTTATACCACGAGCCAGTCTTCTAGGCGTCTTCTTAGCTAGTGACGGGGCTTAGAAGACTGTGTCCAATAAAAGGATGTCGTAGGGAAATTTGGCTTGGTAAACTCTAAACAGGGATCGCCGGTCTGGTTCATTCCACTCTTGGCCAAATTTGGTTTTCTCATGCATAAAAAATAAACTCTAAAAATATCTTCCTAGGTTAAATCGGGCTTTATTTGATTAAAATAAATTTGAAGCTCCTTTTATACTAAAAAAGGTTATTTTAAATAAATAATGGGCTTCTTTTATATTATAAAAGCCCTTAAGTTCTTTCCAAACCCATTTACAAGTCTAACTTATTACTAAATAAAAGAAGGCTTCAATCTCAATCGTTGGATCCTTAGGAATGATCTAAAAGTTAACATTAGTTTCCAACATCTATAAATAGGATTGCTCTTCTCATTCAAGTCAAAATTCTATGCATTGCTAAAGTCGAGAGCAACGTGGAAACTCTGCTGAAACATCTCCAAGAAAGATACACATTCTGC
Source organism: Combretum micranthum (assembly GCA_024138025.1). Classification (NCBI taxonomy): domain Eukaryota; kingdom Viridiplantae; phylum Streptophyta; class Magnoliopsida; order Myrtales; family Combretaceae; genus Combretum; species Combretum micranthum. The sequence continues at coordinate 135,719 of JAMXBD010000264.1, forward strand.
GAAGAATGAGTCAAGAACGATCGAATCTATCTAATTTGATCTCCTGTCATACTTGCGTACTCAAGAAACCAAACTTGCTATTCCCTATCCCACTCTTCTCTTTGCGACATCCTACATATGTCATCAGATCAAGACTTCTCTTAGGTCGACCACCATGTCTATCATATGTGACCGGTCAACTGCAGTAACCCTACCCAATGTAGTAGAAGTGACAGCAAACAATTATTTAGAAAAGTGCCAAAGGATGGAAAAGCAGAAGTGGTGAAATCCTACTTAAGTTGCCGGCCTTTACCAGAGTCGCCAGCCTTGAACATACACGGGCAACCGTGACAACGGCTTTTATTTGCTTCTTATGTGGGATGTACGCCAACACTTAAGCTATTGGCCTTTAATACAAAGCCACCGGCATACAACATAGGTCGCTGACCTTTAGTCCAGCTTTTATCTTTCGAATTATTTTATTGTTAGACTTATGAGTTTCCTTTTGTTATATATATATATATATATATATATATAAACCCTAGTGCTGTTATCTTTTGTTGAATGAACTTGTTGAGAGTGTTCTCTCTTTATTCCAAATAACATATTCCTTGTAAGAATTGTGTGTTTGATGCCAAATTACCTAGTTATTTACTAAATCAATAGGTATTTGAAGATCACAGGATAGTATTCGTGAAGGAATCAATGTCTTGAGATAATCCCTAAGTTGATTTCATGTTATACGCTGCATCAGTTGGTATCAGAGCTGCGTTTGCTTTTGGAGAAGATGCCTCTCAGAGGACAAGCCAAGCAATGTCATGTTGTAGTTGAAGATGACCTAGATGAACGGATTGGACAAATTATGGATGAACATATGGGTGCAATGGAACAATGGATGGTGGAACAACTCACGGAGAGGATGGCTACGATGATGGAAAATCAATGTAATACTAACCCTAAGTGTGATAGAAACCTTAACCATGTTCTAGAGTTTGATGAGGAAGAGGACGACGTATCGTCAATGAGTGAAAAGGCTTCGTATGGAGGATTGCCACGTAAACGTAGTAGGGTTCGTGTAGTGGAGGAGGATAGGAGAAGATGGGAGGTAGGTATGAGAACAAAAGTTCCTGAGTTTAGAGGACATCTATAGCCAGAGGAATTTCTTGATTAGCTGGCTACTATAGAGGAAGTTCTTGATTTCAAGAGTGTCCCAAGGTACAGTTGGTGGCAACCCGACTATGTGATAGGGCCATAGCTTAATGGCAGCAGACAAAGTTGACCCGAGTCAGGTTGGGTAAACCAAAGATTACCTCTTGGAAGAAGATGAAGAAACACATGAGGGCAAAATTTCTGCCTTACAACTTCCAGCAAATCATGCATCAGAGATTACAAAACCTAAAGCAGGGTACCAAGTCAGTAACTGAATACACATTTGAGTTTTACCAGTTGGTTACGAGAAATAAAATTCATGAGACTGAGGATCAACTACTAGCGAGGTATATCGGTGGCTTGAGGATACAGTTCCAGGATATAGTGAATCCATTTGATCTAGTGAGTGTCTCTGTTGCACATCAACGAGCACTGATTCTCAAAAAACAGCAGAAGCCATCCAGTAACGGGTTTTTTGGTGGTGATATGATAGGTAGTGGTGGAAGTGGTGGAGTGATGAATCATGCTGGTGGTGGGGTGTTCAATAACACTGTTATGGGGCGCAATAACAGACCTAACACCAGTGGTCCTAGTAGTAGTGGCTTGAAATGCTTCAAGTGTGGAGAGTGTCATGCCCCATAGGGGTATCATAAACGTAACAATCCGCCACATACCATATAAGACTCTCGAATCACTATCCAAGTTTTTTGGGAGTCTCGTATAGATGTAAGGCGTCCCTTTATGACAATAGAATACTCTATTCAATGGAGTTAAGTAGTTTAACCCAACATTCGATAGCATTAGATAATAAATCAAAACGCATATGCAATAGATTACAAAGTCTAAGAGGCATTCCCCCGCAAAAGAATATTTAAAGGTCCATTACAGTCATCCAGAGTCTTTTGGTTTCCTATGGAAGTCTAAACAATTTGAATACAACTTCTATAGGAAACGCCTAGCTCTTGTACCTGACCTATAGCCTGTCTTGGTCAAAGCCAAATAAACTCATGTTGCAATAAATAGAAACTATAGGGGTGTAAGCTAAACTAGCTTAGTGAGTAAAAACTTCCATGATCACAATTATAACATATCAATCAGAGAAGTAATTAAGCAGACATATGATATGTATCAAACATGTGAATTCATCAAACATATGACCAGCCGGAAATCATATGTGGATGGACTTGTACCCTCCATCCTGGGTTAGCAGATTAACGAATCATGCGGTACGACGCCGTTTAGGCTCACGGTCAACCAACTCATATATTCGTTTTATGGATCACGATCTACCAACTCAATAATTCATTTTATGGATCACGATTAACCAACTTTTATATTGGTTTTATGATCACGAAAAACCAACAAATTCTAATGCTCCATCCCCATCGTGTTATAAATGAGTTCAATTTCATCTCCAATTCTAAATAATCAATTACACCAATTTTTTTAGGTGACCAAACAATATTCACAGACAGTCAATCCTTGCTCATCTATACAAGCAATAATTAATCACCTGGCTTCGATATTCTTTAATTTCACTTCACAAAACAACAATGGACATATATAATTCTCATTCAACCCCATCATGCATATTCATTTTATCTTTGCTAAGTAACTAGTGCAACTATCATTACAATCACAAGTATTAATTGAAATTGGAAGTGATACTCACTCGGCCATGGTACGCCGGTCTTTTAATAGTAGTAATCGGGTGGTAAGGATTCGTCGGTTTCGGGATCACCTATCAAGGAAGAATACCCTAATAAGTACTTCATCACTTAACTAATCCAAGTTATAAATCAAAACTAATCAAAATCGTAATTCTCGCTATTTACGGAAGTCCTGACTTAAAAAGGCCATAACTTGGTCATTTTAACTCGGAATTTCACAAATTTTATATCGATTTCTATCTACTTCGAAAGATCTATCTAATTCTAGTATTATTTTCAAGTTTTGAAAACATTTAGATCACCGAACAGGGGGATCAGATCTGGTCAGCAACTATTCCCATTTCCGAAAAAGAGTTTTGTACTTGTTTGAAATGTATCTAGTTGATAATTCAAGTATATATGAAGAATGAATGATTTCCTAACATGAATGACATGTGATGAGTTCAATGTATGCATGATCTTGATGATTTTTGATAAAAGAAAATTTTAGAACTCCTTAATTCACAAGACTTCAACCATAATTACCTTTAAAAATTTAGTTTTCTATCTTTGACATCACGCTAGTGTTTTGGAATTCATTATTAGGAATTTCTAGTTATCTTAGTTAGAATTGAGTCTTTATAACCTACACTACCTAATACCTTCATTTCCACATAAAAATTTGCATTTTACACTTTGCAATTATGTTTTCAAATAGGATTTACTCAAAAATCGGAATTTTAGAAAATCCACTTTTTGAATGATTCCTTTGGGAAAAACTTGTGTAATGCATTAAAATTTAAGACTTTACTATATCTACTACCTAAAGATTTTATTTAATACATAAAACATCCATTTTGAGCTTGAATAATAGGTGTTTATGTAGGCATCATCCAAAGTTACGAATTCTACAAGTTGACTATCAACTCAAAATTTTCCATCTTGATTCTACTTCTTGTTTTACACATTAATCTCATCCAAACTCGTTTCAACTTATAAAAATCACTACTTAATGATACCTATTACTTATACCCTTCATTTTTCACATAAAAACATAAGTTTCAAGATTGATACAAGGGTTTTTAAAATAAGGCTTTGAAGTCATATGAATTTTCTTTTGAATATTCCTAAACAAAACCTTTCCTTTTTAAACTCTTTGTCTTATATACATAAAGATCTACTAACTACAACATTTATATATACAAGATGAAGTCTTTATGAGCATTAATGCATGAAGATACAAAATATTTAAGTGAACATGAATGTCGAACATAATATGAGTGTCTAAGTGCTAGATCTACTACTTATAATGCATGAAAAGGTGTTTAAGAGTATGAACATATATTTTCATACAAGATCTCTACTTTTATATGCATGAACATGATAATATCTCAACAAAAGCTCATCAAACACAAGATCTACTCTTGTGATGGCTTGATATTTATGTATTAGCATTTTCTTATCCCTAGCACTTGCTCACGGGGATTTAGGATGAAAATACACATGAATAATCTTGCCATTACAAGATTAAGTAGTAAGAAAGCTTAAGAATCATCACCTAAAGATGGATTTGGTGAAGAAATGAAGAAGAAATGAGCTTGATGTGTGTGTGTATGTGATGGTGGTGGTGGTCACGGCAACTAGAGGGAAAAGAAGAGAGGGTCTTGCAATTTTTGAACAAATGAAATGAAATGGAAGAGAGAGAAAATGAAAGGACTATATAGAAGAGAGAGAGTCAAATAAATTTTGTTTTATAATTTATGTAATAAAAAGTGGTAAATGTAATAATTTAGTAAGAAACAAAAATTTCTTGGAAAAGAAAATATATTGAGTATTTGTAAGGATGTAAGACTAGGGTATGGGTAGTGTGTGTAGTAGGGTGTACTTGTGAATAGTGATAAATAGTAGACAAGACATCTACTTTACCGGTATTAAGGAAAATGCGCGAAAAGGCTATAACTGTAATTTTTATAACCCGAAAAATTGTAAATCTTATATTTTTGAGATCCTTATAAAATTTCGGTTCTAAGAAGTATTCCGGAATATTTTTCTGAGTTTCTAGCTCTGGGGCTCACTTTTCTGTAATGGAGCTCGAAAAAACCCGGAATAGAAAATTTTTCGAAATAAAAACTTTCCATGGTTTTAAATATACTTTAAAACAATATTTCACATTAAATTATTTCATAAAAGTTCTTTTGATATGAAACCGAAGGAAAGCCGGATCTAGGATTTCTAAGTTTCTCTCATTAAGTTTGAACTAAACCGGTTTAGGGTTTTGGTTTTTTTTTTTTTTTCGTTTCCGAAGTTTTCTTGACTACTAGGAAAATCGGGGTTTATAGAGAGCCTGGTCATAGACAGTCTGAGTGCAGGAAGGCAGAAAAGAGGGCAGCATTATTTGTTAAGAATAAAGAAACAGATGAAGAGGAGGGAGTGTTTGAGGCTAGAGGAGATGGTAAGCCTATTTTTGATGATGAGTATGAGGAGGAGGAGTTCCTAGAAGGGGATAGTTAGGAGACATTGGTAGTAAGGAGATCATACATGACTCCCAAAGCTGCTGAGGAGGATTGGTTGAGGACCAATATCTTTCAGTCCATCTGTACCATTTTGGTTAAGGTGTGCAGATTCATGGTTGACTCTGGCAGTTGTGAGAATATCATCTCCACAGAGGCTGTGCAGAAACTGGGGGTTCAAATTGAGCAACACCCTAAGCCCTATAAGCTAGCATGGTTGAAGAAATGTGGAGAGGTAAGTGTCTTGAAACGTGCCTTCATCACATTTTCTATTGGAACTAAGTACAAAGACTCTATTTGGTGTGACGTGGTGAACATGGATGCCTGTCACTTGTGATTGGGTAGGCCTGGCAATTTGATAGAAGTGTGACCCATGATGGTAGGGCTAATACCTACAGCTTTGCATTTAAAGGTGTTAGGATTATGCTTATGCCAAATAAGGTTGTTGGTAAACTCAAGCTTCTGAAGTAAGTGGTGGTTCTATTATGCTGTCATTAGCTAAGTTTGAAGAGGAGCTACAAGAATCAGAAATAGTGTTTGATTTAGTGGGCAAAGAAATGGTTGAGGATACTACAGTTCCTGAAGTAACAGCAGGACTTGTCATAGAATTCAGGATGCATTTCCTGAGAAGCTACCTGAGGGATTACCACATTTCAAGGATATTTAGCATTAGATAGACTTTGAGCCTGGTGCTTCACTTCCTAATAGGCCACACTACAAAATGAGTCCTTCTAAACATGAGGAGTTGAGGAGGCAAGTAAAAGGCTTGCTTGAGAAGGGTTTTATATGGGAGAGCTTGAGTCCTTGTGTCGTTCCTGCTTTACTCACACTTAAGAAAGATGGGTCCTAGTGAATGTGTGTGGATAGCGGTTCCATCAACAAAATCACAGTCAGGTACAGATTTCCTATCCCTAGACTGGGTGATTTACTGGATCAGTTGAGCGGGGCCAAGGTGTTTTCAAAATTGGGTTTAAAGAGTGGTTATCATCAAATCCGTATTCGGGTTGGTGATGAGTGGAAAACCACTTTCAAGACTAGGGAAGGATTGTATGAATGGCTGGTCATGCCATTTGGGCTATCTAATTCCCCTAGCATCTTCATAAGAGTGATGAACCAGATTCTAAGGCCGCTTATTGGTAAGTATGTTGTCATGTATTTGGACGACATACTAGTTTATAGTTATAATCATGATCAGCATTAGCAACACCTACGAGAGGTTTTATCTATTCTGCGTAGAGAGAAATTTTATGCAGTTGCTAAGAAGTATACCTTTATGACTACCAGGGTATTTTTCTTGGGATATGTGATTTTTGATGCAGGTTTACAGGTTGATCAGTCAAAAGTGGATGCCATTCGACAATATCCTAGACTTACTTCCATTACAGAGGTAACGAGTTTCCATGGTTTAGCATCTTTTTATAGAAGGTTTATTCCTCACTTTAGCAGTATTATGGCTCCATTGATGGATTGCATGAAAGGAGGGAAGTTCGAGTGGTTAGAGGGTGCAGAAGAATCTTTTGAGCTCATTAAGACGCGTCTGACTTCAACCTCAATATTGGTGCTTCCAAACTTTCATAAGCCTTTTGAGCTTCACTCAGATGCATCAAAAGTGGGCATTGGTGTTGTATTGAGCCAGAATAACAGGCCTATTGCATATTACAGTGAGAAGATGACAGGGGCGAAATTGAGGTATAACACTTATGATGTTGAGTTTTATGCTGTAGTATAGGCGGTTAAGCATTGGCAGCATTACTTATTCCATAGAGAGTTCATTTTATATACTGATCATGAAGCCTTGAAGCATCTTCATAGTCAGGATAAAGCATCATCCAGGCATGCTTCATGGGTTGCATACTTAGAGCGTTTCACCTTTGTTGTGAAACACAAGAGTAGAGCTACAAAGAGAGTTGCCGATGCTTTGAGTAGGCGGAGGACTCTATTGAGCAAAATGCAGATTATGGTACCAGGTTTTGATTCATTCTCTACTTTATATGATTGATCCATTCTTTTCTCATGTCTTGACCCATATTTAAGATGGGGAGAACACTGAATTTTTGCTGCACAATGGATTTCTATTAAGGGTAATTAGCTTTGTATTCCTGATTGTAGCCTAAGGGTTAAGATTATACAAGAATTGCATTGTGAGGGGCATGTAGGAAGAGATAGGACACTACACTTAGTCCAGGCATCTTATTATTAGCCTTCTATTCGAAAGGAAGTAGATAGATTTGAATAGAGGTATAGGGTATGCCAAGTCTCTAAAGGATTAGCTACCAATGCTAGTTTATTTCCCTTTTCCGGTGCCATCTCGGCCATGGGTGGATATCAGCATGGATTTTGTCTTAGGTTTGCCATTGACATAATGCGGGAATGGTTCCATATATGTAGTGGTAGATCGGTTTTCCAAGATGGTGCACTTCATTCCTTGAAAGAAGACAGCTAATGCTGTGCATGTAGCACAATTATATTTTCGCGAAGTATATAGATTGCATGGTTTACTTTCTTCTATTGTGTCTGATAGGGATTCCAAGTTTTTGAGCCACTTTTGGAGGAGTTTATGGAAGATGGCCAATACCCAATTAAACTTCAGTAGTGCTTGCCATCCACAGACTGATGGTCAAATAGAGGTGGTAAACAAATCCTTGGGTAATCTATTAAGAGTCTGGTAGGTAATAACTTCAAGAGTTGGGATCTAAAATTAAGCCAAACTGAGTTTGCTCACAATCATGTAGTCAATCAAAGCACATGTTTTAGTCCATTCCAGGTTGTTTATTCCATCATTCCAAGAGGACTTCTAGATCTTCTAACGGATCCTGATCACACTAGAAACCATGGCAAGGAAGCAGATTTTATCCACGGCTTATAAGAGATTCATCAAACTATCATTGGCAACTTGGAAAAAGCTACAGGTAAATATAAAGACTTGGCTGATTGGAAGCGACGTCACTTGGAATTTGACGAAGGTGATTTTGTATGGGCTATTCTCACCAAGTATAGATTTCCTGTAGGTGAGTACAATAAGCTTTCTGCTAGGAAGGTTGGTCCATTTGAGATCATAAAGAAGATCAATCCCAATGCCTACAAACTTCGACTCCCTAGCCACATCCGGAAAGCTGGTGTGTTTAATGTGAAGCATCTTATTCCCTACCATGGTGATGATTCTGACAATGACAATTCGATGGCGAATTTTGTTCGTCCTGGGAAGGATGATGCAACAGAGGTGATAGCAAACAGTTATTTGGAAAAGTGCCAAAGGATGGAAAAGCAGAAGTGGCAAAATCCCACTTAAGCTGCTAGCCTTTACCTAAAAGCTGCTGGCCTTGAACATACACGAGCAACCTTGACAATGGCTTTAATACAAAGCCGTCAGCATCCAACATAGGCAGCCGACGTTTAGTCCAGCATTTATCTTTCGAATAATTTTATTGTTTAGACTTATGAGTTTCTTTTTGTCTTTTATATATATAAACCACAGTGTTGTAAATGCATTATTATCTTTTGTTGAATGAACTTGTTGAGAGTGTTCTCTCTTTATTCCAAATAACATATTCCTTGTGAGGATTGTGTGTTTGATGCTAAATCATCTAGTTATTTACTGAATCAATAGATATTTGAAGATCACAAGACAGTATTCGTGAAGGAATCAACGTCTTGAGATAATCCCTAGGTTGATTTTACATTGTACGCTGCGTCACTACCATACAATAGCTAAATAGGTAAAATTCATCCAATTTCTCTTTTCTTCTATTGGTTTTGATTGCCTTTCACTGATCTAAGCAAAATCTTAATAATACCTTCCTCATAATGATAATGTTTGTGGTTAAGAGTAAAAGATATTAAAATATATAAAGTAAATTCGTAACTAAAATCAACCTAAATTTTCATATTCTTTGCATAATAATGACTTTTTAGGAAAAAGTATAAGTTATAAATATAAAAGATATGTATATTTTTTAATTTTATACGAGGAATAAAAAAAATAAAAATATAAAAGAGAGAGAAAGCTAAAGTCTAGAAAAGTAAAACCATACAACAGAAGCCACCTCTCCGATTGACTATTATTCACTTGGTAGTTTCTAATTTTCTTCCTGACAATTCTTAATGGCTTTACTTTGTTTCTGATTTTATACCTTTAATTAAGCTAGCTCTTTCAAACGGCAATACCCTCTTCTCATCTCTTGAAGATTCCGTCTCTATTGGCCCTCGAATTCCCCCAGCCTAAGCAAGTACCGGTCCCTCCACGCACTCTACAGACTTGATTTTATCGAGCAGCGACGAAACTTCCTTTTCATTCGTTCTTTCCAATTTGTGTTGTTGTTCTAACTCAGTCAACGTTACATTCAGTCTTCGCTTCATTCCAAAGTCACGGCACTCCTTCCTCATCCATATTCCTTCAAACACAATTCATGAATGGTTTTCAGCAGTGTACTAAGGTTTCCAGATACTCTTTTCAGGTTTTTATGCCGACCCTTTTTAGATTCAGTCTTTTTTTGTAGTGGGCTGTTTCTAGTTCTGTGATTTATGCTTGAAGTTTTAAGCTTTTCGATAAACTAGGGGTGTTTGGTGACTCCCCCTTTTCTTGTTTTGATCTTATTTTTAGTGGGTTGGTCTGGATTTAAGTGATTAAGTTGAAAGTTGTGAACTTCGGAGTTATTAAGATTTATAGTTTGCAGCGATAGTATGGATAGAGCAGCCCCACCATGTGCTTGATTATTGTTCCTGGTGACTTTAATGGCTATTGTGAAGAAACCCCGGTATCAAAATGCGGCCTTTCGCCGATTTGCTTCTGTTGCCGTAGTAACACTTTTAGGTGTGTTTCTACTCATTCATTACCACAAAACAGAGTTAATTTCGAATGATTCTTTACAACCTAGTGTGGAGTCAAGTGATTTGAGTTATAATTATCCTTTTTTGAGCGAAAGACTTAAACTTCTTAAGGAAAATGAGTTGTCGATTGAATTGCAGAGACGGAATCGGTTGCGACCTAGGAATATAGATCGGTATCCAAAATTAGCAAAGGATCACATTACTATAGTTCTATATGTTCACAATCGTCCACAGTATCTCGAGGTTGTTGTCAAGAGTCTATCCCAAGTGGTGGGAATAAGTGAAACTCTACTCATAGTTAGTCATGATGGCTATTTTGAGGAGATGAACAAGATCGTGGAAGGGATAACATTTTGCCAGGTAAAACAGATATTTGCCCCATACTCTCCCCACATCTTCCTGGATAGTTTTCCGGGCGTTTCTCCAAATGATTGTAAGGATAAGGATGATGCAAAAAAGAAGAACTGTGAAGGAAATCCAGATCAGTATGGCAATCATCGTTCCCCAAAAATTGTTTCTTTGAAGCATCATTGGTGGTGGATGATGAACACAGTGTGGGATGGATTAGCAGAGACTCGGGGTCACATGGGTCATATTCTTTTTATAGAGGAGGACCATTTCATTTTCCCCAATGCATACCGTAACTTGCAGATCCTCACATCTTTGAAGCCCGTGAAGTGTCCTGACTGCTATGCTGCAAATTTAGCACCCTCTGATGTGAAGTCGAGAGGAGAAAGATGGGAGAAGTTGGTTGCTGAGAGAATGGGTAATGTGGGTTACTCCTTTAATCGCACAGTTTGGAGGAAAATTCACAAAAAGGCCAAAGAATTTTGTTACTTTGATGAATACAACTGGGATATTACCATGTGGGCAACAGTGTATCCCTCATTTGGGCCTTCTGTTTACACTTTGCGAGGGCCTAGGACTAGTGCGGTTCATTTTGGGAAATGTGGTTTACATCAAGGACATGAAGAGAATCATGTTTGTATCGTTGAAGGGAAGGCGAACATTGCTGTAGAGGACGTTGATAGGGTACCAAATATCAAGTCGCAGTGGGATGTGCATATCTACAAAAATCAGCCAGGATATAAAGGTGGTTTCAAGGGTTGGGGAGGCTGGGGTGACAAAAGGGACCATCTATTATGTATGGAGTTTGCTCGCATGTATCACTTCACAGGGTAGCTAATTTTAATATTTTCCCATTTTTTGTTCCCCTGAAATTTTGTATCTTTTCTCTGAATTATGTCTGGAAGAGCACCTCCTGTATACTATAGAAATATACTAGGTACCAGCAGCGATCTCAAATAAATCAGATTTTTTACTGTCCATCTGTAACTTCTTGTAGCTTTTACAGACTTTCCATGAGGGAAGTGATTAAACATTCAATAGAAAATCATTAATATTGTTGATTTTTGTGCTAGCAAGTCTAGATATTTTTACATCATACTCTCTTTTTGGGTATGGATCCTATTCTTTTTTGTTTCTCACAAGAGCAATCGTTTCTCCATTCCCCTCTCTTATGTCATTTTGGCTTGCTTCTTTGAACTTCATGGAAGATGAAAATCCATGGAACTTCCAAAAGTTTCTGAGAATAGTAGCTAAGGGTGAACAGATAGATTATTTTAAACAGCTGTCTTTTTCTTTCTTACTCTCTAGTTGTTTACCAGTGGAAGGGAGCAACATGCTATGTGATCTGCTATATAGTCATGGTCAAATGTGGTTTACAAATTGAAGAAATTAGGTCTACTGATGACCTTAATGATTCAGGCTATGGGTGAAAATGGAGAATGTACAATCCTTTATTTGTATGTCCAATGCAACTGTACATGAAATATTAAATGGGTGGTGATGCATCACTGCAGAGGAGTTTAGAGTTATTTAAATTACAGCATCTAAGTAAAAACATGGCATTTGTTGAGCAGAACAGTGAGATAGGCTGATGTTGTGTTCTGTGGATATGTCAACAGGGTAATAATAATGATAATCAGGATCAGATTCTTTCAATGATATAGTTTGAAGAGTGTCTTGGAAATGATGTCAAGTTAGCACTTTTATTATCATTTTATCTCTATTTCCTAGGAAATGGTTTTCTTTTCATGCAGGTCTATTCTCATCTACCTTTTCTTCGCTTGGACTCTATGAGATGATTTTGTTAGATGATGGCTTTAGCTGCATTCTCCAAATTTCATATGCAGACTTGTGATATCTATGTCCAAAGATCGAGTCCATCACATCCAGTCCAAGTCCATTTCTGTGACTGTGGTATGGTCCCATTATTTGATTAGTGATCTTTCCTCGCCTTTTTGGCATATAGACAGTGCCACATCAAAGGCCTGGTATGTAAAGCCAGTAGGCAAATCCATTAAGAAGTTGTTATATCACCATAATATGAGGAATGACAAATTGTGTTTACTCGAAAGGGGACCGTACAGTGATTTCTGCCTTTGCTCATCCTTTCTGCTGAACCATCTGAGTAAGGTGCTGCCTTGTCTCTTTTGCTTCTGCTGTTCCAGTTTTCTATCCCATCTAGAAAGGATTTTATCACACTTGGAGTGGATATTGAATAGGACTGCTGTTAGCTGCTTGTATTGGTACTGTTGCTTCTTTCTCTCACTTATAGAGATCAAGCTATCATGTAAATATCCTGGAGTCCAAGAGTTCTTATTTGGACATGTTGATGCCTTTTTCCAAATCTTTTTTCAGTTCCCCTGTTGGAGGATCACATCACTCAAATGACTTGCGTGTGGATTGTGATATTATCTTGAAGTTAATTGACTTGGTGTACGTGAGAGATTTCTCCTTGACATTGAGAATTTAAGGACATCAATCACCATGCTGGTTTTTGTTTGCGAAAGCTCCATGTTCGTATTATAATATCTTATGCTTGATTCCCTTAGGCATGTCAGTTGTTTTATTTAGCTTACTGATGACAATTCCTGCTAGTTGATTGTTTTTGGCATACTTCACATTGATGGTATTAAGGTTGTGTATATGAATGCATGTTCGTTGTATTACCTCCTCAATTTTGATCATTGATGTTTATAGTAGAGTAGAGACGCTTAACAAACTGGATCCATTTCAACATTTTGCATATGCAAGTGTCCTGTATTCAAAATACACTATGAATGCTATCCTTTCAAGGAGGAAGCTGAAATTGAATCGGGAAAGGCACATGTCCTATTGCTTAGATAGTGGGTACTTAGAAAAAGATTATTAAAACGGAGCTTTACGAGCCTGCACCGGCCTAATCTGGTACAAGCTTACTATAATACATTCAGGAGGAACTGTGGCCCGAGACATTGGATGAGGTCATGTTGATTGATTCCTGTCGTAAAATTTTATGACTAGGTAAGGCTTATAAATGAGTTGAGTTAAGATTGTACAAACTAAGCTTGAGTTGTAATACAAGTTGAAATTTTGAGACTCTCTAATGTTAAGCTCGGGTTATAGGACAAGTCAAAATTTCAAAACACGAGGCTAGAGCTCAACTCAAAGCATTGCTAAAAGGATTGAGCTTATTTAAGCTTAATTTATTTACAAAAGTTAAAATAACTAATATTCAAACTCAACTCAAATTCAATTAATATTTAAATTTAAATTGAATTTGAATCTTAGGCTTGCAAGTTTACTTGGATAAAATATTAGACATGAAATTAGGTTGATAAACTATTCAAGCAGTTGAAGTTGGAGCTTAAATGAAGTCTATTATTTTGTTCAACCTTATTTAAACATCATGTGGATTTCTCTTAAATAGTTTGATTTGTTTACATTGCTAGATTTGAGTTTTGGGAGGTTGGTTATGCTGTGTGATATAATTTTCGTAAAGAAAATAGGCACTTCAATCTCAATCTCAATGTCAATCTCGAAACAGACCACGTTTGGCCACCCTTTTAAGATATCCTTCACCATTTTGTTAGTGACGCCTTTCCGACACACCACCTTTCGAGGTTCACATCTAGTTCACAATCTAACCTTATGCGACACGACCAAATGGCTAACGATTGACACCATAACGTCCATGCTAATTCCACGATAACATGTCCCGAATAGGCATCTTCATTAGGATGATCAAAAAGACTATTATTCATTCACAATAACTTGGTGACATAGACAATTGAATGATAAATTTAAGACTTAAATTTCAGCACTACTAAAATAAAGAAGACTTGTTTAAGTTCTGATATAATTATAATGACTATTGATTATGGAACTACAACTGATCCAAGTGGTTCAACATATGTTAACAATATAAATCACCCATCTATGATGAAACCAATCCAATGCCCCTCCTCAGGGCTCACTGGGACAGTGAATCAAGGAGACCTAGGTGATCTAGATGAATCAATAAGGTATTCTAGTTCTTGGTCAAAAGACGAAGTAGTTAGTCTTGATGTAGTACTTTAAAAGAAAAGAATTTCATAAATCCTTAACCCTGTGAAGTTAAATAAAGAACAAAATAAATAAATACAAGATAAAAAAACAAAAACAAACTTCTATCTTTTAAGAAGGTGAGCCTTAAAAATTAAATTTGAACAATATTTTATGATATTTTTGTAGAACTTGGGTTGATTTCCTAATTTGATTCCTCAACCTTCTAACCTTTTCATGATACATCCTAACCTCTGGTTCGAATTCGAATTAGGATTTTCTAATTCTTAATCATTTGCACAAAAGGGTCAATTACACTTTCACTTTTCCTTTTTATTCAATTATTAATTAATTATTATTTTTGTTTCCTTTGATTCAAAACCTATAATTAGTCAATTAAGAAGTTTAGGTAAAGTAGGCTTTAATTAGTGTTTAAGATGAGTCTTATAAGCAATTAGGTGGTAAATTAAGAAGTAATTGGTTGCAGATGGGTATGAATGAAGTAATATAACTTATAAATTGTTATAGATAAAAGAGTAGATTCAAATTATGATTACATTGATGAGGAAGAAATGGGCTAGGATATATGTTAGGGTTGTTTTTACATGGAGGGTTGACAAAGGAAGATCTAACAATCAATTGCATGACCATGTGCAATCAACCATGGTGGAGAGGAGCAAAGGGGTTTCCCTAAATGCTTGGTCAACCATGTAGTCTTTGGTTGTAGGAATAGTTATCACATGAGGCAGTTGAAGCATAAGGTTAAGAGAAGTAGGAGCATAGGGCTATCAAAACGGTGGTAATGGTATAGTAGTTGTCATGCCCTAAATAGGATCAAGACGTATTTAGTTCCACTACATATAACACTTAGGCATTATACACTGAGGCTATGCTAAATTATTTGTTTATCGTGATCGTTTGATAACCAATTTTAGATTCAAAAATCATATAATTATATTTTGAAAGTATCTTATCAAGCAGTATAAAATAAGAAAAGTATTAGAAGTAGATAATTATCAGTAGATGTATGTGATAAATAAAAAAATTTAACAACATGGGCACAAACCAGGCACTCAAAAGAAAATACAAGTTTGAAAAGATCCTTACAATTTTCATTTAATAATACACATAATCCAACGTTCCCAACCACTCCGCTTGTCAACAAACTTGCATAGATCCGTCCCATACCTAAGATACGTATAAGCATCAAGTTAAGACTACCAATACCTGAAAATCAACCAGGATGAGCCGAAACCCAGTACATAGTAATGCAATCATGCAAGATGTGGCACACACACTATACTATATGCATTGCACCATTCAATAGTTTAAGGTCATTAGTTGTGACAATTCAAACAGGACAAGAGTACTCACACTCTGGACAATAAGCCATAAGAATCTGAGGGTCATTAGTTTGGCCTACCAGCTATTCGTCGAGCCACCAACGGTGGTCTAAGCGCCTAACTATCTGCTAGCATTTCCTAGTAAGGATGTCTCTCTCCAATCTAGATTAAATGACATACGCACAAATAGCATACGCAATTATTAGGTCGTCTTTAAGTTCAGTCTATTTGAGACGCCTACCCTAAGCAAACAACACATATATCACTATGTACTTGATATAGGGTCGGTAGTTTAGTACAAGTCAGAATGTGGACTATAAAGTATGTCAGAAGCAATAGTATCTGTATATCGAGTAAGTAATTAACTACCTAATTCCTATTGTTAATTCACTTATGTTTTTGTATTTTTTAAAGTAAGGTCATATATGTTTATATACATAAGACCTTAAATTGATATTTTGAGTTGAAATTCATTTTGGTTATTAGACTTAAGTAGTTTGGATTATGTCCATGAGTATTAATATATTGGATTCCCTATTTTAGAGTATTGGGCCCTTAGGGAACGTATATTGGGCCCAATAGGAATTTAACTAAGTTTTTTGATATGTAAGGGTTTTAAGGAATTTATAATTGAGCCCATTAAATTATAATTTAGGTGGATTTGAGCTCAAGTATTGGAACATGTTCAACTTTGAGTAAAATTGGATAGTAGACCTAAGAACTTGAATACAAGCCCAATGGAATTGAATTTGTTTTAGCTTATAATTATTGCGCCTTCAAAGTTCCTAATTAGGTATATTTTGGGCTTATGGCCCCAAGAAATGTTGTACGAGCCCATTAGGTAATTCAATACCTAGAAAATGACAATGGGCTTAAATATTTTAGATATAAACTAAATTGATTCAAGTAAAGGGATGATAAGCCCATTATGGAATTTAAGTCCATAAGGTATAAAATTAATGTTTGGTTATATTTTGAAGGTTTAGGCTCTAATTGACTAGGGAAAATGGGATAGGATTTAATTTGACCCATTTAGGTGTAATTAGGCCTAATTGGTGAGAAACCAAGTTATCATATCTAAGGTTATATTTCTATGCCAATATTTGCTATTAAAGCCCATAATAGTCTAATTATTTTAGTTAGGCCTAGGATAAGCTAAAGGACCCCCTTTATTATTTTATAGCCTAAGGGTATAATATAGCCAACAAGGCATAGTCAAGTAGAGTTCATATTTATATTTCATTTTTCTCCACATTTCAATTATTTATTTGTACTATAATTATTTAAGTTAATATTTTGTTTAAGATAAGTTTAGCTCCGTTTTCATGTAATTTGGTTTAGCTATCAATTATTATCTTCCAGAATTTATCTAATTAAGATATCGTCAACTCATCAATTTCCAGCCCAATAATTCAATTTGCAGCGTGTAACACACACAATTCCAGCTTATTTAATGTCACACAACATCAATTTCAACTTAAGTTAATTATTTCCAATTTTGATCAACATTTCCAAAATTTACACAGTTAATTCGCATTTCCCAAATTGAGTGCATATAATTAATTAAGATGAAATATAATTCCAATACCGAATTATAGATTAGAAATGTTTAACGTTTATAGTTTAATTAAATTGGATTTACATGTAGTATAAATATATGTATTCGTTCGGCATTAATAACGTTGAATTAGTGCCCAAATTTGGTTTACTAAACCGTTTGACCTTAATTAATCATACCTACATTCAATTAGCCATTGAAGTGGCATTTATTAATCATCAAATTTTAATGGGTAACAGGGTAATGGAGTTCCATATGCCATAGTTAAGCTTATTTGAATTTATTGTTCTATACATCAAGTAATATAAAAAAAAATGTTACATACATAAATTCCGATTAACGCTAATGATTAAATTAAAACAAAATACATACATACTCAGCTAACATATATTTTTTTTTATCAAATTCCAGCAAAAATATCAATGTCAACATCATGTAATGATGCATAATGTTCGGTTTTCAACTTATATATGTTATATTTATCAAAATGAATAAAATAATATAAACATAAATCTACATGTCCGTTTTTAATATTTTAACATTAAATCATTCTTTGATCCAGGTATGTGTGACAAAACGGTACACATTCTCCTACATATACATGTTTGTAATTCGACCATTATATATATTATATATATTTTTTCCATAAAATCATGCTTTAATAAAATCAATTAGGTAACGAAGTGTGTACAAACATATATCTAAGAATCCAACATTTACTTGTACACTTATATTTGATAATACCAAACATGTCAATTGAAATATTAAAAAACACACACACACACACATAAATGCATCCAATTCAACATACAGAGACATATTCTATATTTAATCAAAATTATTTTATTATATAATCAAAAATCATTTTATGTTGGATATGTATTCATTGTTAAAAATTACATATGCTAATCCGACTTTTAATTATATATTCATTTTTAGTAACCATGAGGATAAAATATAATTACAATCATTTAATTAATTATGTAACAAATTAGTACTCTACCAAAGTTCATATGATTCCACACAGAGATGCCATTATCATTTTGAGTCAAATTCACTATCAGTTGGTTAAAATTATCCTCATGTATACATTCAACTATGCGATTTAAATGTTTGACACAATTTTTTTTTTTTATTATACTTAATTAAACCAACAAGATCAACTCAATATTTAGATCTCGATTTAGTCTTTAATCAATATCCATATTCATCACAAATTCAAAATTCACTTGCTAGAAATGTAGAAATTATCCATTAGATCTCCAAATCTTCTAAATACCACCAATATTATCCGTAGAAGCTCCTTCCGTTTGATTTTGGCCTTAAGCTTGATACTTACCCACAAATATTACCTATAATTTGATTGAAATAGAAATTAAAAAAAATGGGTATCAATATAGACAAAAGATAGAAAAGAATTTGAGGTATGTGTGCTTATCTCTCTCTTTTTTTTTTTTTTTTGGGTACAATATTGATGGAATGAATGAGATTTGAATTAGGGGATAGAACCTAGGTGAAAATTTGCGGAGTACGAGAGAGGGTGTGTAAAAATGATATAGGTTGTAATTTATAGAAATTAGATATAAGAATTTAATTTATATAAGCTCAATTTGGTATGTAATAATGGTTTGAGGTATTTGAAAATTTAGAATAGGAAATTGAAGTATTGATATTTCTATTTTAATTAAATTTATTTACTAACTAATTATGTTAGGCTATTAAACTATTTATCGTCATTTATTTAACTTAGTTACCAAAGTTTAACTATTAACCTAATTTCTAAATGGGGTTCAAAATTATCTATATTTTCATGACAATTGATTAATGCTAATCAAATTAAAGAACATGTAATAAGTATATTTCAGTAGCTTTATCATCTTACAAGGCAACAATCCAAGATTCCAAGGTAAAATGATGCATACATTAGGCATTGTTGTGAGGAGTAAGCAGATGATTGATTGATTTGTTGCTATAATACTAGTTAGATAGTAGGAAGGAAGTTATAAGTTTGTTGCTATAATACTAGTTGGATAGTGAGAAGGAAGTTATAATTAAATATTACAAGTAGTGCGAGACACTTTTACAAACAATCCAAGATTTAAAACGATGCGTACATTGGGAATTGCCATGAGGCGTAAGCGGATGATTGATTAGTTTGTTGCTATAATACTAGTTAATAGGAAGGAAGTTATAAGTTTGTTGTTATAATACTAGTTAGATAGTGGGAAGGAAGTTATAATTAAATATTACAAGTAGTGTGAGACACTTTTACGCAGATGCAGTAGACCAAAGCTGCTAATGGCTTATACCGATGACGGTACTAAAATGGGATGATTTTTGTTGGTTTTGCGTATTAGGAAATACCCACACCATGCTATTGGTTTTTAAGTTATCAAGAGCTCCTAAACCATGGACATGTATATGGTAGAGAGTCATGGGACATTTCAAGTCTTAGAATGTGTCTTGTTTACTATGGGTCTATTTGGATTGTTAAATTTTTATCTGTATCTAATCTGTATCTAGTTTATCTGATTTATTTAAAATCAACGAAAGTAAGATGCCAAAATGACCAAAATAATACGAACAAATAGGCTTTATACTTAAATAAGATAATTAAGGGTTGTCGTTACTTTAATAATAAGTGTGCATGTGGATTCATTGCCTTGCATGGCGCGTGAGTATGGCCATATACTTAGCATTATGCTCACCTCTTTTAGGACCTTTGTTTTATGGATGGCAAAAACAAATATTTAGTTTTAGATATGATTTTAGACATTAGATTGAGATACTAGTCCAATGAAAGGATTTAATTTATATGTTGATATCATCGAGATTTAAGTAGATCAACTTTCTTCTTAATTGTTTTATATTGATGAAGTTTAAATTGTCATAAATAGAAGATATTGTCATGAGAGTTGGAAGACAAATCCATTGTATTTATTTATTTTTAATTTTTTTATTAGTAGTAGATTCTAAACTTTACATTTAATTTTTCATTATAAGTATGTAACAAATTGTACATGCCCTTCGGTTTTGATAGTCAATGTAAGGTTTTTTTATCTTACACCGTTTAACAATTAGGTGTGTGTATATATAGTTGCCAAAATCGCAACTCAATTATACAATTCTATGTGCTTTTCCTTAATTAAAATAAATACAAAATTATTTAGGTACATAATTTAAATAAAAATATGAATTTAAGTATATGATTCTACATGTTTATAATTTTATCTATTTTAAACGATTTTGTATGATTCTATCGATTTTATACATTCAAATGAATAGTTAAATTGCGATTTTGACAACCATGTGTGTGGATATCTATATTTGGCCAAAGTTAGGTATATTTATTTATAGAATCGGTTTATTATAGCTAAGATATTAGATAACAATTTTGAGTCATGACGAGTCATTTCTTTGTGTTTTTATGCTAGCAGTGACCAATATTAGTTTAACGTTTTCTATGTAATTTCAAAATATCCACATATATTAAATCAAGATCAATGTATAACATGGGGAATTAACTAATTTCTTTCAATAAAATATCCTCATTAAAAATTTTAGCAAAATAATGAATATAATGGAGGGACCTTTTTTTGTTGTATTGAAGACACGCTAGATTCAAATGGAAGAAGCAAAAGAGTGAAGAGCCATGCAAAAATATTGCAAAAGATTGAAGATTTAAATTAAAATATTAAAATGTAGAGGGAAAATGTCATATTTACTACCTAAACTTTATTGATTAGTGTAATTAATTATCTAAAGTTTAAAAGTATTAATTTACTACTTAAAAAACTTTTTAATTTTATTTATAATACCTTCATATGATGCTTATAATTGAAAAAATGGATAAAGTTCGAGTAGTTAATTGAAAATTTTGCAATATTAGGTAGTTAATTATGAAAATTGACAAAGTTTAACATAAAATTAATACTTTTAAACTTTGGATAATAATTATAAAAATAGGAGTTTAGATAGCCAATGTGACAATTAGCCAAAGGTAAATTATTCAAGTAGATAGAAATATAATGCGGAATTTCTATGTAAGTAGTTTAATGTAGCATGTATTATTATGTTCTAACGAAGGTTTTGTTGCCTTGAATCCTTCACAAAGATGATATCTTAATATTTTCCTTTTTATAAGTTATTAGCTATGACCAATGATCTTATAATTTGACAGAAGTAATATTTTCTCCTAAATGAGACAAACAAGATTCTAATCTCCCCTTCATGTTGTAACATATCCTATTTGAGCATTACATAGGTTTTGTTGTCTTAAATCTTTCACAAGGATGATGTCTAAATATTCTAATGTACTCTTTTTTGACTTTTTTTTTGTCACAAGTTATTAACTATGGCTAATGACCTTGCATTCTAATAGTATTAACAATGTCTTTAAAGTGGGATGGTGGATTTAAATCTTCCTACACCCTTATAAAAAAAAAGAAAAAGAAA
Source organism: Combretum micranthum (assembly GCA_024138025.1). NCBI lineage: Eukaryota > Viridiplantae > Streptophyta > Magnoliopsida > Myrtales > Combretaceae > Combretum > Combretum micranthum. The sequence continues at coordinate 157,557 of JAMXBD010000264.1, forward strand.
AAAAAACTATAATTGTTAAAATACAATATTGAAAAATCACATACGAATGTATAGGGTTACAAATGAGTCCACGGGCCCTAGAATACTTTTGGAGACTGAACTTCATTCAAAAATTATGAAGCTGAAACACGAGTTGGGTTTTATTGAGCCTAAAGTTCAAGCTTAATCTCGGCTTATTAGATAAGAGAACTTTAGTTCGAGCTTGAACTTAGCTCATCTACAAATCATGCTTGAGTCGAGTTAAAATTTTTATTGAGTATAAAATGAGCTTTGATTTTGAGCTCAAAGTCGACTCATTTTCTATTTAAAATTTTTCATATCTTAATTGTTTAATCTAAAATTAATAGATAAGAACTACAAAATATATCTATACACATATATATGTAAAATAGAAATAAGAATTTAGTGTTCATCATATATATTTTATATATAATATATCTATAGATAACACTCACAAGTGTACCGCAAATAGCATGTTCACAGATTGCTACTGAGCTTATTCATGACCTATTCATGAAGTGGCTCACAAGTTTAAATCGAAACTTGTGCTCAACTCGTTTAGTTAAAAGTCTTGATTACAGCTTGAGTTTGGCTTCTCTACTATAGTAGAGCTTGAGTAGCTCATAAACTGCTTGGCTTGTTTACAGTTATACTAACGTGTAATTACAAATTTTAGAGGATATTTATCCCATAATTATGCTTTAAGATTTGTAGACATTAATGCTACCAGATTTTAGGCAAGTTTTTATTTTTATAGCATGAGTGTGGCATATGAGAAATTGGAAGTTTTTATTGAATTTGCGATTTAAATGCCAATTACAAGATGTAGCTTAATTATGAGATGTTTAGAATTTTTACATTTTTGCACTAGAAATATGATACATTAAGATGTGAATTTCTATAAAAGAAAATAAAAAGTTACAAATGTTGTTGATTTCTGCAAGCGAATCCATAAATAGAAAAATAATAGCAGAATTGCGAATTGCAGCAAAATTACGAATATTAAGAATTTTCACATTTTTGCAGCAGAAATATGATATATTAATTTATGAAAGAAAATGAAAGCTACAATTCTTTTGTATTTTTGCAAGAGAAATCCATAAATATGAAACAGGGACTTTAAGTGTTTTTTAGAATAACAAGGTTTATCACATATTTATGATCTTAACAAGGTTAGAAGAGTTGTCGTCACGGAATTAATATATAAAAAAAATCTAATGGTTTGTCATGTTTTTTAATCGGACCTAATTCATTGCCATAGTAGATTACGACTCAATGGTATGATGGAGGAAAAAAAAAATAAAAAAGGTAGGTTACATGGCTATCAAATAGAAAAAAATTGATATATGGCTTTTGGTTAAAGAAGAAAAAAAAAATCATTCAACCCTAAAATTAGGGGTTAGTAGGATTAGTTTGGTTGTATTTTCGCTATTAACCAAACTAAACCATAATTTATGATTTGGTTTTATAATGATATGGTTCGAATTATAAATTTTCTAAACCATTAAATAATAGTTTGTTTGATTTAGAATCTAGATTAAACCAAAATTCTAATAAAAATTATTCTAATATTTTACATATATATATGAATATTTAAATTAAAACTAAGAAAAAAGAATGACATAAAGACGATTGATATTTGCTGCTAAATGTAGACATCAAACCATTTACTTTTATAGGGGGTTTTAAAATAAAGATTGATATGAAGATAATTGACATTGTTGTCGCAAGAAGAACATAGAAGTATATAATTATATAGATAATTCAATTGCTGTAAGTTTTTGAGGAAAAAAAGGATGATTGCTCTAGATTAAAAAAAGAAGAAAAGGAAATAAAAATTACTATGTAAATGCAAATCACAACAAATTACTTTATAAAACCATCATATTTATAATCCAATCACTAATTATTCATCCATCAATGAAATATATTGATTAATTAATATATAACAAAAGTCATAACTAAATTGCAAAGTCCATGCAAGATTAAAAAAAAAAAACATTATGTCATGGAAAATAATAAAAGTAAAAAGAATAGATAATATCAACCATATTCATCAAATAATAAATATTATAGTGAAACTAGAAGAAAATATATAACATTTAATAAATGATTATAAGAAAATTTATAGTTATAAGTAAAATAATATTATAGTTTTCTAAAATGGTTTGGTTCGATTTACTCTTTTAAACTAATTATAAAGTTATAGATTGATCCATATTAAAAATATTCTAAACTAAATTGCTAAAATGGTCATATTTCCAATTTGGTTTGGTTTTTTTTTCCTATCCATAGCTAAAGTTGATTTGAAAATAATTTTCTTTCTTCTTTTTCATTCTTATCATTTTTTTATATTCGTTTTATTTCTTATTCCATGTTAAAGGCCAGGTTGGTCATAAACACTATCAAGGAAAATTGGTGCCACCTATGGGTCATACTCACTGCATTTCTTTTCTTTTCTCTTTCTTTCTTTCTTTTCTTTTCCCTTTATTTTTAATTTTATTTATTTTTCATCATTGAAGTAAGAAAGTGACAATTGGGCTCTGTATGGTGAGAATAAGAATATGTAATGATGTTTATACTTCAAATTTATTTATTTTTATAATTGACAATTTGAAACTTAAAAGTGTAATTTATTATCTATAATTTTTTAAGATAATTTATAATATCCATACTAATTTTTAAAAAGTTACTTGCAATATTAAAAATGTAATATAATTAACTGTAAAAATGATAATTTTTAAATATCAAATAATTATCAAATATCTTTGAATTTTAAATAATCAATTATAAAAGTAAAATTTAGTATTCAAATTTAATTTTTACCCTTTAATGTTGCATTTGGCCAACAATGGAAATCTAAATAATAATAAATTTGTCTTAAGTGGATGGTAGGTGGTAGGGGTGGTGTGGATTCATTTGATTTGATTTTTAATAAAAACTAACTAAATCATAATATATATATATTTTTTATTTTCTCTAAAAACAAACTTTCATATAATGGTTGGTTTATATTATAAAATTTTCAAAGCATTAGATAACGATTTGGTTTAGTTCAAGTTAATAAATTAAATGAAAATTCTAATTATTTTTAAACAAAAAAGGATTTAAAATACATTGTACATACTCTATAGTTGTACTTAAATAAAATTCTGTAGATAAATTTATGTTGAGGAATTTATAAGAATAATACTATAGATAACTTTGTAATGATGATGATTACAACTTCTTTATGTGCTTTTATTGTGTAAATTAATCACTCATCACTTTTTACTAATGTTACTTGCTATAATGTCTATAGTATAATAATTTTTCAATCAACTGTTGTTGCTAAAAACGTTTATAATAAGAGAGGACAAGCTACATGTAGATCTAGATTAGACATATATCTGACTAGACATCTCCTCAGATCAGACCAAACTAGGATTCAACTCAACCTGGTCATGCTGAGTCCTCTTATGAACCCACATGATCTGCAGGTCTAGGCCAGGTGCTCTTTTTGCCCATGGACAAGTAGGTCCTTAAGGTCCCTCAATAAAAGAAAAAAAAAAAAAAATTAAAAGCATGCATTTGGCCTAAACAAAGGTAGTAGCTTCAACTTCTTCCTAAACTATCCCTCTTTCTCTTACACACATTGAACTTCTCTCTTTAACTGATGCAAAGAAGGCTGACCCTAAGCTGCCGATGTAACCACCTAAGCTACCGACGTTGAGTTCAAGGCCATCAGCATAGCAATAATGGTGTTTTTAAGGTTGGCCATTCTAGTCCAAAGCTAGTAGCCTTTATATGTGATAATTTAACTGTTTTGTTGATTTTTTTTTCCTTTTCCTTGAGATTATATATATTGTATTTAGTATTAGTCAATATTGTATTTATTATTACCTTTTAGATATTATATTTATTATTTACCTTTTAAGGATTTTTTATGTAATAGTAAAAATAGGCCTAAGACTGTCTTTGTAAGAAAACTCATATATTTGTTATTTTGAAACCCTAATTCTAGAGAAGTTTTCTCTAAAAGATTGCACCTTTATTACAATTCTTTGTTATAACTCTTTTTGTGTTGACAAGTGGTATTGGAGTAAGATGGCAACTGGAGGTGATGGTGGTGCTCTTCTGTGATGGTTTAGGATGGTGGAGCCCCTCAGGGGATAAGGCGTTGCAACAATTGGAGTAGTGTCTAGAGCGATGGATGGACCAAATATTCCAGCACTTCAAGGAACATTTTGAGGAGATTGTGGAATGTTTGGATGCTTGTGGTATTGATACACACAGGAGACGGAATGACAATAGAAAGCTAGAGTTTGAGGTAGCTCGTGGTGACCTATTGATAGACTTGTCCCTGCGCGTGGACAACCAATCTACGAAAAGGATTTAGAAGAGAGCAATGTGGAACCACCTCGGTTTGCTCGCAATCCACCATATGGTGGTAAGAGAAGGAATGATTATGAGGATAGAGATGTCAAAAATTTTCGCTACCAGTAGTATGGTGGTCATAGAAGGAATGGCTATGATGATAGAGATATTGGAGATTTTTTATTTAAAGGTAGCTATGTCGTTCTTTAATGGGAGCCTGGAATTGAGGAATTTTTGAATCAGGTTGTAGAGGTTGACATATTCTTTGATTATGTGGAAACTTCTCTCAAGAAATGAGTTAGGTTAGTGGCTTGTCGCTTAAAGGAAATGGCTTTAGCATGGTGGGAACGAATCCAATACAGGAGAGAACGAGAAGGAAATGGACCTGTTCGTACTTGGTATCAGATGAAATACTTGATGAAGATGGAATTTTTACCACCAGATTATGAGTAGATTTTATTCCAACAATATCAGCGATGCCAACAAGGAAGTAGATCGGTTCATGAATTCACTGCAAAGTTCATGAGGTTGGCATAATGAAATAACCTCCTAAAATCCAAGGGATAGCAAGTGGATTGGTATTTAAAGGGGTTAAAGCTAGCTTCGCGGGATGGAATTAGAGAGTAGGTTATTCATATATTGAGTGAGGCGAAGAATCTAGCCCTAAAGGCTGAGTTGATGTAGCAAGAATATGGAAAGAGGAATTTTGGAGGGTACAGAACCATTACATGGTTAGAGGAGAAACCCAAGGATATGGAGGAACAGCATGTCCGTGGTTACAATGTTAAAAGTCGACCCCTAGAGGAGGTAGATAATCCTTATGTGAAGTTAAGTGTCGGGAAATGTTTCAAATTTGGTTAACTAGGGCATAAGTCTAATGAGTGTCCTTCAAGAAAGACAATTAATATGATTGAAAGGGAAGAAAAGAATGATGAAATTTGTTGTGGGGCTAATGGGGATGAGGAGGAATACTATGAGGAAGACGATGGATAGGTTTTTGTTGCTCGGAGGATGATGTTGGCTCCGAAGAGTGATGATCATACTCAACACCACTCGTTGTTCTAGACCAAGTGCACTATCGATGGGAAGTTGTTTGTTGTCATAGTCGATAGTGATAGCTGTGAGAACATAATGGGAAGGGAGATAATGAACAAGCTGAAATTGCTAATGGAGAAAGATCAAAGTCCCTATACATTGGGGTGGATTAAATCAACTGCGGGAAAGATTTAGGTGATGAAACGTTGCAAGGTTCCTTTCTCCATAGACAAAAACCATGATGTAGTTTACTATGATGTCATAGACATGGATGCGAGTCATCTTTTATTCAGCAGGCCTTGGCAATATGATGTAGATGCGCAACACCTGGGTAAGAGTAATGTGTATAAGTTAGAGAAGGAAAGGGTGAAGTATACATTATTGCTACTGAAGAATAAAGCTGCCTCACTTAATAGAGGGATATTTTTGTCTATGGTGAAGGATTTGATGCAGAGATTAAGGAAACCAGGCAGTGCATGCTTCGATTACGAAGCAAGTTTTGTTGAATGGTACTGAATCGTAAGTGGAGAAGCAACCAGAGTTGGTTCGTCCTTTATTGTAGGAATTTAAAGAGTTGATGCCTGAGGACATTCCAGATAGGTTATCGTTGATGAGAAACATCCAACATCATATTAATCTTATTCTTAGGGCTAGCTTCCCAAATTTACCTTATTATAGAATGAATATGAAGGAGAGTGAGATTTTGAAAGAGAAGGTAGAGGAGCTGTTGAGGAACGGGTTGATTTAGGAGAGTTTGAGTCCATATGTAGTTCCGGATTTATTGACGCCCAAGAAAGATAGGAGCTAGAGGATGTGCATTGATAGTAAGACTATTAACTGGATCACTGTGGAATGTAAATTTTCTATACCATGGTTTGATGATGTGCTTGATAGGTTAAATAGGGCTAAATGGTTCTCAAAAATTGATTTGATGAATGGGTAGCATCGAATTTGGATTGGGCCAGGTGATGAGTGGAAGACTGCCTTAAGACAAAGGAGAGATTTCCGATTGGCACCAACAGTAAACTTCAACCAAAGAAATATGGTCCTTATGCAGTGCTTTGACGCATCAATAATAAAGCATAGGTGGTGGATCTTCCGGACAATATGGGTATCTCTAAGACATTTAAGGTAGTGGATATATCCATGTTTCATGACTCTAATGTTCCTCTTTATCCAAACCATACTTCAAACTTGAGGACGAGTTTTTCACAAGTGGAGGAGACTGATGCAGAGAAGGCTAGCCTTAAGCCACTAGAGTAACCACCTAAGCCGTCAGCATTGAGTTCAAGGCTATCAGTATTCATTGAAAAGGATTAGGTAGGATTGTTCTTTGAAAAGGATTAAAAACTATCTTTTCTCTCCATGAACCCTATTTCCGATAATGTTCTCTCTCCTGCAGAAACCGATGGGGATCCTCATCGGATTAAATTTCATGATAAGCCAGAAGGCTTTAACATAGCTAAAAATTTAGAGGCAAATGGCAATGGAGTTTTTCCATCTGTTGATGAGGAGAAATGAAGGACTAAGAATTCTTAGTGGCGTCTTTTACACCAACGGAGATCCCATTTTATTGTGACAGATTGCTTGGTTTTGATAAGAACTCTAATCATATGGATGAAAACATAGAAGAAGAAGAAGACATAAAAGTTATCAATGATGAATTTGGGCCTATATTATCTCTCTCTCAGAAAATGAATAAGATTATTGAAAAACAATGGGAAAATGCGATTGTGGTGAAACTTTGGGCCGAAAAATAGGTTATAACACGCTTTGTAATCGTATAAAATTTTTGTAGAACCTTAGTGGAGAATATAAGGTCGTTGATCTAGATAATGACTTTTTCTTAGTGCAATTTTCATGCAGTGGAGATGTGGATACAACTCTCTTTAATGGTCCATGGATAAATCTTGGGTGTGTTCTTTCTATCTAAAAATGGAATATTTCATTTAGGGCTTCAACTACTACGGTATCCAAGGTTGTTGTATAGGTAAGTTTTCTTGATCTGCCTGTTCAATATTATCACGAGGCTATTCTTTTGCATATTGGTAATATTGTGGGAAGAACTCTCTGGGTAGACCCTAATATTAAAACAGCTCAGAGAGGTCGTTTTGCAAGAGTTGTTGTTGAATTGGATTTAAGAAAACCTCTTCTTCCTAAGTTTCGTATCAATAATATTTGGCACACTATAGAGTACAAGGGGCTTCCCCACATTTGTTTTACTTGTGGTAAGGCTGGTCATAATAATGTGACATGCCCAAGTAAGGCTACTTTGAATGTCAATGATCAGATTCTGACTAGTTGTATGCTAATGATGATCCGATGAACGACAAAGAGCAAACTAGTGATAGTAGCTACAGCCCTTGGATGATTACTTAGTGTAAATCATGAAGAACAACAAAAAAGGCAATGATGAATCTTCTCTCCATATTTCCATGTATTCTAAACAGGATTTGAGAAGACTCATTTTAGAAACTTAATCAATGATGAAGTAAATATGAATGAAGATGAACGTGCTAAAAATAGTAAAGAAAATGATCCACCCATGATTTTTGCTAGCCAATGGGATTTTCTACTATCCTAACAAGATGATTTCAGGAAGGACAGTAAAGGAAAGTCTAAAAAATAAATCCAGATATTCAATCATGGAGAAATAAGATTATAGATTCTAAAACCCCCACCTTTGATTCGGTGTCTAAGGGGACCAGCCCATTAAGAGACATCACCAACAGGCCCATGCCTTGTTCTTCTATGAAAATTTTTAAAGGTGTAGGCAAGAGGAGGAACTAGAGTTACCCAGACAACAATTCCCATTTTTTTATGTTAACCCCCCTGATTTAAGCAAGAAGAGAAGCAGGACATTAGCGTCAAATTGGGATTGGTGTTTAATACTCCTCTAGCAATCACCAATGGAGAGCTAGGAGGTTAAGAGTAGAGAGATGTTCAACCGGTTGGAATGATGTTAGAAATACCTCTAAAATGGAGGTGGCAGAGCACTAATTACTTCTTGGTTATCTTAGGTATACTATCTTTTACTCTTTTTTGTCTTATGATTTTTCTTTCATGGAATTATTGGGGGGCTAAGAGCCCTATTGTTTTTATTTGCTGTAAAGGGTTTGGTTTGAAATCACCACCCATACGTGTTTATTATATGGGAGCCTCATGTTAACGAAGTCAAAGCTATCAACATCATTAAGTGTCTTGGTTTTACTGATAGTTTTAGAGAAGATGCAATTGGTTTTTTAGGAGGTATTTGGATTTTGTGGATGAATACAGAGATTCACATAAGAATTTTTCATTCTAGTAGACAATGTGTCCATTTCGAATGGGAAAAAGATGGTAGAAAAGGTCTTTGTTATGCAATTTATGCTTCTACTACTCCTAGTGTTTATCGTGTTTTATGGGAGGAGCTTTGCTTATTTAGCCAGTCAATTACTGTTCCTTGGAATTTAATTAGGGATTTCAACGTCTATCTCAATGCGGATGAAAAAAGGGGAGAAGCTCCAGTTAAATTGGCAAAATGCAGGGAGTTCAATGATTTCATTAACACCTGTGGTTTACATGGCCTAGGTTTTCCAAGACTGAAGTTTACTTGGTATAGAGGAATGCTTCAGAGAGACTTAACCGTGCCTTATGCAATGATGAATGGAGATTATCTTATCTTGAGAGTGGATTGATTCATTTACCACGAATCAAGTACGATCATAGTCCTATTTTTCTAAAGCTAAATTGTAATTCTATTCCTCATCAGTCGAATAGGAATTTTCGTTTTCAAGCTTGTTAAGTGACTCATGAGGGGTTTGAGGAGTTTGTTCGTTGAAGTTGGATAGTGGAAAGAGATTATATGGAGTTAGCTATGCCTTTAAACTAAAGCTTAAGGAGTGGAATAAATTCGTTTTTGGTAATGTGTTTCGTAAGAAAAATAAGTTATTACATAGAATATGGGGGTTTGATAGGAGAATTGCGAGTAATCCCTTGCCAAATATATGTAATCAAAGAAATTCTCTACAAAAACAGTTAAAAAGTCCTCCTTCAAGAGGAAATGATATGGTTTCAAAAAAGTACTCGTGGATGCAATTTGGTGACAAAAAAGCACTTTTTCCATTTAGGCACCTTGGCAAAAAGAAAAAGGAACAGAATAGAATGTTTAAAGGCGGATGATGGGAACTAGATTTTGGATCATTCTATCTTGAAAAGGATGGTAGTGGACTTTTATAGTTTGCTTTATAGGAAGATAGTACGTGTCTACAACCTTTATCTTAACAGCATCATTTCTTCCTATGTACCCCTAATGGGCTTTCTCTTTTAGTGAAGGATATTGATCCGTCATAAGTGGTGAAGGTAATGCTTGATATGGGTCCGTACACATCGCCCGGTCCTGATGGTTAGAGCCTGATTTTTTACCCAACCTAATGGGAGATAGTTGGCAAATATGTTATTCAATGTGTTAACGATTTTTTTTCAAAACTAGAATCTTACCAGAAGGTATGAACGATACTCTTCTTGTTCTTATTCCTAAGGTTGCTAATCCTAAGTCCTTTGCTAATTTGCGTCCAATAAGCTTTTGCAATGTTATCTACAAAGTCATTACCAAGCTTATTGCGAATCTAATAAAGCCTTTGTGAGAAGGTTGGTGAGAAATACTCAATTTAGCTTTGTTCCAGGTCGCAAACTTGCTGATAATACTATTATAGCACATGAGGTTATTCATTCGATGAAGAAGAAACGAGGTAGGAAAGGTTGGATGGAAATTCAGATAGACTTGGAAAAAGCTTATGATAGACTACAATGGGATTTTATTAGGATCACGCTCTTATCTGCTAGCTTTCCTCTTTTATTGGTAAATAGGATTATATGTTGCATCAATATGGCTAAGATAAAAGTTCTGTGGAATGGTGAATGTCTGAATTATTTGAACCAATGAGAGCGATTCATCAAGGCATTCTCTCTCCCTACGTTTTTGTTCTTTGCATGGAAATGTTAGCACATGGAATCTAAACCACGGTATACTCTGTTGAATGGAAAGGTATTGAACTGGGGAGAAATGGGACTACTTTATACACCTTTCTTTCTCAGATGATTTGTTATTATTTGTTGAGGTGAATTTGAAGCAGGTAGAAGTCATTAAGAAAGTATTATATGAGTTTTGTACTGCTTCTAAACAAAAAGTGAATCAAGGAAAGGCTAAGATTTATTTTCGAAGAATGTATCAGCCAACTTGAAGGCTAGCATTAGTAAATCTTTGCCAATGTAACTACCAACAGCCTTGGGAAATACTTGGGACCACCCTTGCTTCATGAGAGAATAAGTAAACAAACTTATAAGTGGTTGGTTGACAAGATAAGAGGAAAGCTTTCTACTTGGAAAGCTCATAATTTATCTTTAGCAGGTCGTGTGACACTGGTGAAGGCTTATGTCCAGTCAATCCTAGTATTCTAGATGCAAACTACAAAGCTCCCTCATCATATATGTGAGGAGGTTGACAAATTGATTAGAAGTTTTGTGTGGGGTTCATTTGCGGATAAAAGGAAACTTCATCTCATAAACTGGGACACTATATTTTTGACAAAGAGGGTCGAGGTTTAGGTTTGAGAAAGACGTAATGTAATTATTCTACCTTTCTTATGAAAATTTGCTAGGAATTTATTACCCAAAATGACGAACTGTAGGTCGATGTTGTTAGGTACAAATATTGCTCAAATAGTTCTACTAATCTTGGGGATTGGAAAGGTGATCCGACTTTAGTTATTTGGAGAGGAATGAATCATGTTTGGCACCTGTACTAGAGAGGAATTACTTGGAACCTTGGAAATGGTCAAAAGGTACGCTTTTGGGATGATAGGTGGATTGAAGGCATTGAAACATTAGTCGAATTTTCTCTTTAACCCCTTTCAGAACTTTACAGTAATACTACAATAAGCAAGTTCATTACAGCCTTTGGATCTTGGGATTTTGCTGCTTCGTCTCAAGTTTTACCAGAAGCTATTTGTGATTATATCAAAGCCATCCTTGTACCTATCAAGCAAGGAAATGAAGATACTCCCTCTTAGATGTTCAGTCGAACAGGTTCCTTGTTGTTTAAGGAGGCCTATAAATTGGCTTCTAAGATTCCTTCTCTTTCTCTTGGGTTGCGTTGGAAGAAATTATGGAAATGGGAGGGACCAGAGAGAATCAAATCTTTTCTTTGGCTGGTTCGGCAGGGAAGGCTCTTACTAATGCATTATCCTTTTGAATAAGTATTTCTCCTAATGACAAGTGTACTAGATACTATTATGGAAAAGAGAGTGTTCTGCATGTCTAATGAGATTTTCCAATGGTGAGATGCATTTGAAATCAACTGCTACTCAAATTTTAAGTCGAGAATTTTTTTGGTAGAAGATGTTAATAGCTAGTTGGAACAAAATATTTCCCATGCAAACTACTACTAGAGGATCACTTTTGGTATAACCTGTTGGAGACTCTAGTCTTGGAGAAATCAAATTGTCTTCAAGGGGACTATTGAGGTAAGTATAGATCTAGTTAGATCAATATGGAATCATGTGGAAGTATAGATCTAGTTAGATTAATATAGGAATTTTGAGATGCCCCAAGCTCAGTAGAAGGCTAAATAGAAGTGTTAATTAGTTTGCTCTTGAAAAGAGATGGCTTAAGCTCAATTGTGATGATTGGTTTGATGGGATTCTGGGTATGTAGGAGCAAGAGGTTTGTGGCATGATTCTAAGGCAAAAATTTCTTGGTAGGTTTCAGGGTTCGTATTGGTAGATGCACCCCTATATTGCAAATGTTGGGCTACTATATATGGTCCACAGTTATCCTGGAACAAAGCTTTAGAAAATTGATAATTGAAACAGATTCATGGGAGATTATTAATCTTTTATTAGTAGAACAATTGTTTGTCCCCTTATTATCAAAATAAGAAATTTACTTAACTGACCATAGATGATTCAAGCAAACCATATTTTCAGAGCCTGCAATCTGTGCGGTAATAAACTTGCAAAGGATGCTGTAAATCAAAATGAGGAGCTAAAGACCTTTGAAGATCTCCCTAATAGTATAGGATTACTAGTTGCAAATGAGGTGATTAGCTAATTTGCTTGTTTTTTGGCCTTTAAGCTTGTAATCACAAAAAAAAAAAAAAATTGAAACTTTTCACTTTAATAAATCTCCTTTCATTAATATATTAAGATTGTATTGGTGCCATTGATGGAACACACATTCATGTGAAAGTACTAATTATGAGGTATTAAAATTTCATGGTAGGAAAGAATAATCAACACATGTCCTCGCAGCTTGTTCATTTGATTAAGATATACATATGTATAATTTGGGTAGGAGAGTTGAGCTGTTGATTTTAGGATAATTAAGGATGCTTTTCTAGAGAAGATAATTTGAAAATATCTCAAGATATATGATATAAGTATAGATTTTAATCTATGTTCTTTATTCATTAACGCATTTTTCTTTTGTAGGAAAAAGTTACCTTATTGATGTCATTTACGTGATAAGAAGTGGACTAATGCCTCTTTTATAGAGGTGTGCGATTGTACGTCCCATTTTTACGATTCCATCTCTTATTTTTCCTTTTGCAGGTTTACATAATTACATAAAAAATTGAAAAATCAAGAAAATCCCAAAAACATAAAAAACTAAAAAAAAAAAAAACAAAATAAAAAAGAAAGAAATTAATAAAGTTGAATTGGGTTAATATCATTTTAGGATCACACAAAACTTAAATGGAGTCATCTAGTGTATCACAGTATTTTTATGTTAAGTGATGTGATTGGTACTAAGTGTATTTAATTCGATCGACATTTGGCTAAATTCAATGGGTGAGATAAGTGTTGAAATGAAACCAACAACTTGTTGATTGGTCTGGCACATGTTTATAGTTTGAACTTTGAAAAGGTCGTGGGTTGACCCTTGGGGTGCATTTTAAGATAGTCACGTGGCTGAGGCAACAAAAAATATGATAGGCTCATTCTGCCAAATCCCATTTACTTCTATCCTTCTTTACGTTAATCTTACTGATCTTTATCATAAAACCCCATAATTGTAAGATTTACATGAAAAAGAAGAAGGAGCTATTCTAGGACCAAATTGGAGATTTTCTTAAAGTCGATTTAAGCTTATCTCTTAGTTGGAGTCTATCTTTAAGAAAAATCATATTAAAACAGGGGACACGTTTTCACAATCAGGGGGAAGATCATCTTCTTCCCCATTCTATTTCTCTCTCAAGACTGAAGGACTCGATCTTCATCCTCCTCCCCAGTCAAGGTCTTTGTCTCTCTAAAACCAAAGCTCTCTTTCTCTAAACCAAACTCATCATCTCCATTGATTTACAAGCACCATTCAGCCTCACAACTAGAGCCCATTACCGCACCGAGACACCAAACGTGACATTGCCTCATCTCCAACCTCCATCATGCCAGACATCTACGGACCATGACCTCCTCCTTTCCGCCACCATCATCTCCTTCAAACCTCCCAATGAACATCGAATCGACTCAACTCAACCGCGTGACTTGATTGATAACGACATATTGACTGAACCATCTCCAAATTGTCACCAAACCATTGAATCCACTTCTACCACGATAAAGCTGCTTGAGATTTGGTCAGTACACCGACAAACATCCCCTATTCAGCCGTTATTGCGATCACAGCTTGATATCCAAGAGAAAAGAAGACCAGTGGCCACCGAACTTAGTTACCCTTCCCCGTTTTGTTTTGCATTACAAGATCTGTCTTTGTCTATTTAGGTAGGTTTATAGTTTTGTTTTAGATTGTATGTTATTTGCTTAGTTTAGTTTATATTATTATTGTTATTGTTAATACCTTCTATATGTTTGATGGATAAAGAACGTGTGTCAATTAGACAATGTTAAAAACAAAATACAATTAAAACATCTTTGTCCAATGTTACTGACTTAGGTTTCCTTTTTGCGGGTTGTGGTGTTTCTTATTATAGTCCCTATAATGTTACTGACTTAGGTTTCCTTTTTACAGTGTTTTATTTTATGTGTAGTCACTAATTATGAATTTGCCTATATTTGCATTTTAGAAATACTGGGTTCATATTGCATGGAAAATCAATTTTGCCATGTAGACGTATTTTCATAAATAAAATTGCATTAATTTGGTGTTTTATAAAAATTAAGCTATGCATAGATTTACAAATTTGGACCTTTAAATTTAGGCATCCTAGGATTTTTCATTAATAAAATTAATTTGATAAAACACTTAAACCTGAAAATTTTTGGAGATTAAAATTTATCTATAAACTAAAGTTTTATAAAATCAAACGAACTACGATGATTTGATTCTGGCATAGCGGATACGTAGGCACCTGTAGAGTAACCACAAAAAAAAAAAAAAAAAATTTCATATCATTGTATTTTTTGCATTTTTATCATATTCCATATATTACTAACATATGTATGATTATTTTATATGTTTAATATTGCTTATTATTCCCTAATGATTTTTACTAACTTTATCCATTTTTTGCTCTTTAAAGGTATTTTGAATTTTTTACTAATCTCATATATTTTAGGTTTTCAGGAATATTACGTATTTCATGTAATTTTTATTCTTTATAATTTATCTTTATTTAGTGTAATTATATAAAAGATTATTAAGGCCCATTTAAATTTTAAAAACCCATAAGTGGTACCTTTTTAGGTGTAATAGGATAGTCCGGGTTTAGAATCTTTTGGTTAAATATTTTTTTTTCTCAAAATTACTTTTTTAGAAAAATTCTATAGACTAGTATAGCTTAAATTAGGGTTGACCTACCTAGCTAATCCTAATTTTATTATATTTCCAACTTATTTCAGTGGTGGCTCCGAGTCAATTTTTTTAAGAGTTAATGTCGAAGTTGGTACCTCAACTTTGCCTGAAAATTTAATTAAACACCTGAACTTTTGAAAATTCAATTTCGGTACCTAATTGAACCTTTTGAGGTCATTTTTCGGTATCTATTTTAACGGTGTTAACTTTTTTTGCTGATGTGGACGTACAGACTAATCATGTCGTGACACATGTCATCCAACATAGCATCCTATCATTTTTTTATTCATTTTTTCCTTCCGACGTGGAATTTATATTTTTCGTTATAATTTTTATTTTTTATAATTAGTATTATTTCAATTTTAAAAGAAGATAATATTTAAACCAATTCCAAGCCTATTTTC
This sequence comes from Combretum micranthum, assembly GCA_024138025.1. Classification (NCBI taxonomy): domain Eukaryota; kingdom Viridiplantae; phylum Streptophyta; class Magnoliopsida; order Myrtales; family Combretaceae; genus Combretum; species Combretum micranthum. Next base: position 173,141 of record JAMXBD010000264.1, read on the forward strand.
TAACCTGCCTACACAAACCCAACAACAAAGGCCATACTCTTTCATAAGTTTTTATTTCTCAATTAAAATTTACTCTAATTTTGTTTATATATAAGTCTATTTGTTAAAATTTTTTCCATGTGGGACATCTTGAAAGCCTAGTTATCCTCATTGTGACCTTAGGAATGCTAGCACACACCTTTAGCTTGTCCATGGATATAGTGGAATCAATCATTGTTTCAACTCCTATGTGACTTTTATATTTATCTTTTCAACATATATTTCTTAACAAGGTATCTATTTGATTGAGCAACAATAAAAAACAAAACAGATTAATACTGGAATTAGCTCTCCAATAAGTTTAGTGATTGATTTTTCAATATAAATACTTTGAAAACCCCATTCATAAAAATCCATCACAACAATTTCTTCTTGTCTTCCATCTTCCTTAACACAATGTTTTCACTCACAAATATGCCATCAACAACCTCGGTATTGTCAACATACACCGCCTTCATAGCATTAGCCATGCTCATTTGTGCAGTGCTTAATGAGATCCACACCCTAACTCTCCAATTCATACCCTAACAATTGAAGGACAGAATCCAATCACGTATGGATTCAGTTTTCAGCAATTTTTCATTCTAGATGACTCTAGTCATCGACGAATACAAAGGAATCTCCATTAATGAAGTCTACAAAGCTTTTGAGACCTACCTAAGCATAAGGGTTGGTCCATCAACGAAACAACTCAATGTTGATAAGGACTCAACAGAGAAGGAAATCTCCATCACCATCCACAAGGGCAAAAAGATTGTGGATACATATGAAGGTATCAAACTTGTTTGGGAATTCATATCCATCTAGTCTAAAATGTCAATCGTAGATTACAAAAATGGTGTTTCGCTCGAGAAGTCAGAGACTAAATCATTCCACTTGAACTTCTACTGGAAGCACTATGAAACGGTGCTGAATGAGTACTCACCATATGATTGGCTTGTTCCCCCAAATGAATTCCAGTACAGATATGAGAGGGAAAAATAAATAAATGAATTGTTGTTCTTGTTTTCAATTACCTTCATGCTCTACTGCTTTTACTGTGTTGTGTTAGGGTGGAGATGGTTGCTACTACTGTTGGAGAAAAATGAAGCTACTATTGCGCATGTGTGGTCAGCATGTAATAAGGGAGTTCGGTTAGTGCTTGATTTTGGCATCCTAGTGGCTGCTTCATTCCTGATCAGAGATAGATGCTGATCATGTCGGTGTAAGGAAGCTTATGCTCCAGCAGTTGCTTGGGTTGGCGTTATGTGTCCATTATGAGCAATGGAACTGCTATCCATCCATGTTTTGCTTGGGCATGGGGCGGTCGAGTAAGCATTTAGACTATTGTGTGCATATGCATGCTCGATCTAGGATCCAAGGGCCTCTTGTCTATAATGGTGGAGTCTTACATCGGTCAAGTGTTGGCAATAAACCTTTTTTATTATAAAGTAGCAAAAGTTAAGGTTAAATTAGTTTGAAAAATTCATTAAGGGAGAACTTAGGAGTATAATTAAGTTTGTGAATGGCCTTGAGAGGAAAAAATGAAAGTAAGTCTGCGTGTAAAGCTGGGCCGTTTAAAGGCCCAAGCCAATTTTGTTAAAGATATTAATAAATAAAATAAATTATAATGAAAATATAAATATAAATAAAAATTTCCACGTTGGAAGGGAAAAATAAATAAAAAAAAATGATAGGATGCCATGTTAGATGACACGTGTCATGACGTGATTGGTCCGTATGTCCACGTTAGTCATAAAGTTTACACTGTCAACAGAGGTATAAAAAATGACCTCAAAAAGTTCAATTAGGTACTGAAATTAAACTTTCGAAATGTCAGGTGTTTAATTGAATTTTTGGGTAAAGTTGAGGTATTAAATTTGACATTAACCTTTTTTTTAATGATTTTTCAAAAAGAATTTCAAAAACTTTCTTTAATTATGTTGAGTATCAATATTAAGTGGGCTGGGCTTAATGTGGATCCAATTAAGGAAAAGGAAACTTTCACGCTTGATAGTTGTATCGCCTTAAATAGTGTTTAATACATGCATTAGAGAATCCTCGTAAGTTATTTAATCATTGACATTCATCTCAATGTGATTGCATTAAGAGAGCATTTAGAGTACTTGAAAAACGATTTCCCATTAACATCGAGTGCCATAAAGAAGCATTATTTGTGTCGGAACATAATGCAATAATGTTGTGATGGGACTTTGTGAAAAAACCAAAATTGATTAGGAAAAGATCAAGAATAAATGGTTGAAGATTATCAAGCCTAATTTTTATGAAGTATTCGATTTGTTATTGAAGTGGAATTTATTCGGGTGTGTTCAATATGTTGAAGTGGAGTATTGTGTGTGAGGGAACTTAGAAGTTGGAATGGTTATTGTTGTTTTTTTTTTTTTTCTTTTTAAAGAACAAAAATGTCAAGCCCATCAACTTGATCCATTCAAGACTGAACATGTTATTGTTGGTGCATTATCATCTACCATATGTAAGAGAGAGCATTTTTGTTGAAGCTCTTTTTTGTTAATTGAAAGATGAAATAAAATGAAAGTGTAATTTATTACATTTCCTTATTGTTTCTCTTCTTTTCACTTTATTTATATTTACCAAGCAAAGGAAATAGAAATAATTTCCTTCATTTCTTTTATGGTAAATTACATCAGAATAATCACAATGTTTGGGGTAAATTCATTTTAGGTCACAACGTTTTAAAAAGTTCAAAAGATGTTATAATATTTAGTGAGTAGATTCATTTTAGGTTACAAATTTTTTGAGTGGTTCAAAAAGAGGTTACAACGTTTAGAGAAGTAGATCAATTGAGGTCATCATTAGCATATGTCAATAGGATAAATATTCAATTAAAACTTAAAAAACCCTTCTTTTAAGATCCCATTAATATATATCAATATGAGAAATATTTAATACTTTTCCAGATGTTGTTATTGAACCATGTGGAGACTACAATCTTGTCTTGGTAAGAAAATGTATTGCATAAATGCTTCATAACTTTGTTAAGTTACATTTAATAAGCAAAACTTGTTTTTAATATGTTTGAGCTATATGCGCATATATATATTTGTGTTTTTTGTTTGTGCTTGTTGTTGTAAGTTGCTTCAAGCACTTTTTAGGCTTTAACTTCTTTGAGATCTTTTAAAGATCAAAACATGAAAGTTGTAGATTTTTCTTTAAGATTTCTATAGCATCTTGAATCACTTTGATTGGGATCTAGATGAGAGAGATATGACCAAAAGACAAAACAATATCAAACCAATCAGGGGCTACCATAGATAAGACCATGCCTCGGTTCAATTTGGACCACCTCACCAGTAAGCTCTCTCTAGGCCAAAAAATAGCTATTATAGACTTTGAAATTCAACTGTTGGTGGCTGTATTAAGGGGCAATGGACTAGCTTATTTTGAGAGCTTATAAATAGAAATATTGGGTGTTTTTATATAAGAGAGTGAAGCTTAATAGGTTGATAGTATGTCAATATACTCTCTCATTTATATTAGTATTTAGATTATTGAAATTGTGAATAGTATCATAGTATGCTTAGTTGAATTTGTTGTAAGACGCTATTCGCACATGTATTTAAGCATTGTTTAGTGAAGTTTTTGCGTGTTTGAGATAATAGGTGAAGTCATCATTGTGAGACAATTGTTGTGAAGTCCTCTTATTTGAGGCAATTATTTGCTGAATGAAGTGTGAAGTACTTCTTAAGTGAGGCACTTTTATGGATCGTGGAGACTAAGGGGTAGGCTGAACTCCATGTTAATGCTAGTATGATTTTTTCCTTTCTTTATCTCGTTATTATTATTGTTATAATTGCATGAATTGGGCATAATTGGAAAAAGAGATAATAATTGGTTAAATAAAGTTAAAATTGGTTTATAAAACCTCCTTGTAGATTCTACATGCGCGTGTCAACAAGCCTAGTGGTGCTAAAATTTTTTAACAGTTGTGACATCTTTTGAACTTTTTGAAACATTGTGATCTTCTGGTGTAATTTACCATTTCTTTTCATTTTTACTTTTTATATCGAAATATGGTAAAATTTTCTCTTTCTTTAGTTTCCTTTATTTTCTTTCCATGTCCATAATTTTCCATAGCTTTCCACTTTCATAATAGTTGCCAAACACAACATTAATTTAGGTTCCCTTGGGGTGAAAAAGAAAAAGGAAACCTAACCCTTACCTTATCATGTTTGTATTAGTGATTAATGTCTTTAGTTCTCTTTCATTTTCTTCCATAAGCACCTAAACTTTTATGTCAAACTAAACTCACACTCTTAATTCACACCTTTACTAAGTTCTCTTTCATCTCATGTTTCTCTTTCTTTTCTTTCCTTTTTTCAAGCTCTATACTCTTAGCCACTCTTTCATCTTTCAATCGCTTCTTAATCTCTAGGTTAGTAAATGCAATGTTTAATAAAATGTATGGTCATTTCTTCTTCTCAACATACTTATTGTGTAGTATATATGATCTAATACTGGGAATTTACAAGATAGATTTAAGTAGCAATATTAATTTGTTTGTAGGAAACCATTTCCACAACTCTTTTGTTTATGGTATGCATATATGTAATTAAGGTCCGTTTGCTAAATTATTTTGATTTAACATCTCATATAATTGTACAAGTAAAAATGCTAATAATAGAAGTTTATCTTTTTCACGATATTATAACAAGGGAATAGGGTTTTGAACCTTGCACCTTCTACTTGGGAGTTCAAAGATAATGACATTAGACTACATGACCATTGTCAATAATAGCAGTTTATTATGAAAAATAAAATATGAATAAATAATCTTTTTCAAAAAAAAAAAAATGTTTGGGGGAAATGGCAAATTACCCCCTTAAACATTTATCTGAGTGTAGATTCACCCCATAAACTTTCAAAGGGAGCCTTTTGACCTCTTAAGCTTTCAAAAATTGGCATAGTTAAAGACATTTAACATTTTCCTTTAAAACAAAACGAGGAAAGTTGCAAAATACTCCTCAAACTTTTATTTATGTGTAGATTCACCCTATTAATTTTAATCTATGTGCGGATTTACCCCTTAATTTAATTAAGAAATCTTAACTATCCTTAATCCTACCAATTTATGAAAGTTTGAGGGGATTAAGAAGTTCATTTTGAGGGTGAATCTGTACCTTTATAAAAGTTTAGAGAGTAATTTGCAAATTCCCTAAAATCTAAACAAACAGGTAGATTTTCTTAAAAATGGTTCATTAAGAGTTTGAGGCAAATCACTATAAACGTAGTTAAATTCAATTCTTGTACTAAATCAAATTGAGTCACACCTAGAATAGTTTAGTCGAAGACTTCAAACCGTTAAAAGTAATTTGATGTACTAAGAGTTTGAATTAAACTGCCAAATATGACTCTATTCAAATCAAGCTCCAGACTAAACCATAATCACTTTTATTGGTTGATTACAGTGAGATTCTACTGTTATTATTATATTGCGTGGCTATTGGTGGTGGTGGGTTGCTTAATCAATAAGACACTTCTTTATTCAATTTTTTCTTTTCAAATTTATTTTTGATAATTTTATCATCATTTTATTAATTAGATCGATCTTGATATTTTAAACTCAAAATAGACTATGAGCCCATGGCATAATAATAATAATAATAATAATAGGTTTATTCGTAATACAAATTAAAATCACCCAAAAAATTCCCTTTATTCTAGTTGATCAAAGCCAATTCCAAAGCATAAAAGACCACCAAACACCCGAACCACCATGCCATGTTTCGCTGTTTGCCAGCCCGAAGACCTTCTCCTTCGAAATCTTCACGAAACCCGACCTCTTCTATAACCACATTCATAAAACATTGCCACACTCATCAAACCCCAACCCTTTTTCCTTCAACTCTCAAAACCCACTTCAAAACTTAATCAACAACCTCGAAGCACTCCCGGGACAACCTAAGCAACCCAATATCAGTGACCTATCAACCTCAGGTTCATCTTCGAGCTCCACGCTTTTTCACGATTACTTGGTCTCACGTTATCAAAACTCATACTGCCCAAATGATGCTAAACAGCTTCATTTACATTTACACAAACATGGGTTTCATAATGTTGTGTTCTTGTGCAACACGCTTATTAATTTATACGTTAGAACTGGTAACATGGGCTGTGCCCAGAAAGTGTTTGATGAAATGTCGGAGAGAAACCCCGTCACTTGGTCTTGCTTGATTTCCGGGTACACGCAGGATCGTAATCCAGAAAAGGCGTTTGAGCTTTTTAGAGGAATGGGTTATGAGGGTTTCGTGCCTAATCATTATGTGCTTGGGAGTGTTTTAAAATCCTGTCAGGAGTTTGGGCCCTCTGGGTTAGTCCTTGGCAGGCAGGTGCACGGTTTGATATCGAAAACCCGGTATTCCGGTGATGTCGTGGTGCTGAATGCGTTGATATCCATGTACGGGAGTTGTACATACTCTGAGGATGATGCGTTGTGTGTTTTTGATGAAATAAAGTTGAAGAATTCGGCATCCTGGAATAGTGTTATATCGGTTTGTTCTCAGAGAGGAAATGTGGATTCTGCATTTGATCTGTTCTTGCAGATGCAGAGGGATGGTGGTCTGGGTTTTGGTTTGAGACCTAATGAGTACACCCTTGGTAGCATGATAACGGCTGCATGTTCTTGCCCTGAATCTGGCTTGCATTTGCTTCAGCAACTTCTTGCCATAGTTGAGAAATCTGGCTTTCTTTCTGATCTTTATGTTGGTAGTGCTTTTGTTAGCGGACTTGCAAGGTTTGGTTTGACAGATCATGCAAAAGTGATCTTTAAAGCATTGAGTGTAAAAAATGCAGCTTCCATGAATGGTTTGATGGTTGGATTGGTGAGGCAAAAACAAGGAGAAGAAGCAGCTAAAGTTTTTGTGATTGCAAGAGACTCGATTAATCCTAATCTGACTCTTTTGTAGTACTTTTAAGTGCTTTTTCTGAATTTGCAGAGCTAGATGAAGGAAAAAAGAAGGGAAAAGAAGTTCATGGATATGTCATTAGAACTGGCACAATAAATGCTAAGGTTGCCATTGGAAATGGATTGATTAATATGTATGCAAAATGTGGTGCTATCAAGGATACTACCTCAGTTTTTTCTTTGATGATTGATAAAGATCCGATCTCATGGAATATCTTGATCTCTGGTTTAGACCAAAATGGCTATTTTGAAGATGCAGCCATGGGCTTCCGTGACATGAAGAGATATGGATTGATGCCATCTAACTTTACTTTGATCAGTGCCTTGAGTTCATGTGCAAGCTTGGGGTGGATTAATCTTGGTCAACAACTTCATGTTGATGGGCTTAAAGTGGGACTTGATTGGGATGTTTCAGTCTCTAACGCCCTTCTTACTATGTATGCTGAAGCAGGATATCTCAGCCAATGCCAGAAACTTTTCTTCTTGATGCCCAGGCATGATCAAGTTTCTTGGAACACTATGATAGGAGCATTTGCTAATTCAGAATCATCAATAGGTGAAGCAATCTTGTATTTCTTGAGCATGATGAAAGTTGGGTGGCACCTAAGTAGGGTTACATTTATAAGCATTCTTGCGGCAGCATCATCCCTTGCACATGTAGAGTTTGGGCATCAAATTCATGCCTTAGTCTTAAAACATGATGTTGCTGATGACATTGATATTGAAAATGCACTGTTGGCTTTCTATGGGAAGAGCGGACAGATATGTGCATGTGAAAAGATCTTCTTGAGGATGTCTGAGAGAAGGGATGAAGTAAGCTGGAATACTATGATCTGGGTACATACAAAATGAATTATTAGCTAAGGCCATGGATTTAGTCTGGTCCATGTTCCAGCGAGGTCAGAGATTGGATTGTTACACCCTTGCAACTGTTCTTAGTGCCTGTGCATCAGCTGCAACGTTAGAGCGTGGAATGGAAGTTCATGCTTTAGGCATTAGAGGTCATTTAGAAACTGATGTTGTGGTGGGGAGTGCGTTGGTTGATATGTATGCGAAATGTGGCAGAGTAGATTATGCTTCCAGATTTTTTGAGCTGATGCCTATTAGAAATGTGTATTCATGGAACTCTATGATATTTGGCTACGCGCACCATGGTCAAGGACACAAAGCTTTAGATCATTTTACAAAAATGAAAACGCATGGACAGCAACCGGATCATGTTACCTTTGTTGGAGTCCTATCAGCTTGTAGTCATGTTGGTTTGGTTGATGAAGGGTATCGACATTTCAAGTCCATGAGTGAAGATTATGGACTGACTCCTAGGATGGAGCATTTCTCTTGTATGGTGGATCTCCTTGGTCGAGCTGGTGAACTTGTCAAGATTGAAGACTTTATAAATGATATGCCTGTGCAGCCTAATATATTGATCTGGAGGACAGTCCTTGGTGCTTGTTCACGGGCAAAGAGCTGCAATAGCAACTTAGGTAGAACGGCTGCTGAAATGCTCTTTCATTTAGAACCTCAAAATGCAGTTAACTACGTGCTTCTCTCAAATATGTATGCCTCTGGCGGACGATGGGAAGAGATGGCAAAGGCTAGAAAGGCCATGAAACAGGCTAATGTTAAAAAGGAAGCCGGGTGTAGTTGGGTCACAATGAAGGATGGTGTTCATGTTTTTGTAGCTGGTGATAAGAAACATCCCGAGAAAGATTCAATTTACAAGAAACTTTCAGAACTTAACAGGAAAATTAAAGAAGCTGGTTATGTGCCACAGACGAAATTCGCTTTGTATGATCTTGACACGGAGACTAAGGAAGAACTGTTGAGCTACCATAGTGAGAAACTCGCAGTAGCTTTTGCACTCACTCGCAAATCTGAAATGACTATTAGGATAATGAAAAATCTTCGAGTCTGTGGGGATTGTCACTCCGCCTTTAAATACATATCAAAAGTAGTTGGTCGAACAATAGTCTTGAGAGACTCGATTCGATTTCATCATTTTGAAGATGGAGCTTGCTCGTGCAAAGATTATTGGTAACCGATCAAGAGATCACCCTGCCAAAAGATTGGACTGATGTACATGCACGTGCTTGCTCTTCTTTTTGCTGAATATTAGCAGCAATTCTTTTTGTGTTTATGGAGCTGACACCATTTTACAGAAATTTAGAGCTCTTCCTCCATGCATATCTCAAAAAGGCTTGAGGCAGAATTCTAGTATAAATGGATTGCTTTAATCTGTAATATTATGATCCCTGAGACATTCTTTCACTAGTGCTGAGGAAGATTTTCACAACAGGCGGCCCAACACAACCACGTAGAGTACTAACTTCAATAATTTGAATTATGTATTTTTCAAGTTCTCCATAACTTTTGTTTTATAAGGAAATCCTGAACTTCTGAATGTGTTCATCAGTTCAGGTTGTGCTCATCGATAGGACAAACGACAAACTCACAAGGGGAGGGTACAGTTCTACTGATATTGGAGAAAAAGAACGACACATTTTGTTTGTAATCTATCGTTATTTTCTTTATGACATATAGATGGAACACAATAGGTAAGAAACTTAGATATACAGCAAATACATTCCATGTGCGCGTTTACTTCATGTATTTTGAATCGACTCCAATTAATTAGAAGTGCATATTTAGACTCCTATGAACCATTTGATACCTGATTTTACGTATATTTGGAACTATTTTTTAGCCAAATACATGTAAAATTCTATCTGAAATTCGAGCAATTTAGAAAACTGGTTTAGTTGATTTATTATCTAGGTACAACAAAAGTGGACCAAACTGTTAGCAGCCAGAAGAACCAAACAGGCCCTAAATTAGTGGGAAAATGATTTTCATTGTCGTGTATCAGGACTCATCAATATATGCCATAAGCGGGTCGACTATCTTTAGGACCACTTACGCATTGAAAATTGATAAGAATCGGTGTGAACATATCATAAGAGCAGCCGATTGTGATGTGTTGATAGATCGTTACTCATCATGTGAAAGCAAATGACTTATAGTGTCAGAATTGATGTTTAGTAGCTTAGCTCAGCTGTTCTCCGAAAGGGTAGGGACTAAAGTCTATTTCCTTTAGAGTTTGTTCATTCCTTGGTTTTTTCTTAATATTTTTGTAGTTAAGATAACTAAGTTATTGAGTGTGGCTTTCAATTAAACCTTTTATTAATATTGGTAAGGAATCCACTTTTTCAAGAATATTTGAGACCAAGAGAGAGAGAAACAACCTACCGATAAGTTGTTAAACCACCATTATCAACTCCACTTCTCCCAAACAAGAAACAAGATCAAATGTATAACCATACTAAGCTGATGATCATGATCCCTCTTCTAGGGGCGGTGGCTTTCCTGTTCATCAAAAGGAAGACGAAAAGGAGTTCTTCAAACGAAGATAACAATCGAGATGGTAATAATCAGACCTGAAGAAGCTCAAATGCATCTTTTGCTTATGAGCTTCCTAATGGAGAAACTTATGAAGTGTTTTTGAGCTTCCATGGAGGAGACACTCGTAAAGGTTTCACAGGTTATCTCTATACAAGGTTGAAGAATGCAGGAGTACGGATATTTAGAGATGATGATGCACTTGTTGTTGGGAAACAAATTGGCCGTAAGCTTGATAAAGTGATCGGGATTTGTGCCACGTGCGCCCTTTTTGTTTTTAAAATTATGGTCAAAGGCACATGTACTACATAAGCTTTTGACCTTTATATTTGAAATATTTTTCCAACCTACCATATTTCCATAATTATTATAAAAAATCCCTATTTTCGTACAAAAGCCTCTTCATGTCTCATACGTTGCTACGAAAAAAAAAAAGTTTCGTATGTTCAAAACTTGGTTTTGTTTTATGTGGATGAGCCATCTTGTAATGGGCTTGGCTATATTTCATCTATGGATTGACTCTTTGAATTAGTGTTAGAGTCAGGGGTATTAAGCCCATTTATTTAGAATGTATAAGAGAGATTTAACTTGGTAGTTTTGGAATAGGTATTGCGGAACCAGACTGATTGAGAAAACTAATCCATAGGTGTTAACGCCAAAAAGAGGAATTATCTATCTTGATTTATTGATACATCTCGTCCATTGATTATTGTGATGATCTAATGAATTTTATGAAATGATCATCTTGCTATCCAGAACAAATTCCAAAATATGCATGAAGAACACTCGACTCCTAGTAAAAATTAATAGTGTTGATAGCTAATTTTCTCCACGGGGCCTTCTAGGCTCGATCCAACCTCTTATGCATGCAAGCTGGCCAACCTAAGACCAACTAGACCAGCAAATTGCTAGGCCCATATAGAACCTAATAGTCTTGCCTCGGTGCCCTTCCCACATAAGAGGAAGCCGCCTAGCCTAACCTCAATATTTTAGGCAAAAAGGACAGTTAAACTCAGGACTTTCATAAAAATAAATAAATAAAGAAATAAAGAAAAAGAGATAATTCTAGAAAGATTCATGAATAATTATATCACGTTTACCTGATGTTCACGTGAATACTTCTCGACCTCTTTGCCTCTCCACCTTGCTATTGTGCATCTCTATACACTTACTAACTTAAGCATTGGAGTAACACACACTAAGCCCACATCCAATGTCTACTAATCGGTTTTTTGTCTTGCAGGCTTGTGAATCTTCAACCTTGATGCCCTCCTAGCTAGAGGAAGAGTGGAGCATAGTTCCAAGATTTTTAAAGAGTACAAGCCAAAATCTGCTATGAACAAATAGACAGGTCATAAATGCTAGAGAACTACTAGAACTACTTGTTTTGCTTCTCATATCTCTTACCAATCACATCTCTCTACATGTCATCAAATCAAGATTGTTTCTAAGGCCATCTAAAGTGTAAGATCATAAGAGATGCAAATAAATAAAATCATCCCAAGATACTTGGTAATTGCTTGATATTTTTAGCTTAAGCATGTAAACCCTCATATTATTTAATCGATTTTGTACTCTAAGGTTATCTGTTAGATCATGCCGTGTGCTAAAATTATATTTTTAAATATAATCTATACTCGATTATAGGGTCCCGTCCTTTAATTGGATGGCAACCGCTCTTAATGGGTTTTCGGTACGTATTTCATATATGGGCTTGGCATCTGCATAAATTATCATTTTATCCTGTTATTCTTTCTTGACACATTTAGTTCAAAGTAGACATCATCATGGGTCGGTTCCGAACCGAGAATCGACCTGACCCGTCATCGGCGGTTCCTGAATCGGGAATCGGTCTAGGAATGGCGGGTCTGAACCGGTAAAGGACCCGTCGGTTCTGGCGGGTCCTTACGGTTCTATCCCTAAAAACCGTATGACCTGGCGATTTTGGAACCGCCGATTTAAGAACCGGTAGAACCGGCGGTTCTATACCATAAAAATTATAAAAAAAAGTAAGAAAAAATTATAAAAAATTGTAATTATAAAATAAATATTTAAAACTATTTTTGCATAAATAATAAAAATTTTATTTCTTATTCACAATATTTAATGTGTTATTATTGACAACATAAGTAATAAATACATTTGAAATCATATATTATTAAATTTATGTAGACTTCTAATCAAAGTAGACTTTTTTCTTAACAATGTGTGATTCGTTTTTTGTTATTGAAAATTATTTGTATCTTGAATATTTTGTAGTGTTACATTGCTAATATAACAATTAAAAAAGTGCAAGTGATTGTATATAATAAATAATAATAATAGAATTTTTTTAAACTAATGCTATGAACAATTATTGTTAGGCTCAATGTTATTTCAAGTTAAAAATTTATTTTGCATTTTTTTTAAATTAAATTAAGTAAATTATTTAATTGATTTTTTATTTTTTTTCATGGTTCCCGGTTCTTCTAGAATCGGAACCGAACCGTGGGAACCGACGGTTCTAAGAACCGGGAACCGGACCGGCTCTCAAGGTTCCGGTTCCGGTTCCACCACTTTTGAAACCGGGAACCGGCAGTTCGGGTCCAGTTAAGTTCAAAGGACTGAGGGCACATCATTTTAATTATATCCCTAGTATGAAGGTCAGGAAGATGGGTATCACTAAGGCTCGGGAAATAAACGAGAGTGTCGAACTTGAGTTCAACTATGGGCAGCAATTGTTATGCTGAACCACGTATTTTATACTAATGCGTAAAAAAGGGCAATATATTATTTATGTGAGAAATGGGAAGTTTATACCGATGTTAATTAGCATTTGTTGTAATAAAAAGAATATAAAAAAATAAAAATAATCTCTCTAAACTTTTATTGCCATATGAATTTATCTCATTAATTTTTAAATATTATAATAATATATCCCCTAAATTTTAATAAATTGACAAATGACTTGTAGAAGTTAAAAAAGAAGGGCTACTGGAAGTTTCATCGCAAAGATGCTCAGTCGTTGTCGTCATGAAAAATTAAGTCAAAGAACGAGGTGTGAAAGGTCTCATAAGATGGGGCCAGAATAATTGCAACTCCTCTTTACATATAAAACAAAATCAGAAGACTTGGAGACTAAGTCTCGCTTGTCCTTATCAATTAGTATAACAAAGATACACATTCTTTTGAGGCTATTAGATGCAATCGGGTTAATTATTAATAAATTTTCGACCCGTTTAATTCGATCAAAACTCTATAAGGTTGAATCCTATAAGATAATAGGATTGAATTTGTATATAGATAAAAGTCCTATAAGGTATTAGGGTCGGGTTTGGATACTACTAAAAACCTACTCGATCTGTTAGTCCTAACAAAAAAAAAATTATAATATAAATAAATTTACTAAATATAAATATAGTAACAAGCTAAATTTTAAAACATATTAGCAAGAAAGAAAATTGCTATATTATTAGATTATTATTTTATTAGCTTAAGTCTACTGAATTTATTAAAAAAAAATAAGCAAGACAGGTTCGAGTTGATAATTAGGCGGATGATCCGTAGGTAATCGGGTAAACAGTCAGACGGGTAATCAAGCGGATGGCGGGTTTTAGAATAAAACCTGTAGGGCGGGTTTGGATATAGAAGAAAAACCCTACAGGATTATTGGTATGCTCTATAGTGTAGCGGGTTCATATTTGAATTCATATGACCCGTTCGAAACCCGATCCGATTATATCACTAGCTATCATAGATAGTCTAGGAGCCAGGTCCGACATCTTGAGGATAAATCCTTGGATGTCATTGCAATGGACTAAAGGAGGAACATATAGTTCTTGTTAATGTCTCGGAAGTATTAGAGATTAGGAAACTAAGGAAAAGTATTATATAACAAAGAAGGATAAATCCTATGAAAACCAAGGAAAAATAGTGAAAATAGGTACAAAATATGCGTTTTGGTTATTTAATAAGATATAAAAACATAAGATGAAATGGATACAAATATTTTTATTCTAATTTCTATCATTTTTTCTCTTCGCTTTAGAGAGAATTGTAGAAAGAATTTTGAATTACTAAAAATCCTAGTAACTACTAACTACGTTCATTAAATTAAAAAAGAATGGGTCATACCATTCATTGAATAATGTTGACCTTTAATTTCTTTCATACAAAAAATTTGGAAAAATGACCCACAACATGTACACAAGTATAATTAAGCAAAAAGCTTGAATTTTAACTCAAATTGGAGTTGTATTGAATAAGCTCGTTTTTTGAATTTGAATTGATCAAGCGCATTAGCTCAATTTGTTTAAAAAATATTTTTTAATAAGATTAAAAAAAATCAGTATTCAAATTTAAAGTTAAACTTGGTTTGGCTCGTGTGGTCATTAAGCTAAATCTATATGAAACTAGATCTTAACATGATAAATTATTCGAATCCCAAGGACAAACTTGATTCGACTATTCTCAACTTAATTCAAGTAAATACTGAGTCGGATTTAAGTAAATTGTAAATAGTTATGCTCTTTTATCCTCCAAATTACTTTATAAAGTTCTCTTTACTCCGCATCTTAGGATTTTCATAGAGCCTCATAATGATATATTATCTTAATGGATTCTTTCTTTCAACATTCTTTGCTTTGTTTATAAATTTTTTAAAAATAAAATTAAAATATAATTTCTATTTATAAGTAGTCAAGATTGACTGATTAAATATTGGATCTAAGCTACAAATAAATGCTTATTTAGGAACACAATTTTATCTATTAAAATGCTTAATGTAAGAAATTTCGCGAAAAACTATAAATTGAAAATAGGTTAGTTAGTCCAAGTTTGAGGTAAAAGGCGCGAGAAGCGCATGATAGCTAGAAAGTAGAAACCGTCGAAATCAACTTTTTTGTCTCACATTTCATTGTCCCAAATCTGACGCAGCGTTTGAATCCACTTTAAAAAGTGGAAACCGATGGAAATGAAATGGAAAGGATAATTGTGTTTAAAAATTAATAGAAAATTGTATAAAGAAAAGATAGTGTAAAGTTTTCCCTCTTTAAATTACTTTTTTTTCTCTTTAAAATTAGAAAGAAAGTAATAAAAAATAATTAAAGTGTTAAATTATCATCCTTACTAATACTTTCTAAAAAAATGATAGAGGAATAATTTCATCAATCACTAGTTTTATTTATCTTCTTTTCCTTTCATTTTTTTTATATGCTACCAAACATAAAAAAAAATTTCCTATTCATTTTCATTTCTACTCTTTTCTTTCCATCCATTTCTCCTTTCTTCCTGATCGAGAATAAAGCAATAGTGTGTGGTTTCAACTGGATAGAACTCCCTATTGAGATGATTTTTTTTTTCTTTTTTAGAAAAAGATAAAAATTTCTTAATTATAGGCCTTGGACTAGACATCACCATGGAGTGGTTTCGAACCACGAACTGCCCTGAACCGTCCCTGGCGGTTTTGTACCCAGGAACCGCTCCTTCGGGGACGGTTATGAACCATCGAAGGACCCATCGAATCCAGCAGGTCTTAGCGGTTCGTCTATGCGGAACCGGCGGTTTCATTGGTTCCGACCCGCCATATAAAAAAAAAAAAAACACAAACGCACACACACAAAATGATTTTGGTGTTTGGGGGAGGGGGAGAGGGGGTGGGGGCCTGGTTTGTTTTATTAAAAAAAAAAACTTGGTTCACAGTTCACATAAAACCGGAATCGAAACCATCAGAACCGATCTGAACCGTGCCAATGTCTACCTTGGACGATGAATCCATTTGTCTTAGAAACTTGCCTCTCATATTTTGCCAATATGTAACATGAGGTAAACTTTTTTATGCTAATAGGTGAGACTTATCTCTCATCTCTTATCTACATATTTACAGCCACAACAAGTAAATCTCGTTTCATCTACATCTCTAATATAAAAAAAAAAAAAGATAATTTTTTTTACTAGGAAGCGAGTAGGGGTTTAATAGGTGAAAGATTAATTCAAAAAGGAAATAAGAAAAAAACCCAATCTTGACGGGTTCATATCTAACACATCGATATCTCTTATGCTCAGCTTTTGCAATAAATCAACATTGGGCAAATAACATTGGAAGGTCCCAACGTTTAGGAGTATATTCATTTGAGGTCTCAATGTTTCGAGTTGTTCAAAAGAAATCCTAGTATTTGGAAAAATAGGTCAATTAAGGTCTCCATTGACATGTGTTAATAGGAGAAATATTTAATTAAAACTTTCAGAAGACCCAATATGTTATAACACGTGTCAATGGAAATTTCAATTGACCACTTCTCTAAATGTTAGAACCTCTTTTGAATCACTCGAAACGTTAAGACTGTAAATAAACTTTTCCTCAAATTTTGGGATCTTCCGTTATAATTTACCCAATCAATATTACCCTGATGTAGCGAAGCTTGGGTTAGCAAATTAAGTGTAAAAACAAGACAATTTAGATATGGTTTTTTTTTTTCGCTCTATCATTCTATATTGAATTTGGGGTTTAGGATTGGTGATTTTAGTCTCACTATAATATCCACCAGTCACTTGATTTTTCTTTTCTTTTTTTCTGGTCAAAATTAATTAATTTTAGTATAACAATTATGAATTTGTGATAGTATGTTATGATAGTCAATCACATTATAGCATAGTGACAGCTCTCATGGTCTCTTAGATAAGAAGTATTATATTCAAATCTCTTTGTAATGGCCAAAAAAAGATAGTTATCATAATAATTTTTTTATACGATGTTATTTATGCGGGAGTTTACAAGATACCAATTCATTGTTTTAACAAATGTTGTCATTGTAGCCTATTTGTTAAAAGTGATAATTTAACTAATGTATGATAATAGAATGGAGTGAGTTAGTTAAAACAGCTTTCAAAATTAGAATCGAGTACAAAAAGGAGGTAAAGGAAATAAATTTTATTATCCCTTATTTGTCATAATGAAATTGTAAGATGATTTGTAAGAATTCTTATATGATAGTGAATTTTACTAGCTGTCATTGAGATTGGAGTTATGATTAACGGTGGTTGGCTTTTAGATATTATATAAGGTTTACATATTGCTTGCTAGTGATTGCTTGGGCTCACACCTCATTGATCGTAACCAAAAGAGCTTAGACAAAGATTCGATATTCCACTGAAATAACAAGCGCGAAATTTCATCGAGAGGATGCTCAAAAGGAGCAGCTAGGATAAGGTCAGGGAACGAGGTGTGAAAGATCACTTAAGTTAGGGAATAACATGCGACTCTCTTCCTATCTCAAGAATGAAAATAATGTCATAAGACTTAGAAATTAAAGTCTTAGGCTTCCTTAAAAACATAAATATATATTTGCAACACAACGTCATATTGCACTGTCATGTTTGATTTCATCATCTTAATGAAGTCCTCACATTTCTTCTCGAATTCAGGATCATAATAATCAACCTGTTCTTGCTCTTCTTCTTTATCGTCGTGACGATCATCAACCCCTAACCCATCTGTTACTGTAATCGCGAATGTCTCGTCTCGTTGCTCTTCCAGTACCTCACCAGCGTCGATTGTAATCGATAATTCATCATTTTCATTTTCTTCCTTAACAGCAACCAGAGCAAGACAGTCTTCATCTTCAGATTCTATGGTTGTTTTTTCTCCCTTGGATGATGTTTCAGTCGGTACTATCTCGCGTTGTTGATCATTTTTCGAGCGTATTATCCATGAAGATGTTCTTGTCTGGCTGATGATCTTCAGCATGATAATTATAACACCCTTTTGGTTCTATAGGCTGTCTAGTGGTACTCAGACCAGAAATAGTGAGAATAAATCCTAGGATGCCATTACAGAGGAGGAACATGTAGTTCTTGTTATTCACAAATTCGTCTCAACATGTTCAATAACCATATTAACACAATAGAAATTAAAGCGGAAGCAAAAATGAACGAATCACATACCTCTAGCATTGCAAATAAGATGGAAATGATACTCAACAATGGTTAGTTTCTGATTTCGGTTTTGTGCTTCTAAACCTTTCTTCCTCAATATCGATGGTGTAATTTTTTAAAAGAACAAGAATAGGCTTAAGAACCCCCGAAGATGATATATATATTGACTCAATCTATCAATGAGTCAGTTGTTGGGATGTAGTTAACCGCTCCCAAATGTTGGAGGAGCATTATCCATGTTCCTAATATAGTGGGATCATGGACCACCATCTGGTTGTTACCAAAATTATTGGAGAAAATCCAACATTATCCAACATTCTCCCACTTGGTCCATGTATTTCATAATATGTATTAATAAGAAACAAAATACATGAATCATGGCGATAGGTTCTCTAATGATGAGTATTATCTTCCATATTTACAATGCATCATGTTTCTGAAGTGCATACGAATTAATAAATAAACCCAATGCTTATTCGAGGTCCAAACTTAATGATATTTCTCAAAAAAATGAATAAATAAATGATACGTGTACACAAAACCATATGAGAAAGCATCAACAGAATAAGAGTTTCATTAAACATCAAATGCATGTACCATAAAAGACTACATCATGGGACCAAGTCTCGTTCTCACTACATGATCTATAAATTATTTTGTGGCATGCCTTTAGTTAAAGGATCAACTATCATTAACTCAGTGCTAATGTGCTCGATGACCACTTTCTTTTCCTTAATATGTTCTCTTATAGCTAAGTATTTGATGTCGATATGCTTACTTCGATTACCGCTTTTATTATTTTTAGCCATAAACACAACATTTGAGTTATCGCAGTATAGTCTCAATGGCTTAGAAATAGAATTGACAATTCTAAGCCCAGACATGAAACTCTTAAACCATACACCACGTGAGGTAGCCTCAAAGCAAGATACAAACTCGGCTTCCATAGTGAACGTACTAGTCAAGGTCTGTTTCACACTCCTCTAAGATACAACTCCACCGGCAAGCATAAAGATGTGATCAGATGTTGATTTACGTGAATCAACGCAACCAGCAAAGTCCGCATCAGAGTATCCAATAACCTCCTGTCAGTCAGTCCGTCTATTCATAAGCATGTGATCCCTTATTCCTTAAACGTATCTCATTACCTTCTTTGTAGCTCTCCAATGGTCAATACCTGGGTTTCTCTGATATCTCCCTAGCATCCCAACAAAAAATGCAATGTCAGGTCTGGTACAGACCCGAGCATATAGAAGGCTTCCAACGGCTGAAGCATAAGGGATGTTTTTCATTGGTTCCCTTTCAAGCTCATTTTTGGGGCATTGACTTAAGTTGAATTTGTCACCCTTCACAATGGGTGCCACACTTAGTGAATAATTCCTCATTCGAAATCTCTCTAAAACATTGTTGATATAGGTCTCTTGAGACAAACCTAAAATGTCTCGAGATCTTTCCCTATGGATCTTAATGCCAATGACATAAGATGCCTCACCCATATCCTTCATATCAAAGTTCTTCGAGAGGAATTGTTTCACCTCATATAGCAAACCCCTATCATTGGTTGCAAGCAAAATGTCATCCACATATAGCACAAGAAAACAAACTTTACTCCCACTGACTTTTTGGTATATACATTGATCCATAATGTTCTCTTCAAAACCAAATGAAGTAACGACATAATGGAATTTTAAATACCATTGATGGGAGGCTTGTTTTAATCCATATATAGATTTATTAAACTTACAAACCAAATGCTCACCATTACTAGTGAAGAATCCTTCTAGTTGTTTCATGTAAACCTCTTCCTCTATATCACCATTAAGGAAAGTCGTTTTCACATCCATTTCGTGCAACTCTAAATCAAAATGTGCAACCAATGCCATAATTACTCGAAGGGAATCTTTCTTTGATACAAGAGAAAATGTCTCTGTGTAGTCAATTCCTTCTCTCTAAGTGAATCATTTAGCGACGAGTCTTGCTTTATGTCTCTCAACATTGCCTCATGAGTCCTTTTTTGTTTTGAAGACCCATTTGCATCCAATGGCTTTTACACCATTAGGCAATTTGACAAGATTCCAGACTCTATTTGATGCCATCGAATCCATCTCTTCTTTCATGGCATTATGCCATAAGTTCAAATCCTTAGAACTCATGGCTTGTGAAAACGTCTTAAAATCATTTTCGGCTCCAACATTGTAGTCAGACTCCTGCAGATACACAACATAGTCACTAGGAATTGTTGCTTTCCTTACTTTAATAGATCGTCTTAATGCTGCATCAACATTCTCTTGAGGAATTGAATCATGTTAATCAGCAAGTTGTTCAAACAACAACGACCAGTCCGCTACTTGAAGTGGTACATTGAGCATCTGTATGATCTTTCTCAGAATTAATGGGGTGAGATTTATCGCTCCCACTAATCAAGTCATTCTCAAGAAATTTTGCATTTCTTGATTCCACAAACCTAATGCTATGAGATGGACAATAAAATCTATATCCATTAGACTTTTCAACATATCCAATGAAATATCCACTAATAGTCCTTGGGTCCAATTTCTTCTCTTGTAAATTATAGACTCTTACTTTAAACGAACATCCCCAAACACGTACATGTCGAAAACTCGATTTCCACCATTTGAATAACTCAAATGGTGTCTTTTCGACAACCTTGGTTGGAATTCGGTTCAATATATGCTATCGTTTTAAGAGCTTCAGTCCACAATGAGTTAGGAAGCTTGGAGCTTGCAAGCATGCTCCATACCATGTCTAATAATGTTTGGTTTCTCCTTTCAGCTACTCCATTTTGACATGGAGAACGTGGTAAATTGTATTGGGCAGCAATCTCATTCTCTTAAAGAAACCTTGTAAATGGACTAGTTGCTTGTTCACTCTCTGTGTATCTACCATAATACTATCCGCCTCTATCGGATCTCATGACTTTAATTTGTTTTCCACATTATTTCTCTACTTCAGCTTTAAATACCTTAAAAGCATCTAGTGCTTCATTCTTGTTGTTAAGCAAGTAGAGATACATATATCGCGAGTAATCATCTATGAAAGAGTCAAAGTATTTATCATGATACGCATCCATATCTGGACTACAAATGTCTGTATGTATGATCTCCAATAATTTAGAACTCCTTTTGGCATCCTTCTTTGTCTTGTTAGTCCATTTTCCATAAATACAGCTTATACGAGTCTCAAAATTAATGAAATTTAAAGTACTAAGTATCCCATCATTCACCAACCTCTTAATTCTATCAATAGAGATATGTCCTAATCTCCGATGCCACAACATAGAGTATTCTTCATTCACAACATATCGTTTAGTGCCAACCTTTTCATGAACATGCATAATAGTATGGTTATCATCATTTCATAAATTAAGAAGAAAAATACCATCAGACAAGGTACCATATCTAATAACATCATATTTATAGAATAAATTAAATCCAGAGTTTGAAAAGTTAAAGGAATAACCATCTGATAGAAGTTTAGAAACTGAAATTAAATTCCTAGAATAACCAGGAATATAAAATGTCTTTTGCAAATCTAAAATGTAACCACTACTGAAAACTAAGCTGCACATCCCAATAGCCTCCACATGTGAGGACATCTTATTGCCTGATTAGATGCTACACTCACTTCCCACTGGTTTCCCCAGGTCTACTAAATTCTGCAATAAATTGGTCACATGGATTGTAGAACCAGAATCAATCCACCATGTGTTATAATTAACATCAATCATATTGGATTCATAACAAATAAATGAAAGTTGAGTGCCTTTCTTATCAAGCCACTACATGAACTTGGAGCATTGTTTCTTCATGTATCCCTTTTTTTTTTATAGAAGAAGCACACACTCTCCTTCTTTATGTCCTTTATGGGAGGGATTTTCCCTTTCCCTTTGTCTTTGGCCTGATCCTTCTTCTTGCTCTTTCCATGAATAGTTAAGTTCATTCTTTTCTTTTCCTTTTCCTCCATAAGTAGTTTACCCTCTTCCTGAACACACATGGTCAATAACTCATTGATTGACCATTTATCCTTATGTGTGTTGTAGGACATCTTAAATAGGCTATACTGCTGAGGTAAAGTACAAAGAATGTAGTGAGCCGAGAAGGGTTCTGATAACTTAACTTCCAATGCTTTTAGTTAGGCCGCAATGTCCCTCATGCGCATGATATGATCACGTACACCCTTAATTCCGATGAGCCTCAGAGTTGAAAGTTCTATAATTAAGGTGTTGGCAATTGCCTTGTATGAAGTAGCAAATTGCTCATCAATGGTCTTTAGCAAATCTTAGACCTTTTGATATTGCTAGACGGAGCCCCTTATACCAGCATAAATTTTGGTCTTTATGAACATAACTACCAAGCGATTAGATCGCTCCCATTTTTCATAAAAACTTATTGCATCTAGAGTACTAATTTCAGTTATTACAGGGGACTCCTCTTTCCTTATGGCATATTCAATGTCCATCCATCCCAAATGAAGGAGAATTCTCTCCTTCCAAACTTTATAGTTATCCCCTTTAAGTTCAGGAACATCACATTGCGTATCAGAGTAATTGACAAGTTGAATTGTTGCAATAATTAAATATGCATGCTCACATTACAAAATTTTGAGACTAATTAACATAGAACATGTTTTTAACAACGAAAAATTATGCTGAAATATGAATCTAGTGACATAAAACTTGCCTGTGGGCTAAAGTTCTAATTCAATTAGATTCATCTTAAGTTTTATGATGAAACTATCAAATCATGTTTTTTTTTCTAATCCCTATGGGTAAATTAGAAAATATAATTTGATATTTTAACCTAATCAATCATACACAATATAATAAAAATTCCCGTGGGATAAGATCTATTATATTGCATATAATTAATCACGACTAATGTTTGTTTTCCATATGTGATCTTAAATTATCCTTAATATACAATTTTAATTAATTAAAGATGTTGTGGCTACTCTCTAATTATATAGATCACTTAAACATTAACTAAATTCTTAAGCTCAATTATTGCATAAGCCATAAGCAATATCATATGAACTCAATTCCAACAACATATGTCATGTAATCAACATTTTATGTACAATTGATAACCACAAATTATACATATAAACAAATAAATAATATATGCATCTAACATTAAATTCATAGAGAGCCAATAGGAATTTATTTACTTTAATAAACAAATACAAACTAATTTTAATATGTTAAATTATTTACTAAATATTATAATAATAAATGATAATAAATAATTTAGACACATTAAATCAACATCAACTTGGTGGATAAGGGGTAATGGGAAAATTGAAGTTCGTAGATTCAAGACTATCCTAACATATAGCCATCATATTTTAATCTACCGTAGAATGTATATATATGTACATTACGTCTTTGCATTCAACTAATAGGAAAGCCCCATATATTATATTCACTCATTATTATTAAACAGATAAATAAATCTTATTTAAACCCCACATATCACTGAAACAGCCCTGGGATGTTACTTAAAACACACACTCTGACATATATTTGATGTTTCATAATGCGCATGGGAACAAGAAGACCGTAACTTTTCCAAAAGGCTACTGTTTATTAAATAATTAAAATAATTTAATTTAAATCAACATTTCACTGAAGGTTGAAGCACCCTTGACATGTAAACTTAAAACATACGCACATCAACACACAAGTATATGTATCGTCTTCTACCTCTCGCCGGGTCATTTGACCCGTTTTAGATCCTTTTTTTTATCATTCGAAACATATATAAAGTGTATACATACACATATGTTTTCACATTGTCTTTAACCTCATGACCCTTCGGACCTAACTATTTCACTATATTCCCAAAAGAAGCAATACAGAGCATATAAACAAAATAGATAGAAATCATTTATGTATACTAGAAAATTAAACCAACCAGAAATAGAGCAAGGTAAAGGCAATCTTAAAGATCTTATACTAAATGTTATTCACAAATTTGTCTCAACATGTTCAATAACCATATGAACATAGTAGAAATTAAAGCGGAAGCAAAAAGCAACGAATCACATACCTCTAGCCATTGCAGACAAGATGGAAATGATACTCAACAACGGTTAGTTTTTGATTTTGGTTTGGTGCTTCTAAACTTTTCTCCCTCAATATTGATGGTGTAATTTTTTAAAAGAACGAGAGCAAGCTTAGGGACCCCGAAGATGATATATATATTGACTCAGTTCATCAACGAGTTAGTTGTTCGGATGTAGGTAATCGCTCCGAACGTTAGAGGAGCATTATCCACGTTCCTGATATTGTGGAATTATGGACCGCCATCTAGTTGTTATTAAAATTATCGGAAAAAATCCAACATTATCCAATAATTTTTGTTAGTATTTTGAAAGTAGTAGATTACTAGAGGAAGCAAAGAAGAACTGAGCAACATAAATGATGATAAGATTGAGACTGACACTCTTTTGAGAACATTATTAAAAGCGAAAACCGGTGGAAATGAGCGAAAAGAAAAGAGAGGTGGTGGAAATGAGTAAAAGTTTATTTTGTATTTAGTAACTTTATAATGGAAAAGAAAAAAAAAAAGAATAGAGGTAGTGATTGATAATATTATTCTTATATTATTTTCATAAAATATTAATAAGCAAAATATTTTAGTAATTTACTTTCATTTCCATAATTTTCTGACATCTCCTCTCTAATTTTGGAGAGAAAAAAATCGTTTAAAAAGTGGAAAACATCTCTCTCTCTTCTCCTCGCTTCTTCATCTTTCCACTTTAACTTAAATAGCCAAGCACAAATTTCTTCGCAAAGAAATTTTCAAGCTTTTTCACTCGAAACCAGGGATTGGTGATAAGAAAAGAAGAGATGTGATGTGCAATTGTATTACAATTTCCTTTTGAGTAGAGAGCTAAAAGTCCCATCAGGAAAAGAAAAGGATCCTAAATCGTTGTTACTTAAATGACCTTATATTGGTATTTTACTTAAAAAGGTAGTGCATAAGGCAAGGGTATTTTAGTATTTCCAGAAATGCGAGGACCTGAGCCAAGCGAATTGTGATGGAGGTTTCTTTAGCGGTGGAGGATCAAAATGAAAGAATCAAAATAAAAAGAAAGGGCACTTTTAATGTTTTTTTTTGTCGGACTCTGATTAATTATTGAAACCTTGAAGGTTTAATGTAATTTTGTTATAAATTTAAACTCTTCAATAATTTGAGAGATGGATCCAATTAAAAAAAAAAAGGAACGGATCTATAAATTCTTTTTCTAATTATTGTTAGCATAAACTTGTAGGAGTTAACGGGATAAAAATCCTAATTATTGTCATAGACTTTGACTCTAGATAACAGTGTCAAGAGTATTGGATAAATTTAAAGAAACTAATATTATACTGAGGATGAAACATATAATTTATTCATCAGTCAACTCAAACATATTATAAAATTTTATACTATACATATATACATCAAACAATCAACAACACGAAAAATCCTTATCCATATATCTTATATGGTTCTCCAATATTCATTTAATATGGTATCCAATTTCTCTTGTATTGTTCAAATCTTGCATCCAATTGCTACTTAAAAGTATTGTTTGCATGAATTTTTTATTCCTTGATTTTTTAAATTTATCTAAATTCTTAAAATACATTATTATATTACTATTATTATTATTTTTTTTTAACAATATCAACTATTAATTATACTAAGATAAAATTTTAGGAAGATATTGAAAAAAAATCCAGAGAAGATAGATAGGAGTTATCATTTTTGTACTGTTGTGGTGGGGAGTGGATCAGATCAGACGGCATTTTTTTTTTTTTTTTTTTTTGGCCAATGGTCAGACAGCGATTAAATTTTTTAAAAAAGACGGAAGAAGACGTGACTTTATGAGTCGGGTCTTCGTCTACAGCCACGAGTCCGTACCGCCGTGGCTGGACCACGGGGATGATTACGACCGTGTTCATTACGTTGAAACTTCTTCGGAAGAAAAATCTTCTTTTGTACATACATATATTCGGTTGACTACAAAAATTAAAATAAGTGCCCTTTTTTTCCCCCTTATATTTCAACTAGCCATATAAATCTTTTGCATTTTATGCTAAAATTTAAATTAGCTGAGGATAAATCCTATTTTATGTACTTGAGTTTTCGTTGTTTGAGTTAGAGGTGAGTGGATAACTCTGTTGTATAGGATACTCACTCGGATCCTACTCGACCGGATAGGGTTCGAATGGGTATTAAGGGTCATAGGGTAAGGTATGTGTATTGATTTTTCGAAACCTATTTTCACAGGGGATGATACGAGTATGAGATCTTCAAATCCTATATTAACCTTGAAACATGTATTATGTTGTACAAGATACATGTTATAGGTTATCATGTATCTATCTATTAAATATTATATAATAATATTAATATATAATAAATAATGATATTCCATATTTTATTTTGTTACTACTTATATTCAAGATTATTATTTGCATACTATATTTAAAAAAGTTTTATTATAGAAGGATTTGTAATTTTTTTTAGAATGACTTGTTATATTATTTTAAAAAAAACTATGGTTGTATATCGTACGTACTTGAACTCCAAAATTATGTGGAGGTATTATTTATATTATAATACTAATTAATATATAGAAGTAGCTCCAAATTTTTAATTTTAGAATTTTGTGCAAGTTTTATAATTTTGTTTAATATCATATAAATAGGTTCCATAAATATTTGTTGTAGGTTTCAACTTTCACACATAAATAATTCTATATATTATAGAATTTATGATATTAATAAATTACTTTTCAAATTTCTTTCTTCATGTTGTTTATATAAATGTATGCAAATAAGATAATGTTATATTATATTAAAGCATATAAAAAACTATATACTTGATGTTTTAAAAAGAAAAAAAAATAAAGAGATTTTGTTAAAAAAATAAAATATAGGTTCCACAGAGCACCCTATACTTTATAGATTTTATAGAGTACATGGTACAAGATGGGTACAAGTAGCTGCATGGTAGGTTCCAGGTATTATCATGTACCTTACAGGGTATTGTACTGATAATGCTTCATATCCTATCCACCTTATATCCACTCAATCTTAATTTGAGTGTTCGCATATCTATAGTCTTATTTTTGACATTTTATATACCTATGTTTTATCTTTATGGTCTTATTTTTGACATTTTATATACCTATGTTTTATCTTTATGGTCTTATTTTTTACATTTTATATCCCTATGTTTTATCTCTATTAATCAAAGGATATGTGTAAATTTATGATAGGCTAGATAATTCGATAAAATAATGTTGTTAATCATATTTAATATTTAATGGAATGATATATAAAAATTAAAAAAAAAAAAAAGAAGAGCAAAGGAAAAACAAAAGCAACAAAAAATTAAACTTGATTTTCCTCTTCTTTGCCAGCCACTGGGCCGATTGAATATTCTTGTTGCAGACATCATCTTCTTCATTGGATTAGTGCAGCATGATGGTAACTAATGGTTAATATTTTTAGCATACTTGAATATAATATAAAATAGCCTAAATAAATTTAATCATATTGAAGGTAGAATGTAATTTTCTTCTTTTAAAATTGGGGCAAATTGTCC
The DNA here is from genome assembly GCA_024138025.1 of Combretum micranthum. NCBI lineage: Eukaryota > Viridiplantae > Streptophyta > Magnoliopsida > Myrtales > Combretaceae > Combretum > Combretum micranthum. Next base: position 201,032 of record JAMXBD010000264.1, read on the forward strand.
CAGCATAAAATCCAACAAATGCATTGGAGGAGAAACATATTTAAATCTCTAGAAACAAAATTGACATTTATTTTTTTTTTCTCTGTTACTACAATTTTTTCTCATTCATCCTAAGGTGGGTGTTGTATGGTTAATTAGTTCACAATTCCATTTTTAAATCGAATCAAAATAATTGGTTTTTTAAAATCACAAACCTAAACTAGTTTATTATTAACGATTAATCACCTTAACAGTTATCTATTTTTTTTAATATTTTTGGCTTTCGGTTTTTAACTATTTAATATAATGGTCAATCAAAAGTTATAGTTAACCATATTTCTAGTTGGCCCATAAAAAGTTAATCCTTTTTGTTTTATAATTACATTTAAAATTTGCAAATTAACAAATGAAATATCACAATTACATAAAATATTGCAAATCAACAAGTTAAATAACTATACAACTAATAACAAATTAAGAATATAGCTCTAATACAACATTACATAAATTAAAACTTTAAAGTCTTCCCTTTTTTTCAAATTACAACACAACAATAACATATAATTAAAATATAAATGTTTGAATTATTAGTTTTTTAATGGTTAATTGTTAACCATCGATTTATCATGGTTACAAACCAAAATCGAAAAAAAAAAATAAAAACATGGTCCTAAATCGAAACCAATGGACTGGATAACTATGTTTTTTAGATTGATTTTTTGGTTTTATCAGTTTTTTCCCATCCCTACTTTCTCCCAACCATTGCCTACAAGTCTTGAAGAACACCAAACAAAATTGCATGGTAAGTTGTTGTTTCCTTTCATTTTTTGTTGTTTTCAACAAAATAAATATATAGATAACAAAATTTTGGTATTTAGATGTTGATAGTGTCATTTCTGGAGATGATAGTGAATTCTTAAAAAGGTTTTTTAGAAAATCCCTAATGTTGGGAACTTAAGAAATTCTAGAAAAAGAGAGAGATTTAAGTGTTGCAAGTAAGTGATGTGGTTTTTGTGGTAATTTGATATCTTGAGTGTTATTTCTATTAGGAATGTATAGACATGTGTTTAAAATGATGTTAGAATGTGGAAATTAATATGGAAGGCTTTGAATGTTTCTAGATTAAGAATAAAGGGAAAACTCATGAATGTAGTGTTTCTAGAGCAACATGATCAATGCATGAGCTAGTGCATAAGTTGCATTTAACCTTTGTGAACCACACAACCCATTGCACGGGCCCATGTATAGGTAAATGTTTAGCTTCTATGATCCACATGACCCTTGCATGAATTGCATAAAAGTCATGTTCAATACAACTGCTTCAAACTTGTAAGATTCTCTTCTAAAACTCATGAAACTTTTATTCAATTCCTTTCTTTAAGGTTCACTTACGCTTTGAAACTTGAAATCATGATAAAAACCAAATTAAATACTAATTTCATATCAAATAATCAAATGATAATCATGAGTTAGTTTATGTAGAAGTATATAAGACCAATGTGTAATAAGTAAACTTAGGGCATGCAAGATGATCCTAACTACCTTTTAATTGCCTGTTATGTTAGGTTTTTAGGCATCTTATAACTTTGGTTATGTGTCGAGACAACATTCCAACTATGCACATATTTTGTTTATTGCTTATACTTGTTTAAAATAGAATATTAAAACATCTAATTGAATAGCTAGCCATAAAATTTGTCTGTTGCATATTGTGGTTGGTTAATCAAAAGTACTAATGACGTTGACACGCACTATGATGATCGTTTTGTACCATTGTCCCTGCATGGAGTTGTGTGTGGAGATGATTATGAGTAGGTCTATGTGATTTCAACTTATGGTATTAGGACACTGAGCTATTTTTTTTTTACAGTTTGCATAACTTAAGCTAAATATAACAAAAAGTTAGTTGTTGCATTAATTTTATGTCTACATGTGAATGCATTTATGCTTAATCATGTGCATGCAATTGTGGTATATATGTAAAACTAGGCTCTGACTCATTCTTCCATGTTTTTTGAGTATAGATGGTGTGAACATATGACTATTATATTATTAGTTGTAACCAATTAGTGAGTTTTGGGAACATCACTATCATGGAAGACTTGCCAAATGATGAACAAATTATGTTGATTTATGAAACAAAGATTTTGGCATGTGTAGTTCATTTGAATGCTAATATGTATTTAGTGTTTACGGTAGAGTAGCACTCTAATTAAACGTATAATTCATGTAGTATTAGTAGGATCAACTCTTTAAGATATTTGTTAATTGAATTCACATAAATTACGAGATGAGACTAATTATGTGACTACTTATGATAACAAGTACATAATTAGACATTATTTGAAGTTATTAATATATGAATGATTTGGAGTTATTTATGGAGCAAATTATAGAGTCTTAATAGGTTTTGAGCTATAGTATGTCCATACTCATTGTGTACACATGGTTGGTCATAAATGGCATTAATTCTAGTGTATTACATGATATTTTATGAAGCCATCATAAAGTACTAAAGTAGTAAACTTAGAACAACTAAAACAACTACCATATGGGTAAGTTATGTTTAAATGTATAGGCTTATAAAGTCTTGAATCTTTCTCTGTTACGTTTTATTATAATCATACAAAGCAACATTCAAATGCAGTGAGTTCCTTTTTCTCTCTTGCATTTTCTTTGTCAAGCTCTCCTTGCATATATCACAATTGAAATGTGTCGTAGATGATTGTAGAGTGAAGCTACGGGTCAAACGATGTAGGTTATCATTGTTATAGTGTTTGTATTATTGTTGAATTTAGGTTGGGCATTTTGCTACATAGCGCCACTAGTTGAAGAGTTCGAAAGGGCAAGATTTTGTTTTTGTGTTTCAATTTTCAAGTTTTTATTCCCCAAAATAATTATTATATTTTCATTAATGATATATTTTTTTAATATTTAATGAGAACTTTAATTATGACAAGATGAAGAATAACACTAGTATTATAGACCCTTAAAAAAAGCTTGATAAGAACAACTTGTAGAGTATAATGTTCCTATATAATTTGTAATGCCCTAAATTTAGAGGCGTTACAACTGCCCACATGTCCATAATGTGTATAGACACATTAAAGCTTAGAATTACTAAAAATCCATAATTAATAGTTATTACAATCCTCTAAATTACACAATAGGATCCACCAGTTCTTATTACAAAATGGATGCGAACTTTAGGTAAGACATGCCTTAATTATCCAATACAAATTATACATCAATTTGTTTACAATTCACACACCTAATGTAGAATCTCAGTTGTTCTTTGGTCGAAAATTAACAAAATATAACCCTTTAATTTTCTGTACATGAAAAAATAGATAAAGAGTGAGTTAGATCCCTATATGCATGCACCACAAGAACATGTGCATATACAAGTAATCAATCAATCACATGCATTTAGATATGTTTAATATAACAAGCATTTAATTCATTGTCTTCAACTTTTAAGCTAAACAAGCATCAAAGGGATAAGTCTATATTCTATCACACGTGTATATACACATAATTATATATTGGCTATTGGGCAGTCCTCAATAACCATGATACTAGAATACCTAAATCTACCCTGATCCTTTCCATGTGTAACTCCACTTGGAACAACGTCACATCATGATCATCAGGTTACCATGATAGTAGTATGGATATTGCCCACCTACTACTAACAGTCACACATAAGCAACAAACATACTCTTATAATTAGATTGTCATTTAGTTAATTTATGATTATATCCTAAGAAAGCACAAGTAGCAAGTAAGATATACATGTATTTAGAAAGTCGATTTGTCCTGAACACTAGAATCCTCTAACTTGAATTATATAACACTTAATGTACTTAAAACCATTAATACTACCAGGCTTATTTATGCTACATTTTTATAGTTCTCGCTCTTTAGCTAACTAATATATAGGTTTAAAGATCTTATAAGCTTTAATCCTAAAGGAAGGAGTTAAATGAGTTCCAATTTTTTTTTTTTTTTCTAGAAAGAAAAAGGCAAATTCGAAGAAGTTACAAAGTATATGGGCTGGTACATGGCCATGCTTAAAAGTCATGTAAGGCACACAGGTTATTACATAGCCATGTTGAAAGGTCATGCAAATTACAAAAACAAACCACAAATTATACATGGGCTCGTGCAAGTAGTCGTACGACTCATGGAAAGTTTGCATGGCCCATAAACAAGCTCATGTAAGTGGCTATGCATTTTTAGTAACGCTCCATTCATAAATTTGTGACTTTTAAGGTTAACATGACCTATACATGGGTCATGCATTGGATCACATGCTCTCAAGAATGCCAAATACTTAAGTTTTCTTTTGTTTTCAACCCAAAAATGTGTTTTATCCCTTCTATACTAACATTCATCATTCTAACACCATATTAAACACATATTTGAGTAGTTATAAGAGAACCGACACTCAGTACATCAAATCCATAACCTATTTTACCTTCTTGTAATTTTTCAATCTTTTCATCTACTACAATTCTTTTAACTCTTGCCTTTTGATGTTTCTCAAGAAATCGCTCCAAACTTTCGTTATCCTTATCGAGTTATCATGAAATTGCATTTTCAACACCAATACACCTAAGTTTCATCATCCATGTATTTATCTTGTCAAAAATGCCAAAAAAAAAAAAAAAGAAAATACTACTTACCACAAAATTACATTGGGATTCTTCAAAAGTTGCAAATGATGATTAAGAGAATAGGGGATGGAATTTTTATAACGTAAAGGGAAATTAAGGGGTGGTTACTTCCTGAAGATTTAAATATATTTTCCCCCACTAACTTATCTTTTTAAATTTTTGTAGCAAGAAAAAATGATCCTTATTTAAATTTAATGTTACCTTTTTTCCCTTCTTAAAAACATTTATTTAAACTATTTCATAATTAAAACGTGAAATTTATTACTACATTCATATAATATATAATACTGATATTATAAATATAAACAATATATAATGAAATATAATCACAAAATTAAAATCCATGATAAGTTTAGCCCCTTGTTTAAAATGAATAGCGTTATGAACTTGATTATAGTACTAATGAATGAACATAAGATGAAATGCATAATACAACAAAACAAATCAAGATTCAAACAATTTTAATTTGAACAAAGCTTATTTCCTTAGAAAAAGATAGCAATTTGCTCACAATGATTTATACCAAACCAAATCTATTACATGCTAAATAGTAAGTGAATTTAATTCAGCAATAGATGTGTAAGAGATATTTGAAATGATGAAAATGAAAAGATAGAACCCTATTAACAATGACAACATACAAGAGAAAATTGAGACCCAAAACTGCATATGAGAGTTGCGAGTGTGCCATTAGTAACATCACTTTGAGAAGAAACTGAGAGTCTACCAACGAGAGGATAATAGTAAGCCAAATACCTTCACTTAAAATTTTTGGCAAGTTAGTGTTTCATCTTTAGATTTTAGCAAGTTAATGTCTATACTTTCAAAGTATGTTTGATTCAGTGCCCTTGTTAAATAATATTTTTACAAATGTTCATTTTGATGATAGGATAATGACAAACAAAGTGTTTATACTTTTAATTTTTAATAATTTTTTAGCAGTTTAGTTCGCATCTTAAGGATTTTGTAATTTTTTGCTAAGGGTTGCCATTATCTTGTTATTAGAATGAATGTCCGTCAAATATTATTTAACAGAGTCCATCAAATATTATTTAACAGAGGCATTGAATCACACATACTTCAAAAGTACGAGCGTTAATTTGTTAAAATTTAAAGATAAGATACTAAATTATAAAAATTGAAAGTATAGGCACTTGGCTTACCTTTATTCCACTAAGGAGTTTTTAAGTACTATTTATTAACTATATCATATTTTACTTTGCTTGATATCATTAATTAATGATTTTTACAACGAGTACAAGATTAGCTATACCATATACGCTTATGTCACCTTTAATTCATGGGAATGTATCCCAAAATGGAATTATAATTCTGGGTTCTTTATCATTTTCTACGTTTGGATACACTTATAAAAGCCATAATTTATTAAATTCATTTCAATTTCTTTAATTATATACAAGCAGACGATGCACCCGTGATGCATATGCAAATAAAACATCCCAACAGATATAAATTAAATAGATATATTATTTTGACAGGTTGGAAGATGACAACTTAATTAGTCCTAGAAATTAAGAAATTAATTACAAATCATAATTACAATTGTATTTTCCATAAGTAACTTCTCCATGTTGAGTAACTACCATGCATAAATATTGTATAAGGGGTTTAGATAGGTATATAAAGATACATGCTTAGGCTAAAAAAGGAAAATAATATGTCTTTTTAGTCCCTATTCAATTCTGTTCAAATTCTATTTAATTTCATGATTTTAGGGACACCAAAAATATTTTACACCCATATGCTAAAAGAGAAAAAGAAAAAAAAAAAAACCATAAATATTCAGTCATATTTAATTCTATTCAAACCCTATTTAATTTCATGATTTTAGGAATACCAAAAATATTTTACGTGGAAAAACTATGTCTATTCAATCCCTATTTAATTTCATGATTTCAAGGATATCAAACATATTTTATGTCCATATCCTAAAAAAGGAAAAAAAAAAAACTATCTATTCAACCCTTATTTAATTATATTCAAACCCTATTTAATTTTCATGATTTTAGAGATATGAAAAATATTTTATGTCGATATGCTAAAAGTATTATATTAAAAACATTTACACTAAAAATGTTTACACTAAAGACACCAAAGGGGGTTGCTTTTGCTTTAATAGTATAGATAGTTTAACTACCATTTTATCTCATCACATATCTATAATTTATATTTATACTATATTTTATACTTATTCATTTCATTCCATTTCGTGTACACTTACAAATATAGGAATGAATTTATGATTCTAAAACTCATTCCATTAATTTATTTCATTCCAAATGGTTCTTCTGAACCAAACATGATATATCACTTTATTCTATTTTATAAGGATAGGTTTGGAAAAGTTAATACTGAAACCTACAGTTTCAAATGAGGCAAAGCAAATTATAGATTTCTAGAGATTACTCATACTTTGTTAAGTACAAGGAATGGTTCAAATCCAACATTTTGAATTGGCACAGTCCAACAAGTGATACGATGAAATCAAAGTCAGCTTGAAATCAATGCATCGGGTAGTTTCCTGTTCCATTGCACTTGAAATGATCGGCACTATTAACATGAAGACCGTCTCTAGAATTCTCCTCTCGATAAACTTGCCGTCGGTCTAGTCGACGAACGCTTCATCTTTCTTTTGATGAATAGCAATTCTGCCATTTGAACTTCAAAACTTAAGGTTTTTAAATCTGTAATCATAAACTTTGATTTCTGGTTAGTCTTGTAATTCATCCAATAAAAAAAGGCTTATAATCATTATTTTTTTCTACATAATCGGGAAATACTAAAAATGAGACCAATTCAACACTTGATGATATGCCGAAGTCAATGCACATGTGATTAAAACTTAGGCAGCTGAAAAAAAAAAAAAAAAAGAAGAAAATGTGAAACCCTATTGGTTGGACCACTGTAGACGAGACTTTTCTTTATACGAAATAATTTTTTCCTTTTTTCTTTGCCCAGCTATACGACATGAATTAGAGAATAAAAATTTAAAATAAATGCATGTTAAATAAAGTGGATTAATACGATAGGAAATCAAAATTTAATAACAACCTAAAATCATAACAAACGATGATTTTTATGACATAAATTTACGTTTAGAGATAGAATTTTTGTTTGTAAAGCTTAATTTTTTTGCAGTGAATAAGATTATGATTAAAATGGATGTAATAATATTTAAAGGCTTCTATATAAAATAAGACATCCATAAAATCCATCCAAAACCGTAAACGCTATAAATATAATCTCAAAAACTCTCTCACAAATACATAAGCAAAAAATTATTCATTTCAATGAAAGGGAGGAAATACTTTAATTCACCCTCCCCAAGTATAATATCCCTTAATCTTTAATTATGAATTTGAAGAATAAAAACCCTTTAATGATAAATTTGTATAGCAACCAAACCCTGAAAGCTTACTTAATCCAAAATCTAAAATCAAAATCAAAATCGAACCTGGATCCAAAATTGTTCCATTTCAAACCCATAAATATAAACACCTGAATTCTTTTGGATCTCACAATAAAAGCTTTATCTAATGAAATTAAAACACAAACACTAAAGTTCATGTTGTTTGAGGTTCAGGTTTCTAATTGAACTTAATGAATTGAAGACAGGATAGTATCACAAATGCTATTTGAACATTTGGTAAAGATTAAATTTTTTGCTTGAACTTTCAATTTGTAAAATTTGTTAACTAATTGAACTTTTTGTGTCATCATTACTATTTTAGACAATTCATTTAACTTTGTTTGTTTAGCAGATAAATAAAAATAAATTCCATCTTGGCATTATACTAGAGAGTATGGAAAGTAATCCTGAAAAATTGAAAAAAAAAAAAAGAAAGAAAAAGGCACTAAATGTATAACTTAAAAATTAAAAACACATTTTATCTTTATATAAAAATTAATTAATGAACATTATTTATATCTCCTCTCCTCTATCCAGGAAACCTAATGACAATAGTAAACAGAAGAAAGAACCCCCAAATTGAAATTAAAAACCTTAGTTCACACTTTTAATATGAATTGACATTGGCACTTACAAAAGCTAATTGAAGACCCTTAGCACAAATGCATAACAAATTTATTCAATAACTTGATTTATCATATGAAATCACTCACAAGGGATAAAATCTTCTTTTATGTCCATTGTTTTACTGTCTATGTGGTGCCTAAGGCAAGGGGTAAAAAAATGTAAGACTAAAGAACTATTACTAAAATTTACAAGTAAAGCTTATTCATGTAAATCTTTCAATTCATTTTATTAACCTATACTTTCCAACCTCTCTCCCTCTCCACCTTACTATTGTGCATCTCTATACACTTACTAACTTAAGTATTAGAATAGTTACACTGAAGCCATGTCTAATGCTTGCTAACTGGTTTTTTGTCTTGTAGGCTTGTGAATCTTCAACCTTAAGGCCTCCTACCCAGAAGTAGAGTGGATTGTAGTTCCAAGAGTTTTGAAGATTACTAGCCAAAATTTTGCTACAAAGAAATAGATATGTCACAAATGCTAGAGAACTACTGAAATTATTGGTTTTGCTTCTCATGTCTCTTATTAATCACATCTCTTACATGTCATCAAGTCAAGATTGTTTCTAAGGCCATCTAAAGTGTAAGATCATAGGAGATGCAAACAACTAAAATCATCACTAGATACTTGGTAATTGCTTGATTTTTTGCTTAAGCATGTAAACTCCTATATATATGTATGTATGATCCTTATTAAAATGATGCTGTAAAGACCCGACCCACTTAATACTAATATTAAGTAAATCAAGTCCCCAACCATATATAATATTTTCATATTATATGTAAGGTTGTCCTAAATCTAACTATTTATGTGAATGGTTAGCATAAACCATTAAAACTTCACGTAAAGATTTTTCACAAAAAGATTAGTCACATAAGTAATCTATACATATATTAAACATTTATAAGAAAATATTTACAAACTTTGTGTCCAATAGACGACATAACAAAACTTACATATTTTGTCAAACTAACAAAGAAAATAAACTTGGAATCTCTTTTTACAACAAGGCTTAACTAACAAGTCTTCTAACAAAATATAAAATACATTTGCTTTAACAAAACATCTTAAACAAAAACTTTCTAAAAAAAAAACAACCACAAGCAAAGCCCGGGCTCCTATCTATCCCATTCATCCATGAATTTCTCCCAGTCACTTCTATAGCCCAAATCATCATAGCAATCACCATCACCTGAAAAGTAGCAAAAGTGAGCCAAAGGCCCAGTACACAGTAACAAAACCAAAAGCGATATGACAAGCGAACTTAATCTAGTGCAATGAAACCACTCATATTTCATTATCCTTAGTTAGAATTTATTAAACAAAACAACACTGGAGTATTCAAACTCCAGGACAATCAAGGATATTAGGAGTCCTAAGTAGCATCAGTTGCCCAAGGGGTTGATATAAGTAGCCCGAATACTTATATCACCTACAAAACTTTCTAAAAGAAAAAGTAATCTCATTTAGGGCTTCTAGCCGTTATTCAACTCCACTTAACTTAATCTATAACATCATCTAATTCAATTGTTCTCATAAACACTTGAACTAAATCATATTATTTCATTTTAAGAATAAATGAATGTTACATAGTTACCAAACCCCTATCGATTACCCGCTGAGCTACTAATGAAAGTTATTACATCATGACAAGTGGCCTAAGCACTTATTCTAACATGTCATTGCATCATGACATTTAAAAGATAATGCTGCTCCCGAGATCGGATTCAACGGCGAAAATCACAACCAACACAAACATTACTTAAGTCATCTTCAGTTAGGTCAAGTTAGAATATTCCTAACCTAGCAACCATCAAGCAAGTCACAGCATACCTATGCTATGCAAAGAATCAATAGAGGTACTCAAAGGAATAGAAGTTTCTATCACTGTAACAAAGAATATCAACTCAATTAACATTTCTACTTAGTATTATGTAAAACATAACTAAATCTAAGTCTAGCACTCATGGAATTTCAAATAAATATAACACAAGGTCATAACATATCATTCCCACATCTAACAACTCATACAAACCCATAAAATCATCACAAAATAATTTGACAAGTTAAAAAAAATGTTTGATGAAGTTTTGAAAATAAAAAACTTCAGGGGTCACGCTGACATTCAACACCGGCAGAGTTGGACTTCAACGCTGGCCATTCTAAACTCTACAGCGGTGGCGTTGGAGGCAGCGTTAGAATTTTGGCCTTTGATCATCTTTAACTAGCTATTCTAAAGCCTATGCCGGCGGCATTGACATGTCAGATGCTGGTGTACGCTACAGAACAACTTTTCGAAAATACCAGGAATCCCTATTTTAAACTTTGAAAATTTGCAACTTTTACACTTTTCCAACCTCCTTCAAACATATTCTCAACTTCTTAATTCATCAAACATGTATTCTATCAATTCTAACATGCATAAACTCCATTTTCATCTCATTAAGCACATCAAACATCAAGCTAAACTCATTTCATTACATTAGCACGTTTACTTCACATAACCTAAGTCTTGAATATCCCAAAACTCATGCACCAAGTTACTACTTAACTTCTACTCATATCTTTAACAACCAAATTCATGCTCAAACCTTAACTCAACTTCAACACAAACCAAACATTTATAACATTACTCCCACACTTCAAAACTCATAAAACAATATTCTGAACATATTATTACACTCTTTTACACTTCTAACCACTTCCAACTTCCTTCTATACTTCACATAACCTTAACCTACTCAAAATCAACTTCAAGCTTTGGCAACACTTCTCACTACTTCCATAACACATATAACAAGTCCATATAACATCAAAACACAACCCAACATTCCTTAGCACATAAAACCATTCAAATTCATATATAATATCAAACTCATGCTAACTTGCATTTAACTTCCAAAGCAAAAGAAAGAGTAAGAAAGAACTTATAGACTTATATTACTTACATGGAAGAAGCTTTAACTTGTAGAGAAACACTTGTGCTTAGAAGATTTCTTTATTAAGGGTTTGGGCTAGTTGTTTGGATAAAAGAAGAAAACAAAGGAAGAAGATAAAGTGGTATTTTCAGATGGGATTTTTAGGTTGCCAAAAGAGTGTATTTTTTATCAATATTAAGGCTCATATATATCTCAAACCTTGACTTTTGGGTATATAATGGGTTGGCCTTTGTTTGGCTTAATTTGGGATTAATTCGGAGTTAAAATAAGCTTGAAAATGGGCTTAAATTATAGTGAAATTCTATTAACAATTTTAGATATTTCAAAAGTTGTTTTGATGACTTTAAACATAACATATACATATTAATTCACAAAAGACACAAACATTAATTATACTATACACACATTAATATATATAAAACAATAGCGTTAATCTCATCACACATATACACATATATCAATAATTTACATTAATAAACATGGTATTAATTCATAACATACTACTAACACACTTTTTATACTAACAAGAACTTACACCTTATATATCAAATCTATTTTTATACATTCATTTTCATAGATCAATTCACTTCAGACTTAATATTTAGAACTAATATTATATTTATATAAAAATTAAATTATTAAATAAATTAGGTTATTTCAGATGCCGTGTACTAAAATCATATTTTCAATTATAATCTATACTCAGTTATAGGGATCCCGTCCTGTAATCGGATGGCAACCGCTCTTAACAGGTTTTCGGTACGTATTTCATATGCATTAGCTTGGTATATTAGCTTGGCATGTGCCCAAATTACCATTTGATTTTGTCATTCCTTCTTGACGCATTTAGTTCAAAGAATTGAGGGCACATCATTTTAATTATATCCCTAGTATGAAGGTTAGGAAGATGGGTATCGCTATGGCTTGGGAAATAAACGAGAGTGTCGAGCTTAAGTTCAACTATTAGCAGCAATTGTTATGCTGAACCACGTATCTTACACTAATGCGTAAAAAAGAGAAATATATGAGAAATGGGAAGTTTATATCGAGGGTAAAATTTAGCATTTGTAGTAATAAAAAGAACATAAAAAAATAAAAAATAATCGTCTCTCTAAACTTTTATTGCCATATGAATTTATCTCACAAACTTCTAAATGTTATAATAATATATCTCCTAAATTTTTATAAATTGACAAATAACTTATAGAAGTTGAAAATAATTTTATAAATTTTGATCTTAGTGCAGAGATATCCATATCCCGTCAAACTATTAAAGTATACTTAAATACTTTTATAAATTTGACTAAATTGTGTGTGTGTGTGTTTTTCCTTTTTCCCAACTTAAAAAGCAAATAATCTCTATATTGCGGATTTATCAAAATTTAGAAAAGTATTTACAATATTTAAAAATTTTAGAGATATATCTATACCAAAGTTAAAATATAAGAGTGTTATTTGTAATTTCTTCCAATCATATTATATGGTTAGCTATCGTATAAAAATCATGTCTTTAGCCATTTTTTCTCTAGGAAAGGGAAAGTAATAGACCGCTTACCATTAGGGATGCAATCGGGGCGGGTCATTATAGGGTACCCGTCCCGCCCGAACCGTTAAAAACCCTATAGGGTCTGACCCTATAGGGTCGCGGGACGGTTTGGAAAATTACTTGCTGACCCTATAGGGTTTCGGGGCGGGTTCGGGTCATTAAAAAAACCCGATGGGTAACCCGAACCCGTCATAATATAAATAATTTAAAAAATTAAATCTAAAATTTTAAAATCACAATTATGTAATATATTTTTATATTTCTTGACTTTTAACATCTTGATCTGCATCTCCATTGTATTTAAGATATAAAAGCCCTTACGAATTTTCTCCTTGAGTTAACACAGTAAACACATTACACACTGACATTGTTGCTTCTTAGCTTTCCCTCTCACTATCGACATTTTGAAAACATATTTTCTATTCTTGAGTCTTTACGAGGCACGGTTCCTACATATGTATTATGTATATTTATGTAAGTGAAGTAATGTCTTTTCATCTACATTTGAAAATCTTCTTATGATAGTTTTAAACCTTTATATTTCTTAATAAAGTTATGGCATATCTTGTAAAATTCATTCAAGCATAGTTGTAACTAACTATTATGCTCTTATAAGATAAAATTATCGTTAAATTTTGTAATTTAACTAAGTATTGAGAAGAGGAAAAAAAAATTAAACGGGTCGCGGGACGGGGCGGGTCAGGGTCAAAACCCTACAGGGGCGGGTTTGGGTATTGAGTAGAAAACCCTGTAGGGTCACGGGGCGGGTTTGGGAAACCCTATTAGGAAGCAGGGCGGGTTCGGGTCTTATACGACCCGTCCCAAACCCGCCCGGTTGCATCCCTACTTACCATCAACTCGGTATGGTTTAAAGTCCCCAGGATGTGGCTCGTTAGTCGTGACAATATATGCCTAATCTTCGTTAAAATAAAAAGGAAAAAAGAAACAGTGAACCTCTGTATAATAATGTGCATTGTGCATTTTATTTCTCGCTACAGCGTAATGAAAATGGTGCTACAATTGTTGCAAAATCGGGATAAACCCATGTCTAGTGTTTGTAATTTTAGTTTTTAGTAATTTAGACATTTTTAGATTTCAACAAATTTATTATCCATAGTTTTAAAATATGTGTGGTTAGGTACCTTTGTTAAATAATATTTTATGAGCGTTCATTTCGATAACAGGATAATGATAGACACTTAATTAAAAATTACCAAAATCTAAAGATATAGTACTAAACTAGTAAATAATTATCATAAATTAGAAGTATAGTATTTAGCCTGTCATTATCTTATTATCAAAATAAACTTCCATCGAATATTATTTAATAAAGGTACCGAATTACACATATTTTAAAAATACACTGGACTAATTTACTAAAATTTAAAAATGAGATACTAAATTATCTAAAATTGAAAGTACATGCACTTAAACTGCGATTGTCTTATGCAAAGTTCCATCTTCGACTTGCGACTCTCTGCTTTCTCTTCAACTAGCTTCACTCGAGGTATTGTAGTTGATCGTCAGCTCGATATACCAGAAATCATTTTGAATGGAATGGTTTGGGTTACACTTTAACAAGTTGTGTCCCATCTACAATTCAAAGTACATGTTTTTCTCCCCCCTTAAACTGCTATATTCGGAGAGAAAAGAATGGACTTTAATTCATTTTATCGAGATAATGATGTCCATATCACTAAATTATAAGGTTTTTTAAACTCATACAAATTAGTTAAGCCAAATTTTGTCATCTAAGAGTTACTGACGAAGGCTTTTGTGCCTGCATAAATCGCTACATCTAAGTTAAGCCATAATTGGCTCAAAAACTGATCTCAGACTTAGTTTGCAAAACAATAGAAAAATTTATTTGAAATTTACATTTCGACATCCCAACTTCTTATTTCATGCTTTCATCCTTTTATGCCACTCTGCTGTTAATATATACCAAAAATAAATAAATAATAATAAAGATAAATTACACGGATATCCCTTAAAAAATTTTAAATTTACAAATTTTCACACTTTTTCAAAAAGTCAACAATTATCTTCCTAGATACTCAATGTTTTAGATACGTGTTATTTTTTGCAAAAAATGTATATTCCCAATATGTGATACCTCTAGCCAACTCACATATTTCTAATGTGACATATATTTAAGTATATCGCATGTTAGATATGCGATTTGTAAATCACATCCTTTGTATATAAGATATATTTAAATAATTTGGTTAATATATCATTGCGATCCTGTCTTCCATACCGTAGTGACTCACGGCTGGCTTCTTTTCTTCACGAGTTACTGCAAAAGTCGATTCTTGGAAGAGATGAACCAAAATTTTACATCATTTCTAGTCGATGGAATACCCGGGTGGTCCTAAATAATTTATGTCAACTTCTTAATATTAAAGATTCAGACAGCGACCAAACCAAACTATGGTAAATTTAAAACAATGTTAGGTAAGACTAGCTAGAATTTCCATGTAAGCGTATCATGGCTTTGATAATATGCAATATATTAAGTGATTGTCCGACATCATTATGTGGGAGTAGCGATAGAGTGGAGAGGGTGCCATCGATGCCGATGTGATGTTATGCTCTAAAAGCTGGAGTGTTAGACGGGGCTTGCTTGACCCTGCTAGCCACTAAACCGAGGACAGGTGCTACAAATTATGGAGCTCGACACTTGGCAGTATGTATATGGCCCTGCCAGATATCTTCCTACTTGGAACCCACAAGAAAAAGGAAGTTTTCGGGGCGAATCATCTTCCTCTGCCGCACCTTTTTCCTTTAGTTTGACGAGAAAACAAGTCAGGATCTTCTAAACCGATCATAGCCTGTCACTACCACATGTGACCAACTTTTATTGCCAGAGATTCTTTTGCTAAAATCATCAAAATCCCACTGAGATTAGGATGGATATAGAAGGAAATTGATCGCCGAGAATTACTATCAAAGTAAACCACACCTGGCGCACTTAGGCATTAGGATTATGCATACTTTTGAAAAAAATAATAATAATAGAACAGAGAGAATCACATTTGAGGGATGTTACCTATGCAAGCACTTTCAAATTATAAAATAACGCACATATACCTTTAAGATATTGTTGATAATGAAATTTCTTCTCTATTACATTATCAAGTTAGTCTTTTATATGATGAGGACGCAACAAATAATGTGCCGGAGGATGGATCGGATGTGGACGAATAAAGAAAGCAATTGGACAGCCCATGATGTTGCGAAAGCTGGATCGGAAACCAAGATGAATGCGAAGTTTTTGGATTCAAATTTTGTTTCTGTTTCGGAAGACTAATCTAGGAGAACTTTTGATATACTCTATCCTTAATTTACCAACAACGTAGCGCTGGAGGCTCTCTTTTTGGGCACTGTTTTTGTAGCAGTGCCGATTTCTGATGCGGATGTTGAGGGGAGCAATTTTGCTGTTGACACTGGAGGGTCAGCTCCTACTTGACTGTTGTCTTTTTGCTTTCCTTCTAATATTACCTTGAGTCCACCTTAAAAAAAAAAAATCATGATTATATATTGATATAGAAGATATACTTGATAATGCTTTGTGTAGAAAATTTTTATAGTATCCATATTTTTAAAAGTATAATTATAGCGTTTTGATAAATTTAGGATGTTGTAACAAATTAAAAATGTTAAACAATGATTAGTCAAATTAAATGTCGAGTGCACGTGATGGAATCAATAAAAGAACAAAGAAACTTACAAATTTTTTTAGAGTCCCTAGAAAAATTTTGAAATTATACAAATCTTTTATCTTTTTAAAAAAGTCAACAATTATCCCCTTAAGCAACAAATGATAGCTTATTTGTTTCTTAAAATAAATAGATGAGACAATTAATTAAAAAAATGTTATGTCATATTTGTTTGTTAACATAGCAATATAATCCATTTTTTTTAAGAAAAACCAAAACATGGATTCCTTAACAAAGATATACTCTAAACAAAAAATCAGCGAACCCTTTTTTTTTTTTTTAACATCTCTTAAATGAAATGTATATTTTCATTTTCTTTACATTTTTTAAAATTTAAGACAAATGAATATTTCTAAGCTTACAAATTTCTAACTGAAACTCCTCGCACTATGTCTAGTGTAGAGAAAAGAATAAAAGAGAAATATTTATTTGATAAGTAGAAAATAATGAAAAAAAATTGAAATGAAAAAGACTATAAGTTTTCTCTTTTAATTGAAAGAAAAGACATAATTAATAAATAAAATAACAAGTCATTCTAAATACTACAATAAAATTCAACGACTAACCTTGTCATAGTGTAAATATAACTAAATATCATAGAGAAAATCTTAATCCCATGGAATTGAACTTTAAGGTTTAAAGTTAAACATTCATGTCTTAATAAAACTAATTAGATTACAAATGCATGCCTTATTGTCTTCATCTCCATCTATGAAACTAAAATTTTTAGATATAAGTGATAATAAAATAAAATAAAATGAAATTGGAAATATACATTTCATTAAGAAAGATAAAAAAAAAATAGGGTTTGGTGATTTTAGTTTACAACTGTATTTTTAATTTTTATTTTTTTGCCGACAACTGTGTTTTTATTAAGAGAGACATGTTTTTGGTTTTTGTTAAAAGAAAAAAAAAAAGGGGATTATATTGCCACATCAACAAATAAATATGACATGACATCTTTTCAATTAGTTTTCTTATTTATATTCTATTTATTTAAAGCGATGAATAAGCTATCATCTAATAAATTAAGTTTGTTTGTTTCGTTTTTTCGGTAAATACAGACACTTTTTTCAAACTTTTTTCTAACAAATTATTTATTAAGAAATAGATATAGATAAAAAAAGTTAGCAGTTATAATCAAAATATCAAATAAATCGAATATAAATAAAATATCGATGCAAATCGGACATATTTACGCATATCATTTTGTAAAAGATACAAATATAGATACAAATGAAAAAACATATCATTCTAATTGACCCAACATATGTGGATTTTGTAGCTGCTCCGGAGCTGTATAATTTAAAAAATTTTTCAGTGTTTATGTAATTTATCCTAATAATAATAATAATTTGGATCTTGTGAGAGATTTGGTAGCGGTCTATAAAGATTAAAACAAAAGTATTAGCACCAGTTAGAAACTTTTGGACTCAGTAATCGAAACACTTTGACCACTAAATACTAATTGCTTTTGAAGCGGGGAAAATATTATTAAAGCCAAAATATTATCCTAATTTCTGCGTGGTTATAGAGTTTATAACAATTGCAGCCCTTGGCCTTGTATATTATTGTTTACATATAATAATATCATGTAGAAGGTTTTATATGTCTTAGGCATGACAATATGCTTTCTATTAATTGCTCGACTCCTAAATCTATAAAAACCTAAGAGTAATAGATTTAAAATGTTTATCTGAATATTGGAAATTTCTCTGTGTGGGAGAAAAAATAATAAAATAAAAGGAAGAAGACGAGAAGGACGATTGGAACTTTCATCGCAAGGATGCTCAACCGTTGTCGTCATGAAAAATAAAGTCAAAGAACGAGGTATGAAAGGTCTCAAAATAGTGGGGACAAAGAATAATAATGGCAACTCCTCGATGCATAATAAAAACAAAATCAGAAGACTTGGAGAGTAAGTCTCTCTCTCTCTCATTCTTATCAGTAAGTATGACAGGGATCTACACTCTTTTGGAGCTATGCATGCGGTCTGGTGACCAGGTCAGACATCTTGAGGATAAATCCTAGGATGTCACTGCAAAGGACTATTTTTTTTGGCCAAACATTGCAAAGGACTAAAGGAGGAAACGTACAGTTCTTGTTAATGTCTTGGAAGTATTAGATTATGAAATTAAGGAAAAGTATTAGATAACAAAGAAGGATAAATCCATTGAAAGCAAAGGAAAAAAGTGAAAATAGGTGGAAAATATGCGTTTGGATTATTTAATAAGAGATAAAATATAAGATGAAATGGATAGAAATATTTTTATTTAATCCTATTGTTTTTTTTTTTTTCATTCAACTTTAGAGAGAGTGGTGGGAAGAATTTTGAATTATAGAAAATCCAAAAATTACATTTATTAAATAAGAAAATTGGTCATATCAATTATTCAATAATGTTGTCCTTTAATTTTCTTTTATACATAAAATTTGGAAAAATGACCCACAATAGGTATACAAGTATAATAAAGTAAAAATCTTGAACTTAAACTCAAATTGGAGTGGTATTGAATAAGCTCGATCTTGAATTGATTAAGCCCATTTAGCTTAATTTGTTTAAAAAATAATTTTTAGTATAATAAGATTAAAAGAATGTTAATATCCAAATTTAAAGTTAACTTGATTTGGACTCACCTAAGCTTACGTGGTCATTTAGATAAACCTATATAAAACTAGACCTTACTCAACAAATTATCTGAATCCCAAGCTCAAACTTGATTCAATTATTCTCAAGTTAATTCAAGTAAACGTCGAGTCTAATTTTGCGTAACTTACAAGTAGGTATACTCTTTTACTCACCTAATTACTTCATAAGGATCTTCATAGAGCCTCAACGTGATATATTATTAACTTAATGAATTCTTTCTTTCAATGTCCTTCACTTTATTCATAAGATTCTTTAAAATAAAATTAAAAAATATTTTTTATTTATAAATAGTCAAGATTGACAAATTAAATATTGGATCTAAGCTACAAATAAATGCTTTTTTAAGAACAACATTTTATCTATTGATATACTTAATATAAGAGATTTGGTCAAGACCATAAATTGAAAATGGGTTTATTTAAAAGTTAGTCCAAGTTTGAGGTAAAATGCGCAAGAACTGCATGATAGCTAGAAAGTAGAAACCGTCAAAAATCTTTCGAATCTTTTAGATTGCTTGTTTCTTATTTGTATCTATATCTAAATTTTATGCATAAATATATCTGATTTATAATTATATTTTTATCTATATTTGGCTTATTTGATATTTTCATAAGAACTATCATATGTTTTCTTTTTATTTATAAGCAATTCTTGACGAAACAATCTATTAAAAAAAGTTTTTAAAAAGTATCTATCATCTGCTATCTACAGAATGCCAAACGGATTGTAGTGGCACGATTTTTTTCCCGGACCCAAAAGAAAGCAATAGTGTCTGGTTTCGACCGGCAGAAATCCCCAATGAGACGATTTTTTTTTTTTAATTTTTTAGAAAAAGATAAAAAAAAAAAAAAATTGTTAGTTATAGGCCTAGGAGGATGAATCCATTTGTCCTAGGAAGTCGCCTCCTTATCTTGCCAATATGTGAGCAAACAGAGCTAGACTTTATTATGCTAATCAGCAGCGAGAGTTACCTCGTATCTCCTATCTACATATTTACGGCCACAATAAGTGAACCTCGTATCATATTTACATCTCTAATATCAATTGTTTTTTCACTAAGGAGCGAGTAGGGGTTTGATAGGTGAAAGATTAATTGAAAAAAAGAAAAAAAAAAAACAATCTTTATGGGTTCGTATTTAACACATCGATATCTCCTATGCTCAACTTTTGCAATAAATGAACATTGCCTTAATGTAGAGAAACTTGACTTAGCAAATTAAGTGTAAAAATAAGACAATTTAGATACGACTTTTTTTTTAACCTATTCATATACTGAATTTGAAGTTTAGGATCGGTGATTTCTGTTAGTCTCACTATGATATCCACCATTCACTTGATCTTTTTTTTCTCTTTTTTTGTTCAAAATAGATAAATTTCAGCATAACAATTATAAATTTGTGATAGTATGTTATTGAAGCCACTCACATTATAATCTAGTAACATTCTTTGTTATCTCTTAAGTAAAAAATACCATTCTCAAATTCTTCTATAATGACTAAAACAAGATAGTTATCATGATAATTTTTAGATATAATGTTATTTACGTGAAAGTTTACATAATACTATTTATTATTTTAACAAATATTATCAATAATCTATTCGTTAAAAGTAATAATTTAACTAATGTTTGATAATAGAATGGAGTGAATTAGTTAAAACAACTTTCAAAATTGGAATCGAGTACAAAAAGGAGGCAAAGGAAAGAAATTTTATTATTTTTTATTTGTCATAATGAAATTATAAGATGATTTGTAGTAATTCCTAAATGATAATGAATTTTAGAAACTTTCATTGAGATTGGATTTAACGATGGTTCTCTTTAGATATTACATAAGGTTTCCGGTTTACATATTGCTTGCTAGTGATTGCTAGTAATCTCTTTAGACAAAGATTCGATATTCCACTAAAATAACAAGCGAGAAATTTCTTCGAAAGGATGCGCAAAAGGAGCAATTAGGATAAAGTCAGGGAACGAGGTGTGAAAGATCACATAAGTTAGGGACGAGGGAATATCATGCGACTCTGTTCCTATCTCAAAAATAAAAATAATGTCAGAAGACACAGAAATTAAAGTCTTAGTCTTCCTTAAAAACATAAATATATACATACATATATATATATTTTATTGAATTTGCAACATAACATCATATTGCATTTTCATGTTTGATTTCATCATTTTAATGAAGTCCTCACATTTCTTCTCGAATTCAGGATCGTAATAATCAAACTGTTCTTGCTCTTCTTCCTTATCGTGGTGACGATCATCAACCCCTAATCCATCTCTTACTGTAATCGCGAAGGTCTCGTCTCGTTGTTCTTCCAGTACCTCACCAGCGTCGATTGTAATCGATAATTCATCATTTTCATTTTCTTCCTTAACAGCAACCAAAGCAAGGGAGTCTTCATCTTCAGATTCGAGAGTATTATCCATGATGATGTTCTTGTCTTGCTGATGATCTTCAAATTGGTAATTATAGCAGCACCCTTTTGGTTCTATAGGATGTCTAGTGGTAGTCAGACCAGAAATAGTGAGAATAAATCCTAGGATGCCATTACAGAGGAGGAACACGTAGTTCTTGTTAGTGTTTTGGAAGTAGCAGATTACTAGAGGAAGCAAAGAAGAAGAACAGTATAAATGACAAGAGTGAGACGAGAATACTAATTTCAGAGCTTTCTTATGATAACTCACACTACCCATCTCTCTCTTCACAAAGAAATTTTCAAGCTTTTTCACTCGAAACCAGGAACTGGTGATAAGACAAGAAGAGGTGTGATGTGCAATTGTATTACAATTTCCTTTATATAGAGTAGAGAGCCAAAACTCCCACCAGGAAAAAAAGGATCCTAAATCGTAGTTACTTAAATGGCCTTATATTGCCATTTTATTTAAAGATGTAATGCATAAGGCAAGGGTATTTTAGTATTTCCACTAATGCGAGGACCTGAGTCAATCAGCTTGGTCGTGGAAGCTTCTTTAGGGGTGCAGGATCAAAATGAAAGAATCAAAATAAAAGAAAGGGAACTTTTAGTGTTTTCTTTTGTCTGACGATGATTAATTGTTGAAACTTTGAAATTATTATAGAAGTTAATACCATAGAAATGTTAAAGGTTTAATTAGGGTTTGTTACAAATTTAGAGTCTCGAACAATTTGAGAGATGGATCCAATAAGAAAAAATGGAACGGATCTATAAATTTTTTTCTGAAAGAATATGTGGGGTTATTTTGTTAGCATGAACTTGCAGAAGTAAACCGGATAAAAATCATAATACCTTATTTAGTCATTGTCATACACTTTGACACTAGATAACAACTATAAGGATATTGGACAAATTTGAAAAAAAATAATATCATGTGAAGGATGAAACATATAATTTATTTATCGGATAACAGTCAATACGGATATTTTATAACATTCCTATTCTGTACTTATTTATATCAAACAATCAACAACACAAAAAATCCTAGTCCAGCTATCATACATGTCAAATACGGTTCTCCAATATTATATTTACTGTGCTATTCAATTATTTTTATCTTATCAGTTCTTGCATCCAATTACTGCTTCAAAGTATTATTTTCATGGATTTTTTATCGCTCAATTTTTGTATAAATTAACATTAAATTTATCTAAATTCTTAAAATACCTGATAATATTACAATAATCATTATTCGTTTTTTCACAGTATCAACTATTAATTATACTAAGATAAAATTTTAGGAAGATATAAAAAAAACCAGAGAAAATAAATGGGAGTATCATTTTTGTACCGTTGTCGGCGTCGCGTGGACTGGTTCAGACGGCTATTTAATTTTTGAAAAAAGACGGAAGAAGACATTACTTTATGAGTCGGGTCTTCGTCTACGGCCACTTGTCCGTCCCTCCCGGACTGCACGATGGGATTGATTACGACCGTGTCCATTACGTTGAAACTTCTTCGGAACTTCTTTTATACATATATATTTATACATATATATATTATATTCGGTTGATTACAAAAATTAAATTAAGTTCCTTTTTTTTCTTATATTTCAACGAACCACACATATCTTCTGCATTTTATGCTAAAATTTAATTAACTAAGGATAAATCCTATTTTATATACCTGAGTTTTCATTATTGAGTGCTTGAATATCTGTAGTTTTATTTTTTACATTAACAAGATTATATAAAAGAAAAAAAAATGTGGATCTTTTAAGGTTTATTTTTTTTTTAATTTGTAAATTAATGGTTGAAATGTTTACGTTTTTAAAATATTTCATAATATTATTGTTTTGTTATTTATAATTTTAGTTATTAATTATATATGACAATATTTTAACGGTTAGATTTATGAAAACTAAAAGTTGGTAATTTGATAAAAATCCTTTTGCAATTGACATTTTATAAAAATATCGTATGTTTCTGCTTTTAACATCATCCGACGAACCAGTTTCATCTAATCTTGGTTGATCTGGTGCTAAGAGGTCGACACGTAGAAGATTTGATAAGATAAGAACATACCCCGAAAAAGAGTTAGATACGTACCAAGACCATTGATTGAGTTATTTCTAAATAACTGTTTTTTCTATCATCATAACTTTATCTTTTTAAAAAAAATTCATATGGAGTGCTCATTAAAAACAGATATAAATTAAAAATATTTTTATTTATAAATCGATCAAATAAATTAAATATTAATAAATTATAAATTCTAATAAACATGATGAATATGATCATCTAAACACACCCCGTTAATTGGTGCATAAATCACTTGCCTTCAAATGATGATTGACGCTTTCGAACAAAAAGTTAGAACAAATAGATGAGGGGGTAAAACATGCAAGTGAAACGTGTGAACATTCGAATCGAAAGGGCAAGTTCTGGGACCAAAGTGATATAAAAAAAGAACCAATGGAAGATACGAACTTTCACATCGCATGGCCCCATGACCCGTGACCTGCGAACTGAAAATATAATTCAGAATAGAAAAAACTTCTTTTATACGCTTATAAAAGCCAGAATTGACGAAATTCATTCCAGTTTCTATATTTATATATAGTTTACATTTATATAAAGTAATTATATATTTATAATTTACATTTATTACTACATTTTATACCCATTCATTTCACTCCATTTTACCTACACTTACAACTATGGGAATGATGAATTTGTGAATCTAAAACTCATTCAATTTAATTAATTCCATTCCAAATAGTCCTCTTGTATCAAATATGACATATCACTTTATTCTACGTTATAAGAATAGGTTTCGAAAAAAGTAATATTGAAATTGTTTCAATTGTGGCAAAGCAAATTATAGATTTTTAGAAATTATCCATACTTTGTTAAGTACAAGTAGACATATAAATGTGCATTTTAAATAAGTTTTCTAGAATTTTGGTTAAATAATTTAATACTTTTAGATCCAATAGTTATTATAATTTTAAAATTTTATTTTTTAAAAATTAAAATTTATTTTTTTATTTTAATTAAAAAAAAAAATGATTCCGCGGTTCTAAAACCAGAACTGGACCCAAACCATACGAGATGAATCCCCTTCTAGTTCGTTAATTTTAAGACCCGAAATCGATGATTTCGGTTTGGAACCATAACGATATCTAAGCACAAAAAATGGTTGAGATCCAACATTTTGAATAGGTACAGTCCAGCAAGTGGTACGATGGAATCAAAACTCTGCTTGAAATCACTGCATCGGGTAGCTTCCTACTCCAATGCACTTGAAATGATTGACACGATTACATGAAGACTGTCTTTAGAATTCTCCTCTCGACAAACTAGCCGTCGGTCTAGTCGACGAACGCTTCATCTTTCTTTTGATGAATAGCAACACGGCCATTTGACCTTCAAACCTTAAGGTTTCTAAATCTGTAATCATAAACTTTGATTTTTGGTTAGTCTTGTAATTCGTCCAATAAAAAAACGCTTATAATCATTATTTTATTTTTCTACATAATCGGGAAATACTAAAAATTGAGACCAATTCAACACTTGATGATATGCCGAAGTCAATGCACATGTGATTAAAACTTAGGCAGCTGAAAAAAAAAAAAAAAATGAGAAACCCTATTGGTTGGACCATTGTAGACGAGACTTTTCTTTATACGAAATAATTTTTTCCTAATATCTTTCTTTTTTTTTTTTTTTGGCCCAGCTATACGACATAAATTAGAGAATAAAATTTTCAAATAAATGCATGTTAAAAAGTGAATTAATATGACCTAGATGAGGAAATCAAAATTTAATAACAATCTAAAATCATTATAAGAAAACTAGCGTTTAAAGTCCAAAATTCTACAATAGAAAATGAGGATGAGGACCTTAACCATTATAACATGCTAAAGTGGGATGAAGACCTAGATCGGATGCTATTAGACTAGAATGTCATTGACGCGATGATGATCTTTACGATATAAATTTATTTTAAAATAGAATTTTTATTTGTAAAGCTTGGTTTTCTTATAATAATAATATTTAAAGGCTTCCATACAAGATAAGACATCCATAAAATCCATCCTAAACTGTAAACATTATAAATATAATATTGAAAACTCTTTCAAAATTTACATAAGCAAGAAATTATTTATTTCAATGGATGGGAGGAAATACTTTAATTCACCCTCCCCAAGTGTAATATCCCTTCATCTTTAATTATTAATTTGAAGAATAATTAAATTATTAAAAACCCTTTAATAATGAATTTATATATTGCAATCAAAACCTAAAAGCTTACTTGATCAAAAATCTAAAATCAAAATCAAACGCTTGACCCAGCCATGTTCCACTTCGAACCTTAAATGTAAACATATAAAGTTCATGTTGTTTGAGATTCAAGTTTCTTACTAAACTTAATGAATTGAAAACAGGATAGTATGACAAATGCTATTTGAACATTTGGTAAAGGTTGAATTTATTGCATGAATTTTTAATTTGTAAAATTTATTAAATTAATTAGAACTTTTTGTCTCATCATTACTATTTTATACAATTTATTTAGCTTTGTTTGTTTAGCAAATAAATAAAAATAAATTTGATCTTGGCATTATATTGAGAATATGGGAAGGAATCCCCCCAAAAAAAAAAGAAAGAAAGAAAGAACGGAATGTATAACTTAAAAAATTGAAAATACATTTTATATTTATATATAAAAAAATGAACGTTATTTATATCTCCACTCCTCTATTTAGGAAATCCTAATTGATAGAAATAAACACAAGAAAAACTCCAAATTGAAATTAAAACCATAGTCCATACTTTTAATATGAATTGACATTGGCACTTAAAAGATAATTGAACTTCCTTAGCGCAAATGCATAACAAATTTGTTCAATAACTTGATTTATCATATAAAATCACTCACAAGGGATAAAATCTTCTTTTATGTCCATTGTTTTATCATCTATGCAATGCCTGAGGCAAGGGTAAAAGTATGTAAAACTAAAGATGCTATTAAAATTTACAAGTAAAGCTTATTGATGTAAATCTTCAAATCATTTTATTGATCTATCATTTTATACACAAAATCTCAATATAAATACTAATAGATCTTAAATCTAAATTATATATTCTAATGGCTCTACCATCTTCTAATTATACTAATCCTCACCTTAGTCCTAATTCCTTAATTACATAATGGTCAATACCTGAAAAAGAAATGAGGTGAGCAAAAACACCTAGCTAGGCCATTGAATACAAAGACATATAATGCCACCTCATATGCAATTTAGAATAACTATTGTAATAAATAGTTGATCAACATAATACAACTAATCAATCTATCAATTAGCCGCAAATGTTTGTTACTAGTTCTAATCCAGTAGAGACAATAAGGAGGATCACTTGGAGTTGTATGTATGTTAGACTTGCAAAAAGGAATACGGCTAGTGATGAGTTGGGGCTAAACCTAGTGCGGCACTCTAATGCTCAAGTTGACAAATATATTAGTGTAGGAGTGTGGTAAGTTAAAGAGAGAGTTCAGGTGGCACTACATCTATGATAGAGTAGTAGGAGATACTTATAGTGTTTATAGTGGGAGGATCTCTAATTGAGTGCATTGTGAAATTATCGGCAAGTAGGTGGTCGTCGACAATTATCATAAACATGGATTTTTCTTTTCTTTTTTTTTTTTTGGGCCATGACATGGAGTGAGTTTACTAATCTTCATTTGACCATGTCAGCCTACGTAAAGGGAGGCATGGCGAGTGACTCTAGATTGGATATCATCTGGATGCGATAGTAAGTATGTCGATACTCCAAGCCAAAGGGATAAGTATCATAGTGAGACTCTGGGACATGTCAATGTGAACCAAACCTAAGCCCAATGAGTTTGGCCCATGTGCTAATGGGTTAGACTGGACTAGAGAGGCTCATAATCCATATTTGATCGTGAGCAACGTGAAAATAAATCAATTGGCACAAAATCTCACAAAAACAATTTTTAAAAATATAAATCCAAATAAACCCAAAAAACAAATTTTCACCATAAATAACGGATTCAAAAATTTCAAGATCTCTATATTTTGCCACAAATGGCAAATTCAAAGATCCCTTACCTCAAATAACAAATCCATAGATCCAAAAAACTCTCTTTTATCTTTTCCCCACATGATGGATATAAAGAACCAAGATACCAGCCATGATACGAAATATGAAAATTCCAATAACTTGATATTTTGTCTCTACACAACGAATTCAAAGGTCTTAAGATTTCTTCATTTTATCCCATAAGCAGACTCAAAGATCTGAGGAACCTTACATATTGCTCTATAGTGGCAAATTCATAGATCCTAGAAATCTTGATAGAATCCAAGAAATAAAGTGATATGGGTATTAGGAAACAATTTAAAAAGTATTAGTTTATATAGCACCAAATGTTTTTACAATCTTTCATGTCAACACAACATCAGATATAACAATATTAAGCTGAATGTAATTAATAATTCTAGTAGTTCTAAACCTAACATGTAGATACAATAAATATCAGTAATGAAAAACTTAATATCCACATAAACTCTAGCAATCTGAATCCTAAATGTAACAAACATAATTACATATTAATGACTAATCATGGAAAGATAAATTTCTAAAGATAACTTTTTTCTTCCTCCAATTTAATCAAAATTTCAAATATCTAACTTAGGTTAATGAGGTGATGTTAGCATCTTAAACCTAGTTAAGTTTTATCGATTGAGAATTCAGGTTGGATTGATAGAGCGACCAAAGCAAACAACTAGCTTAACTAAGTTGGACTCTAGTTGCATCAATCTTATATTGAATCGGTTGATGGTCCTTTTGAGGCTAATCAGTAATCCTTTTTGTGTTTTCTTGATAAAGTTTCCACCTTTTTCCATCAACATTTCATCTTGTAGGATTGGGTTTAGCCCAATAGGCAATACTCTAGTCAAGTTTCACCAAATAGAGATTAGGGGTTCAACTCTTTTGGCAAGCTCAACTCTTTCCCCTTAGTAAGTGCAATACCTACGCCAAGCACGTGAAGGCCTCAACAAGCATGTAAACTTCACATGCTACATCTTCTTTATTTGGGCATTCACCATGAAAGCTTAACTTGAGCTTCAGAGCTTGAAACAAGCGAATTTTAGATTTTTTTTTTTCTTTTATGTATAATTGCACAACATCAACTTTTAGAAAATTGAAACCCGACGATTCAAGTACTGGTTTCAATCAAAAGTTGGAAAAAAATGGAAATTAACCCTAACCTATGTAACCGGGTGAGCCATAATAGGATTTCTAACTTGCTCGACCCATAAAACCATATAAGGTTGAACCTCATAGGGTTTTAGAGTCGGGTTTAAATATATAGTGGAAACTTCATAGGCTTATAAGGTCAGGTTTGGATCATATTTACCCAACACGGAGATGCACAAAGCAAAAACAGACTTCATGTATCCCTTTTCCTCTTATATAACAAACCGATGGATATTTAACAATCTGGTACCATAATTTAAAATAAATAAATAAAAATATTACTAAAGAGGGCAAGAAGAGGAAAGGAAACATGGACGAGCTACAATATTTTCTACCTCCTAGAAATATTTTTTCTTTTATATTTACTAGACTAGTTAAGGATTTTGGAACTTTTCATTAAAATTTGTTCAAGTCATGTTTACTTTAATATTGTTTGATGTGTTATATTTTAGTCCCAACATGAGATCTAATTTAACCATGTTGTTGTATAGGTGTCTTAGATGAGACATTATGACAAAAGTAATACATTTATGTGTTTAAATATTGAATTAAGAATGTGGTATGCCACATATTTTATTTATTCCCCATGTATATTTTCATTTTTAAATATATAGAAAGTGTATGTCAGAAGCACTATCTTTTTGTAAATTTATTATTAAAACTTGAAAATAGATTGAAAAAAATTAAGGTTATAGGATTAGGTTTCGAGTTCTAAATCAAACATCATAGGCCGGGTTTAGATATAGCGTGTAAACCCTGTAAGGTTATAGGATTAAGTTTGGTAGATCCTATATAGTAGTGGGTTGGGTTTCGGGTTTATATGATCCGTCCAAAACCTAACCCGGTTACATCCCTAACCTTCAATTATCTAAATTCGTCATAAAAGTATGAATTGAAAACATTAGTTGATGAAGGGAGTCATCTTAAATATTATTATATGCTTCTTCTTATTAATCCCACTTTGTCTTTTTCATTGCCTCAACCGAAGTGCTCTCTCTCTTTACCTTTCTCTCTCTTTCAGCCACCATAAATCACCACACCACAACTCTCAAAACTACCCTTAATTAACTCCTAACATTGCATTGACCCTAAAGTTACTACATCTCTTCCAAAAACCTAACACACTAATCAACACCACACCCACCATCTCCAAGACATACCCACAAAACCAAATTTCAATTACCATTTAAACACCACCAATCAACACAACCAAAGATTGTTAACCACTCCCAAGAAATCTCGAACGACCAAATCACTACTAAACAACTTGTTATCCTTTATCGAGCCTATTGCCATCATCTATCTATTCTAAATGTCCTTAACCCTAACTACTATAAGCTGATAGCCACCTACCCCCACCACTATTGTATTACCTAAATTATAGCTTAACTAGAATTAATTTGTTTTGATTAATTAGTGTAATATGTGAATAAATTAATGTTAATTTGATTGAATTTGAGTTTAATTTAGAATTTGAATTTAGATAACTACCATTGAGCTAAGTAAATTAAACAATAGAGTATGATTATATAGATAACACAAACAATTAACAAATGAATTTCTTGAACTTGAGATTACAAATATTCTTTTCCCATTTATCCAATTGTTCCCTTTGGTTACTTTATGAAACAAATTCTTCAATTTGAAATCTCATTCCTTTCAATTGGTCTATATTCTTTAATTATCCTTATCAATGAACTAAAGTTCCTCATCATCCTAATAAACTTCCAACTTGAATCATTTCTTTTCAATTTCTCACTTGAGACCCAAATTCTTAATGCTCAATTATAAAAAAATTTGATCAAAGACTCTATTTAGTTATTTGAAACAGAAATCCATTTCTAAATATCAATAAATTTTGGAAATTGATTTCTTTTTCAAAAGTATTAGTTTTGTAATCTAAATTTCCAAATCCAAACTAAATAACTAATTTGGTTTACATAACCTCACATTAATTAAGATAAATTATATAATATGACTAGATAATTTAATATAAATTAGTAAATAGATTTAAATTGAAATTAAGGCTTTAAATATTCTTTTAAATCATATATTTTCCATAATAACGTTTTTTGATGAATCAAATCACTTAATCTTTTTCAACTTTTTATTTAGATTTCTTTTACCCCAATTTTATTTCTCTAAAAATCTAAATATGAGATTTAAGTATTTTGCAAAGTCTCAAACCTTTGTGTTTTAATCTGAACTTCATTTCCTAAAACCCCATGAATTTTTTAATTCATTTTCTTATTTAAAAATATTAGTTTTCATTCCAAACTCAAACTAAACATCAAGTTTTTTACAAAGTTGAATTCCAAAACTATATTTTAATTGCTAGCGAATATTTCTATCCTATAAATTCTAAATTCATGTCCCGATTATTTTTAATTTTTAATAAAACCATATGATGAGTTTAAATTTCAGTCCTTTATCCATAATTATCTTTTAATCCTTATCATTATAATATTTTTTTTCCTTATCCTTTTGTTTAACGTTAGGGGCTGCTACAATTTCTTTTCTCCTTTCTCTCTTTATTTTCTTTCTCTTCTCCATTTCCTTACTAAAATCTCAAGTTTAAGAGTATATTAAAGAGAAATTGAAGATAGAAGTGCAGAACAAGCGTGGAGAAATGTTTTTTTTTTTTTTTTTTTTTTTACTAAAAAGAAGTGGTAGTGATGAAGTTGTTATGCTTGAACTTTTCTTAAAAACAAGTAAGTTTTCTTTTCTTTGTTTGATTCTTATTTGTACATATATATGATGAATTAGAGCTAGAGAAAAGTTGGGTTTGTGATAAAATTAGTGATGGATGAAGATTTATGCATGGAAGTTGAAAACCTAAGTAGATTATATATCTATGAAATTGAGATTTGATTGTGTAGTTAGATATGTTTGATGAAGAGAAGTGGAATTAGAAGTGTTAGAAGTTATATTTATGTGTTGTTTTTTGCTTGTATGATGTTGTAGTTGAGGTTGGATGTGTTAAAGATGGGTTAAAGATGTAAAAGAGAGGAAAGAAATTCGTAACAGGGAGTTACAGGGGCAGCACGAGCATGCACAAAGCCGTGCAGAGTGTGTTGCGGACAAAATTTGGCTTCTGGAAAAAAAATTTTGGGGTCTACATGGGTGTGCAGGAGCCCATGTTGAGTGTTTTTCATGGGAAAAAATCAAATATGGTCATTTTTTTAAGGTCAGCACAGCTTCGAGCACCACCGTGCAGAAGGTCGTCTAGACTTCCCTATTTTGTAGTCTCACCATAATTTGATCATAACTTTTCATATAAAGTCGAATTGAAATGATTCAAATGCGTTGGAAAGATTAAAAAGATAACTACAACTTTCATATTTTTAAGCTTTTGAAAATTTAAAAGTATCAAGGCCTAATTTTAATTCTTTCCAGCTGCTACGTTTTTCAAACAAAGTTAAAAACTTGTTTTACTAGTTAAATGTGTTTGGTTAAGTATTAAATGAATCTTTTTGGGTTAAAATGAAATAGATAAATGATATTTGATGTGTTATACTTGTTGAATGATACAATTAAGCATGAATTTAGTGAATTTATAGATTAATAGATAATTTAATTATATATAGAGTTGGATATAAAATGAACTTAGTTAATAATCTAAGTTCAACTTGGCTTAATGAAGATTTAAAATGAATTAGATTGATTAGGTTTAATCAATATAACTTAGTAATTGGATTAAATGATTAATTCTAATCAATTTGGTTAGGATTAAGTTAAAATGGGTTAATAGCTAATAATTGAATTAAAATGATATGTTGGGATAACCATAACTTATATGGGGAATATGTTGTTTCAAATATACGTTTGCTTAGGAAAGAATGCTTTATTGATGTTTTTGTAATAAGAGACTATAAACAAAGAGAAAAGAAATACTTTGATAGGTAATGGAGAACTGTCTCTATCTTGGTAGAGCGATTCTCACAGCCATGGCGAGGTTCATACTTAGTGTCTGATCAAATAGGATCTTAAAATGGAATTAAATTCTTCAATAGTTTTTTTTTATATAATCTTTGTATTAGTCTTAGCCAATGTTCTATTTCTATTTGGTTTTCTTATATGAATGATAATGATGAGCTAATGCTGATGATGATGATGTTATTGATGATTGAGGGGAATGAGGGATTTGTTTTCCTAGAGGGATTTTTATGGCCTAGCTTGGATGTCAGGTGGGCAATAATAATCTCTTCACCTTAAATCTAATTGATTATGCATGGGGTTCGAGAATTCGTTTGCTGGTTAATGATTGCATTTGATTGATAACTCGCTAAATCATAGGAGAAAACAATTGTGCGATGCTAATTGTGATTTTATATAATGTTAATTGTTTAAAAATGATATGAAAATTAACTAATAAAACATAATTTTTATTTGACCTTTAAATGAATTGATCATGCATTGCATCAATCACATTTGCATTTGTCGAGGTTCATGTTACGTATTACTATTCTGATTCTATAGTAGTGCTTGTTAAGACTAATGGATCTGCTTGTAAGCTACTAGTAAGGTTGGCGGCTTCATGGAAACTAAGTAAGCACCGAAGGACATCGCCCGTGTTGGAGTCGACTTAAGAGATTAATACTTAGGGAGGTTTTGTAATTTTAAGGGAAGTGGAGGGTTAATTGGCAGAGTAAATGTTTTGATTTATGCACAAAATTATTTCAAAAGGATGTCCTCACTCCTCAGTCTTGTCTAAGGAGTAAATAGAGGGTGTGTTTCAAAAAAATAAATTTTAAGGAAAATCATCCCTCCTTAGCTAAGTCTAAAGGGAAGTTAAACAGGTTATATTTCGATGAAAAGTATTTCAAAATGAAATCATCCCTCCTTGGCTATATCCAAGGGGCAATTGGCGGTTATATTTATGGTATAAAAGAAATGATTTTGTGCTAAGAAAGATAAAAATGAAGGCTCAAAGTTGAGAATGCACCCCTTTTCTTAGTTTATAGTTCTCATGGATGTGAATGGCCTATATTTAGTCCTTCAACCCCAAGAGAGGGCGTAAATCTCTATTGGTTTGGATTCCAGTTATCCAAACCTTACTCATATGTCAAGTGTAGCATTACATATGTTTGTTAATAAAAATTTGTTTTATATTTGTTTGTTGTGTGATTTGATCATGTTATCCATTGAGCTATAGAGAGGCTCACGCCCCCATCAGGACGGGATTGGGCTAAGAGAGTGTGAAGACCCTGCAGTTTTGAAGATTAGTTTAGAATGGAATTCATATGTTTTGTAACTAAGTTATTTGTTTTGCACTATATGCAATAAACTTAGAATAGATTAGTTAGATTTGAAATAGCTCAAAGCTTTGTAACGCATATATGATCTATTCTCTTTTACTGTTTAGTAGGAGATACCGATTCTTTGCGGTTTTGGTGAACTATAGGAATTCATATTTCCATAAATATATAAATGCTTTTATGAATTGAAACTTGCATAGAATATATTAAGTAGAGTTTTGCAAACCTCTGACTTATAAAACGGTTTTCATATCTCGGATGCATATTCGATATGATTACTATAGGTTTATTCTTTTAGGCCCCCTTAGGGTCATGACAATTGCTCATCTTCAAAACTAGCCACCCTTATCATATGACATCACACAATCACCACTAGGCAAGAAAGCATGCTAAGTTTACTTTCTCCAACACTTTACTGTTGATAGTAGCCCCATGTGCAACTTAAGTCTTTATCAATCATTTTCCTTTGTGCAACCCAACTTGGCTCCGGCTTTGACCAACACTCGAATCGAATCTAGCCCTCTAACCCATTTTCACTAAACTACTCTTCACTTTCCTATAATAGAAATTTCATAAATGAACAGCTATTATAATGGTTAGTTGACTATAATAGTGATTTCATAAGCAATCTCTATTATAAAAACTATATATTAATTAATCATTCTTTACATAACCCCATGAATGACAATTCAATACTAGAATTATCTTTTTCTTAAAATACTTTCATTTAAATAAAAAATTTACAAATGAAAATCCTATTATAGATACATTTTATTCCTTAATTAATATATTCTATTATAGTTTATTCGTTTGGCAAAGTAAACATGTTTATAAATCTAGCACAATCCTATTGTCTCCTTCTATTGTCTCTTTTCTATTTAGCTTGCTTCGTCTATTTACTAATTCATTATCTTTCTTTTTTATTTTATTTTATTTATCTTTTATTTTTTATATTCTATTGTAAAATATTTAAAATATGTAATCCTATCTATTGTGAAAAAAATATTATACATTATTATTATATTCACATAATATGTATTTTTATATATGTCATCATATATACCCATTATCATACATAATTATAATAATAAGGATAAATGTTAAATTTGTTGCCTAAACTTTATATAGAAATTAGGCTTGATTACTTGAACATTAAAGTGGTCAAATGAATATTCAATTAAACTTTTTATGACTATATTTACTACCTCCATATTATTGTTTGTGCTATTTGCTGACCTAGAAGATATGTCTTATTAATGAGTTTTACTACATTTTCAACACAACACCAATCAGGTCTTTCTTCCACATTATCAATGGAGCAAATTACGTTACCAAGCAGTAAAAATAAATAGGAAAAGCTTGTTGGGGTATACAATATTTACAATAAAATATACATAAATTACTAAGGGTTAATGTCACTAGTGGTACCTGAACTTTGGCAAATATGTAATAAAGATATCTGAACTTTAAAATTGATCAATTTAGTACCTAAGAAACTTTTTTGTGCATATCAAAATACTCAATCTTATTGGTTTTAAAATGTACGTTAGATGACTATGTTGCCAATTTTATGGAAGCTATAGCTTGTATGAAAAGTTTTTTGAGGTCCTAAGTTAATCCATTTTAAAATTCAAATATTTAATTATTGCATATTTTACTAAAGTTAAGTACCATTCATGAAACTGAATTCAAATCTATCACTATGGACATAACATGCTGGAACATTGAATTCAAATATTCAATTCATACCTATTTACTCTAGTTTCAATGCTCTTAATTAAGAGTAGGCATGGATCGGTTTGGTTTGACTTTTTATAAACCGAACCAACCCTCATTTATAATTTTTTTCCATCCCAAACCAAAACCTTAAGTAATAGTGTTGTTCAGATTAGAAATTTTCTAAACCATTAAATACGATTTTATTCTATTTGGATTACAGATTAAATCTAAATTGTAACTAAAAGTTTTCTTTATTCTAGTTATTTTACATTTGTGTAGATACTTAAATTTCATATCACTTTACAAAGTTTATATTATAAACCACAATAAAATACTTTATGAATTCATCATATTTTTAATGTATAGTTTTCTATAAAATCAGTTGTTTATCAATAAAATACATTCACTATCAATACATAGCAAAGTCATAAGCTATAATTTTTAATAGAACTATCAAGTCAATTTTCTACTAATAAATTTAGTAAAAAAAAATCATCTATCAACATACATTAAACAATTAATATATAAAAGAGTTTATAATTAAATAAATAAATTTTATACTTTATAAAATTAAAAACTATTAAAAAATAGTTTTATCATCAATAAATATATATATATCATGAGCCTAAAAAACAAATAAAAAAATGAACAAGTTGATTTTAATAAATATTCATCAAATAATAAATAATAAAATGAAATCAGATGAACATATATGATATTAATCAATTATTATAAAAAAATCTATAGTTATATCTTACAAATAAAATATTATTTATATATATTTAAAATGGTTTGGTTTGGTTTACCTTCTAAATCAAACAATAAATTTATGAATTGATTTGGATAGGAAAATTTTAAAACCAAATTATTAAAAAAATCATATTTTTTGTTTGATTTGATTCAGTTACGAATTAGATCGGCTCAATTCGGTTGAATTTTTGCCCACCCCTACTCTAATTGCTTTCACACTGCAATGTCTAAATACAACTATAAGTGATTGTAATATGGCATAAGTGACAACTACATATGGAAAAAGCCCTATGATACCCATGATCTATATGTCCTACACTAGATAACTGACAAATTTTTTATTAAAAGTAGAAATCAAAATAAAAATAAGTGTTCACACGCATTTATTTAAAGTGGGTCCACATTAATCACATCGTGTTAGCTCGTGGATTGACTTTTGATAGAGAGACTTAGTATCTTTATTGATCTTGTATAACCTTGTCTTTATCTTAAGTACTTTGAAAGACGCCTCTAACAACCTATGTATGTTATCGGATACACATCTTCGACACACAATTAATATTATATTTAACATTAATAACAAAAATAGTACCAAAGTTTTGTAAAAAAAATAATTAGGTATCTAAAATTTGATTTTGAATAATTTTGATACCTCAATAAAGTTTTCGTTGATATTTTCCATACTTGAAGTATAATTTTGGTAATTTTTGTGTTTGAACAAAATTTTCGTTGATTTTTTCATAGCTCAATCAAATGAAATGAGGCATGAAAAAGTCTATAAAAATTTGTTTCGGTATTAAAATTATTAAAACCAAACTTTAGATATGAAAAAAATCAATTAAAACTTTGTTCATGTACTAAATTATTCAAAACCAACTTTAAATACATAATTTTTTTTTTTGTTAGAAAATTCAGGTGCTATTTTTATCATTGTCTCTTATATTTCAGCATTTGAATGTTAGATACAAGAGGCACCATTATTCGTGTGACATAATGTTTTTTTCTTAACCTATTATTATCTACTGTATCTTTTTATAGAAGTGGAAAATCAAATCTAGGTTAATCTCATTGGAAAATTATATGTCTACCACTCATTTATACGGTTTTTGGTTCATACATCATACCTTTCTCAAAAAAGTATTTATGTGTCAAACAATGGGTCTATAAGATAATAATTAAGATAAATGGACTAATGTGTTTTCTCTTTATAATGACATTTTATAATATTTCCACTAAAACAATACCTTATCAACCTTAATACATCATTTGAAGATTATTTCCAAACAAAAATTTTAATGGTTCAATATTATCGATTTAGTGCAAATAAAGGATAATGCTACATTTGATAGTAAAAAAAAAGTACATATCACAAGAAATATTTTGTGTATTTAATGTGGCACGTCAATAAGATCAAAAGGTATTACAAAAAAACTAAATTATTCTAGGCTAATACAAGAGGAGAGAGGGTGAATTAAGTATTAAAGCAAAGTTTAGCATATTTTACATTTTTAACCATTATTTAGAATGCAAGAAATAGACGAAGGATATATAGAAAAAAAGTTAAAGTACTAAAAATAAAAGAGAAGGAATAAGAAGATTAAGCCCAAGTTTAATGTGGGGTAAGATCATCCCCTACTCTCTATGATCATACAATGCCTCTAAAGGAATAAGAAGATTAAGCCCAAGTTTAATGTGGAGTTAAGATCATCCCTACTCTCTATAATCATACAATGCCTCTAATCGAGGACTTTACGCTCCTCCTTTATTGATCACCACAGATTCAATACTTAAATGAGCAACAACCAATGTGAATGTTAGACACAATCCTTACCAAACCCTACCTAACCCCCCACAAAAAAAAAAAAAAAGAAAAAAAAAGATCTTACATTAAGTACTCTCCAATGGTTTTAAATTTTATAAATAGTCCAAGCTACTTTGACTTGATCTAAACTACTAGACATGCTCTACTTGTTCAGACATCAAACCATGAGTTGATCCAGACTATTACCTGGAAAACATCATGTCGTCTAGACTATTTCGTAATGATCTGGACTATTCGACACTATGCTAAAAAAAAAAAATCATCTACTGATCCGGATTACTTCGAAGTGATCTAAAGCTATTGTGATTGTCTACAAAAAAACAAGAAGAAAATTTTCACAAGTCTAAATTACTTCAACTTGATTTAGACCTCAATGCATTAAACTTCACAAAACAATATATGATCCAAAATAAGATCAAGCAAAATTTTATTGATTTGCATTTAGCGAATACTTAAATATGTCAATTAGTTGTAACTTTTCTTGTCAATTTGTGCAATTACTCATCAAAATTTCAATTTGAACCTCCTGACCCAACTATTGCACTAGAGCCATGATATCATTTTTATATTTGCTTCACTTTACACAACATTTATCATCTATTTGAATCATTAAAAAAGTTTCTACTGTCTATATTGACCACTAAAATTTTAGTAAATTACATTAAAATGTATTAACATTTCGGTAAGTTCATTTAAAGTATCAATATTTTGAATAGTTAAAAAGTACCAATGTTAGGGTTAAGTTTATTTAAGGCATCAACTTTTTGAGTGGTTAAAAAGAGTATCCACATTTGGCAAAAAAATATAAATAAGATATCAATAATTAACCATTGATAGAACATTAAATAATTCAATTGACAACTAATCTAAACGTTGATACCTCAAATGAAATTTGCAGAACATTGATGCCTCATCTGATATATTTTGCCAAACGTTTATACTTCTTTTTAATCACTCAAAACATTGATACATTCAATAAACTTACCTCTAACCATTGATGCTTTTGGTGTAATTTACCTTAAAATTTTTTTTTAACTAATCTTGATCTTTTCATCCACTAAGATCCACTTTCCTTCTATTTCTTTATAGAATATGATATTAAGCTTGAAAGTGCAAAATTCAAAACGTGCAAAAAATAAAAAAATAAATCCAAAATATTGATAACTGTGTTGGGAATATGATCATGGATACCATGAAAAGATAATGATTAATGAACATTTACAAAAGATATATACATATATGTCACATCGTGTTAGCTCGTGGATCGACTTTAATAGAGAGACTTCTTAGTATCTTTATTGATCTTTTATAACCTTGTCTTTATCTTAAGTACTTTGAAAGATGCCTCTAACAACCTGTTTTCCGGAGGGGCCAAACGCATTCCTCACCATGATTGTTGGAACAATATTCTAACTATGTATGCTATAGGGTACACATCTTCGACACACAATTAATATTATATTTAAGTTTAATAATGAAAATAGTACCTAAATTTTTATAAAAAAAATAATAATTAGATATCTAAAATTTGGTTTTGAATAATTTTGATATCTTAATAAAATTTTCATTGATATTTTCATACTTGAAGTATAATTTTGGTAATTTTTGTGTTTAAACAAAATTTTCGTTGATTTTTTTATAGCTGAATCAAATGAAATGAGGCATGAAAAAAGTCTATAAAATTTTGTTCGTATTAAAATTATTAAAACCAAACTTTAGATATAAAAAAAAGTCAATCAAAACTTTGTTCATGTACTAAATTATTCAAAACCAAACTTTACATACATAATTTTTTTTTTTGTTGAGAAAATTCGGATGCCATTTTTACATTGTCTCTTATATTTAAGCATATTTGAATGTTAGATACAAGAGACACCATTATTCGTGTGACATAATGTTTTTTTCTTAACCTATTATTATCTACTGTATCTTTTTTAGAAGTGGAAAATCAAATCTAGGTTAATCTCATTGGAAAATTATATGTCTACCACTCATTTATACCGTTTTTGGTCATACATCATACCTTTCTTAATAAAGTATTTATGTGTCAAACAATGGGTCTATAAGATAATAATTAAGAT
Source organism: Combretum micranthum (assembly GCA_024138025.1). NCBI lineage: Eukaryota > Viridiplantae > Streptophyta > Magnoliopsida > Myrtales > Combretaceae > Combretum > Combretum micranthum. The sequence continues at coordinate 241,941 of JAMXBD010000264.1, forward strand.
AAATGGACTAATGTGTTTCTCTTTATAATGACATTTTATAAGATTTCCACTAAAACAATACCTTATCAACCTTAATACATCATTTGAAGATTATTTCCAAACAAAAATTTTAATGGTTCAATATTATCGATTTAGTGCAAATAAAGGATAATGCTACATTTGATAGTAAAAAAAAAGTACATATCACAAGATGAATATTTTGTGTATTTAATGTGGCATGTCAATAAGATCAAAAGGTATTACAAAAAAACTAAATTATTCTAGGCTAATACAAGAGGAGAGAGGGTGAATTAAGTATTAAAGCAAGTTTAGCATATTTTACATTTTTAACCATTATTTAGAATGAATTAAGTATTAAAGCAAGTTTAGCATATTTTACATTATTAACCATTATTTAGAATGCAAGAAATAGACGAAGGATATATAGAAAAAAGTTAAAGTACTAAAAATAAAAGAGAAGGAATAAGAAGATTAAGCCCAAGTTTAATGTGGTTAAGATCATCCCTACTCTCTATGATCATACAATGCCTCTAAAGGAATAAGAAGATTAAGCCCAAGTTTAATGTGGAGTTAAGATCATCCCTACTCTCTATAATCATACAATGCCTCTAATCGAGGACTTTACGCTCCTCCTTTATTGATCACCACAGATTCAATACTTAAATGAGCAACAACCAATGTGAATGTTAGACACAATCCCTTACCAAACCCTACCTAACCCCCCACAAAAAAAGAAAAAAAGAAAAAAAAAAGATCTTACATTAAGTACTCTCCAATGGTTTATAAATTTTATAAATAGTCCAAGCTACTTTGACTTGATCTAAACTACTAGACATGCTCTACTTGCTTCAGACATCAAACCATGAGTTGATCCAGACTATTACCTGGAAAACAACATGTCGTCTAGACTATTTCGTAATGATCTGGACTATTCGACACTATGCTAAAAAAAAAAATCATCTGCTGATCCGGATTACTTCGAAGTGATCTAAAGCTATTGTGATTGTCTACAAAAAAACAAGAAGAAAATTTTCACAAGTCTAAATTACTTCAACTTGATTTAGACCTCAATGCATTAAACTTCACAAAACAATATATGATCCAAAATAAGATCAAGCAACCTTTATAGTTTGATTTTATTGATTTGCATTTAGCGAATACTTAAATATGTCAATTAGTTGTAACTTTTCTTGTCAATTTGTGCAATTACTCATCAAATTTCAATTTGAACCTCCTGACCCAACTATTGCACTAGAGCCATGATTATCATTTTTTATATTTGCTTCACTTTACACAACATTTATCATCTATTTGAATCATTAAAAAAGTTTCTACCGTCTATATTGACCACTAAAAATTTTAGTAAATTACATTAAAATGTATTAACATTTCGGGTAAGTTCATTTAAAGTATCAATATTTTGAGTAGTTAAAAAGAAGTACCAATATTTAGGGTTTAAGTTTATTTAAGGCATCAACTTTTTGAGTGGTTAAAAAAAGGGTATCCACATTTGGCAAAAAAATATAAATAAGATATCAATAATTAACCATTGATAGAACATTAAAAAAATTCAGTGACAACTAATCCAAACATTGATACCTCAAATGAACTTTCAGAACATTGATGCCTCATCTGATATATTTTGCCAAATGTTTATACCTCTTTAATATCACTCAAAACATTGATACATTCAATAAACTTACCTCTAAACATTGATGCCTTTTGGTGTAATTTATCTTAAAATTTTTTTTTAACTAATCTTGATCTTTTCATGCACTAAGATCCACTTTCCTTCTATTTCTTTATAGAATATGATATTAAGCTTGAAAGTGCAAAATTCAAAACGTGCAAAAAAAAAAAAAAATCCAAAATATTGATAACTGTGTTGGGAATATGATCATGGACACCATGAAAACATAATGATTAATGAACATTTACAAAAGATATATACATATATATATCCTAATTAAACGAACAATTAAAAAAGGGTAAATTCTTAAAAGCTTACGGGTGTTTTTACTCTTTTACAAGTGACTTATGTTATATTTTACTCTAAATTAGTAAACTATTAAAAATTATATTAAAAAAGCAAAAAAATATTTAAAAAAATAAAGTAGAACATACTTCGTTTCATTAGTCTTCTTCAACCAAATTAAATAGCTACAGACGAAGTTGCAAGAGATACATCCATATCTATTTCAGGTTCTTTCTTTTACTAAAAATTTGGCTCACTATGGTCTTGTCACGGACCAATATATTAGTCTTTATACTGGGTTTTTCACGCTAGTTATAAATTGAAGGTTTCAATTGAATTTTTCAATGTGTTATCTCCATGGAATTCGACGAACATTATCTCCTTCAATGAAGATTTATCTACTTCTTCTTTCAACATCTCTTATATATAGACGAAGACCTATAAACCTAGACACACACACACAAAACTAAGAAATAAAATCATTATGTCATCTTTCATTGTCCTAACTTTCTCCAGCTTTTTCAATTTACTGAAACTCTACACATGGATTCTTGAAGAGCATAAGAAATAAGTGTAAATGGTGCATACGGCTTCTCAATTGGAGGTGAAAGAGTTGTATAAGGGAGAATGCAGATAATGACTACTAGAAGGAGCAGTAATGGCAAAGATAAAGGAAGAAATAACAGCAATGGTAGTAGAGGAAGACCAAGGGTGGAGGAAGAAGCGTTAAGAAGAGAGAGGAAGAGGTGATATAGTCCATGTTCTTGTGTTGAGTGCCTCCACTTTAGTGTGCGAAGTGTCTGTCTAGACGATGACGGGTCAATTTGATTCGATTTGGTTCTCTACTTTGTTATTATTAAGGTTTTGCAATCCTACTTGAATCCAATGTAAAGTACATGAGATAGTTATCTTTTTTTCTTTTTTTACCAAAAACATGAGATAGTTATCTAAAAACATAAAACCATAAAACAACATTAGGACAACTTCCATAAAATACATGGTTAAAAAGTTCTAGAAATCTGGCTATTTCGTTGCTATTTTTTATCCTTTATCAATAACGACAAAATTGAGATAGAAGGAACAAAAACAAACCAAACCTTCATTTCTTGATCATGCATCAAATTAGCAAGCTTATTTGTGACAAAATTAGATTCCCCACAACAATAAGCAAACTTAATTTGCTTTAAGATCCTACAATTTTGCCTAAAAATATTTATTAGAGATACAAGAGTTAATTTAGCATTTCTAGCTATCCTTTCAGTTAATAATTAGATAGCAAAATGAGAATCAAGATTTAATTTAAGAAAATCAAAGTTCATAATGATGTGTTAATTGAAGGGCAAATAAATTGCCATAGCTCAGCTTCAAGTATTGAAAGTTTGCCAAGCTGAGAAGCAAGTTCCGCTATCAAATGGCCATGATCATCTCTTAAGACAACAACAATAGGTGCTCAACTAGAAAGATCCATCAAAGCATCTATGCTAATTTTGATGTAACCTTCTTCTAGAGGAGTCCAATGCACAAACTTTTGAACATAAACTTTTTGTATTTAAACATTCTATGATAAGTCTAGTACTCATGTGCAAGAAGTCTATATTGTTGTTGCATAGAAATCTTCATATTAGACAAATTTTTTATGAATGAGATTATTTCAAATCCATCATATAGTCTACAAAGCAAACCCAAAAAGAATAGAATTTGGAGTTTGAATATAAATGACATCATATTTCTTAAATTATATAATATATATATATGCGTTATCCATTCATGTATATTCAAATGAGGTGAGTTTAGCAAGACATTCTCCATCATTAGATCAGTCCAGAAGTCCCATAACTCAAGACCATCTCTAAAAACATGCAAAGCATTTTCCTCTAGAAGATGACATCTAAGACAAATAAATAGAATTAAAAATTCTATCTATTGAACTAACATCCCAGAGGTAAAACATAATAATGATCCTTCAAATGAGCTTAAACCTAGGACTCCAATGAGATGACCATAGCCATTTGCAATATGAAGAATCAATCAAGTGGCCATTGTCATCTAAGGCATGTAAAGAATTAAAAAAAAAAAATGCAGATTAATTCATACATTTCAAGACGAATAGAAATAATCTTAAAGGTTTTCTTGCAATTTACAAGGTCTAAATCATTCTAGCATAGTATAAGATAATTGAAAACCCAATTTAACTTCATCCCATGAATATTCATTAATGTAACAATTAAAAAATAATAAACTAACAACAGACTAATGAACAAACCTTGTATTAAGCTTTGGATTGCAAGTTTTCCCTCCAAATATCAAACAAAAACTCATATCCTTACCATTACCCAATAATATGAAATTTTGTTTGCTAATACTATTTAAATCATAAGCTATATTTTTCAAAGAGAGGAGTTATAACTAGCTACTTCGATACAATATGCATTTAGAGCTTTCCTATATTTTTGCTAGCACAATCTACTTCAAATAGATTCCCCATTATAAAACTTGTGTGCTCTCTTCAAGGCACAAACTTTGTTTCTTAGATGAAAATGATGAATCTCATGGCTTCCATATTCCTTTGACTGAATGCTTTCTTCCATTTTATTCAACGTGGAACAACATTATTGGAAGACCCAAACCAAAAAAACACCTTGAAATTTGTTCAATTTTATTTACAATTTTGTTGAAAAGGATATGTTTTGCATATAATATGTAGGCCGCATGGCATTTAGAATTGTTTGAATGAGCATAGTTCTCCTTACCATACTTTGTAGTTTACTTTTCCCCAGTAATTTTGTTTACATTTTTTCAATTACAAAATTGAAATCACCATTTTTCATTTGTTGTCCCTTGCCTAAAGGAAAACCCAAATACTTATCAAAAGCTTCAACTCTTTTCATTTTCAAAAATTAAGATATTTGAACCTTAACATTTCTAGCAGTACTTGAAGAAAATAAAATAGTTGACTTTTTCGAATTCACTAACAAACTAGAGTAAGATATGCACTTTTCCAGTATATTAGGGACAATTCTTATTGAATCCATGTTAGCTTCAACAAAAAGTATCAGATCATCAGCAAAAAGTAAGTGTGAAAAGATATATTAGTGCCTCTTATGTGTAAAAGTTTTCATTCATTTCATTGAACTTTTAAATATAAATCTACTCAAGAACTCCATGATAAAAAATAAAGAGATAGGAAGAAAGTAGGTCTCTTCATCTCACACCCCAAGAAGGTTGGAAAGCCTCAAGAGGAAAACATTTAATTCACCTCAATTGAAGTGGAAAAGAATAACAATCATTACCAATTGAATCCATTTAGAGGGAAAATTCAAACTATGAAGCGAACACTATGCAAAATCTCATTCAAGGCTATCAAAAGCTTTATGCAAATCAATTTAAATATACATCTACCCCACAGCTCCAAATTTCTTATCAAAAGAGTAGAGTATCTTTATCATTAGTATAATCTCATCAAAGGCCTTTCTGCTAGGGATAAAGCTACTTTGCGCATAAGCCATATTTGTTCATTCATAGAAGACTGAAATCTCAAAAAAAGTTTTAGTGCATAAGCTTATGGGTTTTAATTGACTAATTTGATTTGCCCCTACATTTTTGGAAATGATGGTGAGGATGGTTTGATTTAGTTCCCTAAGCATCAAACATGTATCAAAAATAGATTGGAGTAAAGAGATCACAAAAGAACTAACTTCTTTCCAACATTCTTTAATGAACATAACATGAAGTCCACCTTGCCGAAAGCTTTCAAAAGGTCTATACTCTTTAAGGCCATAGGCATATCTTATTTGCTTTGCCTTGTGTTGAAGAAAATAGCTTGGAAATTTGATATGCAATACCCTTTTTCTCTATCTTTTTTTTTTTAATTTGCTTTTCTTAAATAAATTTTTAATGTTTTACTTATTACTAATTTACTTTTTATTTTTTATTAATGAAATTTTTTTACCAATAAGATAATGACGACATCCCTTTAATAATACTAATTACTATTCGCACATATTTACACAATTTAAGTTATTTATTTGTCAAGAAAGAATTAAAAAAGGGTCACTTGATTATAACAGAGTAAAAACACAGGCAAGTTTATTACAATTACCTTTCATTTACTTACATGAGTTTTATTTTATTTACAAGAGGTTATGAAAACATTTGCATAAGATATACAATGCATATGTTGCATAGCTTAGTAATTATTCTCAAGAAGGGGTTTCATTTCATGTGCCTAGGATTTATGGGCCTTATTTTATCTCACCTATTATTGTTATATATCTACTTCGATAACTTGGATCGCCCAAGATTCATATGAATAATTATTTCAAACATTAGCAATAGGTAATGAGTTGTTGAATACAAACTCTATTTGAGAGTTCTTTCTACATTCTTATAATTTTATCAATTTTCTTTAAATTGTGGCAATCAAATCCAACTATTCATTCATTTAACTCTAATTACTAGTCTTATTATTAAGTATTACACTGTGTCAACTAATTATTACATGAGATTCTATTTCTTTTATGATATTTTCAAATAGAAACATCCATAGCTTTTAATTCGTTTCTATATATAATTTATAAAAAAAAATCTTGAAATTTTATGTGGATAGCTCCATATACAATTGGAATTTCTATCTAGAAATTTTAGTCGTTACACACAATCTAAAATGACTATTCAACTTCAAGTATCGGAATGGAGCTTATTACTTTTCATATAATTGCAATCTATATCATTCGAGTTGCATATTGACTTTACTCTATATCCCTATAATAGCATAACAAGATGGGGGAAAGATGTCTAGTGCTAGCCCACCAATTGCCAGCCCAACCCATCTATCACTCCTAACCAGCGGAGTGAATGCTGACCTTGCCTGGCTCATACTGGCCCAAAGATTTTGTCTTTGCCACCATGATCAAGCCTAGACTAGAATGGCTCGATACGCGCCTTTATACAAGCGTCCCCTAAATCCTAATAATATGGTAAGACTACATTATATTTCATGACATATCTCATATATATTCAGCAAATATACTAATAAATGTGTTTGGACACTTATTATAATTTTTTCTACTTAAAAAATTTCTTGGTGATTTCGATTCCGATCATTACTATAGGAGATCATAACTACTCTTCACTATATTTTGCGGTAAAAATTACCAAGATGACACCTACTAAAAATTAAGTAGGATAGGTAACTTATCGGCAGTATCCTAATATTGGTAATGAGTAATGACCGATCCCATATTATCAAGCATAAAAAAGACACATTTGCCTGCGGCGAGAATCGATCCATGACCATTGAAGGCCATGGACCAAAATCATACTGGCTAAACCAACACCCACGAATCACTTTTTATAGTTAAAAGGGGGAAAATGCTTTTTATTTAGTTTTATAATTTCTCTTTTTTCTCCTTAAATTGTGATCGTTATTGAAAATGTGAAGAGTTTCAAATTCAACCCTAGTGTCAGAGGGCACTTATTAACGTTGGTTAATATTATATAGTTTTCTTCATTATTCAGAGCATTACTACCATAATTACACAGAAATAGAAACACAAGATACACGCCACGTGGACTCACCCACTCAATAACTTTCCCAAAATCAGACCTCATATATCACAGGAAATCCATAGTGGTTCGTCAAACTCTCCCCTAAGCTTATCCCCATCACTAGCCCTAATCCCAGCCTCAGCATCCAAACACAAGCTTAACATTCCCTTGTCCAAGTCATCGCCACGGTGCCAGGCAGGCGTCCCGTTCTCAAAACCCATTCCACGTCAGCCTCTAAGCCCACTCCCATCCAACCTGGCCACATACAAATCCCCGTATGGCTGAAACTGATTAGGCCACGACACCGGTTCCGCGGTCACCCCACCAAGATTAGCTGTAAACAAAAGCCACTCTCCACCTGGACTAAAACACACATGATTAATCCTCTCCCTATCCGCCTCGGATCCCGCCAAGTGGACTTTCGTCAAATCAGAACCGTCCGGTTTGATTAAATAAATACTGAACACTTCGGTGTTGTTTGCATTGTGTCTGTTAGAAGAAAAAGCTATTAACTCCCCATTAGGTGACCAACTGGGCATTGTATCAAGCCACGGCCCATCCGTTAATTGACGGATTCCTTCCCCGTTACTCTCCCCATTAACGGCGTCAACTACATACAGGTTTTTATAACCGTTCCGACCCGACCGAAACACCAACCATTTCCCGTCAGGCGAACAGGACGGGAAGGCGTTATTCCCTGTGCTTTCTGCCGTTAGGATTTTAACGTCGGACCTGACATCCTCTTTCTCACCGTTGAGATCGTTGATGTTGAAAGTTATTCGCGCGATCTGGACCGTTGCTTTAGCTGACTCGAAAATGGGGCCCAGTGAGGTATAGATAACGTTTTCCTCCGTATGACTCCAGCAGTTGTAAAACGCCGTCCGCCCTTTGATCAGCGTCCAGCGCTTTGAGCCGTCCGATTTGATGACTTTTACACCGCCGTGTTCGTTGGATTGGAAGTCGCGATTGAAGGCAATGAATGCGCCGTTTGGAGAAAACGAAGCAAAGTTTCCATTAAGCCTTAGCATCCGGAGACCATTTATAGGCGATGCCACGGGTTCAAGATGCGGCATCGTTAACTCGGACTGGGTCGACTCGCCTCTGAAGCGGTGGTAGCCGATGAAACCGGAGTCAGGAGACACGAACGGGTTGTAATGGTGAAGATTCGGATTGATAGTCTCAGTGAGCGACTCGAAAGTCTTCGACACGGTGTCGAAGATCTCAATATGCCGGTGGTGCCTCCCGCGCCGCCTTGTGGCGACGACGATCCTCCGGCCATCCTGCAGTACTGCCGGAGTGAAGCAGTGGATTCCCGAAGGGGTGATACGAACCGGTTCATATTCGATCGAAGACCGTAGCTCCTTCCTGTAAACGCTCCACCAGCCATCGTCGGATTGTCGATGGAAGTAGATGACGTCATCGCCGAACCACGACGGCCAACCGCCGCGCTCAGCAATTACCGTCCTCTTCTCCGGAGAATCGATAGGGAAGACGACAATATCAGTATTAAGAGCACGGAACTCACCCGCCCAGTGGCGCGTGCCGTAAGACGCGACAGCAATGAACTCACCAGAACGTGAAACGGCGGGGCTATAATCAACCGATTCTTGTGGGGTCAATCTGGTAATTTGGTTATCCTTCTCGAGGGCAATTGAGTATACAGCGGACCAGCTTTTTAATTGCTGGTTAGGGAATTCGTGAGCCGAAACGAAGAAAAGCTTGTCGTTTTTCAAAATGGGTCGGTCATGGAAGAGGGAGTGTGGGACAGAAGGGAGGGATTGGGGATTTGGATCATCGGATCGGGTGAGGTAGATGCGGGCCGAACCGGTGCGTTCAGATATGAAAACGATGGAATTGGCACCATCGTCGATGAATTGGGCGTTGAAGTTGATGGAGACACCATCAGTGAGACGGCGCTCTTGGTGGGTTCGGATGTCAAGGGAGAAGACGTCGAAGCCGTAGTTCACTCGGCCGACCGTGGAGAAGACGATTGTGCCGGTGGGTTGGTTGTGGTGTTCCATTGTTGGTTTTTCCGTTAAGTCGTATGATTATCAAGTGAAGCAAGAAAGGAAGTGGAGGGAAGCGAGTTTGAGAGTGAGAGGGTGTCCTGCCGTTATTTATAAGAGAGGGAGAGTAGGATAAGGTTGTGGGAGGTGACGTGGAGTGGTGGATCCTTGGTTGACAAGAGTTGGACTTGGGTTGTATAAAATATTGTAAGAGGGTGTCGGAACTGTCCGGAATTCGAGCTATGTTCAGTTTCAAAGCATGAGAAGGAGAGCAGTTGGAAGAAAGCAATAGGACAAGGAGCAATTCAGATGCCGATGCAATACTTGTGTTCACATAATAGATTGTCATATCAAAGTGAAGCTCCAGGTTGATGGCTGGTGGAGTTAGATGCCAATCTTGTTCTTGTGTTCACACTCTTTTAAATTGAGTCTAATAAAATCGAAGCTCCAGGTTGATGGCTGGTGGAGTTAGATGCCAATGTTGTTCTCGTGTTCACACTCTTTTAAATTGAGTCTAATAAAATCCTTGATTTCTGCATTTTCTTTTGTTGTGCTATTTGTTGAAATTTATAAAATCCGTTGAGTGACGTGAAATCGGTAAAATCATAAACATATAAATTTGTACATCTAAATTTATATTATACACATAAATTCATATTTTTAGAATAATTTTGTATCTATTTTAATAAAAAAATAAATAAAATCATAAATTCATAGAATTATATATTTGATTTATGGTTTTAAGTAAGGAGTAAATTCATTATTAGATCGATGGATTCAACAGTTTAATTATGTTGTAATAGCATATTCCTGTGTTAAATGATGACAATTTTATAAACTGCTCATCTTTCACTATGTTTGGTGCAAGAGAGGTTTCTCCAACAAATGTATTCCGAAATCATTGCAGCTTTCATTCGAGTCATGGCAACAAATCGTCTAAATTGACCATAAAACACCACGTTATGTTGCAATTATATTGTCTTAATGATAATACAGCGCGTGAAGATATATCTACCATGAGTAAAAAGAAAAAAGAAATACTAAAGCAAAGGTAAAAGAAAAGTAATTACTAAAACCTAAGCATGGTAAATGAGCCGCGGTACGTGTGGGCAGGCGCACGGGCTATGAGACCGGTACGATATGCACGATACGCGAAGGAAAAAGATAAAAGCACCAATACATATGGATCAACATCCAGCATGCAAGGCACGCGAAATAAGTGGACCAGTACAAAACGGTATGTAAGGCACGTGAATCAGTATATGAGTTTTTTGTTTATATATTAATATAAAATAATGATTTATTTCTTTCATTTACTTTAAATTGTATTTAAAAAATTTATTTTTATTATTTTAATTAAATGTATTTGTCTTCTTAAAAATATAATTTATTTAGCATATTTATTTGTTTAAAATTATTTCATTTGTATTACTATTAACATATTAACTGCAATATTGTTTAGAAAATAAAAAAAATGAAATTGTAAAATAATATTGTAATAGTAATTGGGTTATATGCCTTTTTTAAAATAATAATATAAAAATAATGATTTATTTTTTAAATTTACTTTAAATTGTAAATAAAAAATTATTTCTATTATTTTAATTAAATATATTTGTCTTCTTAAAAAATATAATATATTTAGTATATTTTATTTGTTTAAAATGATTTCAATTTATTACTATTAACATATTAACTTCAATATTTTTTAGGAAATAAAAGAAAACAAATTATCATATAATGTTGTAATAGTAATTAATTTATATGCCTTTTTTTAAAATAATGATTTATTTTTAAAATTAATTTAAATTGTATTTAAATAAATTATTTTTATTATTTTAATTAAATATTTTGTCTTTTTAAAAAATATAACATATTTGGTATGTTTTATTTATTTAAAATGATTTCAATTGTATGATTATTAACATATTAAATTTAACTTCAATTTTTTTTAGGAAATAAAAAAATGAAATTATCAAATAATATTGTAATAATAATTAATTTATATTAAATGTTAAACTTGCTTAACTAATTTATTTAGAATAATTTTAAATTGTTAAGTAAAGGAAATTAATAAATACATTGAGATTGATGACAAAAAAATTTATTAGTAACATTTTTTAACTACAAAAGAATAGAAGAATATTGAAAAAAAAAAGGTTATCAACCATATACCTTCCCTCCTAGGAATCTTCTCCAGCCCCACCCCGCTGTTATGTTTGTGTCTGCGGCTGCAAAGGTAGTTACAATGACTCCCCCAATCTCGAGTCGCTATCCTCGGGCCACCAAAAGAGTAGGTTTGTTTGTTTACTACAAATAGCATCCGACCAATCTTTTTAAGCACACACATGCTTTAACAGCGACAGCTTTTAGCCTATGGCAGTGCGGTTTGTGGACCCATCCACCCGAATTGAAAGCTGACTCTAATGAAACATTGAAGCTGAAGAAGCCAATGCTGGCGTGTGCCCACATCTAGCAATCTTTTTTTTTTTTTAACTTGCCCACATCAGTTCTATATATACCTTCAACTGACGTAGGCACACCAATTCCAACCCGTATCATTTTCTCACCATCACACTTGCAAGAACTTGTCATTTGCAAATTATATTAGAAGTTCCTTCTACTATAAATAACGGAGCATCTACAAAGTTCATGTCATTGTACTAAACAAACCACATGACATCACTACCGAAAAAGAACACATATTCCATCCCTATTCTCATCTGATCCACTTTATGTGATGTTAAATTTCAAAAGTGAATTTTTCCAGCAAGTGTACTGGATCGAATCAAGTAGTAAAAGGATGAGTGAGTATCGTTCCCACGAGGAAAGTTTAAGTACTAAACTGTTGTTAGTTCAATTTAATATTTAGGTAAAAGAATTCAGATAAATTGTTTAAGAACACTACTTTATCTACTAATAAAATCTACTTAATCTACTCAAATATTCTTAATCCCAGAAACTTATATGACAATAGAGTGGGAACAAAGATCAAATCTGAGTTTTTGCTAAACAAGTTGAAAACAAGTTATATTGCAAATTCAAGTGGAACTATCAAAATTAACCTTAGAACAATCCTGTAACTTCTGCTACTTGAATTATCAAAGGAATCAAATTTACAATTAAGAATCTCCCGATTCATTAATTGCCTAATGCCTTAAATTGTGTTTCTCCTAATTCCTTAGCGAGAATCCAACATAATTACATTGCATTTTTCACAAAGATAGTTCCTAAATTTGATATAATATCTCAGCTTCCAAATCTTGTTATTATATCCACATTTATGAAGTCTAGTAAAATTAGATTTCTCTCCCGAGCAATCTCAATTTCTAATTAACCAAGATACTTCCACATACAAGGTTAATTATAGGATAAACAACATGAATTTTACAAAGTTCTAACAATCATATAATACATCCCAAAAATCGTTTGAGCAAATCTCGAATTAAATCACATTCCCACTATTTGAGTTTAGCAAATCATTAAAATGTATACAAAAAATAATTCAATTACATGAACTAGACTCATTATGAACACAAGATAAGACATTCAGATCATATAAACATAAAAACTTGAATTGAGAAGACAATCTCACCGTACAAATTAGTCTACAACGATGATCCACGATAATTCTGACAAATCTTGAATAATTAATAATAAAGTTACATTCTAGATCTAAGGTTTTTGTCTAAAACTTTATTGTTCTCTCTATTCTAAAGAAAGTCTACAAACTGTCGTATCTCAAGTCTCTCATTCTTTTCTCTGCAACTTTCCCTTTTTAAAACAAAATAGCATGTACGACATCTGGTAACTTCCAAATCCAACGCCTACAATTTCAAATTCTATGCTGGCGGTATAGAAGCAGGCATTAAACATTTTTGAGTTGTGAATTCAAACGTCGATGTAAACGCCGACGGCATTGATTGATAATTGGCCGGCATTTGCCTTGTAATGCTGGCGGCATTGAATGATGATTGGTCGCATTGCTTGGCTTTTCGCACTCCTTGATTTGGCATTGCAACACTGGCGGTGTAGCTCCTGAATTTGCCAGCATTTGATGATTAATGCTCTGTTTGTTTTATTTTAAAGTCTATTTCAAGCTCAAAGTTTTTTCTCTTCAATAATTGATTGTCCAAGTCCTCTATAACCTGAATAAGCCAAATTGCCACATCAAAGTACCAATTTTTCACATTTCCATAAGCATAAACACAATTAACTATCAAATAAGAGATGAAAAGTGTGTAAATTATGAGTTTATTAGCATCCCTATCCCTATCCCTGTCCTTGTCCTCGTCCCCGTCCCCATCACCATCTCCACCTTCTTCACCTAGTCGTCACCCACGTGGTGATAATAATAATTATATCCATTTGCCCAACCCGGCTATGAGAGCATGATAAGAAACTGAGTTCTATTCTCGCTTTTTCCTTTTAGGTAAAAATTATGACATTAACGAGTTAAATCAGTGACGCAACTTCACTAATGCCTTATGTGACACAATTTGGTTGCACTCATGGACCTTCTAAATGAGACATATATCAATCTCGTTCGTATGTCTTATTTAAGTGTCACTACAAATAACGTCATAGAAGATGACAAGTGATTCTTTGGGTGAATAGCGTATACCAAAGTCGGGCCTCTATCACTACTTTTATATTTACTTGTATTCTCCATATTACTCCGAGTTATCTGAATGGTCTGTTCCATCAAACTAATGGGGGTGATAAGTTGCATAAAAATTGAGATATGACCGATGCATTTGTAACGCCTTAAATTTAATTAAGGCAATACTGCCAAGTATAATACTCAAGTATTACATGCTCAAGCTTTCTAGAATGATATGTTTATGTTGAACATTGCTATCCACTTTTAATTATAGAAATCGTTTATTTAAACATCTAAATCAATTGGATTAAACTTTCATAATAAACTTTTATTAAAAGCAAAACATATAATCTACTCACTTGAGTAGATTGACTTTCATAAAACAAAAACTCTACCATCATGTATCTCCATTACTTTACATGATGGTAGATAAAAACTTTTAAAGATATTACAAAACATATGGGCTTCTCAACTAAGCCCCATATAGAAATACAGATTTCAAAAAGATAAATCCAATTCTTAGTCAAAACATAAACAAAATAACAAATACAAATAAATCCATAGGCCCTACTTCACTCACTCCTCTAACATCACCCAAAACCTGAGCCAAACATAACCATCATCATCACCAACACAATCAACAAAGCAATAACCTCATCATCATCATCCAATCATCAACATCATCAACATATCATCATCCTCAACACAGAACCTGGAAAAAGAATAACAACCACGATAATGAGTCAAAGCTCGGTACATAATAACACAGACACACAAACCTAGCTAAATGCAATGCATAAACAAACAAGTTAATTATCTTTAATTAAAAGCAAACAAATCAACAATGGAGCATTCACACTTCGAGACAAGCCAATGAGAATTTAGGTTTCTTGAGTAGCCACATGACACTCAGAGGGTTGATATAGGCAGCCCAAATACCTATATCCCCTAGATAATATAACTGATAAAGAATAATAGCATCCTCTAGGGTTCACAGCCGTTACACACTCTTTACTTAGTTTTAGTCAATAACATCTTCTAGTTCAACCAGTCCTATAAATGTGAACTAAACCATATTATATCACCTTAAGCTTAAGCAAACGTTTCGCCGATAACATATACCCCATCAACTATCCATCGTGCCATATACCAATTGCCATGGCACTATGGCATACCATCACCATGGTAGAGAGTGGCCTAAGCACTTAAACTACCATGTCCACTCAGACAAGGTTGCCGCTCCTCGAATAGGATTCAACGGCACACGCACAAAAAAGCACTCAATACTTAGGCTGTCTTTAAGTTCTTAATTCATTTTAGATGCTTATCCTAGCATATAACACATAAGTTACTACGTACCTTTTATATGAAATCCAAATAGAGGCTTAGTCACCATCTCAATTGATAATCCAATTATCCATATTATATATATATATATATATTCAATAATTAAACTCATATAAGCATTTAAATTAACTCTCCAATTACATTAAACTTATTTTTAAACCCAATTTGATCATCCACTAATTTGGAACCCTGTTATGGCTACGAATATCACCCCGCCAAAATACGGGCAGTTCTCCTTTGTCTGTCAAAGTATTTCTTTTCACTTTGATCATAGTCATTTATCACAAAGGCATCATCGCATCATTCACATTCTAAAAACATACATTTCTTAAGCAAACAACCATTTGAAACAACATATTCACTATGTTAAACTAAGATTATCCTAATTCATTAATTAAAGCTAATCGTCATTTATTGAGTCTATGTTACCTTAAATTAGCCAAATTGATTAGAATTAACTATTTAATTCAATTACTAAGTCAAAGTGATTAAACTTAAGCAATCTAATTCATTTTAACTCATTTAAGTTCATTTAGATCAAGTTGAACTTAAGTTGACTAACTAGATTCATTTTATACTCAAGAACTATATAAACTCTAATTAATTATTAATCCATAAACTATCCTAACTCATTCTTAATTATACAAATTAACTAACATAATTATTTTTATTTTTTTCTTTTTTTTCTTTTCTTCTTTATGAACAATACCAGGGACAGATCGCGCCCGTGATGGGGGTCATGATCATCATCAACGACTTCATCATGCCTGTTATTCAGCATGTGATCTCCATCGTTGTCTCATCACACCCGTTTTGGGGGTCATGATGGTCGATATGAACCTCGTCACGCCCGTGACCAAGAGGAAAAGTGTGATAAGAGGAGATCATGTTCCTCGTTACGATGGTGATTAGGCTGTTGCTTTCCAAAAATAATTTGTCCCGAAGAGATCACAGGCTGTGTTACAGCCATGATGAACATGGCAATCCTTGTTACGAAATTCTTTATCCTTTTACACAACTTTTAACTACTTAATCCAACATATATCAACAACTACAACTTGTTAAAGGTATCAGCATGTATAATCTTAACTTATAAACACTCACATATACATATCATATTTCCTTAAAACATTTTATCAAACACCTGATCTACACAAATTACATATATATAGGTTTTTAACATACATGATCATATATTACTAACTTACAAGTTCTATCACAAGATCTATATCTATTTAGCTCTAATACAACATTTACATGCAAAATCAACAACTAAAAAAAAAAAAAAAAAAAGAAAACTTATCTTTTAGGCAATCTAACATCTTAATATTTTCCCACCACTTCTTCTAGTTTAAATCCTCCACATCAATCTTGTTCTTCCATCTAAATTCTTGATTTCCACCTTTGATTTATCCTTCAATCTTGTTTGAATTGAGATTTGGGTTTGGATTTGAGAAACAAAAGGAAAATTGAAGAGAATGAGGAGAAGAAGAAAAAGTATTGGTGGAGAGAGAGAGGAAGGGAAAATGATTAGGGCAGCCAAAAAATTTAAAAAAGAAAAGATATTTGAAGGCAAAAAGTTTGAGATATTTATTAATAAAGGTATATGGCTTAAATCTTTCATATAATTATTTTAAGTATCAAAACTAATTTGAAAATAATTTGGGAATATAAATATATATATAATTATAAAAATTACTAACTTGTTTTAGAAACATATTTTAGAAGTTTAGTTTACAAGAAACTGACATTTAAATGAGGTTTTGATCTAAAATTGATATTTTTAAGCAAGTGATTGATTTTAAAAATTAATAAAATTTTACAAAATGAAAGATAACTAAAGTCTAAAGTTTAGGAGATTTCAAAACATTTAAAATATTTGTTTTGAGATTTAAGAATTTGAATTTGGGATAAAGGGAATTTAAAATAAAGAATTGAGTTAAAATTGGATAGTTTGATTTATTAATAAAAGTTATTAAGGACAATAGATAATTTTGTAAAATATTTCAAATCTCAATTTCAATTCAAATCTATTTACTAACTTATTTACATCAAATTATCTATTTATTTTCTATTATTTACTTATTTGATCAAATTAAACTATCTACTTTATATTCCTAACATAGGTTAAGATTTAGGGTATTTCAGCATTTCACTAGGTATTTAATCGAGCTATTGCTCCTATATGTGTTGGTGAGAGTCAATCTGACCACCTGAGGCACATCAAGCAAAAAGATCTCCTACCAATTTGTAGAGTAATCCATCATATGATTGGCTACAATATATGTCCATGAGAAAATTTTGAATAACGTCTCTATTGAAGACGTCCACCTGATGGATCCATCGATGGATCCTCAAGCCTTAGATGTCAATTATTTGATGATACAATGCATGCGTCAGGTGTTCGGGAGAAAGGACACCCATCTTGCATATGGTTGCCTTATCACACTCGTTCTGAAAATCATTGAGATTTAACCTTTCAAATTACACGAAAGCAGAATCAAGGTCCAAATTCACAAAGAGCGACATAGTAAGAAGGTTGAATTTCAAGTATGATCTTGAAGCAAACTAATATATTAGAGATTAAGGTGGTGCAGCACAACTGGGAGACAGAAATGAATCAAATGAATAGAGCTTTGATCTCAACTTGGATTATCGGTCCCTCCCCCTCCCATGGCATGATAAAGGAATGGGAGATGGACGCAGACAAGGGCAGTAACAAGGTCAAGCTCAAACACAGCAACAATCTACATCCTTACATATAACATGAAAGACCTAATGAATACTTTAATACAGATAACCAAGGTCCAAAAAGAACATGGGAATTGCTCAACTCTATAAGTACCTACATGCACAATTTCTCGAATGGGCAGGTTATTAGCCGGTGCATCCTCCACCACCACCCCCATAAGGGCCATAACCATGGTATCACTATCAACTCCCGAGCAATGTTGATGATTAAGGCGGTCAACAAGGCGGCCAATCATCACATTCGCAACCTTTTTTTTTAAATGTAAATTACTTACTTTCATTTACTATCAATGTAAATAACAATGTAATGCATATTATTATTAATAGAATTAAAAATATTACTTTAGTAGTTGTCTAAATTTTAGTTATAGTAAATGTTAAAATCAATAATTTATTTGTAACTAATTTGAATAATTAGTTTAATTAAAAATTCCAAAAACCATCAGAAAAAAACTACGAGTCAAAAATAATAACAAAAACGAATAAAACCATGTGAAATTGGATCCGATTGGAGGCACGCAACACAGCACACAAATAAATGGGTCGACATGGTACCGTATGAAAAAAAAAACGCAAAGCACGACTCTCAAGACACCAAGCAAGAATGACTTAAGCATGCAAAAGCACACAAAATTTGGGGTGTCGTGCATGCAGAACACACAGCACGACCCATTTACCATGTCTACTAAAACCCTATTATAAAATCGTATCTATTACATGGATTATATGTTTTTACATGTATATCGTACATCACACATATCATATGAAGTTCGATTACTATTGCTAAATTACTGTCTTTCAATAATGATGTATTGCCCTATCAATAATTTTGCCCATGACAAGATATATTAATGGCATGTCCCATTTTTTAAAATGTGATATTGATGCTATATTTTGGTAATTTCTTTTACTTCAACCTTATGTAAGCATTTATTTTCAATAAATATCATAAACAAAAATAATTTGATAATATAGCTGATGTTGCTCATATTTATAATAACCCTAATATTAAAGTTATTAGGTTTACTTTTAGTTTTTATTATTTTTTAATAATTTATTTTACCAAAAGGATCCTTTAATATAAACTTATGGTATTTAAGAAATATAATTTGGTTATAATTAACTCGCATACCATCTTACATCACCATTTCCTATCAATATTTTATTAAAATTTAGAACTATTTACAACATTTGAAAGTTCAAAAATATATTCATATCTAAATCAAATTTAAGATTGTTTATAATTTTCTTTCTTTCTTTATCCTCTCTTTATTATTTACATTAATTAAATGCAATGTTTTTTTTTTTTCCTCCGTATTTCCTAATACGGATACCGGTACAACATCATCTAAATAGTAAAGTAACTTGATAGCAATGTATTCATAATAGAAATAAATACTCTGATACTGAATCAGTCGGTCAAAAATTAATACTTCCAGATATTTATGTACTTCAGCTACATTCTAACCATGAAAGACTCTAAATTTCTGTCTGATTTATACTGTCTTTAGGTGGGTCGAAAGCCGGAATGCTGTAGAAATCAAATGAAGATGGTGCAAATAAAAACAAAGCATATATTAATTAAAAAGAAAATGGAATGCAAAGAGTAGAAGATGGTGGATATGGTAAAATTTAGAAAAAAATGCTTCAATATTGTTATGTAACTAGGAACAGTAGAAAAGATAATTTAGTAAACATATTTGAGGTTCTTAATATAAGTTTCTAGATTAAGGATCTCATTTTTTGAGATCTTTAGGAATGTCAAAACATTCTTTAATTTTTTTTATCTTCTCCTATAAAATTTAAAAAGTGAGTTTGTCTATAATATTTTATTCTTTCATGTAAAAGTAAATAAAACCCAAAATAGACATAGGCATGATTTGATTCCAAATCGAGAACTAAACTAAGACCATCTCCAATGGTTCTAGAATAGGCTAAAGAACCACCAGTTTTGTAGTTCCTTTCTATCGTTTTCATTGAAAAAAAAAGGAAAATTATAGAAAATTTAAAAATAATATTAAATATATAATTAATAATATTTAAACTATTTCATATGAATTATAAAATTTATTATTTATTCACAATATATAATGTATTATTACCAACAATACAAATAAATATAACTCAAAATCATATATAATTTAGTTTATATAAATTTCTCGTAAAGCAAAATTTATTATTTTTAATAATGTGAGATTATTTTTTATATTATAATTTTCTTTTTAACTATAATTGATATTAAAAGTGCTCGTTTATAAATAAATGCGCATTTTAAAAAAATTTCATAAATTTTAATTAAATAATTTAATACTTTTAGATCCAATAATTCTTTGATTTTAAAATTAAAAGCTAAATTTCATTTATTTATTTTTATTTTTACTTAGACTACCAATTCCTCAATTTCAAAACCCGAAACTAGCAATTCCAGTTTATTTTTATTCTAAAGCTATGCCTATGTCTAACCTACAAAAATGCAACAAAAATAAATAAATAGAAAAAAAAAACTCATATAAAGAACCTTATTAAAATAAAATAATAAGATTTTTCAAAAGAAAAAGCTCTTTAAAGTCCATAGAAAATGAGGACCCTATAGGATTCCTCAAAATGTGAACGTTTTAATACTTCTCTCTCTTTCATTTTCACCATGTCAATCAAATAATCAAATAAAAGAAATGTTTCCTTCCATTTCCAATCCTTATTCCAAACTAAGGGTAAAAGATTTGCCTTTTTTTATGTTTCTACAACTTTCCTTTCCATTCCTACTAAAACAGAGTGTAAGAGTAAAGCTTCAACCATCATAAATAAATTTCACATATAACCATCCCACACAATGCACTGCCATGATAAGGCAAAATAATATACCAGAAGTTTCTTTAACTATGCAAGAATTTCCTATGAAACTCAGTAAATCCCATCTAAAAATACCTAGCTATATTATCATTAATATTATTTCTTGTGAAAAAATGACAGTTTTTCTTTCATTTTTAGCTGATTAGATTGCTGTAATTTTTAGTCTTCTATTTTAATTAGGGTGTAATTATTAGCCATTAATGTGTGTTTATTAGCTTTTATAGGACCATAATTTATGTAATCTTTTCTTATTTAAGATAAGTATTATGTTGTATATTGTATATAAATACCAACTAATTTGATGTGTAAAGATATAGAAAAGAAAAATATTCTTTTTCTTCATGGTATTAGAGCTTTTTTCTCTGAAATAGAAACCCAAAAAAAAATTCCATTTCAATCAAAGGAGCTTCATCGATGGAGGTCATCCCAAGTTTGCTCAGTCAACAAGGACTCATCGATAACCAGCCCTTCAACATCACCGGCCATAAATTGAATGGCTAGAATTATCTCCAGTGGTCCCAGACAGCTCTAATTTTTATTTAGGGCAAAGGAAAAGATGAGTATCTCACCGAAGAAGCAATCCAGCCTAATGAAGAAGACAAAGCTTTCCAAACATGGAAAACGGAGAACAACATGGTAATGTCATGGCTTCTCAATTCTATGACTAACGAGATAAGAGAAAATTTTCTCCTATATGAAAATGCGGCAAAGATTTGAGAGGCAACAAAAGAGGCATATTCCCATGTTGAAAACACATAGGAATTATTTAATATTGAGTATGTTCTCCATGATCAAAGACAAGGAGAACTCAGTGTCACTCAATATTTTAGTATTCTTAATCGTTTTCGGCAATAGCTTGACATGTTTGAAGAACATCATTGGAAGTGTGAGGATGATGCTCTTTACTATAAGAAGATTGTGGAAGAGAAGTGCTTGTATAAGTCCTTAATCGGTCTCAACAAAAATTTAGATGAAGTGCGTGGAAGAATTCTCTCAAAGCAACCTATTCCCAATTTGCGTGAAGCTTTTGCAGAAGTGAGAAGAGAAGAAAGTCGAAAGAAGGTCATGTTGGGAGTTCAAAACTCACCCAGCAATACGAAAGGAATTGCTCTTGCTGCAAAGAGTGGCCAACAGCTTATCACAAGTGGGAAGCCAAGGAAGGAGAGACCAAAGCGTGATTATTATCACAAACTTGGTCATACACGAGATAAGTGCTAGTATCTTCATAGCAAGCCAAATGATTTGAAGTTCAAGGATCCAAAAGAAAGCAAGGGACATTCTGTTGCCATGGAAGAAAAAACTGAAAACCCTAGCTCTATTCTCTTTAGCAAGGAATAGTTGGAACTACTCCAACAATTGTTCGTTCAACAAAACAGTACCTCATTGCCTAACATATCTTCTAATGACGTGGCTCAGAAAGGTAATATCTGCCATGTTTTTAATGTTAAAATAGAAAAGTGTGGTGTTTAGATAGTCGACTCAGGAGCCTCGGATCATATAACTAGAGGTAAACATTGTTTGTTCATATGAATCTGTGTAAGGAAAAATAGTATGTTCAAATTGCTAATGGCACACGTCACAAGTGGCTGGAATTGGAACGGTAGAGATAACTAAGGATTTAACTCTTTACTCTATGTTATATGTTCCATAGTTGAACTATAATTTGTTGTTTATCAGTAAACTTACTCAGAACTACAACTGTGTTACTAAATTTTCTCAAAACTCATGTGACTTTCAAGATATGGATTCGAGGAGGACGATTGGCAGTGCTAAGGAGTGTTCAGGGTTATACCGTCTCACCAACAATAAGTCTCCAAGTGGACAAGCTCTAAATGTTGGAAGTCTACATTCTTGCAATGCTTCTCTTAATATCTCTAGTATAAAAACGATGTTATCTGCCATTATCGTTTAGGGCATCCAAACTTTGTATATCTAGAGATGTTATTTCCTACTTTATTAAAAAATAAAAGTTCAAAGTTATTTTAATGTGAAGTTTGTCAGTTGTCAAAACATACTCGAATTGTGTTCCCAAAACAAAATTACAAACCATCTCATCCATTTACAATGTTTCATAGTGATGTGTGGGGCCCTCTCGTGTACAACATGTTCTAGGGTTTCATTGGTTTGTGACCTTTATTGATGACCATACTCGGTTAAATTGGGTTTTTCTCCTTAAACAAAAGTCTAAGGTCGAAAAGGTCTTCAAAAATTTCAACTCAATGATTCAAAACCGTTTCAAACAAAAATTCAAATCCTTAGAACATAATGGAAAAGAATTCCTTAAAACAACATTGGAGGATTATATGTTAGAACAAGGGATTATTCAACAAAGTTCATGTGTTGGTACTCCTCAACAGAATGGCATCACAGAACGCAAAAATAGACATCTTCTGGAAGTTGCTCGTTCGCTGATGTTTACTTCTAATGTCCCAAACAACACTGGGGAGATGCTATTCTCACTTCTGCATTTCTCACAAACCAGGTGCCATATTGAGTTCTCAATTTTTGAACCCCAATCCAGGTCCTTCTCAAACATTATCCCTCTTCACGTCTCATGTCATCTATTTCTCTCAAAGTCTTTGGGTGTTCCGCCTTTGTTCCTTCCATCATAGTCGTGGAAAACTTGATCCTCAGGCCATAAAGTGTATTTTCCTTGGTTACTCCCCAAGTCATAAGGGTTATAAGTGTTATTCACCAACAACAAGAAGATATTATCATTCTAACGAATGTCACTTCTTTGAGAATCAACCCTTTTATCCCAACACTGCCATTCAGGGGAAGAAAGAGTACAACAAAGAATGTCAATCCTGGGATATGGACATAGATAATATTCCCATCACAGAAAGTTCACCTTCAGATTATACCACTTCTATTATTCCGTCGATTTCTCTACTGAGTTTGAAAACTCTTTTGAGTCTCCTGAGTTTTTTTCCCATGTTTGACTTACCAACAAACAAGGAGCTTCGTGTTTACTCCAGGGGAAGAACCATTAATCCAAAGGAGAACCTCAAGTGCTACCTGAGACTGTCCAAGAGTCCAATCTGAACTCATTGAATGAAAGCGAATCACTGGATGATGAGAGAATGGAGGTAATTCTATGTCTGAAAATCATATTGGTGAATTTCCTGTAGTAGATGATTTGGATGTTCCTATCGCTCATCGAAAGGGAGTAAGATCTTGTACCCAACACCCCTTGTACAATTATATATCTCACTCAAATCTTTCACCAAAGTTTCAAGCCTTTGTAGCAAATCTCAAGACTGTGCAAGTACCAGCCAATATCCAAGAGGCGTTGAAAGATGTTTTCCGGAAAGCAGCAGTCGTTAATGAGATTCGAGCTTTACAAAAGAATCAGACTTGGGAAATTATTGACCTACCTCCAAGGATGAATCTAGTAGGATGCAAGTGGATTTTTATAGTTAAATACAAGGAAGATGGAAGTATTAATAGATACAAGGCTCAATTGGTGGCGAAAGGTTTTACTCAATCTTATGGTATTGACTACCAAGAGACCTCTGCTCCAGTAGCAAAGCTTAATACGATTCGTGTACTTTTGTCCCTTACAGCAAATTTAGACTGGCCTTTGTTACAACTAGATGTGAAGAATGCATTCTTAAACGGGAAGCTAGCAGAAGAAGTGTATATGAAGATTCCTCCAGGGTTTGAAACTCTTGACACACAAAACCGAGTTTGCAGACTTAAAAGATTTTATATGGTCTTAAACAGTCTCCAAGAGCTTGGTTTGAGAGATTTACACGAGTAGTAAGGTTACACGGCTATTATCAGTGCTAATCCGATCACACATTGTTTGTCAAGAGATCTCAAACAGGAAGTGTTGTATCCTCATCGTATACGTAGATGACATCATTATTACAGGAGATTTCTTAGAAGAGTGACTAGTTTGAAGATGATTATGGCTAGAGAATTCGAAGTTAACAACCTAGGGAACATGAGGTATTTTCTTGGAATGGAGGTAGCAAGAACAAGTGAAGGTATTTCTATAACTCAGAGAAAATAAATTCTAGATTACTAACAGAATGTGGAATGCTTCGGTGCAAACCAGCAGATACACCAATTGAAGTAACACACAAGTTGGGTAGAGTTGAGAAAGGCACGCCAGTTGATAAGAGTCAATACCAGAGATTGGTGGGAAAATTAATCTATCTTTCACATACTAAACCTGACATTGGTTTTTTCAATAAGTGTTGTGAGTCAGTTCATGAATGATCCACGAGAGGAGCACATGGAGGCAGTTTTTAGGATGCTAAGGTATTTGAAACTAACACCTAGGAAGGTACTTTATTTCAAGAAGAGTACTAGTCGTGATCTAAGAGTATACAACGATGCAGATTGGGTTGGTTTAGTAACAGATCTAAGATCAACCTTAGGCTATTGCAATTTGTATGGGAGAATTTATCTACTTGGCGTAGCAAGAAACTATTTGTTGTCTCTAGAAGTAGTGCAGAAGCTGAGTTTCGTGCTTTAGCTAATGAACTATGTGAAGGCATTTGGATTAGAAGACTACTTCAAGAACTTGGTGTTGAATTTGACCAACCTATGAGACTTCTTTGTGACAACCAATCAGCACTCTATATTGCAAAGAATCCTGTACATCATGACAAGACCAAACATGTGAAGATTGATTGTTACTTTATAAAGGAGAAAATCGAAGATAATGTTGTTCAACTAATCTATACACCAACCAGCCAACAGATTGTTGATATTCCAACTAAGGCATTACCTCGAAAAAACTTCAAAGATCTAAGTTACAAGCATATGACGAAAAATATTTTTCAACCCAGCTTGAGAAGGAGTGTGGAAAAATGACAACTTTTCTTTTCTTTTTTAGTTGATTTGATTGCTGTAATTTTTAGTCTTCTATTTTAATGAGGATGTATTTATTAGCTATTAATATGTGTTTATTAACTTTTATAAGACCATAATTTCTGTAATTTTTTCTTATTTAAGGTAGATATTATGCGGTATATTGTATATAAATACCAGCTAATTTGCTATGTAAAGACATAGAAAAGAAAAATATTCTTTTTCTTCATTTTTAATCAAAGAAAATAAATAAATAAGTGATGATTGATTTCAGCACAAAATTGATCAATTTCAACAGCCTTTGTATCACCACCCTAAGCATTATGCAGTCCAACTGCAGTGAATCTCTCCCGTGCAGATGAGATGCCTTCCCCTTCTACAATTCATTATATAATTTAGCAATAACTCGTGTAGGACTTATTCTTTGGGAGTATCTTTTTGTCGGGCAATTAAGAGATGGTTTTCTGGTGAAATACTTGAGGAACATACTTGACCAATTGCGCATCTAATCCCCGATCCTTGAGCCACATCTGCCTACCGATGTCAATGATCTGCTTGCACATGAAGCCCAATACAGCCCTTTCACCTGCTCTCATGTTCCTCACAACATCTTCAACCAAATTCGCATCCTTTTTGCACTCTTCATTCTCACTGATGCACAAATAGCAACATAGATAAGAGTTAAAATGGACAGAAAAAGGAAAAAACCTCATCCTAACAAAGAGACTGAGCAGCATGCAGCAAAGTATTCAAAAGGGGTTTGAAGAAAAGAGTTAGATAGTTACATAGAAGGAAGCTGTAATCTGGAACTATCAATATCAGAAAGATCTGAACCATGGTCAGCATCTACTGCCCAGCTGGTGAACCACGTCATAGCATGGAAATCCTCTTTGCCCATCCCCAAATCCAGAAAATATTTCTTATCTGCATGGGCCATATATCACCAGCACTGATCAGAACATTGTAACTAAAACCCAAGAACTGATTGAACCAGCGAACACTTCAAGGACTGAAATGGTGGATAGTTAATTACTTATATAGTGCTTCCACTGACAAAGGTGATGGCAACAAGTTGCCACAGCTAGTCCGTGAACGGTACAATCCTCATGACTCCCAGAAATCAACTGAACCCCCAAGCAACATCTAAGTGTCAAATCTGCACAAAGTACATCATCAAGATAATCAAAGGGGAAAAGGGGAAAAAAAATGAGGAAACCTTCCATGAAATGGCATGCAGCTAGAGGTAGTCACTTAACCAAAAAATTTGACAGATTAAACAAACATTATTTATTTACCTGTTGCAGGACCACAGAGATGTTTACCAATAGCCAGAAAAGGTAATGCCCGCAAAGAAGGAACAGCATTTAAGTTTAGATCCTCAACTGCAATATTAGAACTAGGTAAAGAACAATGTGGATTGAAAATGAAAAGGTTTAGGAAGGCAAAAATGCAAACTTAATGACCAAAAGGAGCTATATGTGCAGCTGGGATATGCATGGCACCAACCACAAGAATAAAGAAGGCAGCTGGTTTATAATTATGAGTTTGATTGAGCAGACATCTTACTTGCTCATTGATAACATTCTTTCAGCATAGAGTGCGCACATGACAACAAAACCAGAAACCAGCTGGTATAGAATCCTAATCTCTTAAGGAAAAGCTGAGGTAACAATTGCAAATCATGCTAGCAGCAGGAAGGGTGCACTAAAGCTTAGTAATATTTTTGGCTTCTGATACATGAAGCTTTGCTATATTATGAGTCTATGATTGTCAATTTTTTATTTTTTCAGTCATGGTAATTAATCATGACTTGTTGCTAATACACAATACTTTAACAGTTTAAATTTCAATTGTTGCCAATACATTTTTTAAGAAAATGTTTTACTGGGAACAATGAAAGCGGTGTTTAAGAACAAGAATGAAAACAATAAGCCACTTAAAGCACTACGAATCACAGAGCAGCTCCCTTTTATTTTCACTAAAAAAGATAATGTTATGCACTATTTAAAATCATACAACATCAAACATGCATCAGAGTTCCCGTTCAACTGACGAAAGCATAGGGTTCAATACCAAACTGCATTAACACTTCTTATTGTTAAAATGCTGCACTTTGTAGAACCTATTAGAACTCTATAACTCCAAAAGCACCTAGACTGTTCATTGTGAAATGTTTAGGAAAAATTTCTCGATGGTTGAAGGATATCCTCAAAGTGGATGGAATGATTTCACTAAGAAAAAAGGTATTGAAGTTCCCTAACATGTCACACTAAACAATTGACTAAGTCTAGTGTGGTGAAACAAAGTATTTAAAACTTGCCCTCTTTCCTCTCATGTCAATCCCCTTCAATATTCATTAAATTTATCCGATTGTTACCTACTGTCTCTAGTATTTATCGTACTAAATTTACAGAAATAGAAAAACAAAACTGTTACTCTCATTTCTCATCCTAGCATGGCTGCTAAACATTTTTCTTCAGTAAAAGCACATTAGATATAAACTTAGAACATAATGCCATCTTAAAGGGAGCTTCTTCCATTACTAAACTGAAGCCTACCATTACGGTGGCCTGTAATATTGTGAAACCAAAACCAACCTTGTCACATCTAATATTATAAACCTGTGCAACCAGACTGGCCACAGCAAGACTGTATGTAACAAGTAGCACTAGTCACTCCCATGCAGCAAATTTGCCCCTTTTCCGGTGTGAAAGAGGTCTAGGTTGACAAGACAGAGACCACAACCATCTTACACATTCTAAACAAGCTCGATATGCAGTGTTTCAATGTATCACCCTGTAGCAATCATAGAACTTAGAGAGACCTTACTATCAATCCTCAAGCGCTCCAATACCAAGCTTTCTTTCTGCCGCAAGGATCGATCAGCCTAGAAGCATTATTTAAACAGTAAGAATAATAAACAGATGCAGTTTATACACTCAGCAAGCAATTCATCCAGGAAATCTAAAGTATACTAAAACATAATGCAGTCAACAGACCTTAAGCTTATACGACTTCCTCTCAACCAAGAAAACTTTTTTGATCCCATAACAATCAGCAAGGATTTGTGTCAAATAGCCTCTACCAGCCCCAAACTCCACAACGGCAGGAACTTCACCCTTAGCATCCTCATCGCTGCTACCACATTTTCCACTCCCAACAGAACTCTTCAACACCCTGAATCTTTCCAAGTTCCCCAAAATCGAAGCTTGTTGCACAACATGCTTCTCTTGAAAGGGCAACTTTCTGCATACAACTCAAACCATAAACACTAACCCTAACAAGCCCAAATGACAAACATCCAATAAAAGTTAAGAAAAGAGAATTACCCATCAACTTCTCCCTTGATCCATTTATTGCATGCTTCGGGCATCTCATACGATTCTTCAATACTTTTACACATCAAACCATGCACATAACTAATCTTACTAATCAAGTCCTGAAACTGAGACAAAGTCAACTTATACACAGCATTTCTTTTCATCTCCGATGTCACATCCTCAACAGATTCCAACCCATTTCCATCTTCAGTACCAGCATTAATACCCTTAACATAATAAGGCTGAAGGGACAAATTTTCAGATTGTTTGAGAAATGGGCATCTCTTCATATGTCCCTCTAAGTTCTCTTGTAGCACTGAACTATACATATACATATATAGATACACATTTTAAAGTCAATCAAGACAAGTAAAAAGTAATAAAAGTGAAAGATTTAACGGATTGACGTAAGAGTAAAAGATTAGAAATTTACTGAGAAGAGTCTAATGGGCATGGTATCCATTGGGCATCTGACCTTGGAGTATGATTACCACAAAACCTGGTGGAACAGCAAAGTTCAGAATCAGTGACACATATTGTACGAATACATACATATATGTGCAGATAGATATATGAAAAAGAGTTGGTGATTACAGTGAATTGTGAAGAGGAATATTGGCGCAAAATCTGTTCTTTTTGGGGAGCCAAAACTTGCAACGATTGTCCATTTTCTTGTTTGGATGTTCAATTCAATCGATTAAGGGTTTGGGGTTTACCTCGGTATGTTTTAGAGGTTAACCGATTAGGCTCGTGCTTTTTGCTGTTCGGTTTACTCTCGTGTGAAAATTGAGCCGGATAATATTTGATGCTACTATGAGTCTATTTGTTTGGCTTTTTTGGATAAATACAGATAATTTTTTTAAATTTTTTTAATAAATTATTTATCAAGAAATAGATATAAATAAAAAACATTTGTAGTTCTCATCAAAATATCAAATAGATAAAATATATATACAGATCGAACATATTTACATATATCATTTTAAAAAAGATACAGATACAGATGAAAAACAGACCATCCAACAGACCCATTGGGTCTGATATGCTATGCTGGTATGTTTAGAATAAAATGGATTTGAATTGTTCGAAATTGAATGGATTGAATGAATAAGAAATGAGATTTTTATTTATGTTTAGATATAAACAGGGAATAGAATGAAAAGGAATAATATATAATAGAATTTGTAAAAAATATCCTTAACAACAAATAATATTATAATTTTATATAGATAAAAAAGTAATTAAATTAAGGATTATTAATTTATGAAGGAAATGAATCTAATTTACCTTCTCAAAGGCAGAAGTGAATTCTCCCTTAAAGCTGAAGTCGCAAGGAATTGCGATTCAGCTTCTAACAAAGCTACCAAACATGAGAGAAAGGAATGGAATTCGGAATCGCGATTCCATTTTATCCATTTCTGCATATCAAGCCATTCCGGCCCATTTCTGTATACCAAACATCGCCGTAAATGAGTTCATGTTCGGTTAGCTTTTAAAAAGTGATTGAACCAATGGATATCGTTGACTAAAAATAGGTAAATAAGGGAAATTATAAATTATTTTATAAATTTTTACTCATATATGGATTCACAAAATAAGTTTTTTAACCTCTTAAACTTTTAAAAATTGATATATTTTCTAATTCAACTTTCCACGCACATTTACTACCCCTAACTCTATTAAATTCCGTTTGATGACATGGACCACCTAGCCAATAGGAAAGTGCCAACTATGATTTTATTTTATATGTTTTTCTATAATTATAATTTCATTTTATTGATTTTTAATTAACTCTATTATGATTATTATTATTGCTTATTATTTAATTTAAAAAAACAAAATCATAGGGTCGATGAAAGATCCCACTTACTCAATAAACCAGAACTCACCGTCAAGTCTTTCACCAATTCAATTTGATTTGACCATAGCAGCTTTATTAGGATATTATATAGAAGGTCCATTTTCAACGCTTTGCCTGTGTAGGACAACAGATGGTCAATAACAATACAACATCAAAGCCAACATTTTGCCTATGTCTTTCTGTTTAGATCTCTTAAACTTTCTATCTCTCTTCTCTATCACTTAAGACACACACTGAAACTCTCTCTATAGTTCTCGGTTTCTCTTTCTTCAACTCTCTTTCTCTAGCTTTTGGTTTTGTCTCTCTTCAACTCTCTCTCTCTACGTTTTGGTTTCTTTCTCTTCAACTCTCTCTGTTGATGCTGTCCGAAAGCATATCTAATAACCAAATATCAAATTTGTATCTACCCATCTTATAAACCAGGATGGATTAATGCTTTGAGTCATGGATACTTTATTAATTAAAAAAAAAAAAAAGAAGAAGAAACAAGTCTGTGTGCACTCGTGAAACCTATTGCTTACTATACATTGTTGATATTTCAACTTCAAAAAGAGGGTGAAGAGTTACAATTTTATTTCTCTCTATTTTTATTTTAATTTTCTAGGACAAGAGAAGCCAAAATATCAAAGATAATGATGATGCATCTTGGTGCATATTTGTCTCTCTGTATAGGAAGCAGTGAACTGTGCTTTTGAATTTTTTAAAACACAGACAGATATTCATCTTTATGATGTGCAACTCTTAGTATATGTTTTAAAACACATATACACGAATTATATTATATTGCAATCAAGTATTCATGTTTCAACTTTCCATCATCATTATGTGTTTAATTATTAGGTAGGGGAAGGAAAGAGAGAGAGAGAGAGACTGAATTCACACCTTTGAGTATGTCTCTATCATCATTATTTTTTTAGCATATGTATGAACTAAAAGTGAAAATAGAATATGGATTGGATTAATGGAAGTAAATTGACTTAAAACTTATTTAACTACTAATTATTCAAGTTGAAATTGTATATTTGTTTTATACAATTTACATCTTATGTTCATTCTTTGTTTGAGAAATTAAACTAAAACTGAAAGTGATGGTGTTGTTATTATCAGTTGTTTTTGTTTTAGTAAATATGTTTAAAAAATGATGTTGTTTGTCTTGTTTGGTGAATTTATGATGCGAACATATCTAAAAAAGTCTTTTCTTTATATATTTCATTTTATTTTATGTCGATTATGTTAAATATTCACTGCTCTCCTTTCTCATACTTATGTTCATCGACCTAGGCTTTTCCTTTTTGTAAGAGAAGCCATAAATTGGATGCTATACCTCGATCATACATATGGAAAAGATTTGCATCTTAATTTATTAGTTGTAATTCAGGTTCGATTAGGAAAAATTTTTAGACAATGATTACCCTGCAGTCAGCATTCATAGTCCCACATTGACAAAGTTTTAATAATCAACCTTCTTTATAATGTCCAACCAAGACAACCTTGTTAAAAGTGGATACAGGCTTAAAGACAAGTGTAGATATAATGTGTAATGATTATCCTAATGGGCCTTTATAGTTAAGCCCATTTGAATTTTTTCTTGGAATAATAAAAATAATAATCATGATAATGCTTATGCTGGACATGTGGCACTTTTACATTGAATAGGAAGTCCACGTCATCTAACAAACCTAACGGCGTTAACTCAGGTAATGTTAGTGTATGCTAATAGTTGAATTAGGTATTGACCCTATTTTCTATTAAAACAAGATGGAATATCTTTATCTACATAAGAATTTACCTCATAAATTCATGGAAGATGTTAATTGTTTTTAATTATGCCAATTTTTAAAAGTTTAAGAGGTCAAAAAGCTCACATTAAAAAATTTAGGGAGTGAATCCGCATATTAATAAAGGTGTATGGGGTAATTTGCAAATTCCCCAGCAAATAAAACCAATTTTTGTCTTGCATCAATTAATGTTAATTAAGCGAGCAAGGAATCGTTCTACTCTATCAACATATGCTATGGTGAATACTTTAATTACTAGGAAACGAAAAAGAGAAAAAGCATATGCTATGCTGTTTTTTTCCCCTCTTATTTTTATTTCTAAAACAAAAATAAGTTTCATTTAACATTTTAACTTACTTCTTTCTATTTCATTAACTAATGCAATACAAAGCCATTATCTGTGAGAATAACCATTAACAGTGAAAGGTTGGACGACAAACAAGTCAAACTGCTTGCAATACTCGAGCTCAACTGGTTTCAGTTGTCACGCCCCGAGGGGTACCCTAAACGTGGTAGTTTGCCATACACAATACTAAAGCCTAGGAATGACTACCTCAGTCACGCAAAGGCTTCCATATCATGTACAAGGCGTACATCACAACCAAGGAAACACATCGGAGTAGCGTAATTTATATTGATAATAAATAAGTAACAAGGCAAAAAGAATACTTATCATAAAACATAAACATATCAAGTTACAATTCTTAGGGGTATATCCCTCAATTGACTTCAAATAAATATACATCTTAGGATCAACATAACACTAATCATATAAGTCATTACATATAAAGAACCTTACAAAATTACTTCATCTTATGCTCCCATTTCTTTCATAGAAGCTTAACATCCCTCCATGACTTCCTTAACATCATGATCCTCAATTTAAACCACGGGTATACTTGTTTCAACAAAATATATAGGCGTATAAGCTACAACTAGCTTAGTGAGATATTCCTTTTCATTCGCATCATATTTTCAAACAAGTTCATTTAGATTTTCACACATATACTATGCATACAATGCAACAATCATGTGATTACGCAAATATATATAGTTATCCGGAAACCATATATAGAACGGATTTACCCCTCCATATCGAAGGTTAGGGAATCGGGGTTGAAGATCCTCGATCTTCCACTGCTAGTCTCCAGGTCCTCACCCACAGCATTCGGTTGGCTCGCCTCCAAATCTAGAGTCGTATTCCCCAGGCGATTTGGATCCTCTAGGAAGGAACATGGCCCATGTCACCGCACGATCACAGCAAATCCAACTCTACGTGTAGGAGTAGTAGCCTTCCAAAAGAGATGTGACTGATGGATGCTATGCGTGAGTGTTTCATTTTTCTTAAGCCAAACTTATTGAGGTTCATTAGGGGTGATCAATCAATTTAGCAATTAATAAGCAGTCATTCAAGTGAGTAAACAAAGTTATTTAAACAAGCAGTTTGAAGTTGCGATATTCTTAATTCTCATTTTACGTATAAACATAGAATCACATATATACTCATAATCCCGAATTCTCCAAATATATATCCATTTTTATTTTCTTAGTATACTAATGCTACTACTTTACAAGCACAAGCAAGGTAATAAATTTAAGAGGAATAACTCACTCGTCCATTTGGCGATCTTCTTAGTCATAGTAATCCTCAGGAAGGGTAATCTCGTATCTTTCATTACCTAGACAAAAGAAATACCCAGGATAAGTATTTCATAGAAATTCTACTTGAACTTTCTAATTCTATTTCACTATGTCCGTCAAATTCAAATTCATATAGAATGAAATTCCAATTTAAAATGGCCATAACTTGCTCATTTTAACTCTGAATTTTGCATATAATATACCGTTTTCTACCTATTCGAAAAGATCTATCTATTTCTAAGGTTATCTTTATCGTATAAGGTCATTTGGGTTCCGAAAACATTGGGTACATATTTAAAACGAATATTTCTAAACTTTTGCAAATCCATTTTCTAACTCAACTTCATTCAAAAAATCCTTTAGTAAAAATATAGATATATATATGTATATATAATTGATAAATTCTTTGAGTATATAGATAAGCTCACTTTATATGCAAATTTCTAATGGTAGTGTCTCAACAATTTATTTCATACAACAATTCATTTTGAGTTGTTAAAACTTTAACTTTGACAATTTCTTTTCAAGTCTTTTGAAGAAACTTTATATTTTCATAGGTTATTATAAATTGGTATATTCTTATTTTATTTTCTTCATTCTTTTCCAAAAACAAGTAAATTTTCCTTTAACCTTTAGTCTTGCATAAATTTTACTTTAATGATAAAAGATCAAATTTATCAAAAGTGTATTAAGTTGTTGAAAACTTTTTTATGAATTTGTATTTGGAATGGTTTTAGAGATTGAGTCTTGTCTTCTTATATTTATTATCTAAGTTTTTTTTCTAAAACTTGTTCTTTTATTTCTTTTGGAAAGAATCCTCTTTATTGATAAAATCCTTTGTTTTTAATCTTACCCTATTCATATTCTTTGATAATAACTTTTCTTCTTTAGAAGATTGAAAATCATTATTTTCCTAAGTAGGTTTATAATTTTATTGGTTGATTTTATCTTAACTTTGAAAACTAGTTTGTTTCTTAGTTTTGTTATGGAGTTAAAAAGAGTTTAAATCTTAAGTTTTTTGTAAAAACTTTTAATATTAGCAAATTATTTTACTAACACTTAGGTTACCATAATATACAAAGAAAAAATATTTATTTCTTATGTTTCCTTGGTAAACTATCTTTGTTATTTAAGAAAACATTGAGAAAACTCTATTTCTATGTTTGTTGATAATAACTCTATTATTTTGTGATAAATTACATAATAAAAATTTAGTTTTAAGTTATTTTAACAAAGTAAAATTCTACTTTTAAATTAGTTGAAACAATATCATTATGTAGATACAAGTATTATGAGCATATAAAATAATAAGAACATAAGAAAATACTAGAAACAAATAATAATAAGCAAAAAAAAATATCAAGTATTGGGAACCTTAGCTTCATCAAGGTATCCCGGTCAAGTATTGGGAGTCTTAGCTTCATCAAGGCATCCCGGGACTAAGAATAGACTAGTCCCAAAAGATTAAAGAAAATAAATAAAAGATTATTTTAACTTGATATGGACAAGTCTAAGACTAGAAAGACTAGTCTTAAAGAAATAGCATGAAATAAATAAATTGCAAAGTATGAAAATAAATAACAAGTGAGATTATATGCTCTAAAGATTTATATATATTATATATATATATTAGTTATATATGAATAAGGAATTAGCATTATAACAACAATAAAATCAACATAACATAATAAAATAGGAAGTTTATGTATAAGAACAAAACATGATATGTTGTTGCTTTACTACTCATATGAGTTTCAAAACAACACCATAGTCATGTTAAGTTACATGACATGAGAAAATAAATGGTTAGAAGAAATTTTTACCTAAAGTGTTTATGTGGTTTGAAGATGGTAGTGAATGTATGATTATATGGTTATGTGGTTTATTTGAGAAATGGTAGTTGTAGAGAAATTTTGTGAGTAGTTGGTGAAAGAGAGTTTTGGTAGAGGAAAAGTTTATGGAGAGTGTTTGTGTAGAGAATTTGATAGAGTTTTGGTAGTGAAATGAATTGTGTGAAAGAATGAAGGAGGAAGAGGGTATTTATAAAATTTTGGAGTGAAAATTGGATGTAATTAAATTAATTGAAAAAGAAATAAAATGAAGATGAAGAGAGAGAGAGTGGTGGATGGCAACCTTGGGAAGAGAAGGAGAAATTTGATAAAAAAAATTAATTTTAGAAGAAAAGTGTAAGAGAAGTTTAGTAATATGTGGTGTCGAATTTTTATGGGAAAAGAAAATTGTAAGAAATAAGTATGTAGGTGTAAGAATAGGTAGTAAGAAAAAGTAGAGATAGAGGAATAGTAATGAATAGTAGAAAAGTACTATGAATAGTAAACTAGACAATTAAAGTACCGGTAATAATAAAAATACGCGTAATAATGCGATATCTGTAATTTTTAGCTACCGAAAAATTCTAAAACTGATATTTTTGAAAACCTTATATTTTTACGAATTTATTGGTATTAACGGAATATTTTTGCCATCCGGTATACCGGGTAGGATTTTTGAAAACTGATCTCGTTTGGATTCGAAGGACACTCGAATTTTTCGAATATGATATTTTTAAGCTTCTCTATATTATTACGAACTATTATCAACAATTATTTTCATTTTGTTGTCTAGGGTTTAAGAGCATGGGATTGCCGGATCTTAGGGTTTGTTGTAAGCTTTGTCGACTTTTAAGGTTTCGGTTTGACTTCGGTTTTATCGAGTTATTTGTAAGATCATACAATTTTGGAGTTTTCACCGTTTTATATCTTTAGCTCGATATCTATTATTTATCTTAATTTATTTGTGTTTTATTAATAGTTTTTAGTTCTCAGGATCGTTTAGTCGAGTCTAAAGTTATGAGTTGACTCAGTTTGACTTTTGGTGAAAATTGAAATTTCTGATTCTGAAGTTTACCGAGGGATTTAAGATCTTATCATTTCGTTGTCGAGCGTTATTTGGATATATTGTCTTAATTTGGGTGTTAAGGAACGATTAGATGATTTGATTGATGTAAGGATGTTGATTCAACTGATAATTGGATTTACTATTTTGTTTTTTAGGGTTCTCTCTTTCTCAGATTAAGAAATCTCGTTTTTAATCTTATTTAGAATTAAGTCTTAACTTGATTTGATTTTTTTAGGGTTTCGATTCCGGTGTTTGACTCTTAGGATTATTTTTTAAGAATTATGAAATTTTCAGGGGTTTACATCAGTCTTGACTCGGCTCGATCTTGATTAGTAAATAAGTTAGGCTCAAGTTTAATACAAAGCTCGTTTATCTAAATGAGATGCACTTGAGTTTCAATTCAACCTTGCGAACTGGCTCATGAATAAGCTTATTTAGGCTCATGGACAAGTTCACGAGTATAATTGTTAATAAGCATGCTAGCAAATTTATAAGTTTTATATTTATGATATATTAATATACAATCAAAACATTATCAACTCTTATATATTATTTTTAGGTTTGAAAAAAAAGTGGAAAAAAGGCTATAGAAATGAGTCGAGATCGAGTTTTAATTTCAAGCTCGATAAAAAGCATGCCTAAGCTCGAGCTTGATATGTAAATAAGTCGAGCTCGAGTTCGAAATAAAGTTCATTTAACTAAACAAGCCAAGCTTGAGCTTAGATTTCAAACATGATAAAAAGCTGTATTTAAGTTCAAGCTCGATAATTTTTAAAGAAGCCAAGCTCGAACCTTTAAAAACTCAGCTTGACTCAGCTCATTTGCAGTCGTAGTGAAAAAGGATTAACTCTTTGGAATTAATGATTAATGATAATCTTACCTTCCCAATTTAATTATTAAATTAGAAACAAGAAACAATGTTCTCTATGTAATATTCACTCCGAATTACTTTTATACATAATATGATAGGGATCCTCACCTTTTTTCCATTATCTTTTAGTTTGGTCCCAAACTTCTTTAAGTATTAATTTTAAATTTTTATTTATTTATCAACATGCAACATATAATGTATAGCTTTACCATTTCATATTCCCATTATTTCACTTTGTTTTCATCCTATCCCAAAATTTGCTTTAAGGTATAACTATGCCTTTTCAAAATATAATTGGAAGTTTTTTCTTTTTTCCTCTTAATCAATATGCAACATATATGACTTTGTTGTTTTAGCGATGATACGTAAAACATTTTTTGGTTATTTTGTAGTGTGGTTGATTGGTTTTTAATTTCTCAAAGTTAATTTTATGCATTGACAAAACATGAGATTGTTGTATGTTGTGGTTTGGTTTTTGTTGGAGTTGTAATAAAATTAAAAAATTTATACTTTGATGGATCTAAGGTTTTTATTTAATGTAAATTTTTGTTTTTGTTGATTATAAGTATAATTTGGTGTCATGCAGAAGATATAACCCATGTGATAAATGTGTGATGGTGATAATTGGGAAGGCAAATAATTTCTTGCATCAGAAAATTTGATCTTAATGTGGAATTATGGTAACTCAATAATCATCCTAAAGATAGACACAGATGGGTTTTTGTACCCTAAATCACCATTAGCAATGAAGAGTGCTTCCATTTGATCTCGAAATTGCTCCATCGTTATTCCAAAAACAATTATTTGAATCTTTAAGGCATTCTCACAATGCCATTATCTACATGGATGATATCTTACTGTATAACCTAGATGCAGAAGATCGTATTAAGCTACTCATAAAATTCTATGAGATAATCATCTCTAAAGAAGTAATGCTAGTAGAAAGAAAGAGGAACATAGCTTAAAATGAGATCAAATTCTGGGCATAAAAATAAAAGATGGATGTTATTTGGAATTGTCCAAAACTTAAGAACTTCTTAAGTTTCATGATTCCAATCTCATAACCAAGTAAATCCAACAATTCCTAAGCATTATAAATTATCTTAAGGATTTTGTTCTCAAGATTTCTAATCTTAGCAGCCCACTCTCTAAAATGATGGAAAAAAGATCATCCAAATTTGATAATCACTAAACAAAAGTTGTTCAAGTGCTAATGAAGAAGTTACAAGATTCCTTGCCATTAATAATTCCTTCTAATCAAAATTTATCTTGCAAACTGTCAATGACAAATATTGGGGCAGAAGTGGCAAATTTAAGGATTTTGAGATATACTGTCATTCCACTTTCAAAGAAATCATTACAGTTACAAATTCCATTCAAAATTTGAATACCATGTAATGGGTTCCAACTTCAAGAATGAAATGAATATTAACTCTTTTTCAAAGATATTCGAATTCAAGCAAAAAATAGTACTACATCCACAATTGCTAAGGTGGAAAGAATGGTTCTCCACATACTCAAATGAGGTAAAACACATCTTGGGGTAAAAGAATTCTATTGCTGGTTTTATTCCCAAAATTTAAGAGAATCAATAAGCTATCACGAGCCATAAGCTATTCACAAGTTTTAATCAAATGTGGATTAGTCCATCACAACATCTTTTGCTCAATTATCAACCTTTAAGTGATATTTGTGCATTTTTAGGTAATATTCATGCATGCCCAAGTCATGATTTCCCTTTTTTCATCCAATAAGGGACAAATTTTGAAATAATTGGCAAGATCAGGCAAATGATATCGTAGTACAAAGATCATAAAGCATATTCTATAACAGCAATGTATAGGTCTCATAGCTATAAGAAGCCATCATCTTTTGTCTCGCCCCAGTGGGTATCTTAGTTGAATCACGTATTTGAGAAACAGATTGATGCCAATGAATTTTGTAAAAACTTTGTTTTTGGGCTATCGGAGAGATTCACAAGTACATGATGCAACCAACCAGTTATGGATTGTGACAAGCAACAAGATCTTTTAATTGCTGTTAATGAGAAATATATATATGCAAGATATAAATTCAGAAGTAAACATCATACTATACTGTTCATCATTTACATATTACAAACCAATATTGTTGCGATTTAGATGACATAATTTTTTTTTAGGACTTGACTTCATCGTTCTTATTGCTAGATCTTGACTCCTACCAGAGAAAAGCTCATTGATGGGATAAGCCAAGGCTTCAGATGTATCCTAAAAATGTGAGAGTGTAAGCTATACCACGGCTCAATGAGATAACCAAATCATATCACGTATCACCTAATCAAGCAAGTGGATTAACCAAACATATGTAATGCAGCAATAATACATATGTACAATTACAAGCTTAGAGAATCGAAATCTGAACATGATAGAGATTTACGCCCTCTCATTTTTGGATTGAAGGAATCATACCATAAGTGATATGCCACACCTAAAGAACCAAGATAGTGAGGTACCATAAAACAATTCAAAACTTTTTTATTTTATAATCTTGGAACTTATAAACACCATTAAGCAAAAGTCATTTCTTGTTGATACCATAGGCGACGTTCATTCGATCGCCACTTAATTCCCATGGAACCAGTCGGAACAAAGGTACTCCTGCGAGAACTAAGAAATTTTCATCTAGAAAACCAGGCACAATACCAGAGATCTAAAATGCTTATTATGTAGCAGGCTATCACGCTTGAATGCAGAAGTGCAAGATGCAATGTATGTCAATTTCTTACTGAACCAGATAATTATTAATCCGTTTATTGGTGATCAATCAATGTCAGACAACCCCTTTCATACAAACCATTTTCATCATTATCAATCATTGTTCTTATCCCTGAGTATAACATACAATTTTATATAATTCATTCAGGCATCAATCAACACACATTAAGTCCAATTCCAAAGCAGGCAACATTTTCTATTCTTCTTTACCAAATAATCAAGTGCAACTATTGTTACAAGCACAAACAACGTGGTAGATCAGAGTTGCTCATCTGTCCATTTCCTTAATCATCGTAGTAATCAATAGGAAAGTCCAAAGATAATTTGGAAGATCCTAATGACATAGTAAGAACATTTGTTGTCATGAATCATCATAGATTGAATACTAGACGTAGTAGTATTACAATATGAATGTCGTAGTTCTATTGTTTTTGCTGCCATTTGTTCATTTCTTGTCTGTTTTTATTGTATGAGTAGTCATTTCAAAGCTCTCAAAGTCTACTATCTATGTGTTATATCATTTTGAGGTTTTAGACAAGTTGCAATAGACAATTTGTCCCGCATAGATTTGGATTCTCAAAAATACAGTGAATTCTTATTTTTATCATAACTTTCTCATCTCAATTCTGATTTCTACAAATGAATAGGCATTGGAAAGCTTGTTTTGTCTACTTTTTAGATTTCTAATCCTATATTTTTTAAGTTGCATGCGTTTTACCATTTTCTCAAAGAAATCAGATTGGTTCATAGAGCAAGTTTCCAAGTATTACACTAGCTGCTTCATTCTTTTGCTTATGTAGTTGTCTTTCCACATATTGTTTAGCTTTCATCGTGTTTCCCTTGTCTTGAAGCTAAGCCTATTTCGTGTTTTAAGGGTTTAACACCAATTCCTCCTAAACTCACATGAAAGTCTTATTTGGTCTCTTAATTGCTCATATAGGCTAAGCGCATGTTTTAAGTTTAGATTTTTAAACAAGCTTGTATCACCTAAAATCACTTATGAGAAAAGGAAACTTCATCTTCCTTCATGCAACTATCTTTCATCATTCATGTTTCTAAAAGACAGGTCTAGCACAAGAGACAATATACATGTACCATTCATGCTATGGCTTGATTTGAGAAGTTTGTTATACGTGTACAAATATAACTCTCACTTAGTCTCATTCTCTAACTTGATAAGACTTAGGGTTGGTTTCATGCATAGAATAGCTTGATGAGTGTTCATTTTAACAAGTTATGGTTTATGTTTTCTTTATCAAAATAACATGGTCGTGTGTCTTGTTGATGCACTTATAGAGGAACCGTGTGTGTAGATCATGCCTATGCGCATAGAACATGTGTTACATGATAGATAGTAACTTAAGTTCAAGAGAGATTTAGGGTTTTACCTCACTCCTTAGATTGCTGAGACCCTAACAAAGAATATAGATTGTGTTAGTTAATGATTTTGATCTCAAAGCTTGAATTAAACTAAATCTTACCCTTTCTTGAAAAGCTCATGTACGTGATGGTCCTAAGGTAAGTTTGTGTCCTTTGCTCCTAGCTTATTATTGGGTGCGTGGGGTGTTGTGTGGGGTAGGGCGTGTGGAAGTTTGTTTATGATGCTAGAGTCTTTTTGTTTTGTTTTGCTTTCTCTTGATTTCTTGTGGGGCTTGTGCGCATGGTTTGGGAGAGAGATTGAGACCACATTGACTTGTCTTGTTTTTATAGATCCCTAAGGATCATGAAGTGGTTGATGGGGCTTTGTAATCATGGACGGTTGATGCAAGTGGCAAAGGGCATACTTGTCTTATTGTTTAGAAGTCTTAACCGCACATGGGATGTTTGTTCCTAGGAGTCTTGCTTGTTGTTGCCATACATGTTCAATTTGGTTTAAGGGTAGTCTTGTCCTTAAAGTTTGAATGGTGTGCTACATGAGTTAGAGCTCATGATGAACTGCGGCCACATAAATGCTCAAGGATTCTATTTACTATATTTAGACATGGCTGCCATGAAGATAGGAGACAAGTTTAATAAGTTATAATATGAACACTCTATGTCAAGTAGCTTAGTCATGATGTAGGTGATAAGGTGATGTGATATTCTTGTGATCAATTCACCCTTCTTGATGCCTACGGTCATGGATTTGGGTGATGGAAGGGTTGTTTATTGTTTTTCTAGTGTGAACTCACGCATCACCATGGTGAGCTACACGTCCAACAGTAGGCTATAGCCTATGACTGTGTTCTTCTAGATTGCTAAAGGATGATGCATTGGAAGCTTCAAGAGACCCATGATTTAGTTAGTTCTCCTAAGATTTCTTGAGGTGACATGTGGTTGCCTAAGGTGTTGACAAATGGTTGCTCCTTAGCTTAACATTTGGCGTTTTCTAAGCTTGATAGGTGGTGTTCCAAGATTCATCGATGTGACGCTCAAGTATTGCACTAAGTGTCACTCTAGGGGTGCTTCATGTGTTACCCTATAAGTGCTCCATGTGGCATCTCCTAGTCTAGACATATGGCTCCTACTAAATCATAGCTTATTTCTAACTTGTAAAACTTCTCTAAATTAGATCAATTGAGGTGCTTGAGAGGAGCTTAAGTTGTCTAGTTTGTGAGTTATTATGATCTTTAATTGAGGCGCTTCAAGTCATGCTACATAGGTTAGAGTTTTCATGTGGTCTTAGGGCATTCACCTACGAAAGAACTCTTACATGGATGTTACATTACAATAAGAAAACTACCATACATGAAATCTTATTTTTATCTTTAGAAGACAGAAAGAACCTCATTGAGCTTTTATTTATATCAACATGTTACTTGAATTAACATTATAAATTTGTGAGGTTTACAGCTAATTTGTGGGGTTTACAGCCTCTCCCCTTAAAATCTTTAATGCCATCATTGGCACCATATACAAGCTAAGACATCGTTAAAATTCAGCACTACTAGAAATGAGGGAACTCATGGAAAGAAAAAAACTTCT
This sequence comes from Combretum micranthum, assembly GCA_024138025.1. Classification (NCBI taxonomy): domain Eukaryota; kingdom Viridiplantae; phylum Streptophyta; class Magnoliopsida; order Myrtales; family Combretaceae; genus Combretum; species Combretum micranthum. The sequence goes on from JAMXBD010000264.1 coordinate 285,930, forward strand.
TTGAAAACATGAAAGAATAGATCTAGGACTATAAATATCTTATTTTTAGTTGCTATAAAGGATTGAACCTTCAATTATATGGCCTTCATTCAAAGTACCCTTTTATTAACCCTCAAATATTCCATTTGAGGATCAATTTCCAAAAGGACTAAAATATTTTTTTTTAAAAAAACTAAGTAGCACCTAGGTAGCAGTGGATTATTGTTAATTTTGAATCTCTCAAAATGCAATGCCTAAATGATCAAAACAAAAATGATAAAGTATAATAAATAAAGAGTTAACGTTAAAAAAGACCGCATTGGGATTTAATTTGGAGTCCGTCCACCCCCTAGGCTCCACGATCCGCACAATGCTTTACTCAAGGACTTTGCACACTTTATTTAGACAAACAATTTGCTCCAAATGAGCTACACCATAACACAAATAATAATATACTTGAGTTATGCCTTTACAATAAACTCAATAGTACTTTAGGCATAACTCCAGATTCCACTAATTAATTATTCACAAACTTTTGTATAGTATCTTTACAAGAGATTGCAAATTCTATAACTAGATGCACTATACTTTTCTCTCACTTCATTTGCAATATATGAGTTATATCAACACCGTCTAACTGCCCAAACAAAAGTATTTATAAGCCCTCCAAAACCCCTAGCCATTACCCTTAAAAACAACTCAAACAATCAAGCATTAAATGCTCCAATGGTTAGATGAAAAACACAATAAGTCCGGACCTTTTAGACTCCTTTGTATCCAACACACATTATGATCATTAAAGGGTCTAGACCTTTCACAAATGATTTGGACATTAGTTCTAATCCTTGAAGACATTTTGACCTTCAACTAGTCCAAACTTATTGTTAAGGTTCTGCAAAAATTAAAAGGAAACATCTTAAAGGTTCGGATCATTTCAAACTGATCTAGACCACTTGTGCAATAACATCATATATACCGAAATAAAGCACAACATGCACGAATTTAATCATCTCAACTTATATACATGTTTTGCTAATGAAGTGTAACTTATTTCAATCAATAGGGTAATTATGCAATCCATTTCCTCATCAAAAATCAAATTGAACTCACTAGTTTAATAATTTTATTGGTAGCTATTCCACTATAATACTCTAGCCATTTAAAGCCATTAAAGCATTACATTTCCTATCTAGTGTTGACTCATGTCTAAAAGAAATACTATCATTGGCAGAATTATTTAAATGATTTAGACTATTAATAGAATGTAAGCTCATCATTCAAGCATGGATAAACTCTAGGGGAAAAAAAATATGTTTAGGATTCAACCAGGAAGATCTTAGATTAGTCATCTAGCCAAGGTAGTAATGAATTCAATTTAAAATGTTTTCATATTATCTAATCCAAATCATGGAGTCCTCAATGGTATTCTCTTTAATCTTTGAGATAATTATCACCATTATTGAGAACTTCAAAAGAAGCTCTCCATATTAAACATGACAAACTCAAAGGAAATATGGCTAGGAGTTTATGAATCATTGTTGGTCCCACTTTTATAATGAAGAAGGGGGGTTGAATGATTATAACAAAAATCTAAAATTTTATGCCTTTGAAAGTAAAATTCCCTTTGAGTTAAACACGTGAGAACAAGTTAAGCAAGCAAATGAAATTAAATTTGCAAGAAATTAAAAGAGGAGGGAAGAAAAGCTAAGTTGGTGATATATAGTGGTTCAGCCTTGTGCTCTATCAGCTTTAAGCCGGGGACCCTATAATCTATATGGGTATGTTTCACTAATCCAATCAAAACTTTTTTACAAGTAGTTCTCAATTCCACTCCCTCAGCCTTTCTAGCTTTACTTTAGTTAACACTGACTATAAAACTTCTACTTGTAATACAAATCAAAAGAAGGATACAGTACAATTTCTCCATTAATCAAATAAAAGAACCCAAATTAATAAAATTGCAGCAAAGAGATAAATACATAATATTGGTTCAAAGTTTACAAGAAAGAGCAACGTCTAATTTTTTGTTTTGTTTTAGCATATTCTTTTTCTCTCTTCTTTCTTCTATTTTTTTGTTGAAAGGGAACCTTCCGATTTATATAAGCTCCTGATCTTTAACGTTCAAAAAGGATTGTTGCAGGTTATTGGATGAGTCTTCTCCTTGAATATCTCATATGGTATTGTGATCTTAATATCTTGATATTGAAATTCGTATTTGAATTCAAATCTGAACGTAACAACTGATGCTTGATATCTATTTTCAAAACCACCCTTTATTTATCTTGAAAAATTCGTGTAAATCTATCTTATAACATATGTAAGCATATCTTCAACAGTCTGCCTATATCCCTTGAAAATAGGAAAGTTCAAGTCATATTTATCTTCAAGTTCTTTAATGTTAACTCGATCCTTTTGATAAATATTGCCTCTAATCTTCATATCTTCAAGTCTTTTTGATTAGATCATAAAAGGTAGTTAAAGTCTTCACAAAATTGACATAAAATTGCAGCAACATCCTTTTAATTGAAAATCTATAGAAATCTTCATTAATTTTAAAAGCTTGACAAATTTGATGATCTTGATTTAATCCCCATGGATTATGTTCTTACTTAGTGGAACATATGAATACATTACCAAAATATATTCATCTTTTGGAGTTGGGCCTTAAAAACACGTTAGATCCTTATTTGAATTAAGCTGTGAATAATCTGTGCTTGATTCGTGATCATTAGTTTGGTATACTGATATTCTCTAAAGTTCCCTTTGGATTGTATTAAACTTGTTCTTGTTCTTCCAGCACAGTCTCTAGAGTTCTTTCTAGGTAACTAGCTACTATTCATTTTTCATCTTCTTTACTAAAAATCTACACAGTTGATAAACTCATTAGTAGTCTTTTTACACTTTTTTTATCATCAAAACCTATTTAAAGAGAACCTGAGAATCAAAAATCCCATGGGATTACCGTTAGGATTATGAGAAGACAAAGTCATTAATAGATCAAGCAATGGCTGAATACCAATCACTAAACCAAAGCCAATTGATATATTTTGATTGGGCTAAATTGAGTAGATTACGACAAAAAGAACAAGTTTAATTTTATCCAAATCTAGTAGGATATAGTCAAGATCCTCATGAAGATAATTATGAAATTATCGAAAACATTGAAACGTGTGATCAATGCTAAGGATATAAAGTAACAGCACATGGAATGCTATCGACATGGTTAAAACCAAAAGACAACGATGGTGATTTTGATTGTTTACTAGAAAATGATCTCTCTCCATACTACTTTATGTGACAAGTGGACAAGGCACACACTCTAGAAACATTTTTTTAAGAAGGGATAAGAAATATAAAAAGGGTAAAGTTCATTTATGGTATTAACAGTTTAAGTGGTTAAAAAAAATGTATCAATATTTTGCAAAGTGAATTATAAAAGGTATCAACATTTTACAAAGTTCATTTAAAACATCATTGTTTTAGGTAGTTTTTAATTAATTTTTCTAAATTTTTGTTTATGATAAATTATTAATATCTTATTTGATTCACTTTGCAAAATGTTGATACCTTTTTTTTAACCTCTTAAGACGTTGATATCTTAAATGACTTTATCGTTGATTTATTTTTTGAACCACTTAAAATATTAATATCTTAAATGAACTTACCTCCAAACATTGATATATTATAATGTAATTTACCTAATCTAAAAAGCTTCTTTTGCTTATATTGTAGTTATCTTTTACTATTTTAACTTTTTAAAAGGAGAGTTTTTAAGTCTGTTAGCCATATCTATAGTACTTCTAATCTCTATCTCATTGTTGACCATACATTATCATAAGTCACAAATGCCATAGTATGCTTTTGTTTGTTTCCTTAATCCTCGTACTATAAATAGAGGAACTCTTATATTTCATAGTAGAACTTAGCCTTACAAGAGATATACTGAGTGTTCGAAGTCATATGTTCCACTCGTTATTGATTATAATATATTTAAGCATATATAGTCTAATTTCTATCTCTACCATTGATCCATAAATATTGAATCTTGTAGAATTAGCCCTACTTAGGCAGAGCCAAACAATTTTTCCTTTTTAGGAGGAGGAGAGAGGATAATATTGGCCATGAAAAACACTGATGGCATCTCAAATACTATACCAATTAGTAATAACCAAATAACTACCTTTAGTATTTGCCATTTCAGCTCTTTTAGAGCTTCCCGTGCAAGTATAAATAGACAACCTATATGAAGTATTTTATCTTGAAGCAAATAAGGCTTAAATTCTTTCTTTTTGGTTAACTTTCACTACAATTCGCTAATTTGGGAGTAGGAATGACCTACATTTTATATAAATTTATGAAGGAACTTTTACAGTGTTATGGTTCCACGGAAAAAATATTCTAGAAGAACGAACCTTTAAATTTTTTTAATCTTTTTTCCAGCCTTTTCATGTATTTGCAACGGAAGGGAACAGAGATATATATATATATATATATATATTTGTGCGCATTTGAAAAACTTAGCTTATGAAATAAATTTTATAAACATAAATCCTAAACCGAGAAAATTGAAAATGCTTAAATCTTTAGTATATTTCCCTGCAAATTATCCATGTGATATTGACATCAACATTGAATAATTTTAATTAACTGTTGTCCAAAACTTTCAAACTGTAAAAGCAATCGCGGCAGAGAAGTGAGCTTCAAGTAATTATTAAGACAACATGACTACTAATTAGTCGTAAAAGAAGTTCCATGGGTGGACCTGATCAAAGCGCGTGCCTCTGCATTATTGTTTATTCATTGTCTATGAATCTTGGTACTGCATAAATTTTCTAAGTATCCACTTGCCGGCTTGCTTAACCTTCTTAGCAAAATTTACATTTTAAAATTTGGATCAATCATAAGTTGGTGAGTCAGCCGGAGGTCCATACATAAGAGTGAGAAGATATTGTGCAAATGTCTAAAGATATGACTAAGCTCATACCTAAAAGTTAAGTATTCCCCATAAAATAAACAAAAATTGACATTTGTTGTGAGGCATGAAATTAGAAACCTAGGTCATTAATTACAATGATTCAATTATTAGCTCATGGTGAGGCCAAAAAAAGGAAAAAAAAAATTATGAACTCATAGGAGTTCGCTAGTGGTAATTATTGTAACGAAGTTTCTCATTTATGATTTGTCAATCCGGTACATATGTTAAGTTAACATAATAATGCTGCCATGTACAGTAATTTACAGATGTAGAAATTCCCCATTTTCACATTTTTATTTTTTATCATACATATATTTTTTTAATGCGTAACATAATATGATAAATGCAATGCCAAATAATACATATAATAGTAAAGAAAAGTTTTTCTTATTTTGCATTTTTTTTAATGTTAAACAATTCGCTTTAAAAGATAGTGTTTTATACTAAAGTGGCATATTGAGATTGTATAATAGGATGGTTCATATGCTTAAATTGCTTGCTATACTCGTTTGATATGTTAATTAGGCTAAATGAAATAAGATGGTAATAAAATAGTTAAAGTGAGAAATAGAATGAGATTTTAATAAGGCTTTAATAGTTATTATTTGGTTTAGTTGTTTAAATAGAATGATTATTATTTCTCTTTTTAGTTAGCGTAATTCTTTTATTTAAATCTAAGAGCTAAGTAGTTCAAAACGTAACAAAATATCATTATATAATATATAATTGTATATTATAACATATAATCATAACTGTATGATTATATTTTATTACTTAATGCTGTTAATACTTTAAATATATTAAATACGTAATAATTATAAATTCCCATAATAATATATAATATTTTATATATTTTTCATGACTAGAAATAATATTGTTACTAGAGGAAATTCATTGGTAGATGTAGTGTTGGAGCATGATAGACCTGCACACACCAACAATTAGTGAAGTGACAAAAGTTGTTCGGCATTGCCACTTTGATACTTAAGTCATTTTGTGGGCTTGAGAAAGTAAGATACTATAAAACACTAGGTAAGATAGCCTGCCCATAAACCATTGGAAGTGTGGGTCTATTTATAGGTTTTGGTCGTACCTTAATTGTGGGCTCACAATTGTTCCACGTAGACTAGGGCCTAAATGGAGGAAGGTGATCTTAGACCCCGATCTGGTCCTTGTGTGTAGTAGTGGTGGTCCAACATGAAGTTGTTCCCCTAGGGAGATTAAAGTGAGATGCGGAGTTATGGTCCTTGCTATGTTGGGATGAAATCATAGCAATTGAGGAGTTGGGGTCCTCATTAGGGTAAGACCCTTGTGGAGTTTCAACACAAGGCTAAGGTCCTCGTGCAATCGAGGTCTTATGGGCTAAGAGCCATTATAGAACTTCTTGGCCCAAGCACTTGCATGGTCCTTCATAGATCTACTAGCCCATTATGTCGATATTGGACCTGTTAAGCCAAGGTTGAATATTCTTTATTACTATATAACATTTAATTAATTTTTTCACATAGTTATGAGTAATGTTGCTAAATAGGGATTGACCCTCCTAGTTCAATTTGCTTGAACCAAACCCGACCTTGACAACAGTTTGGTTAAATTGTGATTTAACCCTCAATTAAATCCAGTTCCACCTATTGACCCTTACCTCCCTAATATGTTTGGATCCCTAGTTCGAGTTTCACAATATTGATTATTTTAATTGATAGGTATTATGATTAATATAAAAATTAAAGAAAATGTCAAATTTGATATCTAAATTTTGTGCATAAATTCAACTTGGCACTTGAACATATTAAAAGTTGTCAATTTAATACCCAATCAAAATTTTTATTGTTATTTTTACTATCTCACTAATACCATTTGATGTGTTTCCTAAGATAGAGACACAACTTATCACAATTAGACAGTGTTAGAAACATTAGGAAAAATTCAATGATATGAACAAAGGAAACAATATAAAGGTAGTAAAAATAATCATAAAAAATTTTGATGGTTTGTTTTTTATTTGTATATGTATCTATTTTGAAACGATATGTGTGAATATGTCCGATTTGCATTTATATTTTATCTATTTGATATTTTCATAAAAACTATCAACTATATCTATTTTTTTATAAATTTGTTAGTAAAAACTTTGAAAAAAATTATCTATATCCGTTAGAAAAAGCTAGCCAAAAGACCTATAATTAACATTTATTAAATACTAAAAATATTTTCAATTGATATCATATCTTGTGTCTTATATATTAGTATATTTTACGTGGTCACTTTATCATGTTATATCATGTGTTTATTATATCCATATATAAAGTTAAAATGATTTTACTGAGTTGCATATATACTATAACATTTATTATACATTCATATCAAACTTATTGTAGCATTATATTTGTATAATAATGTACTTAACAATTATATAACATTAATATCAGAATATCATATTGTATTGTATATTATTTACGTATTTTATATAATAATATATAACATTTATATAAATACATAATAGCATTATAACTGTAATATGATATTACTTTTATATATCAAGATATATTACTTTTTTATTATATATATCATCATTTTGGTTAATTATTACTATATTGTAATGCCTAATAATATTATTTGATATTAATTAGCAATTACCCATCTCTTGTTGTTGTAACAAAGTATTTAAAAAAAAAAATACATCATCATCACAGTGCTGGTCTTTCGTAATGGTGCTCTAGTCATCAAAAGTGCCTATGAATAAATTAAGCCATAGTGATGAATGGGTAATTAATATTTTCAATAATAACTATTTCTAGAGGATATAGGATGTCACAGGCTTCTGTCCCTACGTATTGTTTCTCTCCAGAAGAAAGATTTTAGTTCATACTGTGGAAATATTAAAATCTTTACTTATCAAACACTTGTTAGACATGTTCAACGTTAGGATTTATTGATTACAGCTTCACACGCTTACATTCTGATTAAATTATTATTATCATCAAGGGTAATTAGTTTTTTAAGTATACGAGCATGGACCAGTAATTTGCCTATATATATAATCTTCCTGGGGGACAACCAACCCAACCGTCCCAACTTCTATCATCTTCGTAAAGTGCAACGGTATTAATATATCGTTCTCGGTGGGTAACCCTAAACCATGAGTTCCATACAATATTATGCCTTTCAAATTTGGACGTTGCTTGTCATCAGCACGGGCATGGCCTTCTTTTCATCAGTTCCTGTGGTGGCTTCTTTTTACGGTCATGGTTACGGTTGGCAATCTCCATCTTCGTCATCCGGCCTCAGAGTTGGATTCTATCACTCAACTTGTCCATCAGCAGAGGCAATTATCAGACAAGTTGTAGACGAGGCAGTGTCTAGAAACCTGGGCATGGCGGCCAGTCTCATCCGGATGCACTTCCATGATTGTTTTGTGAGGGTATGGCATGTTTAATAAATCTTTTATATGTTTATCTATATTTTTAAGTAATAGTTTTTACTTTTCATGTTCATTTGCCATTATTCTTACAAAACTGAACTATGTTGATGGTTTCAGGGTTGTGATGCCTCTGTGCTGCTAAGAACACCAGGAAATGATGCAGAGAGAGACCACCCAGCAAACAATCCCAGCTTAAAAGGCTTCAATGTGATCGAAAAAGCAAAGTCCCGACTCGAGGCTGAGTGCCCTGGAACAGTTTCCTGCGCAGACATTATTGCTTTTGCAGCCCGTGACAGCGCCTACGAAGCTGGAAACATATACTACCACGTGCCTGCAGGCCGCCGAGACGGTCGAATTTCCATGGCCTCTGAAGTCAAAGACAATGTTCCAGCACCAAATCTCGACGCCGATCAACTAATAGCAAACTTTGCCAAGAAAGGATTGACAGCTGATGAAATGGTGACCCTCTCTGGCACACTCCATTGGTATCTCTCATTGCACCTCTTTTATGCCCCGTCTGAACTCTTTCAATTCCACTCATGCTCAAGACCCTGCTCTTGATTTCAAGCATGCCAAGTTCTTGAAAAGCAAATGCCCTGCAAGACCTGATGCTGTGAATGGTAAGGACCCAACCGTGGCCCTCGAAACCATTACGCCGCATAGATTGGACAATAAGTATTACAAGGAATTGACCCGGTCTCGCGGGTTATTGGCTTCGGATCAAGCATTGTTTTCTAGTCCCAGGACTGCCGGGATGGTCTTGAACAATGCCAAACATGGTTCATTATGGGCTCATAAGTTTGCTCAGGCGATGGTCCGTTTGGGCTCTATGGAAGTACTTACTGGCACTAATGGTGAAATTAGAAGGAAGTGCAGTGCAGTCAACTAGAAGTTAAGATTCTTTTATGTTTTTCGTGTGAAATTGGAAATTGTCAAAAGATCAGTTTGTTTTGGTCCCTTTCTGCTCTACGTATTGTTCTAAGTGGTGTTTGGATTTTTCCAAGCGTAAATGTGTACCCTTAATTCTGGTTGTGTTATGTTCACTTCTCTCATACAGTGTAATATACTAATATGCATCTCCGATGCCAACTGTGAAGTGAATTTTTTATTTAGTGGCATATTCAGATATTAAAATCCCCATGTGAAATCGATTCTTTTTTTTTTTTTTTTGTTACCGGAATAGAAAAAGAGATTCAAAACATGATACTTTTCACTTAAAAAATCATGATAATACCATTCAATTATAAAATCATCAAGATGATACTACTAAATTATAAGACCATTAACAAGTAAAATCGATTTACCATACGATGAATTGTACTAAAAACATTTGTTGAAAGTTTAATTGTAAAAGCCATATGTGAATTATATGTTCAAGTTTTAGGTAAATGGATTCAATAAATAGTTAAAAGGAAGAACATGAAATATAATGATGTCACAAATATTTTAATAATATAAGTTTCTTATAATCTTATAACTAGTGACATTACACATTAATAGTGTCTCCAAGTAGGATTAATTATTTTTTATTATGATTTTTCTTTGGAATCAACACAAGTTTTCATAGGTCATCATTCTTTACCTTCATTTATTTATAATTATATATACTATACATTGTTCCTCTAACAGCTAAAGTAATATTTGCGCAAGGAATGGACGCTTCGAATACACATCCCACACTTGTTAAATAAATTTTTAAAAAAATTTAAAATAAAGAAAATACTTTATAACACTTCTTAGATATTTATCCCCTACAATACAATAGTAATAGCAAGCTTGGAATAGCAGACATCCGGACTATTGTTGCAAAACAAAAACACGAAGTTAATTATTTGGTTAGGGAGCCGTCATACATTCTTATTGTTTCCGCAAAGTTTTCAAAAAACCTCAAATAAACGGATGGGAATGCTAAATCTTCAAAGATCTATTATGTAACATGCTTATTACATGAATAAATCATTATGAAAGAATCGAGAGAGAAAAGCCCTATATGATCTAATGCTAAGCTTGGGTATAATGTTTATATTATGCAATCCATAAGAATAGAGCGAACTAAAATTATTAATTATAGTAAGGTCCATAAAATCCTTGCGTACAATATATTTGACGTCAAGGAACAAATTATTAATTATAATAATTGAATTATTTATTATTTTATAACACAAAAAACTATACCATCTGAGTAGACATAGAATTCAAGCAATTTAAATTTTTATACTTGTTTAGATTATCAGATTTTTATCTCTATCGTATCCATAATTAATTAGTATCTGTATGAAATCTATATCATATCTGTTTGGTCAGTTTATGAGTAAAACTATCAGTTTTTCATCTAATATATATTTATTGATAAACATCTATTTGAAAATAGTAAAATTATGATGCTAAAATAATCAAAATATGATGAAACAAATAAACCCATATGTAACTTTACTTGAGGTGTTAATAAATATTGATCATATTATATATTGAATATAGATATGTCCAGACTTAAGACCTGTTATAAAATCTACAAATATATATAACTCCAAACCCATAATAACTACATCTATATAAAGTTTATTAAGCGATGCAAGTAGGATAGGTCATATGGGTCAATCTGTTTACCAAAAGCAATCGGAAATATACTGAGAAATATTATGGGGGCCAAACAAACAAAGCATTCGATTGTAGTTGTACTTTCAGATAACATCCTTCCATGCATAAGTATACTAAGAGTGAGGAGGACAGGTCCAAGTAGAAGTGGAAAAAAAAAAATTGGACCAATTCATAAATCGAACTAAACTATATTGAAAATATGAATTTTTATTTTAAGAAAAATAATTTGAATTTGAAATTTCCCTATCAAAACCAACCTGTAAATAAATGGTTGGTTTGAAAAGATAAAACCAAATCAAACTATTTTAGAAAAAACATAATAATATCTAATTTATAAATATAAATTTTTTATGATGATTGATTAAAAGTTGTATATTTTTTTATTTTACTATAATATTTATCTTTTAATAAATATCAATTAGTAGTGATTTTTTTTAATGGTTTTTTTAGATTCAAGATATACTCTTCCATCGCCAAGTTAACTAATGTTGTTTTTTTTTTTTTTTTGTTTATCTTTTCAATTGTAGAGTATGAACTTTCTTTATTTTGTTGATTCTTGTTATGTATTGATTGTTCAATATATATAGCCAAAATTCAATGTATTTTATTAGTAGAGCATTTTTTTCATAGATAAATTTTGTTGATAAATATATTCATTTATTTATTTTTTGCCAAATTTGTAAGCAAATCATTGAATGGACGATTTTGTGGAGGACTATAAATTATGATTTGCTATATATTAGTTAATGGGTAAATTATATTACAAGGTATCAACATTTTAGAATAAGTTCATTTAAGATATCAACATTTCAAGTGGTAAAAAAGAAGAATCAACCTTTTATAAAGTGAATTAAATGCGATATTAATGTTTTGTGAAATTCATTTAAGGTATTAACATTTGAATTGGTTTTTAATTTAGTTTCTTAAATTTTCATTAATGGTCAATTATTAATACCTTATTTCACTCAGTTTATAAAACATTTATTCTTTTTTTAACGATACCTTAAATGAATTTATCCCTAAATATTAATACCCTCAAATGAATTTATCTTTACATTTTGATCTAATTTACCCATTAGTTAATTAATATATTTTCTTGGTGGATAAGTGATTGCTGATTGAATAATTTTACAAAGGACAATGGATTATAAATGTAATAAATTTATAAAGTATTATATTGTGATTTGCAATTTAAATTTTATAGAGTATTAAATACTTAAATATCCATATAAATGAAAAAAATTGAAACAAAGAGATTTTTCAATTAGAATTTTAATTTAATATATAATCCAAATTGAATTGAATTGTTATTTCATCGTTTGGAAAATGTCTAATTCGAATCAAGTGGTTTGGTTTAAGATGGAAAAAAGTTAAACCATAAATTATGGTTTTGTTTGATTTTTTGTAAAACCAAACCAACCGATTCGTACCTACCCTTAGGTATGAGAGGATAAATCTATTTCCTTATTAAATGTTGTTAATACTAACTAGAGTAGTCTCAAGTCCATTAAGTTAAGTAATAACTTTACGTATTATATTGTTATCTCCGTTAGATGACATGACAAATTCAGCCAATTGAAAAGGAAAATATGTACCAATTTACTAAAATATCAATACCATATAGTCTTATTTATTTAGGATGACAATTAGTATTCTACTATCATTTCACTTAAGGTTAAAGTCATGAATTATATCTAAACTTTGTCAAAATATACGAATAGATATCTGAACTTTCAAATTGATCAATGTAGTACCTAAACTTTAAAATTGGTCCATTAGGTACATGAAAGAACTTTTTGTGCACATCAATAGTACATCTATCAAGTTCTTTCAAGTACTAAATTGATCAATTTTAAAATTTTTTTATATATCAAATTGATCAATTTCAAAGTTCAGATACCTAAATGCATATTTTGTCAAGTCTAAGTACTGTTTGTGATATTATTCGTTTTTGCTTATCATTAATCAATATCAATTGTTGATCCCAAAAGCTAAGTAACCAAGAGTGGGTGAATAAGTTATCTTGACATATTTTTCAATAGTATAAATTCTAAACTAGATTCCAAAATATGTTTAGAAATAACTTTCGATTTTAGTTCCCTTTTGATTAGTTAACTTATATGCTTGAGATTGATTTCATAAAAAGCTCTTTGATCCTTTTATATTTTTGGAAGCTTAACAATAATGTTCAAAATGAATATTAGAGTATAATACAGAATAATAAACATATATATTATATACAAGAGAGAGAGAGGAAATACTTAACTATACATAATGGTTCTACCTTATGCATTAGCTCACTCTTCTAACTCGATATCAAGGTCTTGGTTGTCTTTGCAAGTTGTTCCACTATACCCAATAACAAAAGAAAGTGCAAAGTTTCTTACTTCCTCTATAATGTCACTAGTGACACCATTTCACTTAGCTTCTACCTAAGGTAAACAAAACTCTACAAGTAGCCTTTGTCACTCACATACAGCTAATACAAGTACAAGTAGTTTTTAGCCACAAAATGAAGAAATATAATAACAATTTTCCTCACAATTTAGTATAGATAATTGAAACATTTCTTCTCGAGAGCTTCTAGTGGCTCTGTATGCTTTATTATGATAAGAGTTTTTGATATCAGCTCTCAAAGTGTTCTTAATGCTTTTGCTCAATATGGTTTCAGTATGATGCTTCTCTATTTTCTTATATTCAGCCTTGATGTCGAGCTTCAATTTATAATTCTTACAATAGTGTTTTTGTGCTATTTTCGGTAAAAGAAATGCTTTAGCTATTTGATTGTTTTTCTTTGAATTTTTAGCTTTTGAATGATTGAAATTCTTCTATATTGAATGAAAAATGATGGTTGGAAATTTTTATAGAAAGTTTCCAAGTTGGGAAAAATAATTCATGCTTGATACTTGGCACATTGAGCAAGATAAAAGACGCATCTAATTTAATTTGCTTGCCATTCTTGAAGATTTTCTTTCCATTCTTGGTAAATTCACTTGGATGACTGCATTCTTCTTTTCGTTATTGCTTCAATACTACTTCCATACTTACTTGAAAATAAAATTAATGTATATTTCCAACCTTAACATGATTTTTTGACCCGATATTACATTCCAATCAATCTTGTTATCTTATCTTCGAGTTTGAAAAGTTATTTAAAAGATTCACAAAAACTATATTGAAGTCTCCATTGATATTTGTCCAGCTTATAGTGGAATGATTGAATATAATTATCAATTTTATACAATTCGTGGCATACATTGCTATTAAATCAATAATTGTTTTATTGCTCGGTTTAGAACTCTTAAATGTATACTTAATATATTTAAGTTTTTCTTTGCATTAACAATAATAATCCTAGTCGGTAAACACAAATTTAACATAGTCACATGGTTCTATATACAAACAATATAAATTTAGACTCCTCTTTTGATATTAAACATTCTTTTTTTTTTTTAATTTTGAAATGAGGTATAGTTGTTCTTTTAGTAAAAGAAAAAAGTTTCTTTTTTCACATTTTTTAAAAGAGTCGTTTACTAAGTAATTAACTTTATAAATCATCCAAGCATAGTATGTTACTCCCCACGTTATAGGTATTGACTGAACCTATTAAACAACATGTTCATTAAAGGTACCTAAAGGTAATGACGTCACATTGTCTATAAAATAGAGATAAAGCTGTTTAATATATAACTGGTACATTCCACAAAAACCTTCACAAAACTAAAATACATCTATTAACCATTTTAACTTATAGACCATTGCAATGCCCAAAATCTAACACATGAAAATATCATAAAACTTAATTCATATTTGAAAAAAATCCCCTTGCCATCTATGGATCTACTTAGACAAGATTCACAACTTACCTAAAGTAGGAATCTAGAGAAAATCACTTACTATATTATGCGATTATATACATTTGCTAATATTTATATCATATTAATCATCTATTGAAAGGGCACCAAAATATACTTGAATTAGGGGTGGAGGGAAAGGGTTGAATTGAGTATGTCAACTATTTTTATACGATTTATTAACCTTAATGCAAATGAGCAAATTTAACACCAATGACAATAGTAATAGAAATAATAATATGCCGAAAATATAAAACAAACAGGAAAAGAAGATTCAAACCCGGATGTAACATTGATTTTGGACAACCCCCTAGTCTCCACAGATACATCATGCCTCCAATCGAGGACTTCACTTGCTCTTATTAATCATAAAGGACCAATGTTCAGTAAGAGCTACACAAGTATCACAACCCTCATAGCTACAATAGCCTTACAATTAGAATGCTCTTTTATAAATGACAAATACAAATACAAAAGCACTAATTTAACTTTTCTCGCAACAAATTTTGTAAATTATAAGCTAAAAACAAGAGAATTGAAAGAGGATTAATGCACTTATTTATTGACAAATAATGACTCTAAAAAAGTTCCTTGAATCTACAAAAAATTGTGTATATATAGACTTCAAGAAGTCAAATGCCCATTATGAGGATAAAAAAAAAAAAAACCTATAATTACTGTGGTATGACTAATTTTAGCTGTACCAGCTCGCCAATGCATAAAAATTGTGCATATGCTCCCCATATCGACAAGCTGGTAGGAGACTAAGGTGGAACTACTAAAATCTACAAAATTGTGAAATTTTGAAACTTGTGCACTGGCTTACCAGTACGCCCCATGCAAGCATAAACACATGTCAACCACACAATAATTGTTTGATGGTTTCGGTTTTTTCTTAATTACTGGTTTCATTTGTCTTTTTGGTTTGCTACAATGTTTGCATGACTTATCAAGGATTGTGTTTTATTTAATCAAATTAAACGTGATATCTTTAGCACATTCATTTTTATAATTTTATTCTCATCAAAATCTAATCAAAACCTATTCTGTTTAACATATACTCTTTTGAATTTATGAGATTTTTTTTTTTTACTTAGAATAAATGAGATTCAAATTGAGTAATGTCAACTATTTTTATCAAATTTTATAAAGCTTAATGCAAACGAGCAAACTAAACTCTAATGACAATAGAAATAACAGTAATAATATATTGGAAATATAAAAGAGATAGGGAAAGAAGATTCAAGTCCGGATGTAATGTGGACTTTGGAGTGCTCCTTGGTCTCCACATATACAGCATGCCTCCAATCGAGGACTTTACCTACTCTTATTAATCACAAAGGACTAATGCTCACTAAGTGCTACACAAATATCACAACCCTCATAGTTACAATAGCCTCACAATTATGTTGCTCTTTTACAAATGACAAATAAATCAAATACAAAAGCACTATTTTTACTTTTCTCTCAAGAAATTTTGTAAATGATAAGCTAAAGACAATAGAATTGAAATAGGATTAATGTACTTGTTTGTTTACAAATAATGACTCTCAAAAAGTTCCTTCAATCTACTAAAAATAGTGTAAATATAAGCTTTAAGAAGTCAAATGCCTATTGGTAAGGATCCCCAAAAGTCCTTATAATTACTATGGTAACGACTAATTTAGCCGTATCGGCTCGCTAGTGCATAAAAATTGTGCATATGCTCCTCATATCAACAAGTCGGTGGGGGACCAAGGTAAAACCAATAAAATCCACAAAATAGTGAACTTTCAAAACTTTTGCACCTGCTCGCCAGTATGTCCCATGCAAGCATAAACACATGTGAACCACACAATAATTGTTTGATTGTTAAAGTTGTTTTTATTTACTTGCTTCCTTTTTCCTTTTGGTTTGATACAATGTTTCCATGACTTATCAACGAGTGTGGTTTATTTGATCCTATTTAAGATATACTCCTTTGAATTTATGAGATTCAAATTGAGTATGCCAACTATTTTATCCAATTTATAAAACTTAATGCAAATGAGTAAACTTAGCACTAATGACAATAGCAATAGCAATGATAATATGCTGGAAATATAAAAGAGATAGGGAAAGAAGATTCAAGCTCAGATGTAATGTAGACTTTGGACTGCTTCCTAGTCTCCACAGATGCAACATGCCTTCAATTGAGGACTTCACATGCTCTTATTAATCCCAAAGGACCAATGCTCACTAAGAGTTACACAAGTATCACAACCCCATATTTACAATAGCCTCACAATTATAATGCTCTTTTACAAATGATAAATACAAATACAAAAGCACTACTTTGACTTTTCTCTCAAGAAATTTTGTAAATGATAAGCTAAAGACGAGAGAATTGAAATAAGATTAATGCACTTATTTGCTTACGAATAATGAGTCTTAAAAAATTCCATCAATATCAAAAAAATCGTGTAAATATATAATTCAAGAAGCCAAATGCCCACTGGTGAGGATAAAAAAAATTATAATTACTATGGTAATGAATAGTTTCATCCCTACTGGCACGCCATCACATAAAAATTGTGCATATGATCCTTATATCAACAAGCTAGTGGAGGACCAAGGTAAAACTACTAAAATCCACAAAATTGTGAACTTTCGAAACTTGTGCATCGACACGGCAGTATGCCCCTTACAAGTAAAACTCATGCGAACAACACAATAATTATTTAATAGTTAAAGTCATTTCTTATTTACTTGTTTCCTTGTCTTTTTGGTTTGATATAATATTTGCATGACTTATCAATGAGTGTGGTTTATTTGATCAAATTAAGAGTGATGTGTTTAGGACATTGATTTATATAATTTTGTTCTCATCAAAATCTATTCGAGGCCTTTTTGGTTTAACATATACTCCTTTGAATTTAGAAGATTCAAATTGACTATGTTAACTATTTTTATCCAATTTATAGAACTTAATGCAAATAAGCAAACTTAACACTAATGACAATAGCAACAACAATGATAATATATTGGAAAAATAAAAGAGAAGGGGAAAGAAGATTCAAACTCGGATACAACGTGGACTTTAGACTGCCCCCTAATCTCTATAGATACATCATGCCTCCAATTGAGGACTTCACATGCTTTTATTAATCCCAAAGGACCAATGCTCACTAAGAGTTACATAAATATCACAACCCCCATATTTACAACAGCCTCACAATTATAATGCTCTTTTACAAATGACAAATACAAATACAAAAGCACTACTTTGACTTTTCTCTCAAGAAATTTTGTCAATGATAAGCTAAAGACAAGAGAATTGAAAGAGGATTAATGCACTTGTGTGTTTACAAATAATGACTCTCAAAAAGTTCCTGTAATCTACAAAAAATCAATTATATATAGGCTTCAAGAAGTCAAATGCCCATTGGTAAGGATTTCCGAAAAAAAAAAACCCACAATTAATGTGGTAACGGCTAGTTTTAGCCGTATCGACTCGCTAATGCATAAAAATTGTGCATATGCTCCTCATATCGACAAGTTGGTGGGGGACTAAGGTAGAACCTGTAATCACCTTTATTTTATATAACATGATTATAATAAATATTATAATTAATATATAGAATAATAAAAGAACTACAATAAAATATTAGAAATTACTCCAAATTTTTCACGATTTAAATTTTTAAGTATAAACAAATTAGAATAAAGAATATATCACTAAGACTTTAAAAATTCATAATGTTCGAAATAAAAGAATAAAGAAAAACTGTTTAATATATAAGAACCTAAGTTTTAATGTTCGAAAAATATTAATACTTTCAAGTTAAATAATTCTAAGTTTATAGAAACTAAAATTCTAATATAATCTAGTAACTTATAATTAGTAAAAAGAATCAAGTAACAAATATAAAAATAAACATTAAATTTCTAATCTAGTAAAAACTTTGGAATAAATTTATAAATAGAAATAAATTCTTATGTAAATTCAAACCTTATAAATTTATAATAAAGTCAAATTAGGGGCAATATAATTATTAATTTATCAAAATACCACTAAACAAAACTTTTAAACAGATAAAATATAATTTACGATAGCAGGTATAAAAACTGAAAAGTAAAAGCATTAAACTAAAGATTCTATGTATACTATAGTATTCAGAATATTTAATATAGTTAATATGTAAATTTTTATCCAAAAATATTCATGAATCAGTATTTAACATACATGTCATTTAGATTCATAAAATTGACTTTTTACACAAGTTCATATTTTTGCCCACTCATTACGTATTTATTGGTCATAAATTTATCATCTTCTTTTTGTTTTTGTATTTCTATTCATCTTAACTCACATGCATTTTTTTTTGTTTCGTTTTACGTAATTCATTTGCTTTCATTTTGAACTTCAGTAGACGTGACCAATTTCCAACAAAAAGTAAAAATTCAAACACATATACACAAATCTTTAATAGAAATTCTATATATACCATAATATTCAGAATATTTAATAACGAAAATATGGAATTTTTTATCTAAAAATATTACTGAATCAATCAGTATTCAACACATATATCACTTAGACCCACAAAATTGATTTTTTTCACAAGTTCATATTTTTCTCCACTCCTTACATGGTTGTTGGCTATAAATTCATCATCTTCTCTTTTTTTAGTATCTCCATTTATCTTATCTTCGTTACATTTTTTTTCCTTTTTTTGGTGCAAATGGGAAGGATTTACGGCTGAGATTTCCTTAGTTCGCATCAGCCGAATTCTTCAAGCAAATTGCTCAAAATTTGCACAACAAATTCAAGACAAACAATGACCCAAATCAATCCAAATTAGCCAAATCAACAAGAACAATTAATGCATGAGAAATCATGTAAGGCAAATTGCATTTCGGTAGAGAAGATTTGTTTATCCTTGGCCGAATATTTGAGCTGCTGCCTCCATCTTCTTCTATATATATAGACTCCTCAATGACACAAAACAACAACTAAAACAATAACACACAACACAGCTAAAAAACAACAACACAAACTCACAAACTTAGCTTCATTTGATGCAAAACCCAAACACAATACAAGCTTTAACAAGGAGTAAAACTAAGGTAAGTTAAAATTTGTTTTAAAGTGAGTTTATAAGTTAAACTCTAGCATAAACAATGTTCTATTAACTTAGGATTCGTGCCAAGCTTGGAGAAGGATTTATCAACATCATAACAACCCAAACAAGGTAAGTTACATTAAAAACTCTAGTTATATTTCCTGAATCATAAAACAAGGATTAGATGCATGTTAATATGTTTTATGTTGATATATGTGTATATATAACATGTATAAATACTTAAAAGTAGCTTAAATGAAGGTATAATACATAACTAAAATAAGAAAAATGATTTATGAACAGAGAAAAAATGAGGAAGATGATGAATAGTACCAACGCCGTCCCTATGCCAACAACTTATACCCCAAACGTCGGTGGCTTACAGGGATAGCCCGACGGTATGTAAACGACATAGTCTGGAACAGAGGCTATGTAAAATTTGAAATACGAAATTTTTATACAAACGCCGGCTTCTAGAATTCAAAGCCGGCGGCGTACACCCTAAAGCCAGCGGTGTTTGTTGAACGTGGCAGCCGTCTTTGAGCCGTATGCTAGCATTTGAATAAAATAAAAATTTACACAAACGCCAGCATCTGGGAATCAACACCGATGGCGTTTGTTGCCAGCGTACATGCAAAATTTCTCAAATCAAGCTTGTTCATCCGAATCAGTATTTATACATTATATTATATATTTAAATATACATATATGAATATATATATATATGCAATGAAGAATAGTATATAAATAAGAAATAAATACAATACTCGAAAAACGAATGATAAAGTGTGATAAATGTAATTTAGCAACCCCTAAAATTATTGAAAAATATCACTTACAATATTATTGCTAATTAATTATTGTACAAATAAAAATGGATTATACATATTCTAAACAATTATTTAGGATAGATATATAAGAATAGAAAATTTAATGAGTTAAAATTATGAACCATTTGATTTCCAAAAATAACAAAATACATAAAGTAGAATAGGAGGAACACGATAAGATTAAATAATAGGAAATAAATATTAAATACTACAAATTAAAGAACAGTCTAAAATTGATAATAACAGTAATAATGAAATATCAGTTTATTGAGAATGAGTTCTATGACTACTCAATAAAAATATTTAATATCAAATAAGATCAAGAGAAACAAGATGAAAATAAATAATTAGAAACATGTATTTGTTGCTATAATCATCAAACTAAAAAACAATATAAAATGATAATAATAATCGTAATAATTTACTTAGTATGAACCCCGTAATTATCCGATAAAAATAAAATATAATATATGCTAAGAGCAAGAAAAGCAAAATGAAAATAAATAAATAAATAAATAAGTAGTATATATTCTTTACTATAAAAAGGACCAATACATCTAATAGAAATTGAATTAAATATTAAGATAGAACATTTAGACAATCATAGAAGTTCAATTGTGTTATTTTACAGTATATTAATAAGTATTTTGTCTTAATAAGTGGTAATCAATGGTAAACAATATAAATAAAGCTAATATATCTTAAATGAATTATTCTACTAAGTAAAATCATATTAAGTTGATTAAGCTAATTAAAGTAAATATAGTAATTGAATTAGGAAATTAGTTTCAATCAATTCGGCTTAGATTTATATTAAGTAAAACCATAAAAAGAAAGCAGTACGTAATTTTGTAAAATACGTTTAAATTAGAATTAGTGTAACTTATCGTATAAGTTATACCATAATTAATATGGTGAATATGTTGTTTCGAATATCTTATTTTCAGAACTAATAAAAGAATAGATTAGTTGAATAATAAATATCTGTTATTTCATTTTCATAGGAAAAATAGATCAATTCTCGAATTTCCAGTAGCTTATACAACAATTTAGTGATGACCACAGGTAAGGGAATTCTAATGATCTACTATTTGCTTGTGATTGCTACTGTTTGTTGTTATGTTGATTATATTGCTTGTATATGGAATAACTGATTGATGTGAGTGCTATCATTTATATGATCACCCGAATAAATGGATAAAGATAATAATTTGACTAAACTAATTGGATATACTCACCGCATGTGCTTGATCCCCTTGTAGGAAATGTTCCGAATTTAAAACCAAAAGTATTTTGAAATATATTTTTAAAGAAATTTGACTTGGAATATTCTAGGTTGCTTTTATATACTTTGAAAAGGACGAATCTATACTAAAAGAGTTTATGAGATAACATAGGACATTTCTGAGTATTGTTGTGACAGTAGATGTTGCCTAAGTCGGGGTCCATTGGTCACGTGGCGATAGATGTTACCTGGGTAGGGGTTTATCTGTCAGAGTCACCTTTAGTAGGTGATGGTCAGTATTGGCAGTAGATGTTACCTGAGTCGGGGTCTACTTGCTTGATTCACCATAAATTGGTGATGATTAGTGAAAATCGCCATTAAATTGGCATTATATATACTTAAATATTAACCAACGTATATCACATGAACACGTTGGGGAATATTTGCTATTACCAATGCCGTTTAAGCATTGGGTAAGTCTGGATGGACGCTACCACTAGACAGCTTCGTGCGAGTAAGGCGAGGTGTCCCATGCGGGTAAGTATGGAAGACAACTAAAATGTAGATAGGTAAATCTACATCGTCTATAGATTCGGACTCCCATAGATGTGTTGCTTGCATTCATCACGTATGCATTCATATTGTGTGTAGATAGATTTGTATGAATACATAATTAATATTTGATAACTTGCGTGACCCGTAGTAGTAAGGGATGAACTCACTGAGCCTGTGGTTTTGCTCACTTCTTAATAGCTTTCGTGCATGTATAACGCTAATTGGGCCTGGAATAGGAATGTGTGAAGAGTGCTTCTCCATCGGTCTATAGTGAAGTTAGATATATGAGTGGTACTAAACTTAGAATGTAAAATTTGTAATTTGTATAAACAAATGAGACTTTATATTATGTAAGTTAGAACTCAATTTCATTATCTGGTAAGGGATAACAATTCTCTGCGATCTTGGTAGAAATTGGGAAATCGAATTCCATAGTTGAAATCCAGTAATATAATATATCATTTATATAATAGACATCGATAAATAAATAGAGTCTTGTACACTTTGACTTACAAAACGGCTCTCATATTATGGGTGCACACGTGGTATGATAGCTTTAGATTAATCCTACTAGCCCCTTTTGAGGCGAAACAGAACCACTAAAATCCAAAAAATTATGAACCAGCTCGCTAGTAAGCCCATTGCGAGCATAAACACATGTGAACCACACAATAATTGTTTGATAGTTGAAGTCGTTTCTTATTTACTTATTTCATTTGTCTTTTTTGTTTGATACAATGTTTGCATGACTTATCAATGGGTGTGGTTTAGTTGATCAAATTAAGCATGATTGTTTAGAACACTGATTTATATAATTTTGTTCTCATCAAAATCTAATCAAAACCTATTTGATTTAACCTATACTTCTTTGAATTTATGAGATTCAAATTGAGTATGTCAACTATTTTTATCCAATTTATAAAACTTAATGCAAACGAGTAAACTTAACACTAATGACAATAGTAGTAGCAATGATAATATGTTAGAAATATAAAAGAGATAGGGAAAGAAGATTCAAGCCTAGATGTAACGTAACTTTGGAGTTTAGAGTGCTCCCTAATCTCCACAGATACAACATGCTCCAATCAAGGACTTCACCCGCTTTTTTTAATCACAAAGGACCAATGCTCAGTAAGAACTACACAAATATCACAATCCTCATAGTTACGATAGCCTCACAATTATATTGCTCTTTTACAAATGACAAATACAAATAAAAAAGTACCACTTTGATTTTTCTATCAATAAATTTTGTAAATGATAAGCTAAAGATAAGAGAATTGAAATAAGATTAATGCACTCGTGTGTTTACAAATAATGACTCTCAAAAAGTTCCTTCAATCTATGAAAAAATGGTGTATATAGGCTTTAAGAAGTCAATGCCAATGGTAAGGATCTCTAAAAAAAAGGGTAATTATACTAAAAGGTCCCAATATTTGGAAAAGTATTTTTTTACTTTTAATTAAATATTTCTACTATTAATATATATCAATGAAGACATTAGAAGAAGGGTTTTGTGAGTTTTAATTAAATATCTTTCTTATGACACATGTTAAAGGAGACCTCAATCGACCCACTTCTCCAAATATTGGGACCTCTATTTGATCTACTAAAAAATGTTGGGACCCTAATTAACCAACTTTTCTAATGATTGAGACCTCTTTTGAACTATTTAAAATATTAGGACCTCAAATGAACTTACCCCCAAACATTGGAACATTTCGGTGTAATTTACCTCCACTTACGCCCCCTCCCCTACCCCCTTAACCTAAAAGAAAAAAAAAAACCTATAGTTAATGTGATAACGGCTAGTTTTAGTTGTATAAGCTCACCAAAGCATACAAATTGTGCATACGCTCCTCATATTGACAAGCTGGTGGGGGAGCAAGATAGAACCACTAAATTCCATATAATTGTGAACTTTTGAAACTTGTGCACCCGTTCACCAATACACTCCTTGCAAGCATAAACACATGTGAACCACACAATAATTGTTTGATAGTTAAAGTTGCTTCTTATTTACTTGTTTCCTTTTTCTTTTTGCTTTGATACAATGTTTGCATGACTTATCAATGAGTGTGGTTTATTTGATCAAATTAAGCATGATGTCTTTAGCACATTCATTTATATAGTTTTGTTCTCGTCAAAGTCTAATCAAAACGTATTCTGTTTAACGCATACTCCTTTGAATTTATGAGATTCAAATTGAGTATGTCAACTATTTTTATCCAATTTATAAAACTTGATGCAAATGAGCAAACTTAATAATAATGACAATAGCAATAGCAATGATAATATGCTGGCAATATAAAAGAGATAGAGAAAGTAGATTCAAATTGGGATGCAACATGGACTTTAGATTGCCTCCTATTCTCCACAGATACAATAAGCCTCCAAACGAGGACTTCACTTGCTCTTAGTAATCGCAAACGACCATGCTCACTAAGAGCTACACAAATATCACAACCCTCATAGCTACAATAGCCTCACAATTATAATGCTCTTTTACACATGATAAATACAAATACAAAAGTATTACTTTGATTTTTCTCTCAAAAAATTTTTTAAATGATAAGCTAAAGACAAGAGAATTGCAAGAGGATTAATGCACTTTGTTGAACTTAAGAGTTCAATGTGAATTTTGATGAGACAATTTAATACACAATCAACTATTTATTTGTTGTAAACTATACTTAATTAGTCAAATATATATATATATATCCGTATGTGTGTGTGTGCATGTTTGTGCGTGTTTTTTGTAGATTTTAACAGGAATAATGTTGGTCAAGAGCAAGCCAAAGGGTCGACAGGATTAGGAACGCACAAACAAGAGGTCAAGGAGTTCATCAAGGCCAAAACAAGTTAATAGGTCAAGGCTTGATCAAGGCTCGACAAGTTAAATCTAACGTATGATAAGCTTGAGAAGCAAATAGACTTATCGAGGGTTAAGCTTTGGGCTCGACATGCAAAAATGATTGAGGCTCGACCAACTTAGTACAAGGCTCGACAAAAGCTTAAGGGAGCAAGTGCTGTCATGGGTCACATCGGGGTTCGACATGATGAAACATTTGGGCGTGACAAGTGAGGCACGACACAGCTGTTGGTCCCACTTAAATAATCAAGAAGAGGGGTTGAATTGATTATTAATAAAAATAGAATTTTTTGCCTTTTAGAAATTAATCCCCTTCAGATTCAAATATGAGAACAATATATAAACAATTATACAAATATGAAAATAAATTGCGAAAATTGAAAAGATAGGGAATAAAAAATCATACAGCAATTTATAGTGGTTCCGCCTTATGCATCAGTCCATTCTTCCAGCTCCGAGCCGGGAACCCCGTTATATTACGTGTTTATTCCACTATATCCAATAACTTCAAGTTACAAGATTGTATAATCGATTTACAGAGTCTAATCCTGTAATTGAACTATCGACTAAGAAGGCAATAACACATTCCTTCCTTTACAAATAAAATGAATAAATTATAATATTGCAATGAAGAAAGAAAATTACACAAATTCAGCTCATGAAGAAATCTGTGAATATTAGCATGTGTTTTCTCTTTATAACAAGGAAAGACTTCTTAGTAAAAAGTTTCGTATTTTGTACGAAAGAGAAAAAGAGCAAGATCAACTTTGATGAGTGGATGAAAATAGCAAAATTCGCATGTTCTGTTTTTCCCTTTGTTTTCTGTAAAGTATATATTATCTTGTGGTGAATTCTTCGTATAATTTGAATTTCAGATCCATCGTTCAAAATTGATGGATAAGCTTCCTAACAAACTCAAATGATATATGTTGTTCCTTATCCTTTTCTTCAAATTCAAATCTTGTATATCTTATCTCCTTTTTTAAAATTCAAAAGACTTTTCAAAATTCATACGGAAAGAAGAAGACAATTCTTCCTGTGATAAAAATTTGTTGTGGACAAAGTCTCCCTCATATATCTCGGATAAAATCTGATGATCGTTATCCCACTTTCAATTTCGAATACTACAGAAAATAATAGACATAATATGTCATGCCCCAAAGGGTACCTTAAACATAATAGTCCGCCGCATGCTAAACGAGACTTAAGAATCACTACCACAATCATTTAAAAGTCTTGTATTAGATGCAAGGCGTTTCCTTACGACAATAGAATACATATACAGTTGGAGATAGATAGTTCAACTTGATAGAATAAGCATAAAAACATAAACCACAGATATCTCAGGATCATTTACAGAATTCTAAAGGGCATTTCCCCGACAAAATAATAAGTTCAGATATTAGTTTTAATAACAATTCGAGCATTTAGGTTTCCTATGAAAGACTATATAGTGCTAATCATAAACTTCTAAGGGAAACTCCTAACTTCGCATTACCTTATTTGGCCAAGTCCGAGGACGCATCCATATGTACAGGAACTGCATCGAAAAGAAGCTATGGGGGTATAAGCCATGCTAGCTTAACGAGTTTTACTTCCAAAATTAAATACTACATCAAACAATAGGGCAAGCAATTATATTAACAATCATATGAAATGCACAAGCAAGTGAGCATACAATACACAAGACTTTCCGAGAGTCCTATATTGAATGGATTTACGCCCTCCATTCGAGGTTAGTTATTTCAGGCCCATACGACCATATATTTTAATTTTTTCATTCATTTAGTGGTTGTTTCAGGTGCCCAACTCATTAATTATGTATTTGATTCAAGTGCTTACTTTACTTCCATTTTAATTCAGGTGACCCCATGCCATTATCTGAGTTTTCAGGCCCACCTGTTGCCTACTCCACTTCTATTTATGAAGTTATTCTTAAGTTTTGAAAACTTTTAGACCTTAGAAAGCTCGGATTAGATCTTATCAGTAGCTAAAATTGAAATGCCAAAATTGTTTGTGAAATTGCATTGGTCCTATCAAGTATCTTATATGAGCATGCAATATCTACAAGTTATTATCATGAATGACATGATATGAGCTATCTATATGTATATCCTTAATGATTTTTTTTATTAAAAGAATTTTTGGAAAACTTTTACTTTGCAACAACTTCAAGAACACTTGGTTGAGAAAACTAACTTTTTTCTTTGAAAAATCATATTTTTACTAAGATAAGGTTTTGATTATGCCTAATACCTTCTTATCTTGATAAAATTCTTCATTTAGGAGTTGGAAAATAGATGTTTTAATAAGGGTTTTGCCTAATTACAAATTTTACAAAATTTTAAGGAATGAAAATATTGATGACCCTTGTTTTGAAATATTTTTGTTTTAGGATTATACTTTGGTAAAACCCATTTATTCCTATCAAAATTAAGTTTTATTACATCTATTCCTAAGGCTTCTATTTTTCTATTAAAATCCTCATTTTAGTATTTGAAAATAGGTGTTTGAATGGGGGTCATTTCTAGATCCGAATTTTGAAATTTGTGTTTAAAATTATTTTGTGCAAAATTTTTAATCTTTCTAAAATTAAGTCCTAACCAAACCTACTCCCTAAAGCTTCAATTTCTTTAATAAACTCTTGTTTTGGGGTTAGAAAATAGGTGTTTACATATTAACTATTCCTTATTACGAATTTAAAGTTTTTGTTAGGGTTGAGACATAGCTCTAACTTAACTTTTGTAATCCTTTTCTTGTTTTGAAAATTTCTCTTAGAAAAACTAAGCTTAACTTATAAAAATCATTCCTTTATGATACCTATCCCCTAGCGGGGTCTAAAAAAACCAAGCATTTAGGATAACCGACCGAAACTGAAAAATTAGTTTGAAAAAAAAAGGGTTAACCGATCCATCGGTTTCGGTTTAAGATTATCATTTTAATTTTTTCCGTTTTCGGATACGGTTTGGGATTATAGAACCAGAAACCAATGGATTCGGTTAACCTATTCGTATTTATAAATATATATAATTTATTATAATTATATAATTATTTAAAATATATATATATATACTAAATTAAATAGGCTAAATAGTTACAGTATATATTTGCGATCCTTGATCAAATAATTTTTGTCTTTTTGTTGATAATGGATGATAACAGATTTTTCTTTCTTTTTTTTTTTTAATTTTTGCCAAAAGAACATCTTAACAAATTCAATACTAGATAATTTTTTCTAGTTAAAAAAGAGAGAGAGAAAGATAATTCATAATGTGAAAATTTTGAAGGACGTACATCTTTGTTGTATATAATGATTTTAACCATAGTCAAGCAGTAGAAAGTAGGAAAATCTCGTAAGAAGCGTGAAATAATGATGTCAGTATTAACAAAACTTTATATATTAAAAACATAGGAATCTTAAAAACAAAACATATACGAACGTAAATTTAAAATAATAATGAGAAGGGAAGAAGAATGGTTAAAACCGAAATAAAAAATACAATTAACTACAAATTTTGTTTGACCATTATGTTGAATAGTTAAAAATCAAAAAACCGAAAAAAATTAGCTCAAAAAAACGGTTAACCGTTAAGGCGGTTAACTATTCATAATGGACCAGTTTTGGATCAGGATATTAAAAATCCGAACATTATGGTAGGATAAAAAAATATGATCACGGACCGGTTAGCCTATCTGTGAACACCCCTACTATCCCTAAGCCCTTTATTTTATATGTAAGACCTTTATTTTGGGTGGGGAAAATAGGTTTTTTAAATGGTTATTTCTCAAGATCCAAATTTCAAAAGTTGTTTTTTTTATAGAAATAAAATAGATCTTGAGCTTTGGCAACACCTTGATTAAGATTATCACATTGCAAATCTTTTATGTATATAAGACAAATATTTATGGCATGTATGGACTCAAAACAAGTAGATCTATTATATTATTCATGTCTTGGATGCAATGTAACAAGAACATTATGTAGATGAGAATAATAATAAAAAATATATGCACAAAATATCCATAAAGCAATATTTAACAATAATATAGCAAAATACTAGTAAATCAACTTAAATAACAAGATCCACACATTGTGATGGCAAGAATATCATGCTTTAGTATTCCACGTCCCTAGCATAAAGCTCATGAGGATTTTTGGTGAAACCACACATGTATGATCTTACCATGACATGTTTTCATTGTGGTAGAGTCAAGATCTATTACTTATTTAGTGTTTTGGAACAAGATAACTTGAAGAAAAAGAGTGTGTGTGTGTGTATGAGAGGGAGGGGGTCACGGCAAGGAGAGGAGTGGAAGGGAGAGAAAATTTTTTTCCAAAGTTTGATTTTCGTATAGAGAGAGAAAGTGAAAGTAAAAGACAAAAAAGAGAATTTATCCAAAATGGATTAGGGTTTTGTGGGATTAATAAATTGAAGAAAAATAAAACAATTTGGGGCACATGGGAGGGGGTCACACCAGTTTTGAAGAGGGGGAGAGAAAGGAAGATGTGTTGATTTATTTTGTGTAATAAAATTCAAATTTAATAAATAATTTAAGTAGTAAAAGTTGTATTGAAAAAAAAAGGTAAGGAAAATGATGAAAGGTTGTAATAATAGGTTATAAAGATGTAAGAATAGAATATGGGTGGTTGTACTTGGTGAATAGTATGATAGAATCAAAAAGTAGATTAGACAATTAAATTATCGGTAGTAATGAAAATACAATAAAAGGCCATAACTGTAATTTTTATATAACCCAAAAAATTCTTATAATTATATTTTTGATTTCCTTATTAAATTTCGATTCCAAAAAGTCCTATATAATAGTTTTCTATTTCCGAGTCTCAGGGATCGGTTTTCGAGAACAGATCCCAATCAGGTTTGAAACGAGTGAATTTCTCTGAAATATGATCTTTTTATATTTTGATATATTATATAGGCTTATAATCTAAGGCTAACTCATTTTTATAGTTCTTGGGTTTCGTTTTCGGAATTGCCGAACTTAGGGTTTCTAGGTCTAGCTAGTCCTAGAGTACTCTTTTAGGGTTTCAGTTTCCGGTTCC
Organism: Combretum micranthum; assembly: GCA_024138025.1. Taxonomy (NCBI): domain Eukaryota; kingdom Viridiplantae; phylum Streptophyta; class Magnoliopsida; order Myrtales; family Combretaceae; genus Combretum; species Combretum micranthum. The sequence continues at coordinate 316,385 of JAMXBD010000264.1, forward strand.
AATCTCCGTAACCGAATTCAGGTTGCTAAAAGAGTGATGGCTTACAACCTACCCCTCTTAAACAGAGTTTTGCTTTCAAAACTAAAACGTTTGTACCTCCTTCCCGAAACAACTCGGGGTACTTTCTCTTAGTTTCCTCTTTAGCATCCTATGTTGCCTCCTCAAATGCGTGGTTTCTCCACAACACTTTCACATACCGGATTTCCTTATTTCATAACTGTTTGCGTTTTCTTATTCAAGACTTGCACTGGATATTCCTCGTGGGTGAGGTTTTCTTTTAATTGAATGGGTTCCAATTCCGTGAGTCATTCTGGGTCTGGCCATATTTCTTTAGTACTGAGACATGAAACACATTATGCACTTCTAATAGATTAAGGGGTAGGCCAATCGATATGCCAGATCTCTAACTCTTTCCAATATCTCGAAGGGTCAATGTTTCTGGGCTCAACTTTCCTTGTGTACGTACTCTTAGTATACTCTTAATCTTATTCACCTTTAAGTACACATGATCACCCACTTAAAACTCGAGAACTCGTCTCTTCAAATCTACCTAACTATTTTCCTGTCTTAGGTTTCTTCCTTCTTTTGCTGTACGATTCTCACTTTATTAGCCACCTTTTGTATTAAGTTTGACCCAATAGTTAGCTTCTCTATGCTATCCCAAAACAGAGATGACCTACAATGCTGTCCATATAAGGCTTCTTAGGGTGGCATCTAAATGGTCGAGTGGTAGCCTCAACGTATCTTCTAGGGTTTAGATTGTCCACTCAGACCGTCCATCGGTCTGAGGGTGATAGGTGGCACTAAAATGTAGCTTTGTACCAAGCTCTTTTGTAGACTTGTCCAGAACTTAGATATGAACCTTAGGTTTAATCTGATATAATTCCCGTAGGTACACCATGTAGCCGCAACATTTCTCGAATGTAGAACGTGGCTAACTTGTCCATAGAGTATGTGATGTTGATTGGCAGAAAGTGTGTTGACTTGGTTAATCGATCCACATCACAACCCTTTGGAGTCTTTGGGAAACCACACACGAAATCCATGAATATTTGACCCCATTTCTATTCAGGGATAGGCAAAGGCTTTAACATTCCTCCTAACCTTCGTGCTCTACCTTCACTTGTTGGCAAATCGTACATTCTCTGACACATCAGCTATATCCCCATTCATACCGTCCCACCAGTAGTGGCTTTTCACATCTTCATATGTTTTTGGTACCTCCAGGGTATATAGTATAGCCAGAATTGTGGGCTTCACTCATAATTTCCTTCTTCAACTTTCATCTCTGTGCACATAATCGTCCCTTCATTTTGACCACATTATCCTCATCTATTGCGAAGTTAGAGTATTTTCCTTCTTGAACTTTTTCCCTAAGCTTCTGCATCACTTCGTCATATTTTTAGTCCCCTTGATCCTCTTAATTAAGGTCGGTTCCAACGCCAAATTGGCTATCTCTAATTCCACACGTTGTCCAACGAACCCAATCTTCAGTTTCCTGAATTCTCTTATTAGTTCCTTTTGAGTTGTGATTCAAGAAGTTACTTCCCATAATTCTTTCAGCTCAGAGCATTCATAACCGCTTCTACCTTTCCGGACAATAGTTAATTCCCAGATCATAGCCTTTGATTGACTCTAACCATTTTCTTTGCCTCACATTAGTTCCCCCTATGTAAACAGATACTTAAAGCTTTTATGATCTGTATATATATATATATATATATCTCACATCTTTGTCCATATAGGTAGTGCCTCTAAAGTTTCAAAGCAAAACAACTGCGACTGACTCTAAATCATGTAGGGTAGTTATGCTCAAGTAGTCTCACTTGCTATCCAAAGTTGGAGTAAAAGTTCTTTGAGACCTTCTATGTTTCTGGAGTTGTTCATTTTACTTAGAGCTAACATTTTGGAAAAGCTTTTGTGAACCATGATATAATAGATTTTCTAGTTCCTTTGTATATGAACACTTTTGATACTACTTTTGAAAATTTCCAGGATATGTTTCACTTAATATGATCATAAAAGAACTTTTCATACTATATCTTAGTTCATTTGTTCTTCTAACTAAAGTTCTGTAAAATCTTCTGATTAAGAAAAACTTCATGCGCACTTAACAAAGTAATTGATTTCTTTACGTTTTGTTATCATCAAAACTTTCGTTAGAGAATTAACAATAGCATTTAAGATGTGACAAAGCTGATATGGACAAAAAAGAGCTGTTGGAGTGCATTTAATGCTTGGCAAGTTATAGACATGTATCTAATGGGCTTTTGAATTTCAAAGGCTATTTATATGCAAAGCCCAAGAAGACCAACAGGGGAACAAAGTGCTAAATTATTTTATGAGCTCATTAACTGCGATCAAATAAATTCTTTTTCTTGTTGTCTTGTACATAATATTTGCAAATATTAAGAGATAGAAAAATACTCTAGTGCTTAGTTCTTTTTATTGCTATTCAAACAAAAACACTTAGAGAGAGAAAGGAAATATTTCTTATTTTCTCTTTGTGTAATATTGCTCATCTTGAGCTAACTGCTCGAAATTAATATAATATTGGTGAAGTCCTCGAAAATGGCAATTTGGTGGACCATGGAGAGTAGGCAAAAAGTGAACTCCATGTTAAATATTTGTCGTACTTCTTCTCTTTATATCTTTCGTATTTATTATCTTTTTATCCGCTGTAAATTTATTAAATTTTTTTATTCTACTACTTTAATTTTCTAAATTTTTTAAAATTGAAGTTTTAGGCAAAATACTCAATTCACCCCCTCTTGAGTATTCCTAGCGTATATTTTCACACTTGTACATTTACAAATAATGAATCTCAAAATGTTCCTTCAATGTATAAAAAATCGCATATATATAAGCTTCAAGATGTCAAATGCCCATTGGTAAGGATCTCCAAAAACACCCTATAATTAATGTGGTAACAACTAGTTTTAACCGTAACGACTCACTAGTGCATAAAAATTGTGCATATACTCCTCATATCAACAAGCTGGTGGGGGACCAAAGTAGAGAGAAAGGTGGATGGGGCTAAACCCTCATTGAGTGTGTGACAAATAAGATTGTAGGACCACATGTAGTACTATATGTGGGATAGCAAAAGTTTAACAATCTTATTTGGCACATCCTCAATTGAGAGTTATAGCTAAAGTTAGGTCGTCCTTCAACCACCCATTTTTTTCCAAGGTAGAACCATTAAAATCCACAAAATTGTGAAATTTCGGAACTTATGCACCGGCTCTTCAATATGCCCCTTGCAAGCATAAACACAATCGAACCACACAATAAATGTTTGATTGTTGTCGACATCTATTTTTTCCCCCCTAAAAAAATATAAAAGTAGGAAAACATCAAAATAAAAACAAAAATTCAAAAATAGTAGACAAATATATAAAAATTAAAAATTATTAAAAAATACAAAAAATATTAGGCTTATATATAAATAAAAAAAACCTTTTGAATAAAAATAGTTTCTAAAATTAAAAAGATTAAGCAGAAAAAGGAAAATATAAATAAAATTTCGTTTTGGGCTTGTTGTGGATATATTGGTCTCTTAATAGGCTAAGCTGCTCTTATATATGCTATTGGACAAATAACCCACTGCCAATTCAACCCATTTTCGTTAAGGTAATACTGGGCCTAGTCGTCGTTTTTCAAATATATTTTAAGTTGGTAATTAAATAAAAAACCTAGCATAGCCCAATTGGTTGTGGCACGTGCACTTCTAGTGAAACGAAAAGTTGAATCAAAACCATAACGAACTACATGGACCTGATTTCATCTAGCGGATACATAGGCACCTAACGGGAGGTCACGACAATAAAAAATTCTTAGGTATTTTTCAAAACAAAAACAAAAACATGTTTAAATGTATAAATTCTTTTAAAAAAAAAGACTACAAAAAACTGAAAAATTCAAAATTAAATGTTTTTCTATGACTTTTTGGCCCATTTATTCAAGATTTCAAAAGTCCATCTAAAGCTAGATAATCATTTATATTTTAAAATAACATTCTCGAACTCAACAATCTTTGATTTTTCACGTGGACCGATAGTCAAACCAGAAATCAAACCACCCATTTGGTTTTTAATGCACTTTTTTTTTTTTTTGCTTTAGCCGGTGATGACTCTAAATCAAACTAGTTTTCAAAAACCAGGCTTTTTATAAAACCCTATTGATTCCTTGTCGAGTTTTCATGTCAAACAGACCGGTTTGATATGGATCAAGATCTTTAGGAGAATAGGAGCAAAATTCAGGCTTAACAACTTGGCGACTTCGTTAAGGACACTTAATGGGGTCATCTAAGCTTAATGGGCTTAAAAAATTTTGAAATTTTGTAAATATGGGCCTTTCTTAATCTATCCTCGTAAATATTTCTAACTTAGTTGTCTTGTAAATACTTTCTAACTTAGTTGTTTCCTAGTGTTTTGTAGGAAAATATTGAAGATAGATATAGTTTAGAATTTTTTTTTTTTTGGAGGGGGAATATTATGATTTGAGCTTTAATTTATTTATATATCTATTTAAATGGGCTAAACCTGGGCCCATTAGAAACTAAGAAAGAAAGTCATTGTGTAGCTTATGGGCTCATGTGGTTTTACCATTGCTCGATGATGATTAGGCTCCTCCAGTCCCTGTTTTGATATAGCCTATGACATGTTCCAATTAGGGATAGTGAGCCCATATTATGGGGTGCCCTTAGAACCCACCATTTATCTTTGCAATTTATTTATTTATTTTTCTTTTTTTTTGTAATGGAATTGATACAAAAAAAAAACAAAAACAAAAAAAAATTGTTATTAATCGGTCCATTTATGTATTGTAATTTGTAAATACAGTTTGTAACTAAGTCTTGAAAAAGGTTGTAATTATTGTTTTCTTTTTATAATGAATCATGGAAAGTTAAGGAAGCAACTCTCAACCGGCTAAAATCCCTATGGTTCATCTAGATGCCCATTCGCTGCTTGTTACAGTTCTAGAAAAGTGTTCGGCAATTTCAGTTAGCAACATCGGGATTTCCTTATTAGAAAAATCAACGTAATCATGTCCCTAATGAAAGTCCAATGGAATTGGAAGCTACTTCGCTCCTAATTCATTTCTAGAACCTAGATGTCAGTGCGTTTGAGCCCAATTCCCACATGGTGGCCCTTACATTAGAGGAGTAAACCTAACTCTTATAGACTACCTGTAAACCTTTGAATTTTTCATAACTCTTAGAGAATAATTCTAGAGCTAAAAACCGAAATCATGATCTTAAAACCGACCCAAGTTGAAACTGAATTCTAGAAACTCTAAAAATTCAAATATGAATTTCATAACCTTAAGAAAAAGCGAATCTTCAAAAACAAAATGAAAAATCCAATAATCGTTCGATTTAAAATCCGTGTGCTAAACAATTCATATGTATGATTCTTAACACATAAATCAAGACAATATATCCTAAAAATGTTTGATGATAAAATTATAAAACCTTAGACCCTTCAATCAATTTCAAAATAAAAAAAAATTTAAATTAATACCAAAAGTCAAACCAAGTTAAGATATAACACTAGAAGCCCTAGACGTGATTAGACAAATTCGAGAATTGTAAAATATTAAATAAATTATAAACATAAAGTAAACTTAACTTTTTGAACCAAAATATAGTATAACTATAAACCCCTAGATTATATAATTTTATGAATCAATAGTAAAGTTGGAATCAAAATCGAAACCATAAACGCCAATCTAGGTCAACATTAGGATCTAGAGGATTTAGATCTGGCATCTCGTGCAAGAAATCCTAATGCAATAAAAATGAGATAACCTTAGATTAGAGTTCAAAATAATGTCTTATAATCTAAAAATATCAGATTCAACAAAAATTCGCTTGTTTCGGACCTGAATGGGATCAGTTTCTAAAATCAAGACACACAAAACAAGAAAAATATTATGACAAACAATTTATACTATAAATATATTAAGATATTCATAAAATATCATATATAAATTTTTTGGTTTCAAAAATTCAATAGTTAAGGCTAAAAGACCGTTTCGGTACCTAACTTTTAGCACACAGATCGAGATAACACTATCTTATATAACTAAAAATAAAATAATATTAAATTATTCCTTTAATATTATATAATGATTTATGAAATAATAAAAATATTAGATAAAATTTTTACGGCCTATAAAAATCAAATATAGCCCTTTTACGCGTATTTTCATTATTATCGGTATTTTATTTATTTAGTCTGGTATTTATTTACTATATGTTATTATTTATTACTATTCATCTCTCTCTGCTTTTTCTTACGCCCACTTTTACAGCTCTTATACCATATTCATACATCTTACATAACCTACTCTTACATATATCCAATCACTATGCTTTATTATACTTTTCTTAATATTTTTTCTTCATTAATTTATTTATTTTTTTCTTCTTCTTTTTTTTTTGTGCAGCAATTTTGCCCCCTTCTATCTCTCATTTTATTCTTATTTTTCATTTATTTTTTATCTTTAATTCCCTCCTTTTTCCTCTCTATAAATAATCACTTCTTACACACTTTTCACTATCCGCAACAAAACTCTTGCAAATTATTTTCTCAAAACTCTCTTCTTCTCTTCAAAAATCCGCGAGTCTCTATTCCCATTCCCAAACAATTTTTTTCAAAATTTTCTTTCATTCATTTATCATCCACTACTATCCGTCCTCATAAGAAGACGCTCATTTGTAATAACTCAAAATTTTAGTTTTTTTCAACAACCCCTTAAATACCTAAACGCTGAAAAACTATTAATAGAGAAAGAGTTATTATAAGAATAAAAATTTAGAACAAGCCATTCATTTAATTTCCCTCAGCTAAACTTAAAAAATTTTAGAGGTAATAAAACTTAGAATGATTTTTCTTCATAATCACATAAAGATTCACGTTTTGGAAAACATTTAGTTAAAAGAAGTTTAGTAAGAAAATAAACTCTTCATGAAGTCTAAATTAATATAAAACCATGATTTTCTTTAATTAAGTTTCTTATTTACAAAATTTAAGAATTAAAATTTTGTTTAAGAATCAAACTTTGGAAAATTTTAAAAGGGAATAGCTTAGAGTTTGTCACAAATAGGTAAAATCATGATATATAAAATAAATTGTTAAATAAGAACTTTTGAAAAAAATATAAAACCTTCGAGATTCTAAAATATATATATACTGAACTATGATTTTGTTGTTAAGTTACATGTTTACAAAATAGGATATGTAATCACAAGTTGAAGAATGACCTTTTACAAAACTTTATCTTTCATAAAGATTGTTCACAAATTTTATTTTTAAGACGACATCACTAGGATCATGCATATAATATGGGTTATTTTTAATATTAGATGATTTTCAAAAGTATAAATATTTATAGGTTTGCTCTAAAGTGTGTAAGTGAAGAAAAACTTTGGAAAAATTGCAATTTGAGGGTTGGAACCTTCGAGTTAGATCTGTACCAATCGATTTTGAAACCCAAATGACTTTAAATGTCAAAAAATAACCTTATGAATAGATAGATCTTTTCGAGTAGGTAGAAAACGATATCTAATATGTGAAATTCTGAGTTAAAATGAGCAAGTTATGGCTATTATAAGTTGGAATTTCTTTTCATCCAAATTTTGACGAAAATAATAAGATAGAATTAGGAAGTTTAAGTAGAACTTCTATGAAAGACTCATTCCAAGTATTTCTTTTATCTAGATAACGAGAAATACAAGACTCCCCTTCTTGATGATTATTACAACTAAGAAGATTGCAATATAGATGAATGTGTTTTTCCTCCTAAATTCGTTACTTTGTTTGTGTTTGTAGGTAGTCGCACTAGCATGATTAAGAAAAGATCAAAACGAGTATGTATGGGGGACTATCAAGGGTTAAGCGTGTTTCTTGCTTGTTTGATTAAGTGGATATTAAGTATATTGCAATGCTAGAATGTTTGTTTAACTATGTTCATTCATTTGTATGCTTGATTGCTATGTGTGTTTAAATTGATTGATTGCACTTAATGAATCATAATATCAAATGGTGTTAACAAGAAACGGTCAATTATAGCATTCATCAAGTCACATTTCAAAAGGCTACTACTCCTATAAGTAGAGTTGGATGGGCCACTAGCGTGTTGGGACATAGGCCATTCTCCTTCCTAGGTAATCCACATCGTCGGAGAACGCGATTCTAGGTTTAGAGCCATGTTAACTGAACACTTTGGGCGAGTGCTTGGGGACTGCTAGTAGAAGATCAAGAGGACATTCATCAATAATTCCCTAATCTTGATATGGAGGGCGTAAACCCATTCTATGTATAAATTCTGATAACTATAAATATACGTGTTCTTCATGTGATTGTTAAATAAGCATAGCATATGCTTGACTAATCAACTTGTTTATCTATGATTGTTGGTGCGAATGACAGGAAAATATCTTACTAAACACGTTGCAAGCTTATAACCCCGTAGATTTTGTTGAAGCAGGTATGCTCGAGACTCAAATCAAGGACGGGACATTAAGGAAAAACATTGGTAGATCATTAAGCTTTTGTACAAAAAGTAGGAGCATGGAAGGAATTTGCTTTCTTGAATTTTTTTTATGAGCAATATATGATATGTTAAAATTTTGGAGATTAACAGGAAATGTAATTGTGTAGAGTTGGAGACATTAATGAGGATATGCCCCTAAGAATTGTAATCAACTATGTTTATGTTTCATGTTAAGTATTTCTCTTACCTTAATTATTATCAAAGTAAACTATACTACTATGATGCGATCCCTTTGATACGTTGTACGTCTTGTACATGATATGAAAGCCTTTATATGACTAGGGAAGTTATTTCTGCTTTAATATTATGTACGACGGACTATCACGTTTAGAGTACCCCTCGGAGCATGACACTGCCCCTCCTGAAGAAGGCATTTTTGTTCCTGGGCTTAAAGCCCAACCGGCCTCAATTTTTAGCAAATTGATTGGTGTCCAAAAAATGAATTTGTTGTCACTATGAACTAATGTAGAGGGCAGTCCCTAAAAGTTGCTATACTGATTGAATGGTTTGCCACCCCAGTATGATACAACAAAAACCGTTTGATCTTTTGTAGAGGGTTTGAAATGTGGTAGTAGTATAGGATTAATGCTTATATAGCAGCTATTTTTGGGATTGTACTATTTCCTAAAGGAAATTTTAGCATGCATTACAGGGTAGCAGAGTCAGTCTCCTAGTTTCTCTCTGGTAGGTCCTATATACCTATACTTTTATTCGAGCAAGTCAAATTTCTCACTTCTCAAACAACACAACCATGGTGTACTACCAGTAGCTCATGCACTTCTGATTTTATGGTTCACAGATTTACCCAGAACGAATTAAGCATTGACATAGTTAAAAGTTAAGCTCATAAGATTAAGATGGATTGTGGTGTTACTACTTCAGAATGGGTTGATACGATGGAGCAGCTACCAGCCGTAACAATTCTATGGTAGCCAAATGGTTAAGGGCACTAAAGTTATATTGGGTTGCTCAGGCTACAAATTGGTTCCTTTAGTTAAAATCATCGGCTATACAGGTTACTTTCCAAGGAGTGTGGTTAGGAAATTAAGGGCCATATAAGATATTACCTATACTGAACCACTAACCCCAGTGTTGCTTGATTACACAAATGCTAACCTCACCCCGCATGAGATTAACAACCAAGTGAAAGGAATTGTTAATTACTAGCAAACCTGTACTACTAAACCCATTTATGATACCGGGGAGTTAAGGCCACATTTGGAGATTTATAGAGCTAACGAAAACTTTGTATACCATTTCTAACATTATGCGAAGATTACCCTATTTCGGGCACCTGATGTTTTAGGGCCTAAGCCAACCTACCTTTCCCCTAAAGAATAAAGCTATTGGGATGTGATGAAAGCAAATATCGAAGTCCTACATTGTGATTATGAGAAAGCTTCAGGGTGTGGAAGATGAGGTTTTAGGAGGAAAGGAAGGAAAAAGATCTTTAAGAGAACATTATCTGAAGAAAGAGAGGAATGTGATCGGCTAAAAGAAGACCTAGATCAAATTCAACCAATGAAGTAGAGGAAGATTGAGTGAAGTCAGTTTCAGTCTAGTTTCTTTTGAGTCTACCCTTGAAGGCCCTTATTGTAAATAAGTAATAAAAAGAAAATGTCCAGTATGTCTAGTTTGTTGAAGTTTAGTAATTGAGTCTACAATGAAATGACCCTTTAGGGTCCAATTTTGCTATGTAAGGACTAATTACTAATAATTTATTACCATTTATTTTCCAAAAACAAGATTTCTAATCTTTCATTTTGTATATATTCTTATAAAGTTACAAAATATCCATAAAAATTCATAAAACTATTAAAAACTAAAAAATAAAGATCACTTCATTGATGAAATTTGCTCTGAATGCTTTAAGTCTCGCTAAGATTTCACTTAAGAAAGTTGCTAGAGCTCAAAGTCCAATAATCACTAGGTTAAGATCCAAATTGTTAGGGGACAATAGTGAGCCCATGGAACAGAGAATGGCTTCCTTAGAATCAATACTTGACAAGGTCATGGAAAAATTAGAAACTTTGGTTCAGAACCCCTAGATAAGGCCTTGATACTAAATCCAATGTATACTTTGTTGAGACACACAGTCAAAACAAAGAAATAGAATTGCCAGAAGGGGATTCCACCATAATGGGCCTGAATGTATAGGGATGGGATGAGAAAGAAAAAGAGCTAGAAAAGAAACTGATGAAGATAATGAGTGAGCAGCTTAAACTACTTGAGCCCTACACTGACTTTGAGAAAATGGGCCTTCTCAATCGGCAAGACTAGAATAAAGGGGAATATTCTTAAAAATTTAAAGTCCCAGAATTTGAGAAATACAATAGGACTGACTGTATAATGCTTCATACTCTCCTATATAGTGGCAAAGTGGGTAGGTACATTAAGTGCAACTCCCTGATGGTGCCAACTTTTCAAGATAGCCTTATAGGACTAGCCCTACTGTGGTATACTTAATTAGATTTGAATAAGATTAACACTTGGGAAAAGTTAGCCCAAGCCTTCTATAACCAGTACAAAATCAATATAGAAGTGGCTCCCTCAATGGTTGACCTGAGTAAGATGACCAAGAGAAATAATAAGTATGCTCAAAGATGGAGGAGCAAAGCAGCTATGTTCACTACCATCATACTTGAGAAAGGGCCAACTACCATGTTCATTAACACTCTAGGTAAGCCATACTATGGCATTTAGTGAGGCATACAGCTAGTGGCTTTGCTAATATAGTGGCGGTTGGAAGTAGAATTGAGGATGCCATTACGTCTGGCAAATTAGTTGAATTGCATGACAAAAGAGCAATCCGAGCAATTGGAAAGGAAAAAGAATCAACGGTCAATGTTGTGAATATTGGCTCTTTTCAACTAGTTCAACCTCAAATTTATATTGTAGGGCCTAGTCAACCAAATAGGAATCACCCAGCTCGACAATTCACTAAGCTTCATATACCTCTATCCTAGATACTACACAAACTCCGACAAGAGAGAATGCTGACTTTTGAGCCTCCACTCTAAAGGTATATACCAAAAGGATATGATATAACGTTGAAATGCGAAACTCATTCAATTAGATTTTGTTGAAGCCCTTAGGCCAAACATCAACAACAATCCTTGGCCCACTTATGGCCGCAACATCAACATGATCACAGTGGTTGAAGAAGAAGAAGAAAATCCCTTGAACTTTCATGAGATACCCTATTTTCCATCTCAATTTGCTTGGAAACTCAAGCAAATGAGACATTTGCGACATATGAACCTCAAAGACCATACTAGGGTTAAAATTGAAACATACAAAATGTTGCAGAATAGTATAGTTGCCATAAGGGTTATCTTGGAAATAATCACTCCAAAGCAAGAGCAAGAGGTAGAATACAAGGGAAGCACTTACAAGGAGCCGAAAACAAGATAGCTTACAGGTGATTCTTGTAATACCCTAAATTTTGGCTTTGCTAGAATTAATTTGTTTTGATTGATTAGTGTAATATGTGAATAATTTATCGTTATCTAATTGAATTTGAATTTAATTTAGAATTTGAACTTAGATAACTTCAATTAAACTAAGTAAATTAAACAATAGAGTATAATTAGGTAAATATACGTAAACAAATTAATAAAGGAACTTCTTGAAATTGAGATTACAAATATTCTTTTCCAATTATCTAGTTGTTTCCATTACCTATTGTATGAATCAAATTCTTCAATTTGAAATCTTATTCCTCTCTATTTGTCTATATTTTTTAATTATCTTTTTGAACAAATTAGGTTTCCTCATCATCTTAATAAATTTTCAACTTGAACTCCTTTTCCTTTAATTTTATCTTAAACCCAATTTCTAAAGTTCAATCACAAAAATTTTACAAAAAGACTCTATTTAGTTATTTACAAACTAAAACCTTTTTTTTTTTAATGTCTATAAATTTTGGAAATCAATTTTTTGTTTAAAAGTATTAGTTTATGTTCTAAAATTCCAAATCCAAACTAAACATGTATGTATGCTGGTATGAATATTATGTGCTGCTATTGCTATGTATGTATGATGATGATAATACTTATAATAATAATAATTGATTTTTTTTAGAAAGAGATAGAGATGTTTTATTATCATCAAAAAAGGGGAGAATGGTAAGTTTTCTAATAATGTTTTGATGATAACAAAAGGATGATTAATTGTTTCTAATTTTATTTGTTAAGTATGATTGAATAGAAGCTTATTCGGAACCTTTGATAGTTGTATAAATGAGTTTTTACAAAGTCAGAAGTTATTTCAGAAGTTTCGTTTAAGTTTTGGTATCTAAAGAAAGTCTTTCAGAAGCATTTTCAAAACTTTCAGTGAGACTCATATAAGCTTAACAAGCTAGTCAGAAGTAATTTCAGAACCTTCAGCGATAAAAAAATAAGTCTGTCAGAAGCATTTTCAGAACTTACGTCAGTAGACATATATGCTTAACAAGCTAGTCAGAGGCAATTTTAGAACCTTAAAGATTGACACGAATTTTTCCAATTCGCCTAAAATTGTTTAAAATCTTGGATTTAAATATTTTTCAAGAGCCAGCTCCATTTTTCAAGTATATTTAGGTAATATGCTTGATGTGTTTTACTTAAGTTGGATTTTATATCCCAGGGATCTTTTCACATCAAGTTTTATATAAAGATTATATTGAAAATTATTTTGATATCTACAATATATTCTTTTATGAAGTTTGGATATTTCACAAATTTATTTTTGGGATAACGGATATGATAAGATATGGAAGATAAGGTTATTTTAAAAAGATATGGTTGTTATAAGAAAATCCTTGAAGATAAAAATTGTTATGAGATTTCAGCATAAGATATGGAACATATCATTTTGTTATTATCCTTATTGGATAAATAACATGATTTCATTCAGATTTTATGGGACAAGATATCAACAAATATATTGAAGTTTATCCAAATAAAAATAATAAGAGAAGATCACGTGGAATGGTTGGAGAAGATTGTGTAATCTTATCAAGATCTGTTTGTTCAGATTGCAAGAGAAGATCACGGTAATTTCAGATCAATTCAAGGAAATATCTATAGCTAGTATCAACGAAATTATCTCAACAACACTTATTCAATTCTTTGAATTTTGAAGAAGGAGCAATTGGATGTTTTGAATTTTCAAATAAGGATAAAGATGAAACAGATTTGTAGCTGAGATATAAGGGATATTATATCAATTTTTCAACCAGTTATTGGACGTGGAAAAACAAGAAATAAATATTGAATAAATTAGAAGGAACTTCAAAAGAAAAAAAAAGCTTCACACGCAGCAAGAAATCTTCTTACTTCTCCCACATACAAACCAAGATTACATTGCCTTCATACAAGCTTCATAGATCCGAAATTATGCAATTACTTTTTATTGCATTTAGCCTTCGATTTTTTTTTTTTAAGGAATATTGTTGTTGCCTTCTTAGATTGATTGTTTAGTTACAAGTGTAAACTCTGTAGATCGATTGTAGCTAGAGGATAGCATTGAGAATCGAGCAGAGAGGATTGCACTATCTTGTAACCTTGAATTTTTTTAGTGAAACTCAACTCGTAGGATAACGGGGTCCCTTACGTGGAGTTGGAAGAGTGGATTGACGCACAAGACAGAACCACTATAAATAGCTGCCTGATCTTCTTTTTCCCTCACCTTTTATTTTTCAGTAATTCATTGTTAGCATTGTTTAATTGATATATTGTTCTCATGTTTAAAACTTAAAGGGGAAATTTTAAAAGGCGAAATTTTTAAATAATTAATTCAACCTCCCTTCTTGATTATTTTAAGACCAACATGATCAAATTAAGGGTGATGTGTTTAGCACATTTATTTATATAATGTTGTTCTCATCAAAATCTAATCAAAACCTATTCGGTTTTACATATACTCCATTGAATTTATGAGATTCAAATTAATTGCCAACTATTTTTATCCCATTTATAAACCTTAATGCAAATGAGCAAATTTAACACTAATGATAATAGCAATAGCAATGATAATATGCTGGAAATATGAAAAGATAGGGAAAGAACATTGAAGCTTGGATGTAACGTAGACTTTGGATTACCTCCTAGTCTCCATAGATACAAACATGCCTCCAATCAAGGACTTCATCCACTCTTATTAATTACGAAGCACTAATACTTACTAAGAGCCACACAAATATCCCAACACTCATAGTTATAATAGCCTCACAATTATAATGCTCTTTTAGAAATGTTAAATACAAATACAAATACAAATACAGAAGCACTACTTTGATTTTTCTTCAGAAATTTTGTCAATGATAAGCTAAAGACAATGGTATTGAAAGAGGATTGATGCACTTGTATATTTACAAATAATGACTCTAAAAAATTTCCTTCTATCTATGAAAAATCGTGTATATATAGGCTTCGAGAAGTCAAATGCCCATTGGTAAGGATTTCTAAAAAAAAACCCTATAATTAATGTGATAATGATTAGTTTTAGTAGTACTAGCTCGCCAATGCATAAAATTGTGCATATGCTCCTTATATCGACAAGCTGGTAGGGGACCATGATAGAACCACTAAAATCCATAAATTGTGAACTTCTGAAACTTGTGCATCAGCTTGCCAGTACATCCCTTGCAATCATAAACTCATGCGAACCACACAATAATTGTTTGGTAGTTAAAGTTGTTTCTTTTTTACTTGTTTCCTTTGGCTTTTTTTCTTTTTTTGATCAAGTGTTTGCATGACTTATCAATGAGTGTGGTTTATTTGATCAAATTAAGCGAGATGTGTTTAGCACATTAATTTATATAATTTTATTCACATCAAAGTCTAATCAAAACCTATTCGATTTAACATACACTCCTTTGAATGTATGAGATTCATGATAAAGTCCATAGAGACACTCTCCCATAGTCTCTTAACTATAAGAAGTGGTTAGATGAATCTTTCCATAGCCTTATTTTCTATCTTGTATTGTTGACAAATAAAAAATGTTTTCACATAAGCGTCAACATCAACCCTTATGTTAAGCCAACAATACTCCTCCATGGAGGCTAAGTTTCTATGTAATCTTAGGTGTCCTAACCATTGTGAGTGTACTCTTAAAAGTCTCCAATATAAGGCCCAACTGCAAGAGAACAAATAGGCAATGACCTTTTTTGAATAACAAGCCAGCTTCAATCTAAAATCTTCATATCTTCCCTTTAACTACACTCTTCATCAGGGTCTTTACTTGAGGGTCATGAGGTAAGCCTTGTCTAATCTTCTCTTGCATATCCTCTATGGGCTTACTAGTAAGGAGACAAACTTTGTCTTCTTACTAAGGCATACACTAGTACATTAGCACTTTTGGATTTCTACTCAAGTATGTTATCAAAATTAGCAAAGACAATATGCTATTTAGCCAGCTTAGTGTATCCTTATCCTTAAGGATCTCTACAAGATATTTAAGGTGTTACATCAGTACTTGAAGAAGATTCTCTTCATACGAATCTCACCAATTTTATCTTCTTTTTTTTTTTCATCCACCACTTTATAGGGGTTTTTGGCAGAGGACTCTGTCCAATGTATAAATACTCAAAATGTGAGGTCCTTTGCAATAGGACTGGCTCAAAGACCTCCTAGTAGGCATGGCCTTATGTGTCAACTTCCTTTAAGATTGAAATTAGTTGGCAATTGCATTGCTAGTCTTTACTATGAAGTTTTATGAATAGTTAGAGCGTGCATACGATAATAATGGAAAAAGATATATTATTAGCAGAAATTCTATAACATCGACTTATCTAAATTTTGTCCTTGTTTGAGACATAGAAATTCATTATTAATATGTCACATTTAGTGAAATAACCAAGAATTTCAATGCATGATTAATTTGTATATCTATATGCTATGTTTTCTTGGAACATAGAAATTATGACAAATAATTAGTTTATAAAATATGCTGTGATAATATGATTTAGTAATAGTAGTCTATAGCATGTATATGTTTTACTTGTTTGAAATATAAAAATTTTGTGAATATATTTTAGTTGATAAATTATGCATATTAAGATTTAATGTGCTAGGATGATTAAGTATTTGTGTTGCATTGTGTTGTTAGTTTGATATAAGTTAAACTCATGTCATGCAAATTGAATCCAAACTAAACATAGCAAAAATTTTAAGAGCCCTAAACCAATCCCACGTCTTTAGCAAAAAGCAAGCTCAAGCCGCTCTTTTCTCTCACAAAAATCTTCCACCAAAAGTTAACACATATAGGATAAAACATAACTCATTTTTTTTAACAAATTACAAACTCCAAAACAGACCTTAAAACCGACGGTTTTTCCCAGCTCTAATATCTCCTCCTTTTCATTCAAATTTCCTTCCTAAGTTCACCAAGAACTCCCTTCAATTCATCATCTACAAGTTAAAGTCATATAAGGTTAGTTTGCATACTTTCATGGTTGTTATTTCCTTTGTTTTTATCATAAGAATGACTTCATGTTCTAGTAGGCTCATGGTAGTTTGAATGTGATTTTGATGATTCATGTTAATCAATAGAGTTAAATAAGTCCGTGGAGTATGTCGAAGTGTTTAGAGATTGATTATTGGTTGATTAATCAAAATTTAAGGCAAGTATACCTATCTTATTAATATAATTGAATGAGAACAAGTATCGTCCCTTAGGGATAAGAAAATATTATTAGAATTAACTTCTTGCTTATTATCTACCTTAGATTATGAAATTAATCCACTCAATATTAAGAAATTTTTTATTAAAACTTATTTTTAATAGGCTTCAAAACAAACAGTCAACAAGAATTAGAATTCAATATTACTCAGCTCATCCAAATAACAAATCTCCCCTAAGAAAATTACTATGCTTAACATCTGATATTAATATCAATATGGTTTATGTCAATTTTTGAACCGAAAGATTCCTCATTGAGATTAATTCTCTTTCGAGACTACCAATCACTAATTCTTTAGATCTACCTATTAAAACTTCTTTTAATCACTAACAATCTAAGAATTGCATTATAGATCTATGAATCTTTTTACAATCAATTAGATAGGAAAAATTTTGTAGTTCTATATCTAGTAACCCAAACAAGTTTCTCTAATTACGTTGATCTATTCATATATAAAATCTTTCAATTAACACATACGAAATCAGATATAGAAATAATAATATCCTGGAAATACTATTCTATATACAACAATTCAAAACACGTAATTAGACTAAAAAACAATATAAACTTCCATTGAATTCATTTTAAGTGCGTGACATAGTAATATCTAATGTCTAATTTGCTATTTAGACGAAATAGATCAACTATTCCATCTCTAAACTACAACAACAATAAGAAACTATTACAATTAAGCACAAAGATGGAGAGACTACACCTTACTAAACAATCTTAACAAGATCTTGATCAATCTCTCCTAAATCTTGGTGAACTCTGTTTTGGATGCTAAATCTATCTTTAATTTCGTGTAAAAATCATCTAATAATGTTGTTGTTATGTTTTCTAAACTGTGGACTCTTATTTATACTAAATATTATCAGTTAAGTCCTTAGAAAATGGATAACATAAGTCCTAGGATACTTTAAAAACAATTGATAAATTCCTGACAAAAAACACGAGTGAGACACGAAGGTATTCTTCTCATCATGCAACTCACTGTACTCTTGGAATCACACTTCTCGCTAAGGAACACGACATAAACACGGGATGACATATGCCATCGTGCTTCCCACTGATTTCGCATATTTGTTCAATCCGCATAACAGCACAAGGAGAACACGTTGGCCACTATCACGCCATGTTTCTCATTGAGTCCTCTGCATTAAATATCTGGAGAATTATACAAGAAGAACACGACTGTCTCTAATGAGCCGTGTTTCTTACTGATTTCTTTTTCCTTTGAGCTTAATGAAGACTGCGACATTCATCCAAGAGGAACACGATTCCTTGTAATCAACTGTGTTTCTTTCTGTGGTTGAAATTCTTCAATGATTAATCTTCCAAATTTAAAGCACGACTGATTTGTTTCTCATCATTTTCTCCTCATGTTCTTTGTAAACTCTTGTCAATTCTTCATAATTACTTCAAATTTGTTGCTACTTGATTAATTTTTACTCCAAAGCTCTTTAATCCTCTTTATTCTTTCAAAAACAAGAAATTAATCAAGTGCAATACCAACTCTTACAATAATTTATATATACTATACATAATTTACCCTATAAAACATATACTAAAATAAATATATCAGAGATAGATGAGTTATGGTAAACAAGTAGTTGCATGTGTAGGAGTTATTTTGCGTTAGTACATGAGTTGGTAATGATGGTGAAGTGTTCAATAATGGATTAAGAAGTAGTTTGATGTTTGGAATGTGAAGTTTATGTATATTTGGAGTTGTTAAGAGCATGTGATAGGTTGTATGATGCTTGTGTAGTGCTTTAAATAAGATAGAATATGTGAAAAATGTGTAAAAATGGAGTTTGAAACAAAGAAAGTTTGAAAAACTTCAAACACCCTGTCAAAACCCCTATTTGGAAGGGTGTATGGCCTATACACCCCTTGAAACGTCCTGTATGGAAGGGCGTTTCACCTTCAAGAGCTTTTTGCGCATTCTCCTAAGTTCAAAACATTTGTAGGTTCACTATTAAAGTGCATGACTTTAATAGTGAAACTATAAGATGATAAGAATACTATTCTAAATTATCCCTAGTGAGTCATTATATAGAGCAATGATGAAGTAAGACTCGTATGTTGTTTAATTGATGATCGCATTTCACTAATAATGGATAAGAGATATCAAGTCAGCACATATATGCATATAGGAATACATAGTATTGGATCGATCTACTATGAAAGTATCATATGGATCTTTATTATGAGTATTTCTCTTCACAATTTGTCATTTTAGTCCTTTACCCTAATGATACTATGGATTCCTACATAGTGATTTGCATATTTTGACTCGGTTCTTTGTCATCTTTAATCAGATAATCATAAGGCTATGATTAGATGTGGAATAAATTATGTGAGGGATATGAGTATTTGTGAAGGAATTTGTTCCTCTCATTAATTTGATAAAGATATCTTTTAGGTCCTCTTGAAGAGTGAGACTAAGAAAAACATATGGTCATGCTCAAATGAATTGATAAGGAGCTATCAATAACATTTGGTTTATTTGGTTAAACTCTAGAATCAAGAAAACTTATAATTAGAAAATATACGAGTGACATGACCCATGCCTCAAGTTTAATCATTAGATATCGCGTGACAAAAGGACTAAATAATTAACTATTTAATAGATAAAGTTGGATTGTCAATTTTTGCTTGATTTGGGTAGATATAACGTCTTGTGAAAGACCACTGATGTCTTGTGAGTTGAAAAAGGATGTTAAGTCTACCACTAACATTAAGTAAACCTACAGAGTCACACACGAAGAATGAACTAAATAGTCGTGGGTTTAATTTATAAGCCTAGCGAATTATCCATTTATTTATTAATCTTAAATTAATAAGAATAATAAATAATAATCTTCACTATTTTTTAATAGGAAGATTAAAATGGAATGTGTCTTTTGAATTAGGAAACCTTAATTGGATTAAGAATCCTATTAATGTTAATATCCTAATTTGTAAGGATATTATTATTAGTATAAAAAGGACGATATAGCTCTCATCTAAGGTTAACGACGTTGGCTGTCATATTAGATCCATAGAGAAACTCTGTACACCCTAAAAAAAAAAAAAAAAACACGAGAGCTCTTGCAAGAATTTCTCACACAAATCTCTAGAATTGTTATAGAGTGCTACACATGAAATTCCATTTGACCTATTCATATGTAACTTCATGCGGATACCATAGAGAGAATTCGCAAGATCATAGTGCTTATAGATCTACTTCATCGACATGATTAAGATCTGCGTAAGGTAAGATCCTTGTCCCTATCAATTTAATGAACCACATAGATCCCATTCAAAAGTTAAAAAAAAAAATTCCATTGCAATTTTTTTTCATCCCTAAATTTCCAATAGTAACCACAAAACTACCATTATTTATGCATGATAAAAATTATAAAATTTCAATGAAAAAAAGTGTTGCTTTTGCACACTAAACACATTTTAAGAAATTCAATCTTGTTCTTATTACTCTACATTAAATCGTATTCCTTATTTTATATTATTATGGGCAATTTTGACCATGAACATCATAAACACAACCAACTTATTTAAAGCTTAGCTGACCTAAATAAATAATGGATCAACATTTTAGGTCCCTTGGCGCATCCATGAGATTAAGGTTAGATCTCTTAAGTCTTTATGTCATGTTTAGTACGCAAGAATGATTTAAAATGGAATGGAATGGATTATAGTGAGTTTGAGAATAACAAATCTATTCATATGTTTGGAAGATTACATAGAACGAAATGGCTAAAAATGTAATCATTGAAAATATCCTTAGAAATAATGCAAAATATGAATACATAATAAGATAAAAAAGTAATTACATTACATATAATTAATAAGAGTGGAATGAAATCGCTATTCCATCTTCTCAAATGCTGAATCGAATTCTCATTCAGAGCTGGAATTGCGATTTCAGCTTCTAAAAATGCTTCCAAACATTGAGAAAGGAAATAAAAGCCAGAATCACGATTCTATTCTGATCCATTTCTGCATACCAAACATGTCATTAGGGAACTTAGACCTCCTTTGTTGACCTATAGCCTTATTCACTTAGATGGTTGACCTACCGAGTTTGTGTTAGTCCCACTTCTAGAAAATTATGAACATGTCTTAGTGCCCTAACTATTTGTATACTTGTAATTAAACATTGACACAAACCCAAATTGATAGGACCTACTGGGTTATAAGTTTGGTTAGGGATGAGTCGAAATCAACCCTACTTAAGGTGGGCCGGCTGAATTATTAAAGAAGACATTGGTAATCAAGTTCAATTTGTTGGAATCTAAGATTTTAAAGTTTTAAGAATTACCAAACAATAGACTGCCAATTAAATGCCAAGGGTTGGATTGTAGGTTTTAGAATTATGAAAAATCGATTTTAGATAGGAAAGCAAAGGATGCCCAAATCGTTTTCACCTTCAATCAAATTCATTGGTTTATGAAGTAATAAGAATAGCCAAGATTAGCTCCTTCATCTCTTGTATGAAATAATATGAAGGAACTGTTTATGGTGTTATAGTTCTATTGTGAAAAAAATTACTTGAAGGGCTAACCTTTTTATAATCTATACGTATTTTTTAACACTTCCATATTAAGATCTATTTTTATTTCTTTAATTTTTTTTCAGTATTTATATTTATATTTTTTAACCTTTTAATACCTAACTTTAATGGTAGTTACAATGAAAAGTACGTGGCGAAAACCCTAATTTAATTGGTATTTGAAACTTAATTTCTAATCTACAAAATTTGAAGATCATAATCTAATACAAAAAAAAATAAAAAAATCTTTCCATCCTTTTAGGATATTTATTTTCCCCAAATTATACCACGTCAAATTGAGATCCACGTCAAATAATAATCATCGAATTTTCCACAGAACTTTCGAACTGTAGGACCAGAAGCGGTAGAGACAAGTGAACCTCAAGTAATTACTATACATTAAGCACCATGATAAGAAGTTTTGTTTATGGACTTGATCAAAGCACGTGCGTCTGCGGTATTAAGATTGATGCAATGCGACAAGATGGAGAAGACCGGCACGGCGGCACCGACTGAAATAAGGGGAAATTAATGATGAACACCAAAATAAAAAAAAAAAAAAACCTTCGAATCCAAATATCTTCCTAAGTATCAGCACATCCGGTTCCGGTCGTCGTACGTTGAAAAAAACATCATCCCACAATTCCCAACTCGATCGAAAAAAAGTGAACACCTTTACTCTACCCTCAATAGAGAATAATACACTCGGAGGCTTACATAATCGTCTTGCAGAATTTACCTTTTAAATTTACATCTTCCAGACGGTATATAATTGTGGGGTACCCCAGTCCCGGGTCGGGACCTATGCGATGGATGGCATTTTTTGAAATCTTATGGGATAGGAATGGGAGAGGTCGTTGAAATTTTTGGGATTCTTTATCAAGAAATAAGAAAAACCAATACCTTTATTTTATTAAATATATTATGTAAAAAAATATATGAAACTTATGAAATCTAAAAATAAAAAAAAATACAAAAATCTAGTATAAAAAGCTTTAATTATGAAATAAATAATGCTGTTTTTTATAAAACAAAAGTGCTGCCTACTTTAATCATGCGTTGGTGGGCCAACCGGAGGAGAAATACAGTAATTGGGAGAGTTCAAAAAATTACACATGATGTATGAGAGAAAATTGTGCAAAGGTCCAAAGTTATGGAGCTTATGTCTATAGGTTGAGTGTTCCACATAAACTAAACAAAATGTGGCATTTGTGGTTGGCCATCAAACAAACTCAGGTCATTAATTATATACTTCAATCCAAATTTTTACTATATTTCAGTTTATTCTACTAAAAAAAAATTGGGATTTAAGAACAAAATTTCTATTTTTAAAACAAAATTTCGATTGTAAAAATCACTTTGATTGTTTCGTAGAAATATAATTTCTTCTACTAACTTTCTATGGTAGAATTTCTGTCCCTAAGGATGAATTTTCTTATAGTGTCTAAACAAATTAAACATTCTCATTCATGACTTATCATAGTGATCTGCAAATATAAGTATTCCCACCAATTTTCGGTTTTGTTTTATTTTTTCTTTTTTCAATGCATGACATAATTCGGTAATTCTTTTTCTTTCAAGAATGCGAAACAACTCATTTTAAAAGCAATGTTTTGCACCTTTTACATTCAAGTTCTATGTTGGTAGTACAAATGGTTTATATACTTCAATACCTAGCTGGAATTATGTATATTATGTTCATTTGACTAAATGAATAAGGTGATGATGAGATAATCAAAGGTTTGTGTAATAAGGTAAGAATAGTTTAATTTGGTTTAGTTGTTTACCGGTTGGATGAATTATTTTAAGGAATAAGGGGGAATAGCTAAAACTATAACATTGTATCCTTATATATGTAATTGTATAATCATGACATATAATCATAATTGTATGATCATATTTTATTGCTTGTAATAATGAAACTAGCAATTATGTTATATTAAAGGCAGAATAATTGTCCACTTTCATAATAATATAATATGTTATACATCTTGCATGACTAAATATTATATATTTAAGTTACTATATTCTTATATTAATATATGACACGTTATTTGAATTTAACATATGGTATTATGATTTTAGTAAGTTAATATTATAATTAATATAAAAATAATTAAACTTTATCACTGTATTCAGTAAATTGTAATCATATTATTAATTGCCTTAATATTTATTAAGTCAGCACTATATTTTAATCATTGTCATATTCTATGCATTCCAAAATATCATGTAATTACTTTATTATATTATGTGTTCATTATATTTATCATATAATTTAACATTTAAGTTAAATAATCTTATTTAGTAGCATATGTACCATAATTATTGTAATACAATTATATTAAGTTTCTTATAGTATTTTCATTATATTACAATATAAACAATAATTATATAATATAATGTTTTATATTGTTGTTACATTATAAATAGATATGTAATTATAATAAACAATATAATTTGATATAAATTTGTATTGTGTAATATTATTTACATCTCATCTATAATAATTTGATCTACGTATACATATAATACTATATAGCATTTTAACTATAATATTACATTACTTGTATATTTAAAATATATGATGTTATTTTGATCATGACATCTAACGCAGTCGTCGCAGTCGTCGCAGTCGGTGGGTTTGGTAGTGGCGTGACATACTAGCACAATAAATCACCCGTATTATTGGGCCTGGCTATTGGCTATAACTAGTGAGTACATTCACCAAAGAAACAGTCCGTTATGTTTCGCTCTAATTTAGGTATTAATCATTGAGTTTTATGGAGTAGGTCAAAACCTAATGAGACCGCTGCATAGCAGTGCATTTGGTTTATTGATGACATCGGTTTGGCATCCATTTTAATTATATTATTTATAGAAAATATACACAAAGATGAAAAATATATATTTTTATTTATAAATAAATTTTATAAATTATATATAAATAAGACATATATAGATAAAAAAAAACAGACCATTCAAATATATATATGACTTATCCAAGTAGACATAATAAAAAATATGAATATGTGTGTCTAATGGTATCAATAGTAAGCAATAAGAAATTTTTGTAAATTAATTCTAAAGGAAATTTCAATTAAGTAGTAAATGTAACGTAGCAAAAGATATTGAAGATTTTATCACAGATTGTTATATTGCACATAATTACCAAAAAGTGATCCTCAATTACTTATTGATTCTAAAATTATCAAGATAAGTGACATCCAAATTTGAATAAACGTGGTAGTAATTCAAAAATTTGAGAAAATAGAGTAAAACATCTTAAATTCTATAATAATAATGATAACTGTTATTCTTTTTGTCCTAGAGCGTACATGTATAAGCAGACTAGAAAGCTGCCAAAATAGAACTAATAAAACTTCCACAAATAGAAAAGTTTAAAACTTAAGGACATAAAATATATAAAAAGAAGAATAAAACGCCACATATAACATATAAAACTTAGGTGTCTATAAGAAGTTATAGTAAATTTTAAATCTATCCAAAATATAAAAAATGTCCATTTTAGGGTTTAAATGGAGGTAATTATCCTAAAACTGGCGTAGCTTATCATCAAAGCGATGACTTCTTCCTGTTAGCTCCTTTTTTTCAAGAAAAAAACCTGCAATTATGCAATTACCACTGGTCAGTTTTTACTCTGTTTCTTCATATAGCTGTTAACTACTTTTTCCACCTCATCAAAATGCATCAAATGATTAAAGGAAATTCTTCAAGTTCATCATTGCATAAACTTGATTTCTTGGAGTGAGCTGTTTGCTGCATTTAATTTATTGCGAATAGCTAGGGTTTCACCTCAATGGGCTATATCAACATCTCCTGTAGTCGCATCTCGTAGTGATTAAACTTATTGCAAGATTTAACAAATAGTACGCACTTGTAGTATAGTGTGATATATATGCTTTGTCCATTTGAGGGTAGTCGTGGAAAGAGCTCACAAATGAGCCAAGCAATTGCGCTGTTTGTACAGTATATACGGTGTCAAGCATCTTTGTTCAACATTTTCGGTAATAGATAAATTTATCATGATATTTATGAAATTTTTAGAATGTAATAAACAGTAATAACTATTCTAAAACGAATATAGGAAAATGAGATAACCATTCATCCAAATGAAAATGATGGTTTTTTCATTATTTTCATTCTGTTGACATTTCAAAATCTTTCCTTGTCGAACAGTTGTTGACATGTTCAACGATAGTTATTGACAAATTACAGCTTCACAAGTTCTAATGAAATTGCTGTAATAGGAGATAATGTCCTAAGTGTACGGACATGGATCTTTTCCCTAGCTATATATACTTTTCTTTGGGACAACCGACAACGGTCACAACTTCCATCATCTTTGTAGTTGAATCAAGTACAACAAAAATCTTTCATCCTCGGCAAATCCTAAACCATGAGTTCCATACGGTTTGCCTTTCAAGTTTTGATGTTGCTTGTGGTAGCTTCTTTTTGCTGTCATGGTTACGGGAGCCAATCTCCACTGTTGTCATCCGGCCTCAGAGTTGGATTCTATCAATCAACTTGTCCATCAGCGGAGGCAATTATCGGAGATATTGTAGACAAGGCACTGTCTACAAAACCGGGCAGGGCGGCCAGTCTCATTCGGATGCACTTCCATGATTGTTTTGTGAGGGTATGGCTTGCTCAATATGTTTTTTCATTTTAGATGCAAAAGGATAAAGATTCAAATAATAGTAACAGCAGTCTAAATGAACCTAATTAGAAAAGAGACTCCTCTATACATATGCATGCATATATATATATATATATATACACGAATTTCACGTGATTCCTTATTTCATTATTTGGACACTGGAAATATAATTTAAAAGCAGTTGATTAGTTGCAGATTGACCTCTAACTGTCAAAATGTTTCTCCCTTTATAACTTATGATAATATTCACTTCCCTTTTCACTGTGGCTAAACTACCAAATCCATCTCCATTGATACATCTTTCGGTTTCTATGGATAATACACACCATGTATAATCTATGTGATATCTAAATATTAATTATATTTTAACATGTAATTATATGTATAAAAAAGTTTTAACATGTAATAATATATATAATATAGGTGATAGTTTTTTTTAAAACTATTCATTATCTATACCATGTATTATAATATAATTGATGATAACCTGGTATATACATGTATGTATTATCTATTGAATCATTTTTTGTTTGTTAGGCTTTTAGTTTTGTTGGGAAGTATGAGCACATTTCAAAAGTATACATAGCACAACAATATCAACTTATCTAAAAGTTTAAATTTATGAATATAGCATGAACTGTACTAAATGTATTATTTGATAAAAGGTAATAACATGGTGAAGCCATTTGTGGGTTTAGAATGTTTTTCCACACTTGAGCGGTAGCTTTGAGGTTCCCTTGCCATTATTCCCAACTATTTTGACAAAAAGAATAAACAACCGAGTTTTTAGGTCTCAAATCACTCCGTTTTTATTCACTTCTTGGTGGAATTTATATCTTGCTGGTTACAAACTGAACTTTGCTGTTGGTTTCAGGGTTGTGATGCCTCCGTGCTGCTTAAAACACCACGAAATGACGCAGAGAGAAATCATCCTGCAAACTTTCCCAGCTTGAAAGGCTTCGATATCATCGACAAAGCAAAGTCCCAACTTGAGGCTGTATGTCCTGGAACGGTTTCCTGTGCAGACATTCTGGCTTTTGCAGCGCGGGACAGCGCCTACAAAGCTGGAAATATTTACTACGACGTGCCTGCTGGCCGCCGAGACGGTCGTATTTCCATTCTTTCTGAAGTCTCACTCAATCTTCCAGCACCAAATATGACCGCAGATCTTCTAATAGACAACTTTGCCAGGAAAGGATTGACAATTGATGAAATGGTGACCCTATCTGGAGCGCACTCCATTGGTGTCTCTCATTGCAGCTCTTTCATATTCCCTAAACTTTCTCAATTCCACTTATGTGCAAGACCCTTCTCTTGATCCCAAGAAAGCCAAGTTCTTGAAAAATAAATGCCCCCCAAAACCTGATCCTGTAAAGGGTCCGGACCCAATTGTGCCATTCGAAACCGTTACACCTTTTAGATTGGATAATAAGTATTATGAGGAATTGATTCGGTCTCGCGGGTTGTTGGGTTCGGATCAAGCATTGTATTCTAGTCCCAGGACTGCTCCCATAGTCTTGGACAATGCCAAATATGGTTCGTTATGGGCTCGTAAATTTGCCATGGCAATGGTTCGTGCTGGCTCTATTGAAGTACTTACCGGCAATAATGGTGAAATTCGGAGGAAGTGTAGAGCTGTCAACTAGGAGTTGACTCTATTGTTATTTTCGTGAAAATAGAAATTGTCAGAAGACCTACTGTGTTTGTCCTTTGTGTTCTAGGTGGAAAAACATTGAATAAGTGACTATGATCCATAATATGGAGGCATTGGATAGGAGATAAATGGATAATTTTTAGAACAAGTCTAATTTGTGATTTAAGAATATGGTTACCTATTAAATAATAATTGATGCTTACTCAAACTTTTTCATTTTTGGTATTGTTTTGTGTGTCATTTTCAATGTTTCCTAGCCTAAATGTGTTTCCTTACTTCTGGCAATGTATTGTCCACATTCTCTCCAGAGTGTAATATGTATGCCCATGCAAAATGCCAAGCGATTTTTTTATATCCGGCCAGTAGCCCATTCAGTTATTGATACTTATAGAAAAGGAATTTTTTTTTTTTTAAATCTTTACTAGAATAATTAGTGAGCACAAGACTTAGATAAATTGTTTCTGCTAACTCGAATCAATTTAGTTTGTTTTGAATGGAATAAAATACATATATCAAAAGTTTCATCGTAAAAGCCATATTTAAATTATATTTTCAATGTTTATATAAATTAATGCTAGTAATATAATTACTATGTTTGGAACGGTGGAAGTCTAATGATATTAAAGGAAAGCTAGGAAAATTGGATGAATCTTTTTGTTTGTGTATTTTTGAAGGGGTGAAAATTTTGATAAATAAAATAGAAATGGAAGGAAACATGAGTCCCTTCCTTTTCACTTTAAATTAGAAGGAAAGTAAGAGAAATGGAATAAAACCTACAAAAATTACTAAATTACCCTAAAAAATAGAAGAAAACATATGCAGTATTAAACCATTTAAGTTAATCTCTTATTTTGGTTCTTTTCAATTCCTTCCATTTTCAAATCTCACCTTTTGCAAGAAAATAGTTGAAAAAGTTTCTTCTCATCAAAATAGTTGTAGAGCCTACTAAAATTACTAAAATACCCTAAAAAATAGTTGGGATCAAAATTTTTGAATGCATTGAAAATGAGAAATAGAAAGACAAAGCATTGATGATTCTATTGGCATTAGATATCTTTAATAAAAAGAAATCTAATGACGAAGTTTATAATTTTTTTTTTTTAATTTATAATCTTTTTTGTATTATGTTAGATGAATAATAAGTATTATTAGACGGCTATCTTGATTTGTGTCTAGTAGGCACTTCCCATATATATAGAAACCTAAAGATCATATAAAACAGCACAATTAATTAGAGTAAGATGATTGGTTGATAATTTTTATAAGATATTAAAATTATATCAATATTAAAAGTTATTTTGACATGGTGGTTGAATGCATCTAAAATGAGAAATAATAGGCAAGGCATCTATCATTTCTAATTGCTACTGGATTAATCATTCAAATGGATTGAAAGTCATGCATTAAATGCATCGAAAACTTTATCATAGACCACAAACGTGGTTTTCTTGACGTTCATATCAAAACGGATGCAATGTAATTGAATAATTAGCATTTTGTTGTAATACCCATTTCAGTCGAAACGGATATGCCGGAAATAATTGACATGTGTAAGAACTTAATTTATATAGACATGAGCAGGGACAAACTTGAGCAAGAGACTGTATGGATCAACTGGATCATGGGTCTGGTCTTGGACGGTTTAGAACCAGTAAATGATCAAGTCATCCATTGGTTTAGGAGGCAAGACCAAGTAACATTAGCTCCTTTATTTTTGTATGGAATAATATAGGATGGAATATTTTATTTTATTTTATCTCCACTATATCGGGAGGAGTAAATCGAACCTGAGGCCTTTCATATAAGAGATCAAGAGAAATGCCATTAAACTATAAGATTATTGATGGATGAGATATTTTACTTGAAGAGATAACTTTTGTTTTATTTTATTTTTTCTCTTTGCACTTCCAATTCAATGTTATTGTTTTCTTTTTCATTTATTATTTCAGTATCTATATTCTTATTTTTTTAAAATTAATATCTATTTTTTATGGTATTTATTATTGTTGAGAGTAGCAAACAACTAATGTAATCTATATATTCGAAACTTAAAATATGAACTCCAAATTTTAAGAACATAAATTCCAAAACGAACAATAAAAATATTTTTACTACCTTTTAGTTTTTTTCCCCCCAGGTCATTCCATATCAAATTGAAATTCCACGTCAAAAAATTAATAACCGAATGTTCTTCAGAATCTTCGATCTATACGGCCAAACTCGGCAGATGGATGAACCTCAAAAAAAAAAAAAAAAAATAGTAGTAAAACTGCAAGTAAACCAAGCTACTTATAAGTTATTCGAGCTCAATTCGCTTGAGGCTTGATTTGATTCAAGTTCAATCAGTAAATAAGTCAAACTCGAAAATAAAACCATTTGTCTAATCAAGTTGAGCTCCAAGTTTAATTTAGACTTGCAAATCGATCCGTAAATAAACTTGTTTAGGTTCTTAAAGAGGCTGGCGAGTAGGTTAAAAAGCTCATGAAAATTTTGTTAAAAGATTTGTAAGTTTTATATTTATAATGTATTAATATATAATTAAAACAATATAAACTAATTTCTATTTAATATAATATAATACGTTTTAACAATTCTTATATACTATTTATAGTTTCAAAAAAAAAAATGTAAAACTGATCATTTAAACAAGTCAAACTCAAGCTTAAATTTTATACTTAATTAAAGTTCTCAGCTTGAGCTTGGTTTATAAACTATCTTGGACTCAAAGAGCTAGGCTTGAATTTTAGCTCGATGATTTTTAAACGAGCAGAGTCTAGCCTAAATTCCGAAGTATGGATTTTAAGAACATAAATTCTAAAACACTCAATAAAAATATTTACTACATATTTGTTTTCAGATTATTCCATATCAAATTAAATTCTTTGTCAAAATATAACAATCCAATGATCTCCAAAATTTTGGGTCTGCACAACCAGAGGCGGCAGACGAGGGAACCTCAAGTAATTATCTGTTTGGATGGTTTATTTTTATCTGTATTTGTATATTTTTTAAAATAATATGCATAAAAACCGATTTGCATCTGTATCTGTATCTGTATGTTTTTTAAAATAATATGTATAAATATGTTCGATTTGAATCTATATTTTATCTATATTTGATCTATTTGATTTTTTATGAGAACTGTTAATTTTTTTTTTGTCTATATCTATTTTTTGATAAATAATTTATAAAAAAAATTAAAAAAATCTATATTTACCGAAGAAATCCAAACAAACAAACCCATTATTAGGACAAGCCGCGAAGTAATAAGAAGTAGGACCCTATCAACTATTCAACGCACGTCCCTCCGCACTATTACATCTTGCGCCCGGAAAGTATTTTGTCTATTATTATAAAGAGATTAAATGTCCTTTTTTCAGTCCGCTTCTTTTTTTTTTTTTTAATATTGTAATTACAATATTAACTCTTTAGTTGTTTATTAATTTATTTAGTGATATTTTTTATGATTAACAAAGTTTGAATTTTAAAATTTTAAAGAAACTC
Organism: Combretum micranthum; assembly: GCA_024138025.1. Lineage (NCBI taxonomy): Eukaryota > Viridiplantae > Streptophyta > Magnoliopsida > Myrtales > Combretaceae > Combretum > Combretum micranthum. Next base: position 348,012 of record JAMXBD010000264.1, read on the forward strand.
TCAAACTACCTAACATTACTTGTTACATGTCCATACTATTTATCTTCCTCCAATTTTTCTAGATTTTTTTTCCATATTAATTCCTAAATTTGCAACTTAAAACTTATAAGTGATGGTAATAAATATTGTGTTTTTAATATTTTAATTATTTTATATATTTAGGTATTTGTATTATAAGTATATTGCATTCTAATCAATTTTATTAATCATTTTACATACAATTATATTTACACCCACAACATGATCATATCATCTGCTAGTGTGTGTTTGTATATATATATTATCAATAATAACATGCCACGTATTGGTTTGATAGGATATAGGGTATAGGATGTATATAAAGTGACATAGGGTAGATTACAAATACAAATTTTAGTATTCTGTAACTTACAGAGTAGGATACAGGTAAGAGATTCCATACCCTACACATTCTTTACCCATTAATCCTTAGTTTAAATAGGCTATCTATTATTTGGTTGAATTATTTTGACAAATAAAAGTTGGATAGCTAAAAGTATGTATGATAAGGTCACACTTGGCACCTCAACTTTGTGAATATGTGCAATTAATTATTTAGAACTTAAAAATATTAATTTACTACCTATAAAATTTTGAGTTTATTTATAGTAAATGTACCAAATGGACATTATTAAATTTCAAGTAATAATTACATAAATTGATAAAACTCGGGTATTAAATGTGACAGTTACCCTATACAAGTTGCTTGCATGTATAATTGTATAATCATGACATGTAATCATAATTGTATGATCGTATTTTATTATTTATAATTACAAATCTATTTCTTATATTATATTAATGGCAAAATAATTATCAATTTTCATATTAAAATGATACGCTATACATACTAAATATTATATATTTAAGCTATCATATTCTTATATCAATATATGACACGTTATTTACGTTTATATATATTATTATTGTTCCAATAAGTTTATATTATAATTAATATAATAATTATATAATTATACTTTTATCACTACATTCTATTAATTATATTATTCTATAAATAACAAAGTGTTATCATCTTCCAATGGCTTAACCATTTCATGCCCAGGAAAAGATTTCAACACAACCCTAGCTTCATTGATTAAATTCTACTAGCAACGTTAAAAGAGAAGTCGGGAATGCAGGTTTCCTATCTAAAAAGAGAAAAAATAAATAAATAAATAAAGCAAAAAATAAAATAAAAAGGTACAAAGGACTATCCTATTTTCCTTCACCTTCTTGGTCTACTATATTAAGAACTATTCTTCCAAAATCAAAAGTTCAAAGCTGAGCAAGAAGTCAAAGTTTATTTGAATTTCCCATGTAATTAAGAATAATAGAATATCTCAAGAGAAATAAGAAACCCATGACATCAAATAGGTGATTTCATCATATTCATATCACTAATTCTACCTTAGGAAGTAAAAGAAAACACTAGATACAACTCCAAAACTCCCTTGACGTCGCAGCACTTGGAAACATATCCAATACTGCTGCCGCTGATTTGGAAAAGCATACTCCAACATTTCGTCCAAAGCCACATATAAGGTAATTCTGTAATTTATAAGGTTATTATCTATCATAATCATGCAAATAATATCGGGTAAAATTGGTATTGAAATGATTGAATGAGTAAGCTCCTAGCTGAAGGGGCACCGAAGCTTTACAGGAAATTCATGTTTTATATTGATGCTTGGTTTGTCAATGTGTTACACTACGACCAAACAAGTTCATCCTAATACAATCTAAGTGGCTATCATAATGGGCATGCTGATGGTTAAATTAACTATCGTAATATCGTTAAATTTGGGATTATATTGCTGCTCGGGTTTGGCAGAACAAGAAGGAAAAAAAGAAAAAAGAAAAAAGAAATGTGTAGACATATATATGCTTTAATGTTTCATTAGTGCCTATCTTCTATTTAAGGCATAATTAGTGAAAATACATAAGTATGCTGTTAATGATAGGAGAGATTTTAGAATGTGTAGGTGACGTTACTCCATAACATGGACAGGATCAGATTTTTACCTAGGTAGAGAAATAGAAAAATTATTACTTAATGAAGGCTAAGGATTTTGGCCAGGAGGATAAAAGAATGTAACGCTCTAAAAATTTATAAGGCAATTACCGTCACGTATAATTCTTTAAGTATTATATGCATAGGCCTTCTTGAATGATATGTTTATTGTGAACATTGCTACTCAATTTTAACTTTCTAAAATCGTATAATTAAATTTTCTAATAGATGGATTTCGCAGCAGTGAAACAACTTTGAAAAACAACCTTATAGAAACATTTCATTCTTCCACTCATGCAAGTGGAATCACTTTCACTTAAACAAAGCTTTGAAAAATTATTATAAAACACATGGGCTTCACAAGGCCCTTAAAATAAAATACAACTTCAGAAAAGATAAATCTAGCTTTTTAAACAAAACAGAACAAAACAAAATAAAATACATCCATGGTCTTTACCCACATCACTTCTCTTCTTATAACCTTTAGAATCGCCTAAATCCCAAGTCAAACACTTCCATCACCCAAATCATCATAATCATCATCTTCATCAATACCACTATCGTCAACATCATCACTATCACATCACGTTCATCTTCATCAATACAACACTTCGAAAGAGAATAACAACAACAATAATGAATCGAAGCCCAATACACAGTAACATATTCACATACGAAGTGGCACACGAGCTTAACTAAATGTAATGCATGAACTAATAAATTATTATCTTTCATTATAGTAAATAAAAAAACATAGGGCACTCACACTCCAGAACAATCTTAGGAACCTGGGGGTCTTAAGTAACAGCAGCTACTCAAGAGGTTGATATAGGCAATCCGGATACCCATATCTCTTATACCCATCAGAGTAAAAGAAAATAGCCTCATATAGGATTCATAGCTGTTACACATATTCTACCCATCTCAGTCCATAACATTAGTTAGTTCAACCGGTCCCATAAACATAAACTAGAACATGTTACTTCATTTCGAGCCTAACTAGACGTTATGCCGATACTATTTGCCCCGTCAGTTGCCCGCTAAGCCACTTATAAATCGCCATTGCATCATGATAGGGGTGGCCTCGACACCTAACTACCGTATCCCTTGGGACAAGGTCACCACTCCCCAGACCGGATTCAACGACACAAACACAACCAATACTCATCAATTATTAAGCCGAGTTTAAGTTTTAATCCATTTATAATGCCTATCCTAGCATATAATACTCAAGTCACTACGTATCTTATATATGTATAATCCAAATAGATACAGATGGCATATCAGAATATATTTTAGAAGATAAATAAGATATCCATATCTATAAATTCAAGAATTAAACTCATATAAGAAATTAGATTAATTATCTATTTATATCAAATTCATTTTAAAAACCTATTTGATCATATACTAATTAGAAACCCTACCATGGCTAAGAATATCACCCTGCCAAAATATGAACAGTTTTCCATTGTCTGTCAAAGTATTTCTTTTTACTATGATTATGGTCTTTATTATAAAAATATCCATATTCAAATCAAACAAACATCTAAAACAACATATTCACCATATTATTTATTGTTTATCCTGACTCATTGGCTTAAGGCAATTTTTAACTTTTAACTCATTTTAACTTAATCCTAGCTAAATTGATTAGAATTAATCATTTAATTCAATTACTAAGCCAAGATGATTAAACTTAATCAATTTAATTCATTTTAGGTTGTCAAAGTCTTTTTAGTCAAATTAGACTTAGATTGATCAACTAAGTTCATTCTATACTTAACTAGACGCATTTGATTTTCAAACACAAGTTATTAGCTTTATTTGGATATGTAATGGTGGGAAACAAACAAAATTTAGGCATTGACATTCTTATAATTTGTAAAAACTTAAAACATAAAAGTTGTGGTCTCTTTTTAAGCTTTCTGTAGCATTTTGAATTACTTCAATCTAAGTTCGAATGAAAAAGTTATTATCCAAATTGTATTGCAACTAGAGAGAAGCACGAGAAGATACATTACCCAGTGTTCTAGCCATGTTATTTTGGAAAAACTTGTGTTCTTTGAGTTTTTGAGGTCAGAGAGAAGCATGAGTAGATAGGGAAGGTTGTGTACTGGTTGTGCTTCTTCTTGGGTAAGTTAAAAACATGTGCTTTCAAGCAACAATAAGGAGCACGACTCAATATGAGGTCCTGTGTTTATCCTGTGCTCTTTGCCCTGTCTTCGTTTTAAAAACTTTACTTGTTTTATCATTTATTTTACATCATTTTTCATCATCTAACACCTTGTACTCCACATATAAACCAAGAATCATCATCTGTAACATCTATATTCATGTTTTTACTTCATATTCCATCAAAAACCACTCCGCAAACGTCTAATCTACATGTACACATAACACAACCTAAATCCTAACTTATATGCTCATATATTTATTATTCACCAACTTCAGCACAAATTCTACATATAACTAACATCAATCCATCATACATACTTATAAACAACAATAAAAACAAAGTAAGACAATTATGCTTAACTTTTGGCAAAAACACGAAATTGAATCTTCTTTTCTTATTGTTAGAGCTTCCTTTAATATGACTTCCACTTCCTATCTCATCTTCTAGCTTTGATTCCTTGATTAATCTTGAATTAGATTGAGATTTAAGGGTTGGAATTTAAAGAAGCAAAAGAGATAAGAAGAAGGAGAGAAGAAGAAAGAAAAGAAAAACGAGAAAGAAAGAGGAGAGAAATAGAGTAGAAAATAAAAGAAAAAAAATAAGAGAGAGAGAGAGAGAAGATAAGGATAAGAAAAAGAAAAAGGAATTATAGATATTTTAGAATAGGGCATTGAATTTAATCCTTTCTAATAATTATCTTTAGTTAGAAAAATAATTAGAAAATAATTTGAGGATATATATATATTAAGAGTTTATAACTTGATATAAAAACACAATTCAAAAATTAATTTATGAAAATTAGATATTTAATTAGGGTTCGGATTTAAAACTAATATTTCTAAACAAGTAATTGATTTCAAAAATTAATAAGATTTTACAAAATAAAAGTTAATTGAAGTTTGAGGGTTTTTTAAAGAATTTATCGAGCATTTAAAATTGATTGTTTAGGGGTTTAGAGATAAGAAACAAAGAGGGATGTAGATTAAATTAATAATTAAGAAAAAATTAGAGAATTTGATTTATAAAACTGATAATTAAAGAAAATAAACATTTTGAAAAGAATATTTAAAATCTCAATTTAATCTATTTACTAATTTAATAAAACACATTATCTAATCATGTTTTATTATTTATTTCTTTTATTATTTAAACTATCTAAACTATAATCACAATTAATTATCTATCATATTATTCAATTAAACTATTTCTACTTGAACTAGGTGAGGGTTTAGGGTATTTTAAAAAAGAAAAATAAATCTAAGTTGATATTAATCCTATGGTTATATTAGGAAATAATGATTGAAGTGATTTAAATCTAAGTAGAAATTGATGATTATTGTTTTTGAGTTTATGGAAAAGAAGAGAACCTTTGATTACTTTGATGATAGAAAAGGAAAGTCTAAATTCTGTCTTGTTTATTATTTTTTCATAAAAAGAATACCAGCATCAAATAAGAACTCATAATCTAGAATAAAAGCTCAATAATAAATAAGTGCAAAGTGAAGACAAAACATTTTTGTTTTCAAACGAGAAATTTATTAGTAATGACTTATTTTATTGTGCTCGAGTTTGATATTAAGTTTAAAATGATATTATATATATTCCATGAAACAATGTACACACAAGCTTGAATCAAATAATTTGTGGAAACAACAAATGATAATTTATACGACAGGCATGATGAACTGCAAAATTCTAGAAGACCATGAATTCCACAAGGTAGCCTCCAACGAAACTAAATATATATTTTCCAAACGAAGGAGAGCAATTTGAGAACATTATACTACATATCTATAAGATTTTATGGAAAAAATGTAGCATGTAGGGAATGTGAGTGAATTAATTAAAGGCCATGGTAATTCTCTTATACTCAAATTTCAAATAAAGAATACAGTTGATGGTTGATATTAAATTATTTTTCTATAGAATGTAATGGTTAGGATGTCCTCTTTCAAAAAGATAGAGTTCTTCCTTCCGGAATGAATAAACATATTATGGAAACTACACCTATCTAACTTCTATAAAGCATTAAGAGAGAGTTTAAAGAATGTTTCTAAGTTCTAATGATGCCTAATAAAATAATTGTTAATTAACTATAATACAGTAGTCGCGATAAGAAATTATAGCAATCGATTTGAATCCTTTTGGAATAAAGGACTATAAGCAGATGTTAAAGAAAAGGAAGGAAATTTTACAAAAAAAAAAAAAAAAGAAAGAAGGAGAAAGGAAAAGAAAAGAGAAATGACCAAATAATGATGTAGCTGATTCAAATCATAAGCTTAGATAATTATATTAATTAATTAATGCTGTGTATATGTTATAATAATAGTTTCACTAGATAATTTAAAACTTAATTGCAATAAGAAATACGGCAACATGGCATGGTAAAGAATAAAAGTCATAATAAATACAATAGTTATTAGATTATTTATATTAAGTGTGCGCTCAACCATCAATAATTTCAATTGCTCAATAGTAGTTATTTTAATTAGGCATCGGATTATATGGGGATCATACTATTCCCAATTTAATTAGCATGAAAAGATCCTGAAAGAAAAGAGAAATTTTGATAACATTGATAAAAGAAATAATTATAGATAAGATGTTAAATTATCAATATAACTGTTTCGGTTACTAATATGCTGAGTATTAATAAGGAATATAAACAATAAGCAACTAGAAAGTAATAGTAATGATAAGTATTCGCCTAAGCAAAGAAGAGGATTATACCCTATACGAATAGGTATTTTAAGGAGGAAATTCAATACTAATGTGGTATATCTAAAAAGTAAATTTAATGTACTGATAAAATGTGTGTATATGTGTGTGTCTATATATGTGGCACTAATTAGAATGGAAACTGCTTGTAAGGAATAATTAAATGTTTGAACCCTATTAGCATGTATAATAACTCAACATTGTATTATAAATGTAAAATCAATATGTTGTAACACTAAACATTAAATGAGAATATTATTACAAAAATGCATATGTGTGTATAAGTAAAACACTCAGCAAACGGTTTGTGAAAATACGTGATATAAAATTTGTTTATTTAAATAAGGACTGTTGAACATAATTCTACAAATTTATGCATCATACTAAAATATAATAATCTGAGAAAATAACCCACAAATTAATTCACAAGTATATAGTGTTGAGTTATATCTATAATTTATTCTCGGTTTTGATAAAATAACAAACGCCTAAATAAATGAAACATGCCAAATAAGATAATAGAGAAATATAAAATAAACTCGATATATTTAAGTAACTTAATATGATATTCATCATATTTGTGATTTAAAATATTATTGTCCAAACACATAGAAGAGTAGGGTACTTTTTTAATAAAGTTATAATAATTTCTTGTGTTTCAGGGGACTATTTGGCATGGTATATGTTATTGGGGGATGAAATAGGATTTGGCTGAATAAGAAGACTAATGCATCTAGTATAAGTGAATCACAAATAAAGAATTCCTTTGGAAACAAACATAAGTTCTATTGAATATATATATAAACCTTAAACTAATATTAACTTGTCTTCCATTAAATGAATTTCACAATGACAACCTACAGTTTCAAATCTTACAAGTAATAAGAAAACTAAATGAAAACACTAAAATTTTAAAATCTGTAAATGAAGTCTAAATGAATACTTCTATATGGAATTACTTAGCAACCTTCGTATTCTACTAATGATATATAGGTGATCTAAGTAAACAACATAGCCTTTATTAAAGACCTATTGTACTTGAGTGAATGCCATGACTAGGTAAGAATCTTTATGATCTTCCACATTGTTCTCTTAGCTACACATCTAATATATATTGGGAAGTTATTTGTACAAGGGGCTAGAGAATATAATACATGTGCCTAGTAGTTTTTGGTGATGCTAAAATACTATATGTAAAGTGATAATTTCCCTACTTGTAAGATATTATGTGTTGTAGTATGAAACTACTGATCATGTATGGAAACTCAATAATCGCCTCTATAATTGGATTAATAGTTATTCAATCACATTAATGAATAAGTCATGCGTTGCATAGTTGCATTCCTTGCATTTTTATAGGTCACCATTGCTATGTGATAGCTATTTTAGGCTCATAGGGAGGGATTTTTTATATGTATGGCACAGGCCTAAAAAATTGATTGCTTGCAAGGCATATATGTACCTCTCTATGTGACAATCACCATGCCTAATGGAAACTAAGTGGAATGTTATCCATTGAGTGGGAACTAGGAAGTGGTTATTGCTTACGACGATGCTGTTTGTGAAACTAAGCTTCAAGTTTTTTTTTTTTTTTCTTTTGGAAAAGTTAAGAAATATAAATGACTTTAATCATGAAGGATCCCTTTATTCTCTATTAAAATCCTAGACCTTAGTTCATTAGCCACTAGTGACATAAGATTGTTCTCAAAACCCTAGTATCGAAGGGCGTCATTTGTGCATACTTGGATTCTAGACAGCTAGGTATGCTTATTATAGTTCATATGTTTTGTTGTTACAGGTGCTGATTCCGCCAGTAGAGACAATGAGCTATAAACACAAAAACCGATTAGTGATGCGTTGAGGGGTTGTTCGGTGCATCAGATTCTAAGTTAGTCATGAGTGCTAATGATGTGCCCTAGGCTATATAGATTCTATGTCATTTGAATGTTTATTATCATTGTAATATATATGTCATTTTCTTTATCAAAATTGTTATTGGCCTTTTTGCTTTGATAAAGTATTATTCCTTGAATAAATTGGTTATTCTTATGTCATTAAAGTATGTGACTTTAATAGTAAAACCATAAGGTGAGAAATAACTTTATTCTAAATTATCCATAGTCGTTCATTATATGGAATAATAATGAATTAAGATAGTAGTTGGCTGGATGATGATCATGTTTTACTGATCATGGATATGAGATATCAATTCAGCACATGAATACATGTAAGAGTACTTTGTATTGGATTGACCAAATATGAGAATACTATATGAATCAATGCAATAAGTATTTCTCATTAACAGTGTTGTTTTAGTCTTTAGACCTGAAGTCACCATAGATTCCAACATGAAGAATATTGTGTTTTGACTCAATCAAACGTTATCTTTAACCGGATAATTATAAAGGTTGAGATTGGGCATAATATAAATCATGTAGAGGAAGTTGAGTGATTAAGATGGGATTTGTTCCTCTCATTAATTTGAGAGAGATGTCTTTTGAGCCTCTTGATGAGTAAGATGAGAAATGCATGGTCATGCTCGAATGAATTGATAAAGAGTTATCAATATCATTTATACAAGTCAGTCATACTCTAGAATCAATAAATATGTGATTAAACAAGATAAGAGTGTATTGATCCAACCTTATGTAATCATAAGATATCGTGTAACAAAAGGACTAAGTGACCGATTGTTAATAAGGAAAATCGGATTATCGATCTTCACTTAATTTGGGTAGGCATAATGTCTTGGTAGAGACCAATTATGTCTTATAGGTAAAAGGTGTTTAGGGCTGCTACCAACATTAAGTAAACCTACATGGTCACACACAAAGAATGAATTAATTGGATCATGAGTTATTATAGATAATTATATTGGGAATTAACTAAGCATTTATTAATCTTAATTGGATTAATATTAATAAATATTCAATTGGCGAATTAAATTTGTCATTTAAAGGTCAACATGAAAACCCTAATATGATTGGCGGTAAAATCGTCCGTGATGATTTTATCTTATAAATAGGAGGTGATGGTCACCTCTAGCGTTATAGACGCTTGCCATCATATTAGAAATTATAGAGAAACTCTGCAACCTAAAAAGAGAGAAACCCTTTTGAGAGAGATTCCAAAATTAGGAATTGTTCCTACATGCTAGTACACATACAAAGATCCAATTGGAAATTCATTCATGTGGATACAGTAGAGGGTGTTTGAGTTTGCAACATCTTAGATCCGAATTTCCATAAGTGAAAGCATCAAAAAAGGTAATTCTATCCGTTGTAATTTGATTGAATCGCATGGATCCGCTATTGGGATTTATGATTCTTATTTTTATGAAAAAAAAATATATTTCCGCTGCGTTTTGATCCCTAAATTCCCAACAATGGGTTACCTCTCTTAAGAATTCAAAAGGGAGTTATGAGTACTGAATGTTTATACTTGCCTTACCAGGTTAAAGGAAAAGGCTATTTATGGTTGAGGTTATACTGAAATGGGGCTCACATAATAGTTTTTATTAGTGTGGTGCCCTAGATCGATAGCTGACCTAGTCCCAAGGAGAAGGAACCATCCTTGATCCAAGGAGAAGAGATGGTGGGGTATGGAGTGTGGTTAGACTAGAGATATTCCTCTATCCCCATTGTGGGATAAAGAGCATGTTAGGAGAAAGTAGCTCATTAGAGAGCTCACGACATATCAGGAGACAAAGAGAGACTTGTCATGGAGTCATGTGGTATGTCACCTTAAGCCATTTAAGAGTCATGATATGATACGAGAAGGACATCAGCTTTTGCCAAACTGAGGTCCTTAGGGAGCTAAAGTCGAGATCGAGGTCTAGTCTGGGTAGATTCTTAGCGGAACAGTTAAGCCTGTAGGCTCCTAAATTCTATATGGGCCCTTTGGCCATGCAAGATTGTAATGGGATGACTGATTACCATCAACATGTTTGATTATAGCATCGCATATGTTTGCTTAATAAAACTTGTGTAGATTTGCTTAACATGTGATTGTAAGAGATAATTCACTAAGCCATGGTTTTGCTCACAGACTTTAGTTCTTTTGTAGGATTAAGGCACATAAGAAAGAAGCTAGGAAATGAATGAAGAGTGCTTCTCATTTAGATTCCTTGAAGGAGGATAGGTTATTTGTATGATAGACACAAAACATGATTCAGATGAATTAAAATTTTAGTTGAAGCTTAGTTCTATGTATGATTAAACACTGACTTCACTATTTAGCAAAGGATACCGATTCTCTATAGTTCTTGTGAACTATGAGGTACTCGTTCCATAGAAATATTTAGATGAATAGATTTATTATATTTTTTATGGCTAAGTGAGAACAATAGGTAATTAGGTAGAATCTTGCAACCTCTAACTTACAAGAAAGTTCTCATATTTTGGGTGCACACGTCATATGGTGATTTTAGAAAATCTTATTAGTCCTCCTATTAGGGTCATGACACACTAGATGTTAGCTTAGGTATCCACTAGCCAGGCTTACCCTCAACCCGTCAACTGTCTAGCAATTATTTGTTCAGAGCCATACCGGCAACACAACATAATTTATCCAACTTAGATAAATCGACTACTCAATTACTTCATTACAAGAAGCTTTCATGAAAATTGAGCACTTCTATGATAGTTGCTTCACTTCTTAAGTTCGATGGTGAGATGTCATTATTCATATAAAACAAACGGTCATGACCTTATTGAGCCCACTCATATGCTTACTTTCTTTATCACCATCATCAAATAGAGTAGAGGGGAAAGTGTTAATAAGTTATTTTGGACATAGGCCTTATAGGCCCTTACATCATTTTATACCTTTGGTCGAGTTACTCTAGGCTCGACCTTGATTTAAAGCCTTAAGATGGCTTTGCAGAGTTAACAAATTAACCTATTAGTAATATTTGGTCATCCTTTGTACATTAAACAAACTATCCAGATGTCTTTAGAATTAGTCCAACCTAACTGACAAAGCCAACATCATTAGGCAACTAACTGTCTTCACTTACACGCAAAAATCTCAAAGATTACCTTAATGGAGATATTTCTTCATAATATATTAGGATACACTTATAAAATATATTGGGATACATTCCCAATTAATGGTGATTTACCTTCCAATTTGATCATTGCTCTATACTATAAATAGGTATCATCATCTACTATTATCTAGTGTAATCATCTATACACACTTGATAACATTATAACTCTATCAAATTTTTCTCTCACAATGCCACTACCTCTATTTGTTTTATAGGCCTAGCTTCATTAAGGCACAAGTTTTCTCATAGTCTACTGGTAGATCTAAGATACAACACATATAATATAGTATTTATTCATTATTCATCTAACTATCTATATATAAAGATATAGAATTTAAATTCTTACATTTATCTTACTTCTTAACTTTACAAATATACATAAACTCCTCATGAGATGTTTAGTTTAGCTCTACTTGAGCTTGACTTAAAAACAAGTCAAGCTTGAACTCGATAAATTCCGTTATTTAAATGAGCAAATATTGAGATTGTAATTTAAATGCAATAAAATTTGGTATAGCTTAAACTCAATAAATTTTTCAATGCAGATTGTTTTTTTTTTTTAAGTTTGGTTCAACTTGGCTTAGTTTCACTTGTTGTTTCTATCTTAACTAGATTATTTTAAATGTAGGTAAGTCTGCTCATCTTCCAAGAAGTATTTCTTAAATAGGGAGTTTGTGAATCTAATTTATTTACGATATAAAAACTACAGTAGCAACGTGCAATTTTGCTTCAGTATGTCATATCCATGATTTTCTTAAGAAATTGCAAAATAGACATGCAATTTATAATTACATCTTGTACATATACAATTTTTAATATAAAAACACTCGGCTATTTTCTTCCTCACAAAACATTCTCTCTCTAGCTCTCAAAGTGCACAAGTGAGATCTATGATGAAACTTGCAAACCCATTCACCCATACTTTTTTTAGACAAATTTAAGCATTATGAAGTAAACTCACATGTTTTACTTAATGTTTGGTAGGTAATTTTGCCTCTATTTGTAATATTTTTATCTTTCTCTCTCAATTTTTAAATCGAATGTGAAACCCTAAATTGTTGTCTTGTTTTAAAAATAATAATAATAATTGCACCATTGTGCTTGTGATCACTACAAATGAGTAACAATAAAGCCAAAAGTTTAAGTTACAATTTATAGGCATGTTGCATTGTGAATTCTTTTGAAAGAAAAAGGAAAAAGAAAAGACGAAGCAAACTTACTTATTTCTTCTCCTCTCTTTCAAGCATTAGTCTCATCCATGACTTTGTGAATGCTAAATGTCTCAAAAATATCTAAATTAACACTTTGAGTTTAACTAACATTTTCCTTTTTAGACACACAATGATAGATATTAAAAGAATATGTTCTGATGATTTTTTTTGTCCCAATATCTTTTATTTTTCCACTAAGCTCATCATTTCTCTTAAAATTGATACTCTTGGGATTTTTTTTCTCTTTCAATCGAAGCATGCTCTCTTGCCATATAAGTTTATGGCATAATATAACCCACGCAAAGGATGCATCTTTTCTTCTTAAGAAAAACTTCCTGCGCACTTAACAAAGTAATTAGATTTCTTTACTTGTTTTGTTATCATCAAAACTTAATTCTTAGAGAATTAACAATAGCATTTGAGATGTGACAAAGCTGATATGGACAAAAAAGAGCTGTTAGAGTGCATCTAATGCTTGGCAAGTTATAGACATGTATCTAACGGGCTTTTGAATTTCAAAGGCTATTTATATGCAAAGCCTAGAAGACCAACAGGGGGAACAAAGTGCCAAATTATTTTATGAGCTCATTAACTGCAATCAAACAAATTCTTTTTCTTGTTGTCTTGTACATAATATTTGCAAATATTAAGAGATAGAAAAATACTCTAGTGCTTAGTTCTTTTTATTGCTATTTATACAAAAACACTTAGAGAGAGAGAGGAAATATTTCTTATTTTCTCTATGCGTAATATTACTCATCTTGAGCTAACTGCTCGAAATTAATATAGTATTGGTGAAGACCTTGAAAAAGGCAATTTGGTGGACCATGGAGAGTAGGCAAAAAGTCAAACTCCACATTAAATATTTGTCATACTTCTTCTCTTTATATCTTTTGTATTTATTATCTTTTTATTCGCTGTAAATTTATTAAATTTTTTATTCTACTACTTTAATTTTCCAAATTTTTTAAAATTGAAGTTTTAGGCAAAATACTCAATTCACCTCCTCTTGAGTATTCCTAGTGTATATTTTCACACTTGTACATTTACAAATAATGAATCTCAAAATGTTCCTTCAATGTATAAAATATCACATATATATAAGCTTCAAGATGTCAAATGCCCATTGGTAAGGATCTCCAAAAAACCTTATAATTAATGTGGTAACAACTAGTTTTAGCCGTACCGACTCATTAGTGCATAAAAATTGTGCATATACTCCTCATATCGACAAGCTGGTGGGGGACCAAAGTAGGAGAGAAAGGTGGACGGGCTAAACCCTCCATTGAGTGTGTGACAAATAAGATTGTAGGACCACATATAGTACTATATATGGGATAGCAAAGATCCAACAATCTTGTTTGGCACATCCTCAATTGAGGTTGTAGCTAAATTTAGATCGTCCTTCAACTACCCATCTATTGTTCCCAAGGTAAAAACCATTAAAATCCACAAAATTGTGAAATTTCGGAACTTATGCACTGGCTCTTCAATATGCCCCTTGCAAGCATAAACACAACCGAACCACACAATAATTGTTTGAATGTTGTCGACACCCTACTTCAACAACCCCAAATCACTCCCCCCCCCCCCCCCCCCCCCCCCCCCCCCCCCCCCCACACACACACACACACACACACAAATATATATATATATATATATATATATATATATAAAAGTAGGAAAACATCAAAAATATTAAAAAAAAATAAAAAATAGTAGAAAAATATAATAAAAATTAAAAATTATTAAAAAATACAAAAAATATTAGGCTTATATAGAAATAAAAAAACCTTTTGAATAAAAATAGTTTCTAAAATTAGAAAGATAAAAAAAAAAGATTAAGAAGAAAGGAAAATATAAATAAAATTTCGTTTTGGGCTTGTTGTAGATATATTGGTTTCTTAATAGGCTAGGCTGCTCTTATATATGCTATTGGACAAATAACCCACTGCCAATTCAACCCATTTTTGTTAAGGTAATACTGGGCCTAGTCTTCATTTGTCAAATATATTTTAAGTTGGTAATTAAATAAAAAACCAAGCACAGCCCAATTGGTTGTGGCACGTGCACTTCTAGTGAAACGAAAAGTTGAATAAAAACCATAACGAACTACATGGACCTAATTTCATCTAGCGGATACATAGGCACCTAACGGGAGGTCACGACAATAAAAAATTCTTAGGTATTTTTCAAAACAAAAACAAAATCATGTTTAAATGTGTAAATTCTTTTTCAAAAAAAGACTACAAAAAACTAAAAAATTCAAAATTAATTTTTTTATGACTTTTTGGCCCATTTATTCAAGATTTATAAAGTCCATTTAAAGCCTATATAATCGTTTAGATTTTAAAATAACATTCTCCGAACTCAACAATCTTTGATTTTTCACGTGGACCAATAGTCGAACCAAAATCAAACTACCCATTTGGTTTTTAATGCACATTTTTTTCGATTTTAGATGGTAATGACTCTAAATCAAACTAGTTTTCAAAAACCAGGCTTTTTATAAAACCCTATTGATTTCTTGTCGAGTTTTCATGTCAAACGGACCAGGTTTGATATGGATCGAAACCTTTAGGAGAATAGGAGCAAAATTCAGGCTTAACAGCTTGGCAACTTTGTTAAGGACACTTAATGGGGTCATCTAAGCTTAATGGGCTTAAGAAATTTTGAAATTTTGTAAATATAGGCCTTTCTTAATCTATCCTCGTGAATATTTCTAACTTAGTTGTCTTGTAAATACTTTCTAACTTAGTTGTTTCCTAGTGTTTTGTAGGAAAATATTGAAGATAGATATAGTTTAGAATTTTTTTTTTTTTTTTGGAGGGGGAATGTTATGATTTGAGCTTTAATTTATTTATATATCTATTTAAATGGGCTAAACCTGGGCCCATTAGAAACTAAGAAAGAGAGTCATTGTGTAGCTTATGGGCTCATATGGTTTTACCATTACTCGATGATGATTAGGCTCCTCCAGTCCTGTTTTGATATAGCCTATGACATGTTCCAATTAGGGACAGTGAGCCCATATTACGGGGTACCTTAGAACCCATTTATTTTTGCAATTTATTTATTTATTTTTCTTTTTTTGTAATGGAACTAAAAAATAAAAAACAAAAAAAAAATTGTTATTAATCGGTCCATTTATGTGTTGTAATTTGTAAATACAGTTTGTAACTAAGTCTTGAAAAAGGTTGTAATTATTGTTTTCTTTTTGTAATGAATCATGGAAAGTTAAGGAAGCAACTCTCAACCGGCTAAAATCCCTATGGTTCATCTAGATGCACATTCACTGCTTGTTATTGTTCTAGAAAAGTGGTTCAACAATTTTAGTTAGCAACATCGGGATTTCCTTATCAGAAAAATCAACGTAATCATGTCCCTAATGGAAGTCCAATTGAATTGGAAGCTACTTCGGTCCTAATTCATTTCTAGAACCTAGATGTCAGTGTGTTTGAGCCCAATTCCCACATGTTGGCCCTTACATTAGAGGAGTAAACCTAACTCTTATAGACTATCTGTAAACCTTTGAATTTTTTATAACTCTTAGAGAATAATTCTAGAGCTAAAAACCGAAATCATAATCTTAAAACCGACCCAAGTTGAAACTGAATTCTAGAAACTCTAAAAATTCAAATATGAAATTCATAACCTTAAGAAAAAGCGAATCTTCAAAAACAAAATGGAAAATCCAATAATATTTCGATTTAAAATCCGTATGCTAAACAATTCATATGTATGATCCTTAACACATAAATCAAGACAATATATCCTAAAAATGTTTGATGATAAAATTATAAAACCTTAGACCCTTCAATCAATTTTAGAATAAAAAAATTAAATTAATACCAAAAGTCAAACCAAGTTAAGATATAACACTAGAAGCCCTAGACAAATTCGAGAATTGTAAAATATTAAATAAATTATAAACATAAAGTAAACTTAACTTTTTGAACCAAAATATAGTATAACTATAAACCCCTAGATTATATAATTTTATAAATCAATAATAAAGCTGGAATCAAAATCGAAACCATAAGCGCTAATCTAGGTCAACATTAGGATCTAGAGGATTTAGATCTGGCAATCTCGTGCAAGAAATCTTAATGCAATAAAAATGAGATAACCTTAGATTAGTTCAAAATAATGTCTTATAATCTAAAAATATTATATTCAACAAAAATCGCTTGTTTCGGACCTGAATGGGATCAGTTTCTAAAATCAAGACACCAACACGCGAAACAAGAAAAATATTCTGACAAACAATTTATACTAGAAATATATTAAGATATTCATAAAATATCATATATAAATTTTTTGGTTTCAAAAATTCAATAGTTAAGGCTAAAAGACCGTTTCGGTACCCGACTTCTAGCACACAGATCGAGATAACACTATCTTATAATAATTAAAAATAAAATAATATTAAATTATTCCTTTAATATTATATCATGATTTATGAAATAATAAAAATATTAGATAAAATTTTTACGGCTCATAAAAACATCAAATTAGCCCTTTTACGCGTATTTTTATTATTATCGGTATTTTATTTATCTAGTTTGGTATTTATTTACTATTTGTTACTATTTATTACTATTCACCTCTCTCTGCTTTTTCTTACACCCACTTTTACAGCTCTTATACCCTATTCTTACATCTTACACAACCTACTCTTACATATATCCAATCACTATACTTTATTATATTTTTCTTAATATTTTTTCTTCTTTAATTAATTTATTTTTTTCTTCTTCTTTTTGTGCAACAATTTTGCCCCTTCTATCTCTCCTATTTTATTCTTATTTTTCATTTATTTTTTATCTTTAATTCCTCCTTTTTCCTCTCAATAAATAATCACTTCTTACACACTTTTCACTATCCGCAACAAAACTCTTGCAAATTTTTTCTCAAACTCTCTCTTCCTCTCTTCAAAAAATCCATGAGTCTCTATTCCCATTCCCAAAAATTTTTTCAAAATTTTCTTTCATTCATTTATCATCTACTACTATCCATCCTCATAAGAAGACGCTCATTTGTAATAACTCAAAATTTTAGTTTTCTTTCAACAACCCCGTAAATACCTAAATGCTGAAAAACTATTAATAGAGAAAGAGTTATTATAAGAATAAAAATTTAGAACAAGCCATTCATTTAATTTCCCTCATGCTAAAACTTAAAACATTTTAGAGGAAATAAAACTTAGAATGATTTTTCTTCATAATCACATAAAGATTCATGTTTTGGAAAACATTTAGTTAAAAGAAGTTTAGTAAGAAAATCAAATCTTCATGAAGTCTAAATTAATATAAAACCATGATTTTCTTTAATTAAGTTTCTTATTTACAAAATTTAAGATTCGAGTAGGTAGAAAACGATATCTAATATGTGAAATTCTGAGATAAAATGAGCAAGTTATGGCTATTATAAGTTGGAATTTCTTTTCATCCAAATTTTGACGAAAATAATAAGATAGAATTAGGAAGTTTAAGTAGAAATTCTATGAAATACTCATTCCAAGTATTTCTTTTATCTAGGTAACGAGAAATATAAGACTTTCCTTCTTGATGATTATTACAACTAAGAAGATTGCAATATAGATGAACGTGTTTTTCCTCCTAAATTCGTTACTTTGTTTGTGTTTGTAGGTAGTCGCACTAGCATGATTAAGAAAAAGATAAAAACGAGTATGTATGGGGAACTATCAAGGGTTAAGCATGTGTTTCTTGCTTGTTTGATTAAGTGGATATTAAGTATGTTGCAATGCTAGAATGTTTGTTTAACTATGTTCATTCATTTGTATGCTTGATTGCTATGTGTGTTTAAATTGATTGATTGCACTTAATGAATCATAATATGAAATGGTGTTAACAAGAAAACGGTTACTTATAGCATTCATCAAGTCATATTTCAAAAGGCTACTACTCCTATAAGTAAATTTGGATGGGCCACTAGCGTGTTAGGACATAGGCCATGCTCCTTCCTAGGTAATCCACATCGCTCGGAGAACGCCACTCTAGGTTTAAAGCCATGTTAACCGAACACTTTGGGCTAGTGCTTGGCGACTACCAGTAGAAGATCACGAGGAAATTCATCAATAATTTCCTAATCTTGATATGGAGGGCGTAAATCTATTCTATGTATAAATTCTGGATAACTATACATATACGTGTTCTTCATGTGATTGTTATATAAGCATAGCATATGCTTGACTAATCAACTTGTTTGTCTATGATTGTTGGTGTGAATGACAGGAAAATATCTTACTAAACACGTTACAAGCTTATAACCCCATAGGTTTTGTTGAATCAGGTATGCTCGAGACTCAAGTCAAGGACGGGACATTAAGGAAAAACATTGGTAGGTGATTAAGATTTTGCAGAAAAAGTAGGAGCATAGAAGGAATTTGCTTTCTTGAAATTTTTTTTTTTATGAGCAATATATGATATGTTAAAATTTTGGAGATTAACAGGAAATGTAATTTTGTAGAGTTGGAGACATTAATGAGGATATGCCCTTAAGAATTGTAATAAACTATGTTTATGTTTCATGTTAAGTATTTCTCTTGCCTTAAGTATTATCAAAGTAAACTATACTACTTTGATGCGATCCCTTCGATACGTTGTACGCTTTGTACATGATATGGAAGCCCTTATATGACTAAGGAAGTTATTTCTGCTTTAATATTGTGTACGATGGACTACCATGTTTAGAGTACCTCTCGGAGCATGACACTACCCCTCTTGAAGAAGGCATTTCTGTTCCTGGGCTTAAAGCCTAACCGGCCTCAATTTTTAGCAAATTGATTGGTGTCCAAAAAAACTGAACTTGTTGTCACTATGAACTAATGTAGAGGGCAATCCTTAAAAGTTGCTACACAGATTGAATGGTTTGCCACCCCAGTATGATACAACAAAAACCGTTTGATCTTTTGTAGAGGGTTTGAAATGTTGTAGTATAGGATCAATGCTTATATAGCAGCTATTTTTGGGATTGTACTATTTCCTAAAGGAAATTTTAGCATGCATTACAGGGTAGCAGAGTTAGTCTCTTAGTTTCTCTCTTGTAGGTCCTATATACCTATACTTTTATTCAAGCAAGTCAAATTTCTCACTTCTCAAACAACACAACCACGGGGTACTACTGGTTTACCCAAAACGAATCAAGCATTGACATAGTTAAAAGCTATAATCATAAGATTAAGATGGATTGTGGTGTTACTACTTCAGAATGGGTTGATACGATGGAGCAGCTACCAGCCGTAACAATTCTATGGTAGCCAAATGGTTTAAGGGCACTAAAGCTATATTGGGTTTCTCAGGCTACAAATTGGTTCCTTTAGTTAAAATCATCAGCTGTACAAGTTACTTTCCAAGGAGTATGGTTAGGAAATTAAGGGCCATATAAGATATTACCTATACTGAACCACTAACCCCAGTGTTGCTTGATTACACAGATGCTAACCTCACCCTACATGAGATTAACAACCAAGTGAAAGGAATCGTTAATTACTGGCAAACCTGTACTACTAAACCCGTTTATGATACGAGGAGTTAAGGCCACATTTGGAGATTTATAGAGCTAACGAAAACTTTGTATACCATTTCTAACATTATGCGAAGATTACCTTATTTCGGGCACCTGATGTTTTAGGGCCTAAGCCAACCCACCTTTCCCCTAAAGAACAAAGCTATTGGGATGTGATGAAAGCAAATATCGAAGTCCTACATTGTGATTATGAGAAAGCTTTAGGGGTGTGGAAGATGAAGTTTTAGGAGAAAAGGAAGGAAAAAGATCTTTAGAGGGAACATTATCTGAAGAAAGAGAGGAATGTGATCAGCTAAAAGAAGACCTGGAGCAAATTCAACCAATGAAGTAGAGGAAGACTGAGTGAAGTCAGTTTCAGTCTAGTTTCTTTTGAGTCTACCCTTGAAGGCCCTCTTTGTAAATAAGTAATAAAAAGAAAATGTCTAGTATGTCTAGTTTGTTAAAGTTTAGTAATTGAGTCTACAATGAAATGACCCTTTAGGGTCCAATTTTGCTATGTAAGGACCAATTACTAATAATTTATTACCATTTATTTTCCGAAAACAAGATGCCTGATCTTTCATTTTGTATATATTCTTATAAAGTTACAAAATATCCATAAAAATTCATAAAACAGTTAAAAACTCAAAAATAAAGATCACTTCATTGATGAAATTTGCTCTGAATGGTTTAGGTCTCGCTAAGATTTCACTTAAGAAAGTTGCTAGAGCTCAAAGTCTAATAATCACTAGGATAAGATCCAAATCGTCAGGGGACAATAGTGAGCCCATGGAACGGAGAATGGCTTCCTTAGAATCAATACTTGACAAGGTCATGGAAAAATTGGAAACTCTGGTTCAGAACCCTTAGATAAGGCCTTGATACTAAATCTAATGTATACTTTGTTGAGACACACAGTCCAAACAAAGAAACAGAATTGCCAGAAGGGGAATCTACCATAATGGGCCTGAATATATAGGGATGGGATGAGAAAGAAAAAGAGCTAGAAAAGAAACTGATGAAGATAATGAGTGAGCAGCTTAAACTATTTGAGCCCTGCACTGACTTTGAGAAAATGGGCCTTCTCAATCGGCAAGACTATAATAAAGGGGAATATTCTTAAAAATTTAAAGTCCTAGAATTTGAGAAATACAATAGGACTGACTGTATAATGCTTCATACTCTCCTATATAGTGGCAAAGTGGGTAGTACATTAAGTACAACTCCCTGATGGTACCAACTTTTTAAGATAGCCTTATAGGACTAGCCCTACTGTGGTATGCTTAATTAGATTTGAATAAGATTAACACTTGGGAAAAGTTAGCCCAAGCCTTCTATAACCAATACAAAATCAATATAGAAGTGGCCCCCTCAATGGTTAACCTGAGTAAGATGACCAAGAGAAATAATAAGTATGCTCAAAGATGGAGGAGCAAAGCTACTGTGTTCACTACCATCATACTTGAGAAAGGGCTAACTACCAAGTTCATTAACACTCTAGGTAAGCCATACTATGGCATTTAGTGGGGCATACAGCTAGTGGCTTTGTTGATATAGTGGCGGTTGGAAGTAGAACTGAGGATGCCATTCTGTATGGCAAATTAGTTGAATTGCATGACAAAAGAACAACCTGAGCAATTGGAAAGGAAAAAGAATCAACGGTTAATGTTGTGAATATTGGATCTCTTCAACTAGTTCAACCTCAAATTTATATTGTAGGGCCTAGTCAACCAAATAGGAATCACCCAGCTCGACAATTCACTAAGCTTCATATGCCTCTATCCTAGATACTGCACAAACTCCGACAAGAGAGAATGCTGACTTTTGAGCCTCCGCTCTAAGGGTATATACCAAAAGGATATGATATAACGTTGAAATGCAAAACTCATTCAATTAGATATTGTTGAAGCCCTGAAGCCAAACATCAACAACAATCCTTGGCCCACTTATGGCCGCAACATCAACATGATCACAGTGCTTGAATAAGAAGAAAATCCCTTGAACTTTGATGAGATACCCTATTCTCCATCTCAACTTGCTTGGAAACTCAAGCAAATGAGACAATTGAGTAACAATGTAAAGGAAATACAAATTTACTATACTTCAGATACAAATCACTATACTTCAAAATACAATCATTCAACTTCGACTACATTCATCCACAGACTTCCCTACATAACTATTACAAGACAAATCATAAAACTAGTTGATAACTTCAAACATTCTTATTCTTGCCGAAATCCCGGAGTCATTCCCGGCTCCAACCAATTCGGTCCCCACTTTGCATTCTTGAGATAACCTGTTCATTTAAACAACTATAGGGGTATAAGCTACACTAGCTTAGTGAGAATTCCCTTAATTTCGTACTATAACAAACAAGTATTAGTCAATCATATGCTATGCATGAACAAACACGTGAGCAAGCAATTATGCGTGGGTGTCCGGAACCCACACACAGAACGGATTTGCGCCCTCCGTATCTTGGGTTAGGAATGGTATTGAGTCTACACGACCGCATCTAGTCCCCAAGCCCTCGGCTCTTAGCACTCGACTCGGTTAGGCTCATCCAAGAATGCATCCACATGCGCCTTAGTACCCCTGAATGAGCTCTGGCACCGGGTTCATTATCCAAACTAATCATCCACGGACCATACCGATCGACCTGCGTAGGAGTAGCACGCTACCAAATGTAATATGTCCAATGCGATGCATGACCAATTTAATTTTTGCTTAGGTCACAAATATTTATACATTCTTTAGGGTGACCAACCAATATCACACATATAACATAAATAATATGAACGGTGCAGTTATTCAATCAAATAGTGGTTTCGATATGCTTTAGTATTCTTTGGCATACATTCATCACAGTCTCATCATATCTCCCATCCCCATTCATATCGATTTTTATCTTGTTCCTATAATTCTAATGCAACTAACTACAAGTACAATCAAGGTAACAAAGCAAGGAGAAAACTCACTCGGCCATTGGATCACCGGTCTTCTAGTAACAGTAATCCGGTGGTAGGGAATTGTCGATTTCGGGATCTCCTAAAAAGGAAGAAATACTTTAATAAGTATTTCAACTCAAACTAATCCAAACAATTTCATACGAACTATCAAATTCGTAATTCTCGTCCTAAGCGGGAATTCCAACTTAAAACGGTCATAACTTGGTCATTTTAACTCGGAATCTCGCAAATTATATATCGATTTCTATCTACTTCGAAAGATCTATCTATTTCTAATATTATTTTCAAGATTTGAAAACATTTAGGTCTCGGAACGGAGGGATCAGATCTGATCAGTAACGGTTTCCGATTCCGAAAAATAGTTTTGTAAACGTTTGTAATGTCCCTATCTTATAGATTAGCTATACATGCAATATAAATGATTTCCTAACATGAATGACATGAGATGAGCTTAGTGCATGCATGATCTTGATGATTTTACTAAAAGGAAATTTTATAACTTTTTATTTTGCAAGACCATAATGACAACTTACTTATGAAAAATCTAGTTTTCTAACTTTTATCATTTCCATTTGTTTTGGATTTGTTACTTAAGAAAATATAATTATTTTTGTCAAAATTGAGTCTTCATTATATATACCACTTATGACCTTCATTTCTACATAAAAATTCCCATTTTACACTTTGTAAATATGTTTTCCAATATGATTTACTCAAAAATCCGAATTTTAGAAAATCCACTTTTTGAATGATTCATTTGGGGAAAACTTGTTTAATGCATTAAATTTTAAGACCTTATGATACCTATTACTTAAGGACTTCATTTAATACATAAAACTTTCATTTTGAACTTGGATAATAGGTGTTCTTATGGCCTTCACTCAAAATTACGAATTTCACAAATTGGTTACTAACTCAAAATTTTCTCATCTTGATTCTATTTCTTGTTTTATACATTAATCTCATCAAAACTCATTTCAACTTATAAAAATCACTACTTAATGATACCTATTATCTATATACTTCATTTTTCACATAAAACATGAGTTTTGATGTTGATAAATGGGTTTTAAAATTTGGTCTTGGTTGGGATCTGATGCAGTATAGGATGAAGAGACGAAAAATCCTACACTGCCGGTGTTGGAGCGGCGTACTTTACATGTCTTTTGAGTTTCTCAAATTCGTAATTAATAATGTGGTCAATGCCTTTAGAATATCATTTAATATTTCTAAAGAATAATTTTTAGTATCATTTAGTAGGATTTTTAATATGATTTAATGTCTTTTAATAGGATGTCAGTTTCATAGGATTTAGTATCTTTTAATAGGATGTCAGTTTTAGTTTTTCCTTTTAAATGCTATTATTTAATAGGTTTTAGTCCTTTTTCGATTATGGCAACTTTCAAGCTTGCCTATATATATGTAAGCCTTATGGCATAAGAGACAGAATATGTTATTTTTGAATGAATTTTCTTTGAGAGTGTTCTCTCTTTATTCCAAAATTCGTAATCTTGTTTATATTTCGACTTTTGATGCCAAATATCTAGGTATTCTCAGAATCAATGGATATTTGAAGATCACAAGCCGGGTATTCGTGCGCGAATCAACGTCTTGCGATTGTCTCCCTTGTATTCCGCTGCGTCAGTTGGTATCAGAGCTGCGTTCGTTCCAGGAGTAACGATGCCGTCTCGTAGACAATTAAACCAGCGGCGTATCGATGAGATTTATGAGCGTGACAACTTAGATAAGAGGATTGGAGCTATGCTCGATGAGAGGTTAGAACAAAGGATTGGACAGATGATCGATCGGCGACTGGATGCTGCAGTAGCCCAGGTCACAGAAAGGATAGAGGCACTTTTGGTGAATCGAAATAAAGTTAGAAACCCTAATCCTAATCTAGTGCCTAATTTTGATTTGATACATGATGTAGATTATGAGGAATCGAATGATGACTCCTTTTTTGTTAAGGAAGATAGTAGTTGTAGGGAATTAGGGATGAACGCAATCTTGGAATTTGATGATGATTTTTCTTCTATTGATGGGGACAACTGTGATGGAGAACCAATATTTGACATTTATGAGGATGATGAACTTATGTTTGAAGCTGTATATGATGAAGGACCTGTCTTCAACATTAAGAATGATGAAGAAGAATTTTTCACAAAATATGATGATGTGCTTAAGGCTGAGGGAGATGGAAAACCTATTTTTGATGAGGAGTATGAAGAGGAAGAATTTTTGGAAAAAGATATTTTTCAGCCTATAGGAAATGGTGAACAAAATTTTGATTTTCATATTGCTGAACAGAAATCTAAGGCAATATTTGCTTTAGTAGACAAGGAGGTTACTCAGGAGGTAGCAATATTTGAGTTTGCAACTGTGGTTGTAAAAGAGCTCCAGCATGTGTTTTTTGAAGAGTTGCCAGATGGGTTACCCCCATTGAGAGACATTCAACACCAAATTGATCTTGAACTAAGTGCAACTCTTCCAAATTGTTGTCGTCATCAAATGAGCCCTACAAAACATGAAGAGTTGAGGAGACAAGTTGAGGACTTACTGCATAACATGATTAAAATTCGAGGTCGAATTTTGTCCAGCCTAGAGAGGATGATGCAGTATAGGATGAAGAGACGAAAAATCCTACACTGCCGGTGTTGGAGCGGCGTACTTTACATGTCTTTTGAGTTTCTCAAATTCGTAATTAATAATGTGGTCAATGCCTTTAGAATATCATTTAATATTTCTAAAGAATAATTTTTAGTATCATTTAGTAGGATTTTTAATATGATTTAATGTCTTTTAATAGGATGTCAGTTTCATAGGATTTAGTATCTTTTAATAGGATGTCAGTTTTAGTTTTTCCTTTTAAATGCTATTATTTAATAGGTTTTAGTCCTTTTTCGATTATGGCAACTTTCAAGCTTGCCTATATATATGTAAGCCTTATGGCATAAGAGACAGAATATGTTATTTTTGAATGAATTTTCTTTGAGAGTGTTCTCTCTTTATTCCAAAATTCGTAATCTTGTTTAGATTTCGACTTTTGATGCCAAATATCTAGGTATTCTCAGAATCAATGGATATTTGAAGATCACAAGCCGGGTATTCGTGCGCGAATCAACGTCTTGCGATTGTCTCCCTTGTATTCCGCTGCGTCAGGATCCGAATTTACAAAATTCATTTTTGGACATATCTTTTGATAAAACCTATCTAAACTTATGAAAATCCATTCCTTACATATCACATCTTAAGAGCCCTTCATTTCTTGAATAAAAACTTTATTTTTGAGTTGGAAAACATGTTTTTACACTAGGCCTTGGCCAAAATCCGAGAATAGAACTTTGTTTTGAAATTTAATCTTTGAAAATTATCTTTGAACCATATAAAATGAAGTCTTGATGCTATATATATATATATATATATATATTAAGCCTTCATTTTCTTATGTAAAAATTACATTTTGACACTTGAAAAGTAGTTTTTAAATATGGGTCTTGCCAAAATACGAATTTCATAATTTTGTTTGAGTTCATAACTAAGATCTATACTTAATATGAACATAAACATAAAACAAATGCATGGTAATAAGCTATAAACATCATGGATCTAAACTTCACTTATCAAAATCTTTCATTTATGGTATCTATACCCTAAGCCCTTCATTTTAAATGAAAAATATACATTTTGAAGTTGAAAAACCACTTTTCTAACTATGAGTCCATTTTCATCCGAATTTTCAATGTTGATTTTTGTTGAAAACAAAATAGATCTTGGGTTTCCTACAACTTTCCTACCATCATCAAGCTATAGCAAGTTGTTCATGAACATAAACAAAGATCTAATGCATCTATGAACTCAAAACTTTAGATCTAGTTTTCTAAACTAGTTTTACATGCATGAATCACTAAGATAGACATGTGGATGCTAGATCCATGTATAAGTCATAGGAAATAACAAATATAACAACTTAAATAACAAGATCCATGGCATAAACAAAAATCAAAGCTACAAAAATTTAGATCTACAAAATATATCAACTTTAAACAAGAAAATAATTGAAATACAAGATAATAAAAGTGGAGAAGAGAAAGATTTCATTTTTGGCATCATCATCCTAAGCTTTTAAGCTTATGGAAGTTCATTTGATGCATGAAACCTTCATTACACTTTACCTATATCACCTATGGAGCTTTGGGAAGAAGATTTGCTTAGAAATCTTTAAAAATGAAGTGTGGAAGCTAATGGAAGATGTGGGGGCAGCATGTGTTCTTGAGGAAACAAGAACAATATGAAGAAAGAAAGAGAGGAAAAAGAGAGAGAAAAGCTAAAGAATGAAAAAGGAAAATGAGTAAATGAAAGGAAGAGAGAAAATGAGTGTATTAAATGAATGAAAGGGAGAAAAAAAAATAAAACAAGGCAGCAAATTGGGAGGGGCTGCTGTCCACGTGAAAAGAGGGAGGAGAGAGAGAGATTTTGTTGAATTTGACTCAAAATTAATTGTATAATTAATGTGTAATGTAACTTTTTGAAGAAAGATTGAAATATAATTAATTTTAGTCAAAATAGGAGTAAATGAAGGACAATAGCAGCCATGAATGAGTCAAAAATCTGCCATCAATTGTGGGATAATGTGTAGAAAGATTGAAGTGAAAAGGAAGTGATATGTGTAAGGTGTACTTGAATGTATGGGTTGTAAAAGTACTTTATTAATAAAATAAAACAAAATAAAATAAAATTAGAAAATTTATTCAAAATATTTGTAGCAGATTTTTCATATTTAAAATTAAATTATTATTTGAATTATTTTAGTATTTTAACAAATATGTTACCGGTATGATCAAAATACGCGAATATGGGCTATAAATAATATTTTTATAACCCGAAAAATTCTAAAAAATTATTTTATGACAATAAAAATATTTTTAAAATATTTTCCAATTATTAAATTAATTTATTTTATTTTTAGTATTGGGTCTTAAACAGAATCTGATCCCGTAAAGACCCGAAACGAACTAAATTTTAGAAAAACAAAATTTTCTATAACATATAAAATATTTATCTAAAAATATAAGGCTTTATAAGAATAATAAAATTTTGTAATGAAATAAAAATGAATAGTACAAAAGACTATTCAATTACTGGTAATAATGGAAATACGATAAAAAGGTTATAACTGTAACTTTTATAACTCGAAAAATTATATAACTGATATATTTAGAAATCTTATGAAATTACGAGTCTAACGTTACTATTGGTATATTTTTGATATCTCGAGCCCCGGGACACGCTTTTCGAAGTCTGTACTCGAACGGGTTCGAAATAGGTCAAAAATTTACCAATCTGATATTTTTAAAAAAACTCATATTACTATGAGCTATTCTACATATTTAAACTACATCTCGGCCTCTAGGGTTAGGGGCGCTAGATTGCCGGACTTACACTATTGTATTCCGGTTAGGGTTTCCGGGTGATTTTCTGGTTTAGACCTTTGCCAATTTGGAAACTGATATTTATGTTTATACAACATATTTAATTTGAGAAATTTATTTTCAATTTTATTTTTGTAAATATTTAATATCTCTTAATGTTTTCGGAATTCTTGAATTGAGTTTTATTTCCGAAGATTAATCATTATTTACTTTTTAATAGTTTGTTTTTGGGCTTTATATTACCCGATTTTATAAGTCAGAGTTAAATATGGAATTTTTCGTACGTCGTGGTTTTGAATTTGAAGACCACCGTGTTCTTATTTTATTTTTAAAGATTTTCGTTTTCTCAAGATTAAGAAGTTTCTGAATTCGTTCGTGTTTTTGGACTAGTTGAAATTCGGTTTTAATTTGGAGTGATTTTTAGGGTTTATTTTCGAAGTTCATCTTAAAATTATTTATTGAAATTTTCCGGGGCTTACATAAACAATAGAGTATAATTAGGTAAATATACGTAAACAAATTAATAAAGGAACTTCTTGAAATTGAGATTACAAATATTCTTTTCCAATTATCTAGTTGTTTCAATTACCTATTGTATGAATCAAATTCTTCAATTTGAAATCTTATTCCTCTCTATTTGTCTATATTTTTTAATTATCTTTTGAACAAATTAGGTTTCCTCATCATCTAATAATTTCAACTTAAACTCCTTTTCTTTTAATTTTATATCAAACCCAATTTCTAAAGTTCAATCACCAAAAATTTTACAAAAAGACTCTGTTTAGTTATTTACAAACTAAGACCTTTTTTTTAATGTCTATAAATTTTGGAAATCAATTTTTTGTTTAAAAGTATTAATTTATGTTCTAAAATTCCAAATCCAAGCTAAACATGTATGTATGCTGGTATGAATATTATGTGCTGCTATTGCTATGTATGTAGTGATGATAATACTCCCAATAATAATAATTGATTTTTTTTAGAAAGAGATAGAGATGTTTTTTATCATCAAAAAGGGGGAGAATGGTAAGTTCTCTAATAATGTTTTGATGATAACAAAAGGATGATTAATTGTTTCTAATTTTATTTCTTAAGTATGATTGAATAGAAGCTTATTCAGAACCTTTGATAGTTGTATAAATGAGTTTTTACAAAGTCAGAAGTTATTTCAGAAGTTTCGTTTAAGCTTTGGTATCTAAAGAAAGTCTTTCAGAAGCATTTTTAGAACTTTCAGTGAGACTCATATAAGCTTAACAAGCTAGTCAAAAGCAATTTCAGAACCTTCAGCGATAGAAAAATAAGTCTATCAGAAGCATTTTAAAAACTTACGTCAGTAGACATATATGCTTAACAAGCTAGTCAGAGGCAATTTCAGAACCTTAAGGATTGACATGAATTTTTCCAGATTTGCCTAAAATTGTTTAAAATCTTGGATTTAAATATTTTTCAAGACCCAGCTCCACTTATTAAGTATATTTGGGTAATATGCTTGATGTGTTTTATTTAAGTTAGATTTTATATCATGGGATCTTTTCACATCAAGTTTTATATAAAGATTATATTGAAAATTATTTTGATATCTACAATATATTCTTTTATGAAGTTTGGATATTTCACAAACTTTTTTTTTGGATAACGGATATGATATGATATGGAAGATAAGGTTATTTTAAAAAGATATGGTTGTTACAAGAAAATCCTTAAAGATAAAAGTTGTTATGAGATTTCAGTATAAGATATGGAACTAATTATTTTGTTATTATCCTTATTGGATAAATAACATAATTTCATTCAGATTTTATGGGACAAGATATCAACAAATATATTGAAGTTTATCCAAAGAAAAACAATAAGAGAAGATCACGTGGAATGGTTGGAGAAGATTGTGTAATCTTATCAAGATCTGTTTGTTTAGATTGCAAGAGAAGATCACGGTAATTTCAGATCAATTCAAGGAAATATCTATAGCCAATATCAACGAAATTATCTCAACAACACTTATTCAATTTTTGAATTTCGAAGAAGGAGCAGCTGGATGTTTTGAATTTTCAAATAAGGGTAAAGATGAAACAGATTTGTAGCTGAGATATAAGGGATATTATATCAATTTTTCAACCAGTTATTGGACGTGGAAAACAAGAAATAAATATTGAACAAATCAGAAGGAACTTCAGAAGAAAAAAAAAGCTTCACACGCAGCAAAAAATCTTCTTACTTCTCCCACATACAACCAATTAACTTCATACATCTTCATAGATTCGAAATTGTGCAATTACTTTTTATTGCATTTAGCCTTCGAATTTTTTGTTTTGAAGGAATATTGTTGTTGCCTTCTTAGATTGATTGTTTAGTTACAAGTGTAAACTCTGTAGATCGATTGTAGCTAGAAGATAGCATTGAGAATAGAGCAGAGAGGATTGCACTTTGTAACCTTGAATTTTTTTAGTGAAACACAACCCGTAGGATAACGGGGTCCCCGGCGTGGAGTTGGAAGAGTGGATTAACGCACAAGGTGGAACCACTATAAATAGCTGCCTGATCTTCTTTTTCCCTCATCTTTTATTTTTCAATAATTCATTGTTAGCATTGTTTAATTGATATATTGTTCTCATGTTTAAAACTTAAAAAGGAAATTTTAAAAGGTGAAATTTTTAAATAATTAATTCAACCTCCCTTCCTGATTATGAGGAATTGATTTGGTCTCGCGGGTTGTTGGGTTCGGATCAAGCATTGTATTCTAGTCCCAGGACTGCTCCCATAGTCTTGGACAATGCCAAATATGGTTCGTTATGGGCTCGTAAATTTGCCATGGCAATGGTTCGTGCTGGCTCTATTGAAGTACTAACCGGCAATAATGGTGAAATTCGGAGGAAGTGTAGAGCTGTCAACTAGGAGTTGACTCTATTGTTATTTTCGTGAAAATTTAGAAATTGTCAGAAGACCTACTGTGTTTGTACTTTGTGTTCTAGGTGGAAAAACATTGAATAAGTGACTATGATCCATAATATGGAGGCATTGGATAGGAGATAAATGGATAATTTTTAGAACAAGTCTAATTTGTGATTTAAGAATATGGTTACCTATTAAATAATAATTGATGCTTACTCAAACTTTTTCATTTTTGGTATTGTTTTGTGTGTCATTTTCAATGTTTCCTAGCCTAAATGTGTTTCCTTACTTCTGGCAATGTATTGTCCACATTCTCTCCAGAGTGTAATATGTATGCCCATGCAAAATGCCAAGCGATTTTTTTATATCCGGCCAGTAGCCCATTCAGTTATTGATACTTATGGAAAAGGAAATTTTTTTTTTTTAAATCTTTACTAGAATAATTAGTGAGCACAAGACTTAGATAAATTGTTTCTGCTAACTCGAATCAATTTAGTTTGTTTTGAATGGAATAAAATACATATGTCAAAAGTTTCATCGTAAAAGCCATATTTAAATTATATTTTCAATGTTTATATAAATTAATGCTAGTAATATAATTACTATGTTTGGAACGGTGGAAGCCTAATGATATTAAAGGAAAGCTAGGAAAATTGGATGAATCTTTTTGTTTGTGTATTTTTGAAGGGGTGAAAATTTTGATAAATAAAATAGAAATGGAAGGAAACATGAGTCACTTCCTTTTCACTTTAAATTAGAAGGAAAGTAAGAGAAATGGAATAAAACCTACAAAAATTACTAAATTACCCTAAAAAAATAGAAGAAAACATATGCAGTATTAAACCATTTAAGTTAATCTCTTATTTTGGTTCTTTTCAATTCCTTCCATTCTCAAATCTCACCTTTTGCAAGAAAATAGTTGAAAAAATTTCTTCTCATCAAAATAGTTGTAGATCCTACTAAAATTATTAAAATACCCTAAAAAATAGTTGGGATCAAAATTTTTGAATGCATTGAAAATGAGAAATAGAAAAGAAAAGCATTTATGATTCTATTGGCATTAGATATCTTTGATAAAAAGAAATCTAATGACGAAGTTTATAATGTTTTTTTTAATTTATAATCTTTTTTGTATTATTTTAGA
Organism: Combretum micranthum; assembly: GCA_024138025.1. NCBI lineage: Eukaryota > Viridiplantae > Streptophyta > Magnoliopsida > Myrtales > Combretaceae > Combretum > Combretum micranthum. The sequence goes on from JAMXBD010000264.1 coordinate 381,163, forward strand.
TGAATAATAAGTATTATTAGACAGCTATCTTGATTTGTGTCTAGTAGGCACTTCCTACATATATAGAAACCTAAAGATCATATAAAACAGCACAATTAATTAGAGTAAGAAGATTGGCTGATAATTTTTTTACGATATTAAAATTATATCAATATTAAAAGTTATTTTGACATGGTGGTTGAATGCATTTAAAATGAGAAATGATAGGCAAGGCATCTATCATTTCTATTGCTACTGGATTAATCATTCAAATGGATTGAAAGTCATACATTAAATGCATCGAAAACTTTATCATAGACCACAAACGTGGTTTTCTTGACGTTCATATCAAAACGGATGCAATGTAATTGAATAATTAGCATTTTGTTGTAATACCCATTTCAGTCGAAACGGATATGCCGGAAATAATTGACATGTGTAAGAATTTAATTTATATAGACATGAGCAGGGACAAACTTGGGCTAGAGACTGTATGGATCAACTGGATCATGGGTCTGGTCTTGGACGGTTCAGAACCAGTTCTATCCAAGGCAGGTCAGCCTGTTCCGGACCGAGGGAAAGAGTAAATGATCAAGTCATCCATTGGTTTAGGAGGCAAGACCAAGTAACATTAGCTCCTTTATTTTTGTATGGAATAATATAGAATGGAATATTTTATTTTATTTTATCTCCACTATATGGGGAGGAGTAAATTGAACCTGAGGCCTTTCATATAAGAGATCAAGAGAAATGCCACTAAACTATAAGATTATTGATGGATGAGATAATTTACTTGAAGAGATAACTTTTGTTTTATTTTATTTTTTCTCTTTGCACTTCCAATTCAATGTTATTGTTTTCTTCTTTCATTTATTATTGCAGTATCTATATTCTTATTTTTTTTAAATTAATATCTTTTTTATGGTATTAATTATTGTTGAGAGTAGCGAACAACCTAATGTAATCTATATATTCGAAACTTAAAATCTGAACTGCAAATTTTAAGAACATAAATTCTAAAACGAACAATAAAAATATTTTTACTACCTTTTAGTTTTTTTCCCCCCAGATCATTCCATATCAAATTGAAATTCCACGTCAAAAAATTAATAACCGAATGTTCTCCAGAATCTTCTATCTATACGGCCAAAGGCGTCACATGGATGAACCTAAAAAAAAAAGAAAAGTAGTAAAACTGCAAGTAAACCAAGCTACTTATAAGTTATTCGAGCTCAATTCGCTTGAGGCTTGATTTGATTCAAGTTCAATCAGTAAATAAGTCAAACTCGAAAATAAAACCATTTGTCTAATCAAGTTGAACTCCAAGTTTAATTTAGACTTGCAAATTGATCCGTAAATAAACTTGTTTTGGTTTTTAAAGAGGCTGGCGAGTAGGTTAAAAAGCTCATGAAAATTTTGTTAAAAGATTTGTAAGTTTTATATTTATAATGTATTAATATATAATTAAAACAATATAAACTAATTTCTATTTAATATAATATAATACGTTTTAACAATTCTTATATACTATTTATAGTTTCAAAAAAAAAATGTAAAACTGGTCATTTAAATGAGTCAAACTCAAGTTTAAATTTTATACTTAATTAAAGTTCTCAGCTTGAGCTTGGTTTATAAACTATTCAAGCTTGGACTCAAAGAGCTAGGCTCGAATTTTAGCTCGATGATTTTTAAACGAGCAGAGTCTAGCCTAAATTCTGTAGTATGGATTTTAAGAACATAAATTCTAAAACACTCAATAAAAATATTTACTACATATTTGTTTTCAGATTATTCCATATCAAATTAAATTCTTTGTTAAAATATAACAATCCAATGATCTCCAAAATTTTGGGTCTGCACAACCAGAGGTGGCAGACGAGGGAACCTCAAGTAATTATCTGTTTGGATGGTCTGTTTTTATTTGTATTTGTATATTTTTTAAAATAATATGCATAAAAACTGATTTGCACCTATATCTGTATCTTTTTTAAAATAATATATATAAATATATTCGATTTGCATCTATATTTTATCTATATTTGATCTATTTGATTTTTGATGAGAATTGCTAATTTTTTTTTATCTATATCTATTTTTTGATAAATAATTTATTAAAAAAATTAAAAAAAAAATCTATATTTACCGAAGAAATCCACACAAACAAACCCATTATTAGGACAAGCCGCGAAGTAATAAGAAGTAGGACCCTATCAACTATTCAACGCACGTCCCACCGCACTATTACATCTTGCGCCCGGAAAATATTTTGTCTATTATTATAAAGAGATTAAATGTCCTTTTTTCAGTCCGCTTCTTTTTTTTTTTTTTAATATTGTAATTACAATATTAACTCTTTAGTTGTTTATTAATTTATTTAGTGATATTTTTTATGATTAACAAAGTTTGAATTTTAAAATTTTAAAGAAACTCTCAAACTACCTAACATTACTTGTTACATGTCCATACTATTTATCTTCCTCCAATTTTTCTAGATTTTTTTTTTTCATATTAATTCCTAAATTTGCAACTTAAAACTTATAAGTGATGGTAATAAATATTGTGTTTTTAATATTTTAATTATTTTATATATTTAGGTATTTGTATTATAAGTATATTGCATTCTCATCAATTTTATTAATCATTTTACATACTGTAAGGACCCGCTATCACCCCTATATTTGAAATAGGAGATAACGGTTCCCCAACCACATTAACCCCTAAGATTATATGTAAGGTTGCCTAAAAGAATTGTTTGAGTAATTGATTATCTAATTCCATGAATATATCATACAATGGAAGACATAATTTTTTTTTTAAAACCTTAAGCAAAGCTATACTACAACACATTTTGGCAAAGGAAACAACCCAACTTCTAAATAGCTAAATACATACATATATATATACATATTACATCCAAAGGCTTCTTACAAGCCTCAACCAAAATCCTCAAAACACAACCAACCTAACACTATAATTACATCATCAACCAAAAAGAATCTCATCTAATCTATTACATTCATAGGGTCCATTGAGTCCATGGTCATCTCTAATCCTCCAACCCATCAAGAAAATCTTCAAAGTCGGTTTCGTACCCCATACTCGTATAGAACTCATCGGAATCATCACCTGAAATAGATAAAATATGAGCCAAAGGCCCAATACACAAGTAAGGAATACAAAATGCGAAGTGAATCACACATTCTTAGGCTAAATGCATTATGCAACAATCACTTGTTCATTATTAAGTCTTTAGTTAGCAAGACAACACGGGAGTATTCAAACTCCGGATAACAAGGATCTAGTATTACGTCCGCCTCCCTGAGTGGTCCCTACTGTTCATACAGACTAGGCATCCCCACCTTCCGGGGTAGCTCGTAATACTAGGGGATCCTGAGTAACGCATCACGACGCTCAGAGGGTTGATATGAGTAGCTCGGATACTCATATCTCCTAAACAATTCTATCAATTAACGAGAAGTATCCTGGCCCCAATCTGAGCAGGGTGCCGCTCTCCGAACCAGATTCAACGGTAAACAACGACAATCAATACTCATATATCAATAGGATTTTCTTAATTTAAGGTAGCTTAATTTTGATGCCTACCCTAGCAAAGAGACAGGCAAGTTACTGCGTACCTGATATAGCTCGGGAATTAACGGGGTTGACTGGGCAATGATCTATCACTGTTTAAATCAATATTAAATTCACACTTAGCTTAAGCACTAGTTAACTAGTATAAAATATAAATATATCAAAGAAATCCAAATAAATTAATAAAGGTCATAATAAAGCATTTAAACATCCTAATATATCCTAGATCGCTTAACAAATACTTAATTGATCATATGTCAAACTTCGAAAAATTTTGAAATTTTTTTTAAAATTCTAAAGCATAGGGATACGCCGGCAGCCAAAGCTGGGGGCTTTGAGCCGGTGTTCGATACTCTGAAAATCAACACTGCTAACGCTGGCAGTGTTAAAGGGTACGCCAACTGCCTTCATTCTACGCCGGTGGCGTCGAGCCGGCGTAAGATCCAAATTCAAAATTTTTCAAAACGTCCAGAGAGGTGCAAGCCGTCCGCTTACACAGATACGCTGGCAGCCTCTCCATATACGCCAGCGGCTTTGATTCCCAGTAGCCGGTGTACAATGTAAAAGGATGAACGCCGGCTGACTTTTCCAGCGAAAGCCGGCGCGTTCGGTCAGCCTTAAGAAATTTGATTCTGTGGGCTTTCAACACTACCTCTAGGCCGGCGGCGTAGAAACCCCAGATGTCGGCATACGTTCAAATTTAGCCTATACGAAAATTGTTTTTGATTTCCCCTGTTTTACTACACTTTGTTCATTTCTCAAAATTTCTTCAAACTAAATTCAAACTTTCCAAAGCTTGTTATAGGATCCAAACACTATCCTAACAACATGTATCATACTTCTAAGCATCAAAACTCTAATCATACTTCCAATTCACAACTCAACTACTAAATCCTTCAATCTCCCATAACATTCATCCCCTCACAACAATACTCCTATAAAATACAAATTACCACTCCATTAATCACATAATCTCATCCAAACTATCATCAATGGACCAATTCAATCTCATACCAATTATCACCTCAAAATCATATATATTCTAACATTTACAAACAATTCAACATAGAACATAAAAATAAAAGATAGAGTTTGTATTAAACTCACATGATTGAATCTTGGCTTGGAATGATATTCAAATCCTTAACTTGTAATAAACCATGGCTTAGGGTTTAAGATTTTGGGATGAGAAAATGAAGAAAGAAAGAAGAAAGAAAAGAAAAGAAGTGAAAATTCGTATGAAAATAGGGCTGCCCAAAAAGAGGTCTTAACTTGTTTAAAATCAAGCTAATACTCATCCAATAATTGTCATTAAGGGTATATTTGACCTAAGGTTAATTTAGGCAAATTTCAAATGCAATTGAATTGAATTTAAGCTCAAAAAGTGGGTTTAAAATTGGCCAAAATTTCTGTCATACATCTAAACAATTCAAAAGTGAATTTACTAAATTCTAAACATAACACATGCATATTAATTTGAAAAAGACACACACATTCATTACACTATACACACATTTATAGATATCAAACAATAATATTAATTTCATAATACTGTTCACATATAAAATAACACATTCACTAATTATATTAACTAAGCACACATATATATTTTTCATTCCAATATCACATTGATATGTAATTTAAGGAATTCATGGCTATTTCACATACAATTATATTTACACCCACAACGTGATCACATCATCTGCTAGTGTGTGTGTGTGTATTTATTATCAATAATAACATGCCACGTATTGGTCTAATAGGATATAGGGTATAGGATGTATATAAAGTGATATAGGGTAGATTATAAATACAAATTTTAGTATTCTATAACTTACAGAGTAGGATACAGGTAAGAGATTCCATACCCTACACATTCTTTACCCATTAATCCTTAGTTTAAATAGGCTATCTATTATTTGGTTGAATTATTTTGACAAATAAAAGTTGGATTAGCTAAAAGTATGTATAATAAGGTCACACTTGATACCTCAACTTTGTGAATATGTGCAATTAATTATTTAGAACTTAAAAGTGTTAATTTACTACCTATAAAATTTTGAGTTTATTTATAGTAAATGTACCAAATGGACATTATTAAATTTCAAGTAATAATTACATAAATTGATAAAACTCGGGTACTAAATGTGACAGTTACCCTATACAAGTTGCTTGTATGTATAATTGTATAATCATGACATGTAATCATAATTGTATGATCGTATTTTATTATTTATAATTACAAATCTATTTCTTATATTATATTAATGGCAAAATAATTATCAATTTTCATATTAAAATGATACGCTATACATACTAAATATTATATATTTAAGCTATCATATTCTTATATCAATATATGACACGTTATTTACGTTTATTATATATTATTATTGTTCCAATAAGTTTATATTATAATTAATATAATAATTATAATTATACTTTTATCACTATATTCTATTAATTATATTATTCTATAAATAACAAAGTGTTATCATCTTCCAATGGCTTAACCATTTCATGCCCAAGAAAAGATTTCAACACAACCCTAGCTTCATGAGTCTGTTTGTTTTGGCTTTTTTCCGGCAGATACAGACACTTTTTCAAACTTTTTTCTAACAAATTATTTATCAAGAAATAGATATAGATAAAAAAAAAAGTGACAGTTTTCATCAAAAGATCAAATAGAAAAAATATAGATAAAATTTAGATGCAAATCGGATATATTTATACATATCATTTTAAAAAAAGATACAGATACAGATGAAAAACAGACAATCCAAACAGATTCTACTAGCAACGTTAAAGGAGAAGTCGGGAATGCAGGTTTCCTATCTAAAAAGAGAAAAAATAAATAAATAAATAAAGCAAAAAATAAAATAAAAAGGTACAAAGGACTATCCTATTTTCCTTCACCTTCTTGGTCTACTATATTAAGAACTATTCTTCCAAAATCAAAAGTTCAAAGCTGAGCAAGAAGTCAAAGTTTATTTGAATTTCCCATGTAATTAAGAATAATAGAATATCTCAAGAGAAATAAGAAACCCATGACATCAAATAGGTGATTTCATCATATTCATATCACTAATTCTCTACCTTAGGAAGTAAAAGAAAACACTAGAGATACAACTCCAAAACTCCCTTGACGTCGCAGCACTTGGAAACACATCCAATACTGCTGCCACTGATTTGGAAAAGCATACTCCAACATTTCGTCCAAAGCCACATATTTGAGATGTATAGTTCGGTCAGCACCATTATTAAGGAGGTCATCATTGGCAGTTCTGTAACTTATAAGGTAATTACATTCACACCTAGTTATTATCTATCATAATCATGCAAATAATATCGGGTAAAATTGGTATTGAAATGATTGAATGAGTAAGCTCCTAGCTGAAGGGGCACCGAAGCTTTACAGGAAATTCATGTTTTATATTGATGCTTGGTTTGTCAATGTGTTACACTACGACCAAACAAGTTCATCCTAATACAATCTACGTGGCTATCATAATGGGCATGCTAATGGTTAAATTAACTATCGTAATATCGTTAAATTTGGGATTATATTGCTGCTCGGGTTTGGCAGAACAAGAAGGAAAAAAAGAAAAAAGAAAAAAGAAATGTGTAGACATATATATGCTTTAATGTTTAATTTGTGCCTATGTTCTATTTAAGGCATAATTAGTGAAAATACATAAGTATGCTGATAATGATAGGAGAGATTTTAGAATGTGTAAGTGACGTTACTCTATAACATGGACAGGATCGGATTTTTACCTAGGTAGAGAAATAGAAAAATTATTACTTAATGAAGGCTAAGGATTTTGGCCAGGAGGATAAGAAGAATGTAATGCTCTAAAAATTTATAAGGCAATTACCATCACATATAATACTTTAAGTATTATACGCATAGGCCTTCTTAAATGATGTTTATTGTGAACATTGCTACTCAATTTTAACTTTCTAAAATCGTATAATTAAATTTTCTAATAGATGGATTTAGCAATAGTGAAACAACTGTGAAAAACAACCTTATAGAAACATTTCATTCTTCCACTCATGCAAGTGGAATAACTTTCACTTAAACAAAGCTTTGAAAAATTATTATTAAACACATGGGCTTCACAAGGCCCTTAAAATAAAATACAACTTCAGAAAAGATAAATCTAGCTTTTTAAACAAAACAAAACGACATAAAATACATCCATGATCCTTACCCACACCACTTCTCTTCTTATAACCTTTAGAATCGCCCAAATCTCAAGTCAAACACTTGCATCACCCAAATCATCATAATCATCATCTTCATCAATACCACTATCACCAACATCATCACTATCACATCACATTCATCTTCATCAATACAACACTTGGAAAAAGAATAACAACAACAATAATGAATCGAAACCCAGTACACAGTAACACATATACGAAGTGGCACACGAGTTTAACTAAATGCAATGCATGAACCAATAAATTATTATATTTCGTTATAGTAAATCAAAAAACACAGCGCACTCACACTCCAGAACAATCTTAGAAACCTAGGGGTCCTAAGTAACAGCAGCTACTTAAGAGGTTGATATAGGCAACCCGGATACTCATATCTTTTATACCCATCAAAGTAAAAGAAAATAGCCTCATATAGGATTCATAGCCGTTACACATACTCTACCCATCTCAGTCCATAACATTAGTTAGTTCAACCAGTCCCATAAACATAAACTAGAACATGTTACTTCATTTCGAGCCTAAGTAGACGTTATGCCGATATCATTTGCCCCATCAGTTGCCCGATAAGCCACTTATAAATCGCGATTGTATCATGATAGGGATGGCCTCAGCGCCTAACTACTATGTCCCTTGGGACAAGGTCACCACTCCGCAGACCGGATTCAACGACACAAACACAACCAATACTCATCAATTATTAAGCCGAGTTTAAGTTTTAATCCGTTTATTATGCCTATCCTAGCATATAATACTCAAGTTACTACGTATCTTATATATGTATAATCCAAATAGATACATATGGCATATCAAAATCTATTTTAAAAGATAAATCAAATATCCATATATAGATTCAAGAATTAAACTTATCTAAGAAATTAGATTAATTATCCATTTATATCAATTCATTTTAAAAACTTATTTGATCATATACTAATTAGAAACCTTACCATGGCTGAGAATATCGCCCTGCCAAAATACAAATAGTTTTTCATTGTCTGTCAAAGTATTTCTTTTTACTATGATTATGGTCTCTTATTATAAAAACATCCATATTCAAATCAAATAAACATTTGAAACAACATATTCACCATGTTATTTATTGTTTATCCTAACTCATTGGCTTAAGGTAATTATTAACTTTTAACTCATTTTAACTTAATCCTAGCTAAATTGATTAGAATTAATCATTTAATTCAATTACTAGGCCAAGATGATTAAACTTAATCAATTTAATTCATTTTAGCCTGTCGAAGTCTATTTAGTCAAATTGGACTTAGATTGATCAACTAAGTTCATTCTATACTTACTACACACATTTTATTTGCAAACACAAGTTGTTAGCTTTATTTGGATATGTAACAGTTGGAAACAAACAAAATTTAGGCATTGACATTTTTATAATTTGTAAAAACTTAAAACATGAAAGTTGTAGTCTCTTTTTAAGCTTTTCGTAGTATTTTAAATCACCTCAATCTGAGTTCGAATGAAAAAGTTATGATCAAAATAGTATTGCGACTAGAGAGAAGCACGGGTAGATACATTACCCAGTGTTCTAGCCGTGTTGTTTTGGAAAAACTTGTGCTCTTTGAGTTTTTGAGGTCAGAGATAAGCATGAGTAGATAGGGAAGGTTATGTACTGGTAGTGCTTCTTCTTGGGTAAGTTAAAAACATGTGCTTTCAAGCAACAATAAGGAGCACGACTCAATATCAGGTCCTATGTTTATCCTATGCTCTTTGCCCTGTCTTTGTTTTCGAAAACTTTACTTGTTTTATCATTTATTTTACATCATTTTTCATCATCTAACACCTTGTACTCCACATATAAACCTAGAATCATCATCTCTAACATCTATATTTATGTTTTTACTTCATATTCCATCAAAAACCACTCCGCGAACGTCTAATCTACATGTACACATAACACGACCTAAATCCTAACTTATATGCTCATATATTTATTATTCACCAACTTCATCACAAATTCTACATATAACTAACATCAATCCATCATAAATACTTATAAACAGCAATCAAGACAAAGTAAGACAATTATACTTAACTTTTGGCAAAAACATGTAATTGAATCTTCTTATCTTATTGTTAGAGCTTTATTTAATATGATTGCCACTTCCTATCTCATCTTCTAGCTTTGATTCCTTGATTAATCTTGAATTGGATTGAGATTCGAGGGTTGAAATTTAAAGAAGGAAAAGAGATAAGAAGAAGAGAGAAGAAGAAGGAGAGAAGAAGAAGGAAAAGAAAAACCACAAAGAAAGAGGAGAGAAATAGAGTAAGAATAAAAAAAAAAAAAAGAAGAGAGAGAGAGAAGATAAGGATAAGAAAAAGAAAAAAGGAATTATAGATATTTTAGAATAGGGCATTGAATTTAATCCTTTCTAATAATTATCTTTAGTTATAAAAATAATTAGAAAATAATTTGATGACATATATATATATATATATATATATCAGAGTTTATAACTTGATATAAAAACATAATTGAAAAATTAATTTATGAAATTAGATAATTAACTAGGGTTCGGATTTAAAACTGATATTTCTAAACAAGTAATTGATTTCAAAAATTAATAAGATTTTACAAAATGAAAGTTAATTAAAGTTTGAGGGTTTTTTAAAGAATTTATCAAGCATTTAAAATTGATTGTTTAGGGGTTTAGAGATAAGAAACAAAGAGGGATGTAGATTAAATTAATAATTAAGAAAAAATTAGATAATATGATTTATAAAACTGACAATTAAAGAAAATAAACATTTAAAAAAGAATATTTAAAATCTCAAATCTTAATTTAATCTATTTACTAATTTAATAAAACACATTATCTAATCATGTTCTATTATTTATTCCTTTTATTATTTAAGCTATCTAAACTATAATCACAATTAATTATCTATTATATTATTCAATTAAACTATTTCTAGTTGAACTAGGTGAGGGTTTAGGGTATCTTAAAGAAGGAAAATAAATCTAAGTTGATATTAATCCTATGGTTATATTAGGAAATAATGATTGAAGTGATTTAAATCTAAGTAGAAATTGATGATTATTGTTTTTGAGTTTATGGAAAAGAAGAGAACCTTTGATTACTTTGATGATAGAAAAGGAAAGTCTAAATTCTGTCTTGTTTATTATTTTTTCATAAAAAGAACACCAGCATCAAATAAGAATTCATAATCTAGAATAAAAGCTCAATAATAAATAAGTGCAAAGTAAAGACAAAACATTTTTGTTTTCAAACGAGAAATTTATTAGTAATGACTTATTTTATTGTGCTCGAGTTTGATATTAAGTTTAAAATGATATTATATATATTCCATGAAACAATGTACACACAAGCTTGAATCAAATAATTTGTGGAAACAACAAATGATAATTTATACGACAGGCATGATGAACTGCAAAATTCTAGAAGACCATGAATTCCACAGGGTAGCCTCCAACAAAACTAAATATATATTTTCCAAACGAAGAGAGCAATTTGGGAACATTATACTACATATCTATAAGACTTTATGGAAAAAATGTAGCATGTAGGGAATGTGAGTGAATTAATTAAAGGCCATGGTAATTCTCTTATACTCAAATTTCAAATAAAGGATACAGTTGATGGTTGATATTAAATTATTTTTCTATAGAATGTGATGGTTAGGATGTCCTCTTTCAAAAAGATAGAAAGGTTTATATTATCAAGATTTATTCCGCACTAGTGAAATTGCTAGAGTTCTTCCTTCCGGAATGAATAAACATATTATGGAAACTACACCTATGTAACTTCTATAAACATTAAGAGAGAGTTTAAAGAATGTTTCTAAGTTTTAATGATGCCTAATAAATAATTGTTAATTAACTATAATACAGTAGTCGCGATAAGAAATTATAGCAATCGATTTGAATCCTTTTGGAATAAAGGACTATAAGCAGATGTTAAAAGAAAAGGAAGGAAATTTTACAAAAAAAAAAAAAAAAAGAAAGAAAGAGAAAGGAAAAGAAAGAGAAATGACCAAATAATGATGTAGCTGATTCAAATCATAAGCTTAGATAATTATATTAATTGATTAATTTTGTGTATATGTTTATAATAATTTTCACTAGATAATTTAAACTTAATCTGCAATAAGAAATACGACAATATAACATGGTGTAAGTATAAAAGTCATAATAAATACAACAGTTATTAGATTATTTATATTAAGTGTGCGCTCAACCATTAATAATTCAATTGCTCAACAGTAGTTATTTTAATTAGGCATCGGATTATATGAAGATCATACTATTCCCAATTTAAGTAACATGAAAAGATCCCGAAAGAAAAGATAAATTTTGATAACATTGATAAAAAGAAATAATTATAGATAAGATGTTAAATTATCAACATAAGGGTTTCGGCTACTAATATGCTGAGTATTAATAAGGAATATAAACAATAAGCAACTGGAAAGTAATAGTAATGATATCAGTATTCGCCTAAGCAAAGAAGTGGATTATACACTATATGAATAGGTATTTTAAGGAGGAAATTCAATACTAATGTGGCATATCTATAAAGTAAATTTAATGTATTGATAAGATGTGTGTGTATATGTGTGTGTCTATATATGTAGCACTAATTAGAATGGAAACTGCTTGTAAGGAATAATTGAATGTTTGAACCCTGTTAGCATGTATAATAACTCAACATTGTATTATAAATGTAAAATTAATATGTTGTAACACTAAACATTAAATGAGAATATTATTACAAAAATGCATATGTGTATATAAATAAAACACTCAGCAAACGGTTTGTGAAAATATCATGATATAAAATTTGTTTATTAAAAATAAGGACCGTTGAACATAATTCTACAAATTTATGCATCATACTAAACTATAATAATCTAAGAAAATGACCCACAAATTAATTCACAAGTATATAGTGTTGAGTTATATCTATAATTCTTATTCTTGGTTTTGATAAAATAACAAAAGCCTAAATAAATGAAACATGCCAAATAAGATAATAGAGAAATATAAAATAAACTCGATATATTTAAGTAACTTAATACAATATTCATCATATTTGTGATTTAAAATAATATTGTCCAAACACATAGAAGAGTAAGGTACTTTTTTAATAAAGTTATAATAATTTCTTGTGTTTCAAGGGACTAACTGGCATGGTATATGTTATTGGGGGATGAAATAGGATTTGGCTTAATAAGAAGACTAATGCATCTAGTATAAGTGAATCACAAATAAAGAATTCCTTTAGAAACAAACCTAAGTTCTATTGAATATATATATAAACCTTAAACTAATATTAACTTTTCTTCCATTAAATGAATTTCACAATGATAACCTACAGTTTCAAATCTTACAAGTAATAAGAAAACTATAATGAAAACACTAAAACTTTTAAAATCTATAAATGAAGTCTAAACGAATAGTTCTATATGGAATTACATATAACCTTCGTATTCTACTAACGATAAATAGGTGATCTAAGTAAACAACATAGCGTTATTAAAGATCTATTGTACTTGATTGAATGCCATGACTATGTAAGAATCTTTATGATCTTCCGCATTGTTCTCTTAGCTACACTATCTAATATATATTATGAAGTTATTTGTACAAGAGGCTAGAGAATATAATACATGTGCCTAGTGGTTTTTGGTGATGATAAAATACTATATGTAAAGTGATAATTTCCCTACTTGTAAGATATTCATGTGTTGTAGTGTGAAACTACTGAGTGTGTATGGAAACACAATGATCGCCTCTATAATCGGATTAACAATTATTCAATTACATTAATGAATAAGTCATGCGTTGCATAGCTACATTCCTTGCATTTTTATAGGTCACCATTGCTATGTGATAGCTCTTTTAGGCTCATAGGGAGGGATTTTTTATATGTTTGGCAAAGGCCTAAAAAATTGATTGCACGCAAGGCATATATGTACCTCTCTATGTGACAATCGCCATGCCTAATGGAAACTAAGTGGAACGTTATCCATTAAGTGGGAACTGGGAAGTGGTTATTGCTTACAACGAAGCTGTTTGTGAAACTAAGCTTTAAGGTTTTTTTTTTTTTTTTCTTTTGGAAAAGTTAAAAGGTATAAATGATTTTAATCATGAAGGATCCCTTTATTCTCTATTAAAATCCTAGACCTTAGTTCATCGGCCACCAGTAACACAAGTTTGTTCTCAAAACCTTAGTATCGAAGGACGTAATTTGTAGCATACTTAGATTCTAGACAGCTAGGTATGCTTATTACAGTTCATATGTTTTGTTGTTACAGGTGCTGATTTCGCCAGTAGAGACATTGAGCTAAAATATAAAAACCCGATCAGTGATGCGTTAAGGGGTTGTCCGGTGCAACTACTCTAATACTTAAGTTAGTCGTGGGTTACCTCTCTTAAGAATTCAAAAGGGAGTTATGAGTACTAAATGTTTATACTTGCCTTACCAGGTTAAAGGAAAAGGCTATTTATGGTCGAGGTTATACTGAAATGGGGCCCACATAATAGTTTCTATTAGTGCGGTGCCCTAGATCGATAGCTGACCTAGTCCCAAGGAGAAGGAACCATCCTTGATCTAAGAAGGAGATGGTAAGGTATAGAGTGTGGTCAGACTAGAGATATTCCTCTATCCCAATTGTGGGATAAGGAGCATGTTAGGAGAAAGTAGCTCATTAGAGAGCTCACAACATATCAGGAGACAAAGAGAGACTTGTCATGGAGTCATGTGGTGTGTCACCTTAAGCCTCCATTTAAGAGTCATGATATGGTACGAGGAGGACATCAGTGTTTGCTAAACAGGTCCTTAAGGAGCTAAAGTCGGATCCGAGGTCTTAGTCTGGGTAGATTCTTAGCAGAACAGTTAAGCCTATAGGCTCCTAAATTCCATATGGGCCCTTTAGCCCATGCAAGACTTCTAATGGGATGATTGATTACCATCAACATGTTTGATTATAGCATTGCATATGTTTGCTTAATAAAACTTATGTAGATTTGCTTGACATGTGATTGTAAGAGATAATTCACTAAGCATGGTTTTGCTCACACACTTTAGTTCTTTTGCAGGATTAAGGTGCATTAGAAAGAAGCTAGGAAATGAATGAAGAGTGCTTCTCATTTGGATTCCTTGAAGGAGGATAGGTTATTTGTATGATAGACACGAAACATGATTCAAATGAATTAAAATTTTAGTTGAAACTTAGTTTTATGTACGATTAAACACCTGACTTCACTATTTAGTAGAGGATACCGATTCTCTATGATTCTTGTGAACTATGAGGTACTGGTTCCATAGAAATATTTAGATGAATAGATTTATTATATTTTTTATGGCTAAGTAAGAACAATAGGTAATTAGGTAGAATCTTGCAACCTCTAACTTACAAGAAAGTTCTCATATTTTGGGTGCACACGTGATATGGTGACTTTATAAAAATCCTATTAGTCCTCCTATTAGGGTCATAACACACTAGATGTTAGCTTCTTTCTTTATCACCCATCATCAAATAGAGTAGAGGCCAAAGTGTTAATAAGCTATTTTGGACATAAGACCTATAGGCCATACCATCTTTTTATACATTTCGAGCTACTCTAGGCTGAGACTTAACTTGATTTAAAGCCTTAAGATGGCTTTGCAGAGTTAAACCGAATTAACCTATTAGTAATAGTTTGATCACTCCTTGTGTACCATTAAATAAACTATTATCGAGTGCAACCATCCACACACACTTGATAACATTATAACTCTAGCAAATTTTTCTCTCACAATGCCCACTGCCTCTTATTTGTTTTATAGGCCTAGCTTCATTAAGGCCCAAGTAGTAGATCTAAGGTAACAACATATATAATATAGTATTTATTCATTATTCATCTAACTATCTATATATAAAGATATAGCAAATTCAAATTTCTTACATTTAACTTTATCTTACTTCTTAACTTTACAAATATACATAAACTCCTCATGAGATGTTTAAGTTTAGCTCTACTTGAGCTTGACCTAAAAACAAGTCAAGCTTGAACTCGAAATAAAGTCCGCTTATTTAAATGAGCAAATATTGAGATTGTAATTTACAAATGCAATAAAAATTGGGTATAGCTTAAACTCAATAAATTTTTCAATGAGTAAACTTGTGTTTTTTTTTTTTAAATTTGGTTCAACTTGGCTTAGTTTCACTTGATTTGTTTCTATCTTAACTAGATTATTTTTAATGTAGGTAAGTCTGCCCATCTTCCAAGAGCTATTTCTTAAATAGGGAGTTTATGAATCTAATTCTTTATTTACAATATAAAAACTACAGTGGCAACATGCAATTTTGCTTCAGTATGTCATATCCATGAATTTTCTTAAGAAATTGGAAAATAGACAAGCAATTTATAATTACATCTTGTACACATACAATTTTCATCATATAATAAAAATCACCTGGCTATGTTCTTCCTCCTCATAAAACATTCTCTCATTTTTTTTAACAAATTGCAAACTCCAAAACAGACCTTAAAACCGATGGTTTTTCCCAGCTCTAATATCTCCTCCTTTTCATTCAAATTTCCTTCCTAAGTTCACCAAGAACTCCCTTCAATTCATCATCTACAAGTTAAAGTTATATAAGATTAGTTTGCATGCTTTCATGGTTGTTATTTCCTTTTTTTTTATCATAAGAATGACTTCATGTTCTAGTAGGCTCATGGTAGTTTGAATGTGATTTTGATGATTCATGTTAATCAATAGAGTTAAATAAGTCCATGGAGTGTGTCGAAGTGTTTAGAGATTGATTATTGGTTGACTAATCAAAATATTTTCTATTCAAATCTTCTATTTCAACCAAAATTTAAGGCAAGTATACTTATCTTGTTAATATAATTGAATGAGAACAAGTATCGTCCCTTAGGGATAAGAAAATATTATTAGAATTAAGTTCTTGCCTATTATCTACCTTAGATTATGAAATTAATCTACTCAATATTAAGAAAATATTGATTAAGACTTATTTTTAATAGGCTTCAAAACAAACAGTCAACAAGAATTAGAATTCAATATTACTTAGCTCATCCAAATAACAAGTCTCCCCTAAGAAAATTACTATGCTTAACATCTGATATTAATATCAATATGGTTTATGTCAATTTTTGAACCGAAAGATTCCTCATTGAGATTAATATCTCTTTCGAGACTACCAATCACTAATTCTTTAGATTTACCTATTAAAACTTCTTTTAATCACTAACAATCTAAGAATTGCATTATAGATCTATGAATCTTTTTACAATCAATTAGATAGGAAAACTTTTGTAGTTCTATGTCTAGTAACCCAAACAAGTTTCTCTAATTACGTTGATATATTCATACATAAAATCTTTCAATTAACACATATGAAATCAGATATAGAAATAATATCCCGAAAATACTATTCTATATACAACAATTCAAAACACGTAATCAGACTAAAAAAAACAATATAAACTTCCATTGAATTCATTTTAAGTACGTGACATAGTAATATCTAATGTTTAATTTGCTATTTAGATGAAATAGATCAACTATTCCATCTCTAAACTACAACAACAATAAAAACTATTATAATTAAGCACAAAGATGGAGAGACTACACCTTACTAAACAATCTTGACAGGATCTTGATCAATCTCTCCTAAATCTTGATGAACTGTGTTTGAATTCTAAGTCTATCTCTAATTTCGTGTAAAAATCATCTAATAATGTTGTTGTTATGTTTTCTAAACTGTGGACTCCTATTTATACTAAATATTATCAGTTAAGTCCTTAAAAATAACATAAGTCCTAGGATACTTTAAAAACAGTTGATAAATTCCTGACAAAAAAACGGGCGAGGCACGAAGGTATTCTTCTCATCATGCAACTCACTGTACTCTTGGAATCACACTTCTCGCTAAGGAACACGGCATAAACACGGGATGACATATGCCATCGTGCTTCCCACTGATTTCGTATATTCGTTCAATCCGCATAACAACACAAGGAGAACACGGTGGGCCCTATCACGCCATGTTTCTCATTGAGTCCTCTGCATTAAATATCTGGAGAATTATACAGGAAGAACAGACTGTCTCTAATGAGCCGTGTTTCTTACTGACTTCTTTTTCCTTTGAGCTTAATGAAGATTGCGACATTCATCCGAGAGGAACACGGTTCCTTGTAATCAACCGTGTTTCTTTCTATGGTTGAAATTCTTCAATGATTAATCTTCCAAATTTAAAGCACGACTAATTTGTTTCTCTTCATTTTCTCCTCATGTTCTTTGTAAACTCTTGTCAATTCTTCATAATTACTTCAAATTTGTTGCTACTTGATTAATTTTTACTCCAAAGCTCTTTAATCCTCTTTATTCTTTCAAAAAAAAGAAATTAATCAAGTGAAATACCAACTCTTACAATAATTTATATATACTATACATAATTTACCCTATAAAACATATACTAAAATAAATATATCAGAGATAGATGAGTTATGGTAAACAGGTAGTTGCATGTGTAGGAGTTATTTTGCGTTAGTACATAAGTTGGTGATGATGGTGAAGTGTTCAAAAGTGGATTAAGAAGTAGTTTGATGTTTGGAATGTGAAGTTTATGCATATTTGGAGTTGTTAAGAGCATGTGATAGGGTGTATGATGCTTGTGTAGTGCTTTAAATAAGATAGAATATGTGAAAATGTGTAAAAATGGAGTTTGAAACAAAGAAAGTTCGAAAAACTTCAAACACCTTGTCAAAACACCTATTTGGAAGGGTGTATGGCCCATACACCCCTTGAAACGTCCTGTATGGAAGGGCGTTTCACCTTCAAGAGCTTTTTGCGCATTCTCCTAAGTTCAAAACATTTGTAGGTTCACTATTAAAGTGCATGACTTTAATAATGAAACTATAAGATGATAAGAATACTATTCTAAATTATCCCTAGTGAGTCATTATATAGAGCAACGATGAAGTAAGATTAGTATGTTGTTTAATTGATGATCGCATTTCACTAATAATGGATAAGAGATATCAAGTCAGCATATATGCATATAGGAATACATAGTATTGGATCGATCCACTATGAAAGTATCATATGGATCTTTATTATGAGTATTTCTCTTCACAATTTGTCATTTTAGTCCTTTAACCTAATGATACTATGAATTCCTACATAGTGATTTGCATATTTTGACTCGGTTCTTCGTCATCTTTAACTAGATAATCATAAGGCTATGATTAGATGTGGAATAAATTATGAGGGATATGAGTATTCGTGAAGGAATTTGTTCCTCTTATTAATTTGATAAAGATATCTTTTAGGTCCTCTTGAAGAGTAAGACTAAGAAAAACATATGGTCATGCTCAAATGAATTGATAAGGAGCTATCAATAACATTTGGTTTATTTGGTTAAACTCTAGAATCAAGAAAACTTATAATTAGAAAATACACGAGTGACATGACCTATGCCTCAAGTTTAATCATTAGATATCGCGTGACAAAAGGACTAAATAATTAACTATAATAGATAAAGTTGGATTGTCAATTTTCGATTGATTTGGGTAGATATAACGTCTTGTGAAAGACCACTTATGTCTTGTGAGTCGAAAAAGGATGTTAGGTCTACCACTAACATTAAGTAAACCTACAGAGTCACATACGAAGAATGAACTAAATAGGTTATGGGTTTAATCTATATAAGCCTAGCGAAAATTATCCATTTATTTATTAATCTTAAATTGATAAGAATAATAAATAATAATCTTCACTATTTTAATAGGAAGATTAAAATGGAATGTGTCTTTTGAATTAGGAAACCCTAATTGGATTAAGAATCCTATTAATGTTAATATCCTAATTTGTAAGGATATTATTATTAGTATAAAAAGGACAATATAGCTCTCATCTAAGGTTAACGACGTTGGCTGTTATATTAGATCCACAGAGAAACTCTGTACACCTTAAAAAAAAAAAACACGAGAGCTCTTAGAATTTCTCACACAAATCTCTAGAATTGTTATAGAGTGCTACCACATGGAATTCCATTTAACCTATTCATTCGTAACTTCATGCGGATACCATAGAGAGAATTCGCAAGATCATAGTGCTTATAGATCTACTTCATCGACATGATTAAAATTGCGTAAGGTAAGATCCTTGTCCTTATCAATTTAATGAACCACATGAATCCCATTCAAAAGTTAAAAAAAATTCCATTGCAATTTTTTTTCATCCCTAAATTTCCAATAGTTACCACAAAACTACCATTATTTATGCATGATAAAAATTATAAAACTTCAATGAAAAAAAGTGTTGCTTTTAGCACACTAAACACATTTTAAGAAATTCAATCTTGTTCTTATTGCTCTACATTAAACCATATTCCTTATTTTATATTATTATGGGCAATTTTGACCATGAACTTCATAAACACAACCAACTTATCTAAGGCTTAGCTGACCTAAATAAATGATGGATCAACCTTTTAGGTCCCTTGGCGCATCCATGAGATTAAGGTTAGATCTCTTAAGTCTTTATGTCATGTTTGGTACACAAGAATGATTTAAAATGGAATGGAATGGATTAGAATGAGTTTGAGAATAACAAATCTATTCATAATAAGGACGAAATGGCTAAAAATGTAATTATTGAAAATATCCTTAGAAATAATGCAAAATATGAATACATAATAAGATAAAAAAGTAATTACATTACATATAATTAATAAGAGTGGAATGAAATCGCTATTCCATCTTCTCAAATGCGGAATCGAATTCTCTTTCAGAGCTGGAATTGTAATTTCAGCTTCTAAAAATGCTTCCAAACATTAAGAAAGAGAATAAAAGCTAGAATCACGATTCTATTCCGACCCATTTCTGTATACCAAACATGTCATTAGGGAACTTAGACCTCCTTTGTTGACCTATAACCTTATTCACTCAGATGGTTGACCTACCAAGTTTGTGTCAACCCCACTTCTAGAAAATTATGAACATGTCTTAGTGCCCTAACTATTTGTATACTTGTAATTAAACATCGACACAAACCCAAATTGACAGGACCTACTGGGTCATAAGTTTGGTTAGGGATGGGTCAAAATCAACCCTACTTAAGATGGGCTGGCCAAATCATTAAAGAAGACATCGTTAATCAAGTTCCATGAGTTGGAATCTAAGATTTTAAAGTTTTAAGAATTACCAAACAATAGACTGCCAATTAAATGCCAAGGGTTGGATTGTAGGTTTTAGAATTCTGAAAAATCGATTTTAGATAGGAAAGCAAAGGATGCCCAAATCGTTTTCACCTTCAATCAAATTCATTGGTTTATGAAGTAATAAGAATAGCCAAGATTAGCTCCTTCATCTCTTGTATGAAACAATATGAAGGAACTGTTTACGGTGTTATAGTTCTATTGTGAAAAAAATTGCTTGAAGGGCTAACCTTTTTATAATGTATACGTATTTTTTAACACTTCCATATTAAGATCTATTTTTATTTCTTTAATTTTTTTTCAGTATTTATATTTATATTTTTTATCCTTTTAATACCTAACTTTAATGGTAGTTACAATGAAAAGTATGTGGCGAAAACCCTAATTTAATTTGTATTTGAAACTTAATTTCTAATCTACAAAATTTGAAGATCATAATTAATACAAAAAAAATCTTTCCATGCTTTTAGGATTTTTTTTCCCCAAATTATACCATGTCAAATTGAGATCCACGTCAAATAATAATCATCGAATTTTCCACAACTTTCGAACTGTAGGACCAAGCCGTAGAGACAAGGAACCTCAAGTAATTACTATACATTAAGCACCATGATAAGAAGTTTTGTTTATGGACTTGATCAAAGCACGTGCCTCTGCGGTATTAGATATTGTGCGTGAAAATATATAAGATGCGACGTGTTGAATAAGTGATGAATACATACAAATTTTATTGCTTTTCTCTGAGTTTTTCCTCATCTTGTCTTTATACGTGGAGCAAAGAAAGCGGGCGAAAAAGTGATACAGATTGATGCAATGAGACAAGATGGAGAAGATGGGCACCGACTGAAATAAGGGGGAATTAATGATGAACACCAAAATAAAAAAATAAAAAAAAAAAACCTTCGAATCCAAATATCTTCCTAATTATCAGCACATCCGGTTCCGGTCGTCGTACGTTGAAAAAAACATCATCCCACAATTCCCAACTCGATCGAAAAAAAGCGAACACCTTTACTCTACCCTCAAGAGAGAATAATACACTCGGAGGCTTACATAATCGTCTTGCAGAATTTACCTTTTAAATTCACATCTTCCAGACGGTATATAATTGTTGGAGTACCCCAGTCCCGGGTCGGGACCTATGCGATGGATGGCATTTTTTGAAATCTTATGGCATAGGAATGGGAGAGGTACTTGAAATTTTTTGGGATTCTTTATCAAGAAATAAGAAAAACCAACACCTTTATTTTATTTTTTTTATTAAATATATTATCTAAAAAAAAATATGAAACTTACGAAATCCAAAAAAAAAAAAAAAAAAAAATCTAGTATAAAAAGCTTTAATTATAAAATAAATAATGCTGTTTTTTTATAAAACAAAAGGTGCTGCTGACTTTAATCATGAGTTGGTGGGCCAACCGGAGGAGAAATACAGTAATTGGGAGGGTTAAAAAAATTACACATGATGTATGAGAGAAAATTGTGCAAAGGTCTAAAGCTATGGAGCTTATGTCTATAGGTTGAGTGTTCCTCATAAACTAAACAAAATGTGGCATTTGTGGTTGGCCATAAACAAACTCAGGTCATTAATTATATACTTCAATCCAAATTTTTACTATATTTCAGTTTATTCTACTAAAAAAATTGGGATTTAAGAACAAAATTTCTTTTTTTAAAATAAAATTTCGATCGTAAAATTCACTTTGATTGTTTTGTGAAAATATAATTTCTTCTACTAATTTTTTATGGCAGAATTTATGTCTCTGAGGATGAATTTTCTTATAGTGTCTAAACAAATTAAACATTCTCATTCATGACTTATCATAGTGATCTGCAAATATAGGTATTCCACCACTTTTCGGTTTTTTTTTTATTTTTTCTTTTTTCAATGCATGACATAATTCGGTAATTCTTTTTCTTTCAAGAATGCGAAACAACTCATTTTAAAAGCAATGTTTTGCACCTTTTACATTCAAGTTCTATATTTGTAGTACAAATGGTTTATATACTTCAATACCTTGGTAGAATTATGTATATTATGTTCATTTGACTAAATGAATAAGGTGATGATGAGATAATCAAAGATTTATGTAATAAGGAAAGAATAGTTTAATTTGGTTTAGTTGTTTATCGGTTGGATGAATTATTTTAAGGAATAAGGGCTGAATAGCTAAAACTATAACATTGGATCCTTTATATGTAATTGTATAATCATGACATATAATCATAATTGTATGATCATATTTTATTGCTTATAATAATGAAACTAGCACTTATGTTATATTAAAGGCAGAATAATTATCCACTTTCATAATAATACAATATGTTATACATCTTGCATGACTAAATATTATATATTTAAGTTACTATATTCTTATAGGTCTGTTTGGATTGTCTGTTTTTCATCTGTATCTGTATCTTTTTTAAATGATATGTGTAAATATATCCAATTTGCATCTAAATTTTATCTATATTTGTTCCATTTGATCTTTTGATGAGAACTGTCAATTTTTTATTATCTATATCTATTTTTGATAAATAATTTGTTAGCAAAAAGTTTGAAAAAGTGTCTGTATCTGCCGGAAAAAAGCCAAAACAAACAGACCCTATATTACTATATGACACGTTATTTGAATTTAACATATGGTATTATGATTTTACTAAGTTAATATTATAATTAATATAAAAATAATTAAACTTTATCACTGTATTCAGTAAATTGTAATCATATTATTAATTGCCTTAATATTTATTAAGTCATCACTATATTTTAATCATTGTCATATTCTATGCATTCCAAAATATCATGTAATTACTTTATTATATTATGTGTTCATTATATTTATCATATAATTTAAAATTTAAGTTAAATAATCTTATTTAGTAGCATATGTACCATAATTATTGTAATACAATTATATTAAGTTTCTTATTATTTTCATTATATTACAATATAAACAATATTATATAATATAATGTTTTATATTGTTGTTACATTATAAATAGATATGTAATTATAATAAACAATATAATTTGATATAAATTTGTATTGTGTAATATTATTTACATCTCATCTATAATAATTTGATCTACGTATACATATAATGAAACATATAATACTATATAGCATTTTAACTATAATATTACATTACTTGTATATTTAAATATATGATGTTATTTTGATCATGACATCTAACGCAGTCGTCGACGACAGTGGCTTTGGTAGTGGCGTGACATACTAGCACAAAACCTAATGAGACCGCTGCATAGCAGTTCATTTGGTTTATTGATGACATTGATTTGGCATCCGTTTTAATCATATTATTTATAAAAAATATAATAGAAAAAATAGATATTTTTATTTATAAATAAATTTTATAAATTATATATAAATAAAACATATATAGATAAAAAAACAGACCATTCAAACATACATATGACTTATCCAAGTAGACATAATAAAAAATGAATATGTGTGTAATAGTATCAATAGTAAGCAATAAGAAATTTTTGTAAATTAATTCTAAAGGAAATTTCACTTGAGTAGTAAATGTAATGTAGCAAAAGATGTTGAAGATTTTATCACAAACTACTATATTGCACATAATTACCAAAAAGTGATTCTCAATTACTTATTGATTCTAAAAATCAAGATAAGTGACATCCAAATTTGAATAAACGTGGTAGTAATTCAAAAATTTGAGAAAATAGAGTAAAATAGCTTAAATTCTATAATACTAATGATAACTGTTATTCTTTTTATCTTAGCGTACATATATAAGCAGACTAGAAATCTGCAAAAAATAGAACTAATAAAACTTCCACAAATAGAAAAGTTTAAAACTTAAGAACATAAAATATATAAAAAGAAGAATAAAACACCACATATAACATATAAAACTTAGGTATCTATAAGAAGTTATAGTAAATTTTAAATCTATCCAAAATATAAAAAATGTCCATTTTAGGGTTTAAATGGAGGTAATTATCCTAAAACTGGCGTAGCTTATCGTCAAAGATGATGACTTCTTCCTATTAGCTCCTTTTTTTCAAGAAAAAAATCTGCAATTATGCAATTACCACTGATCAGTTTTTACTCTGTTTCTTCATATAGCTGTTAACTGCTTTTATCTCATCAAAATGCATCAATTGATTAAAGGAAATTCTTCAAGTTCATCATTGCATAAACTTGATTTCTTGGAGTGAGCTGTTTGCTGCATTTAATTTATTGCGAATAGCTAGGGTTTCACCTCAATGGGCTATATCAACATCTCCTGTAGTCGCATCTCGTAGTGATTAAACTTATTGCAAGATTTAACAAATAGTACGCACTTGTAGTATAGTGTGATATATATGCTTTGTCCATTTGAGGGTAGTCATGGAAAGAGCTCACAAATGAGCCAAGCAATTGCGCTGTTTGTACAGTATATACGGTGTCAAGCATCTTTGTTCAACATTTTCGGTAATAGATAAATTTATCATGATATTTATGAAATTTTTAGAATGTAATAAACAGTAATAACTATTCTAAAACGAATATAGGAAAATGAGATAACCATTCATCCAAATGAAAATGATGGTTTTTTCATTATTTTCATTCTGTTGACATTTCAAAATCTTTCCTTGTCAAACAGTTGTTGACATGTTCAACGATAGGAGTTGACATGTTCAACGATAGGTATTGACAAATTACAGCTTCACAAGTTCTAATGAAATTACTGTAATAGGAGATAATGTCCTAAGTGTACGTACATGGATCTTTTCCCTAGCTATATATACTTTTCTTTGAGACAACCAACAACGCTCACAACTTCTATCATCTTTGTAGTTGAATCAAGTGCAACAAAAATCTATCTTATCCTCGGCAAATCCTAAACCATGAGTTCCATACGGTTTGCCTTTCAAGTTTTGATGTTGCTTGTGGTAGCTTCTTTTTGCTGTCATGGTTACGGGAGCCAATCTCCATTGTTGTCATCCGGCCTCAGAGTTGGATTCTATCAATCAACTTGTCCATCAGCAGAGGCAATTATCAGAGATATTGTAGACAAGGCACTGTCTAGAAAACCGGGCAGGGCGGCCAGTCTCATTCGGATGCACTTCCATGATTGTTTTGTGAGGGTATGGCTTGCTCAATATGTTTTTTCATTTTAGATGCAAAAGGATAAAGATTCAAATAATAGTAACAGCAGTCTAAATGAACCTAATTAGAAAAGAGACTCCTCTATACATATGCATACATATATATATATATATATACGAATTTCACGTGATTCCTTATTTCATTATTTGTACACTGGAAATATAATTTAAAAGCAGTTGATTAGTTGCAGATTGACCTCTAACTGTCAAAATGTTTCCCCCTTTATAACTTATGATAATATTCGCTTCCCTTTTCACTGTCGCTAAACTACCAAATGCATCTCCATTGATACATCTTTCGGTTTTCATAGATAATACACACCACGTATAATATATGTGATATTTAAATATTAATTATATTTTAACATGTAATCATATGTATAAAATAAGTTTTAACGTGTAATAAATAATATATATATATAATATAGGTGGTAGTTATTTTTAAAACTATTCATTATCTATACCATGTATTAGAATATGATTGATGATAACCTGCTATATACATAGTATGTATTATCTATTGAATCGTTTTTTGTTTGTAGGACTTTTAGTTTTGTTGGCAAGTATGAGCATATTTCAAAAGTATACATAGCACAACAATATCAACTTATCTAAATGTTTAAATTTATGAATATAGCATGAACTATACTAAATGGAATATTTGATAAAAGGTAACAACATGGTGAAGGCATTTGTGGGTTGAGAATGTTTTTCCACACTTGATCGGTAGCTTTGAGGTTCCCTTGCCATTATTCCCAACTATTTTGACAAAAAGAATAAACAACCGAGTTTTTAGGTCTCAAATCACTCCGTTTTTATTCACTTCTTGGTGGAATTTATATCTTGCTAGTTACAAACTGAACTTTGCTGTTGGTTTCAGGGTTGTGATGCCTCCGTGCTGCTTAAAACACCACGAAATGACGCAGAGAGAAACCATCCTTCAAACTTTCCCAGCTTGAAAGGCTTCGATATCATCGACAAAGCAAAGTCCCAACTTGAGGCTGTATGTCCTGGAACGGTTTCCTGTGCAGACATTCTTGCTTTTGCAGCGCGGGACAGCGCCTACAAAGCTGGAAATATTAACTACGACGTGCCTGCTGGCCGCCGAGACGGTCGTATTTCCATTCTTTCTGAAGTCCCACTCAATCTTCCGGCACCAAATATGACCGCAGATCTACTAATAGACACCTTTGCCAGGAAAGGATTGACAATTGATGAAATGGTGACCCTATCTGGAGCGCACTCCATTGGTGTCTCTCATTGCAGCTCTTTCATATTCCGCCTAAACTTTTTCAATTCCACTTATGTGCAAGACCCTTCTCTTGATCCCAAGAAAGCCAGGTTCTTGAAAAATAAATGCCCCCCAAAACCTGATCCTGTAAAGGGTCCGGACCCAACTGTGCCATTCGAAACCGTTACACCTTTTAGATTGGATAATAAGTATTATGAGGAATTGATTCGGTCTCGCGGGTTGTTGGGTTCGGATCAAGCATTGTATTCTAGTCCCAGGACTGCTCCCATAGTCTTGGACAATGCCAAATATGGTTCGTTATGGGCTCGTAAGTTTGCCATGGCAATGGTTCGTGTTGGCTCTATTGAAGTACTTACCGGCAATAATGGTGAAATTCGGAGGAAGTGTAGAGCTGTCAACTAGGAGTTGACTCTATTGTTATTTTCGTGCAAATTTAGAAATTGTCAGAAGGCCTACTGTGTTTGTCCTTTGTGTTCTAGGTGGAAAAACATTGAATAAGTGACTATGATCCATAATATGGAGTCAGGATAGGAGAAAAATGGATAATTTTTAGAACAAATATAATCCGTGATTTAAGGATATGGTTACCTATTAAATAATAATTGATGCTTACTCAAACCTTTTTCATTTTTGGTATTGTTTTAT
This sequence comes from Combretum micranthum, assembly GCA_024138025.1. NCBI lineage: Eukaryota > Viridiplantae > Streptophyta > Magnoliopsida > Myrtales > Combretaceae > Combretum > Combretum micranthum. Next base: position 409,223 of record JAMXBD010000264.1, read on the forward strand.
GTGTCATTTTCAATGTTTCCTAGCCTAAATGCGTTTCCTTAGTTCTGGCAATGTATTGTACACATTCTCTCCGGAGTGTAATATGTATGTCCATGCCAAATGCCAAGTGAATTTTTTTTCCGGCCAGTAGCCCATTCAGTTATTGATATATACAGAAAAGGAATTTTTTTTTATCTTTACTAGAATAATTAGTGAGCACAAGACTTATATCAATTGTTTTTGCTAACCGGATCAATTTAGGATTTGTTTGTTTGTTAACAAATTACAAATACAGATACTTTTTTCAAAAAAAAAAATTAACAAATTATTTATAAAGAATTAGAAACAGATAAAAAATATTGACAGTTTTTATTAAAATATCAAATAGATCAAATATAGATAAAATATAAACATAAACAGGCATATTTACACATATCATTTTGAAAAAATACAAATACAGATAAGAAAAACAAACCATCCAAACAAACCCTTAGTTTGTTGTGAAGGAAACTAAAATACATATATTAAAAGTTTAATCGTAAAAGTCATATTTAAATTATATTTTGAATGTTTAGATAAATTAATTCTAGTAATATAATTGTTGTGTTTGGAATGGTGGAAGTCTAATGTTATTAAAGGAAAGCTAGAAAAATTGGATGAATCTTTTTGTTTGGGTATTTTTGTAGGGAGGAAATTTTGATAAATAAAATGGAAATGAAAAGAAACACGAGTCACTTTCCTTTCATTTTAAATTGGAATGAAAATAAGAGAAATGGAATAAAGCCAATTAAAATTACTAAAATACCCTAAAAATAGAAGAAAACATGTGCAGTTTTAAACCATTTAGGCCAATCTCTTATTTTGGTTCCTTTCATTTCCTTCCATTCTCACCTTTTGCATGAAAATAGTTGTAAAAGTTTCTTCTCATCAGAATAGTTGTAAAACCTACTAAAATTACTAAAATATCCTAAAAAATACTTGGGATCAAAATTTTTGAATGCATTGAAAATGAGAAATAGAAAGGCAAAGCATTATGACTCTATTGGCATTAGATGAATCATTGAAATGGATTGACAGCCCTATGTTATATTTTATGGAGTTCAATATCTCTTAAAAATCAAGTAAAATGATTGAATTTTAATGATAATATAAGGAATGGTTTAATTAGAATTGTCTTTGATAAAAAGAAATCTAATGACAAAGTTTATATTGGTTTATTTATTTATTTATTTTCTATTTACAATCTTTTTTGCACTATGTTAGATGAATAATAAGTGTTATTTGATAGCAATCTTGATTTGTGTCTAATAGGCACTTCCTACGTATGTAGAAACCTAAAGGTCATATAAAACAGCACAATTAATTAGAGTAAGATGATTGGCTGATAATTTTTTAAGATATTAAAATTATATCAATATCAAAGTTGTTTTAACACACGGTGGTTGAATGCATTTAAAATGAGAAATAATAGGCAAGGCATCTATGATTTCTATTGCTACTGCATTAATCATTCAAATGGATTGAAATTCATACATTAATGCATCAAAAGCTTCATCATAGACCACAAACGTGGTTTTCTGGACGTTTATATCACAACGGATGCAATGTAATCGAATGATTAGCATTTTCCGTGCTACCTATGTCAGTCGAAATGGATATGCCGGAAATAATTGACATATGTAAGAATTTAATTTATATAGACATGAGCAGGGATAAACTTGAGTTAGAGACTGTATGGATCTACTGGATCATGAGTCTGGTCTTGGATGGTTCAGAGCCACTGAACCAGTTCTATCCAAGGGGTCAGCCTGTTCCAGACCGAGGAAAAGAGTAAATGATCAAGTCTTTTTTAACTCTCACTTCCATCCATTGGTTTAGGAGGCAAGACCAAGTAACATTAGCTCCTTTATCTTTTGTATGGAATAATATAGGATGGAATATTTTATTTTATTTTATTATCATTATATCAGGTGGGAAAATCGAACTGAAACCTCTCATATAAGAGATCAAGAGAAATGTCACTAGATTGTAAGATTATTGATGGATGAGATATTTTACTTGAAGAGATAACTTTTGTTTTATTTTATTTTTTCTCTTTGCACTTCCAATTCAATATTATTGTTTTCTTCTTTCATTTATTATTTCAGTATCTATATTCTTATTTTTTTTAAATTAATATCTATTTTTTATGGTATTTATTATTATTGTTGAGAGTAGCGAACAACCTAATGTAATCTTTATTTGAAACTTAAAATCTGAACTGCAAATTTTAAGAACATAAATTCTAAAACGAACAATAAAAATATTTTTACTACCTTTTAGTTTTTTTTCCCCCCCAGATCATTCCATATCAAATTGAAATTCCACGTCAAAAAAATAATAACCGAATGTTCTCCAGAATCTTCGATCTATACGGCCAAAGGCGGCAGACGGATGAACCTCAAAAAAAAAAAAATTAGGAAAATAGATAGACTATATGCAAACCAAGCTACTTATAAGTTATTCAAGCTCAAGTTTAATAGTAAATAAATCAAACTCGAAAATAAAACCATTTATCTAAACAAGTTAAACTCCAAGTTTAATTTAGACTTGCAAATCCATCCGTAAATAGATTTGTTTAAGTTCTTAAAGAGGCTGACCAGTAGGTTAAAAAGCTCATGAAAATTTTGTTAAAAGATTTGTAAGTTTTATATTTATAATGTATTAATATATAATTAAAACAATATAAACTCATTTCTATTTAATATAATATAATACGTTTTAACAATTCATATACTATTTATAGTTTCAAAAAAAAATATAAAACAAGTCATTTAAACAAGTCAAACTCAAGCTTAAATTTTATATTTGATCAAAATTCTCAGCTTGAGCTTCATTTATAAACTATTCAAATTTGGACTCAAAGAGCTAGGCTCTAATTTTAACCAGAGCCTAGCCTAAATTCTAAAGTATGGATTTTAAGAACATAAATTCTAAAACACTCAATAAAAATATTTACTACATATTTGTTTCCGGGTTATTCCATATCAAATTAAATTCCTTGTCAAAATATAACAATCCAATGATCTCCAAAATTTTGGGTCTGTACAACCAGGAGCGGCAGACGAGGCAACCTCACGTAATTATCTGACTGTTTTTTATTTGTATCTGTTTTTTTTAAATAATATGTGTAAATATATTCGATTTGCATCTATATTTTATTTATATTTGATCTATTTAATCTTTTGATGAAAACTATCATTTTCTTTTATTTATATCTATTTCTTAATAAATAATTTATTAAAAAATATTTATATTTACCAAAAAAACCGAAACAAACAGACCCATTATTAAGCCAAGCCGCGAAGTAATAAGAAGTAGGACGCTATCAAGTATCAACCATTCAACGCACGTCCCTCCGCACTATTACATCTTGCGCCAGGAAAATATATTTATGTCCATTATTATAAAGAGATTAAATGTCCTTTTTTCACTCCGCTTTTTTTTTTTATAATATTGTAATTACAATATTAACTCGTATATATAAGTGTTTTCACCATTTTCATCTTCTTTTATATTAGTTGTTTATTAATTTATTTAGTGATATTTTTTATAATTAACGAAGTTGGAATTTTTAAATTTTAAAGAAACTCTCAAACTACCTAACATTACTTGTTACATGTCCATATTATTTATCTTCCTCCAATTTTTCTAGATTTTTTTTTTCATGTTTATTCCTAAATTTGCAACTTAAAACTTATAAGTAATGGTAATAAATATTGTTTTTTTAATATTTTAATTATTTTATATATTTAGATATTTATATTATAAGTATATTGCATTCTCATCAATTTTATTAATCATTTTACATATAATTATATTTACACCCACAATGTGATTACATCATTGCTAGGTGCGCACGCGCGCGCACACACACACACATATATATATATATATATATATATTATCAATAATAACATGCCACGTATTGGTTTGATAGGATATAAGGTATAGGATGTATACAAAGTGATATAGGGTAGATTATAAATACAAATTTTAGTACTTTATAACTTACAAAGTAAGATATAGGTAAGAGATTTCATACCCTACACATCCTTTATCCATTAACCCTTAGTTTAAATAGGCTATCTATTATTTGGTTGAATTATTTTGACAAATAAAAGTTGGATAGCTAAAAGTATGTATAATAAGGTCACACTTGGTATCTCAACTTTGTGAATATGTGCATTTAATTATTTAGAACTTAAAAGTGTTAATTTACTACCTATAAAATTTTGAGTTTATTTATAGTAAATGTATCAAATGGACATTATTAAATTTCAAGTAATCAAATTGAAAATTTTAAATTTCAACTAGTCAAATTGATATTTTTAAATTTTAAGTAGTTAATTACATAAATTGATAAAATTCGGGTATTAAATGTGACAGTTACCCTATACAAGTTGTTTATATGTATAATTGTATAATCATGACATGTAATCATAATTGTATGATCGTATTTTATTATTTATAATTACAAACCTATATCTTATATTATATTAATGGCAAAATAATTGTCAATTTTCATATCAAAATGATATGCTATACATACTAAATATTATATATTTAAGCTATCATATTCTTATATCAATAGATGACACGTTATTTACGTTTATATATATTATTATCGCTCCAATAAGTTTATATTATAATTAATATAATAATATAATTATACTTTTATCACTATATTCGATTAATTATATTATTCTATAAATAACAAAGTCTTATCATCTTCCAGTGGCTTAACCATTTCATGCCCAGGAAAAGATTTCAACACAACGCTAGCTTCATTCATTAAATTCTACTAGCAACGTTACAGGAGAAGAGGCGAATGCAGGTTTCCTATCTAAAAAGAGAAAAAAAATTATAAATAAAGCAAAAAATAAAATAAAAAGGTACAAAGGACTATCCTATTTCCTTCACCTTCTTGGTCTACTATATTAAGAACTATTCTTCCAAAATCAAAAGTTCAAAGCTGAGCAAGAAGTCAAAGTTTATTTGAATTTCCCATGTAATTAAGAATAATAAAATATCTCAAGAGAAATAAGAAACCCATGACATCAAATAGGTGATTTCATCATATTCATATCACTAATTCTACCTTAGGAAGTAAAAGAAAACACTCGATACAACTCCAAAACTCCCTTGACGTCGCAGCACTTGGAAACACATCCAATACTGCTGCCACTGATTTGGAAAAGCATACTCCAATTTCGTCCAAATCCACATATTTGAGATGTATAGTTCGGTTAGCACCATTATTAAGGGGAGCTCATCATTGGCAATTATGTAACTTATAAGTTAATTACATTCACACCTGTTATTATCTATCATAATCATGCAATAATATCGGGTAAAATTGGTATTGAAATGATTGAATGAGTAAACTCCTAGCTGAAGGGGCACCGAAGCTTTACAGGAAATTCATGTTTTAGATTGATGCTTGGTTTGTCAATGTGTTACACTACGACCAAACAAGTTCATCCTAATACAATCTACGTGGCCATCATAATGGGCATGCTAATGGTTAAATTAACTATCGTAATATAGTTAATTTTGGGATTATATTGCTGCTCGGGTTTGGCAGAACAAGAAGGAAAAAAAGAAAAAAGAAATGTGTAGACATATATATGCTTTAATGTTTAACTAGTGCCTATCTTCTATTTAAGGCATAATTAGTGAAAATACATAAGTATGCTGTTAATGATAGAAGAGATTTTAGAATGTGTAAGTGACGTTACTCTATAACATGGACAGGATCGGATTTTTACCTAGGTAGAGAAATAGAAAAATTATTACTTAATGAAGGCTAAGGATTTTGGCCAGGAGGATAAGAAGAATGTAACGCTCTAAAAATTTATAAGGCAATTACCGTCACATATAATATTTAAGTATTATACGCATAGGCCTTCTTGAATGATATGTTTATTGTGAACATTGCTATTCAATTTTATCTTTCTAAAATCGTATAATTAAATTTTCTAATAGATGGATTTAGCAATGGAACAACTGTGAAAAACAACCTTATAGAAACATTTCATTCTTCCACTCATGCAAGTGGAATAACTTTCACTTAAACAAAGCTTTGACAAATTATTATAAAACACATGGGCTTCACAAGGCCCTTAAAATAAAATACAACTTCAGAAAAGATAAATCTAGCTTTTTAAACAAAACAGAACAAAACAAAATAAAATATATCCATGGTCCTTACCCACATCACTTCTCTTCTTATAACCTTTAGAATCGCCCAAATCCCAAGTCAAACAGTTCCATCACCCAAATCATCATGATCATCATCTTCATCAATACCACTATCACCAACATCATCACTATCACATCACATTCATTTTCATTAATACAACACTTGGAAAAAGAATAACAACAACAATAATGAATCGAAGCCCAGTACACAGTAACACATTCACATACGAAGTGGCACACGAGCTTAACTAAATGCAATGCATGAACCAATAAATTATTATCTTTCATTATAGTAAATAAAAAATCACAGCGCACTCACACTTCAGAACAATGTTAGGAACCTGGGGTCTTAAGTAACAACAGCTACTCAAGAGGTTGATATAGGCAACCCGGATACCCATATCTCTTATACCCATCAGAGTAAGAGAAAATAGCCTCATATAGGATTCATAGCCATTACATATACTCTACCCATCTCATTCCATAACATTAGTTAGTTCAACCGGTCCCATAAGCATAAACTAGAACATGTTACTTCATTTCGAGCCTAAGTAGACGTTATGCCGATACCATTTGCCCTATCAGTTGCCCACTAAGCCACTTATAAATCGCCATTGCATCATGATAGGGGTGGCCTCAACGCGCCTAACTACTGTGTCCCTTGGGACAAGGTCACCACTCCCAGACCGGATTCAACGACACAAACACAACCAATACTCATCAATCATTAAGCCGAGTTTAAGTTTTAATCCGTTTATAATGCCTATCCTAGCATATAATACTCAAGTTACTACGTATCTTATATATGTATAATCCAAATAGATACAGATGGCATATCAGAATCTATTTTAGAAGATAAATCAGATATCTATATCTATAGATTCAAGAATTAAACTCATATAAGAAATTAGATTAATTATCCATTTATATCAAATTCATTTGAAAAACCTATTTGATCATATACTAATTAGAAACCCTACCATGGCTGAGAATATCGCCTTGCCAAAATACGAACAGTTTTCCATTGTCTGTCAAAGTATTTCTTTTTACTATGATTATGGTCTCTTATTATAAAAACATCCATATTCAAATCAAACAAACATTTGAAACAACATATTCACCATGTTATTTATATTTTATCCTAACTCATTGGCTTAAGGCAATTATTAACTTTTAACTCATTTTAACTTAATCCTAGCTAAATTGATTAGAATTAATCATTTAATTCAATTACTAGGCCAAGATGATTAAACTTAATCAATTTAATTCATTTTAGCCTGTCAAAGTCTATTTAGTCAAATTGGACTTAGATTGATCAACTAAGTTCATTCTATACTTAACTACACACATTTTATTTGCAAACACAAGTTGTTAGCTTTATTTGGATATGTAATAGTTGGAAACAAACAAAATTTTGGCATTGACATTTTTATAATTTGTAAAAACTTAAAACATGAAAGTTGTAATCTCTTTTTAAGCTTTTCATAGCATTTGAATCACCTCAATCTAAGTTCGAATGAAAAAGTTATGATCAAAATAGTATTGCGACTAGAGAGAAGCACGGGTAGATACATTACCCAGTGTTCTAGCTGTGTTGGAAAAGCTTGTGTTTTTGAGTTTTTGAGGTCAGAGAGAAGCATGAGTAGACAGGGAAGGTTGTGTACTGGTTGTGCTTCTTCTTGGGTAAGTTAAAAACATGTGCTTTCAAGCAACAATAAGGAGTACGACTCAATATGAGGTCCTGTGTTTATCCCGTGCTCTTTGTCCTGTCTTTGTTTTCAAAAACTTTACTTGTTTTATCATTTATTTTGCATCATTTTTCATCATCTAACACCTTGTACTCCACATATAAACCTAGAATCATCATCTCTAACATCTATATTCATGTTTTTACTTCATATTCCATCAAAAACCACTCTGTGAACGTCTAATCTACATGTACACATAACACGACCTAAATCCTAACTTATATGCTCATATATTTATTATTCACCAACTTCACAAATTCTACATATAACTAACATCAATCCATCATACATACTTATAAACAAATCAAAAAAAGTAAGACAATTATACTTAACTTTTGGCAAAAACATGAAATTGAATCTTCTTTTCTTATTGTTAAAGCTTCCTTTAATATGATTTCCACTTCCTATCTCATCTTCTAGCTTTGATTCCTTGATTAATCTTGAATTGGATTGAGATTTGAGGGTTGAAATTTAAAGAAGGAAAAGAGATAAGAAGAAGGAGAGAAGAAGAAAGAAAAGAAAAACCAGAAAGAAAGAGGAGAGAAATAGAGCAGAAAAATCAAAGGAAAAAAAAAAGAAGAGAGAGAGAGAAGATAAGGATAAGAAAAAGAAAAAAGGAATTATAGATATTTTAGAATAGGGCATTGAATTTAATCCTTTCTAATAATTATCTTTAGTTATAAAAATAATTAGAAAATAATTTGAGGACATGTATATATTAGCAATTTATAACTTGATATAAAAACACAATTCAAAAATTAATTTATGAAATTAGATATTTAATTAGGGTTCGAATTTAAAACTGATATTTCTAAACAAGTAATTGATTTCAAAAATTAATAAGATTTTACAAAATGAAAATTAATTAAAGTTTGAGGGTTTTTTAAAGAATTTATCAAGCATTTAAAAATTGATTGTTTAGGGGTTTAGAGATAAAAAACAAAGAGGGATGTAGATTAAATTAATAATTAAGAAAAAAATTAGATAATTTGATTTATAAAACTGACAATTAAAGAAAATAAACATTTGGAAAGAATATTTAAAATCTCAATTTAATCTATTTACTAATTTAATAAAACACATTATCTAATCATGTTTTATTATTTATTCCTTTTATTATTTAAACTATCTAAACTATAATCACAATTAATTATCTATTATATTATTCAATTAAACTATTTCTAGTTGAACTAGGTAAGGGTTTAGGGTATTTTAAAGAAGGAAAATAAATCTAAGTTGATATTAATCCTATGGTTATATTAGGAAATAATGATTGAAGTGATTTAAATCTAAGTAGAAATTGATGATTATCGTTTTTGAGTTTATGGAAAAGAAGAGAACCTTTGATTACTTTGATGATAGAAAAGGAAAGTCTAAATGTCTTGTTTATTATTTTTTCATAAAAAGAATACTAGCATCAAATAAGAACTCATAATCTAGAATAAAAGCTCAATAATAAATAAGTGCAAAGTAAAGACAAAACATTTTTGTTTTCAAATGAGAAATTTATTAGTAATGACTTATTTTATTGTGCTCGAGTTTGATATTAAGTTTAAATGATATTATATATATTCCATGAAACAATGTACACACAAGCTTGAATCAAATAATTTGGGAAACAACAAATGATAATTTATACGACAGGCATGATGAACTGCAAAATTCTAGAAGACCATGAATTCCACAAGGTAGCCTCCAACAAAACTAAATATATATTTTCCAAACGAAAGAGAGCAATTTGGGAACATTATACTACATATCTATAAGACATTATGGAAAAAATGTAGCATGTAGGGAATGTGAGTGAATTAATTAAAGGCCATGGTAATTCTCTTATACTCAAATTTCAAATAAAGGATACAGTCGATGGTTGATATTAAATTATTTTTCTATAGAATGTGATGGTTAGGATGTCCTCTTTCAAAAAGATAGAAAGGTTTATATTATTAAGATTTATTCCGCACTAGTGAAATTGCTAGAGTTCTTCCTTCCAGAATGAATAAAACATATCATGGAAACTACACCTATCTAACTTCTATAAAGCATTAAGAGAGAATTTAAAGAATGTTTCTAAGTTCTAATGATGCCTAATGAAATAATTGTTATTTAACTATAATACAGTAGTCGCGATAAGAAATTATAGCAATCGATTTGAATCCTTTTGGAATAAGGACTATAAGCAGATGTTAAAAGAAAAGGAAGGAAATTTTACAAAAAAAAAAAGAGAAAGGAAAGAAAGAGAAATGACCAAATAATGATGTAGCTTATTCAAATCATAAGCTTAGATAATTATATTAATTGATTAATTTTGTGTATATGTTTATAATAATAGTTTCACTAGATAATTTAAACTTAATCTGCAATAAGAAATACGACAATATAACATGGTGTAAGTATAAAAGTCATAATAAATACAACAGTTATTAGATTATTTATATTAAGTGTGCGCTCAACCATTAATAATTCAATTGCTCAACAGTAGTTATTTTAATTAGGCATCGGATTATATGAAGATCATACTATTCCCAATTTAAGTAACATGAAAAGATCCCGAAAGAAAAGATAAATTTTGATAACATTGATAAAAAGAAATAATTATAGATAAGATGTTAAATTATCAACATAAGGTTTCGGCTACTAATATGCTGAGTATTAATAAGGAATATAAACAATAAGCAACTGGAAAGTAATAGTAATGATATCAGTATTCGCCTAAGCAAAGAAGTGGATTATACACTATATGAATAGGTATTTTAAGGAGGAAATTCAATACTAATGTGGCATATCTATAAAGTAAATTTAACTGTATTGATAAGATGTGTGTGTATATGTGTGTGTCTATATATGTAGCACTAATTAGAATGGAAACTGCTTGTAAGGAATAATTGAATGTTTGAACCCTGTTAGCATGTATAATAACTCAACATTGTATTATAAATGTAAAATTAATATGTTGTAACACTAAACATTAAATGAGAATATTATTACAAAAATGCATATGTGTATATAAATAAAACACTCAGCAAGCGGTTTGTGAAAATATCATGATATAAAATTTGTTTATTAAAAATAAGGACCGTTGAACATAATTCTACAAATTTATGCATCATACTAAACTATATAATCTAAGAAAATGACCCACAAATTAATTCACAAGTATATAGTGTTGAGTTATATCTATAATTCTTATTCTTGGTTTTGATAAAATAACAAAAGCCTAAATAAATGAAACATGCCAAATAAGATAATAGAGAAATATAAAATAAACTCGATATATTTAAGTAACTTAATACAATATTCATCATATTTGTGATTTAAAATAATATTGTCCAAACACATAGAAGAGTAAGGTACTTTTTAATAAAGTTATAATAATTTCTTGTGTTTCAAGGGACTAACTGGCATGGTATATGTTATTGGGGGATGAAATAGGATTTGGCTTAATAAGAAGACTAATGCATCTAGTATAAGTGAATCACAAATAAAGAATTCCTTTAGAAACAAACCTAAGTATTGAATATATATAAAACCTTAAACTAATATTAACTTTTCTTCCATTAAATGAATTTCACAATGATAACCTACAGTTTCAAATCTTACAAGTAATAAGAAAACTATAATGAAAACACTAAAACTTTTAAAATCTATAAATGAAGTCTAAACGAATAGTTCTATATGGAATTACTTAGTAACCTTCGTATTCTACTAACGATATATAGTGATCTAAGTAAACAACATAGCCGTTATTAAAGATCTATTGTACTTGAGTGAATGCCATGACTATGTAAGAATCTTTATGATCTTCCGCATTGTTCTCTTAGCTACACTATCTAATATATATTGTGAAGTTATTTGTACAAGAGGCTAGAGAATATAATACATGTGCCTAGTGGTTTTTGGTGATGATAAAATACTATATGTAAAGTGATAATTTCCCTACTTGTAAGATATTCATGTGTTGTAGTGTGAAACTACTGAGTGTGTATGGAAACACAATGATGCCTCTATAATCGGATTAACAATTATTCAATTACATTAATGAATAAGTCATGCGTTGCATAGCTACATTCCTTGCATTTTTATAGGTCACCATTGCTATGTGATAGCTCTTTTAGGCTCATAGGGAGGGATTTTTTATATGTTTGGCAAAGGCCTAAAAAATTGATTGCGCGCAAGGCATATATGTACCTCTCTATGTGACAATCGCCATGCCTAATGGAAACTAAGTGGAACGGTATCCATTAAGTGGGAACTGGGAAGTGGTTATTGCTTACAACGAAGCTATTTGTGAAACTAAGCTTTAAGGTTTTTTTTTTTTTTTGGAAAAGTTAAAAAGTATAAATGATTTTAATCATGAAGGATCCCTTTATTCTCTATTAAAATCCTAGACCTTAGTTCATCGGCCACCAGTAACACAAGTTTGTTCTCAAAACCTTAGTATCGAAGGGCGTAATTTGTAGCATACTTAGATTCTAGACAGCTAGGTATGCTTATTACAGTTCATATGTTTTGTTGTTACAGGTGCTGATTTCGCCAGTAGAGACAATGAGCTATAAACATAAAAACCCGATAGTGATGCGTTGAGGGGTTGTCCGGTGCAACTACTCTAATACTTAAGTTAGTGGGTTACCTCTCTTAAGAATTCAAAAGGGAGTTATGAGTACTGTTTTATACTTGCCTTACCAGGTTAAAGGAAAAGGCTATTTATGGTCGAGGTTATACTGAATGGGGCCCACATAATAGTTTCTATTAGTGCGGTGCCCTAGATCGATAGCTGACCTAGTCCCAAGGAGAAGGAACCATCCTTGATCCAAGGAGAAGGAGATGGTAAGGTATAGAGTGTGGTCAGACTAGAGATATTCCTCTATCCCAATTGTGGGATAAGGAGCATGTTAGGAGAAAGTAGCTCATTAGAGAGCTCACAACATATCAGGAGACAAAGAGAGACTTGTCATGGAGTCATGTGGTGTGTCACCTTAAGCCTCCATTTAAGAGTCATGATATGGTACGAGGAGGACATCAGTGTTTGCTAAACCAAGGTCCTTAAGGAGCTAAAGTCGGGATCCGAGGTCTTAGTCTGGGTAGATTCTTAGCGGAACAGTTAAGCCTGTAGGCTCCTAAATTCCATATGGGCCCTTTGGCCCATGCAAGACTTCTAATGGGATGATTGATTACCATCAACATGTTTGATTATAGCATTGCATATGTTTGCTTAATAAAACTTATGTAGATTTGCTTGACATGTGATTGTAAGAGATAATTCACTAAGCCATGGTTTTGCTCACACACTTTAGTTCTTTTGCAGGATTAAGGTGCATTAGAAAGAAGCTAGGAAATGAATGAAGAGTGCTTCTCATTTGGATTCCTTAAAGGAGGATAGGTTATTTGTATGATAGACACGAAACATGATTCAAATGAATTAAAATTTTAGTTGAAACTTAGTTTTATGTACGATTAAACACTGACTTCACTATTTAGTAGAGGATACCGATTCTCTATGATTCTTGTGAACTATGAGGTACTGGTTCCATAGAAATATTTAGATGAATAGATTTATTATATTTTTTATGGCTAAGTAAGAACAATAGGTAATTAGGTAGAATCTTGCAACCTCTAACTTACAAGAAAGTTCTCAAATTTTGGGTGCACACGTGATATGATGACTTTAAAAAATCCTATTAGGGTCATAACACACTAGATGTTAGCTTACTTTCTTTATCACCCATCATCAAATAGAGTAGAGGCCAAAGTGTTAATAAGCTATTTTGGACATAAGACCTATAGGCCTATACCATCTTTTTATACATTTGGTCGACGAGCTACTCTAGGCTGGACTTAACTTGATTTAAAGCCTTAAGATGGCTTTGCAGAGTTAAACCGAATTAACCTATTAGTAATAGTTTGATCACTCCTTGTGTACCATTAAATAAACTATTATCTAGTGCAACCATCCACACACACTTGATAACATTATAACTTAGCAAATTTTTCTCTCACAATGCCCACTGTCTCTTATTTGTTTTATAGGCCTAGCTTCATTAAGGCCCAAGTAGTAGATCTAAGGTAACAACATATATAATATAGTATTTATTCATTATTCATCTAACTATCTATATATAAAGATATAGCAAATTCAAATTTCTTACATTTAACTTTATCTTACTTCTTAACTTTACAAATATACATAAACTCCTCATGAGATGTTTAAGTTTAGCTCTACTTGAGCTTGACTTAAAAACAAGTCAAGCTTGAACTGAAATAAAGTCCGCTTATTTAAATGAGCAAATATTGAGATTGTAATTTACAAATGCAATAAAAATTGGTATAGCTTAAACTCAATAAATTTTTCAATGAGTAAACTTGTGTTTTTTTTTTTTTTTAAATTTGGTTCAACTTGGCTTAGTTTCACTTGATTTGTTTCTATCTTAACTAGATTATTTTTAATGTAGGTAAGTCTGCCCATCTTCCAAGAACTATTTCTTAAATAGGGAGTTTATGAATCTAATTCTTTATTTACAATATAAAAACTACAGTGGCAACATGCAATTTTGCTTCAGTATGTCATATCCATGAATTTTCTTAAGAAATGTAAAATAGACAAGCAATTTATAATTACATCTTGTACACATACAATTTTCATCATATAATAAAAATCACCTGGCTATGTTCTTCCTCCTCATAAACATTCTCTCTCTAGCTCTCAAAGTGTACAAGTGAGATCTATGATGAAACGTGCAAACCCATTCACCCATACTTTTTTAGAAAAATTTAAGCATTATGAAGTAAACTCACATGTTTTACTTGATGTTGGTAGACAATTTTGCCTTTATTTGTAATATTTTTATCTTTCTCTCTCGATTTTTAAATTGAATGTGAAACCCTAAATTGTTGTCTTCTTTAAAAAAAAAATAATTGCACCATTGTGCTTGTGATCACTACAAATGAGTAACAATAAAGCCAAAAGTTTAAGTTACAATTTATATGTGGCATCTTACTATGATTTCTTTTGAAAGAAAAGACGAAGCAAACTTACTGATTTCTTCTCCACTCTTTCATGCATTAGTCTCATCCATGACTTTGTGAATGCTAAATGTTTCAAAAATATCTAAATTAACACTGTGAGTTTAACAACATTTTCCTTTTTAGACACACAATGATAGATATTAAAAGAATATGTTCCGATGAATTTTTTTGTCCCAATATCTTTTATTTTTCCACTAAGCTCATCATTTCTCTTAAACTTGACGCTTTTGGGATTTTTTTTCTCTTTCAATTGAAGCATGCTCTCTTGCCATATAAGTTTGTGGCACAATATAACCCATGCAAATGATGCATCTTTTCTTCTTATGGCTTTACCTAGACATTGGCATGGGTTAAGTCAGACACATGAACCAACTGGCTATAAAGGTCATGACTCATCAATGACTCAATGGGTTGTTGGGTCTTGGTCGATCTAGACTTACAACTTGTGCAACCTGTTGGGTTAGGTTAGGCTGGGTCAACCCGGTATTAAGAGAGAGAGAGAGGAAAAGGAAAAAAAATGTAGAAAAAAATAGAATAAAAAAAAAGAAAAGAATGTAGAAATTTATTACCTTCACAGTATTAAATGTATTGTTATTTTTAACAACACAAGTAATAGATATACTTAAAAAGTTATTTGATTGGACTTCTATAGATTTCTAACCAAAGTAATTTTTTATTTCTTTACAATATAGGCATCTTTTTCTCTTTGTGGAAGTTGTTTATGTGTTGAGCATTTCGTAATTTCATATTACTTATTTCGCAACTACAAGGGGATGGGATTGTGTATAAATAAATGCACATATTATACAATTCTTTTAACAAATGGGTTAGACTATTATTCTTAGGCATATTTGTATATTAAGTTAAAAATTTATTTTGCTTAATTTTAAATGTTTTTTTATAATTCAAATTCATTAAAAAAAAACAATATTGTTTGGTTTGACAGGTTAAATGACCCGTATCAACATCTAGCTTTACCGTTAGGATCTTACATACCAATGCTTTTACAATGACCTATAATCTCTTCAATTATTCTATAGCTTTCAAAACCAAAAAACAAAAAAGAAAAGTTCTGAGGGAGCTACGAGCTATATATTTGTTTCAACCAAGAACTAAATTGAATAAAACTAGCTTTGTTTTATTATTTTTATATAAGAAACGGGAACAGCCTTAAAAAGAAAAATACATCAAATAGAGATGCTCTAGGAAAATCAACTCCCCTTTATCATCCTATAGAATATCTCTAATCTTTACTGGTGGCAATTCAAAATTGTAAAACCTTGAGGCATGACTTTAGCATTTCCAACCATAGCATCAGCTGCTCTATTTCCTTCTCTATATGTGTGTGATCTATTTAGCATCTCCTTAATATCGCGAAGAATTCTATAAAAGGAATTTATAGGAATAGCATTAGCGTTCAACATGTTAAGGAGCAGATACTATTAATTTATAAGCAAACTTTCTTGAAACCTAAATACCCACTCAGTGTTAACCCATTATAAACACCATTAAGTTATGCTAAAACTGTAGATATGGGTCTAATATTACTACAAAATCCTTTCAGCTAGTTCCCATTAGTGTCTTGAATTAGTCCTCTTGTAATGGCCTATCCAGATTCAGAGCTAAAAGCACTATCAATGTTAAGTTTGACCCAATATGTCATAGGTGGAGTCCAATAGATCAATAGTTTCTCCTTGGGGTTAATAAATCTTTTAGCAATTTGTATAGCTTTATTAAAATGGAAGGCTTGTTGTTTTATAGATTTGCTATGATTCGCATTGTCTAGATAGTTTCCATCAAATATAATCTTATTTCTCCTATTCCAAATATACCAGCAGGTTTTGCTAAAGAGTAAACCTAACTAATGCCCTCAATTTCATAGCTTGTGTTCTTCAAATTTGTAAGAAGCCAATCATCAAAATCAGCAAGAAAAAAATCACGTCTCCTCTCGATAAGAACTAAGCTAGTCTAAATACATTTTGAGGTGAAACAATCATGTGAGACATGAGATATATTTTCAGCACTAGAGAGACATATAGTACATGTAAGATGTTTTGTGATCTTTCTCTTCCATTGTTCAACATTTGTTAACAGCTTTTAATGATCTACAATCCAAAGAAAATACTTAATTCTCTCTGGGCCTTTCAGGAGCTTCCATAAAATTTCATGACCCATGATCTTGTGATTTGCCAAAAGATTATAAGCTCATTGGATGGTAAAATTTCCACTTTTTTAACAAATCCCATAAATTTTGTTAATCCCATGTTTTGATAGAGGAGTTTTTACTACCACAATATGGGACAAAATCGACGTAAGTAGGAACTCAGCAAAGATATTCCATTTCCAATTTCCATTTTCATCAACAAACCAGCAAATCGGTTGGTTCATCAAATCTACAGAAAGTTCTCCAATAACATAAGTTTGGATGGGATTTGGAAGACGTAGCCTCCTATCAAACCAAAACTTTGCAGGGGAACCATCTTCTAAAGCCTAACATGAACCCTGCTTCAATTTAGTCCACGCTTTGTAACTACCTTTCCAAATATTAGATTTTATACCGCCTCCTCCCCAAAGAAGATCTGTAGAGTTTCCCATATATTTATCCCGAAGGATTTGAAGCCTTGTAGCAAGAATGCATCATTGATCCAATTCATCTTCCTCATACCCAGCCCTCTAGTAGATTTAGGTACACAAAGCATGTCCCGTTTGATCAAATGAATTTTCTTAGTTTCTTCTTGATTGCTTTAAATGAGGTCCCTACAAATCACATCTATCTGAGCATGTAGAGTTAAGGAACTAATGTTGTTTGCATCGTATAAAAAGGTAAAGTACTTATAATTGATTTAGTCAAAGTTGTTCTTCCAACCATGGAGAGATTAGAAGGCCGATATGAAGACCAACTTATTCTGCATTTGTCAACCAAATGAGCAAAAGTATCCTTGGAAGTATGACCATGGATGATCAATACTCCAAGGTATTTTCCCACTCTTGACGTAGCTTTAAAACCAAACTTCTCCTCAATTTTTTTGGCAATTACAAGACATGTATTTTTCTAAAAATAGATGGTTGTCTTTTCTTTGCTAATTTGATGGCCAAAGGCATAGCAAAACATCTTCAACACTCTTGATATAACTTGAACTTGGTCCAAAGAGGCTTTTGCAAAGAGAACTAAATCGTTTGCAAAAAAAAGATGGGCTAATTTAGGAGCATTTTGAGAAATCAACAAGGGTTTCCAACTTCCTTTATTAACTTCATTAACAATCATATGACTTAATCTCCCCATACACAAGACAAAAATGTGTGGAGATATTAGATCACCTTATCAAATGCCTCAGGTAGGATAGAAGGGGTTAGTACTTTGCCCATTCCATAGCATTTTCATAAAGGGAGAAGAGATACAAGCGTAAATAGCCTGCTAAATGTTCATAGGTAAACCCGATAGAGATATAGTATCCTTAATAAAACTACATGATAGCCTATCATATGCCTTTTCTAAATCTAGTTTAATGGCCATCTAACCTATTCTTCCCTTTTTCTTCCTCATCGAGTGAAAGGCTTCTTGGGCAATAATTATATATTCATTTATGCTTCCAGGGACAAAGCTCGATTGCATAGACCAATGGCTTAATCATGATTCTTCAACGATTAGTATGATTATTGTTAATCTTATAAAGACATTATAGATGAGCGAGTGGAACTAATTAATTCTCTATGGATTTTCCTCTTTACGATTAACACAAAGTCTGTTTCATTAGTTTCAGCAGAAATACGCTTGTATCAAAGAAAGCTCGAACCATTTTTGTACACTAATCCTCCTACAAATTCCAATGTTTCTGACAGAACATAGCATTGATACCGACAGGTCCTATTGCCTCAAGGGGTGCCATGTTGAAAACTACCTTTTTTATTTCTTCTTTTAATTTTCCACCTCATCAATGGACAAAGAAGGAAACTTTGTTATAGTACGAAGCATAAGTTTACTATTAGGACAATCCTCTTCATATAGGCCTTTGAAATAATTAATCGTAGCATTTCTCAACCTGTCTTGATTTGAAATCCACTCATCACTCACCTTTAACATCACAATATTCATTTTTTTTTCTTTTTTGTTTTAGCTCTCTTATGAAAATACGATGATTTTTTATCACTAAAGTTTACAAAATCTGCCGAAGCATTTTGCCTCTAATAAGCCTCTTCGTAAACTAAGACATCTTCTAACTCTTTTCTCAAATCCATCTCCAGTATTTGTAAATTAGGGGTTATATATGAGTCTCCATAGCCTTTTGGATGCCCCTTAACCTTGTTAAAATGTGGCTCTTTCTCTTAAATATATTGCCAAAGATCATTTTATTCCATACCATAACATCTTCCTTGAACTGCCTCAGCTTTGCTTCAAGAGATACACTTTTATTCCAAGTTTTTTCCATAAAATCTCTCAAACCCTCATAAGCCAATGATGGAGCCAAAAGGCAAAATTTTCTCTGTTTTGGAGTACCATATTGTTTTTGGAAAGGTTTCACCAGCAAAGGACTAGATTGTGTGTAAATAAATCACTAAAGTATCTTTAAAAGCCTCCATCCAACTATTGTTACCTATAGCTTGGTCTCTTCTCTCAAAAACCAATCCACAATTCAACCTAAATTTTAGACCATAGAAACCAAGATCAGTCATATTATAATCCTCCATCCACTCGCTAAACTTGAAGTAAGTAGTAAAGCCTCTTATAGAACCTCCTTTCTTATCTTCCCTAGAAAGGAAAGCGTTAAAATCACCAACCACTAACCACAGAGTTCCTTGATTCACCTTCAAACTCTTTAGATCATTCTAAAGTTTTTGTCTCATTTTGAAGTTCAAACTTCCATAAGCAGATGTAAAAAGAAAGGACATACCATCCCCACCACTTATCCTTATATGAATAAACTGCATATGATTACATATTACATTGACATCTATCAACTCTGACCATTGGCATATGTCAACTCCGACCATCCAGTCCAAATTCCACCTGAAAAGCCCTTTGCTTTAATTCAATGTGAATTATTAAACCCCAACTTGGATATAACTCTATCAACATTTACACTGCTAATTCGAGGTTCCACTAGAGCCACTAATTTTGGTCTATACTGATGCATAAGACATTTTAAGGCATTGATAAACCCTCTATATTTTACCCTTTGACAATTCTAAATTAGTATATCACAACTCAACATCATTAAATAACAATGGAAAGAAATAGGCTTCACACCGAAGAAAAACCATTGGTCAGCATTATCACTAACCACACCCATCAAATCATCATCTTTATCTCTCAAGACTTCCTTAAGAGCAATATGAAGATCTGCATTCTCCTTATCTTAGAAAAACCCTTCATTATAAATTTTTAAACTAGGCCTACTTAGTCTCCGTCCAACCATTTTCATTTTAAGTTTACTCCTCAAATTTATTGTTCCCTTTTGTTTTAGAGGGCTACTGGAACTATGTCTAATTGACTCCATCTGCTTTTGACTCAACGAAAGATTAGCTACTCGATTGACCAAAGAAGGAGAAGCCTTAAAAACCATACGTTTTGATTTGTCCAAAGTAGTATCTTAGTTTACAAATTCTATATTAGAATTCGTAGTAATTGGATCATTAGGATCCATATCCACAAAAAGGGGATTGGACATAACAACATTGGAATCTAAATCTATTGGTTCAATTTCAATCAACCTTTTATCTTCCTTCTCTTTAGGTCCATTTAAAGAAGTTTCCTCGCATATCTTCATAGATTTTTCCTTCTTATTCTTATTAGAAATTACAATCATATTCACTTCTGGACTTTCTTGCAGATTGTGAGACTTCCTTCTATTATCTAAACAGGGATTTACATCAGTAGCTCTTTCCTTCCTATTGCTTATCTTGTTTCCTTGTTTATTTACCTGAATTCTCTATAACTTGTACCTCCTCTTGAGCAATAATATTCAACTCTTAGATATCCATCCCTTGGTCTATATTCTCACTTTTAAATTGGTAAGAATATCAAATCTTGATTTACCTTTTCTAATCCCATTTGACTCAGACTTTGTCCTACCCACATTCATATTTTCATTATTCATTTTCTTTCTTCCATGTCTGGGTACGTGCATCCATTGGCTAAAGTTGGTTGCATGTTCTTGAGGATCCTCATTGCTATAAGCCTGATTCATGCCTTCCACCTATTTAGTATCATTTGTAGGTATCAATTCTCTAGTTTCTTCATTGTTTTATTTACTTGTCTCCTTGTCCTTACAAATTTCACTTACATGACCATACTTCCCACATAAAAAGCATATGACTGGAAGATCTTCATATTCTACCCCTTTGCATTGTATCATTAACCATAATATGGGAAATTAGAGGCTTTCTAAGGTTTAGATCAACTACTACTCTCATGAGTTTTCCACTATTAGCTTCCTTTGTGTTATAATCCACCATCATGAACATGCTGACCAAACCTACAGTAGCTCTGATAACACTCTTATTATAATATTAAAAAGGCATGTATGGGAATCTCACCCATACTACGACAGAGTCAATATACTTTTCCGATGAATTGAAAGAAAGGCTCCATGACTGCACCATTAGATAATGTCCCAAAATCAACTATAGACCTCCTAAGAGAGCATTGAAATAATCATTGTTATTGTTTAATCTGACAAAAAATACTTATTATCCAAGACTACTATTTTCATCTCCTCAACCGGTTTCCATAGGCTATAGATCTTGTTTTTCAACATATGATATACAATCTATCTTCCTAATAACTTAACCACAACTATGTTCTTCGTGGCGTCCAACATTAATTAATGAGCCTTGTCAATGAAATGGACTGCAGGTACCCCTTTTTCCTTGGTTATGCTAAAATCATTCTCTTCAATTACAAAATCATTTGATTCCATAGGCCTCCTTGTTCCCCTCTCCCAAAAGAGTATATTTAAACGATGGGAAAGATTCTTCAAAACGATTTCTCACTTTTTTAGTGTGTCGAACCTACTAAAGGGTCAAGATGGGGGTCCTTAAGGAGTGCAGGGAGAAGTTCATGGCTAAGGTTTTTTTTATTTGTCTATCTCTATTTTAACTAGCTTTGTATTATTAAATAGGAGAAAAAAAGTCTTTAAACCAATAAAAAATTTACTGATTCAATATAATTATGTCTTAAACATTACAATTAACTAAATTATTAAAGAAATTTGAATATCATATTTTTTTTCTTTTTTTCCAAAATGAAGTTTTCCTATATATATTTTCATTAGTGATCTTTTAGTAATACATAATTTTTTTTTCATTTCACTTAAACCTTTTTCCTCACTGATGCAATTTAGCCATCAATAATTCTTTCTCTTTTTTTTTTTTTTCCTTTTTCTTTTCTAAATAATGAAGTGCCCAAGAAATATCCCTCCTTATACGGTAATGGATTACGAAGTTTTGTACCACTCTACCATTATTCTATCTTTTTTAACAAAACTCATATATTAACGAAAGCCCTTAATAGGTTTAAAAAGACCCCACTAGAGAGTCCACTTATAAGTGGGACTTATTTCGGCAAATAATCATCAATGCGATCCAATGAATTATATCCATGTTCATACTCCATAAATATACCTTGATCTTTCTTCATTTGCAATTATGAGAAAGTGTCATTATGCTAACGGATATCTATCTCAAAGCATTAAACACCCACCTATAGTTAAAAACATATCATTGTCATCAATATAGTGAGATTTGACACTTTACAAACCCCTTGCTATCACAAGACCATTTGAACTAACTGCTATTGTTTACTCTTTCTCCTTATGTCATTTTCGTTTAATCATCCGTTACTAGCAATTTATGTCACTCATCTCAAGCCACATATAGTGTAATATGTACATGACCACTTCAATTCAAAATTCATACACCTATAGTGTATCATTTGATATTTATTGATTATTCATTTATATTTTTTATTCATTTGTTTATTTAATTTCTCAAATTTAACCTTTTCCCATATCCTTGAGCTATAAATGTATCAAGTCAATCCTAATTTATTTGAGTTTAGCTCACTTTAAAGTTGGAGGTTAAGCTTAACTTGTAAATGAGTCATGCTTGAATTCAAAGTAAGACTTATTTGTCTAACTAAATCGAGCCCTAAGTCCATATACTTTCAAAATCGATAAAACTTAGGCTTAGGTGGAATTCAATGATTTATTAAACTAGTGATCATGATTAAGCTTTCAAAATCTTGATTTAGCTTAACTTTTTACCAAGTTTCAACCTTCAGAAATTCAACGTCACACTGGTTTACAAATGTAAGTTAACTAGTGATATCATACTTTCAGTCCTCTGTTATTGCAAGCATCTTTGTTTCATCAATGACGTTGTGAAAGCTGAATATCTCAAAAGATCTAAATATATTATAGGAGAGATTGACCAAGACTTTCCTTTTCCAAACACATTATTATGGTAGGTAATAAAAGAACATGTTTCAATGCCTATTTTGTCCCATTTCTTTCTTTTAGCTAAGCTCATCGCTTATCTTACAGTTGTGACTTTGAGGAGTAAGGGTTTATTTTAAACTTAAGCTTTCTCTCTTGTTATATATACGTACATAAGTAAAATATAACTCACATAAAAGATTATCTTTATCTTTTCTTTTTTTTGGTTTTACCAAAAGAGAGAGAGAGAAAGCTTTTGGCAACTATTTATAATGGTAAGGAAAAATAGCATTGGAAGTATTTATATTTCGCAACTTGAGTAAATTAGTATCCGAACTTTTATTTTTTATGTTTGTGGTGTTTTTACTTTTATATTTTTGGTCACATTAGTGTCTCTAAAGATACCAAAAATATAAGCAATTAAAGTTTAGATACTATTTTACCTAAAAAGCAAAGTAAATGCACTTTGAATGCCATTTTTCCTGATGTTGAACAAAACTAGCTTTGCCTGGTGAAAGATCCCTAAACCAATAAAAGACCATTTTTTTTCCCATATGTTTCTGCAAGACAATTCACTAAACTATTATTAATATATAAAAACTTTGAATAAACGTTATATATATTTATATATATATATTTTACATGACAACAGAAGCTTTATAGGTTAGATAATAATTAAGGAACAAATAATTTTAGACATTCGTTTTCTTAATATACCTATGTTTTGATGTCTATTTTTTCCTTTTTCTTTTTAGGTATAGTAATTCAAAAATTTTTGTAACTTGTGCTTTTTCATTAACTAATTCTTTTGTAATTCATATATGTTTTGTTTTGGTCTCTTCAACATTATCATCACTAATACCTCCCAGCGATGATAATATTTTTTTTCTTCTTTTTTTTTTTTTTAAGGATTTGCCAATACGCATCCTCGTACAACTAATAATAGTTATGGAATGGTTGAAATCTCTATACAACTCAATGAAAATGACATGCCTCTAACTACATGCACGATTTATGCAATTGTCGTATGAAATTATAATATTATATAATCAAAAAATAGCTTTTGACCAAACATATATATATATATATATAAGGAAATTTATAAATGTATTTTACTAATTTGTTGATTATAATATATGAAGCCTTTTATAATAAATATATTATATCCTTGAAATTTGCAAGCATTTCGATTAGTTTGGTCTATGACCTTGAGAAGGGCAGACAATTTCAAAGAATCTGACAACAATAATCAAAAGAGGAAAGAAACTGCAATTTATAAATGAAAAACCCAACAAGAGTTGTGTTGGGTCGTACAACGTGGCAGGAGAAACGTGGAGACTTAATTAAGACCTGTTCCTGGTCGTCCATGACAATGTTCCTCAATCCTCAAGCTTCTGAACCAACTCACTATAAATACTTCCCCAGGATTATAAGCTTTTCCCAACCTCATTTAGCATTATTACAGTTACAATTCAATCTTTTTTACGGTAGAGTTATTGATTTTCAAGTCTACAAAGCAAAGCTAATAAACTCGCGAATAAAATGGCTTTATCTAGCAATAATAGTGTAACCAAAGTCGCATGGTTCTTGCTTGTTTCATGCATGGTTTTGTTTTCTTCAGTCTCTGCAAAGTCTAGCTCCCTTAAGATTGGGTTTTACAGCTCAACATGTCCATCTGCCGAGTATATATTAAAAGGCTGTGAACAAGGCAGTGTCAAAGAATCCCGGCATCGCAGCTGGTCTAGTTCGATTGCACTTCCATGACTGTTTTGTTAGGGTATGATATTATGTTTTTCTTTAAATCATGATTATGATCTTAAAAATGTACATAAAGGATAATAATAATTGTCATAGCTTACAAATAATAAGTATGTTGTGATTTCAGGGGTGTGATGGTTCGGTGCTTCTCAAATCTACACCAGGAAATGTTGCAGAAAGAGATAATCGTCCCGTTAACAACCCGAGCTTAAGAGGGTTCGAGGTGATTGATGCGGCTAAGGCTGAGCTTGAACGCGTATGCCCCAACACGGTTTCATGTGCAGACATTCTTGCCTTTGCAGCCCGTGATAGTTCCTACAAAGCCGGAAGGATATACTATGAAGTGCCTGCAGGACGACGTGATGGGCGTATTTCCAAATCCTCTGAAGTGATAGGAAACCTTCCAGCACCAATTTTCAATGCTCAACAGCTGATTGCCAATTTCACTGCAAAAGGATTATCAGCAGATGAAATGGTGACACTGTCTGGAGCACACTCATTTGGCGTTTCTCAATGCATAGCCTTTTCTGGACGTCTCACTGCTCAGGACCCTTCACTCGATCCTGCATATGCTGCTTTCTTAAGGAAAAAGTGCCTTCCGCCTGGCAATAGCAGTAATGTAGTGCCACTTGAAACTGTTACACCAAACAGATTGGACAATATGTACTATAAAGAATTGACCAGGCACCGTGGGCTGTTGTTTTCGGATCAAACATTGTACACAAGCCCAGAAACCTCTAAAATGGTAAAGCTCAATGCTAGATATGGTGGACTTTGGGGTGCTAAATTTGCCAAGGCAATGGTCCACATGGGTTCCATTGATGTGCTCACTGGTAAAAAGGGTGAGATCAGAAGGAAGTGCGGTGTTGTGAATTGAGGAACATTCTGGGAAAGCCTAGGATTGCAATGACGCTGTGTGTGTGTTTATTTGCTTCATTACTTATTCTTTCAATTGAGTCATGGTATTCTAAATCCATGTGTACAATACGTTCGCTAAGTGTCGTACTGCTAATTCCAAAGCTTTTTCTTCTTGTGTTGGTGTGACTGGACTTTGTGTTGTCAAGCTGTGTAATGAAATTCTTGATTCAATAAAATTAATTCTTGAATACATGTAGCTTCAAATATACATGAGCTTGCAGGTATTTATTGTATTGATCTAATCTGGAAAAGAAACTAACTATTTGAGAATAAGGGTTTATTTGAATTGTCGGGTCTTTATATGTATCTGTATCTGATCTTTATTTGTAATTTATTTGTATCATATCTATATCATATATGTTTAATTAGTTTATAAATAAAAATATCAGTTTTTTATTTGTATTTGTTTCTTGATAAATATCTATTTGAAAACGATAAAAATATGATATCAAAATTACTAAAATATGATGAAACAATCGGTTCTTAAGTATTTTTCATATTAGTATAATAAATATTACCTATTATATTTATTATATAATAAGTATAGTATCAATTTAAATAGGCACATTTTGATCTTTAATCCACCGAGTGGATCCAACGTAAATAATCTTTGAAACTTGCAAATATTATATGAGATGGACCCATGAAAACCCGAGGTACTCCACTTCTACAATTTCTTTTAAAAAAGAAAAAAGAAATAAAATTTGCACCTCAAAATTTTCACTTGAACTTAATAATATGTAGTGTAAAATATGAAACATCGTAATTTGACGGGCAGCATCCTTCTTTAATGGTTAGCACCCATTAATTTGAATAGCCATGCACAAGTAACATATAAAATTTTAATAGTCCGATAGTTATTATCCTATGATAATAAATTAAAAAATTAAGCTCATTATATACATATATATTTGTCAAATTTCACAGCATAATATACTATTTATCTACTTATCGGTGTTTGTACATATCGTCTTCTCTTTTACTTTAGTATGGTGGATGTCATCGTTCAAGAATATGAAACTAGCAACTATCACAATTAATTTTTATCACCGGTGGCAAAATGGTCAACTAACCAAACGAAAGCACATTTTAATTTAAAATATCTTGGATTTTAATAATATTCAATTTCATGAATAATGATTAAGTTATATATCATTACTGTGTTGTTTAGTAATTATTTTTTCCTAGTTTACATAGATTTAAAAAAAAAAATATTGTTATAAAACATATTTAAGATCATTTAAATACTTCAATTTTTTCTCCATTCTTTTCCTCGACTAATCGACTCGACTCTACATTGGATGATACAATAAGTGGTACGTACGGTTGCAGTGGTTCCAATCTCTCGTCATAAACTTTATACACAGGTTAGCACTCTAAACACAATTTAGATATATTACTTTACAATATATATATATATATATATATATATATCAAGAACTCTGACCCCAAAAAAAAAAGAAAAAAATGTTCCAAACATAAGATAGACCTCGTATCGTGCTTGCTTGCTTAGTTGCTATCGTTATCACCGCGTTGGAAGAACGATTTCCAGTTAATAATTCATGCGAAGGAAAGACCTTGTAAGCTATGAAATTAAAAATAAATTAAAAAAATTATAAAATAATAATAAAGAACTAGGGTGGGAGGCTGCCCCGGCGTCGTGCAGACAGATAATAATAAAAAAATAGTGAGTCAAATTTTATTAAGATGACATAGAAAACTATAAGTCAGATGAAGATCAAACCATTTTGTTTTCATTAAATTAAAAAAAAAAAAGGTAGATTGAAGCACCTCTTAATCTATTCATCAAGTGGGAATAGACTCTTTAAAATCCAAAAGTGTGTTGGCAGAAATAAAACAAAAACGAAAGGAAAGGAAAAAACAAAACTCCAAAAAGTAAAATTTACCATTCCAGACTTTTAGAAATGCATAGGTATACATGGAAACATACTAAAATCGATGAATTTCAGCTATTTATAAATCTTTTAGCAAGGATTTTAGGGTTTGGCTTGCTTTGGATGCCATTTTCAAAAGTTTTGTATGAAATCAAAATTTAAAGGTTTACGAGATGTATATGCCCTTGACTAATAGTTTAAAAGCTATAATTACAATTAGAAAGATATAATAAAAGAAAAGTCTATCCAGTTTGGATGTGCTTAGACAGCTTCTTAATTTTGAGTTACATTTGATTGGATAGAAAGGGATTCCATGTAGGTCTTTTTTTCTTTTTTGTTATATTAGGAGCTAGTTCCATGAACAAAATGTCTAGCTAATTATTCGATCACTGAGATAATAAAAGATTTAATATAATAAGTATTTCAATAATTTGAATATGAATAGTAGATAAACTTGAATTCTTCAATATTTTATAGACCAGTCCAATAAATAAAAAGGAATTTTCAATTATTTTAAGTTATAGAATGGTCATTCGTTTTCCCTATAAAGGAATGCATGTTCATTTAATGGTATGGTAGGTTTATTTTAAAAGTATCTTTATTTAAAAAATCATACCATTACGATCGGATCTTATTCTCCTCCGACCAACCGCCAAAACGTAAAATTTTGTCTATATGGTTATATGACTTACATCTATTGCTTATAATTTTGCCCTTATTACTTTGCCCTACGCCCTGCGGATTCATTACACGGTTTACCGTTGCCACGCTCATTGTCTTTGTCCTTCTATCGATGTAATGAATTTGGATGTAAAGTTAGTTAAATGCAAATTATAGTTTTCACGTTTACTTCCACTGAGTTAATCGTAAAATGTTAAAAATTCATTGGATATTGACTTAACTTGAGATATTTAGTCTCATGGGTTTCGATTTCTTACTATGGATCTAATTATCAAAGTGGAGGTCAATAGGATGAAATATCATTTGGTAGGATTCGTGAAAATATTACACTTCTAAAAAAGTTTTGTGTTAAGTTTAAGAAGAAATGTTTGCATATCTCAAATCTACCAAACAAAAGGATCAAGACTTGATGAAGTTCAATATACTCAAATTGAAAATGGAAAAGATGACGTGGAAGTGGAAAGGTTGGAAAGCCTGTCAAGGCCACCAAAAAAAACAAAAAAAAAAAAAAAAGGCTAGGATTGATAAATATGTGACTGAAAATACCATTCCATTGTCCAACTACGTATAAAAAGTGTATTAGCTAGTAAATGAGTAGTTCAAATAGCACATATGGCATTTGCATGCTAGATAGTTTTTGATGCATGTATAGCTTTCAATGCTTTGAAGTCTCCTTATTTTCAATCGGCATGGATGTTATTGCCATAATTGGTACTAGATATGAGGGACCGTCTTATCATGCCATGCACATTCGGTTGCTATGAGATTGTAAAAAAAGTGTCAAATGATTATTGATTCATACAAAAGTAATCCGGCTAAATCAGGATGTATGATAATGGCTAAATGGTTAGATTGATAAAAAACAAAGGACTCTCATTAATTTTCTAGTGTATTATCCTGTAAAGTTGATGTATGTGAAGTCCATTGATGCATTTGATATTGTAAAGGATGCCAATAATTTATGCAATATGTTTTCAAAAATAGCTGGATCGGTTAGGCCTTTAATGTGGTGCACATAGTGACTGACAATACAAGCAACTATGTTATAGCTAAAAGTTTGTAGCAAGAGATGTACAATCATATATATTGGCCTCCTTATGTAGCACATTGCTTGAATTTGATGTTAAAGGACATTGGCAAGATAGATCATGTCGATGAGCTTGCAAAGCATGCTTTCAAGGTAACTATCTTTGTCTATAATCATATTCGCTTGTTGTCTTGGTTGAGAAAAAAAGAAGGTTGGAAAGAAATTGTTTGTCCAAGAGTAACTCGATTTGCTACTATTTTCATTGCCTTGAAAAGTATCTATGAACATAAACATGACTTACAAGCTTTAGCAACAAGTACACATTTCACAAGAGCACTGCTGGAAAAGTTTTTACAACCATTGTTTTGGACATCCAATTTCGGGAAGATTGTTTGCTCATGATGAAAGTTACAACTCTCATTGTGAAACTCTCATGTATTGTAGATGCTGATGAGAAGCCTTCTCTTTTTGCTATCTACGAAGGGTTTTCTAAGATTCATAAGGGGATTATATCAGCCTTTTAAAATAGGCAACAATTGTATAATCCTTACATCAAAATTGTTGATCAAAGGTAGGACAAGCATTATCATCATGGTCCACATGTTGCAGATTATTTCTTGATTTTAGCCTTTTTATATAATTAAACATTTGAAAAAATTGTAGACGTTATGAAAGGCCTTTATGATGTGCTAGAGAATAAAAGCATTTGTAGTGATAGTACAGTAGTAATTAAAGACATCAAATTGTATAATGACAAGAGAGAAGGTTATGGTTGAGAAATGGCTATTAAATGTACCAAATCAACACAACTAAGTAAGTAACTATGAATGAATATTAAAATTAAAACTAATGGTAATGGTTTATTTTTCACAATTATCTGACTTGTTTTATTAAATCATAGATGATTGGTGGAGGTTATTTGGCCATATTGCTCCTATATTACAAAAGATTGCTATTTGAATCTTAAGTCAAACAACTTTTACTCCGGGATGTGAAACTAATTGAAGTTTCTTTGAGCACATTCACATAAAGAAGAGAAACAAATTAGAACACCAGAGATTTAATGATCTTGTGAATTACAATTTTTGTTTGAAGAATAGGTATGTAAATTATTTTATGTAAGAATTGCTTATGATTTTTATATTTTTTTTCCTTTGCTTATTACTTTCCTGTAGGCATCAACATAAGAAGAAAAATTATGACCAATTGATTATGATTGCATTAATAAGACAATTTTTTTTATAATTGAAGAAGAAGAAGATTTACCTCTTGAACTTGATTTTGATTAGATCATTGAATAAACAATACATAAAAGATGATGTCACTCCCATAAACAACTAATGGTTTAACTCAAGGTTGGTGATCTATTACTAAATTAATAATTTTGTATATGTGTGTTGAATTTAAATTTTCCTACACTTACTATTCTTTTTTTCTTATTTGTTTCCAGATGATAAAGAGATTAAGGAAGATGTGGATTTGGATGCAATTGGAGAATGAGTTGACCTTATGTAAATCATTGATTCAATTGACGATTATGGAGACAGTGATTAGAACTATAGTTAATATCAAAGTTTATAGTTTATCTTTTGAATTTGTGGCATGTAATTTCAATATCACTAATAGCTGATGGATTGAATTTAATTGTGAATTTGATTTTGTAAATTTCATTTATTTTTTTTTATAATTAGGATATAAAAATAAATTTTCATTTTTATAGACTCCAGTTCATCCTTAGTTGAACCTAAATTAACCCCTTACACCTTAGCATATTCGTGTCAAGTCTCGATCCGGATCTAATTGATTTTTACTTAATACAGTTGCGAAGTATAATTGCAAAGTGTAGAATAACTATAGAAATAGATTGCTAATTATATTATTTAAATGATAAACTTTGTGTGCCAATGACCTTATGGTCTAGTAGCATCTACTTCGATCTCTCATATGAGAGGTCCCTGGTTCAACTCTCTCTCCTTCATTGCAATGGTAAAAAAAAAAAATGATAAACTTTGTATTCAGAAAGTTTTATGTTTAGTTGAAGTGGTATAATGTTAAACATAAACAAAAGAAAGAGATTTATAGAGTTTATATAAAAGATCCAAACCTTTTGTAGAAAAAGTCTAGACTATTTTTTAAATAAATAATTACATAGTTGAAATAGAATGTGACAATGCAAAGTAGTCCAAACCAATTTGAAATGATTCATACTACATATGCTTATCAGTGTCAAAGGATTTGGACTAGTTCAAGCTAGTCTAAACCTATTGAAAGTGAGTAATTTTTTTAACATCAAAACTTAAAAAGTATCAACTTCTTATCAATTTTTTTAGGTGTTTCATGTGTTTACGTTATATCATTCATGATTATGGTTTAAGTCAATTATAAACTTATTTAAATCAAATATAATAGATATTATTCAAATCTTAAATGTTATAACTCTTGGGAAGAATCATATTCCTTCAATTTCATCCAAAGATATATAAAATATATTGCTTCTCTAATTTATAAAGATCTTTTTACACATATTTCTTAGTCTATTTTGTTCTCTCCTTCTCAAAATAAGAACAAAATATAGAAATTTCATATAAATCCAAAGGAGTGGTTTGATTCTTCATTTTTTGCTATTCAAATATCAAGATTTTGTTATATCCTAAGGGAATTCCACATTCAAACCCCAAAGCAAACTTACTATAGAGGCATAAATTCTCTAAGAAAAGCAATTTCATATGTGCTCTAAGTCCATTACTTATTCTCTTTATTTTATCAAACCAATGACATTAACAAATTAGTTTAATGTTTGTATGTGTTATTTCTTACAAACAAAAGTACAAGAATGAAAATGAAGACCTCAATGGATGTAAGATTACATTACCAAATAGTTTATTAGTACATTGAAGTATAGCAATTGTAATAGCAAAATAGAAAATGGATTAATGTCATAAATGGTAGTTGAACTTTGACAAAATATGCAATTAGATACCTAAACTTTGAAATTGATCAATTTAGTACCTGAAAAGAAATTTCCATACACACTAATAGTACATTCGTCAAATTGGCTAACCTCGTTATTTTACATGTCATTTTCAACCAATATGATAGAGGTATTATTGACATACTCATAAAGTTCTTTTAATACTAAATTAATCAATTTCAAAGTTCAATATCTAATTGCATATTTTGTCAAGTTTAGATATCATTCATGGCATTTACCAATAGAAAATAGTTGAATATGTAGCAATAGATAGTTAAATCAACTAAAAATCAATTGAGATAGGTTTAGTAGTTAACAACAAAACTGTAACCCAAAAAACACACTAGACTAATCTCAAGAGGGTGGGAACTAATTTTGAATTTTCACTCCAAATTATCAAACTTGAATATTCAAACAAGATAAACATGCAACTTATCATATACAGTGAAAATTAATAAATATATAGAGTGTTTTATTTTCTTTTTTTATTTAATTTATTTTGTTATAAATTAATGATTTTTCAAGCAAATATTCAGTAAACATTAAAATATTTGTTAATGCGCAAATCTAGCTAGTCACAAGTGATAATGTGATTAGAAGTTGTAATACATCTTAATAATTGCATATTGTGAATAATTATTAAATGTAAATAATTATTGTAATTATCAGGATTACATTAAATATATTAATGAGAGCATCTGAATTGTGATGAGTCAAACTAAAAGGCAAAATTTGAATTGTAGTGGATACGAGAGAGATATAATGGCATAAAATAATTGGTCATGTGTCTTCATTTTAGCTATATGTAACTAAAATCAATACCGAATTTCTTTATTATCATCATTTGTTTAAAATTTTTATTAATACAGTAAGTAAATATACAATTTTTGTATGCCAATTTACATTGGTTATAGAATCTTTTAATTTTACATTCCTGTTCTATGGATCCCCCCAGCGATTTTGGGTGGAATCAAAAGTTTGACAACCATTGCCCTGTCATATGAAAACTAAGTGGATAATTAAGGAATATTGTCTAATAATGTAGGGATTTAACCTTAACGGGTAAAAAAAGAAATCGTACAAAGTTAAATTAAACAGAGGGTACCCAAATATATTTTTCTTTATAAAAAATGAATCTAGATTAGTATCTGTTAAGAAGTCTCAACCCCTATACCCTAGCGCTTAAATCACCTTGAGCACTAATGATATAATACTATTCCTAAGACATTAGAATCAAATGGTGTAATGCCATGTCTACATGAATTCCAAATAATTAGTTATATTTTGCATTCATATGTTTGAATTTTTTTGTTGCATATGCTTGCTTAATATCTGTTTGCTATTGCTTAAATGTTTCAAACTAAGGGAATCACTCACTAAATTGGACTTACATTACAACCCTATAAATGTAATGGTTTTTAAGGTTTTGTTTATCCATGGTGGGATTTAACAAAGCCCTTTACATTAGTACATTGTAAGAAGTGTTGCAGTAGCATGCAATAAGGTCAAAGTATGGATGATAGTTAGTATTCATGTTAATGTCAAATCGACATATGTTATTAGTTTTTTGAGTAGTCTATAATATTAATGTTAAGCTGAGCTCTCTCCTTAAGGCATTTCTTATTGATTTAATATCAGTGTCTATTATTCATATCTGTAGGATTTATTTGTTCATTCATTAAATTTTTAAACATGAACTTAGTAGTATTTCCATATCCCTTTGAGTAACATTGCTCTACTATCGCCTTAAGTATTATGCTTAAAGTTTCAGTATAATAGTAAGATCATTCTTTGACTTTTGTATAATGTGTGTCAAACTGTAATGAATAAGGTATTTGTCAAGAGGTGACAATGTTCTTTAAGTCCATTTAACTAAGTGGTTTTCACCACTTAGCCATTAACCAAAGCAAATTGTTGATGGTCTGTTTTGAGAATAGGCTTCCACCCACTTCAACTTGTTTGTACACCAACTAACTTGTTTTGACCATGGGTCATCCTCTTCTAGCCCATCAAGATGGATTGATCAAGTCCCAAAGATAGCAAGTTGATTTACCATGTCATTACAAAGCTCAAACTAACTTCCAAAAAACTTTGGATATGGCCTAGTAGTTAGTTACATGCTTCTACAATGTTAAAGCACATTCTCCCATAACATAGCTCCACTTATCTTAACTATCTCAAGCTTTTCCTCTATAACTACTACTTAAGAAGCTTCAAAGGACATTTGGTAAACATATGCCCATATTTGTCTCTTGTCTTCTTTATTCCTCTATTACTTTGCTAACTTGACTGTTGAAGTAGTTGCATCGAACAAACTCTTAGTGTTGAACTAGAATGTTTGTATAAGTTTTAATGAGGCAATACTTTATACAATCAATCAAGCCTTACGAAAAACTACATTGGCCTATAATATTAACATTGTAAAACTTAACTAAAAAAATGTGTAACAATGTTTATTGAGTAATGTAATGTTTGTGCAATATGTACTTACTTCGCATTTCTTGTTTTGAACTTGTTGCACTAAATCTAGTGTCTAGATGCTAGGGCATAGAGCCTAAATGCTAGCATGATTATTAGTTGTTGATCTTGTTCTATAGCAAGTATACGAACGCCATTTTGATCAAACATGGTCAGTAAGTTATTAATCATACTATAGTAGCTTATGATCATGTCATGATTAGCTTAAGGTAAGGTACAAAAGCCAGGCATGGCATCCGGCAATATATGCATTTTTTTTATCTCTTACAAGCATAGTGCAGATGACTGAAGAGCTAATAGAAGTGTCAACTAATTTCAACAAAGCATCCGATCTATCTCTGATGACTAGCTATCAAAGAAGTAAGAGTAAATTGTGTACAATTTCATCAAAATTAAATTTTCTCCAAAGCTGTAATCATGTAGTATCTGGCAATTTTAACAACTTGAGAGAGCTCAAGAACTTGTGTAGGCCTTTGATTTTTCGATAGTTTTATTAATTTTCAAGGTCAAGAACCAAATAAAAACCCTAATAACCATCTAATTAAGACAATGTATTATAGAAGATTTAGATCCGGCAATCCCGCACTCTTAACCCTAGAGCAATAAAACTAAGATAATCATGGATTATAGTACGTAATTATATAGCGGAACATAAAAAGATAGATTTGCCAAAATTAAGTTCATTTTGGATCCGAATATAATTAGTTTTCGAAATTCAACTCCGGACACGCAAAACGGTAAAATATTTCAATAACACTATTAGACTCATAATAATATAAGGATTCATAAAATAACAGTTTTAGAATTTTTCAATAACTAAAAATATCAGATAAAGCCTTTTACTTGTATGTTCTTTACTACTAGTAATTTAATTATCTTGTTTACTATTCGCTACTATTCGTCTCTCTACTTTTTCTTACTACCTACTCTTACAATCTGCAGACCTATTTTCTTAATTTTCATTTACAATACGACTTACATATTTCATATTTTATTTTTCAGTAACAAAAATACAGAAAATAAAATAAAATTCTCTCTCACTCTCCCTCTAAAAGTGGCGTCGGCCCCTCCCTCTTTCACTCTATATTTATTTTATTTTAAACTTATTTTATTACCACAAATGACCATCCATTTGTCCCTATAGATACCACATCTCTCTCCACTTTTTCACACATCATTTACTACCAAAATTATCCCAAAATCCTCTCCACAAAAGTTATCTTTACAACTTACTTCTTCTTCTTCCAAAACCAATAGGTAAAAATTTGAAGTTTCTCTTTATATTCACGTAACTTGTATGAACATAATGTGTGTTTTCTAAACCCATGGAGGTTAAGGAAGCAACAATATGTTCATGATTTCTTCTTGTTCATACACGAATTTTATGTTATGATATTGTTATTACATTGTTCCTTATGTTAATGTAACTTAGCATGAACATAGTGCGTGTTTTCTAAACCATGGGAGTTAAGAAAGCAACAATATGTTCATATTTTCTTCTTGTTCTTACATTGTGCTTTTACTATTATGCTTTTATTATTATTATGCTCTTATTATCATGCTTTTTCCTTTCTTTTTTTCTCTTTGTTTTTTAGATTAGTCTATTCTTAGTTCCGAGAAGCCTTGATTAAGCTAAGGCTCCCAATACTTGACCTTATATATATACTTATTTGCTTCTTATATTTCTATCTTTCCTTACATAAATTATTCTCATCCTTCATATAGCTACATAATCATATTCATGCATGAACATTTTGTTGTTGTCTTAAAAAGAGATTCTTTCTTTAAAATAAAGTTAAACTCTCCTTGAATAAATTTTTATCACTTAAGATGTTTCCTCAAAGATTTAAAAAGTTTTGTTTTAATAAACTCTCTTTAAAAATTTAGACAAAATCATAAGTTTTGACATTATGTAAAGCTCTTCAAAATTTAACTAAGTAACTCATCACTCCTTTTCAAATTTCTAAGAAACTTCAACATTAATATTGATAATTTATTATTATAACAATGTTTCTTGAAAATTCATTCATAAGATTTTTACCAACTTTATGAAAAAAACCAAAAAACTAGACAAGTTTTCGAGTTAAGGTAAAATCAACTTACAAGTTTAAGAAACCCACTTAGAGAAATAAAAATTTGTCAACAACCAAGAAAAGTAAGTTTTTAAATGGTAAACTCATTTTCTAAAGAATATAAATATGATAAGGAAATATATCATCAAAACAACTCAAAAAACATTAGGTACTACTAACAACTTGAGTAGATTTTTTAAAACTCTATTTTTCAATTATTAAAAATAAAATTGATAGATAACTTAAAAAATCAAATTTTATTTAAATTAAATTACCTTTGAAAGAGTTAGGAAATAAAAATATGAGAAGAAAACACTTGTGTATAATAACCCAAGAAATTATAGTCTTCTTTTAAACCACTTAAAGAGAAATTTTCGAAGTTCAAATATTTCAAACCCATAAAACAAGTTGTTTTATGAAAAATAATTATTGAGACAACATAAATAGAATCATGCATAAAATATGAGTCTATTTATATATCGAAGAGATTTTTACAACCCTATACATATCTATGTTTTTGCTTAAAATTTTTTGTGAAGAAAAGTTTAGAAAATTGTGTTTTTAAGGGCTGAAATTTCTAGTGAATTGTGTCCTACTGTTTCGGGACCCAAATGACTTTCTATGATAGAAATAACCTTAGAATTAGATAGATCTTTTCGAATAGGAAGAAAATGACATATAATATGTGAAATTCCAAGTTAAACTAAGCAAGTTATGGCCATTTTTAATTAGAATTTCTACAACTCTAATTTTTACCGCAAATAGGAGATAGATTTAGAAAATTTAAGTAGAAATTCTACGAAAGGCTCATTTTCGGATATTTCTTCTTGTTTAGGTGAAGGAAGACCCGATCCCTTTTCTGAAAGATTACTTCGACTAGGAGCGATCAACATAGAGTGAGTTATTCCCTTACTATTTACATTTAATTATACGTGCTTGTAAGTAGCAACACTAGAAATTAAGGAAAGATAAAATGTAGTATCATGTGAATTAAATGTATGTAGTATGTGGTGTTTGTTGAATAAAAGATAAGCATATCGAAAGAGAAATTGATGAATAATTTACATGATCTTTTGTAATTGCATGATGAATATTGTTTGGTCACTCTTAACTTGAAATTAACAATATTCGAAAAAATCAATATTTAAAAATGATTCATGCATGACACGATGTGAGTCACATTACATATTATGATACCATTCTTCGTGTGGGAAAATAAGGAGTCATAATAGTGGCCAGTAGTAGCCGGGAAATCTACATAGGCAAGTAGGAGCTATAAAGTCTGCAAGGTATGATGGTCGTTTGGGCCGATGAGCACCCAACCCCTGAAATGGACGACATAAATCCGTGCTACACATGGTTTCCGGTTAATCGTATGTATTTGTTT
The DNA here is from genome assembly GCA_024138025.1 of Combretum micranthum. Lineage (NCBI taxonomy): Eukaryota > Viridiplantae > Streptophyta > Magnoliopsida > Myrtales > Combretaceae > Combretum > Combretum micranthum. The sequence continues at coordinate 447,835 of JAMXBD010000264.1, forward strand.
GATCATATGATTGTTTCATATTAACATGCTTGCCTAATTACTTGTATGTTTTATGGAAACGTTTTGAAAAAGGAAATTATCTCACTAAGCTAGTTTTGTTTATACCCTTATAGCTTTTTGTTTCAATTTGATTACTTATGGTTGGCACCAAGGAGCCCTATTTGCTAGGTACGAGCCAAAGCTACTAGGAGTTTTTAGAAGAAGTTTGCATATTTTAGTTTTTGGTGTAGCATTCTAAGAAAAATTTATATAGTAGACTTTTATTACAAACATATATGTTATTTTGTTGGCTTAGATTAGTAAGACCTTAAGTATGGGGGACTACCCCTAAGAGTTGTTAAAAATTGAACTAAATGAATATTACATGTTATATTTATATACTCTTGCATGCTTTTATTATCTGTTTAAACATGATACCCCTTTGGAGTCTCCTACTATCTTGGAAACACGCCTTACACATAGTATCAAAACTCTTGTATGATTAAGGTTGTTATTCATTAGCTTTAATATTATGTGTGTCGAACTGCCACGTTTAGGGTACCCTCTGGAGCATAACAACTTGCAATAACTATTTATATTATTCTCTTTATTAGTTTTGTTTCTTGTAAATTATATTTGCAAATTCATTTTAAGAGACTTGAATGGTGCCATGGAGAGTTATAGTTGCTATTATTATTGTGGGGCACTATTCTAGAGTTCTTTTAGGTGAATTAGTAAGAGTTTGAATTGTACGTTGTGAGTGATATTTGTTTTTAATGAAAAGGCACAATTGATATGATTGTTGTGTGTGTGACTCAGTAAAGCTCCTTACGAGCTTTACCTTTTTATTTTTAACATAAAAATGGTGCAGTATGTATCCATGAAGATCAAGGGATGGTTCAAACTCTACATTATATTTGTTTTTTTTTTCCTTGTCTCTTTTATCAAGGGGTGGGCACGGATCAGTTTAGTTCGGTTTCTCTTAAAACCAAACTAAACCATAATTTACGATTTGGGTTTTTTCCATCCTAAACTAAACCATTAACTAACGATTTGGTTTATATTAAATTTTTTAAAAACCATTAAATAACAATTTGGATTAAGAATTAAATCAAAATTTTAACTAAAATTTTTCTTTATTTTAGCTTTTTTTTTTTTATATTTGCACATATACTTAAACATTTATATCACTTTACAAAGTTTATATTATAAATCACGATAAAATACTTTACAAATTCATCATATTTTTAATCTATAGTTCTCTATGAAATAGTTTTCCACCAATAAAATACATTTACTAACCAATGTATAATAATTCATAATTTTTAATTTTTAATAGTAACATCAAGTCAATCATCTATTAATAAATTTAGCCAAAATAAAAAATTATCTATTTACAAAATCCATCAACTAATTAAATGATTCGTTGACAAAATACATCAAATAATTAATACATAATAAGAGTTTATAACTAAATAAATAAATTTTATACTTTGTAAAGTTAAAAACTATTAAAAAAATAATAGTTCATCATCACAATATATATATATATATATATATATATCATGAGCCTAAAAAAGAAATTTAAAAATGAACATATTGATTTTAGTCAATATTTACCAAATAATAAATATGAAATGAAATCATATGAATATATATAACCTTTAATCAATCATCAAAAAAATTATAGTTATAACTTATAAGTAAAATATTATTATATTTTTCTAAAACGGTTTAATTTGGTTTTACAGATTGGTTTGGTTTACTTTCTAAACTAAATCATAAATTTATGAATTGGTTCGAATAAAAATTTTTTTAAATCAAATTATTAAAAAAAAATCATTTTTGGTTTGATTTGGTTTGGCTGCGAGTTGATCCAATACTGTACTTTTATCATGATGGCAATGACAAAAATTTTCGCCCCGGCATGAGTCAGGCAAGGTCAACATTCACTTAACTGATCAAGAGTGCTAGGCGGGTTGGGCTGACAACTCGTGGGCCAACACTACTCTTTTACTTTTCTCATATTTTACCTATTGCAATTTACTTTTTTTTTTTTTTCCTGATCGATATCAATATACTTTGTTATAACTTCATCTTTATATTACAATGCAAAATTAGTTTAGTATAGTCTTAAATCCACTCATATTTCGACCTAAATTTGTTTACCTCTATTGACAGAATTTTTGCGACAACACAAATAGGACTAAGGAGCAAAGTGCTATACATTGAAGTAACAAGTTAATTAATTTACGTTTTTGGATATTAAGTGTCATTTGTTTTAACTAAAATTTGCACTTTACTTCACGATTTTGCCAAGATGAGAAATTAGAGGCACATATATAGTATAAAGTTTTTCGTCAAAAATTAACACTTTCGGTCAACATAATCTATCAATAACCATGCTTTAGGTTTCAAATTTTTTTTTTAAAAAAAGAAGTAATTTTCAAAATAAAAATTTCTATAGAGAAAAAAATACTAGGAAAAACTAAATGAAAAATAAAAATTTCAAGAAAGTAACATAAAATCAACCATTGCTCAGAGTATTCTAAGAAAAAACTAACTTAAGTGAGATCTTCCGGTCTCAACCATTCAATATCTAAACTCTTTTTTTAAGCATTTATTTTAAGTTGTATACTTTTGATTACAGTAAAGTAAAAAATAAAAAAAATTCAATGCTTGGGCTTGTGCTTTGGCAAACTGGGCCAAGCTGGCATGGGCTATTTCTCCTTATCTAAGACAGGCCCGTCACCAGAGCTTGTGATATTTTTTTTAAAGTCCATCCACATCAAAACCCTAACGGGAATAGGGGTACATATGTAATTTCATATTGCGACCCTCACCAACAAAGCCTAATAAACTCTTTCCTCACAGCCGCGTAGCCGAATCCGCCAAACCCTAACCCTATTCTCTCTCAACAACAAAGAAGATGCAGATCTTCGTGAAAACCCTGACGGGGAAAACCATAACCCTAGAGGTAGAATCCTCTGATACCATCGACAATGTCAAGGCCAAGATCCAGGACAAGGAAGGAATCCCTCCGGACCAGCAACGTCTCATCTTCGCTGGGAAGCAGCTCGAAGACGGCAGGACCCTAGCAGACTACAACATCCAGAAGGAATCAACCCTCCACCTGGTACTCCGTCTCCGCGGCGGTGCGAAGAAGAGGAAGAAGACCTACACGAAGCCGAAGAAGATCAAGCACAAGAAGAAGAAGGTAAAGCTCGCGGTTTTGCAGTTCTATAAGGTGGATGATTCTGGAAAAGTCCAGAGATTGAGGAAGGAGTGCCCTAATGCGGAGTGCGGTGCTGGTACTTTCATGGCGAACCATTTCGATCGCCATTATTGTGGAAAGTGTGGGCTGACGTACGTTTACCAGAAGGCTGGTGGTGATTGAGAGGTTTTTCAGGGTTTCGCAAGTTTTTGGTAAAAAGAGTCTGTTTGGATTATGTTTTTATGTTCCATGTACGGTTAATTAGAACTCTGCTTCATGAATTTCGATTTTGGAATTTGATAGAATGAATTAATATTCATGAGATAATTTTATGTGCCCTGAAATTTCTGGTTTAATTCTATTCGTGTCTTTTATCGTTAGTGACAGGAATTCTCGTTTGCGCTTGTTAAGGATGTCTTTAGTTGGTTTTTAGTTCGTTTTGTTGTCGAAATTTAATGAAAAAAAAGTGTTGAATAAACGGAAATTGTTACTAAGTTTGTTATTTCTGTTGTGGATAGTTGTTTTTGCTCTTGCTTAGGACCAATTACAATTGTCTTCAATAAGTTATGAGTATTTGGATGTTGGGGTTTATCGCAATTATTCAAATTGCAGTAAGACTTGTGAAAAGCTATTTATTTATTTATGCCATACTATGTGATGTCATGTCATATTTGTGCCTGGTTGGTAATAGGGTTGTGTGGTTATTGTCTAGGAAGAAATTGAATAGAATCTTAATGGAATGTGTCTGTGATTGATTCTTGTTTAAGCTACTGGGTATAGTTTGTCTGATTGTCCTAACTCGTGTTGCTGGAGGAACCTTAAAACCTAGAAGTTCCGGCTTGTATGTTTTCACTACCTCTCCTAAGCTTACATTGTGTCTAGAACTCTGCTATTACTCAAATTATCTATTGTTTTTCATTATCCCCTTTTAAACAACACATTATAGAATTGATGTGAAACTTTTCATGACATCTGTGCCATGGTAGAGATATCTGTCTCTGCTTGCTGGTGATGAGAGGGTCATTGACTTCATCTTCATCCATGACCTTATCATGCCTATGCAAGCTGGGTTGTAGTTATAGACCCTGGTTTTTGGAAGGATGGAAAGAATTGAGAGGAAAAGGGAAGTTGGAGGAGAAGGAAGGAAATGGGAGGGAATAGATTCATTTTAGAACCACAAAGGGCATTCTTCCATGTATGTATGAATTGGAAAGAAATTCGATGAAATTGTGACTTTATGTCTCTACTTATTGCTCCCTTACTTTGCTAAATGTATAAAGTTGTAATGAAATTACTCTTATGGAGAAATGAAGTTCTAATATTAATTTTTTTTTAATTCAAACGAGGGCATTCTTGAAAAAAATTAATTCTTGTATTGAATTACCATTCATGAATAGTTATTCAATGATAGCAGTTCATTCACGGTCTTACACATATAGATGCGTGTGAGTAATCTTGGTTGTAGACCTTTTTTTTAAAGTATTTATTAATATGTAGTATTCTTATTTGACTAGTATTTTAAAGCTAATAGGATAGCTTCTCATGATGGTAGAGAGGATGATTAATGAACTGTTGTTCTTGTGATTGAAAAACAAAAATAAAAAATGCGACTTTTTTTTTTTTTTACTCTATTTATTCAAAAACCGGAAAGCATTTTTGATAAGATTTTTTTTTTTTTAAACGAGAATGGAAGGCCAATAATTTTACTAGAGAAAAAATAATCTGAGTTTGAAACCTAAGCTAAATGATGGTGGTGGTGGAGGAGGAGGAGGAACACAGCAATAGCCACACACCAATTGGTGAATGGGGTTGCTGGTTATGTCATTAGATTTGAAAATATTAAGGTTTGAGATGTGACTTCAGCAAAGGATATCTTATTTGCATCAAATGGTAGATAAAGTAGGTGCATTGAGCTGAATACAATTGATTCTTGTGAATCGTTATTTGGAGAGAAGCATTAGGAACTATGGCCAGAAATTGTGAGGGATTAATTCTTGTGCAAAATCTAGTGTGGTTGCTTATCCTGATGTGGTGGAAGCATTGGCTGTTTGGAGATGGTTAGACATCAAAGGTGATGGATGGGTTGAAATGATTTATGTTTAAACTGGACTGGGCAGCTGTTTACGATGTTGTAATTTTTCACCTTGATATTTGCAACGTTCATTAGTCATTCATGATTTGGTGTCTTTGCTGCCCAATCTCAAGATATCTAGATTCATTGTGACGACATGAGGGGCAAACAAAATAACTAATTAAATAGGCATTCATATTAGATTGAATATGTGTCCTAATGACTTGATACTTTTATTTTACTTTTATCGTGCTACTATTTTCTGAATTTATGAGGATATTAATAGTAAATTGAACTATATTTAAATTTAATTCCAATTTCTCACATCAGCAAAAGGGGGAAAACACACACGTACACACACATATACACAGAGGAAAAAAGAAAAGGGAGAGAGGTGGATGGGTTGAAGGTCAACAATTAGGTTATACAATTGAAAGGGGAAAAAGAAACATTTAAAAAAAAAAAATTATAGTGCTTACCCCTTAAAACCAACATGGTGACACTCAAGAAGTATACAATTATAATTATCTCCAATAAGACATAGAGTAATGGGTTATCTATGCCTTTTTATCTAAAGGGCTACTAATAAGTTTATAAATAAGGTTTATCATATCTTTTTGGGTAAAAACATACACGAATAAAAGATAAAAAAGGATTTGTTTTCTTACTACAATACGTGGTTGGCATAATTGCGTTTTATTATTATGAGAATATTTGTTTGTGAAGAAATTATTTTATCGTGGATGTTCTAATTTGTTCGAAATGAGTATTTTGCTTTTCGCATTTTTCGGTCATATATAAAAGTGAGAGTTAAAATATTGAAAGAAATCCTTCTAGTATCCAAAATTAGAGGTGGAATTGGCCAACGAGCGAAAATGGAAAAAAATAAAAAAGGTTAATGTCACGAATGATATCTGAATTTTGATAAAAATTAAAATACACCAGAAGATTCAACAATTGAAGTTAAATTCATTTAAGATCACAATAAGATATATCTATCATGTTTGTTAAAGGAATTGTTCATTCCATCACATGACACTCATGTGCACAAATTAAAAAGTGAGAAAGACTACTCTACCTTTTTTCTCCTCTGACATTGCATCAAAGCATGTCCACTTAGGAATCCATCACACCAAAAAAATAAAAAAAATAAAAAAAAAAAAAAGAAAAAGAAACCTTAGGCCCTAAATCACAACACTTCAGAATCTCACTTTCTATTTCTTAATCTCACCATTCAAACCATATACATTACTAGAAGTAACACCTTAGTACTCGAAATCCTCCTTTTCCCCTTTCAATAAAACCCTAACTCTCAATCATGATCATAACACTATAGCGCCCTTGAACAATGCAAAATTAGATTCTAAGGCATCATCTTCTCCATAGCTATTCTTATGAGAACACATGATGTTTATTGACAATGCAATTGAACTCTAAAACTAAAAAAAAATTGAGTAAACGTATTTCTATATTAGGTTACAACCAAGCTTAATTAGCTTATATGCTTAATATGTTCAATGAAGTTCTTTTGGTGATAATAATGGTTTGGTGTGGAACTTAGACATCGCTCCTTTCTTATTATTTTTTAATGCTGGTACCTAGTGTCTGCTCTCTCATTGGTCGGTTGCTGGAGCTTAGATTTGTTATTTATTTTTGTTTTTTTTAAACTCCTTTTAATCATTTGAGAAGAAAAAGAGGACTTTGTTGGTATTTCAATGGTGATGCCGCATGCGGTAACATGTTTTTTACGAGATTCCATGCTACCCATTACGTGTATGTTGTGTTAAAGTCCTCTTTTTAATCTACATAATATAACTTATCATATTCTATTTTGGATTGGTGTTTTGCACTTATTTCTTTACTTCATTAGTAAATAGCAATGTTTGTTTGATTATGGGTGTTGAAATATCGAAGAGACCGTGATTCCACACATGATCAACCTTCATATTCACTATGGCGGCAAATTTGCCAAAGGAGTTGCTTAGTTGTATAATGCAGGTTCTATTCAAGCAAGGAAGAACACTAATTCAGATGCAACGAGTTTTCTTGAATTTGAAGGTGTTTTGACTTATATAGGCCAGTCCACAAGATCATTTGTACATTATGTGACGCTTGACAACTAGCTTAAGTCATACCACTACATTAATCACTCATAAAAACAATACTCAAATCGGCTACATAAGATGTTTACTAAGCAAATATAAGTGTAGAGCTCTTTATAAGAATTGCAAGAAGGTAAACAAAGTACTGCACTTTTCTTTAAACACCAGCTAGGGCTTGTAATGATTTACAAAGAGACAAAATGAAAGAACACTTTGTTAGATAGCAAATAGAAGCTCTTAAGTTCTTGTTGGAGTTTGCCCATAAGCTCTTAAATATGGAGATGAAAGAATATGAACGTTGGACACATAATCCCTAAACTCAACTTTGCATCAAATGCACTCCAACGGCTAGTTCTTTGAAGCTAGTGTCTGACCATCACTAGTGTTACCTGTAAAAATATGTTAGTCCAAGAAGTTGGCATTCAAACACTACACCCTAGCTTTTAGACGCCACACCAAAAAAGCACGAATAGAAACATTTATTCTTGTAAAAGTATTATGGTGTTTAGACGCTGCCTCCTAGTGTATGGATGCTAACTAAAACATGCCAAGCAAAAACTTGGCGTTTGGACGTCACTAAGACTAGCATAATGTCTAGACGCTAACATCCTTTCATCACATTACCTTAACAAAAATAAGAGCACATCATGTATTTTGTTTTAGTAAGTTTTGTGTTCATTAAAAGATGGTTTGAACTTATGTAGTTCAACAATCTCCCCTTTTTTTATGAGGACAAAGCATACTCCCCCTCAACTTAGTACTCTTCCTCAATTTAGGCATTAGATTTTTAAGATAGAAAAGCAAGTTTGTATTGAGAGATGATGCTTGACATTGAGAGTGTTAGATTGAGCACACAATGTGATATGGGTTAAGTTTACAAAAAATGGGTATTCACAAGGTGTTGCTCATCTAATGTTCAAAGTGTGTTTTCATGTTTCAATGAATTATCCAATATATGTTCTTAGAGCATTTTCAACACAATCTTAATCGATTAACAAACAATACATTCATTCAACACATTTTTCAATCTAGGCTAAAATACTTCTATCGTTCAACATACTTAGCTAGTTTTTTCCCCTTTGTCCTCATAGAAAATGATGTTAAAATATGAGTCATGTATAAGAATAGGCAATAGAGGGAACAAGCAAATTATTCATAGATAAATGGAAGCTTACAAAAGAAACCACAAGGGTCATTACAATCATATGCCAAAAAGTGTTAAAGGCCAAGTTCATGAAATACACAAAGAGATCACAAAAACAAGTACAAGGAAAGTACTATAGCTTATTAGTCAGTGGGAGAAAGAGGGTGGGATTAATGCTGTAAAAAATCATTCATGTCAAAGTGTATTTTAAATTGAGTTTTAATGATTAAGTCAATTTACTGAGTGACAATAGTCCTAAATTCGGCAAAGGTTGAGGCTATCTAGTCAATAGAATAGGAATGTTGTGCGGGAGCCTCATTAATAGGTGCATCATCACCATCCTCATTTGCCTCATCTTCAAACTCCTCATCATTACTCCCATTGCACCCATAGATGTATTTGGGTTTAATATCTTCATAGATGCCTAAAAGATGATGAAGAGGAGGACGACGTATTAACCCTTCATTTGGATCATTAATCCATTCACTCCTAAAAATATTCAAAAGCAATAAGGGTCTCGATATTCTTGAATGGAGGGCCTCTTAAAGCGAAACCCCTCGAACCTAAGGAGTTTACTAATGGAGTGGCAATGGTGGAGTATGCCTAGATTAGGGCCATTGGTCCCTCTCTTAAAGTTATGGGCCATAATATCCCAAAAATTTATAGATTTTTCATTCAAGAGGCAATTGAGGATCCATAAATTAGATTTGGTGACTTTGATATGATTGCCCACTCTAGGGACATAATTGTCACATAGATAAAGATAGAGAACCTTGATAAGGGAGAGGTAGTCTCTTGGCTTGTAGAGTCTCCTTGGTATCCTAGTTAAGACCATCTACATAGGCTATATAAAAAATGCACTCATAGAATTTAACTCCATCAAAATTAGACATATTAGCAAGCCCCCAAGCAAGACCAATCAAGTGATAAACATCCTTAAGTGTAATTTCAATTTCTTGCCCATATTCATAGGTCCACAAATAAAAGCTCGCTTAGTCATGAGATTATATTGCTACACATAGACTACGATTTTGAGTTTTCTTGTCAGTTAAATTGTAATAGAAGTACTTTACAGTTAGTGCATTAATTTTTGTAGGAAGGTTCTGTAAAGCGAAAATCATATTGAATTGTGGCCCCCTAAGATCACGAAATCTAAAATAATTTGTTACCTCACTTGGATAGTAGTGACTGGTGTCGGTGCCAAGATCTTTGAAAGTGGAGAAGCAGTTGCAATGAGTCTTAAACGAAAATAGATGAGCATTATATTAAGTGGCACTGGAGTTGTCATTACGTGCACACTTGGTGTGTGCACCATAGGTGCGATAACCAGAGGCCATGTGGTGATTGAAGGATAGGAAAAGTAGTAAAGGTGGAAAAAATTTGAGGCGGAAAGAAATTAGGGTTTAGGGTTTGATTTTGGAAAAAGATGGATTTTAGGTGAAATAAGTGACATGGATAGAGGGAAGATGTTTTTGGAGGTAGTAGCTGGTAGGCTTAAGTGAAAAAGAGGGATTTTGGTGGTAAAGTGGTGATTGAAGGTAGTGTTAGTCAAGAGAGGAGAAGGATGTAGACTTGATGAGATGAAAGGAAAGAAATAAAGGAGAGAGAGGAATAGACACTATTTAGCATTTGATGAAATGTGGATGGCATCTGGATGCTAAACTAACTAGCATTTGGACATATAGAAAATTTAAGGCATTCGGAAGCGAAGTGAACTAGCATATAAATGCTATGCGATGCAAACTCTAAAAAACTAGCGGCATCCAAGTGCTAGTATTGGCATAGTCTAGATGACTATAGATAAATTGTCAGTCTATAGAATGTTTGAGACAAGAGGATAATGGGGTTATATGCTTGGTGTGTGTCTTAAAACAAGTTGAAACTGAAGTGAGAAAGATGGAAGTTAGGCAATTTTTGACATTGAATCACAGACACAACAAATGTCAAAAATTTGCACACTTTATCTCACAAAGTGGGTCAAAAGATTCACTAGAGGATAAATCATGTCTTAAATGAAGTGTTTTAGAAATAGTTCATTGAGCTCAAAACCATTATCTCAGCTCCTTAATACGGACATGAGCTCGACTAAAATAATACCTAATTTCGATATGCTTAGTTCTTAAATGTTGGATCGAGTATTTTATTAAGTTGATAGCACTAGTGTCAATGAATTGGAACATGATCATATTTTAGTCCATAATGTAGCAAGTTTTGTTTCATCAACAAAATTTAAGCACAACTTCCAACCACTACATATTTGGCCTCGACGGTTAAAAGTGCAATCAAGTTTTATTTTTTCAAAGTGCTAAGATATTAAGGAATTTTCAAAAAAAGTGGTATGTGCCACTTGAGCTTTTCTGATCATTTTTGCATCTAGCAAAATCGACATCAGAGTATCTAACAAGATCAAAGTAGGTAAACTTTGGATATCACAAACCAATTTCAATAGTGCCTGCAAGATACGTGTAGATGCATTTTACCACACTTAAGTGAGATTCTTTTAGAAAAGATTGAAATCGTGTACACAACCACACCGAGAACATAATATTGGGTCTAAAAGTCATTAAGTACAATGAACTAACTATATACCTAAAACATGATATTGGGTCTAGAAGCCATTAAGTACAACAAACTAACTATCATGCCTCTATACAAATTTTCATACACATTTTTGTCATTTTTGTCTTTACCAAGTTTCATACTTGTGTTCATGGGTGTAAGACTTGTTTTATAACATCCCATTTTAAATCTCTTAAGTAGCTCTTCATCTATTTTGATTGATTAATGAAGTTTCCATTTTCAGTTTGTTTTACTTAAAGACCTAGGAAATAATTGAGTTCCCATCATACTCATCTCGAACTCACCCTTCATGCACTCAACAAATTCATTTACAAGAGTCATGCTAATAACTCTAAACACAATATCATCTACATAAATTTGAGCAATCAATGTGTTTAACTTGTCGTTTTTAATAAATAATACTATATCAATTTTTCTTCTAGAGAACATTTATTTGTTAAGAAGCTATTAAGCATTTCAATCTAAGCTCTAAGATCTTGCTTGAACCCTTAAAGAGAGCTATTTAATTTATAAACATGGTCGGGGAATTCATTATCTTCAAAATCCGATGGTTGTTCTACATATATTTCTGCATTGATGTAGCCATTTTAACATCCATATGAAAAAGTATGAAGTCATTGAAAGCAAAAAATGCCAAAGGCATTCTAATGGCTTCCAACCTAACAACTGAGGAAAATGTCTTACTAAAATCTATGCTTTCTTCTTGATTGTAACCCTTAGCTACTAATCGAGCTTTGTCCATAGTTATTATATCGGTTTCATCAGGTTTGTTTCTATATACCTATTTAGTTTGTATTACTAGTCTATAATTAAGTGTAGGTACTAAATCCCAAACTTCATTTATAGTGAATTAATTTAGATCCTATTACATTGCTTGTCTCTTAAACTTATCTTTTAGAGCCTCATTTACATTTTTTTTTTTTGTTCAGTTTGGGATAAGAAAACTAGATTGCTCATATTCCTTATGGATGATATTGTTTGTACCCTATTCGATAGTTCACCTAAGATTAGATTCTTAGGTTGTACTTTAGCATATTTCCATTCCCTATGAAAGTCATGCCTAGTTGATTCATTGACATCATTTTTCTTAGCTTTTTCCTTTATACTTGTTTCTTTATTATGATCGTTGTTTTCAAAATAAAATTTATCTAAATTAGCAAACACATATGAGCATATATAAGGCAAAGCATCACCAAAAGCAATACGAATTGATTCTTCAACAACTAAATTTCTTTTATTAAAAATTCTATATGCCTTGTCAAAGAGGGAATACACAATAAAAACTCCTTCATCACTTTTTGCTTCAAATTTAACCAATTTATCTTTTCCATTGTTCAATATGTAACATTTTATGCTAAATGGATGAAAATATGATATGTTAGATTTTTACCTTTCCAAAGTTCATAGGGGGGTTTTCTTAAGTATAGGCCTAATGAATACCTTGTTAGATATATTAAGTAGTATTAACTACTTCAGTCTAAAAATATTTAGGTAAATTATTTTCACATAACATTGTTATTACCAGTTCAATTAAAGTCATATTCTTTCATTACGCTACTTCATTTTGTTGTGGTGTTTGATTGGGGCATGGCTAGAGGCCGGAGAGTTGATCCACTAGAGATGTCATCTGGACCAGCTACAGGGACTCAAGCTAAGAGATTCAAGGATGCACTCAATGGTTTAATTCAACAAGTTCAAGAGGAGGAAATGTGAACACCACCAAGGATGAGCTCAAACTGATTAATATCATCAAAGTTAGATCAGGAATGAATCAAAGTGATGAAATGGATGAATAGGCTACACCGGCCTTACGCTGCCAGCTTACCCCATCTATGCCACTGACCTTCGTTATATAAGCCGCCAGCCTTACAATGGCCTTGAAAGTGTATAGAATGGAATTCTTTAAAGCCATCTCCAATGCCACTGGCCTATTTGGTTTACACCACCGGCGTTTGTCATATACACTGCCAACTTACTACCTGGGTAGGAAATGAACAAAAACGTTTTTATTAGAGCCGACTCAAACTCTGGCAACCTTCTTTGTCTACGCTGCTAGCTTTATTAATGTACACTGTCGGTTTACTGCCAGCGTACAATGTTAGAAACGTGATTTTTCCTGTTTTGCCTTAAAGGCTGCATGTGTAGATTTTATGGCTGCCAGCTTATTTAGTTTTGACAGTAACATATGCTTTGTGTCTTTTGACTTTCCTTTGTACTTTTATAAGTAGTTTTGCTTGTATTTTGAAATCAGTTTACCTTTGAATAAAATTGACAGTGATTTCTCTTAAGTTCTTGAACGAACTTCTCTTGAACTTATCAATTTACCGTAGCATTCAAATCTTGACTTATCAATTGAATTTCCACATTCGATTGTGGCGTCTTCAACATATACCAAGGTTCTTGCTTACATAAAAGCAATGGGTCATGATTTCATCCATTCTTGACGATCTTGGGTTATAATTCCAAACGTTTTATTATTGGGTTTCATTACAGGTTAGCGAAGTTTATATTAGTTTGCTATCAAAGCTTAGGTTTGTTAAGTTTCGTTTATCCTTTCCTTTATCAAAAGTTCATGTCTTTAGGGTTTGGGAAGTTTTTAATCTTCTTCCCATTAGATTCTTGTGTTTCTTTGTTTCTAATTCTTAAAAAAAAAAAGATCGAGTCTTGTAGGGTTTTCGGGAAATCTCTAAGATTTTCCCTTCAGCGTTTCGAGTTCTTGATTGAATTGTGATTGATTCTTGATAGTTCACATGGGTTGATTAAAAAAAAATCTTACAAAAAAAAGAGACATTCTTGGACAAAAAAAAAAGGAAAATTCGTGCAAAATAAAAGCATCATTCAACTAAATTATGAGGAAGATCTATTTTGTTTGTTTCTGATAGCATCATTGTAGGTCTGATTGGATTTTGTGGTGGACCTAGATTTGTTCGATTAGTTCCAAAAGAATTGAAAGAGAAATAAAAGTGAGGAATAACATCAAATTTGTGTGAAAACACGAGTAGTGTGAGTGAATTATCTGAAGAGCAAAAAACACGTGAGGGAGTGATCTGTGAGGATTATTTTATTTCTAACCTTGTTTTCTGCATGAAAGAAATATGTCACAGAAGGGTGCATCTGAAGCTCAGAAGGGAGGAATCGATACAAAGTTGATTCTAGAGGTGTTGATGACAAAGATGAAGAGGATGTTTAGGGAAGAAATGGAAGAACTCCATGATAAGGTTGAATAGAGTTTAGAGCAGTCATGTAGCGTTCCTATAGGAAGCAGGAGAGAGAGACTGCCAAAGAGGGTAGTTGTCACGCCCCAAAGGATACCCAAAACGCGACAGTCCACCACACTCAATATTTAAACTTAAGTATAACATCCTTAGTCATCCCATAAGTTTACATATCGGGTATAAGGTGTACTTGCACAATTTTTAGGATCACACTTTGAATCGAATAGTCTAAAGAAGGCATACATTAGCATTAGGAATAGAAATTACTACGAGATAAATAAGTTAAGTCTTTACAAAAGTCAAGGGGGCATACCCCCGCCAAAATAATAACAGAAGTCTATCCAATCTAAAACCATATTACAAATGTTAGGGTTTATGTTAAAGAGATTTCCTAGAAGTCCACGCCTCTAGTTAGGTCCCGACTTCTTCAAAAACTCCTTCATCCAAAAGATAACTCTGTGAAAAGTGCTCTCTCTCGGACAACCAAAAATAGGAACCACCAACAAAACTATCGGGGTGTAAGCTAACAGGCTTAGTGAGATTCATTTCCAAATATTTAATACTTAACAACAGTATATAATAGACAAGTTATTAGCAACCATATGAATGCACAAGCACATGAGCATACAATACATAAGACCGTCCGAAAATCTTATGTTGAATGGATTTATGCCCTCCATTCGGGGTTAGGTGTTTCAGGCCCATACGACCAACATTTAAATTCTTCTCACTTCTTATTGTGGTTGATACAGGTGCCCAGCCACCACTTTTAAATTTTACTGTGGTTGATACAGGTGCCCACCCACACACATTTTCAATTCCGGCCTATACGCCATCATTCGAGTTTACAGGCCCCCCGTTACCCAATTATTATGCCTTCTTCCCACAAAGGTATAATAACCTATGTAATGTGACTCACTACGTGATATGCATGTACAATTTATTCATATAATCGTGGCATGTTAATTAATTAGATTAAGTACGATCATAGAGAGTTTCAGACAATCCAAGTCTATACTAGCTCATACAATGATTTTTCAACAAGCCTCGTCTCGATATACTTATCATTCATTCAACCAAGATTAGATCACAAATCATCATAATTTTATCTTTTCCTCATTCTAATGCCACTACGATTACAAGCATATACATGAGCACAACTATTTAAGAAATGAACTTACTCGGCCATGGAGAGAAATCCACTAGTCGTAGTAATCCTCGAGGAGTGGAAATCCGTCCTCCAAATCACCTAAGTACAAGGAATACCCTCAATGAGTATTTCTCATAAAGTTCTAATAAACTTATTTACTAAGTTCGTTAATTTTCGCCTAAGATGAAGTCCTAACTTAAAATGGTCATATCTAACTCAATTTAACTCGGAATTGCGCATATTATATATCGATTTCTATCTACTTCAAAAGATCTATCTATTTCCTAAGTTAAATCAAACATACAAGGCCGTTTGAGGGTCGAAAAACCACTGTACAGCAGGATTACGAAAATTCCAGTTTTTAGTTATTATTGAAAATTATTACTTTTGTTCCATTTAACTTTTTAGATCAACTTATATTGGTTCTACACTTGTAAAGAGGACTTCTAGCAAAAGATAAAGAATTAAATACTTATATGATCATCAAGATATCATCTAAATGAAAATTCTAAGAATCTACCTTTGTAAAAACCGAAATTTTGAGTTGAAACTCATTTTCTTATTTTGAGAAAAATCCTTTGCTAAAACTAATATGACTCAATGAAAATAATTTTCTTATGTCACCTATTATCAAAGCATTCCATTTTCCACATAAAACTCTTGTTTTGAAGTCTAAAATAAGGTTTTCAAAATTCATCTCTTCCAAAATCCGAATTTCCTTCTTGAGTTTTAGGATTAAAATAAGACCTAGACTTGTCTTTCACAAAACTCTCTATTTTAGAAATATCTTTTAGGAAAACTCATCTAAACTTATGAAAATCCAATCTTTAGAATATCTATATCAAGAGCCCTTTATATTTTTGTCTAAATCTTTATTTTGGGGTTAGATAATAGGTTTTAAAAATAGGTCTTGGCTTAGATCCGAATTTTTAAAATTTGTTTTTGAACATATCTCTTGATAAAATCCATCAAGACTCATGAAAAATCATCCTTTACACATCCCATCTTAAGAGCCTTCCATTTCTTAAATAAAATCTTCATTTTTGAGTTGTAAAACATGTTTTTAAACCATGTCTTGGCCAAAATCCGAAAATGATATTTTTATTTTGAAAATAACTTTTGAAAATCACCTTTGATTCTTGTAAAGAGAAGTCTTTATGATATACATTCATTAAACCTTCATTTTTTCAACTAAAACTCCCATTTTGAGACTTGGAAGAGGGTTTTTAAATATAGGTTTTGTCAAGATACGAATTTCACTATTTTTATTCAAGTTCAAATCTAAGATCTATACATAATATGAGCATGAATATAAAAGAAACACATGGTAGTAAGCTCTAAACCTATAGATCTAAATATAAACATAACCAAAGCTTCATAAAAATTAGATCTACAAGTATAATAAAAATATGAAGATAATAAAGTTTTAAAGACAACAAATATAGAAATATTATTATAGATCATCAACAAGAGGAGTGTTTCAAAGTTTTGGCGTCATCATCTCTAGTCTTTAGGCATTATGGAGAGTCCTTTGATGCATGAAACCTCCATATAATCAACCTATAGTGTCTATGGAAGCTTAAGAAGAAAGATTTACTCAAGGATCTTCAAGAATGGAGTGTGGAAGCAATAATGGAAATGGGGGCAGCTTGTATTCTTTTGCAAGAACAAGGGAAAGAGAGGAATAAAGAGAGGAAAAATAGAGTAAATGAGGTAGGGTTTGTAAAGAGAGAAAGTGTACAAGAATAAGGCTTTAAAATAGATAGAGGAGTGCATTAAATGAGTGTTAATTAATTGAAAGAAAAAAATAAATAAAACAAAGGCAGATTTTGGGGGCTTCACGTGAACTTCCAAGAGAGAAAGAGAGAGTGTAGTTAATTTGCAACTGAACTTTTTGAAAGTGTAACTTGTGTACTTAATGTGCTAACTAAAAGAGACTTTAAAATCATTAAATAAACTATTAAAATAAAAGAAATGTGGCTGTTTTGGGGGGTATGGTCAGCTGCCATGCATTGAAAATAGAGTGTAGAATGAGTAAAAGAAAACTTGAATAATGTGTAGAAGTGACAATTGAAGTGTACTTGAAGTATGGGTTGAAAAAGTGTTTTTTATTAGGAAAATATATAAAATAAAATTAAGAAAAATATTTTTAAATAAGTGGCAGAATTTTTATAATTAAAATTAAATAATTAATTGAATTATTTTAGTATTTCAACAAATATGTTACCGGTACGGTCAAAATATGCTTATATAAGCTATAACTGATATTTTTAGATTTCGAAAAATTATGAACTCGATATTTTTGAAATCCTTATGAAAATGCTAGTCTAAAAATATTAAAGATATATTTTTAATTTTCCGAGCCCCAGGACATGCTTTCCAAAAACAGTATCCAATCGGGTTCGAAATAAGCCGAAAATAAACCAATATGATATTTTTAAAAAATCAAATATTATTACGGACTATTCTACACACTTTACTAAATTTTTAACTTCTTGATTTATGAACAAGGAATTTTCGGATCTAAACTGTAGGGTTAAACTTGAGATCCGTTGACTTATGGTTTCCGGTTGACTTCCCGGCTTAGGGTTAAGGCCTAGGATTGCTTCTAAAAACCAAGGGCTTATAGTAGTTAGGTTAGAGGAAGAAGATTATGGAAGGTTTGGTTATGATGAGGATTCTTATAAGGATTCTACTAGTAGCACAAGAAGGTATGGAAGGAGATTTAAAGAAGGTAGATATAGAGAAGATGATAATCTAGGGAGCATTAAAATAAAAGTTCCATCTTTCCAAGGGAGGAATGACCCAAAGGCATACCTGGAGTGGTAGAAAAAGTTAGAATTAGTCTTACATTGTCACAACTACTCGAAGATTAAGAATGTGAAGCTTGCTACTATCAAATTCTTAGATTATGCCATTGTTTGGTGTGATCAGTTAGTATTGAATAGGAGGAGGAACAGAGAGCCACCAGTAGAGACATGAGAGGAGATGAAAAGATTGACAAGGAAGTGGTTTGTTCCAAATTATTTCTATAGGGATTTATACAATAAATTGCAGACTCTCCGACAAGGCAACAGGAGTGTAGACGAGTACTATAAGGAGATGAAGGTTGCCATGATTAGAGCAAATGTTGTGAAGGATCATGAGGCTACCATGACTAGGTTCTTAACTAGATTGAATAGGGAGATTTAGAATATGGTGGAGGTACAACATTATGTTGAGTTAGAGGAAATGGTTCATATGGCAATTAAGGTTGAGAACCAACTCAAGAGGAAGGGTAGTACGAGCTCATTTAGTTACAAGTTGACTTACTAGAAGAAGGAGGAGAAACAACCCATCACTAAGTGATGCAGTGGAAGAAATGGCAAGGAAAAACTAGCATTGATGTATATCGGCCTCCACACTGTTGGCCTTTGCAACATACATGTCGGCTTGAAAATATAGGCCATCGGCCTTGAAGGCGGGTTACGACTTTGCTTGTCTTTTGAATTTTTACAATTTTAATTTTAGAGTTTCATTATCTTTTAAGGAAATATTTAATGTCTTTTAATAAGATGTTAGTTTTAGTTTTTCCTTTTAAATGCTATTTAATATTATTTAATAAGTTTTAGTCCTTTTTTTTGTAATGGAAACTTTCAAGCTTACTATATTATATATATATATATATAACCCTAGGGCATATGAAGGACAGATTATTGATTATTGAATGAAATTTCTTTAAGCATGTCTTGTTCTTTATCCCAAAATTCAAATCTTTTGTGTAGGATTTTGATTTTTGATGCCATGTGCCAAGGTATTCGCAAAATCAATAGGTATTTGAAGATCACAAGCTAGCAATCGTGCTCGATTCGATGGTCTTACGATAAACCTTTTTATATTTCACCGTGTCAGTTTGGTATTAGAGCCAAGTTCGTTCCTAGAGTAATGATGCTGCCTCATAGGTAACCAAACCAGCGACAGGTGGATGGGATCTATGATTATGATGATCTAGATCAATAGAGTGAATAAATTGTCGATGAACGGATGGGTGTAATGGAGTGATGATTTAGTGAGGTAGTAGATCAGATTATAAAGAGCATGGAGATTATGGTGAATCATAAAAGAGGTAAGAACCATAATCCTAATCTGATGGCTGATATTGTCACGCCCCAAAGTGTACCCTACACGTGATAGTCCGCGCACCCAATATTTAAACTCAAGTAAGGCAACCTTAGTCTTCCCATGAGTTTGAACATCGGGTGTAAGGCTCACTCTCAACATACAGAGACCATACTTTGCTTCGTAGTAGTTTAAGGAGACATACATAGCAACAAGAATGTAAATCATGACCGTCTCATAGAGAACTATTCTAGTACATGAACTGGGGGGCATACCCCCGTTAACAATGTTAAGAGTTCTCAGGCTCACAAAATTCCTTGTATTATCCTTCGGCACTAGTTCATGGAAACAGTATTAGAAGTCCATTTCTACTTTTAGGCCTCGGCCTCATCGAAAGCTCCTTAAAATCTAAGAGCTATACTTGATGTCCACGGGTCCTCGAAGATAGCCAAAGGTATTCACACTGCAACAGGAAACTATTGGGGTATAAGCTACACTAACTTAGTGAGTGATAACTTCCATATCACAATTAAAACATAGCAATCAAGTAAGTGATTAACCAATCAAGTGAATGCATCAAACAAGTGAGTTCAACAAACATATGACCAACCGGAAATCATATGTGGATGGACTTGCGCCCTCCATCCCAGGTTAGCAGATTAACGAATCATGCGGTACGACACCATTTAAGCTCACGATCAACTGAACAATATTTCGTTTTATGGATCACGATTAACCAACAATTTTGTTTTATGAATAACGATTAACCAACAATTTCGTTTTATGGATCACGATTAACCAACAATTTCGTTTTATGGATCACGAAAAACCAACCAATGCTAATGCTCCATCCCCATCGTGATATGAATGAATTCAATTATGTTTGAAGTCCAATAATCGATTAATCCAATTCTTTTAGGTGGCCAAGCAATATTCGCAGACAATCAATTCTAACTCATCTCTATACAAGCAATAACTTATCACCCGGCTTCGATATTCTTTAAGTTCAACTTTACATATCAACAATAGACAAATATAATTCCCATCTAACCCCATCATGCATAATCATTCTTTTTATCTTTACTTAGCAACCAGTGCAACTATCATTACAATCACAAGCATTAATTGAAATCGGAAGTGATACTCACTCGGCCATGGTACGCCGGTCTCTTAATAATAGTAGTCGGGTGGTAGGGTATCGTCGTGCTCGGGATCACCTACCAAACAAGAATAACCTAATAAGAATCTCATCACTTAACTAATTCAAGCTATGCATCTAAACTAATCAAAATCGTAATTCTAGCTATTTGTGGAAGTTCCAACTTAAAACGGTCATAACTTGGTCATTTTAACTCGGAATTTCACAAATTTTATATCGATTTCTATATACTTCAAAAGATCTATCTATTTCTAATATTATTTTCAAGTTTTAAAAACCTTAAGGTCACGGAACAGTGGGATCAAATCTGTTTTGTAACGTTTCCATTTCCAAAAAATTGTTTCGCATTTAGTAAAATGTTTCTAGTTGATAAATCATGCATAGATGGAATATGAATGAATTCCTAGTATGAATGTCATGTAATGAGTCCAATATATGTATAATCTTGATGATTGTTGATAATAAACTCTTAAGAATCCTAGTTATTATAAGACTCCACAATCATCACTTCTAAAAAAAAATCTATTCTTTCTAATTTTGCATTTCCTAGGGTTTCAAGATTTTATTCTTAGAATTCATTTACTATCTAAGTAAAAATGAGTCTTCATCATCTATACTATCCAAGACCTTCATTTCTTCATAGAAATTCACATTTTTCACTTGGCTAATATGTTTTTAAACAAGCTTTTCACAAAAATCCGAATTTTGGAAATTTTCTTTTCTTGCATTTTTCCTATGAGAAAACTTGTTTGATGCATCAAAATTTGAAGCTTTATTATATCTATTGTCTAAGGACTTCATTTAACTCATAAAACATGCAATTTAAACTCGGATACTAGGTGTTTATGTAGGCATTACTCTAAATTACGAATTTAACAATTTAATCACTATCTCAAGATTTTCCATTCTAACTCCACTACTTGTTTTACACATTACTCATGCCTAAACTCATCTAAACTTGTAAAAATCATTCCTTAGATATACCTATTACATATACCCTTCATTTTCCATGTAAAATATGAGTTTCAAAGTGGTTTTTGTGGTTTTTAAAATGGGTTTCAAAATCCATCCGAATTTTCCATAAGACATTCCTAACAAAAATCTTTTCTTTTCATGTTCCTTGTCTCCTATACATGAAGATCCATCCTCTAACACATCTATATAAATGCAAGGCTAAGCTTTTATGATCATTAATGCATGAAAACTCAAGATATCCACATGAACATAAATGTAAATAAAGGTATGAGTGTCTAAACACCAGATCTACCACATATAGTGCATGAATCATGAGTTTCATGGCATGAACATAACTTTCTATGCAAGATCTCTACTTTACATCCATGAACAAGATGATATTTCAACAAAAACTCTTTTAAACACAAGATCTACTTCTTGTGATGGCTTGATATTCTTATATTAGTGTTTTCATGTCCCTAGCATATGCTCATTGGGATTAAAAGTGGAAAACACACAAGAATGACCTTGCCATTACAAGGTAATGTAGGAATAAAGCTTAGAATCATCACCTAAATGGAGATTTGGAGATGAAAAGAAGAGAAAATGAGTTTGTGTGTGTGTGGGTGTGAGGGGTGTGGGTCACGGCAAGAAGAAGAATGAGTAGAGGGTTTTGCTCTTTTACAAATTTTGAAAGAGTGAAAAAATGAGGAGAGAGAACATAAGCTTATATATTACATGGATTAGGGTTTTAATTGAATAAAAAGGAGTAAAATAAATCAAATGGAAGGGGAATTGGGGAGGGGGGGCGCCGGCCATTGAGTGTGAGAGAGAGAGGAGTTTGAATTTTTGATAAAATTTGTAATTTATGTAATAAAATGTAATAAATATAATAATTAATTAGGAAACAAAATTCCTTGGAAAAGAAAATTGTAATAAGTAGTTGTAAGGATGTAAGAATAGGGTATGGGTAGTGTGTAGTGTAGGTTGTACTTGTGAATAGTAAACAAGACATCTACTTTACCGGTTGTAAAGAAAAGACGAGAAAAAGGTTATAACTATAATTTTTATAGTCCTAAAAATTATAAAATTGATATTTTTGAAATCCTTATAAAATTTCGGTTCTAATGAATATTCCGGAATATTTTTCTGAGTTTCTGGTCCCGGGGCACGTTTTTCGGTAATTGAGCTCGGGAAGGCCCGGAATAGAAAAATTCCCGAATTTAAAACTTTATAAGGTCTAAAATATACTTTAAAACAATAATTCATGTTCATTTACTTTATAAAACTTCTTTTGTTATGAAACCGAAGGAAAGACGGATTTAGGGTTTCATAGCTTCTCTCACTAAGCTGGAGCTAGACCGTTTTAGGGTTTCATTCTTCGGTTTCCAAAGTTTACTCAATTACTAGGGAAACCGGGGTATGCATTACAAGAATAATAATAAAAAAAATTTTGTAATGAATAATAGTGAATAGTACTGAAAGACTCACTAATCACCGGTAGTAATGAAATACAATTAAACTCGCAAAATCAGGAAATTCTAGCTATTGAAAATTTATAAAACTAATATTTTAAAGATCCCTATGAAAATATGAATCTAATGGCATTAGTAACAGATTTTCATTACTTCGAATCTTGGGGCATGCTTTTACAAGTTCGTACCCGACTGGGTTGGAAATAGATTGAAAATCCGCCAATCTCATCTTTTAAAGCATCCTAGTCTTAATACGGACCAACTACACCTTTTTCTCTCATTCCGACTCCTTGGTTTAGGAATATGGGTTGGTTGGGTCTAGGCCACGGGGTTTCTTGGGATATTCGTGGACCTAGGTTTTCCAATTGGCCTTCCGGTTTATACCTTTGCCAATTTGGAAACTAATACATTACGCCTATACAACATATCTGATTTAAGAACCTTATTTTAAGGTTGATTTTCGTAAGTATTTAATACCTCTCAGTGTTTTCGGAATTCCTTGGATTAAGTTTTATTTCCGGAGGTCAATCATTATTTATCTTTTTATAATTGGGCTCTGTTTTACCTGATTTTTTATAAGTTGGAGTTGAATATAGAATTTGTCGTACATAATGGTTTTGGAATTGAAGTGTATTGAGTTCCTATTTTAATTTTAGGAATTCTTATTTTTCTCACAATTCAGAAATTTTTGGACTCGTTCGGGATTCGGGACCTATCGAAGTTCGGTTTTAATTCGAAGTGATTTTTAGGGTTTATTTTCGAAGTTCATCTTTCGAATTATTCACTGAAATTTTCCAGGGCTTACAGATATAGATTTTGAAGAATCAGATGAAGACTCTTCATTTGTTGAAGAGGGCTATTATGAAAATGAAGAAAGGGACGATGAAGTTATTTTTTAGGCTGATGGAGGACCGATCTTTGATGCTTTAGAGGATGAGGTAAAGGATGTCTTTTCTTTTGTTGAGACGGATGAGGATGATGAACTTGTGTTTGAAGCTAGAGGTGATGGAGGACCTGTTTTTGACACTGAGTATGATGAAAAGAATGAAAATTTTGAGCCGGTTAATGTTGGTGAACTATTTTTTTATTTTTATACTAATGAATAGAAAATTATGTTACAAGCAAAATAAAGAAACATTGACAAGTGAGGGGATCGTTGATGACGATTGGTTGAAGTATACTAATTTTCGGTCCACTCGTAGCAACCTGAAGAAGGTTGTATTGGTGCCAAACAGGGGATTTACTGAATCCAAGCCTGCTAAATAGCCAGGGACAGAAAAATATCGATGTTGGATCAGTTCGTTTGAAGCTTGCCTAGTTAATTGTATTTGGTTCCTACATAACATGTTAAGAATTCGAAGGCAAATTTTTTCCATCCTGGGGAGAATGATGCAATGGAAGAAATGGCAAGGAGGAACTAGCATTGATGTACACCAGCCTCTACACGGCTGGCCTTTGCAACATACATTACCAGCTTGAAAATATAGGCTGTCAACCTTGAAGGCGAGTCACAACTTTGCTTGTCTTTTGAATTTTTACAATTTTAATTTTAGAGTTTTAATATCTTTTATGAGATATTTAATGGATTTTAATAGGATGTCAGTTTCATAGGATTTAATGTTTTTTAAAAGGATGTCAGTTTTAGTTTTTCCTTTTAAATATTATTTAATAGGTTTTAGTCTTTTTTCCATTATGGCAACTTTCAGCTCCTATATATATGTATATATATGTAAACCTTAAGGTATATGAAGAACATATTATTGATTATTGAATGAAATGTCTTTGAGTGTATTTTGCTCTTTATCCCAAAATCTAAATCTTTTGTGTAGGATTTTGATTTTTTATGCCAGGTACCACGATATTCGTAGAATCAATAGGTATTTGAAGATCACAAGCTAGCAATCGTGCACGATTCAATAATCTTACAATAAGCCTTTTCGTATTCTGTTGCATCACTAAGCCAAAATTTGAACAAAATCATGAAGTGGCCAGCCATGGAAATCAAGGTAAATCTAATTCTTCTACTTCTAGAAATCATGATATAAAAGGTTTTAAATGCCAAAGCAAGGGTCACGTTGCTAGTCAATGTCCTAAGAAGCACATCATGATCTTGCGTGATAATGGTAAGTATGAGAATGAAGAGGACAGTGAGGATAAAGAGATGCCACCATTGGAGGATGTTAGTAATGAAGAACCCGCTATGGGTAAATTAGTGGCAGTTGTGAAATGTGACTTGAATGTGCAAGTAAAAGAGGAAGCTAAAGTGCAACGGGAGAATATATTTCATACTAAGTGCTACCTTGGTGACAATATTTGTAGTTTGATTATTGATGGGGGTAGTTGCACAAACGTTGTCAACACATTTATTGTGGACAAATTAAGGCTCAAGGCCACTAAACACCCTACTCCATAGAAGCTACAGTGGTTGAACGATAGTGGTGAGACCAAGGTGAGCAAACAACCTAAAATTACTATTTGTATTAGGAGGTATGGGGATGTAGTGTTGTATGATGCCGTACCGATGCAGGCTTATCATGTATTGTTGGGAAGGTCATCGCAATTTGATAGGAAGATGATTCATGATAGCTTTTCAAACAAGTACTCACTTGTTCACAATGGCAGGAGCTACAGTCTTAAACCCTTAACCCTTAAGGAAGTTTATGAAGATTAGTTGCAATTACAACAATCCCTTGGGAAACAGAAGGAGAGTAAAAAATAGAGAGAGTGCGAGAGAGAAAAAGACAAAGAAACTGAAAAAGAGAGGAAGGTTGGAAAGAGTGAGAGTGGCCAAGTCGAAAAGGGTTCGGCTTTGGTGGTGAGAGAAAAGGAGCCTGCGGCCTTGCAAAAGGAGAGTAATGTGGCAAGAGTAAGTGTAGTAAGGAGAACGTTGGTGATGAAATAGCCTATGCTATTGATAATTTATAAAAAAACATGTTTAAACACTAACGAGTTTCCTAATTCTACCAAGTGTTGTTATCTCTCTTTTGCAGGAATTTGAAGATGTCTTTCCTGAGGAAATCCCAAAACGATTACCTCTAATTTGAAGGATTGAACACCAGATTGACTTTGTACCTAAAGTGACCATTCCAAATAGATAAGTTTTGTCACGCCCCAAAAAGTATCCTAAATGTGACAGTCCACTACATTCAATTTTAAGACTTAAGAATGACTATTTTAGTCACACAAAAGTCTCGATATTATATGTAAGGTGTCCAACACAGCAATAGGAAACACCGGTGGGATGTGTGGTTTAAGCAGTAATCTAAAGCATACAAGAACTAATAAACATATATTCACTATATTAGTTATAATAAGGTCTTTACATATACTTAGGGGCATTTCCCCAGTAATTCTCCAATATCCGAAATATAGTCTGAATCTTACATATAACAACAACTATAACTATAAAGATTTTAAAGGAAATCTATTCTAAGATCTTCAAAATGATTTCCTCAAAAGTTTTCCAAAAGCGTAAGCTTACCCAAATAACTGAAGGCCTCAAGTATAGGAGATATCAATCCTGTGTCAACAAAAATCTACTAGGGTGTAAGCTCAATTAGCTTAGTAAGAATATTCTCAGATTAGCATACTCATATAAATAAATTGAAACAAGTTATTAAATAAGTATATGAAATGCATCAAGCAAGTGAGCAGGCAATACATATGATCTACCAGAAATCATATGTTTGAATGGATTACGCCATCCATTCGAGGTTAGGTATTTCTGGCTCTTTAAAACCCTTCTTTATCATCCATCTTGTATTTTTTTTCGGCTCCTATTCGTCCATCTTAGTAGTTTTACCATTACTGCGATTACCTCATTACTATGCTCTCATCCCACAAAGGCATAGTAGCTATATGCAATGTGACCCGTTTCGTGATATGCATGAATCAATTAATATAACTCTTAATATGTGATTAAGGTAATATAAAGGCGATCATAGAATTTGCAGACACTCCATCATGATAATAAAACACAATTTAATTAACAACAATTCATGTCTCGATATGGTTAGTATACTTTCAACCAATATTATCATGCATATTCCATTTTTGTCTTTTTCTTACTTTTAATGCCTCTAGCTACAAGCACAAATAAGTACATAAAAGTAGAAAATAAACTCACTCGGTCATCCTTGTAAAAAAAATCCTTTCACTCGTAAAAGTCCTCTTGATATGGATCCTCCAACTCCCCGTTACCTAAACAAAAAAAAAAAACCAAAATGAGTGTTTCACGAAAGTTCTACTCAAACTTTCTAATTCTATCTCATTATTTTCATCAAAAATCAGATGAATGGAATTTCCAACGTAAAATGGCCATAACTTACTCATTTTAACTCGAAATTTTGCAAATAAGATGTCGTTTTATATCTATTTGAAAAGAGCTATCTATTTCTAAGGTTATTTTTAACATTAAAAGGCATCTGGGATCTAAAATAGGTCAGTGCAGATTTAACATGAAAATCTCAGCCTTAAATTGTAACTTTTCAAAATCTTACTTCATTTAAAAGCCCATAACTACACATAGATATTTATATAGTTTGAAAGCCTTTAATATAGATATATACTCATATTTTATACATGATTCTAGTGATGTTGTATTAATAGTTTTTTCATAAAACAATTTACTTTTAGAAGTTGGAAAATGAAGTTCACAAAATCTTTCTTTAAGTTGTTGGAAGAAAAATCAAATTTTGGGTTTGATGTTAATGAATGCTTATTCTTATAAAACCATCATTTTTTATATTTTCTTAACTTTACAAGAATATATTTATTTCTTAAAGACTTGGTTCTTTAAGTTATTTAACAATTTCTTAAGTGAATATTGAACTAATAATTTAATTTTGACTTAGAAAAACTTACTTTGTTCTAATATCTTTTTCAAGGTGTTGATGTAAATTTTATAAAAATCATTTTAAGAAAATATTACATAACAAAGAATCATCAACATTAAAAACTTATAATAATCCTAATTTAATAGTTTGAAAAGATAATAGTTGAACTGTTTTCTTAAGTTGTATACATTCAGTTTTTCTAAGTGGATTTTCAACTAGTGAGTAGATCTTAAACTTGTCTTAGAAAAATTATTTGATTCTTAATATTTTTCAATATGTGAGTATGAATCCTATAAACAAGTTCTTAAGAGAAATTTGTATAATAAGGAATTGTCAACCTTAAGATTTAATAATTTATTTTAATATTTTGAAAAGAGAGTAAGAGAACTACATAATTAAGTTTTAAAGAACTTTTGCATAATAACAACACTTAGAAATTTATGATGAATTCATTTGAGTTTTTAAAAAGGATATTGTTGAAGTATGATCCTAAGTCTTAATGGAATTTTTTCCTAGGTGTTAAAATCATGTTTTTAAAGAATTTAGTTCTTATTCTTATATGAGAGAAAATAACTCCTTTTGTTTCTTTTGAAATTTTATCAAGAAAACAACATTAGGTTCATGTATGAATATGAACTTGTAATAATGTAAAAAGAATAACGTACAAAAATAAAGGTCATAGAAAATAAAAATATAAGTAAAATCAAGTATTGGAAAGTCTTAGCTTGCATCAAGACTTCCCAAAACTTAGAATGGACTAGTTCCAAAAAAAAAAAGCCAGAAAATAGTAAGAAAAACATGGGAGTCTTAGATTTATGTCAAGGCTCCCTGGACTTAGATTATGAACATGTCTTGTAAGGAAAAGAAAGGAAAGAAAAGAAAATTATTTTGGCTTGATATGAACAAGTCTAAGACTAGAAAGACTAGTTTTAATAAAATTGCATGAAATAAATAAATAAATTCCAAGAAATATAAGAGCATGAGTAAATAAAAGTTATGTTAGTGAGCTTATAGACTCTAAGAAATATATATACATAAATATATTTAATAACATATAGGAGTTAGATTAGAAGTAAAAATAATAAATCATAACATAATAACAATATAATAATAAAATTTTGCATGAACAAGAACAAAACATGAATATATTGTTACTTTCTTAACTCTCATGGGTTTAAAAAACATACACTATGGTCATGTTAAATTACATGAACATAAAAAAAAAAAATATAGGAATTTTTTACCTAAGATTAATGGTAGATGGAAGAGAAAATGATGTATTGGTTATTGTAAGAAGATGGTTATTGTATGAAGGAGGAAAGAAGAGAGTGTTGAGAGGAAATTTTAGAGAAAGAAGTTGTGGAGAAATTTTAATGGAGTTTTGTTAAGTGAAATGAAGATGTGTGAAAGAAGTTAAGGGAGAGGGAGTATTTATAGATAAATATGGAGGGAAATTATAGTTAATTAAATAAATAAAAAGAAAAAAATTGATGGCATGAAGGGTAAGAGTGATTAAAAATTAATTTTTGCAGAAAAGTGTAAGAGAAGTTCAGTGATATGTTAGTGTTGAATTTTTATAGGAAAAGAAAATTGTAAAAAATAGTATATAGGTTATAAGAATAGGTAGTAAGAAAAAGTAGAGTAAGTGAATAGTAGTGAATAGTAAATGAATTAGACTTAACAATTAAAATATCGGTAATAAAGAAAATACACGTAAAAACACTATATCTGATATTTTTAGGATTCGAAAAATTATGAAACTGATATCTTTGAAATCCTTATATAATTATGAGTCTAACGGTATTATCGGAATATTTTTACTATTATAGGCACCATGACACATTTTCGAGAATTGATCCCGTTTTGTTTCAAAATGATGATTTTTGGGCGAATATGATCTTCTTAGGCTTCCTCATATCATTCTAAACTATAATCCACCATTAGCTCATTTCTATTGTCCTCAGGTTTCGAGTGCGGGATTACCGAAGTTGAAACTGCTAGTTTACTTTGATCATAGTTAACTTTTGAAATTCCGATTTGACTAGGGTTAGAGTTTATTCCAACTTTACCTTAGAAATTAAAGGGTTTAAAAGCTTATAGGAGTAACGCTGAGGAGGATAAGAAACTTCAAAAGCAGGTTCATGAACTAATGGAGAAGGGGTACATGAGGAAAAGCATGAGTCCATGCGCTATACCAATGATCTTAGTGCTTAAGAAGGATGGGTCATGGAGAATGTGTGTTGATTGTCGAGCCATCAACAACATCATGGTAAAGTATCGTCATCCTATTTCTTGCTTAGATGATATGTTAGATGAATTTCATGGATCTTGTGTATTTTCAATAATTGATTTGAAAAGTGGGTATCATCAAATTAGGATGAGAGAAGAAGATGAGTGGAAAACCACGTTTAAAACAAAATATGGTCTATATGAGTGGTTGGTTATGCCTTTTGGATTAACTAATACCTAACACTTTTATGAGATTAATGAACTATGTTTGCATGCTTTCATTCGAAAATTCATGGTTGTCTATTTTGATGATATCCTGATTTATAGCATGAACTTGGATGATCATTTGAATCACTTGAGATTTGTTTTAGATGTACTTCGAAAGAAGTGATTATTTGCTAACCTTAAGAAGTGCACCTTTTACACAGATAGGCTTGTATTTCTTGGTTTTGTTATCAATGCACCAAGAATATAGGTAGATGATGAGAAAATTCATGCAATCTAAGAGTGGCTTAGTCCAACAAGCGTAAGCCATGTTAGGAGCTTTCATGGGTGGCTAGCTTCTATAAGAGGTTTACGAAGGACTTTAGTAGTCTTGCAGCACCAATCACTAAAGTCATCAAGAAGAATGTCGGGTTCATGTAGGGAGAGAGACAAGAAAAAACCTTTTAGTTGATTAAGGATAAGCTAACGCATGCTCCTTTACTTGCTTTACCTAATTTTCTAAGACTTTTGAAATTGAATGTGATGCTTCAGGTTTAGAAATTGGAGCTATTTTTATGAAAGAAGGACAACCCATTGCATATTTTAGTGAAAAGTGTAGTGGGGCAGCCTTGAGATACTTTACTTATGATAAAGAGTTATATGCACTGGTTAGGGCCTTGAAAACCTGGCAGCATTACCTATGGCCTAAGGAATTTGTGATTCATACAGATCATGAGTCCTTAAAACATCTGAAGGGCAACAAAAAATTGACTAAGAGCCATGCACATTAGATGGAGTATATAGAGACATTTCCTTATGTCATTCGCACAAGCAGGGTAAGGAAAACATTGTTGTTGATGCGCATTCTCGTAGGTATGTTCTATATCAACACCCAATGCTAAGCTACTTGGCTTTGAACATATTAAGAATTTATATTCTTTAGACCAAGATTTTGCTGAAAAATATGCATGTTGTGAAAAGACAACCAATCGTAGACATGATAGATATTTGTTTAGAGAAAATAAATTGTGCATTCCCAATTGTTCTATAAGGGAATTGTTGGTGAAAGAGTCTTATAGTGGTGGTCTGATGGGACACTTTAGAGTAGCAAAGACTTTGAATGTTTTGCAAGAACAATTTTATTAACCCCAAATGAAGTGGGATGTTGAGAGAGTTTGTGACAAGTGTATCACTTATAGACAAGCTAAATCCTGAGTACAACCTCATGGTTTGTACATGTCGTTATATATTCCAAGTGAACCCTGGGTAGATATCTCTATGGATTTTGTATTAGGTTTAGCTAGGAGTAAGAATGGTAATGATTCTATTTTTGTGGTCATGAATAGATTTTCAAAAATGGCACATTTTATTCCATGTCCAAAACTGATGATGCTTCTCATGTTGTAGATCTGTTCTTTAAGGAGATTGTAAGACTTCATGGTATGCCTAGGATAATTGTATCTGATAGAGATGCTAAGTTCTTGAGTTACTTCTGGAAGACCTTGTGGTGTAAGTTAGGGACTAAGTTATTGTTTTCTACAACTTGTCATCTATAGTTTGATGGTCAAACTGAAGTAGTAAATTAGACTTTATCTATTTTGCTAAGGGATATCATTAAAAAGAATATCAAAACATGGGAAAAATGCTTACCACATGTTGAGTTTGCTTAACCGTACTACACATTCTGCTTCTAAATATTCACCACTTGAAATTGTGTATGGTTTTAATCCACTAACACCTTTGAATTTGTCATCTTTATCTGTGTTTGAGTTTGCTAATTTAGATGGCAAAAGGAAGCAGAATTTGTTAAGTAGATTCATGAGAAGGCTAGGCTAGATATCAAGAAAAGAATGGAGTAGTATGTTAAATAGGCTAACAAGGGGCGTCGTCAGGTAGTTTTTGTACCCAGTGATTGGGCTTAATTGCATATGCGCAAAGAAAGATTTTTAAGCAAAGACATTCCAAATTGCTTCCAAGAGGCGATGGTCCTTTTCAAGTCATCGAGTCCATCAATGATAATATTTATAAGCTAGACTTACCTAGTGAGTATATTGTAAGCGCTACTTTTAATGCTACTGATCTTAACCCGTTTGATATAGGTGATGATTTGATGACAAATCCTTCTCAAGAGGAAAGGAATGATGGGGGCATGGCTAGAGGATGGAGAGTTGATTCACTAGAGATGCCATCTGGACTGACTATAAGGACTTAAGCTAAGAGATTCAAGGATGCACTCAATGGTTTAATTCAACAAGTTCAAGAGGAGGAAATCCATGTGCACACCACCAAGGATGAGTTCAAACCAACCAATATCACCAAAGTTAGATCGAGAATGGGTCAAAGTGATGAAATGGATGAACAATCCTATACACCGGCCTTACACTGCCAGCTTACCCCATCTACATCGCTGGCCTTACAACAGTCTTGAAAGTGTACATAATAGAATTCTTTAAAGCAGTCTCCAACACTACCAGCCTATTTGGTTTACGCCGCCGACGTTTGTCATATACATTGTTAGCTTACTGCCAGCGTAGGAAATGAATAGAAGGGTTTTTATTAGAGCCGACTCGAATGCTAGTAGCCTTCCTTGTCTACGTTGCTAGCTTTGTCAATGTATGCTGTCGGCTTATTGTCGACGTACAGTATCGGAGATGAGAGTTTTCCTATTTTGCCTTAAAGGCCACCTGTGTAGATTTTATAGCCACCAGCTTATTTAGTTTTGACAGAAACAATATGCTTTGCATCTTTTGACTTTCCTTTGTGCTTTCATAAGTAGTATTTTTCTTGTATTTTGAAATCAGTTTATCTTTGAATACAATTGAGAGTGATTTCTCTTAAGTTCTTTAACAAACTTCTCTTGAACTTATCGGTTTACCGTGGCGTTTAGATCTTGACTTATCAATCGAATTTCCACCTTTGATTGTGGCATCTTCAACATATACCAAGGTTTTTTGCTTACATATAAGCAACGGGTCATGGTTTCATCCGTTCTTGATGATTGGGTTATAATTCGAAACGTATTGTTATTGGGTTTTGTAACAGGTTGGTGAAGTTCATATCAGTGTCCTAGGTGCCAAAAAAGATGTGTCGATTCCAAAGTTACTACAAAAATCATCCATTTTATAGTTTTCAAATTCTCCACCATGACCACGTAAAATAGTCACAATGTTAAGACTTTTTTTCATTTTTGACTTTCTTACAATATCTTAAAAAAAAAAAAACATTTTTTTGGTTTGTCTTTAAATGCAAAAAAGAAAGTCCATGTATATCTAGTGAAGTCATCAACAATAATCAATATATATTTTTCGCCACCTAAACTTAAGGTTTGAGTGGGTCTAAATAAGTTCATATGCAATAGTTCAAGTGGTTTAAAAGTGTAAATAGCATCATTAAACTTAAAAGAATTCTTTGTTTGCTTTCCTTAATGGCATGCAAGACAAATCTTGTTCTTTTAAAAAAAATTTTTGGTAAGCCTTTGATAAGGTCCTTTTTGACAAGTTTTGAATGATGTCCATACTAGCATACCCCAATTTTCTATGCCACAACCAACTTTTGTTATTTTAAAAGTATAAACATGTTTCATTTGAGGTTTTTGAAATCGTTTAAATTGATTTTATAGATATTTCTTTGTCTATACCCTTCAAAACAAGCTGAATTATTGTTGATTCTTTCAATAGAGCATTTATTGGCACAAAATATCACTTTAAACCCATTATCACACAATTAGCTGACTTTAAGCAAGTTAAGTTTCAAGTTTTCAACTAACAACTCATTCTTGATAACTAGATCTTTATATCCAAGAATGTTTCCTTCACTAAGTATGGTTGATTTATGATTGTCCTTGAAGGTGATACTCTCTTGATCTTTCAAGATTAAGGTTGTGAACTTAGGTGCATCTTAGATCATGTGCCTCAAGTAACCACTATCTAAATACCATTCGATATTTGCTCTTAAAAGTTCCTACAAAACAAGGAATTACTTCTTTAGTACCCACTTGAGTTTGGCTACTTTAAGGCTAGTTGCGATGTGAGCTTGTCCCTTAGGGACCTAAACAAGTTTTTCTTTATGAGATCCATTTCTCATGGAGCATATATGCGCTATATGTCCAAATATTCTGCAATAATTGCAAGTTTTATCTATAGCTTTTATAAAGTAACTCTTTTATGTTCTTTTTTTATTTTTTACCATTATATAAAATTCCAAATCTACCTAATGCGTGCCTTTATTGTTCTAATATCATGTTGAGATTTTTTTCTCCTTCAATGAACTTAGCAATTGTTTTCTTTTGATTCATTTATGCGAGATTTCAATATGGCATTTTATATTCTAAGTTCTTCTAACTCATGCATGAGTTAATCATTACATCTCTCTTTATCCATTTGACATTATGTTTTTAATTTTTCTACTTCAATACTTAGTGCTTTATGCCCTTTACACAACCTTTCAATTTCATCTCTTAAATTACCATTTTCATACCTCAAAAATTCATTGTCCTCGTCTAGATTGTCATTCTTGGTTTTAAGTTTGTCATATTCATGTTTAAGCTCATCAAGTTCATTTCCTACACTTAAACAACATTTCTTTCAAAACTTTATTTTTCTTTTGCATTTTCGCCATCATTTCTTTACATAAAACATTATACATTATAATCCCCTAGATTTTATAATACAATTTATGTTTGAACCCTAAATCGGGAGTCGACCGGAAACCCTAAGGTCAATAAATCTATATCAAACCCTAGTAGATTTAGATTCAACAATCCCCTGCTCTTAACCACTAAACAACGAGATTGAAATAATTATGGGAAATGGTTCGCAATAATATAAGGAAGCTTAAAAATATTAGATTCAATAATTTTTAGTGTCTTTCGAATCCGAATGGAATCAGTTTTCGAAAATCATGCCCTGTACACTTGACAACAAAAATATTCCGATAATACCAATAAATTCGTAAAAATACAAGGATTTCAAAAATGTCAGTTTTATAATTTTTCGGTATCTAAAAATATCATATATAGCTTAATTATGCATATTTTCTTTACTATCAATATTAATTTGTGTTATCTACTATTCATAATATTATTCTACACTATTCACCTATTTCTACTTTTTCTATACCTATTCTGACACTCTACATACTTATTCTCTACTTTTTACATTTTTCGTATATCTTCATTCACATCATACCTTACTACTTATTACTTTTAATTAACAAAAATAAAAAACAATTAAAAAATCACTCTCTCTCTCCCCCTCCCCTCACGCTGGCTCTCTCTCTCTCTCTCTCACACACACATACATTTTATTTTCTTTTTCAATTTTTTAATTGCACAATTTCCCTCCTCAAAACTCTATAAATACCCCATCTTCCTCCATTTCTTTCACATATTCATTTACCTTAACAAAACTATCTCAAATTTACTCCACAAATCCTCTCTCCCAAAATCCTCTTTTCACTTTCTTTACTACCCATTTCTTACATACTTTCTACATACACAAACTATCCAAAACTTTGCTTACATTACCACTTCTATATTCCCACTTTAGGTAAATATTCTTACCTATTTCTTTTTTCATTTATTTTCTACGTCATGTAACTTAGCATGACTATGGTGTTATTTCTAAAAAACTCATATGAGTTGCAGAAGCAACAACATGTTCATGTTTTTTTCTTGTACATGCCAAGAATTCTGATTTTTATTATCTTGTTATTATTACGATGATATGTTATTATTATTGTTATCATGCTTTTTACTTAACCCTATATATATGTTATTATCTATATATTTTAGAGCATAAATGCTCACTAACTCACTAACAAGCTTATTATTATTATTACTTCTATTATTGCTTTTCTTTTTCTTTTTCTTTTTCTTTTTCTTTTTGGGACTAGTCTATTCTTAGTCACGGGATGCCTTGATAAAGCTAAGGCTCCCAATATTTGACGGGATACCTTAATGAAGCTAAGGTTCTCAATACTTGACCTTATTATCTTGCTTATTATTTTCTTATATTTTCCATGTGTTCATTTTTTTCATACTATATACTCATGTACGTGCATCATTATAATGTTATTATCTCAACAAAATAAGAACATACTTATTTACAATAACCTAAGAAATTATAAAGTTCCTCTAAGACACTTAGAAAAGAATTTGTTAAGATTCAAGTTTTAACACCTTAAGATCAATTGTTTTACGAAAAATTATCGTTGAGAACAACACCATTAGAATTTTTGCATACAATATGAGTTTTTTATATATACTCAAAGGATTAACAGTATATAATATGCGAAATTTTAAGTTAAAATGAGCAAGTTATGACCATTTTAAGTTGGAATTTCACCCTATACGAATTTTGATGAACTTAGTGAAATAAAGTTGCAAGTTTAAGTAGAACTTCCAAGAAATACTTATTTATGGTATTTCTTTTGTATAGGTAATGTGGAGTCCGAACTACCTTACTCGTGTATTTATTTGTAGTTTAGTGGCACTAGACTTTAAGAAAAGATAAAACATGATGGCGCATGTATTTTACTTATCGATTGAAATTATGAAGTATATCGAGGTTGGAATTGTTAACTAATTATGGTATGATTTAGTATAGGATTGATTTGTCTGCAAATTCTATGATCACTTATAAAATGCCTAAATATTATGCCATGATGACTTAAATAAAATGATTCATGCATGACACGTAGTGAGTCATATTGCATTCATTACTATACCCTTGGTGGGATAAGGGCATAGTAATGAGGTCGAGGAACCCAAAAATATAGCCTATGGCTTTTATTGCTCGTAATTAAATGGTAAGTGGGCATCCGAATTAACTACAATTTAGGAATCTGTATAAAAACTACAAAAACATCATTTGCAAACTATGGCTTTGTTGCCTAAAACACCTAACCAACGAATGGAGGGGTAAATCCATTTAAAGATATGATTCTTGAAAAATCGCATGTATTGTTTACTCACGTGATTGATTGCATCTCATATGCCTGTTAATTAACTTGATTGAATATTGATTGTTGAGTACTTTATTTGTGGAATTAATTCTCATTAAGCAAGAAGCTTACCCTCTTATAGATACCTTTTGCAGCATTCCTATCTATAGTTGAAGCCCCGGAGTTATTTCTATCAAGTACTACCTTTTTGGCCTAAGGAGTTTTTGGAAGAAGTTAAAGACTAGATATAGACTTACACTTCTAAGTAAATCTCCATGTAATTATTTTGAATAAATTATGATAGATCATATCTTTTGATAGGGGAATGCCCATTTAATCTTTATAAGACCTTTATATTTCCATATTTCAGAAATTATGTTATGATTTCAATTCTTAAACTACTATATGAATGTCTTCTTAAATAGCTTGTTTCAAAGTTGGTCATCTATGATCGTGAGTGTATGCCTTACACTCGGTATCAAAGCTTATGGGATAACTAAGGATATCATACTTAAGCTTTAATATTGAAGTGTGGCGGACTGTTGCATTTAAGGTACCTTTCGGGGCATGACATACGTAGTTGCAAGATCATCATAAGAAGAAGATCCTACCTCATCATCTAATGCCACAAAGCATACGTTATCATGCGTGTCACTTGTATTATCATCACTCCAAATGCAATGAGAGCTTCCTTCTTAGGTCTCCTAGATGCCTTTTTAAGCATGGGACAATATTGTTTGATGTACCCCAATTTATGACATTTGAAGCATGTAATCACATCATTTTTCTTCTTCTTATAAATTGAGGAGCTTCCTTCATCATCATTCCTCTTTCTGTTGTTGTTAAATTTCATGAATTTTTAAAACTTTTTTTTCCATGAAAGCAAGCTCCTCCTTCTCGTCATCATCATCACTAAAGTTGTGACTTGTGGCTTTAAATGTGATGACATTTTTTATCTGATTCCTCTCCTTGCTTCTTGGTCCATTTGTTGGTCTTAAGAGTACCAAGAAGCTTGTCTTTACTCATTGTGTTTAGATCTCATGTCTTCTCAATTGTAGTTCTCTTGACTCCCTAATCCTTTGGCAAGGACCTAAGAAATTTACAGTTGATTTCCACGTTAGTAAAGTTTTTTTTCAAGTACACTCAAGTGATTTATAATTGTGATGAACCTATTATGCATCCCATCTATGGTCTCATTTGGTTGCATCTTGAAGTTTTCAAATTAACCACATAAAATACTTATTTTAGTGTCTCAACTCTAGATATTCCATCATATGTTTTTTCTAGTTCATCTCATATTGCTTAGCAGTTTTGCATGTGCAAATTCTATTAAAGTTACTTTCATTCAAGCCGTAATGCAATATCTTCATAGCTATTTTATTTAAATCCAATCTTCATCACTAAAGTCTCTTTTTTTTTCCCCTTCAACCTCAAAACAACCATCTTCTATAACATTCTATAATAACCTATTTTGTGTCTTTAAGAACATTTTCATTCTACACTTCTAATAGGGATAGTTTCTCTCACTTAGAAGTGGTGACCTCTTAATAGCGTGTCCTTCTAGAAACCTTAATGCATTAGTTGAGATGATCTTTACTATAAAAAGCAATTAAGCACAATAAATTTAAAAACCAAGCTCTGGTACCAATTGAAAATAACTAAGTACACTACATTAGGTAAAATACTTAAGAGTGGGGTGAACTGAGTAATTTTGCAATTTTGTCGTAATTTGCAACTTTCTTAATATTTTGAAATACATAAGTGATTATAATAACAATATAAAGTGCAAAAAATAAAGAAAGCAGAGTTAAGAAGATCAAGCTTGGATTTTAATGTGGAATTTAATGTCTCCTAATCTCTATGGCTATACCAGTGCTTCTAATGAGGACTTCACACCACTATATTAATCACTTACAAAAACAATGTTCAATTGAGCTACACAAAGTGTTTCACTAAGCAAATATAAGTGTAGTGCTCTTTACAAGAATTGCAAGAAGGGAAACAAACTACTGCACTTTTCTTTAAGGTAAATTACTCTAGAATGTATCAATGTTTGGGGAACAAGTTCATTTAAGGTATCAATATTTCAAGTGGTTAAAAAGAGGAATCAACGTTATATAAAGTGAATCAAATGATGTATCAACGTTTTGTGAATTTCATTTAAGGTATTAACATGTGGATTAATTTTTAATTAAATTTCCTTTTCTTTAGTTTTCATTAATGGTCAAATATTAACACCTTATTTGACTCACTTTACAAAACGTTAATACCTCTTTTAATCAATTGAAATGTTGATGCTCTAAATATTTATTTCTCTTTTTAATTACTTGAAATGTTGATACCTTTAGTAAATTTACCTCCAAACGTTGATATCTTTCCATGTGATATATCCATTTTCTTTAAACACTAACTAGGGTTTGTAATGATTTACAAAAGATAAAACAAAATAACACTTGATTTCTTTGTTAAATAGCAAACGAAAGCTCTTAAGTTCTCGATGGAGTCTACCAATAAGCTCTTTAATATGGATATGCAGGAATATAGATGTTGGACACAAAATCCCCGAACTCAACTTTGCATTAAATGCACTCCAACACCTAGTTTTCTAAAGCTAACATCTGGATGCTACACTCTACCATCTAAATGCCACTAATGTCACTTGTAAAGACATGCTAGTCTAAGATGCTAGTTTCTGGATGCTATATCTTAGAATTCGAACACCACAACAAAAAACCTCGAATAGAAACATTTCGTTATTGTCAAAGTATGGTGGCATTTGGATGCTAGCTAAAACGTGCCAACAAATGCTTGGCATTTGGACACCACTAAGATGGGTGTCTAGACATTAGCATCCTTTCATCACACTGCCTTAAAAAAAGAAAAGAAAAGAGCACATTACATATTGTTTGTTTTAATAAGTTTTGTTCTCATCAAAAGACGATTTAAACCTATGTGGTTAATACTAAGGCACCTTTAAAATGATGTCGATGTTGTCATAATGCTGGAGTTACACCATTCTATGGGAGTATACACAATTAAGGTATATGTAAGGAAGCATTACTTGGAAGTAGATGTTTTGAACCCACTTGCGTTGAATGTACTACTTGTCACGCCTCTAAGGGTGCCATAAACGTAACAGTACGTCACATATTAAACGAGACTTAAGAATTACTACCATAATCATTCAGAAGTCTTGTGTTAGTATGCAAGGCGTTCCCTTACGATAATAGAATACATAAACAATTGGAGACAGATAGTTCAATTTTATAGGATAAGCATAAAAATATAAACAACAGATATTTCAGGATCAGTTACAAAGTATTAAGGGGCATTCCCCCGCTACACATAAGTTTAAGTATTATCCTTTTGGTAACAATTGATCTTTCTAGGTTCACTACTAAAAACCATACAAACCATGTGTGAACTTCTAAGGAGATAACTCCTAATCCCTCATTACCTGATTTGGCTAGGTCCGGGGATGCAGCCATAAGTGCGGGAACTGCATTAGAAAGAAACTATGGGGGTGTAAGCTACGCTAGCTTAGTGAATTCCACTTCCTAAAATTAAATACTCAGCAAGCAATATATATAACAAGCAAGTTATATTAACAACCATATGAAATTCATAAGCACGTGAGCATACAATACATAAGACCTTCCGGAAATCTTATGTTGAATGGATTTACGCCCTCCAATCGGGGTTGGGTGTTTCAGGCCCATACGACCAAAGATTTCAATTTTTCTCATTTTTATTGTGGTTGATACAGGTACCCACCCACACACATTTTCAATTCCGGCTACTACGCCAACATTTGAGTTTACAGGCCCCTCGTTGCCCAGCTATTATGCTTTCTTCCCACAAAGGTATAATAACCTATGCAATGTGACTCACATATGGTATGCATGATCAATTTGATTATAAGATCATGGCATATTAGTTAACAATTTATGGGCGATCATAGATATTGCAGATAGTTCAATACTATACTAAATCATACAAATATTTACAATAAGCTTATTTTGATATTCTTATCATCGATTCACCCAAGTAGAACTCATATACAAACAATCAAATTTTTATCTTGTCCTAATTCTAATGCCACTAATATTACAAGTACAATCACAAGCATATAATTTAAAGATAGTGAACTCACTCGGCCACGGTCTCCAATCTCTAATGGTAGTGATCCAGAAGCACGAACTTTACCCCGATTCCAAAATCACCTAGACGAAAGAAATACCCCTATGATAATTTCATACCATAACTAATTCCGAACTTTTCAAATAAAAACTCTTTGAATTCGCAATTTCCGTAGTAATGGGAAATTCCAACTTAAAACGATCATAACTTGGTCATTTTAACTTGGAATTTTGCCAAATAAGCTATCGATTTCTATCTACTTCAAAAGATCTATCTATTTATGATATTATTACTAAATTTTGAAAATGTTTAGGTCTCGGAATGTTCGAATCAGATCTGATCAGTAACTAGAATTTGAAATTCCAAAATTGTTTTATGAAATTTGCATTACTTCTAACAAGTAGATTATATGTACGTGCAATATCTACAAGTTATGATCATGAATGTCATGATATGAGCTATCTACATGTAATTTCTTAATGATTTTTTATTAAAGATAATTTTGCCAAAAACTTTCACTTTGCAATAATGCCATGAACACTTGTTTGGGAAAACTAGCTTTACACCTTTGAAAATCATGCATATTTTTACTATGATGAAGCCTTGATAACCTATATACCTAACACCTTCATCATCTTAATAAACTTTCTCATTTAAAGGTTGGAAAATAGATGTTTTAAAGTGAGTTTTGCCTAGTGATGAATTTTGCACAATTTTTGGAAAGGGAAATATTGTTTGATCTTGGTTGGAAAACTTTTCCTTTGTTTTAGGTTTCTACTTTGATAAAACACATTTACTTTCATAAAAATTAAGTCTTTATTATATCTATTCCCTAAGACTTCTATTTTTTCATTAAAATACTCATTTTGACATTTGGAAATAGGTGTTTAAATAGGGATCATTTTTAAATCCGAATTTTGGGAAATTATTTTTGGGATAATTTCTTGTGAAAAACTCATTTAATCTTT
This sequence comes from Combretum micranthum, assembly GCA_024138025.1. NCBI lineage: Eukaryota > Viridiplantae > Streptophyta > Magnoliopsida > Myrtales > Combretaceae > Combretum > Combretum micranthum. Next base: position 490,294 of record JAMXBD010000264.1, read on the forward strand.
TTAAAATTAAGTCCTAATCAAACCAACTCCCTAAGGCTTTCATTTCTTTAATAAAACTCTTGTTTTAGGGTTGGAAAATAGGTGTTTTCTTGGCATTTCACTCTAGTTACGAATTTCTACATTTTTGTTGGAGTTGAATCATAGATCAATCTTAACTTTTGTAATCGTTTTCTTGTTTTGAAAATTTCTGTTAGTAAAACCATGATTAACTTATAAAAATCACTACTTTATGATACTCATTACCTAAGCCCTTCATTTTACATGTAAAATCTTCATTTTAAAGTTGGAAAATATGTTTTCTAAATGGGTCTTTCTCAAGATCCGAATTTAAAAAATTACTTTATGATAAAAAAAAAATGGATCTTGAGTTTTATTCAACACTTTCCTTAAGAATATCACATAGCAAGTCTTTCATGCATGAAAAACAAATAACTATGTCATTTTAACTACTCTAAACAATAGATCTACTATACTACTCATGTTAAGAGTGTAATGCAACAATGACAATATGTAGATGTGAGTAAAAATGAAAATATGTGCACAAAATTTCTATATGAACAACATATAACAATAATATGGCATAATAATAGCAAGATAACTTAGATTTCAAGATCCACAACATTGTGATGGTAAGGATCTCATGCTTAAGTATTTCCATATCCCTAGCTTAAAGCTCATGGGGATTTTTGGGGAACCACATATGTATAATCTTGCCATTACATGTTTTAGTGTGGTAGAGTTAAGATCTATTACCTATTTGGATGTGTGGAGAAGGAAACAAAAGTGTGTGTGTTCTTGAGGGAGTGGGTCACGACATTAAGAGAGGAGAGGGAGAGAAAAACTTGTTTCAAAAGCTTGATTTTTGTAAAGAAAGAGAGAAAATGAAATGAAGTTGGTATAAAGGGGTATTTATAGAAAAGTGGATTAGGGTTTGTGTGTTAAATAAATTGGAGAAAATAAAACAAATTGAGAGGGAATAGACGGAGGGGGCGCCAGTTCCATTAAAGGAGAGAGAGATATATATGTGTTGTGTTGTGTAAGTTTCAAAATTAAATTAAGTAATTTAAGTAATAAAATTGCATTGGAAAATTAAATTTATAAGAAAATGATGTAAAATTGTAAGAATAGGTTGTAAGGATGTAAGAATAGGGTATGGGTGGTTGTGCTTAATAAATAGTGTAAAAGAAAACAAAAAGTTGATTAGACACTTAAATTACCGGTAGTAATGAAAATACGACAAAAGGTTATAAATGTAACTTTTATAACCCGAAAAATTATATAACTAAAATATTTAAAAATATTAAGAAATTACGAATCTGAAGGTACTAATTATATATTTCATATCCCGAGCCCTGAGACATGCTTTTTGAGATTTGTATCCGATCGGGCTCGAAATAGGTCGAAAATTCACTAATCGGAAATTGTTTAGCATTCTAATATTAATACGAGCCAATCTACACTTCCCACTCATATTTCGACTTCTTGGTTTGAGAACTCGGGATTGTCAGATCTAAATTGCTAGGGTTTTCTGAGATTTTGTTGACTCAGGGTTTCCGGTTGACTTTCCGATTTAGAGTCTTACTTCGAAGTTAACTCGTTTTTATTCTTTCGGAGTTTCCTTCTTGATATTGTCGGACATAGGATTTCTAGGTCCGATTGGTCCAAAGATATTCTTTTAGGATTTCAATTTCCGGTTGTAAGTCTTTCCCGAAATCGAACTCAGGTTTACTAAGAAAACGAGGGTTTACACTACCTATAGAGGAATTAGCCATGGGGGCTAGTAATAAGCTTATTGATGTACCCAAAGTGGAGCATGTTGAGGCCCAAGAGGCATATAGTTTTGACATAATTGAATATGAAGTCTAAGAAGACTTTGCAATTTTGCTTAAAGGCAAAGAAGATAATAATAGGGTATTGGTGCCTATAAATGAAGCTACAGAAGTACTAACTAGAGGCGATGAATGGGAGAAAGATGTCGTGATGACTTGCATAATTTAGTCAACTCGGAGGATGAAGAAGTGACTAAATATGTTGATCATAATGAAGATGTTTGATATGCTTATGATAGAGATTTCACAGACAAATAAATCTCAAGAACAAAGATTCTCAAATCACAATCCAGTTCCACAATCAAACAAGCAAAGTTAACATACCCTAAACTCCAAACTGGATATAACGCACCAGCAAGAGAATAGTCCTAGCAAGGTGTTGTTGGTATTATGCATAACAAATATTAAGCCGTCACTCGTCACAATCCAAGGATTGATAATAGTATGAAAATTGAAAAAAAAAAAGACTTTATCTTTATGTATTCGAAATATGAAAAAACTTTCTTTTTCATAAGAACAAAGTTTTATATAAGTTAAAGCAAAGGGCAAAACCAAAAAACACAAAAAAAATTACAACTTTCGTAAAATAAAGGCTGGCTACTAGAAGGATAGGCCAACCGCTTAAAGTAGCACGCTGACGACGTATATTATGAAGGCTGGTGGCCTTAAAGATTTTGATTCTGTGATTGTTCAAGGCTAGCCAAAGGTCGGTAGTGTAAAGGTTCTATACCAGCAGCGTTGAGCTAGCTATCTTCTCTTGCGTGAGATCCTCCAAAGCTTCTGATGCTTCCTTCATCAGAATGCAAATATTCTTTGAATTGAACTCGAAATCAAACTGGGATGAATATGACTTGGTGACTTGAACTTCGTCTGGCTCCATAAGACCACCTAATACTCTCAATGTAAGATTCTGCAATCCTTTAACATGAGCACGAGTAACTGGTCCTGTAGCTGAAATGATCTGATTCCCATTGCCTCCTCAGGCCTGTGGAAGATTTGCCTTTAAATCTAATGGGTCTTCATGAAGATCCTCTAAAATGTATGGTGAAAGTTCTGAAATGTTGAAGGTAGTAGATACACCATAATCACCGGGTAGCTTCAATCTGCATGCATTGTTGTTAATCCTCTCTATAATTCAGAATGGTCCATCTGCTCTAAGAGATAACTTTTGTGATTTCTTGTGTGGAAACCAATCCTTGCTAAGGTAAATCTAAACCAAATCGCCTACACTGAAAATATTTGCCTTCCATTGCTTATTGCCTTGAAATTTTTGCTGGTCTTGAGTCTTCTTAAGGTGTTCAGTTGCCTTTTGATGAGTCTTTTGGATCTCTTGAGAACGTTCCACCCGACCTAAGCTTTCTTCCTTTGCTGCTAATTTAGCTATCAAATCCAAAGATATTGTTGGATTATAGCTATACATAACTTCAAAGGAAGATTTGCCGGTCGAACTATGTGTCAACCTATTGTGAGTGAACTCAACAATAGGGAGAAACAAATCTTAATCAGTAAGGTTCTTGCCAACCCTCGCTCTAAGTAGAGTTCTAAAAGTACAATTGACAACCTCCGTTTGGCTATCGGTTTGAGGGTGATAGGAAGTGCTATACATAAGCTTGGTGCCAATCCTCTTCCAAAGCGTCTTCCAAAAGAAACTGAAAGACTTGGTGTCTCGATCAAAAACAATGCTATGGGGTACAACATATAATCTAACAATTTCCTACACAAAAAGGTTAGCAACATAAAGAGCACCATTTATTTTGTGATAAGGTATGAAGTGTGTCATTTAGTCGAAGTGGTCAATGACTACCATGATAGAGTCTTTTCTTCTCTATGTCCTAAGTAGGCCCAAAACAAAGTCCATGCTAATATCAATCCAGGGTTAAGTCAGTAATGTCAATGGCATATATTCGCCCCAAGATTCCTTCTTCCCCTTTGCTCTCTTACACACTTCACATCTCTCCAAAACTTGATGTACATCTTTTAACATTCCCTTCTAATAAAAATGATCTTTCAACAACTCTAAGGTTCTCTTTTCTCCAAAGTGTTTAGATAACCCTCTAGCATGGGCCTCCCTAACCAACAACTCCCTGACAGATCTTGGAGAAATACAGAGTTTTCCTACTTTATATAGGAATCCATCCACCAGATAATAACCATCAACTACTTCCCGTCTAGAACACCTTTCAATAATCAGTTTCGAATGCTCATCAACAACATATTGTTCCTTCATCAGTTTAAAACCAAGCAACTTTTACTAAAGATGTGTAATGAGAACATACCTGCGAGACAAAGCATTGGCTACAATATTGATGCTCTCCTTCTTGTATTTGATAACATAGGCAAAGCTCTTCAGAAACTCTACCCAATTCGCCTGACACTTATATAAGCGTTACTGACCCTTGAAATGTTTCAAGGACTCATGATCAGTGTAAATGATGAATTCCTTAGGAAGGAGGTAGTGTTGCCACGTCATCAAAGCCTAAACTAAGGAGAAGAACTCCTTATCATACATAGAGTAATTCAAGGGTACACCATTCATCTTTTCACTAAAATAGGCAATAGGACGTCTGTCTTGCATTAACATAGCCTCGATCCCAACTCCAGACGCATCATACTCTAACGCATAGGTCTTCTTAAATTCTGGAAGTACTAACACTGGAGCGCTAGTCAACCTAGCCTTAATCTCCTCAAGGCTTTTCTGAGCCCGCCCTCCCCACACAAAGGAGACATTCTTCTTAGTCAATTCAGTCAAAGGACTCACAATACTGCTTGAAGTTTCTAACAAACCTTCTATAAAAGGAAGCTAAACCATGAAAGCTTCTCATATCAGCTGTTGACTAAGGTGTAGACCAATCCACTATTGCCTTGTTCTTCTCTCCATCAACTCTAATACCAAAACTAGACACTACAAACCCTAAGAAAATCACTTCTGATTGATAGAAGGAACGCTTCTTGAGATTGCCATACAACCTTTGATCCCTTCATACAGAAAAGACTACTTGCAGATGATCGGCATGACTGTTCAAATCTCTACTGTATATCAGAATATCATCAAAATAAACTACCACAAACCTGCCAAGAAGTCCTTTAGAATATGATTCATGAGTCGCATGAAGGTGCTTGGAGCATTGGTTAAGCCAAACGACATAACCAACCATTCATATAATCCATGGTTTGTCTTAAAAGTGGTCTTCCATTCATCTTATGTTCTCATATGGATATGGTGATAGCTACTCCTAAGATCAACTTTAGAAAACACTTGTACACCATGAAGCTCATCCAACATGTCATCAAGCCTGGGAATAGGATACCTGTACTTAATAGTGATTTTGTTGATGACCCTACTATCAATGCACATACGTCATGTACCATCCTTCTTTAGCACTAGAAGTGCATAATGGTACTTTCTCTAACATATCCATGCTCTATCAACTCATCCACTTAGCATTTTAGCTCCTTAGCTTCTTCAGAATTCATGCGATAAGCAAGTCTATTTGGTAGAACTGCTCTAGGCTACAAATCAATGACATGCTCAATGCCTCTCTATGGTGGTAATCCTTTAGGCAACTCCTCAAGGAAGACATCAAAGAACTCCTTTAGCGATTGTTTCACAATAAAAGGTACCTGCTTCGGCTCATCAATCTCTAATAGGTATCTAACTTGCACCAAATACAAAGGCCCTCTCCTCCTTAATAGCCTGCTCAACTTCCTTCTACCCTATAAATAAAGTCGTCTTTTTGTTGGTAGTATTAATCTGCCTGTGTGCCTTTTGCACCTCAGCTAGTATCATCAGATTTAGAACAATCTTCTTACCATCTTAGAACAAGTATGTGCTCCTAAACCTATCATGTAATACCCTTTGGTCAAATAACCAAGGCCTCCCCAATAATATATGTAAGGCACACATGGAAGAATATCATAACAATCTAATCATGGTACTTCTCCTCAATTCTGAATGGCATTGTATCTCTTTGAGTCACATGTAAACTTCCCTACTCACTCAGCCAATGTAATTTATATGGCTTAGGATGTGGAGTTGTAACCAACTTCAATTTGTCAACCAAGAATGCAGCTACCACATTAGTACAACTCCTTCAATCAATAATGAAAGCACACAAATTACCCTTAATCCTACAAGAAATATGAAAAATATTTTCCCTCTGTTCCTCCTCGGTAGAAGGAATAGCAGCCATAATTCGTCACAAAACATTAATAGACAAATACTAGTCATCCCCCTTATCTCTATGCACCTCGGCATCAGCATCCCCATAATACTCATCCAACATCGCTGAAAGATCTTCTGTTTCACCCAATTCTTCATTCTCATCTTCACTCTCAACCTCCATGGTAGTCATCGCCCTTCTATTTGGACACCGTGCTACAATATGTCCAAAACCTAAACATTTAAAACATTTAATCTAGTGGGGTTTCCCACTTGATAACCCACTAACCTCCTTTTTATTTTCAACACCATAAACTCCTTTCCCCTTATCTGTAAAACTCTTCTCCACCTTTGTATCAACAACAATTACATTCTTTCCAATAGTTTTACTAGTTCCTCCTTTCTCTACATGTCTACTATCTGAACCATATGATTTCTTGGAAGAACCATACCTGTTTGATGTCGCTCTATAAGGATTCGATCATCTTTGCCTTTCCACTTGCATGGCTAATTGGATGGCTTCTTCAAGAGTGCTATATCGTTGTAACTCAACAATGCAGGAGATCTCATATTTCAAGCCTGATACAAACCTTGCCATTGTCTGCTTAAGAGGTTTTGTAACTCCACAACTTATCATTAAGGTTTCTGTAAAGACCCGATCCTCTAAATCCCGAGATTTAGAGTACCGAATCCCCAACCACATATAACGTTTTCACATTATATGTAAGGTTGTCCTAAAACTAACAGTTTATGAAAATTGTTTGATCAAAACACCATACTTTGTAAAGAACTTTTTAAATAAAACAAGATTGCTAACAAAAGCAATCTATACATACATTTACATCAAATAAACATCGTTTAGTGCCAATACATGACACTACAAAAATTACATGTTTTCTCAAAACATAAGAATCCTAAGGGATCTTAGGTCATTACAAAAGAAATTGGCTTCACTAACAAGCCTTCTATACATAGCTGGTCCTTAGCAAAAAGTCTTCTAAAAGTCTCGGGTCATCGGATCCTATTCATCCCACTCGTCCATAAACCTTTCGAAATCGGACTCATAGCCTAAGTCATCGTAATACTCGTCTCCAAAACCTGCAAAGCAGCAAAAGTGAGCCAGAGGCCCAGTACACAATAACCAATGCATAACAAGTCATCCAATTCATGTAATGCACCATAAAACAAATGGTTATCTTTATTACAATTTGATTCACAAATCAACAAGAGGGTATTCAAACCCCGGCCACACTTCGGGAATCCAGGGATCCTGAGTAACAGCAGCTGCTCAGGGGGTTGATATAAGCAGTCCGAATACTTATATCTCCTATATCTATTTCAAGAAGATAATAGCTTCATCTAGGGTTTAAAAGCCGTTGCCCGACTCTACTTAAACTCAGTCCATAACATGAGCTTAGTTCACAAGTTCCCATAAACCTTGAACTAAATCATGGTATTTCCCCCTAAGTTTAAGCAAACGTTACACAGATACAATTCCCCCCTATCGGCTACCCACTTAACCAAAAGAATCGCTATTGCATCATAGCGTACCATTGCATCATGGTAAAGTCATTGCATCATGACTTGGTTAAGCGCCTAGCTAACATGTCATTGCATCATGACAGGTTTGCTGCTCCTCGGACCAGATTAAACAGCGTAATAGACATCCATTCATTCAATTGTTAAGCCGAATCAATTTAAGTCAAATTAGAAATGTCTGGTCCTAGCAAACATCAAACAAGTTATTGCGTACCTGAACCCGTTAGTATAGAGCTAGGATCTCTCGGTGATGAACTAACCGAAGAATCCTTAACTGTAATGGAAATATCACAATAATCAATGAATTAACAATTATGGATTTCATTATCACAATTAATCAAGGAAATCCAAATAATCGAATACAAGGTCACAAATAAGCATTTAAACATCCTATTATATCTTAAATCTCTTAATAAAACTCAATTGCTCAAATAACAAACTTTGGAAAATTTTTAGAAAAAGCTTTTGAATTTCAAATGCACAGGGGATAGGCCGGCAGCCAAAGCCAGCGGCTTTGGGCCGGTGCTCAAAGTTCTGAAAATGTACACTTCCAACGCTGGCAGCGTTCAAAGTGTACGCCGTTAGCCTTTGTACCCTACGCCGGCGGCCTTGAGCCGGCGTAGAATCCAAAACCAAAGTTTTCGAAAACGTCTAGAGAGGTCTAAGCCGGCCGCTTACTCAGATAAGCTGGCGGCTTTGACATATACGCCGGTGGCCTTAATTTTCACTGCCAGCGTTCAACATGACAGAATGAACGCCGGCTGACTTTCCCAGCGAAAGCCGGCGGCTTTCAGCCAGCCTTAAAAATTCTGAATCCAACGCTGCCTCTAAGCCGGCGGCATTGAATTCCCAGGTTGCCGGCGTACGTTCTAAAAACAGGTTTAAACGAAATTCAAATCCCCTGTTTTTTTCCACTTTGTAAAATTCCATATCAAAACACTTCAAAACTTTCCTCAACTATACTTCCAACTTCATATACCCACTCCTACATATACTACTCAATTGTAGCAATTCAAAGCATGAATTTAACATTATTAAACACTTCAAAAACCTACTTCCATCAATTCTAAATTCTCCTACACAAATCCTCTTAACAACTTCCCAACATTTCATAATCATACAACAATGCATGCACAATCTCACACACTCATATAACAATTTCTCAAGTCATCCCATGCATGAACAACAATTTGATAACTCAATCCATCCAATAATCCATACATCTATTTCAAGATAAGAAATAAAACAACACAACAACCTTAACTAAATTAATTCAAGTATATATACATACCTTATCTTGAGAAATACTTTGATTTTCAAACTTGACATGAACCCTAACTTGAGCTTGGAAATGGAGATGGAAATGGAAAAGAAAAGAAAAGAAAAGGAAGAAGAAAAGGAAAATTCGGATAAAATCTTGAGCTGTCCCAAAAAGTAGTCAATTTAGCTTAATTTTGACTTTTTCACATTCCAAATTTACCCCTTAATGCATATATTAACTTAGGTTGCATTTAACTTTAATTTGAGTCTCATTTGGCTTATATTTGAGGCATAAATGCTAACTTAATTACCAAGAACTCTATCAATTTATCTTTAGCAAAATAGCAAAGTTGATTTATAAATCTAACTTTACTTAACCTTTTAATGTACAAAAGACAACATTAATAATTTCATTACTCACACATTAATGCATATAAAACAAAATATTAATATCAACATATACACATACAAAATCATATATCTTAGACTACTAACACATAACCATACTCATTCAATTCAACTCCTTGAAATAAATTAATAAACACACGGGATTTGAATAAAATGTAAATCTAGGTCATTTCAGTTTCAAACTCCTGAACATATTCATCAACAGCCTTACCACCCTACCTCAGTGTTTACAAGTGTAGGAACAACCCATGCATGTAATGTTCTAGAATGAATCGATGTCTCAGAACTCACTTCATCTCCTGTCATATGTAAATCTCCGCCTCTCCATCTCTCCTCCAACTGGCGACGGTATTTTTCCACCATAAAGTAGCATATCCTGTGAATCCCACAGCCATAAATTGAACCCTAGTATGATCATTGATTTCATTCATAACATTCAAATAATTTTTCGGCCTTATCATCTCAATCAAGGTGGTCATCAACAGATTCTCCACCAGCAAATGAAGGCATTTGCATCTTCACATATTCCAAACCCCCAGGTGGTCAGAATTCACCATTGTCATCATAATCTTCTTCAAAATTGTTCCCTTTTCTCTCACGATAAGCATAATCATGGCCTCCATACCATCTTCCTCGCTTTCCTCCTCCTATTCATTCTCTTCTGACGTCTTGAATTACACTTGGAGGTGCTATCTGAGGATTAATCAATGGTGGTGGTGCTTTGGGATTATTCACTGGATGTTAGTCTAAAGCCATATGATTCATCTATGTTGCCATGTTGGTAACAATGGTAGTTAGATCTTGTAATTGTTCTTCTAACGATCTTCTTCCACCTATAGCACGACGTTCCTGATTTCCTCCAACCTGGCTATTTTCATCATTCCTACCAGCAATATTCACACTGTTATTTGACATGATTGATTATCTTCCTCCAATTCACAGCAACACAATAATAACAAAAACCCTAAATTCGAAACCTTCGCTCTAATACCAAAATATGTTATGCCTATAATAGAGATTTCGTAGACAAATAGATCTCAAGAACAAAGATTTCCAAATCACAATCCAATTCCACAATCAAACAAGCAAAGATAACAAACCCTAGACTCTTAACTGCATATAATGCACCAGCAAGAGAATAGTCTCAGTAAGGTGTTGTTGATATTACACACAACAAACACTAAGCCGTCACTCACCACAATCCAAGGATTGATAAAAGTATGAAAACTGAGAAAAAAAAAAGAATCAATCTTTATGTATTCAAAATATGCATAAAAAGAAAGTTTTATATAAGTTAAAGCAAAGGGAAAACCAAAAGACACAAGAAAAACTACAACTTTTGTAAAATAAAGGCTGGCTACTAGAAAGCTAAAGGCCGGCGGCTTAAAGTAGTGCACTAGCAACATATATAATGAAGGTCGGTGGCCTTAAAGGTGGCCTTAAAGATTTTGATTCTATGACTATTCAAGGCCGGCCAAAGGTCGTTGGCTTTTCCTCCAAGGCCGCTGGCGTAAAAGTCCTACACCGGCGACATTGAGCTGGTCATCTTCTCCAGCTTGAGATCTTCCAAAGCTTCTGATGCTTCCTTCGTCAGAATGCAAATATTCTTTGAATTAAACTCAAAATCAAAGTGGGACGAATATGACTTAGTGACTTGAACTTCGTCTAGCTCCATAAGACCACCTAATATTCTCAAGGTCAGATTCTGCAATCCTTTAGCTCGAGCACTAGTAACTGATCCTGCAACTGAAATGATCTGATTCCCATCAATGTTTATAAAAAGCATCCTAGGCTTCTTTTGGGAATGAAATTCTCAAATGTTAAGACATTCAGGCAATGCCTCCTTGCCTATGTTACTAGGAATGACATAAAATATCGATATACTCTAAATCATTCAAGAAAAATATTTATCCATTATGCTAATAAGTGTGATTGGTGAGTGTATGGTTCAAAGCTTAATGATGAGGAGACTTTCCAAGTGAAGTCTTTCTACTAAAGATGTACTTATCCCTAAGGTTTCAACGACAAACATGTTACCTCCACATTTCTTATACAAAAATACTTACATGAATTTCAAAATAATGCTCTAAAATAGGAAGTTAGTGCTATCTAGCACCATATTATGAGAGACATTACAGTAGACATTCCCACTCATATTGCTTACCATGGAAAAAGAAAAGCACAAGCAATTATGGATGGTGATGATTGAAAGCAATATGGCTTAGTTTACAATTATGATAATATGATGTTAGCTCGTAATGTGGGGAGTCCAGTAAAGATCAAGTATGACTCATCCATGGAGGGGTCTCTACCCAATTTTGAAATTTTAATGCAAAGAAGTTTAGATTTCTTGGTGAATGTCATCCACTGGTCTAATTTGATGGTTGCTTAAGGGTTCATTTGGTGGGCATATGCTTACAACCATTGGTAGAGATGGGAATGAAAACACACTTCTAATCGTAATTGTGATTGTTAAAGTTAAAGTATGAGGAATCAAGGAGTTGATTTCTAAATATCTTTAGGGATGACATTGGGAAACCTTGAGAGCTTGGTCTTGTGTTTATTTCAAATAGGCAAAAGGTATATTTTTCATCTTTACTCTATAACAAATGTATTTACCTATCCAATTTTCTAACCATCTCATGTTGTGTAAATTTGTAGGGACTCGACAAAGCACTCAAAGAGCATTTTCCTGCTCATGAGCATCACTACTGTGTGTGATGTTTGTACAAGAATTTTAGAAAAAAAAATTCCGACAAGAGTTTAAAAATGCAATGTTGTCGATTGCAAATACGACTACCATTAGAAAATGGGAGACTAATATTGCTGCCATGAAGAATTTGAATAAAGTAACATGGGAATGGTTGTTTAGGTTTCTGGCTTCTTCTTGGTGTAAGTTACATTTTAGCTACGCACTAGTGAATAACTTAAACAAGTCATTCAATCACACGATACTGAAGGTCTGAGGAATGTCAATAATATCGATGCTAGAGTGGTATTGATTGTGTTTGATGAAACAATTCTATTTGAAGAGGGAAGGAATGAGGAAGTATGAGAAGGAAATTTGTCCTAATATTTTGAAGCAGATTGATAAGTTAATCAACATTGCAAGAAAATACTCTACAGTTGTATATGGTGTCAATGTGTATGAGATTGATAATGGGTTTAAGCAACATGCAATTGACCTCAATGCTCATACATGTACATGTAGGGCGTAAGAGTCACAAAGATTACCTTGCAAACATGACACTATAACAACTTTTGGAAATTTGAAAGGCTAGAGCAGTATGCCCATGAATGCTACAAAAATATCATATGTTTAGTAGTTTATGGGGTAATAGTCCCTTCAATGCCCAGTAGAGATGAATGGCCACAATTAGGCCATGCAACATTTGCACTATCCAAATGTAAGTCTAAACCTCCTAGGCTAAAGTAGATCGGTAGATAAAGTGAAAATGAGTCACGAAATCCTAATACTTTTAGTTAGAGAATAGGGTCAAGCGATGTGGAAAATGTGCCGGTGTTGGTTTTAGCTCACATTTATGTCTTGCAACTAGCACCAAGCCTACAGTGTAGTAAAGATGCCTTGAAAGCTAAAGAGAAAACAAGGTTTATAACATTCAAATTACTGTTATATGATTGTAATATCTATTACATGATAGGAGTACGATTATGCTTATGTTCTTAGTATATCTTTCTATTATATGATTACTCGCTCTTCTAATTTTTTTCTTTTTTCTTAATTTTTTCCGTTTATAAGGCCAATGGCGTTAATAATAAAGGTAGAGGCACGAACACAAGTAAAGGATATAAAGGCAAGGCTAATAATTATGGAGATAGTGCAAGTAGCAAGGTATTGGCTTCTTCATCTCAACCACTCCCTTTCAAGCTCATATCACAAGTTAGTAATTTTTTTATGTCATTTTTAACTATTGGGTAATTTTAGCCTCTTCTAATGTAAGGCGAGCTACGTAAAATAAAGCCTTGCATAGTGCACTGTTGCAACATGGTTTTCCTAGCCCACTTACAATCATATGATTGCAAAGAATTATGGAAGAGGAAAGAGTATTGGAAGTAGTGAATTAATTAAGGTGAGCATTAGAGGCTTAGTGCATGCCAATGACATATTCATGACTATTATGTGTATAGTGGGGTATGTAGGTCAAGAGGGTTAGGTGGAAATATGTAAGAAAGTGCTTGTATCGAAGTTTAGTTTGTAAATATGCTTTAGCTTTTGGCGTATAGGAAATATCCTTTTTTTGGTCTTGATCACTTTTATAATACCTCTTGTGCCATTATGGGTCTTAATATGTGTTGATAGGTTTTTTTTAAGATTTAGATATTGTAAGTACAAATTTGATGTAAAGCAACATGGTGTGTTTCATTGATGGATTATCATTTTTTTAGAAACTTGATAGCTTTATGTATATAAATGGCATTATGGCACTTGGATGTTGGGGATTGATATTAATTTGATAGCTTTTTATACAAAGTTATCTCGGCTATTTGTTATTTTAATTTGACAGGTTTGGATTCACTAGAGAACATTAGCTGTTATCTTTCTAAGGCAAATTGTGCTCTCTCTCTCTCTCTCTCTCTCTTGTTGATTTACCATATTTGAGTTGCACATCAAGAAAAACAAAATAAAGAATATTGATATTTGGTTTATGCAGCTGTTTGGAATGAATTGAAAGAGCATCATTGAATGATGATGTTTTAGTTGTTGTAAATATTTCCATAAATAATTTGCTTGTTTTTTTCTATGTTAATTTGATTAGGAAATGGGAAGTTTCTATTTTTCTTTTTTCTTTTTTAGATTCTCTTGCTTCTTTTATGACATGGTTTGATTTGGAAATGAAAAGCTACAAAGAGTTGTTTTAGTAAATAGATCGATCCTTTTGATATATGTGATTGTTAGGATACTACTTATTTGTACATTGCGTTCTATTGACCAATTTTAATTGTCTAAGTTATTGGATATCCAAAAGTGATGGTAATGGCTTGAGGAAAACAAAGCTGAGATACTAGAATATGTCTCCCTAGTTCACTTACAAACTTAAAAATCAATCAATTGTAAAGATCAAAATCACTCTACATAAAAGACTCATGTTAAAACTAACAACACATATATTTAGATTATGTCATAAAATCATGAAGATCTAAGGTACACTATGCAAAAGAAACTACCAAAAGATAGTTTATTCTTCCAAAATAGACCTTCAAGTTCCATGTAAATCTCTAAAATGCAAAAATAACACATGCCCAGTATTTTGGACATTTCGCAAAATCTTCTTTGAAAACTTCTTACTTGTCATGACGATACAATTACATATCTTTCCCCACAATTATACATTACATTATTTCCCTTAGAAGATACATAATTATTTGACACAGATCCACTACTCATATCTACTACTCTTCTATGGAAAGATTATACAGTAAGTTAAATAGGTAGATTCTCATATTTCTTCAAGCAAATCAAATAGTCATAGATATATACAATAATCCCACATGCCCAATGAGCTAACAAAAATTATTTCGTTACAATACTATAGTCACTAAGAAAATCCCTTTGCTAAGTTTGCATTTACAAACGCCATTAAAACAAAGTGTCACATTTCTTACCAACTCATGGATTATGAAACTGAAGATTATTGTTCTAAATGTAATAATAATATGCCTATCAAACTTCTTTCTATAGGTTATTGTTTACATTTGTTTCATTGGTGGAGTTCTTTGCCTTTTCATATTTATAGCAAGATCTTAAAATGTGTATGATTGGTGATCATGGAGTCATCCATTATAGACATATGTATTATATTGTTTTGATTAATTTAAAATTACTAATAAAAGCAAGTAGATTAAATGGAAATAAAATCAATATTGTTCATGAATGATTTATTAGATCTTTAGCAAACAAACTTCAAATTCAAGAACGAATAAATGAAAACAATATATGTACTCATGGTTTGTTGATACTTAGATTTCAATTGCTCTTGCTAACAAAAATGGAAGAAATGGTCTTAGTTATGAAGAAGATGATACCTTGAAATTCGATTTTGCGTTGCTTGAGAGGGCACCAATGTTATGATTGTCACTGAGGGGTTAGGGTCTTGTTGAAAGTGGAAACGAGAGATTTCAGGTACAAAATGTTACTTTCGACGAAGTAAGAGGTTTGAATGGTGAGATTAGGAAGTAGAAAGTGCGATTTTGAAATGTTGTGCTTTAGGGTTAGGGTTTTTTTTTTTTTTTTTTTGGTGATAGATTCATTGGTAGACATGCTCTGATGAAACGTTGGAGGAGAAAAAAAAAAAAGTAAAGTAGATCTTTGTCCCTTTTTTAATTACTCACTTGAATATCATGCGATGGAATAAATGATTTCTCTAACAAAACATGATGGGACATATATTACGCAACAAATATAATTGTTATTTGTAAAGAAAAGTATTATTAGGATTAAACTATAAATTTGCATTCCAACATTTACTTTATTTAAAATTTTATTACTAAGGATATATATTGTAACGTTTATTTTATCCCATAAATTTCAACATAAAGTTGAAAATATAAAATAAAATACAATTAAAATTGAAACATAGAAATGTAAATCTTTATAATCTATGTAAAATAGTTTTAGATAGTTACACATCTATTTACAATACTCATAAAACAATTTGAAATACATAATGTATACTTAAATATGAATAATTTAAACCTTTTTTCCTATAAATAACTCTAAATTCATAATATATTATACACACAAGTACTATAAGTAAGTTGACAATGAGTTTTTTAATTTATTTATTTTTGAAATAGTTGTAAAATAAAATAATCAAACATTTCAACTTATTTCAACTGTTGATTGTATAAATAAAGTGTTTGTTTTTTCTAAACTTTACTGTAAAGTTTGAACTTTAATAAAACTAAATTTTGTTCACTTCGCTATAATATTAATTCTATTACAACTTTATACTTTATAAAGAACTATTTAAAAAATATTGAACTAAACTTATTAATAGCAATTCAATGTCGCCATAAATTATTTTTTTTTTAAATATCATCATGTAAATAAAAATCAACAAATCAAAAATGTATTTGAACTGGTAACTAATCCCAACATTGAAGTATTGAAAAAACTCATATAAGCAAAAAATCTTAAATAGCCCCGATCATGAGACATATAATTGTCACTATAAAAAAGAACCATAATTCCAACAGTAGTAATTATTATTAACATAATGGAAGTAAGTGGATCAATTAAGTGACCGAATTCTAAAGAAAAATCATTATTAATGGTCCAAGCCCACACATATTATAGATAGGGCTTCTATTTATGTGATAATAGACAAATGGATCAAAAGAATCATAACGAGACTTAACAAAAAAAAAAAAAAAAAAACTAGAAAAGCCCATATACGACAAAGATTATTTGTTGCCGTTGGAAAAAGTAGAAGTCCCATTCCTATTAACATAGGAACCGGAAGTGGAAGGAAAGGGAGAATCCACGAATATTGATATGTATATTCCATAAAATAAAAAACGATTTTATTCTTAATTAATTATTTCTGAGTCAATTCCGCGGCTCTATATATTTTTTTTAGGTTCAATAAAAAATCAAGATATGGAAAACTTAAATAGAATTTTCTATTCCTAATTATTTGAATCTTTCTTCTTTCCAAAATAAAGAGAAATTGGTCAAATAGTATGATATAATCACGTAAATAAAAAAAAAAAAATCAAAATGCAATAGTCATAAAACAATTTGAAATACATAATGTATACTTAAATATGAATAATTTAAACTTTTTTCTATAAATAACTCTTAATTCATAATATATATACACACAATACTATAAGTAGAGTTGACAATGAGTTATTTTTATTTATTTATTTTTTGAAAATAGTTGTAAGCTAAAATAATCAAATATTTCAATTGTTGATTGTATAAATAAAGTGTTTTTTTTTTCTAAACTTTACTGTAATGTTTAAACTTTAATAAAAACTAAGTGTTTGTTCACTTCGTTATAATATTAATTCTATTACAACTTTATACTTTATAAAGAACTATTAAAAAAACATTGAACTAAACTTATTAATAGCAATTCAATGTTGGCATAAATTTTTTTTTAAATATCATCATTTAAATAAAAAATCATCAAATAAAAAATGTATTATAGCTCTATTTTATTCATGGAGATAATGATTCCTTATCCATTCAAACAAGTTGTAAATGTTGAGATACTTCTCAAGGGTTTAGAGAGCGAGAAGAAACAACATTTGAACACAATAATAAAGTGTCATCCTATTTATTGATGAACTTATAAAATGTATAATTTATTTTATATATTTATGTCCATTTGACTCAAATATGTAAAATGATAAACTCTATAAAATCATAAGATTCTAACGAGTTTTATTGTTCACTCAGTTAAAAACATAATATTCTATGAAAAAACAATTTTATACAAAAATTAACTTAGTTAGCACCCAAAAAAATATACACAGGTTAACCTGAAAGAGCTTTATAAAGTTATAAAATTGTGAGAGTAAAATCCATTTTAACAACTACATATGTCGGAAAATTGTATGGTTTGTTCACCATTTGATGGTTGACTGTTATCATACTAAAAGAAAGTTAATATTCTAGTTATTATATTTATTTTAATGGTTAGATGATCAATTGTGTGATTGGTCAAATGTTATTTGATATACATGATATACTAACAGACGACGCACCCGCATTGCGGGTGTAAAAATTAAACAAGGAAATGAACTCCTATAATAAACAACATAGTTAAAGTTAATTACATGCAAGATCGGTAGACGAAGGTAGAAACTAAAAATATTGCATAAATTGCATAAAAATACATGAAAAAGAAATCAAAAAATTATTGAAATAACACTTCAATACACTATAAATATTTATTATAAAGTTTATAACACATGAATCATAATCACAATTATTTTGTTTCATCGAAGGCGTAGCCATATACCTACAAAACAAATGAAACATTAGAAAGGGAATTTATTTAATCAAATTGTACTTCTATGTATACACTTAAGTGACTTGTAATTAATTTTTTTGAACTCCTTGTAAAAAGCTCATTTGCAAAAGTTTTGGTCTTGAAGAAGTGTATATTAAATGAAATATAGTAAGTAAATGAAATAAAGAGTTTATACTTATTAAATTGAAAAAAAGAAATTATAGTAAGACGGAATTTTAAACCTTAGTAAGACAGAATTTGACAAATGTAATAGCTTTCGCTCTGCAAAATAAAAGAAGCAACGTATTTAAATTAAGTAAAAGCTAACATATAAAGGAGATGATGTTTGATAATATCATACTGCAACAACAATCGTATATGATAATCATAATTAGATTTATCTTACTTATCATATTCTACATATTGTTCGTGTTGTACTTGATGATTAGGCCCATCTTCATATCTGCAAGTAATTAACAATATAATAAAAAGGAAATCATACTTTTGCATATAATTAGCAATGCAATATCTAAAAATTATACAATGAAAGTTATGACCTTTGCTTGTATAGTAGTATATTACCTGTGTTGCTGAAACTTTCCAATTTCTTGTTTTGTCATCTTAATGAATGTTCTTTTGTTAGTTTTAATAGAGAATACCCAACCAAAACTGTAAATCCTCAAATAATTTCTCTATAGGAGGAAAAAAACTTATATAATCAGTAAAATTTCATACCTTCTTGGAATTGTAAATCCTTTATCCAAAAAGAAAAAAAATATATAATAAAAAGAAAATATACATGATAGATATAGATGTCATATAAGGGGATTGTTTAGAACATATTGTGTAAATCTCTAAATTAGTCAATCAAGCATCTAGAGGAATTACATAATTTAATATGAATTAAAGTAATCGTGGGATAAATTATACTTTATTATTCCTTTAAATGGTGTGGAGACGAATGAGAAAGTTCTAACTTAAATTATAAAGATAATCAAATAATAATATTAGAGAAATTGATAAATTATCATATAAAACTATATGATAAAAGTATGCGATGAATGAAAATTCTGGCTTAAATTATATAGATAGATAGATAGATAGATAGATATAAAAGAATAGAAAGAATATATTTAAATATCAATGATGATACTTTTCTTTAGTCAATATTTTTAAATGTAATGATAAGTTTATTTTCTTAAATAAAATGATCAAATAATAATATTGGAGAGATTGATAAATTACCATATAAAACTATATGATAAAAATGTATGATGAATGAAAGGGTTTTGGCTTAAATTATATAGAAGATATATAGATAGATAATATAGATTAAATAGTAATGATGATCCTTTTCGTTATTCAATATTCTTAAATACAATGATAAGTTTATTTCCTTAAATAAAATGATCAAATAATAATATCAGAGAGATTGATAAATTACCATATAAAACTATATGATAAAAACATGCGAGAATGAAAGGGTTTTAACTTAAATATTATATATAATATATATATATATAAGAAAGAATAGATTTAAATGGCAATGATGGTTCTTTTCTTTGGTTAATATCCTTAGATGCAATGATTAGTTTATTTTCTTAAATAAAATGATCAAATAATAATATTAGAGAGATTGATAAATTACCATATAGAGTTATATAATAAAAATGTGCAATGAATGAAAAGGTTCTAGCTTAAATTATATAGACAAATAGATATAGATTAAACAGCAATGATGATTCTTTTTCTTTAGTCAATATTTTTAAATACAATGATAAGTTTATTTCCTTAAATAAAATGATCAAATAATAATATTAGAGAGATTGATAAACCACCATATAAAGCTATATGATAAAAATGTGCAACGAATGAAAGGGTTATGACTTAAATTATAGAGAAGATTAAATGCAATGATAAGTTTATTTCCGTAAATAAAATGATCAGATAATAATATTAGAGAGATTGATAAATTACTATATAAAACTATATGACAAAAATTTGCAACGAATGAAAGGGTTCTGACTTAAATTATATAGAAGATAGATAGATAATATAGATTAAATAGAAATGATGATTTTTTTTTTTAGTTAATATTCTTAAATGTAATGATAAGTTTATTTTTTTAAATAAAATGATCAAATAATAATATCAGAGAGATTGATAAATTACCATATAAACCTATATGATAAAAAAGTACAACAAATGAAAGGGTTTTGGCTTAAATTATATAGATGATCAAATAATAATATTAGAAAGATTGATAAATCACCATATAGAGCTATATGATAAAAACGTGCAGCGAATGAAATGGTTCTGACTTAAATTATATAGATTGATAGATATAGATTAAATAATAATGATGATTCTTTTTTAAACAATATTATTAAATACAATGATAAGTTTATTTTTTTAAATAAAATGATCAAATAATAATATTAGAGATTTTGATAAATTACCATATAAAACTATATGATAAAAATGTGCAACGAATAAAAGGGTTCTGGCTTAAATTGTATAGAAGATTAAATGCAATGATAAGTTTGTTTCCTTAAATAAAATGATCAAATAATAATATTAGAGAGATTGATAAATTACCATATAAAACTATATGATAAAAATATGTAACAAATGAAAGGGTTCTGACTTAAATTATATAGAAGATATATAGATATATATATAGATTAAATAGCAATGATGATTCTTTTTTTTTTAGTCAATATTTTTAAATGCAATGATAAGTTTATTTCCTTAAATAAAATGATCAAATAATAATATTAGATAGATTGATGAATTATTATATAAAACTATATGATAAAAATGTGCAACAAATAAAAGGGTTTTGGCTTAAATTATATAGATGATCAAATAATATTAATAATATTATAGAGATTGATAAACTACCATATAGAGCTATATGATAAAAATGTGCAACGAATGAAAGGTTCTAACTTATATTATATAGATGGCTTAAATTATATAGATAGATAGATATAAATTAAATAACAACGGTGATTCTTTCTTTAGTTAATATTCTTGAATACAATGATAACTTAATTTTCTTAAATAAATGATTAAATAATAATATTAGAGAGATTGATAAATTACTATATAAAACTATATAATAAAAATTTGCGACGGATGAAAGGGTTCTAGCTTAAATTATATAGATGATTAAATGCAATGATAAGTTTATTTTCTCAAATAAAATGATCAAATAATAATATTAGAGAGATTGATAAATTACTATATAAAACTATATGATAAAAATATGCGACGAATGAAAGAGTTCTAACTTAATGATCAAATAATAATATTAAAGATATTGATAAATTACCATATAGAGCTATATGATAAAAATATGCAACAAATGAAAGGGTTTTGACTTAAATTATATAAATGGCTTAAATTATATAGATAGATGGATGGATATAGATTAAATAAGAATGATGATTCTTTTTTTTAGTCAATATTCTTAAATGCAATGATAAGTTTATTTTCTTAAATAAAATGATCAAATAATAATATTAGAGGGATTGATAAATTACCATATCAAACTATATGATAAAAATACGCGACGAATTAAAAGGTTCTGACTTAAATTATATAAATAATCTATACAATATATATTACATGATATACATATTGATATATATATATATATATTTATGACACTTATATAATATATTTATTATTTTATATGATAATAAATAATTTTAATATAGACAATGCAGATCGCGATTTATAATTTATAGATTATATATATAATATTTCCATGTATATTATAAATATTAATATTGATATATATGCTGTACACACATATAAAAGTTAAATACATGTTTAGGGTTTTTGTGGGAAAAAATTACCAATATACAACTCTAATGAAATTAATTACCAATATACCATACTAAAATCGCGTTTAATAAATGAGATATATTTCTAATATGTAAATCGTGATATACAAACGCGATATAATATTTCATTCTGCTATATCGCATTTGTAAAAGCAATATATGTATATCACTTAAAAAAATCGTGATATAGTATGTATATCGTTACTACCAAACGCGATATATATATGAAAATAATTCGTATATCGCTTCTTCATTTCGTGATATAGGTACGGTATTATGACTTTTATATATACTATTTTTAAATGACGATTTAGAAGTGATATATTGATAATTATTTTTATATTGATCTTAAAAAAGTAATTAATTTTTATAAGCGTCCTCCACTAAAAATTATTTCCATATAAAACCCTTCCGACAATAGCACAGTCGATTGCTCCAAACCCTAGTGCCATTCTCTCTCAGCAACAACGAAGATGCAGATCTTCGTAAAAACCCTAACTGGAAAAACCATCACCCTAGAGGTAGAATCCTCTGACACCATCGACAATGTCAAAGCCAAGATCCAGGACAAGGAAGGGATCCCTCCAGACCAACAGCGTCTCATCTTCGCTGGAAAGCAGCTTGAAGACGGCAGAACCTTAGCAGACTACAACATCCAGAAGGAATCGACACTCCACCTGGTCCTCCGTCTCCGCGGCGGCGCCAAGAAGAGGAAGAAGAAGACCTACACGAAGCCGAAGAAGATCAAGCACAAGAAGAAGAAGGTAAAGCTCGCGGTTTTGCAGTTTTACAAGGTGGATGATTCTGGAAAAGTCCAGAGATTGAGGAAGGAGTGTCCTAATGCGGAGTGCGGTGCTGGTACTTTCATGGCGAATCATTTCGATCGTCATTATTGTGGAAAGTGTGGGCTGACGTATGTTTACCAGAAGGCTGGTGGTGATTGAGAGGTTAAATTTAGCGTTTTGCAAGTTTTTGATAAGAAGAGTTTTAGTACCATTATGTTTTTATTTTTCATGTCGTGTTACGGATAATTAATACTCTGCTTCGTGAATTTTGGTTTTGGAACTAGATAGAATGTTTTCATTTTTACGGGATAATTTTATGTTTCCTGAAATAGCTGGTTGGATTACGTTTAAGTTTTAGAACTGGAAATTTTAATGATGGATATCACAAAAAAAACATTAAATTTAGTGATGGGAACCCCATTTTTATGTATATTAAGAATGTGTTAGTTGATTTTTAGTTTGCTTGGTTACTGAATTTAAGAAAAAATTGTTAAAGAGATCGAAATCATTAATAATTTTGTTATTTTCTGTTTTGGATTGTTGTGTTTGCTTTTGTTTAAGACTATTTGCAAGCTTGGGTTTATCACAAATACTCTCATCGCAATAAGATTATGCGATTACCCCAAACTTGCAAAAAGTTATGTTCTTACTTATGATTTGCTGCGGATAGCATGTAGTTATGTCATATTTCTTTTTATGAGCTTGTGATATCATGCCATATTTGTGCCTGGTTCGTGCAGGATTGTGCGGTTATTGTCTGGGAAAAGGTGATTAGATTCTTAATGGAATGTGATTGTCATTGATTCTTTGCTTAAGCAACTGGAGATAGTTGATTTGATTGTCCTAAATAACGTCGCTCTAGGAACCGTGAAACCTTGAAATGTTTCAGTATTATAAGTAGGAGTTGATTTTTTGTGTCTACACAAGCTCTTTTAAGCTTTCACATAGACTAGTTACGAGTTGTTTAGAAGAAGCACATCTAACTGATAAGCCTAGAAGGAAGAAGTCTTCTATTATTTTCCTCTTGTATTTTTGTCATCCCAATTCTAAAGAACATCAACAGAAATGATGCTAAACCTTTCATAATATCAATGTGTTGGTACAGTAACTTGTTTACTTGCAGGTGATACGCCATCCTCCAACATAGTGGTCAATGCTGAGTTTTAAAGTTGTTGTTTAGTCTAGTTGAGAATGTTAATAAGTTACAATGCATGAGTTGGATTGGGATGACTGGCATGATTTTTTTAACCTGCATAGTATTGATTAACATTTTATCACTTGGGGATGAATTGATTCAAATTCTATGAAATTGGAGTTCCCATTGTTGACTTGTGGAATGTGCTTCTTTTTTCTTCTTCTCATGCTTCGGATGAGTACATTATTGTACCTATAGTTTATCTGGGTCATTCAGTTCATCTTCATCCATGACCTTGCACTTCTACAAGCTGGGTTGTAGACCCTTTTGTGGTACCTTAGTAGCACATTTACCCTTGTCTCTCACAATACCAACTGTTAAGCTTGGGTCTCGAATGTATGCTGAGATACTTTGAGACTTAAGATGAGAGCATAATCTTGATTCCCCCACCCCACCCCACGCCTCCCCACCCCAAAATGCCATTCTATTCTGCTGCTGTAAGTGAAACTCCAACCCTTCCACCTTTTCTTTCCTGCAATATGTTGTAGAGAGCTATTGCGAGAGCCTTCCTCCGAGGGAATTTATTTTGAGAGGTTCATGGCCTCAGGCAAAGCGTTGGCAGTTGAAATCCTGTTAGAAAACCAATAGTCCTTGAACCACCTTCATCCAAAGAGAAGATGCATACTAAAATTAGAGATGAGTGTGTTTCTTCTTGAGTTGACTCCTGGAAATGCATGTTTTGTAATTTTACTCAGCTAAGAAGCTTGTCCAATGTCCACTGTATCTGTTATCGGGCTGCCATCCACAAAATGAAAGCTGATTTTGGGAATATTCATACCACACTATGCCAGGAAGAGAGCTCGTGTAGACACAAAAGATCGGCACAAGGGTCAACACAGTAGAGTTGATGGATCTAAGGAAATGATCCATAGAATAAAAATCTTTAATTGCCACACGCACGCACACATGGCCAACATGGCCCAACAATGTGCCAAGCATCTGTTAACATGTAGAATTTACATTTGACAGCTATTCTAATTCTAATATGAAATAGCATCTAATGAAAAAAAGATGAATGTCATGAATGATAACTGAATTTTGATAAGTTATATAATTAGATATCTAAATATTTTAATTGATCAATTTACTACTTGGATTTAAAATTAATCAATTTAATACATGAAAGGACTGTATGTACGTTAATAGTATTTTTGTTAAGGTTTTTTAATACTAAATTAATCAATTTAAATTTTTTTTGTATTAAATCGATCAATTTTAAAGTTCAGATATAAATTGATCAATTTTAAAATTTAGTACTTTTAATTTTATAATTTATTAAAGTTTATATTATTCGTGATATTATCTCCATAAAAAGATACGTGGGTCATATCCCTATGAAATGTGGTTTGTCAATGGATGAGAAATGCAATGTCTCGTAATAAACTAGTCGTTTTTTATTCTTAAAAGTTCAGGTAATAAAAACATATTTGGGTCATATTCCTATGAAATGTGGATTGAGAAATGCAATGTTTTCTAAATAAACTAGTCGTTTTTCTATTCTTAAGACATACAAAGTACCGGTTTCATTTCTTGTATGAAACATGTACCATACATGACAGACATTCGGTTAGCACAACCGCTTTTGATTAATGTGGTAGTAATCTGGTCATGATAAAACGTTTTTAGTAAACGCACTCGCATTCATGCGAAATGGGTTTTGTTGCTTGTCTGGCCATAGACGCAAGCGAGAGAAAGAATTGGAATCCTTCTATTGAGGTATGCTGGCTTAGAGCTGAGATTGGTCCGAGTCCATATCATAGATAGCATATATATTGACCAGGGACCTCTATATGATGAAGGCATCTGAGAGGGCCAAACCAACAGCTTAAATAAAATCATAGGAACTTCGCAAGTTTTGTTCTTGGTCTTTAGTTTTATGCTATAGGACTATCATTGTGTTGGGGTCGAGCTAATTCAATATTGACCTTAAATTTGAGCTCAATAAGCTTGGTTAAAAATTGAAGTTTTATAAGTCTAGAAATTATTCCACTCTCATAATGGAATAAAAAGTATGCAGATATTCATTCAATTTTTAGTCAAATTTCCTAGGTTTGACTCAACAAGGCTGTTTAATTTGATTTTGTTAAAAAATATTCTTTTATCTATAATAGTATTAAAGTTTGATCTTGCCAAAAACTTAATACATGTGTGATCAATCCAAGCTCTATCAACATGAGCTCATCCAACTAAGTATAACGAAGCTCGAGATTGATTTAATAAACTATACAAGTAAAAATTTGTTTGGTTGATGTAGAAGATTGATTTTTTAAATTTCGTCATTGGGCGTCCTATTCTAACATTCATGTATTGCAGGAGCACATTACTTTTTGTGTAATGTGCTTACTAATCTACCACAAAACATCAAAATAAAATAGAGGAATCAAATTTTCCTTGTGCCAATACATGAGAATAGGTAGTTTGTTCAAGTAAAGTAAAAGAGAATACTCATTAAACCACCAGAATCCTTGCTAAACCATGTGAGCAATTCATCAAGGACTCTCAAATGCCCACAGCTAGATGGTACAGCTCGAATCAAATTAAGAAGAACTTTCTGTATGTACACAATAATGAGGTAAAACCAAACCATCTGCGATAATATTGCAGCTCCTTCCAAGGAAGAATGACGAAGGAAAACCTATCAGGTCCTCAAAAAGGAGTGAGGACACAATCTAGGCAGAATAGTGTTCTTGGCTTTTATGATCAATGCATAGATACCGTAACATGGTATATGAAGCACAGCCAACCCAAAGTACCTGTGATGAAACCATACTTCATAAGAACAGATCTTGCATAAAGAGATCAGGAGAGTTGAAGATGATTAACATACCATAATGGAGCCCATGGCGTGTTTAGCTGGAGGAAAGGATATGGCCACCTGAAGAGCCAAAAATTATTAGAATCTTGTATGCAGTTCTTTTACGCATAGCAATCAGTATCTTGAACGTTAGGAACTAGGAAGTCTAGCTTACTCTGGAACACCAGAGAAATGGACAATCCATTGAACCATCACGTACACAGTGGTCCAGATGATGAAATATGCAATCCTGAACCAGGGAAATGGCTGAAATACAAGATGAGTTGTCAGTTATGAAATTTATTGGAGGAAATGGCTCCAGGAGCATTTACTTGTTTGTGTGATGCTCCATATAAGTGCATCAACTTAGCACATCCCAGGGGTTTCATTTTGTGATTCACTAAGAGGGTTGTCATGTACAAATTTGGTTATAAAGATGGTGCTCCTACTTTGCTGAACAGCAGTATTCCTTTGGTTGCATTATCAAAACATCTCGTGGGAGTTTAAAGTTATCTAACTGGGTGCTATAAACCAATACTTACAAGGCTGTTGAGTCCACTATCAACCAGAAGAAAAAAGGCATTCAACGTGTGCATACATCCCATCAGCTGTCAGCAAAAACAGAGAAAAATGGTTAGCGAAGAAAACTATGTGTAGTAAAAACAAGGAAATTTTGCTGAAGGGCTGATATCAAATCGATTTTGCTTAACAAGCATGAACTTCACCTCATGTGATTTTTTTCACATGATGGGAATACGGAGGCCAAGTAAAGGAAGTTGTTGTTTAGGTCTCACAATTTAAGTACCAAGATAAGTTTGCTTTCTTACTGCTGAAAGATATACGAAACACAATACAGAACAAACTAGGAATTAACCCCACATTTTCTCAGGAATTTATATGGAAAACAACAGACTATGAAATACATTAAGAAAAGCTTCCTTGCATTTAATCTGATATAAATTCTCATAGTGATTTTTAAGGAAACATATTGTCTTGTTGGACCCTCTATTCTAGTCTTTAGATACATATTTGAACTTCGTTCTCACTGCTGCCTCACAATATGATTTTCAGTTCATAGTACTAACATCTAATCTAAAAGTTTAAGTTTATAAATTTGATGCAAGGTGTGTATTTATTACTTGATATTTCCTCTTAGTTCTTGTAACCAGAAAATCTTACTCAGTATTCTATAAACATCTAATTTAAAATTTTCAGCGTACAGATTTGCTGCAGGTTCTATATATATTACTTATATTGAAAAGGAATCACGAATAGAAGCATTCAAACTGAGCAGAAAATTTTTTCTTATTTTAACTGACGTAAGAAAAAGTATGAGGCAGAATACAAACATCTGATTTGCAAATGACTTCATACACTGATAAAATACTCATCATAGAAACTAAAAGCTGATGTTGATGCAGAAAGACATACCATATTGAGGCGCAGACGCTCAATTGACAAAAACGGGACTATTATGCACCAGAAGACAATATCTGTAATAACAACTGCACCAGCAGAAGCCTGCAAGTGAAGGTTTTCAGCACCTGGTACTTGAAAAGCGTACTTCACTATAAAAAAGGAAAAACACACACATAGCATAAACCAAACGCTATGTTTACATTCAGCATCTATGCAGAGGATGACATAAAATTGCAAATTGGTAGAATTGTCCCAGTTATTCTACTGTAAATACAAGTCGATCGGATCATGTTCAATTTCTTTTGCTGAATCTGATTAGTGTTTGAATATGGTCCTGAGACTACATAGAGCATGAGCTAAACATGCAATTAATCTCGCGTATATGGCTAAATTATCAAGCAGAACGGCCTAAGCAATTCACACCTGAATTCCATTTGTGTCTAACCTGATATACGGCCTGCATCATATATCCCCAAAACCCAGCTCTTCGTAGAAACTCCTCTTCACTGTAGCGACTTCTCAGTTTAGTGCCATTGGTTCTACTCTCTTCTAAATCTACACGCACAACCTCCTCCCTTGCCGCCCCATTTCCAATTGGCTGTTTTGTTGCTTTTGAATGTAACCAGCATCCATGAGCTGACACAATCGTCCTAGCTGCATTACAATGGAATGCATTAGACATCGGCTACCATTTACAGAATAGGGGTTGCAGTTGATTTCACAAGATCACAAAAAAGGACATACCACGAAGTAGAACATCACTAGTGTGAAAGTCCATCTGCAAAATATTTATGCCATTAGTTTTTTTCCTTAAAAAATGAAGCAAAACATTACAAGTACAATGATATGTTAACAAATGCAATGTCACTCAGACAAGATGTTCATGGAAACAACATTTGCATAAGATTACTGGGTGTAGAATTTGAATTCAGAAGCTCCATCCACTGCGAGAAGATCCAATAGCATCCAAGACAAGCAGATAAAAGCAAAGGCTCTATAGAGGAAAAGCCAAAATGGATGAATATTTCTCCAAGATGTACTCCACAAATTTCTGTAAAAAAGTGGTTCTGCGTTTGTTCTCATGATATAATGTATAGCTAGCCCAGCTTGGGCAATTATCATTAGAGCACATATAGATACTTGCAATTGAAACCAGTCCTCCGGATCTGCACTTCCCATATTGTACACTAAACATAGAAGGCGCAAGAAGTAGTTCAGAATTTGGTGTTTATGGTCCTAGAACAAAGGATGTCTAGGACAACATAGTTTCATAATGATCAAAGTCAACTTTGGTTTGATTATGTTTTATAATGAAAATAAGAATGACAGTAAGCCAGGCAGGTCGGGTTAGGTATGGTTCGTATGGGTTTAGATGAGGCCCAAATGGTTATGGAGCATAGTAATAGTAACATCCAGAGGAAAAAATTGATGAAGAGTGATTGGGCTATTCTTCTAGCCCATGTCTTCCCTTTGATCCATACCTGCTGTTTGACAGTTGACTTATTTATTTTAAGAAGAAATTTTGATGACCAATGGAATTCACCCACCAATTGCATCTTGCTAAAATTTAATAGCATTTGAGCCAAAAAAGAAAATTAGTACCAACATGCCACATGTTCGATTATGTGATAGGCAAAAATTGACAATGCTTGTGGTAGTGTGCGGTTAAAAAAAAAAAAAAATTCATGTAATAAATTTAATATATGTTACTAATAAATCCATATGTCATGTTGTACCAATGAAAACCTTTCTCTTCGGATTGACACTTTCTAGACCTAAAGAACATAGACCAAACAAACCTTACCGGACTGAAAAATTAACATATCACTGTGTTTGTTTGGTTAATCTGTTCTTTCCTCTGTGTTGCCATTAAATAAGAAATCGACAGTAACAGTAGTTCATTGAGCTAAATTGTTTCAATTCGCTTCCATCAATCAATTGAATATGAAAATCCATCACTAGATCAAACAAGTTAGGTAGCAAAATTTTCATTAGGCTTAAAAGAGGATTCTTCTAGACTTACTAGCTATGATCTAAAGTCAATTAGCAGAGCACCAAACTAATCGTGACTTACTCAGTGTAATACATATAAATGCTTCCACCATAGTCCATAACATCCCTAGAAAGAAAACCGGCCATCACTAAGAACGATATGATACGTGTAGCAAGCAGCCATCCAGGGTGCACCCCTTTCCAGCAACTCCTCCACAGCATGGAAGTGTCCACATGAGCCTTTGACATAGTACCATTAAGCTCACGGCTAGAGTCCGGTTGACCACCCGCCAAGAGGCTCTCGTACATAGTATCATCATCCAATCTTGACCCTCCTTCTTTCCTATACAAAACCCATAAGGCACCAAAAAATGCCACGCCCACAATGCCAAAACACACAAAATCATACCAGTCAACTTCAGAGGCCATGGCCTAACTTGATTATCAAAACACTTTCCTAGTACTCACTTAAGCTGTGTGATGGATATTATAAGATGGAGTGGAGTTTAGGGAAAGAAAAAGAGGGGGGAAGTACTAGAATGTCTTGCTCTTTGGAATTCACCCCAGGGATGTTGTTTGACTTATGAAACAAAACATGTTGTTTAGAGTGAAGTGTGTAGCTATAAGAATGGTAGTTATGACTGACGGGTTTTAATGCTAGGAATCTTCATGGTTTAAAATTTAGAATAAAAATAGAGGGTTGTTTTGAAGTTGCTATTGACAATTGATAAGATAATAAAATACTATTGTAGGGTAGTTGTAGAATACATCAGGATCATTTTGATATAATATTTTTATTGTATTTAAATAAATATTTATTAGATAGTTTAACTTATAAATTGATTAAATAAATATATATAAATATGATATAGATAAATTATAAATTTTGATCTAATACAAATATGATACAAATAATACGAAAATTTGGGCTTCCGGTTTGATGTAATAACTATTACGATTGATCTGGAACATGGGAAGATAAGAGAAGATGGTCCCGTATGGTTATAACTTGTTGA
This sequence comes from Combretum micranthum, assembly GCA_024138025.1. NCBI lineage: Eukaryota > Viridiplantae > Streptophyta > Magnoliopsida > Myrtales > Combretaceae > Combretum > Combretum micranthum. The sequence goes on from JAMXBD010000264.1 coordinate 521,528, forward strand.
TACAAACTCTAAAAATTATAAATTAATTGGAAATAATATCAACTCATTTTGGGTCGATTTACCATCTGAACAGATTGCTAAATATGGTTCTTATTCAGTTCTTTTATTTACACCATATCATAAAGCATTCATTTTGATTGGAGAAGGGGCCAAAAAAAAAAAAAAAAAAAAAAGAAGAAAAGAGCTCAATTATATTTATAATTTGATTCAATCTATGTTTATTTAACGTTTCATAATTTGATTTAACCTCATTACACATGCATGGTCCTACACAATTATTTAGGAGCTGTGTTTCAGATGTTTCACATGTTTAGAATTTAAACATGTCTAGCAATCTATCATGACGATGTGACAAAAATATAAATATATGCATGGTAAACTCCCAATAATCATGATCACTTTAAAAAATTTCCATTTGTCATCAACGCTGTGATCCTAGACATTTCTACGAATCACAATCTTGATTAAAGTTCATAACTGTAGCAAAAGTTAGTACGTTACCAAGATTAAGCTTGATCACGATATTTTAAAAATAAAATCCATTCACACTTTCACTGTGTTTCGCAATTTTGTTAGAAGTGGAAATCGGTGCAAATAGGTCGAAAATAGAAATGAGTAAAAGTTTATTTTATATTTGATAACTTATTAAGAAAATGAAAGAAAAGAAAGATAAAAAAATTAATGATCGGCAAAATTGATCTCCATATCTGATTTTAAATTTCCATTTACTAGGAGAAAATGAAAATTCCATCTACTATTGAAAATTTCTGCTAGTTTCTGCCCATTAATGGAGAAAAAATGAATAGAATAAAAGTGGAAACGTTTCCTCTTATTTCCGTCACAACCAAACACAAGTTTTCAATTGATTTCCGTCACTTTCTCGTACTTTCTACGACTTTTCTTAGGTTTTCACCGAATTCAAATACAATGTTTAAAATTAGATAGGCCACATTTATTTTTCCTTTTGAATGTTCTAGCAATTGAACTTGTTGCCATCCAAGGTATTGTTGTCGTACACTTCCAAAATGATAGACATGGAACCATAAGGTGAGTATAAGTACTAGATGATAAGTTTCGGATATAAAATGTTGTACTATATAAGGGCGGGTAGAAAAATCAATCAAACCAAACCAATCCAATCCATAACCGAACTAAACCAAATCGAAAATATAGTTTTTCTTAATAATTTGATTTAAAATTTTTCCAATTTGAACCGATCGTAATTTCATTATTTGGTTTGAAAGGTAAACCAAACCATTTAGAGAAATATAATAATATTTTACTTGTAAGTTATATAGTTTTTTTTTATGATAATTAATTAAAGGTCATATATATTTATATATTTTCATTTGATATTTATTATTTAGTGAGTATTGATTAAAATCAACTTGTTTATTTTTAGATTTTTTTTTTAGGCTCATGATATTTATTTTTTTGTTGATGATGAATAATTTTTTTAATAGTTTTTAACTTTACAAAGTATGAAATTTATTTATTTAGTTATAAACTCTTAGTATGTATTAATTATTTAATGTATTTTGTTAGTGGATCATTTTATTCGTTGATGAATTTTGTCGATAGATGATTTTTTTTATTTTAGCTAAATTTATTGATAGATGATTGACTTCATGATTCTATTAAAAATTATAAATTATGACTTACTATGCATTGGTTAGTGAATATATTTTATTGGTGGATAACTTATTTTATAAAGAACTATAGATTAAAAGTATGATGAATTTATAAAGTAGTTTGCCGTGGTTTATAATATAAACTTTGTAAAGTGATATAAATATTTAAGTATCTACACAAATGTAAAAAAACCATAACAAAAAAAATTTATAGTTAGAATTTTGATTTAATCTATAATCCAAATTGAACCAAACAGTTATTTAATGGTTTAGAAAATTTTTAATCCAAACCAAAATGTTACTTGATGATTTGGTTTGGGATGAAAAAACCAAACCATAAATTAGGTTTTGGTTTGGTTTTAGGAAAAACGAAACCAAACTGATTTGTGATGATCCCTACTTATAGGGTAGAGTACAAATATAAATTTATTTTCTATTCATTTTATAATACGTGAGTATGTATATTCAGAAAAAAGGACTTTTGTTGAACTATTACAAATTCTTAAAGTTGTACTCAATTTAAAAGGAAAAAAAGGGTCCAACTTATTATTTCTTTCATTAAAAAAAAGTGTTTTTCAGAGTGCCAAAAGATGTTTTGTAGAATGAAGGAAAAATCTTTTTCTATTTTTGTTGTATCATTGCTATCACTTTTTTTTTTCTTTTTTACAATTTATATTCATAAATTAATTTTTTTCCATTATTTTTGTAATGTTCATCCAGAAAAGAATGTCAATTCGATTTTGAAAGGTCGACCAACCAAAGCTCCCAAACCTTACATTTTACTTTCCTAAATTGTTTCCTTTTTTATTATTTGTTGTAATTCTAACTTATTTTTATTATTTCTATAAGTTTTTATAAATTTCTACTAAAAGTAAACAAACAAATAAAAAAAATATGGAATTTACTATTTATAAGTTGTTTATTTCATCACCATTATCAATTCTTATTTTATTTTTTTGGTTTTTCATATTGATTTATTGATTAAAGAGAAATATATAGTTTTAGTCCTTAAGTTTCATTTCCATTTGAGTCATAAATTTTTCTTTTGTTTTTTTTTTCCTATTTGAATTCTCAACCTTTTTAAATTTTAATAAAGTAAGATGTGCTAGTAATGTTAACATTTTCAGTCCTTAAATAATGTGTGGCAATGTTTTCATTGGTTTAAAATAAATTTAAATAAATAATTTAGGGGGTAATTGTTATGTTTGGTACCTAAATTTTGATGATTTTTTCAATTAATTATATGAACTTTTTCAAATTATGCAATTAGCTATCTAAACTTTACTCATTTTATAATTAACTTTTTTATCTAGGTATTATAAATCAACTTGAAAAGTTTGTAGATAGTGTATTAATACATTTAAGTTTCCTTATTTCATTCGATTTTTTACCATGCCAAATCATTATACACCCTTATATCTTCTCCTCTCTCTCTCTCTCTCTATATATATATGTATATATATATATACAACAGGATGAAATATATATGAGAAGATATGAGGAATAACATAGATAATAAGAAATTTCAACCACCACGCCAGGTATTCCTTAGCAAGAGGGGTCTACTTATGAAGCAATGAGTAAAGAAAGCAAGAACATAAAAAAATTCTTTATTTAAGGGAAAATATATTACATATACTGAAGGTGGGGAACATATACCTCAAGACAGAAGCATACGAGTGAGTGTGTGCCGTAGATCTTGAGGGACCGTGACAATGGAGGAGATAGTGTAAGAATTAAGAGAGGGAAAATGTATGAAAGAGATGAGAGAGTGCTTGAGTGAGTTAAGGGAGTAAGTGAGAGAGTGTATGAGGGAGTGAATGAGAGAGTGTTGAGAATTGTTCGCAGATTGATAGGAGAGTGTTCTCTGATTGCAGGTGTGTTAACTGGTGCTGAGTATATGAGAAGAATCCTGCTTATATAGGCAGGAAACAAGGGTTGTACTGTAGTGAACAGTACTCATAATGGCAGACAGTTCACTGTTTAAAACAGTGAATAGTCATGTGCTTTTACTGTATGAACAGTAAAAGTCAGGGGAATCCAAGGTTTTACTGTTTTACTTTCAGTTATTTTTTCCCGAGATTAAAAAGAAAGTATCCTTTGTGATATATAGTAGGTGTACAATCATTTACAGTGCATGACTTATATTTATACGTAACAGGCTACGTATTTTTATACATTTAAGTCCTACACTATTACATTGATGAACTTTTGTTATGGTTCTGCTAAATTGACACCATAACAATCGTCTTCATTGGAGTCTCCGCTAATGCTTGATTCTTCATCATTGGCTGATCCAGCAGAGGTTTCATTGAGAGTTGCCAAGGCCATCTCCAGAAGTTGCTTCATTTGTTTTGGTGTTTTGGCCTGTGACATGGTTGACATTATAAATCCCTTATCATGAAAGAAGGGACTATATTGTTCAGGTGTTGACATTGTTAAGGTGCTGCTTGAATGGCTATTAATCCATTGGTTAATAGCAGTCTCTTCAAGTTTGTCTCAAATTTTGTAGTTATCCCACCATTTGACTTTGTATCTTCTGGTGAGGATAGTTGTTGCATTATTGGTTCTATATTCATAGAACCAGCTCATTACCCATGAAACACTAATATGTAAGAAAAACATCATTTCTTTCTTAAAAAATTTTTTATGAGGTTTTAAGGAATAGTTTTTTAGAAAGGTATCGAATCCTTTCCGTGCATTTAGGTGAAGGATTTCATTCACGGCTCCAAATTCATCCCACCAGCTTGCAAACCAGTAGGGGAGGTTTCTAGAAGAACATTTGTCAAAGAAGACGAGCCATGTATGAGTCCGTGTAGCATTTGAACGAAAGAAAGCATTCCACCAAACCTGCTTATAATCATGATAATTATATTGCATTCGGTGGTTAGGTTGAGCATTGGTGATTGGGATATTAAAGTTGATGGGTTAAAGGGTTGTTTTCCAAATGTGCTAGTCCATTCGCTAAAGTTATAAACCTTGCGAATTCTAGCGGTTGAATAGAGGGTTATTCCATTTTGTTGAAAATGCTTAAAGGAAACTGATTGAGTTTCAGTTAAGATTTTCTCATAGAATTCCAAAGTTTTGAAAATGTCATTTGGAATAAAATGGAATTTATCTGAAAACATTTTATTAGCATATTCATAAGGGTCCTTTTCAAATACATCTTTTTCTGCTATGAGGATATATTTGGAAATGGCTTTTATGAAAAATGCTGATTTTTGAAAATTTTTGTGAGGGGCAATTTCTTTCTTTGAGGAAGAAGCCACCTCAGTTATTTGAAAATTTTGGTGAGATTTCTTTCGAGAAAGAACCACACTTTCTTGTGGGTTTACCACTGTATGAGATTTTTTATTAAGAGGTTTCTCTTCCTCTTCTGTACATTTTGCCACTAGGGCCATTGAAGGGTTAGGTGTATTTTTTGCCTCAGGGGCCATTATGGGATTAGTGTTTGCTTGGCTAAGGGCCATTGCCAGTGCCTTGAACAATTCAGGGGTAAGAAATTGGGATAAATCTTCCGTTGATTGGGAAGATTTTGAGAAGGGGATTGAACCATTTGAGATGGTTCATTTTTTGAGGGTTGAACCTCCTGAGAGGATGGTTCATTTATTGCAAAGGGTTTGGCTACATTAAGCCATGTTTTAATGTCTAAGACCTTTCTTTTTTGGGGGGTCTGCTTTCCCCTTTCCTTTGTCTTTCTTGGGAGGCATCTCCCTGCAGAAATTCACGGGTGAGGAAGTCAGGTAGTGTATTGGTTTTTCCATTGATGTGTTCAATATCGAAATCAAAACAGGATAGAATTGATTGCCATCTGGCAAAAATCTGTTTAGAAGCCAAATTTTGAACATCATTTTGTAAAACATTTTTTGCTGACTTACAATCAACTTTTAAAAGAAATTTTTGGTTTAACAAATCTCCTTGAAATTTTGAAATTGTTAAAACAATGGCTAAAATTTCTTTTTTGATAGTGGAGTAGTTCATTTGACATTCATTCCAGTGTTTGGAGACAAATTGAACTATACATTCTTTTCCATTATTGACTTGTTTGAGAACACCACCATAACCAATATCGGATCAGTCTCTACAATTTTTTGTAAAGATGGGTCAGCAATATTGAGGCAAGGTATTTCTTTGATTTTGGTTTTGATAAGTCTGACAACATTGGTATGTTTATCAGACCAAGGAGGAGGATTTTTCTTAAGTCTATCATGCAATGGTTTGCAGATAATACTTAAGTTAGGGAAAAAATCCGCGACATAATTAAGACTTCCTAAGAACCTTTGAAGTTGGTTCTTGTCCTTAATTTCATCAGGGAATTTGGAAGTGAACTCTATTGACCTTTGGATTGGTAATATAGTTCCATTGTGGATGTTGAATCCCAAAAATCTAATTTTCGTTTGAAAAAGAGAAATTTTTGTTGGGGAAACAACAAGTCCATTTTTCTTAGCAATGTTCATAAATAATTTAACATGCTTGAAGTGTTGATCTATGTTTGGAGAGTATATCAACACATCATCAATATAAATTATTATGAAGTTGGAGAAATCATTGAATATTTCATTCATGATTCTCTGGAACTCAGAAGGTGCATTTTTGAGGCCGAATGGCATAACATTCCATTCATACTGCCCAAAAGGAACAGTAAACGCGGTTTTATACCTATCGGCTTCATTAATTTGAATTTGCCAGAATCCAGATTTCATATCAAATTTTGAAAAGATTCTAGCACCATAGAGGCGATTGAGTAAATCTCTTTTATTAGGTATTGGATACCTAATCCATTTGAGTGCTGTGTTGAGAGGTTTGTAATTAATTACAAGTCTAGGTGTTCCTCTCTCAATCTCAGCGTTTTTATTGACATAAAAAGCCGAGCAACTCCATGGGGATTTACTCTTTCTGATTAAGGATTTTTGTAATAAATCATTGATTTCTTGTTTACAATGATTTAGAACAATTTGATTCATTTGTGTTGGTCTTGCCTTGGTAGGAATGTTCTTTTCATCAAAATCATTTTCATAAGGAAGATCAACAATATGGCATTTTCGATTCCAAAAGGCATTTGGTAGGTTTGAACAAATCGATTTTTGAATTTCTTTTTGTAATTTAGAAACATTTTCTTTTAGAGTTTTTTCTAAAAGTTGTTTTTCAATTTTACAGAAAGATAGATCATTTTGTAAAAATTCCAAATGCTTTTCTTTTGATTGAATCAGGCAATTCAATTCTGAAATCGAATTTTCCTTTAATTGGTTTAATGACCTTGTTCTAGGTTTTGAGACAAAATTAAAAATGATCTTGTTTTTCAAATATTTAGTCTCAATGCCTTGATCATTAACCTTGAAAGGTTGGATAAGATTGATGAAAGGTGTTCCTAAAATAACATTCTGCTTAAGGTTTTTGACAAGGAGGAAAGCAGTGTTATAAGAAACATTATCTTTCATTATCTTAACATCTGTTAACTTGAAATCAATCTGTAGTTTGTTACCAGAAGCTGAACTAAGAGATTGGGTTGTTTTTCAAAATATTTTGTTGGTACTAACCCTTCTCTAATGCAATTTAAATCTGCTCCGGTATCAAATAATGCAGTTGTTTCCAAGATGAATTCATTGTTGATTTTCAAAGTGATGTTGATGATCCATTTTCTAGTGGTTACTTCTACAAGATGTAGAAGGTAATCATCTTGATCCTGAGATTCTGAAGACTTCATTTTTTCAATATTGTTTTCTTCAGAATCAGAATCTTCCTGATTTAAACTTTGTTTGAAATCAAGAAATTCTTGTTGCAACTTCATTTGCATGAGTTTTAATTCTTTGATTTCTTCTTTCTGAATTTTTATCAGAATGAAGATCATTGACAGAGATTGGTTTTTTTTTTGGTTTTCCTTTTTCAAGAATTTCATTAAGACTATAGGGGAGCTTTGGTATGATATGATTCATACTCTGCTTTTCTATTTTCTAATGTATTCTTGTTTTTCGGAATTTGGTATTTGGTCTAACTTTAGAAGAATATCTTCTTCTTCTTTTTAGAACATATATTTCTTCTGAAGAAGTGGATTCAATGTCATTGGCTTGAATTCCTTCATTGTCAGAGGAAAAATCAGAATCAGAGGAATAATCATTTTCAGCAAAAATTTGCAAAAGGTGTTCCATTGTTTCTTCATTAAGGTTTAATTCATTGATTTTGTTCTTGATTTTGCAGAATTTTGCCATATGCCCAATTTTTCCGCATTTGAAACATTTAAGTTTTTTCCAAAATTGTTTTTCTTTCTTTTTGGAAGGTTTGTTGTTCTGTTTTTTCTCATATTCATTTTTCTTGGAAAATTTCTTCTTTTTGAAATTTCTTTTAGATTTTTTATGAGAAAAACATTCAGTATATTTGTTCTTTGATTTTTTATTTTCAAAAGAGGGATCATATTGGGCACAGAAGTCACCAAGACTTTTGTGTTTCATTCTTTATTCATTCTTCAATTGTTTTTGAAGTCCGATGTTGGTGCAAAGATTTGTTCCAATTTTAGAAACATATGAGGCTAATTCTCCATATGAAAGTTGATCATAAGGAATTTCACCATTGTAATCTTCTCTAATTTTATTTCTTACTTGATCACCTATGAGATTAGGTAATCCTGCAAGAAACTTTTCTTTCCAAAAAGCTTGATTACAATCATTTCTAAGGAGGACCCTTTGGAAGAATACATCCTTATATGGGCGAAATTCTCCTAATGATTTACATTTCATATTAGACAACAATTCTAAGGATCTGTCTCTAAAGTGAGATGGATCACCAATAAAATGTTGGCTAATAGAATATATGAGAGTATTAACCATATGGGGGATAGGTTCATCATTTTCATCAAGGATTTTTATTCCTTCTTCATCGACTTTGTATGAAGTAAGAATAAAATTCCTTCTTTCATCATCCAAATAATTATCCCACCAACCTTTTAATTGTCCAGTAAAACCGGAAATTATCATTATGGCGATGTGATAATCACTTGTATCATTTGCTTTGTTGGTGTTTGAAAACATTATCATTTGATTCAAAACATTGAGAATTTTTTGTTCTGAGGCTCCATCTATGTTCCATTCATAAGTGGATCCTGCAGAATATTTGTTTTGATAATTGTTTTCATCATTTTCTTCGATCAAAACATCAGGAGGGGTTGCTCTCTGATAGTAAAGTTTCTGGGGTTCTTTCCAGGTAACTTTATTGATTTGATCAATTTGTTCAAAAGTGAGCTGTTAACTGATTCGTTATCAGTTTCATTTAAAACATTATATTTTGATTAGGGGTATCCTCAATGGTCAAGTTCATGAGTTTTGTATAAGAAGATGTTGCAGTATTAGGGGTTTTGTTGAAATCAATTTGTTCTTTTGATTTTCTTTTTAATGCTTCTAAAAATTCTTTAGAAGGTTTTTTAGGGAATTCAAAAGGTTTTATCAAAGGGGCCTTAATTTCCTTTTTCTCTAAAGCTTTTAAAAATTCTTAGAGGGATTTTTTGGAATGTTTAAAGAAACATTTGGGAAAACTTTGGGTTTATCATTATCCAAAATAACTTCAATCCTGTCCAACTGTTTGCCCATAGTGTGCAAATGTTGATTGGTAAAGTTATTTTGCTCAATGATTTTCTGATTCCATTTTCTTCTTTATCAGAAGACTTGAAAGGTGCCAGAGTAATCTCCTTATTCTTATAAACTTGTTTTAATTGGGTGAGTGGATGGTTGGACTCAATTGTTTGTCCATCACCAATCTGCCAAGTAAAACAATGGTTTATAACATTGATTTGTTTAGGGGCCAAATAATATTCCTGGAACCAATCAAAGAATAATATTTGGGTTTGATTATCAAACATGAATTTGTAATATTCATCTTTGATTTCATTTTTAAAATCAGAAAAAGTATTAAAATACCATTTCCTGATTTTCTCATTTTTGGTTGAACCAAACTCTTTGTTTAGATATTTCTGTCAGGTGTGAAAGGTTTATCTAAAACGTTGAGTTCATCCTCTTGGACCTCTGAGAAGGCTGGTTCTTCATAATCAGTTTGTTGGTGAACTGATCTAGGTAAACCATTATCTCCAGTCACAATTCCTATCAAAGACGGATTGCTTTGATTTGGAATTTCAAGAGTAGTTTCAACAGAAGGAGGATTATTTTGATTTGGGGGAGCTCTAACATTCATAGGAGGTATCGGAGGAGGAATAGTAATCACAGGTGGAGGTAGGTCAACAGATCTTCTTGAAGAAGAAGATGACATTGTCCTAATTTCTACATTATTTCTGGGTAGATCTAGAGATCTCCTAGAAAACTGAATGGTTACTTTTCCTTCAGGATGTTGTATAACATTGGTTGGTTCAGTGTTATACACAATCTTTTTGGAAGAGGATTATCTACTTCCCATTGCTGGGGTAGATTGATTTGGTTCCATTGAATCATTTTAGGGATAGAAACATTAGCTTTTGAAAGATCTGTCTGGATTAATAAGGTTTGACCTCTCCTGTCAACCTTAAAAGCCTTAGATCCAAAAGCTGTTTTCATAAGTTTGTAATATATCCTGTATATTACAGCCATTGGAAGTGATCCTTCCAACATTCGGTAGTTGTGAGTTTTAATCTGGAGGATTAAAGACTTCATGATTGTTTTATCCTTTAACCCTATGGTTACATTAGGATGACAATCGAATTGGACAGGGCCATTACTCAGGCTAGTTTCTACTGCAGCATGAATTGATCTTTCATACTCCAGTTCTCTAGAATCTCTGAGTATCATGAGGACGGAAGTATCCAGGCCTAATTTAGTAAGAGGTTTAGCTCCTACTTGAACCAGACCTATGTGGATATAATTCCAATCCTTGGAATATTTTTTGATAGATTCTCTGTTAAGAATCTCCATAGAGGTGAGGCCATCAGAAATAGGAACATCCTTTTCTTCTGTGGCTATAACATAGTCATTTTTGGAAAAGATTTTCCATTTAGCCATTTGATATATTTCATTGTAAGCCAGCTTTGGAATTTTCCAATTATCTATGGCTTCATCAAAATCCTTCATATGTATTTCATCTCGATTTAAAATATTATCTTCTGAACCTTGCTCCGAGGGAGCAAAGCTAGAAGAGGACATAGTTCTTCTTAGTAAATTCATAATAACAAAACTACTTTCTTCTAAAATTGTATTACATTTTTACACTACTTTTATCCCAAACTGTGACTTCCAAATTATGACCTTCAGCAACCTCTCTAGGATTTATGCCCGCTCAGTAGGCTAGTCTCACTCTGGGATCACCACTAATGGTAATCGTCTCAAGTAAAATTGTAATAGAACTTTATACTCTTTTTTTTTTTTTTTTTACGAACTATATCCCCTCCCTGGCTCTGATACATAGTAGGTGTACAATCTGATCTTATCAAACTTATCAACCTTGATAACTAGGTTGGCCTTACATGTTACATCCTATGCTTCAATATTGTAATTAAAAGGACAACCTTGCTTAATGGTGATTTCCAAAAAAAAGTTACCATATTTGGAGTAAAACTCAATCGAGCTAAAGTTGTAGTGGGCCTTCATCTTTTAAATCGATCTACGTTCATGTTTAAAGGACCTCTCTTTGGGTGAAACTATTTTCTTTTAATTTTCTTCCCTTTTTTTTTCTGTTTGATATAACTATTGTTATTATTTTATCTAGATTATAATTATTTAATTATATATTTTTTTAAATTAATTATTTGGACAGTATAATTCTAACAGGTTATTTAAGGATGGAAGAGTTAACATATTGATAAAAATACTATTTTGTTAAGGATTGAAACATTAATGACTCAAATAGAAAAAAAATAAAGATTTAGAACTCAAATAGGAAAATGATAAAACATTGAAGACTAAAAATATACTTTCCCCTTAATTAATTATATATATTTATATATATAAGCAACCTACTTGGTAAAGTAACATCGAAGTATGGTAGGGAAGCTTAAAGTGAAGGACTTGAACTACTCTTTGAAACGTACACAACAATTTGAACATTGAAAACTTGAAGTTTCTTCAAAATCAAAGTTAAACTTGAAATTTGAAGTAGCAGTCTTTAATTTTAAACTTGAATTGGACAACACTCCTTTGAGCTAGCGAAGTGTGGTGGAGAGATCGAGCGGTGAAGGACTTAAATTACTCTTTGAAACATACATGACAATTTGGAGATAAAAAAACTTGAAGTTTCTTCAAAAATCAGGGTTGAACCTAAATTTTGAACTTGAATTGGACAACACTTTTTTTAGCTAGTGGTTTCGAACTTTGGAAATTGAATTGGACAACACTTCTTTCAGATAACGGTCTTGAACTTTGAAAATTGAACTGGAAAACACTTCTCTGAGCTAGAGATTTTTAATTCTAACCTTGAACTAGATAGTTTTCTCACGAGCTAGTAGTTTGGAAACTTAAACCAAGATATCGTTCTTTCAAGGAAATAGCCTCAAATTTAAATTGAACCAAAGAACACTCCTTTGAGATAGCAATCTTGAACATTGGAAATCAGATTGGACAACACTTATCTAAACTAACAGTCTTGATCTTAGAAACTTGAATCAACGTAATATTACTCCAAGCTAGTGGTCTTTGATTTGAATTAGGACAACACTTTTTTTGAGCTAACTACCTTAAAGTGATGAGACTCCATATATGCTACTCTATACAGAGGTGAGTATTCTCATGCAAAATTGAAATACTTGGAAATGAAATTGCTTAAGTTAAAAGTCTTACTAGTTCGGGTTGAAATAGTTACCAAGAGATAAACCTTTCTTAGAAATCTAATCATCACCAGTTCTTCATTCATACCACAAGGTAAGTTACTGAGTTGATTTGATTGTGTTGGAACGGTATAGCCCTCTTTAATCATTCATGATACCTTGCTAAGAGCCCAAGTTTTTTGAGTTTAACCATAATCACTTTACTACATGATTATGTTGAAGAATGCTTTTATGTTTTTCTAAGACAACTCTTTATCTAAAAGGCCTAATCTTCTTTCGAAATCAACTTTGCTAAGTTTATTTAAATCATGGAGGATACTATTTTGGCAAGTTCATTTTTGCATTGTTATAATGTAAAGTTATTTTTCCAAAGGTTAGTTTTTCTTTAAGTCAACTAAAAAATTTACCTCAATACATGAAATAAGTTTTCCTTTAAAAAATAGTTAAATTATGACTCAATTCTCTTTTCCGCACTTTTCATTATTTGCCTGAGCTTAAAGTGTAGCGACTCACCATCAAATAATGGTTTGGATACTATCCGCCATATGTCAATGACCTAGGCATTTGAAACACTTAATACTTGTACATCTTTTCCTCAAACTTCCAAGTTAATGGCTTTCACATCAAATTTCTTTTCTCCTCACTACTATTCTTAGACCTATTTAACTCACCTTTTGCCTCCTTTTCACTACTCTTTGTTCCAATACCATTTTTACTACTCTTTTAATCATTTGACTAGTTAATCTTCTTATTATTGTTAGATTTCGAAAATTACCTAAAGATTTATATGAATCCCTCATTCACTATGGTTTAACCTTCTTAGCTATTTGCATAGCCTCCTCTAATGTATATGTTCTCTGCAAATCTACCATATTAGCAATCTCGTTCCGTAACCCTATAATGAATCAAGCAATAGCCTGCTCTAGAGTCTTTGTCACTTGATTGGATATGCTTAGTAATGAAATTCTTGAATATAATCAAGCAATAACTCCTGATTATAATGCTTCAAAACAAAATGCCTCTGCAATGGTATCTTCATCTTTGATTGGGTGGTAGCATGTCTTGCCCCTATTTGCCAGCACATTCTTCCTCTATAGAATTGCAAATCATTTAAACTCCATCACCGCCAATTTAACCTGTTGAGCATTATCAAAATTATGAAAATCAAATAGCTTTTCAATATAATCTTCCCAATCAAAGCACTACCCATGCCATTAAAAGAAGACACTTTTAGTTTCATAGTCCCAATGCCTCTTAATTAGTGATTTCCTTTATCAATTCGAAAATCTCTATCATCATCATTAATCCCATTAATTCATCTTCCCCTTGTACAAACGTGCATAGCACCCGTACCTCTAACTCTACTGCCAATCCAAGCACCATGTCCTCCTTGATGCACTTAATCACCACTACGTACTGTTGTTGCATCATATTTCTCATCAACTTCATCAATTCAAAAAATCTCACTATCATGTTTTTCCACGTCATAAACTCGTGTATTACTAATCATCGCATCTTCCAAAACTTTAAGTCACTCTTACCGTTGCTGCATCATATATGTCATCAACTTCATCAATCTCTCACAAATGATTCCTTGTTAGCCTCTTCAAGTATTTTACACCTCACATGACTACTAATAGAGACATTTGTTAAGGGGTAAATTACACAAAAAAAAGTATTAATGTTTGAAGCAATTTCATTTATGTTATCAACATTTTAAGTAATTAGAAAGAGGCATAAATGTTTTATAAAGTTAATCAAACGAGATATTAATGTTTTTTGAAATTCATTTGAAGTATCAATTTTTGGATTAATCATCAACTAAATCTCTTTAATTATCCATCAATGATTAATTATTAATGCCTTATATAATTCACTTTACCAAACGTTGATACCTTTTTTTAACCATTCAAAACATTGATACCTTTAATGAACCTATTCTCTAAATGTTGATACCTCTTATCAATCACTCAAAACGTTAGGACCTTAAAAGAATTTACTTCCAAACTTTGATACCTTTTGATATAATCAACCCATTTGTTAAGTCTCCACTAACTAAATCCTTAGCCATCTCTACAAAAATGAAAACTTGTTTCACAAAAAAGCTATTTCACAATTCACTACAGTCCTTTTGTAATCCCCAATAAAGCCCTATATTATTGTTGCAACCTCAAGCTCTAATGTAAAGATGATACAATAAAATTTATATGTGAAATGTTCTCCATGATCATCCTCAAGAATCTTTTGTAAATGTATAAGTGCTTTCACCTTTAGGTTTTCAAATAATAAAAGAAAATAATAATAAAAAAAGATATTAACAATCCTCCTCTTGGATATATTACATACCAAGAAAAAGATTAAACTAATTGTTTATCTTACAGATATGATGCACAATAAGAAGAAATAATGAATTTAATTAATTGAAAGAAAAGGAAAAGAGAGAAACTGTTAATGAATAATCATCATAAAAATAATGAAAATAAAGTGTACAACACTTAAATACTAGTCCTCTAACAACCTTAAGGTATAAGTGTCATAAAATAACTTAATCTAATAAAATATCAAAAAATATGAATAAACACACATTTTATTAAAAAAAAAAAAACATATGAAAGAACGTGAGCATGCTCTTTGGTGTGTTTCTCATGATAAAAAGAACATGGGAAGAAATACGAGTGTGATCGTATTACTCTTCGATTAATGAAAAATAATGCTAATTTTCTTCAACCAATGCATTGTTTGACTGTGTATGCAATTCAAATCTTTTATCAACCTCTTAGGAAAAAATGAAATCATATAATCTTGTAAAATGAATAAAATAATGACGAAAGAATTTATATTCCTCCTTTATTGGCAACTCCAATATAGACATCAACATGGGTTGGGTTTGATCCATGACTTGGTAGGCATTGATAGATATGACCTGTTGGCTTGACCGGGCTGTACAAGTCATGACTCGTCAAAGACCTAGTAGGATTCTGAGTTAGTGGTAGTCCAATGCCTTTGACTTACCAACCCGCCAACCCACCGAATTGAATTATGTTGGAAAAAAAAAAAGAAAAAAGAGAAGGAGAGAAAAGAAAAAACACAAAAAAATATGAAAAAAAAAAATGAATAAGAAAGAAAAGTAAGATGTGAAAATTATAATTAATTACCTACATTTAATGTATTGTTATTATTAAAAACACCCACATAAATATATTAGATAGATTGTACCCAAAGGGTTGAAAATGTAGATCAATTAATATCTCTGTTAACACGTGTCAACAGGATAAATATCTAATTAAAACTCAAATGACCCATCGCATTGTGACATGTGTTAATGGGGACTCAATTGACCCACTTCTTCAAATATTGAGACCTCCTTTTAACCACTTGAAACATTAAGAGCTCCTTACTCGTAAATATTAGGACTTTCCAATGTAATTTACCCTAAATATATTTTTAAAAAAATCTGATTGATTTGTGTAAATGTCGCTAGCGATATCTAAACTTTTTTCTTAATATATTATACCCTAAAAAATTTCCTTACAAAAGTAACCAATCTTTTTAAAGTTTGCATTGACTACACTTGTAGCTAGAATCTGACCAATTCTTGCTATAAGCTGACATGAAGAGGAATCTCCTTAAAAATTATTTCCTCTCTCTTAATTGGCACATTTATCTTTTGTTTTTTTCATGACTCTCCTCTTTCTCTCTCTCTCTCTCTGCTGCGACATCTTTTGCTTCTTCCTCTTCACAAACCCCACAATAAAACGAGTCAAAACAATTGACACCCAATAACAATAACCAAACCCAACATAAAAATCCAATCCCTAGTATTTAGACAAGTAAAAAAAGAAAAAGAACACCCACATAAAAAAAACCAAAATCCCACAAACCCATTAAAAAAAAATCTGTATCTCTCTCTCTCTCTCTCTTTTTTTTTTTTAAATTTATAGATTAATTTTTTTAAACTTACCTTAAACAAATTTTGATATTTTCTTAAAAGCATTTGAGTTTCAAACATAAACAATGAGAACAATTTTCCGATGAATCATACAAGAAATCATTGTGAGATCTCACCTCCCATTGCCAAACCCAATGCATTACCAATTTTCCTCCTACTCTTCAATCTTTTAACAAACCTACAATCTTAGTATTGAGAAACCTAATCAACTCGAATTTTACACTCCAACCAATCTTAAAGGACCTGACTTTACTCTTACGTCTTAAAATTCAAACAAAAGAGACGAAATGCTTGATGTTTTGGGAAAAATACATTGGTTTTCCAAATGGATATGAGACAAGATTTCTTTTTTCTTTTTTGAATGGTTTTATCAATTTTAGGTTTTTCGATTGGGTTTTTGTTATTTATTTATTTATTTTTTTTTTAAGGAAGTTGTTTGAAGAAGAATAAGAAGAAGTAGCAATTGCAAAGAGAGAAAGACAGAGATGATTTGTTTGATTAATTTTTTTTATGGGAATTGTGTGAAGAAGAAGAAGAAGCAACAACAGTAGAGAGGGGGGCGGGGGAGGAGGGGTAGAAGAAGGGGAGAAGAGAGAGAGAGAGTTGATTTATTTTGATTCTGTTCTTTTTTTTTTTTTTTGGGAAAATGCAAAAATACCCCCTAAATTTTAGGAGTAGCATGGATGGACCCTCGAACTTTGAAAGTGAAGTTTTTGATTCCTTAAATTTTAAAAAATTAGCACCGTCAAGTAACATTTTCCGTTAAAACAAATGGAAAAAAGTGCAGATTTATTCCCTAAACTTTTCATTTATGTGTAGATTTACCCCATATACTTTCGTCCAAATGTGGATTTACACACCCTCTTACCAAAACAATTAATTATCCTTATGGTGCTAATTTTTGAAAATTTAGGGGTCAAAAACTTTAATTTGAAAGTTTAAATGGTCAATCCGTGCTACTTTTAAAGTTTAGGGTGTTTTTGTATTTATCCCCTTTTTTATTGAGATTCCATGAAGAAGAAGAAGAAGCAATAGAGAGAGAGAGAGAGAGAGAGAGAGAGAGAGAGAGAGAGAGAGAGAGAGAGAGGAAAGTAAAAAAGAAAGAAAAAAAAAAAAAACAAGATAAATAGGACATCTAGGAAAGAGAGAATATTTTTCTAAGAGAGATTTCGCTTCCATGTCAACTTATTACTGGAAAATTGGTCCGATCATAGTTATAGTAGGTACAAAATTTAAAAAGTTCAAGTACTTATATGGGACAAATTTTTTTATGTATAATTATATCACAAAATAAAAAGTTTAGATATTGTTAATGAAACTTATCCATTAATTTATATAGAATTTTTTTTAAAAAAAAAAAGAAAAATCTTGTTTTCTAATAATGTGGGACTTATATTCGCCTTTGTGGGACTTGATTGTCTCTTGGTTTTTGTAGCCCTGCATTGTTAATTTTACTGCTAAGAGTTGATTTTTTTTGTGTATAAATGAACGCATACCTTGAAAAATTGCTTTAATAAATGAACTAGATACTATTTTTTTAAAACCAAAAGTTAAAACTTTGTTATTATTAACTTGAGATTTATTTATTAGTTTTATATTTATTTTATGTTTTTCCTATTTTTAATTTGATTATTTAAAATAAATTTAGTTATACAATTCTTTTTAAAATTTTTCTTTTTTAAGTGGATTGTACAACATGCCATTAACTAATGGGCGGTTTGGAACTGACTTGACCCGCCTTAAGTTGGCTGGTTTTGGTGTGCTCTAGACTGGACCCATGATTCGATAAGTTCAGCCTGTTTGATGTCTACTTCAATGGAATACGTTCAATTAAATTCTAAATCCTTTAGCTTTAGCTTTAGGTTCAATAAGAGGACCAATTGGATCTTAATCCCTAATACTTGATCTTTTAGAGCTTAATTTTGGTAGTATGATGATGCCCTTCTGACATTTTGTGAGAGCAATTTTATCCATGTCACTATCATGGATACCTAGGCACAAGTAACTTTGTTCACATATAAAGTGAGTTGCTTCCATAGTTGCTTATGGTCTTAGTTGTTTTGCAAAGCAACTTTTTCTTTTGTTATTTCATTGGTCCAAATGTTTGACAAAATAATACCAATTAAAATGCCTATTTGAAAATAAAAAATGGGTAGAAGAAATTAAAAATTAGCTATTTTGGCCACTCATGAAAAATGGTCGTTCTAGCCATGCTGCTTCGACGAAGTTGCAATGGCTAAATCGCATTTGTTTGTTTATTTATTTTTCATTTCTTCATCTATAAATATATAAAACTTTACAAGTTTAAAACTCAAAATTCACCATAATTTCTTACCATTAGAAGAATCCTTTTATCTACAAATTGTGCTTATACATGGAGCCAAACAATTCTTAAATTTTTTCACATGTTGATCATTCACGAAACTCACAAAAATTTCAAATGCTACCTATTTCACAGGGCGGACCATATCTTCCATTTAGTGCATTTTTTCAAGGTCTTCCTAATTTGTAATGTCCCCTAAACTTTTCAATCATGAGTCAAAGCCCACAAAATTTTTGTTGTAATCCGATAAGCATGACAATACCATATTTTTAATATACTCCCCACTTTTCACTTGAAAGCTATCAACTATACATACTAATCAGAAATACTCCACAACAACCGAATTTAAATCAATCACCACGAACACCAACTATTACAAGCTCACAATATCATTAATATCTATAAAAAAAATTTAGAAGATGAGAACGATAATGAAAACAGGGGTAATCAAGCTCCTAGGAAAATAAGAGAACGAAATGATGATAAGCTTGCAATTTATGCATGGTTGAAGGTTACTAAAGATCTAATTGTTGGAAACAATTAGCCATTACAAACATTTTAGTAACGAGCCCATGAAGAGTTTGAGAAAGGGCAATCATATGATAAGGCAAAAAATCCATTAAGAAGAACATGACAACAATGCAAAGCTCAATGGTAAAAAAATCTCAAAAGATATCATGAAACTTGGAACTTAGTATGATCGAATAAAATGTCATGGACAAAGTGGAACAAAACAAGTATGATTATATAAAAGATGCTCATGATTTATTTAACCAAAATGAGAATACATTATATACCGTTGAGCATTGCTGAGCAATATTGCATAATAATCCCAAATGGAGACTAAATTTAAAAATGCTAAAAAAATATAAGTATATGTTCTAAGGTCAACGGCTCCTGAGCATACCATCTCATTGTCAAACAAAGACATATCAACAAATGATGAGGTAAGTGAGACAACCATCTGTCCACTTGGTAGAGCAATAACAAAGAGAAAAAAAAGAAAAGGAATAAAATAGTGAGAAAATGGATAAATTCATCCACGAGATGCAAAACTTAAGCATGACAGATTGTAATAAAAGTGGAATTGCTACGTAAAATCAACGAATTGAAAGATCAAGAAGTTGAAACAACAAAGGTGAAAGAATGTTACAAACAAGAAAAAGAATGTCAAAACCAAATCAAGGGCATGTTTGGATAGTTAGGTATTGGATATGTATTGGTTTGGTATCAGTTCAGTATTGGTATCGATTCGGTTTGGTCTGGTCAGTTTGTGAGTAAAATTGTCGATTTTTCATGAGTATGATATTTGTATCGATTCAATATCTATTTAGCACCAAAACGATGCCAAAACAATGAGCTAAATAGGCCATAAATTAGAAAGATCCATAATGATGGCTAATAACTTGCCAATGGATGATTTACAAAAAGAATGGATAGAGGAGATGCATAAAGAGATAATTGAAAAAGAAGGAATCATTAGTTTCGTTTGCAAGGAATCATTAGTTTCGTTTGCAAGTATGTGGTGTATTAGTTTCGATTAATTTATAATATTAATCATTGTAAAAGTGCATCTCACCATAATGTAAAAGTAGCACTTGTATTAAATTCAATGGCTTTGTAGTCTAAAGAATTTTTCAATCAAATTACTTTTCTAAAAACTAGTCATTATGATATGCGAGTCACTCAAATTATCATTTTAAAAGACTAGTCGTTGAAGTTCTATATATTAGCAAACAAGCACATCTTCATGATGCACTCTTTTCTCATTTCCATTCAAGTGTATACTATTATTCATCCTATCAAACATAATATTGACAAGCAGCTTATGTTGAGTAAAGTAATGATTACAATAAAACAATTGATAGATTTATTTTATTAGATGAGCAGTTCACGATATGAGCTGATTACTCATTCATATCAAGTGCTCCCAAAGATACGCGACAATTCCTCCTCTATTAGAAGACATAAGCAAAATAAATAGAAGTCATCTAAAAAGCCATAATTGTCTTTAGAGTGATTACTTCTCAGATAACTTAGTTTGCACCAATGAGCATTTTTGATGGAGATTCCAAATGAAAGAAAGTGTCTTTCTCCGCATTGGACACGCACTGCAAGATTACTCACCCCTATTTTAAACAAGGTAGGTGTCATGCCCTAAGGAGTACCCTAAGCGTAACAGCTTATCATACACAACATAAAAACTTAGGAATGACTACCTTAGTTACACAAAGACTTTTATACCATGCATAAGATGCACTACTTCACAACAAGGGGTATCGGTAAGTAGCTCAATTCAAGATGATAACAGATAATTTTCATGGAAGATAAACATCAAGATTACAAAGTCTTAAGGGCATACCGCCGCTAATAATCACAAAAAATTTAGAGTATTACAGTCATCCATAAAAAAGAGTCTCTAAAATGATAAAGTATAGCAAAGAGTTTTTAATGGAAATTTACTGTAAAATCTTCCTATAAATTTCCTTCAAAAGCTCCATAAAATCTGCTAACATTTACTTCAAGCACTGTCATCCTAGGGTAGAGCCAAAGGTGTTCTTATGACAACAAAAAGCTATAGGGGTGTAAGCTTACAACATGCTTAATGAGATTATTTCCAACATATGTGTCATACAAATAAAACCAAACAAGTTTATTAGACAAGCATATATTATGCAACAAATATATAGAACAAACAAGTATACATGATTATAAGGAAATTATACATAGAACGGATTTACACCCTTTGTAATAATGCTTAGGGAATGCTCTTGCAGGTCTTCGTGACCTCTATTATTAGTCCCTGGGCACCTCCCTGTAGCGATCGATCTGGCGCAGCTCCTCCTTGAGGCCATATTCTCCAAATGAGTAGTTCCTTAAGTTGGAGCAAGACTCATACTATTTGAACGGTCTGTTGTCCATCCAATCCTACATGTAGAAGTAGCAGCCTTCGAATTTGACTCGATGAAATGCAATGCATAGCCATTTCTTTTGTTTGTACCAACTATATTAAAGGTTCATTAAAGGGGCGATCAAGCAATTATTATACACACAATAACAATACAAACTGAGTTGCATGTCACTTTAAACAACCATGTTAAGGTTTTGATATGCTTAGTGTTTGCTTGATCACATAACATAAAACACAAATATAATCCCATGATGTCACCACAAATATAACCATTTTGATCTTTTCCCTATCAACCAGTGCAACTACTTTACAAGCAAAATAAGATAGGAAATGTGTAAGGAAAAACTCACTTGGGGAAAAGGGTGTCGACTCCTTTTTCACCTAAACAAAGAAATACCTAAAATGACTATTTCATACTAACCTTACTTAAACTTTTACTTTTATCATTTTTATTTTCGCTACATTTCTTGGTTACCTAGCTTAACCTTAAAATGGTCATATCTAAGTTGTTTCAACTCTGATTTTTGATATAAGTAGTCACTTTCTACCTACTTCAAATGTTCTATCTATTTTTAAGGTTATCTTGGTCATATGAGGTCATTAAGGCCTTGGGTTAGTAAGGGTCATATTACTCTACTACATGTTTTAGCTTCATTTTGGTATTTTTCTAATGTTTACACTCTATGTATGATTTCCTAGTATGCTACAAACGTTGATAAAATATGAAAAACAAATCATTGAATACTTATGGTTTTAGTAATGTTACCAAATAATCTCCTTAGAGAAAGATTAATGTGAAGTTAAAACATATCAAGGCAAATAAGAGGGCATCAAAATCTTTTGGTGTGATCAACATCATAAACTTTTTAGAACAAGTAAATCAAGTAGAAAATGAAGTTTCCACTCCTTAATCTTGCTTAGAGGTCTTGACATCACCAATAAATTTGATGAACAATATTTTATTTTGCTCAATCATTTTTTGAAATAACCATGAAATTCTCAATTTATATTTTATATGTGTGTTATTGAATTTATACATGTTTTTGATATGTGTTGAATATAATTTATTTTTATGATGAGTTATGTTTTTATTGTTGTGTAAAATATTGAAATACTCTAGAATTTATTAAATATTTAGTTTATATAATATAATTGCATCAACATGTATGAATTATGTTTGAAATGTGTTAAAATAAGTAGATAATGCATGCATATGATTCTTTTATAGTAGAAAAAAAAATCAAGCTTTTAAACTACCATTAATGCCTTAAGACAGCTTCATTAATTAACCAAAGGATAAGCCATTAACTCTTTAATCCTAAATGCCTCAAAAGTCAAAGTAAGGGATATTATTAACCCCAAATAATGCAATTTTCGGCCAAAAATTTTTAGAGCAAAGGAAACCCTTTTTCAAAGCTCAAAACACTCTCTTATCCCTCTCAAAAGCCCTCTCATGATAGTATATAGTTAAGCACTTCATTTTTCACCATTTCTACCCCAAAAGCTTGCTCAAGAATCATTAAACCAATGCCTAAAGTTCACTTTGTAAGTATGTTTTCTTGTTTTGAATTTATGCATGTGTGAAGTTTTTGATGATAGGTTGAACTCGGATTTGTGTTTGATGATTCTTATGTTGTGATTGTTGTATGAGAAGTGTTATGGGATAGTGAAGTTAGTATATGTGTAGTTATGAGTTTAGAAGTGTTGAAAACACATGTGGTTGAATGACTAGATGATGAGTGTTGTGGATTTAGGGTTTGAAGTATGAATAGTGAATGATGTGGATGGTGGAGTGTTTGATGTTTAAAGTTGAAGTTTATGTTGCTTGAATGTTATATTGATCACATAAAAAGCTTTGGGAAACTTTGGAATGAGTTTAAAGACTTTGAGAAGTGTAAAATGCATTTAAAGAACAAAGGATTTCGTCATTTTCTCGTTCCAGTGTGCACTCGGTCGTGCAGCCTTCCCCTATTTCACAGCCCGTTTGTAATTTAACCGTAACTTTTTCATCCAACCTCCGTTTGAGGTGATTCAAGTTGCATTGGAAAGCTTAAAAAGAGATATACAACTTTCATGTTTTAAGTTTTCAAAAATTTTAAAAGTAACAATGCTTAAATTTTATTTCTTTTCAACTGATATACTTTCCAAACAGAGTTTGAAACTTATTGTTGGTTGTTAAAAGTTCTCCCAAGCTTGATAAATGATCATTTAAGTATTTGTTTAGTATTATATGATATATATGATATCTAAATGCTATGTGATGATGTTGTAATGATTTATTTGAATTTCTTTGGATGATTATACTTGAGATTCGATAATATATATACTTGAACTAAGTGTGAGATTGTAATTACTTCTTTTTACAGTGATTGATCCCCTTTCGGTTATTCCCATTGATTCTCGAGCTAGTACAGGTACGTCAGTAACTTACTTGTATGCTTATTAGGATAGACATACTTAAATTTGATATAAGTTCTAAATGACTTAAGTATTACTTGAATTGCTCTTGTTTTCACCGTTGAATCCGCTCCGAGAAGCGGTAACTTGTCATGATGTAATGATATGTTAGTGTAGGCGCTTAGGCCAATAGTCATGAAGCAATGACTAGGCTCGGCGGATAATCGATAGAAAATGTAGTAACTGAGTAACACTTACTTATTCTTAAAAAGAAGTAGTATAATTTAATTCAATGTTTATGGGAGCATGTGAATTAATTTATACTATGGATTGAGTTAAGTGAAGCTTAGTAACGACTATATAACCTATATGAGATTATTCTTTTCAGTGTAACGTTATCTAGGAGATATAGGTATTCGAGCAATCTATATCAACCCCCTGAGTGTCGTGAGCGTTACTCAAGATCCCCAGAATCTCATGGCTTGTCCCGGAGTTTGAATACTCCAACAATGATTTGATCAATGAATACTAAAGAAAGATAAATGAAACATTAGTGTCGCATTACATTAGTCTAGGTATGATTGTCACTACGCTTTTGGGTGTTGTTGCTGTGTACTGGGCCTTTGGCTCACTGTTGCTATTTTTCAGGTGATGATGACTATTATGATGATATGGGCTATGGGTCGGATTGGAAAAAATTTATGGATGAGTGGAGTAACTAGGAACCGAGTACAATATTGCAAGGAAGAAAGTTTTTGAACAAGTTGTTTGGTTAAATATGTATTTTGTATTCTGAATAGAGGCTTGTTAGTTAAGCCTTGTTTGTATATAAAGACTTAAAGTCTAATTTTCCTATTTTGTAAAAACTTATGCAAGTTTTGTTATGTAATGGGCTTGACACCAAGTTGTAAATTATTTCCTTAAATGTTCTATATGAATAGATTACTTAGGTGAGTAATCCTTTTGTAAAAAGTCTTGTATCAAGTTGTAGTGGTTTTAAACAACAATTCACATAATTGTTAGATTTAGGACAACCTTATGTATGATATGAAAATATTATATGTGGTTGGGGACTTGACTTACTTAATCATAGGATTAATAGGTCGGGTCTTTACATTTTTAGAACACTAAAATCAAGTATTTTTAAGAAGAAGAAAAATCAAAGTTTCAGACCATTTGTGAACATATAAGTCTTGGCATAAAAAAAATAGGAGTGGATTTTTTTTTTCCAAATTTTTCTTTTACTCAAAAATGGTTTTTCCATGTATCAAAACTATGGTTTGAATATATCTTACATATCAAAGAATTATTATCATGGAACGTTATGGAAAGGTTCAAAGCAACTTGAACTTTCCATCTTATGCTAAGCATCATTCTGTACGATTCTACAAGCTCGAGTGAATGAACATTAAAATCATCAGTATCATACAAAACCAATAAAATGTATAGAATTGAACATCTAAATTCGTAATTTTACCTAAAGTCTATACCTTAATCATTTTTCATCTTTTTTAATTAAGAAAAAAATATGTAAAATCATAAACTCGTAGAATCTATAATTGACTCGCGATTTTGATAGCCATACATGTAATAAACATCATGATGATCTTATGAACATCACATTTCCTTTACTTAATTTTAAAGACTTTTGGCCATCATAGCACACAAAAAGTTCAAAAATTATAATATAATCATTAATAACATCACCATGAGCATATTATGTGCATAAAGAATAAAATGATCTTTTGATCAACAAAGCATAAATATGAAAGGTAAAGTCCACATAGAGAAAAATGGGAGTGCTTGAATTATGACAAGGCTCGACTTTGAAATGGACAAGTCTCCATAACACTTGAATGTGGACGAGTCTAAGACTATAATTTAGGACCGGTCTTCTTTTTAAGACTTGAAGTGGATAAGTCTTCGAGACTTTGATTTAGGACAAGTCTCATTAACATAAAATAAATTGCATGTAAACTAAAGTGCATGAAAATAAATTACATCTTAGATTAGAAAAGTTAGATTAGTGAGCTTTTATACTCTAAGGTTATATACATACATATAGATACGCACACACACACAGATATATATATATATATATATATAGGAAGTTAGCTTAGTATATATGAAGCAAACATAAAGTAAACAAGAACATAGACTTAAAATATAATATGAAACAAGTATATTATCTTGCATTTCCATCCATAATATTCAAATATCATAGGGAATTTTCTACGAAACATGTATAAAGACATATATACATGATCATAAACAATAATATAAGGATATTGTTTAGCGTGTTTACCTTAATGAAACACAAAGAAAATATGTGTGTGTGTGTTTGAGAGGGAGAGCCAAGAAGACCAAAGAGAGAGGGAGAGGTGGCATGAAAGGAAGGGGGAAAGAGGAGGGCATTTGGAGTGTTTAAGTTGAGAAAAAGCATGGAGGGGTATTTATAGAGGTAAAAGAGAAAGAAAAATTGCGTTGGGATGGGTAGGGAAGTTATGACACCAGCCAAATGGGGAAGAGAGAGAGAGAGAGAGAAAGAGAGAGAGAAAAAGTAGAAAAGAAAGGTAATGAAAAGTAATGTAGATTTTATATGTATAAGAGTAGGTTTAGGTGTAGATTAAGATGAAAAAGGTAATTGATGTGAATAGTGATGAAAAGTAAAATGAAATAATAAATATTTACCGATAGAAATTAAGACACGTGTAAAAGTCAGTTTAACTAATGATTTTATGATTCGATAAATTAATATATGATAATAGAAAATTAATTTAATATTATTTTATGATTAATTGTTATGCGATTGTGTTATCTTAATTTGTGTACTAGCGATCAAGTTTAAGAATTATTTAACATAAAGATTCTAGGTTAGTTAGGGTACTGAGATTTTTTTATAGTTTTAGCAAAATTTCTTCCTAAATGAGTTGTTTTTAAGGTTTCAACCTTTACTTAATTTATTCGATGTTATAAGGTTACTAAACTATATTTTATCGTGTCTAAGTTTTATAGGGTTTAAGGTTAAATTGAATCTGTTTTAGGGTTTTGGTTCTGGTACTAACTCTAAGGCTCATATTTAAAGGTATCATAAATTCTAAGGGTTTATAGGAGGGATGTTGTTGATAAACTTAGTGTTTCACTATCAAAGAAGTATACCATAACTATTTGAATGTTAGCATATAGAGTAGCAGTTAATGCTTTAGATGACTATTTGTGGATAGCTAAAGGCACAATTATACAATGTATCAAAAAATTCACCCAAGGGGTCATCACTTATTTTGATGATGAGTATTTACATAGGCTTAATCATGATAATATTGTGAGCTTACTCAATGTAGTTGGACAATGTGGATTTTTTTAGTATGTTAGGAAGCATTACTTGTATGTATTGAGGGTGGAAAAATTGTCTAGTCGCATGGCAAGACCTATATACTAGACGAGATCATGAGTCTTTAACAATCATACTTGAAGTTGTTGCTTCATATGACACTTAGATATGGTATGTATTTTTTGGCATCCTGCGTTCAAGCAATGATATTAAATGTATTGGCCTAATTGCTCCCGTTTGATGATGTTGTAGAAGGACATAATTATTAATGCACAACATCGTGAATGGTGAAAACTAGGGCTGTGCCAAAAAACCGATCGAACCGTGAACCGAACCGGACCGAACCGAACTGAACCAAAATTTTGGTTCTTTTTGGAAACGGTTCGGTTCATTGAAGAGCAAACGGTTCGCAGTTCGGTTCGGGACCATGAACCGAACCGTATGGTTTGAACTGAACCGAACCGAACCGTTTATATATTAAAAAATTAAACATATTATTTTTACTCTTAATTGTTTTATTAATGGTACATATTTATGTCACAAATTTTAAAAACAATTAATTTTTTAAAATAAATTAATTGTTTTTTAAATTTTTTACTTAGATATGTGTTAGTCATTAGAATAAAATTAGATTTTTCATAATATGTTTCAATTGTTATGTTATCTATAAGTAAGATAGATTTTAGAATTTAAACTCTAGTATTCTAACTTAAAAAAATTTATCTAAGTAAAATTTTTTTTACTTAGATATGTGTTATTCATTAGAATAAAATTAGATTTTTTTATAATATGTTTTAATTATTATGTTATCTATAAGTAAGATAGTTTTTAGAATTTAACATCTAGTATTCTAACTTCTGCATATTTCTTTTCCATTTGTCTTACTAATTAATCTAGTTCTATTATTTAGTTACTTATTGATTTATATAATTGGTAATATGTTAGTTAGAAGCATACAACGAATTATATTTTATGTCTTATATTGAGATAAAATCTAGTATATCATTATAGTTCAAGATAATTCAAAAAAATAAGACTAGTCATAGTTATAATTTTATAATGGATGAAATATTTTCCTTCCTATAAGTTTTACATGTTTATTTGATAAATGATTAATTTTAAATATTATTGTTTATATTTGCATTAGTGATAAGAAATATGTAATTGAACTTTTTCAATAGAATATACTTTTTATTTTATGAAAAAACGGTTCGAACCGTAAACCGAACCGTACCGGACCTTTTTTTTCGGTTCGAAAAAATTACGAACCGAATCGTATAGTTAGATTCGAATTTAAAAGAAAAACCGAACCGTAAATTATGGTGCGGGCGGTTCGGTTCGAGATGCGAACCGAACCGAACCGTACCGTGCACACCCCTAGTGAAAACTACGATACATGATATCATTTCACAAATGACATATATCTAGAATGGTCAACATTTCTCAAATTTATTTCATACCCATGTGGTTTAGAGGAGTAGTTATTTGATAAGCACTAATGCACGAAAGATGTTGAATGGGCTTTTGGAGTGCTATAATTTAGTTTTGCTATAATTTATGTACCTTTGCATTTTTGGATCAAGATGTTTTATTATGAGAGAATGCATAATTTTACATTATGACTGTTGAAGATGAACATGATGACTATAATTTTAATTTTCAAGTTCTAAATTATGAATTGAGAGACAATAGTGAACCGGAATCTCATATTTCTCACAATCATATTACAGAATATGTGATGTATATCCAAAACAATATTCGACTCTATGATAGGGCAAAAGACTATTGATTACAAACCGACTTAATAGAACATGTGAGACAACGATTTAGACCCACTAGTTAACATTTAATTCTCATTATTGACTTTTTAAATTATATGTTGGTTTTTTTATTCCTTCTTTTCTTCTCCCCAAATGTTGGTTTTGTACTTTCGATTGTATTGATTTTAAATTAGATTATCGTCTTTCTAGTTTTCCTAAATTTTATTCTCAAATCAACTATTGCCAAGTAATTGAAGTAGAAAGTTAACAATTTCAAACGTTGAACTTATTATTAAAATAAACATAATTTTTATTTTATTACTTATATTTTTATAATAAATAAATTAAAAATCATTATCATTATATATAAATAAAAAAATTATTATTATTAATTTTAATGTATTTTTTTATTTATTTTCATATTGAAAAAAATATTAAAAGTATTATCTAAAAATGATAATAACATGGGACCTACAAAAGTTTTGAAAATTATTAACGAAATTTGCTTACTTAAGGATAAAATAGAGAGTTGCTTGGAGTGCTGAAATGACATGTTAAGTAACTTTTTAAGCAACTTATGGATAAAATTGCTCTAATATCCAAATGAGGAGAAATGAGTGTCTTTATATAGATTTTAGAGATTGTTTTCAAATATTGGATGATGCTAAGGATCCATGGATAAGATGAACCTTTAATGACATCTATTAGATTTAACAAACTAAGATGCCTTTGCACTTTAATATAGTTAACTCCTCTTTAGGCTTTAATGCATTAGTGACTTATAACTTAAACCCATGAATAAGTCTTCAATTTGTGCAAGGCTAAGAAGAAATTGATTGGTCTAATGAACTTATTACTAGCCTACTAATCTAGGTCTTCCCAAATTAGTCTAGTTAAGTGAGCTTCGATCTTGCCACTTGCTATTAAAATTAGTCCATAAGAAAGTTTTTGTGCCAATCTTAATACCAACTATTACAACAAAAAGATCGAATTTTCAAGTTACCAATAGATGTTAACATTAGAGTAGGCGGTTCAACCAAAAATACTATAATTGTTATTTAAATATGCTTCACAGATTTACTTTATAATGTTAAAATGGCTAGAGGTGGGTAAAAAGCTAATTGAATCAAACCAAACTAAACCAAAATTTTGGTTTTTTTCCTTAACGGTTTGGAGTTTGTTTCAAATTGGCTTTTCTTACATGGATTGCAGTTTAGTTCAGTACATAATTCAAACCGCACCATTTAATTTGAACCGAACGATTTTGTGAAAAAAAAAGAACTTGACTAAAGACTAAAGAGTGAAAAAACAGAGTTCGACTAAAATAATATAACCCTAATTCAATTTGTCCATTCACATATTTCACCATTCTCTCTCTTCATCACATTTGCTTTTTCATTTTTCTTTCTATCTTTAATCCTCAACTACGAGATTGACGAGTTAAACCACACTTGAAGGTAATAAATTTTTATTCGACCTTTATCTTTTTTTTTTTTAATTCTTTGGATTTATTAGAAAATTTGCAACCTTTCTGTGATATTTCATCTTTAAGATTCATGAATTGAGTTGTGTATTATGAACGACTATAAATTTAAGTAGAAATTATTGTCGATGTGTTGAAAATTATAAGATTTAAATTATTAGGTCAACTTAAGTAGGTGCTTAGAAGACTGTGAGAATGAAAGGGGAAATTGTTGTCGATATGTCAAAAACTATAAGCTTTAGATTATTAGGTCAGCTTAAGTAGATGTTCAGAAGACTATGAGATGAAAGGGGAAATTGTGGTCTAGTTGTGAACTTTTATACCTTAGTCAATGAAACAAACTCCTGATTTAATAATATTAGCTTTTTACACGATCTATTTGAATGAAAAATGAGAATTATTAATTTTGCCTTTTGGTTATAATGGCTATATATGCCAAACAAGAAGTTTATTTTTTTTTAAATTATTACAAGTATGGATTACTGAAAAAAAAAATCCACATTTTATAACAAAATTTTTTATCTTTTTTAATTATAATTTTCATATAATTCGTAATTTAGATCGAACCAAATCATTATTTAAGGGTTGGAAGAATTTCCAATTCAAACCAAATCATTTTTTTTTTTGGGTTTTTGGTAAAAAAACTAAATTGTAAATTCAAATTGATTTGTCCCTACCATAAGAATTTCTATTTGACACATGGTTAGTACTACACATCTCCCCTAAGTTGGGTGTAAATTGGGACTCAACCTGCACCCCATGTCAGGTCCTCACTTGGACCTGCCTAGCAGATTCACCATGGTCCGGGGTTTAGGCTGGGCTAATATGACTTGTAGATTCAGTAAGTGCATAAATGTCACGGTCCGAGAGTTGAGGACTTTATGATGGTGTTTTACTCAAGCATATAAAGATATGAGTGGCATCAGCAGAAGGTTTATTCGTGGTGTGGGTTATCTTTGAAGGCAGGTCTAGCTTTCCATGAATAAATTGGTTGGGAGTTGATGCCGCTTTTCTAATGAGGCCAAGGTAGGCCAAAACCAGTTAATATAGTTGAATCTCCCAAACATGTGGAGGATTGTGGCAAAGCCAAGAGGGTGCTCCTTATGAGAATGTGGGGCTCGGAATAAACCTGGAAAGTCAGGGAAGATAAGGCTGGCTCGCCATCCAGATTAGCAACAAACGATGACATGAGGGATGGTCAAGCGCTACACGGGAACTCTTTGAGGGGTAAAACTCCCGTCCTATGACAAATGTTATCAGAGCGGTAGTTCCTAGCTCCATCAAACCGCTTAGATGCTACCCAGAGTTCTTAACAAGTGGGTAATTCTTATTGTGGATACAGTTCGTGTGCGCAAAGCTCAAGAGGAGCGACCACCAGAGATAGGACATTGTTGCCAGAGGGCAGCTGTGTCGTGAGTCGTGGAGACAAGTATTTTCCCTAATCTTGTTGTCAATTCAGCTCGTGTGGATGAAGCTCAAGCGGAGCGGCCACCAGAGTGAGGACATTGTTGCTTGAGGGCAGCTGTGTCCCGAGTTAGGATTGAAGTAAGATCTTATGCTCAAACCCTATCATTAGGCAACTCAACAAAAGGCGATCTCGGAGGATGGATGAATGGGTGAAGGCAAGAGGAAGCCTATGGAAGCCCAAAGCCTTGGCGAGATGATCTTGGGTGTGTTGACAATGGGTGTGGAGAAGGGGTGAGAGCTTGAGAGTGGGTAGTGGCTGCATCAAATTTGCCTCATGACAAGGAAGTCATGAATTTAAGTGGTGGAGAGTGTCACGGTCCGAGAGTTGAGGACTTTATGGGGATATTTAACTCAAGCATATAAAGATATGAGTGGCATCAGTAGAAGGTTTATTCGTGGTGTGGTTTGTCTTTGACGGCGGGTCTAGCCTTCCGTGGACAAACTGGTTAGGAGTTGATGCTGCTCTCATGATGAGGCCAAGGCAGGCCGAAACCAGTTAACATAGTTGAACTTTCCAAACATGTGGAGGATCGTGGAAAAAGCCAAGAGGGCGCTTCTTATGAAAATGTGGGGCATGGAACAAACCTGAAAAGACAGGGAAGATAAGGCTGACTTGCCATCAAGATTAGCAACAAACGATGATATGAGAGATGGTTGAGCGCCGCACATGAACTCTTTGAGGGATGAAACTCTCATCCTGTGACAATAAAGGTCCTTTAATTAAAAAAAAAAAATCTCTAATTATTTATCTTTTTTTAAAAAAAGATGAGTCGGAAACATTCTGGTGTGCTCCGCCACCTATACGGGACAATTATGGATTCATAAATTTGGAATTCAGACCATTGATCTAGAGTGGGTCATTACCCAATCCGAGAAGATGTCTAGTTTGTACTAAAATAAATAAATAAATAATGCAATAGTTCTCGAAGAAATTAAAAATATCCGAATTCCGAAGTCCGGAGTGTGCCGTGTGCGTCTACCGTCAGCTAAGTACGTGTCCATGTGTGTGATAGATTTGGCTTATGATGCTTCCTCCCTAGCTTCGTTAGTATAGGACAGCAGCAGCAGCCATGTCTGCAACAGCAACAACTACAGCATCACTCTCCCTCCTATCAAGAACTCAGTGCAACAATCACCTTCACTTTACGAGGAAAACTACGACATCCTTAAACACAATTTCATTGTTCAACTCCTTACTCTCTTCCAGAAGCTCTCCTCCTTCTTCAAGATCTTCTCTTTTTGGTCAAACCCTGGTCTTTAACAACCTATCCTTTAATGGGTCTCGCTCATTCTTCACTTCCTTCAGACCCTTGTTTCCTGTCATGGAATGGCAAGACTGCACGTAACCCTCTCTCTCTCTCTCTCTCTCAACACCACGGAGTTTTTTCCTCCATATGAATCCAAGCTCTTATTTTTGCTGGACCCATTAACTCATTGATTTAAAATTTAAGTTTATTTTGTTTTCCCATTCTTTATTTTGGTTTAAAGGGCGTCTCTGATTGGGTGTATTGTTTATATTTGATATTTGACATTTTGATTTCAAGGATTAATGTCTTTTGGTTTTCGATCAAGGATATTGTTGTCCTAGGTTCTAGTAGGGAAGTGGGGTGTTCCTCATCCAGGAATGTGATAAAGTATGAAACTTTGAACATGGCACTGATGTAGTACTATGGAAATGTTCATGACAGTATGCTTGTATTTTGCTACAGCAGTATTTATTAAGGTTCTTCCTGCCACAGCCAACCGTCTAATTTTCTCTAGTAAGAAGTAAAATATACTTTTTAGTGTCTGAATTATTTGTAATTGTTAAGGTTTTACTTGACCTCACGCATAATTGGGAAAATATGCTTGCACTGTTTGTGCTTTCGAGCTTTAGTAAATTCATGCACAAATGCTGAACAAAGATCGGTAATTTATATAAAATTTAAAATCTTAATTTCAGGGTTAAGATGGAAATTGATGTGCCTACTTCAGTTGCATACAATTGTTATGCCGATCGTGAATCCATTCCCCGATGGATGCCTTTTATTTCTTCTGTAAAGGTTCGCAAGTAAGACTTTTCTTGGCTTGCAATATTGCTTGTTATGCTTTCTTGTATATTGCTATTAGCAAATTTTCAGTAGGGATATTATATCCGAACTCGTGATAAAGAATTCCCCTTTGGCTCTTACTGTAATGAGCTATATGCAGTTTATTCATTTAGTTTCAACTTTGCAAATTTCCAGACTTTCGCAAGCTTTCATGTTTTCATTTTCAAGTAGGCAGAAGCTAGCAGAAAACCATGATAGCAGTTTCATGTGCATCAATGTGAAACAGGATTATGTTATCTGTAATGGAATACTGAGACATTATGTGGTTGTCTGAAGATGCATTTTGAGGGAGTATAGAGAGGAATTGAGTTCTGTAAATGAAAATGGATTCCAATATTGTTTTTATGAAGGCTACTTATCCCTTGATTCTTTCTCAAGGTGAATTATTGATGGTTTTAGTATTCCTTGCGTGGATGTTGGGACTCTCTTCTTGTTGATGTGTAAATTTTCATTGCTTGTCATGAAAGCATCATTTATAGTTCAGGGGCTATTATATATTGCTTGGGAGCATCATTGACTTTTGTACAAATCTATGCAAGATGTCCTTATGGCCAACACAAAGATGGGCCTGCTAGAATTTTCCCTCAGAGCTACATGATTTGATAACTCCAGGATGCTAGTCACCTTTTGTCGGTGCACTGGGAACTTTTTGATGTGTAGGACACCATGATAATTTAAAAAACTGTGATGGTTGTCTACAAACAGAAATATTAATTTCGAGTAAAAATTTTAGGAGCTAACCAAGTCTATATTGGAAGGACTGATTAAAAAAAAATGCTTTTGCCTTCTATGATTCCCTGCAAAAGATTAAACAACGATAAGATGGAAAAACAAGAAGGATCCAACTCCATTTTCCTTGAAAGTTTTGTTGGCACCATAATGCTTTTGCCTCTTTCCTAGGTAATGTAATTAGTTATCTACCCTTCCCTCAGGTCCTCTCCCTACTGCAGGCACATGTCTTTTTGGAAAGTCTTCATGTCTTAAAGACATCTTCTTTTCTCTGAAATTTTATTTGTAAGTTACCTCTGAAATGTAAATACCATAATTGGGAGAAATTATTAGCGTATGCAACTTAGATTTAGGATCTTGGTATGTTTTGTCAGATTGTGGTAGGTTTATTGTGGTAAGTTTGTTGGATTGTGGTTAGTTGGTTTTATTGTGGTAAATGGTAGGCTTCATCCAATTACGATAAATTTTGTTAGATTGTGATAAGCTGCTTTATTTATGGACGGATCCTAATTTTAAGTCACCATATGGCAACTTGTGCCAGTAACATCTCCCGTAATTGGACAACTCATGGCATCTATTAATAGATGAACCATATCTCAATTAGGGATTACTTGTTGACAGGTAGTGCACAGTGAATAGGTTACCAGTGTTCCTTAGTTGGGTTGATAGTGAATATAAAATATGACTAGGCACACCATGATTTAAAGACTATGAGGTGAAGATTATGTCACCTAAATCTCTTGTCTGATTGTTTCTTGTAGAAGATTTGCATAATAAATTGTGAGGCATGAAATTTTCTGGGCAGAAAGTATCATTGTTTCAAATCATGCTGTTAATCTAGCCCTTGGTCTCTAGAAATTTTCTTTGTTTGCTTCCACTTTTTATTTATCAGGGCATGGCGTTCAAACCCCCACAGTCACATTATGGATTGTTTTCTTTTTGGTTATTTTACATTGTTAAGAAAAGTTGGTGATATGAAAGAAGAAATGGAGTAAATAGCTGTGTACACACTTCATAGATGGAAGGGACCATTCTTTCTATCTCTTGCATGCAGTACTTTATATATTATTCTTCTGGGTGCATCATTCTCTTCCAACTTTATGCAGTAGGGAAGTTTCATGTGGCTAATCTGACATTTGATAGGAATGACAGATATTGGAAGACAAGCCTGAATTATCAAGGTGGTCTCTAAAGTACAAAGCTTTTGGTCAAGATCTTGAGTTTTCATGGCTCGCTCGAAATATGCAGGTTACTATAATAAGAGGGACTCGTATTTTTTTCCTGTGATCTTAGATTTGAAAAGTTTTTCATTTTACTGGTTTTGATCTAATTTTTTTTCTTTAATGCTAGCCAATTCCAAATCAGAAAATTCACTGGAGATCTATGGAGGGTCTTCCAAATAGGTAACTTAACAACCGAATATTTTTTGTGAACAAGCCATAACTTTTTGTTAATTAATTGGACAGCTTGAATGACATTGCTATGCTTTGTGGATATCAAGTCTCATCACCACTACTGGATTTATCAGTTCAATGAGTACAGTGGTTTTATAACCAAGTCTCGTATAATTCAGATTACCAAGTACTTCAATGATAGCACTTTATTCTGTATAGCCTTTTCACTCTCATGTCCTTTATTTATTTATTTGTTTTTCTCTCGTACAGTCATCAAGGAGGAAAAGGAAATAGAAAAAGAGAAAGTGCAATAGCACTTCTCTTGTGTCATGTGCCTTTTGTAGTGATGAAAATTGCTATTTTTCTTGGGCATTTGCCCTGAAATTTTGTCTCTTTTTACTCTATTTTCCTTTATCTTCAGCTTAATCAAAGTTGCAGCCACCTTTTTTATGTTCAGACCACAACATCTCATTTTTGCACCTGGTTATGCTCTTTGTAAAAGCCAACTGCTTGATCCCTGATCAACTTTCTTCTGTAAGGATGAGAACTGAAAGCATGCTTTGAGTTCTGTAGTTGAAATGAACTTGGAAAGAAGCAAAACATGCATACTTGCACAACTCTATTTTGTTATGTTGTCCTTTTGAGATTTCTGCTGTTAGTCAGAAACGATGTTGTGGCATTCTGCTATAACAGTCTCAAGGTTGGGTAATTAAAAATCACAAATATGAATTTGCTTTAACAGGGATATAAATTCTTCACCAGATATCACTTCCTTCAATTATTTTACTCTTGTCCTTTCCCTTAAAATCACTATATTTTTTAGTGGGAATTATACTTTGACTCCTTGAACCAATTCATTTACAAACTCACCCCAAAACCCTATAAAAGTGATTTCACCTTCCTGTGGTTAATCAAATATCTGCAGCTGCTGCTAGGTACTTTACTTCCTGTTGGCTTTACTGTGATGGACAACTTGACAGCTTCTTATCTTTAGAAGTTGTGAAAGGTCTTTTTTGTAGTCCAGAAACTGAATGCCATGCCCAATTTGCAGAGTGAAGGAGTCAAAATTCCTCTTATTTTGTAACGTTCCTTTTGATGCCATGGAAGGTTTTAGTTGAAAATATAATTGTACACCTAAACTCATAGAAACGGTTTTGTATCTATTTTAACTAAGAAAAACCTCACAAAATCACAAATTCGTAGAATCATACAGATAATTTATGATTTAACAACCACAGATTTTTGATGGGTTAATATGGAAGGTTTTAGTTAAAAATATCAAGTTTATAATATAAGTAGGGTAGTGATGGATGTTCTTTTAAAGTATTGCACAATAGTGCAGTGAGTCTCAGATTAATGTGCAAGTGTATAAAAAACTGGAAGCTAATGTCATCAGATGATTAGGCTGGTTCAATCACATACTTGTACATGTAAGTACTTTTGTGCAGCTAGGATGAAGACAATTGACAGGACAGAATTCAAGTTAAGGAATAATAACCACATGGTATTTTGAATCGACTTAAATTTGGGATGAAGGTAGGGTTATTGTAGTCTTGCTATAGGATGGTAAACTTATTTGAGCTGTGTTCGCCATTAAACTAAGATTGAGATATTGTAATTTGGAAGTTGGAGATGTCAGATATGCACACTTTCCGTTATGAGAAAGACTTGGTGCCTGGCGGAGTAGGAGATCCATATTTCTTATCTCAGACGGTTGTAAAGATGTTGTGATAGTTGTTCTTCTCAAATTAGGATTCTCACAGGGTTATAGATTATTCCTGCTTCAAACTCTCTGCACTTGGTTGAAGATTTGCTTGTATTTTGCTTTTCATACACTACTACCGATTCAACCTTGCCAACTCGACTGAGGTTTTTCCGAAGAATATTTTTCAATTTGTCATTTTAGTCCAATTCAAGTTGGCCTAATGGTATGAAAATCATCCTTATCAAACAAGGATGAATGGATGGTTGCTTAAAGTTAGTACTTGCTCCTTGCTGTAAAGATCATTTTATTGCTGACCCTTTTTACTCGTCTTGCAGGGGAGCTGTGAGATTTTATCCAAAAGGTTCTTCATCATGCATAGTTGAGGTTGGTCTACTTCTCTCGTCTCGT
Source organism: Combretum micranthum (assembly GCA_024138025.1). NCBI lineage: Eukaryota > Viridiplantae > Streptophyta > Magnoliopsida > Myrtales > Combretaceae > Combretum > Combretum micranthum. The sequence goes on from JAMXBD010000264.1 coordinate 559,835, forward strand.
TTACTTTTGCAACTTTAGGAGTTATCTATCATCCACGGTTGTCCACTTAGTTCACCAACCTTACAGCTGTCTTTTTTTTTTCCTTCAGCTGACGATTTCATATGAAGTACCTCAGCTTTTAATTCCAGTGGCATCTGTAAGCATTCTGACCAAAATCATGTACATATGCATTTGAAGCGGAGAGTATATTTCGATGGGTCAATTATATTTTTGTTTCCTGATCAAATGTTAATGTTAGGGTGAAAAAAAAAAAAAGCAGGACTATTATTTTCTGATAATTGGTTTAACTAAAATCTGATTTTTCGATAATGATGTTTCTTACATTTCTGGGTCCAAGCAACTCAAATTTTTGTTTGGATAGCTTTTCCAACAGATATAAACACTTTTTTCAAACTATTTTTTTAACGAATTGTTTATCAAGAAATAGATACAGATAAAAAATAATTGGCAATTCTCATGAAAAGATCAAATATAGATAAAAAAATAGATGCAAATAACACGTATTTATATATATTATTTCGATACAGATGAGAAACAAATAAGCCAAATATACTCTTTATTTGCTGCACTGCGGAGGGTATGATATGACCCTTAGTTAACATGTGCAGATACACAACTCTGTGCAAATACTAAGTCTACCTTCATGCAGGCATTGAAACCTTTCCTGGAAAGCTTACTAACGCGAGGCCTGGAACGTTTTGCAACATTCTCAAAAAGTTATGCTGCTGACTCGAAGTGAACCTTATGATTCATCTAATGCTTATATGGTTAAGCAATTGTAACATTATTTCCAGCATAGCGACTACTTTCCAAATAAATGCACCTTGATAATGATTCTTTTTTGTTGTTCTATGTGTAATTTTCAACTGCTATCTTTGATTCTCCACTGAAGGGGTGAATTTATTCTGTTCTACGTTTCTTTTTCCACTTTTTTCATCTCCAAAACATTGGCAATTAATTTCCCGTTTTATGTACAGGCTTTAACCCCCACATTAGCTTATTACTATCAAAATGACTAATAACAACTGTAAGATTAGATTATCACAATCGCTAAATCATTATGTAGACATTTGAGTTTGGGGAATGTTATAAGCAGAGAATAGTGGCTTTTATATCATAAAATTTTGGCTGATGCTGATGATTCTTTCACTTTTTCAGACTTTAAAGTTTTGATGTTAAATTAAAAAAAAAAAAACACCATTGCATTTTTTTTAAAACTGATATTTTGCCATTATTATTGTAGAATAGCTATTATCTAGTTTGGTTTGTAAAAAAATTTTTCATAAGAATGTTTATGTGAATAGATAAGAAATATCAATGCTTTCATTTTACCGAAGGAATTGTTATTCTTATAAAAAGATTTTTTTTTTAAAAAATGCCCTTGATAAAAAAAGAGAAGAATTGCTATTTTTTTATAATCTTATTCCATTTTGCTGCACCAAATGTTATGAACTACCACTTGTGTCTTAAGTGATTACTTTAATAAAGATATTTTACTCATACAATAGCATGTGGCAAATTGTTTTCATCCTTTGTTTTGAGCATGACAAATAATATTTCCATTCATTATAAAATTTAAAATGTAAATGTTGAATTTTGTACTTAAGCTTTTGCGAAAAAAATCCAATTAGGTCTATAAACTTTTAAAAGTTCTATTTTCATATCAATTGAACTTTTTATGCACATAAATACTACCCCACTTAACATGTCATATCTATTATCCTACATGGATGACATTCTATAGATGGTTGATGTACCCCTTCATTAAAAAAACAAAGTAAAAAAAATCAACCTAACCTAACCATGATCAAAGTAAAAAGGCATGGAAGAATTAACTAAGCTTACAAGGACACACGAACCCAAAAAAAAAACGAAAGGAAGAGAATGTTTACATCACATTGAAACCTTAATTGAGAGAGAGAAAAAAAAACCTTTAACCTTAATCAAAAGGAAGGAGAATACCTAACAGTAGTTGTGTTATACCGTAATCGGATGGTAGTTGATCCCTAACCTTAAGTTTCCTCGAAACCCTAAAAACTGATAGAGCATCTTTGAATCCACGGAAGACTGGCCCATGTGACAACAATTCATGAGTTTGTGTTTGTCCCTACGTGAAGTAGAATACATTTTTTCTTTTGTCTTTGCAAACTTAGAGCAAACTAGTCATCATGAACTCCACTTTCCATTCAACTAAAATTAAAGAGGATACCTTAGATAATGGCATCTGCTGTAGCCAATGCAAGTGGAAGGTAACCTTTTCTGTCGCATTGTAGGCACATTGGATGCAAGACTATAGATGCCTCATGTCACTCAAAGCATGGCCTACTCAACCCTTCACTAACTGCACGCAATAATATATAGTTGACCATTCAATCTCTAAACAACCATGTCCGCCTTATGGCTCATGTGAGCATCCATTAGTTTTGATAGATTGCCATCATGATTCATTGTAGATATGTTGCTGTTACATGTGGTATTTGTTGTCTGTGTTCAAGTGCCAAACCATGCAGTTCGCTTTTCCCTTAAGGGCACACAGATAAAGAAATGATGCACATTCCACAAACATGGTGAATGGCTAAACCATGAGATGGTAAAGTCACAAGCATAACTCTGATCAAACATGAAAGAAGCTAGAGCTTTATAGCAGTCACAAAAGAAGAAAGCAGTGGAAGTGCAAAAATTAAAACCAAAGCAAATAACTGATCAAATTTCTATGGCAAACTTTTGTGTGCCAAAAGACATTGGACTAGTTGGAGGAATCTACAGACAAGAATTATGCTGCTAAAGCTCCAACTCAAGAAAAGCATGCTCAAGAAGTAGAGGACAATCATATATGTCCTTTGTTATTTTTATTTATTGGGATGAACGCAAAGTGAATGACAAAGTTGATGTGGATAGTTATTTGGTGGATGGTCCTTTTTTTTTTTTTTGTCTAGTTTTGTTGTTGTTTTTGAAAGGGCCAATTTTGAGAATCAAGCCTCTAATGTCTGTAATGTAAGGATGGTGCGGAAACTATGGTTTTGTTGGAACTACAATGGTGGGGACTTGGGCCAATGTTTAAGGACATGTCTGTAATTAAGATCTATCTATGAATGTAGTGATAGTACTTATTTGTGTTTAAATTCTAGAATTGGTTTTTATATTCTAGCATGTTAGTGTTGGTGTTATGCAAACTAGATGAAGTTAGATTTTGTTCTTCAATTTGGTGAAGTTCCAAGAGTTGCATTACGTATTGAAAGATGAAATAACAAAGACTTCTCTAGAGAATTCTTGGATGCTTATGTAATTTAGAGATAAATTTGCAAGTTTTAAAGTTAGTTATTTACTGTTTAGTATTATAAGAGCATGCAACAAGATCACTGCACTTATGAGCAAAGTTTAGCATAATTTTTTGGATTTATATCTCATCTAATCAAAGACATGTTTCTTAAATGAATTTCATATGATGCTGAATTGATTCGACACATTTAACATCAAACATACATGTTTCTTGTTAAAATGCTTTTTTAAGATAATGGATGTCATAACCATAAATTGCAATTATTACTTCAAGACCATGAACTATCTAGGAGACAAAAGAACCAATTTAAATATGACTTGAACAATACAAGTAATGGTGTGAGTGTAGCAGAATCAAACTCTCAAGCAATAATTAGAATAAGAAATTACATGCACCCACTGTTAGTAGAAATCAAACTCATATACATACATAAAATGATAAGAACAAAATGCCTTGGAAATTGGTCTTTGTTTATTGCCAAGAAAGATGTGGTACAGTTTGTGAAGCATATTGTGACAAAAACACCCAATATTAGCTAATGGTTCTTGTCCTTCTAGATTGACTTAACAACCATATTCAATACACCATTCAACTCCACAAGGTTCATTACTTAGACACTATAATCTTAACCCATGTGAACATGAGCACAGTCTTGTAAAATTTGACAATTGCTTCAAGCCTTTTGATCTTGCCTTTTGAAGATGCACTTTTTCTTTGCAATGCATAGTAATTTCTGGCTACAAAACTAGACTCCATCCCATCCCCAAATGCCATCCTTTTCAACGTGGAGTTCTCTTTCCTTAGCTGCTGAATTTCTACCCTTCCGTCCTCCACTAATGTTGCAAGCATTTTGTCCTTCAATTTAAGCTCATCTGTTATAGTCGAGCTTTTTGTTTGCTTCTCCTCATTATAATGCACCTATCCTCCTACATAACCACAGATGATGCATTGTCTAACACATTTAAAAATGTTTAAAAAAAAAAACAAAATAAAAATCACAGGAAAGGAAAACTTTGCAAAAGACCTTATTGAACCTCTTACATCCATAAAACTTCCATCCACGATTATTCTGTGCCTTCGCAACTGACAATCTTGCCCTCGCAGCATAGTTGCACAAGATTGAACCACTGCTATTGTTGGATGATTGGTGGGCTAAATTCGAATGATCGGTGGGATAAAGTCATTGACAAATTGGATGTCTTGCCCATGATTGAGCAACCCCAAATCTTTTGCTTGTTTCCACTTTTTGATTTTTTCACTTCATTTTGCCTAGGTTCCCTACCGTAGGGGTTAGGGTTAGGGTTAAGGTTGATTCAGATCGGATAAATGCTTGGTTTCTAATTAGGATTATCGTGGCATTACTTTTGAACATATACCCAGGTTGGTATAGGATTTAGGTTACTCTAAACAAGGGTAGGTTAAGTTAGGTTGATTTCTTTTTTCTTTTTAATAACGGGATTCATGTCAACCACCTATAGGATGTCAGTCCACGTAGGATAACATATATGACAATGTTAAGTGGCTTAACATTTATGTGCATGAAAAGTTCAATTGGTATGAAAATTGAACTTCTAAAAGTTTAGGTACTTGATTAGATTTTTCATAGAAGTTCATATACTAAATTTGGCATTTATCCAATTTTAAGAGTATCTCTATATATATTACAATTACCACTAGTATCCTTTTTGTGTACGCACGAATCATACATATTAGATTGAAGTAATTATTATTTTTTCTTTCATGAAATTCTAAGGCATTAAAATAGGCATTTGGCGCCAAGTGAAATGTTGAGGCCGAGAATTAGAACTAAGATGAAAGTCACTTTGATTTTTTATTGAATTCAATTTCGATGCCATAAAGTACTTCAAATTATGAAGACACGTATGGATGCAACATTTATAAGTTAGATATCGATATGTGGTGCCTTTGTCTTTCACCAATTTTTCCCTCCATGGAATTCGCGTCTCTTTAGTTAGTTGCTTGAACTTCCGTTTCGCTTAAGTTTTTTTTGAATGATATGCTAGGTTATGGCCCCAATTTTGTGTTCATCTATACTCCTTACTTGTATGGTAATTATTAATCGTAATATTCTATATTTAAATTAATAATAAAGAGTGGGTACTGAACATATTATAATGAATCTTATGATTGCAAATCTTTTGACTAGTGAAGTAGAGTTTGTAGCATATTTTGAGATTACTACTCATGCGTTACGGTTGGGGAACTTTACTGTAGAAGTTGGGGTTGTCAACACCATTATCAAACTACTAAAAATTTGTTGTGATGATTCTACAGTAGTTTTCTTTTCCAAAAAAGAAAAATATTTAAGGTCTAAGCACATGGAAGTGAAGTATTTCACTACAAAAGAAGAAGTTCAGAAATAAAGGGTTTGTATTGAATATATTATAATGAATCTTATGATTGCAAATCCTTTGACTATAAGTTTGAAACCAAACACATTTAAAGCATATGTTTGTAGAGTGGGTCTTAATTTATACAACATTTGAACACTCTTAAGTTTAATAAAACGTTTGTGACTTATTGGCAATTTTCCTTTTTGTTATGATTGTGTGCACCAAGTGTGTAAGACATTAATGTGACCTTTACATATTTATATATAGTTTTCGATACCTAATTTGATAAATTATATATACTAGTGCAATGGTATATGAAAGGAAGTAAGGGTGTGCATGGTATGCTTTGGTTTTTTATTTAAATTCGAATCTAGCCATATGGTTAGGTTTGTAAATTGAAAAAAAAAAATGATTTGGTATCGTTTAGTTTGCAATTCGATCCATTTTTATTCTTAAAAAAAATTATATAAAAAATTTAATTACATATTTTTATCACTAATGCAAATATAAAAAATATTTAAATTAATTCTTTAATAGAAATAGACATGTAAAACTCATAGTGGAGAAGATTCATTTATCATAAAATTATATTGAATTATATACTAGAATCTATCAAAATATAAGATGCATATTTTAATCTGGTGTATTCTTCTAATTGACAGATTATCACTTATATAAATCAGTAAGTAACTAAGTAATAAAAGTGGATTAATTGGTAAGACAAAGAAAAAAAAAGAATATTTAGAAGTCGGAACAATAGAGGCTAAAATATAAAATCTATCTTTATTGTAGACACACCACAATAATCAAACATAATATGTTTAATCTAATTTAATTATCATGAATGAAACATATTTAAGTGAAAAAAATAAAAAAAATTAAATTTTTTGATAATACAAATGAAAGAAAAAGAATAATATGTTTGAAGTTTTTCTAAATATATAAAACAGTTCAGTTCGATTCGAACCATATGGTTTAGTTCAGCATCTTGAACGAAACTACAAAGTAATTGCTTTTGACCAAACCGAACCATAAATTGAACCGTTTAAAAAAAGAACTAAAATTTTAGTTTAGTCCTATTCGATTCACGGTTAGATAAGTTTTTGTTGTGCAACCCTAAAAGGAAGTGTGAAATGTTAGAATGTATGACTACGATAACCTGTATTATGTAATTTATTATGTTGAGGAAAACTTATGATGAAATTAAGACATTTATTTATGAGCATTTAATGTTTACACTATTAAAATAGAATTATGAATTATGAGGCCAAGTGGGAGAATGTTAGGATGTGACCTCATTTTGTGGTTATCTATATTCCTTATTTAAGGGTAAATTACACAAAAATGTATCAATATTTGGGGATAGGTTTATTTAAAATATTAATGTTCCAAGTGATTGAAAAGAGAAATAAACATATTGCAAAATGAATCAAATGAGGTATCAACGTTTGGATTAGTATTTATTCAAGTATTTTTTTTAAATTTCGTTGATGGTCAATTATTATTATCTTACTTGACTCATTTTACAAAAGGTTAATTCCTATTTTTAAACACTTGAAATGTTAAAACCTGAAATGAATTTATCTCCACATATTGATTCATCTTTTTAAATATTTGTAACATTAATACCTTAAAAAAATATCAAACATTGATACTTTTTAATGTAATCTACCCTCTTATTTAAATGGCAATTACTTATTGTTGTATTCCTTTTTTTAAATTATTAATATAAAATAGTAATTACAAATTCCGTTTCATAATAACTATCTAATAGTAGAGTAAATCTTAACCATTTATTTAGGCATTTGATGGATGTACCAAATTCAAAGTCGTAAATACATAAATTGGTTGTCTCTTTGCTTAGTAGCCTACACAAAAATAGTTTCCATCAAAAGATTTTATAATAAAAAAGGAGGGATATAAACATCAAGTGTGGTACTATTATTTTTGATAATTTAACGTCTCATATTAGATTTTGGTAAATTAATGCATGTAATTTCAAAGTATGTGCAATTTAGTATCTCTATCAAATAATATTTGAGGTTATTCATTTTGATGATAGGATAATATCATATCAAATGTCTATACTTTTAATTTTTTGCATTTTTTTGACAGTTTAGTACCGTTTTTAAATTTTAATAATTTTTTGTTAAGTGTAATCATTATTCTATCATCAAAATGAACATCCTTAAATATAATTTAACAGATATACTCAAATTGCACATATCTTGAAAGTTTAGATATTAATTTATTAAAATTTAAAAGTAAAATATTAAATTATCAAAAATTAAAACTATATGCAATTGACTTACTTTATCTCTCTGAAAGGAAACTAAGAAAAAGAAACAAATATTAAATACGAAAGACAGCGTTTCTCAATTTCCACAAGAAGATGACATCTTCTGTGTTAGGTACACGATATTAGAAGCTAATTGTTTACGTAAATTGTTTATTGCAGACCCTGAAATTATGATATTTTATAAATAAAGATAATGATTGACATAAAACAATTTTTCAAATAAGTAACTAAAACAGAATAGGTTAAGATAGGAACAAGTTCATGTAAGACAAGCAATTACACCTAACCAGTAGTACAGGTAATGATATGAAAAAGATAGTGGTAAGGTAATGATTCAATATATATTTAATTCTAAATATTTTAATGTATTTTCCATACTTTACAAGTACTATAGGGCTAAAATGGTTAGATAATCATTTCACTAAAGTAAAAAGACGATACCAACTACAAAAAAAAAAAAAAAAAAAAAAAAAAAAAAAAAAAATTGTTAAAATCTATCAAAATAGTACGTAATAGAATAGTTATAATTTAAGATTGCATAAAATATATTAACATAGGAAACATTTTGAATAAGAAGGGGAAATATAATATATATATATATATATATATATAGGACTTTTATGAGAAGAGTTGTGTTAGTGTGATCATGAATGAGAAATATTTATAGATGAATAGCTATACCTATATTTAGCCAAGAATAATGCCTATTAAAGATGAATATTTGAGGGTTTGTATAATGCATTTCTCTTCATTTTTAATTGAAAGTTGATCCTTAAATAATAAAAAAAGGAAAAAGAAAAAAAGGGTAAATTATATTGACAATCCTTGTAAACTTTGCAAAAAATATTGACACCCTACTTTTTCAAAATACAACACATACCTCCTTACTTTTGTTTACATTAATGCTTGTACGTCATAAATGCTGACGTGTCATTATCACATCAGCAGTATTAATTATTTTATTTAAAAATTATAATTATGTTTGTTACATTAGTTAAAATAATAAAATAAATTGAAGTAGATTCTTAAAAAAATTATTAAAAAACTTTATTTTTTTAAAAAAGAAATCTACACCAAATATAAAAGATTTATTATATATGTTAAACAATTAGATAATTATAAGGAAAATTCTATAGTCTTATCATGTTTTTTTTTTTATTGATTTGTCATTCTGCCTCAGCATTATTTAATGGGTTAAATTCATATCCATGTGTGATACTTATGTCACTAATTATATTTATTTAATATATCACTTACTATATTTATTTTAATCTCCTCAACAAGTTAAATGACTTCCAATATATTAATTACAAAATTATCATTTATAGTATTTTTCTTTCTTTTTTTTTAAAAACTTAACTCATTTATTTACTATATATAACAAGTCTTTCATGTTTGGTGCATTTTCTTAAAAATAAAGAATATTTTCTCTTTTTCTATTCTTTAATGAATTTTTTAAATCTAATTGTTTATTTAAAAATAAACAATATTTTCTAAATTTTCAAAAAACCTTATAAAAATTCCCATGATAATTCATAAATTCACTCTTAGTACATAAAGACTAAAGTCACTAAAAACGTTCATGATTTATTTGTGATGTTCCCAAATATATTTAAATAAGTTCAACCCATAAATTTGTAGAAGTTTTCTAACAATGCCAACTAAAGTTCTTAACAAACTTAGTATGAAAAATTTAGCTCTCTTTTGGATGTGGCCCATCATGCTTCCAAATTAACTTTGTTCAAATAAATCGTTTGCTTTTTCACTGCATGTATTTAGAAATTCTAACATGGAATTTAGTTTTTGTTTCTTTTCTTTCAATATGTTTGAGAAGGTTTGGGACCTGGGATATGCAAAATATAACAAAGAAAATAAATAAGTATACAAAAAGAAGAACAAGCTTCTCTATAATTAATCTAATTATTTAATATATATATCTATATAATAAATAAATCTAATTATTTTTTTCCTCATAATTAATGTAATTGTTTTATATAACAAATCTTTTATATTTGGTATAGTTTTCCTTTTAAGAAAAATCAAGTTTTTTAATAAAAATAAAGAATCTACTTCAACTTATTTTATTAGTTCAACTAATTTAATACACATAATAATAACTTTTAAATAAAATAAATAATAATGATGATATCGTAATGACACGCCAGTATTTATGTTATACGAGCATTAACTTAAACAAAAACAGGACGGTAAGTATTGTATTTTAAAAATGTGTGATGTCAGTGTTTTTTTTTTTAAACAAAATTTATAGGGTGATGGATGAAATTAAAAAAAAAAAAAAAAAAGACTGTCCTTTCACTTGTTACACTGCATTAAACAGCTTATAAATTTGAAGCATGAAGCCTTCGTCATGTCATGGAGGAGGCAAATCTTCAGCCAATTTGGCAAATTGTCAAATTGTATTTTAAATCACTAGACCGTGAGAGGCCCCACGAATCGTCGAGCGCGACTTGCGCACCACCCAAGACTTATTGAGTACTGGGCTAGGCTGAGGTTAAGGATGTGATGGGATGAGTGGTCATGGCTGGGGCCGGATAGACTTGTTCTTTCCAATAGTCCAGGCTTATTACACTGGGTAGGTTGGGATAAACTCCTCTCTAGCTAGAGTGAAAGAGGAAGGCACTTCTTCAAACTAAGTTTTTTTTATTTTTTATTTTTTATTTTTGGGGATGTGAAACATAAGATAGCAGTCCCATATCGAGTTATTAAGATAGACTGTTTGAAAAACCATCGATCTTTTGTTCTTCAGAGTAGTATCCATGCAAAGATGAGGTTAGCTCCTCTTTATTGAAGAAAGAAGGGATGCATTCTAGGGCCTAGCTACCAAAATATCTAGAAGATATTGTAAATTAATTTTCTTCATCGATCTACGGTAATTGTAGTAAAAAGACTTTAGGGTATGTTTGGTTAGCTTATTTTCAGGAGATTTTTTTTTTAAATTTTTTTTAATAAATTGTTTATAAAGAAATAAATACAGATAAAAAAATTAACAATTTTCATAAAAAGATCAAATATAGATAAAATATAGATATAAATCAAACATATTTACATATATCGTTTTAATATAAAACAGATATAGATGAAAAACAATCATCCAAAAATAACAATTATTCAAATTCGAATGATTAATAATTTTTTTTCGAAATCGGATAATCAATATTTAAAAAGGTATGTTAATATAGATTTAGTTTCTTTAATTTAACTTCATCAATGAATATTGAGTTCAAGGCCAGACATACTACAGTAGTATTTGCTATAGGGATTAAATAGTATAAGAGAAATTGAATAGCAAAATTCATTTATTTGGTATATACAAGTACAACACAAGAATGATATAAAATGTTTAAGTTATTATGAATGAAAAGGGAATTTATCTCATACTATCCTCTCCTATATTATACTATTTTTTTTTAAATTCATCCGACGCTTTTATGATCTATTATCAAAACTCACGACAATAACCAATTAAGAGGTTAAGGTTTTTATTTAGTCCACTCGCACAAATTTATATAAATCAAACACCCAATATTAGCTTGAGCGGAAAGTCCACTTAGAATAAACTCAAATTTCAATGATACCCTTAATCGAAATTAAGTGGTATGCGAAAGGTTGATATGAGTTGCTTTGACATAGGCCATTTGCAGAAATTAATGAACCATGGCTTCTGTGCTTCCTATTGACCACTGTGTGCCTTTAAATTCGTGGCTGTCAATCCCAACATCTATCTATGCCATCATGCATCTTATCATGTCACCGGCCAGTGTTAAAATTAGCACCAACCCACATCTGTGCACAGTAAAGTTAAAAAAAAGAAGGAACATCCTCAGCCTCAAGTAAAACAACTATCATCTACACTAGTTACCACCTCCGGGTGTTGGAAATGCTTTTTCCCTTATTAGTCAAGACACTAATAAGCATTAGTCTATAGGGTCCCCAATAAAACAAGAAGGAACTTACATGAATTTTCCCTTTCATATGATCACAGGTATTGCTCTGAAACACAAATTGAGGTTGAGGTCAACTTGCGTGTCATGTCATTGGCTTTTTGTATCTTTGCAATGATAATGTTCAAGCTACTTTTTTTTTTGTTGTGGGTGGCAAGGTATAAGATGATGTTGAGTAAGCCCTGAATGATTGGGTCCATGGCTAAGGTCTAGAAACTTTCATAATAAATTGCACGAAATCGTTGTTTAAATCCCATCATAGCTTTCTTTTTAAACGAATTTTAAATAAAGGCTTAAAAATCATGTCGTAAAAATATTTTAAATTTTCATTCCACAGATCATATATATATATATAAAAAAGAAAACAAAGTGCAGTTACTTTACACATAATAATTCTTTCGTGCTCTCACATGATTTATACTTTTTCTATATTAGAATATTAGTAAAATGGTGATTCATGTACCTCCTGTTGAATCGTGCCATGATTGTGCATTTGTGAAAAGGAAAATAACATAATTATTGCCTGTGTATTTTTTTTTTCTCTTTTTCATTTTAAATAATCATTTGACACGCACTTTTTGTTTAGCAAATTTATGACCAATGTTCATCCACAATTATGTCACCACCAAGTGCTTTATTAAATTTCTATGTGATATATTATATATACATGGCCCTCCTCCCCACTTCTTTAAGAGAAAAAAAAAATCAAAAGAAAGGAAGAAAGAAATGAAATACATATCATGTACAAATAAAAAATAAAACTTAGAATAGTAAACCCTAAAATCCCCCTCTTTCTCTTTGTTGATGGATTAATGTAGATAAGGGTTCCTCAAGTCTAGCTTGACTTGCTTAGATTAATGAATTGATTGAATGTGTTAGGGTGCAAGTGTGAGAATCCCACATGGGAAATATGAGACTTGTGTGAAGAGTTTATAAAAGGGAAGACCCATTAACCCATTACCTTAAGGTTTTGGATTATAGATGATGTCAAAAGCCCAATTGTGTTATCCTTCACAAAGTCCATTGGATTTCTCCTCATCGAAGGCATACTTCAGATCCCAATAATTGGTATCAGAGTTGATGATTCGGCTGGGAATCTCCCATAGTTGGCCCACCATGTGGAAAGAAGAGCTTTGTAGTATAACTCGTCTGTGAAACCCATGGTGAGTAGGTGGGACCACTCACAAAGCAGGTTTAGTCGAGTCAGTTTGACAAGCTCTTGTTGAGGGAGAGTATGGCCTATCCTATTGTGGAGACTCACACTTGAGGAGGAGATTGTTAGGGTGCAAGTATGAGAATCCCACATGGGAAATATGGGACTTGTGTGAAAAGTTTATAAGATGGAAGACCCATTAACCTATTACCTTAAGGTTTTAGTTTATAGATGATGTCAAAAGCCCAATTATGTTATCCTTCACAAAGCCCATTGAATTTCTCTCCATTGAAGACATACTCCAGACCCTAACAGAATGGTCCATGGGCAAATCTTTGAATAAGACTTAGATTACAACATTAAGATCGAGCTTGCCTATCCCTTAGTCTGCTTAGACATAGTTAGTTTGCTTAATTCCCTAGTTACTTGACTTGGCTTTGTTTTAGACTCATTAACCTCTCTTTTGAGAATATTGGAAAGCAGCCACTCTCACAATGATTGTCATGTGCCCCCGCTATCTCCACCACTCTCATAATGATCGCCATGCACCGCCGCTATCTCCACGACGTACCTCTACTTACTTCAACTACCCACGATCATCTCTCTATAAATACAACATGGAAAGTCATCTATAGATCATCTTGCAACACCAAACCCATAACATGATATTGTGTCTACTCTATGATGAAGTTACAATTGCATCAAGTTCGCCTCAACAAATTCAAGTTCCCGAAGGGATGATTATGCGAAATAAAGCCAAGAAGCTTCGGGAAAGATTTCAAGGATTTATGCAAAAGTTTGTTGAAGATTACTATAAGTTCACAAACATCGATTTTGAACTAAAAATAAAGACTTCAAAGAGCATTTTCACAACTCAAGAGGACAACACAATAATACAAATGGAAATCCAAGCAAAATCTACCTTTTTTAAGTTTAACACCACTAGTTTACGAGACAACACCGCCCGCCTAAATCACAGAATAGCCAACCTTCATTATGTTATAATAGAGATTTGTACATCGCTTGTGTACGTTGCCAGTGTTTCAAGTACGCCACCAGCGTAGAGATATTGGCCACCGGCCGAGATGATGACCATAATTGAACATTTTAACACCACTTGCAATGCCGCCAATGTAAATATTAAAGGTCACTAGCGTATAATTAAGGCCACCAACCTTCTTTTACGAGCAGTTTAATTTCTAGTTGTGACTTTTGAGTTTCCTTAGTTTATTATATATAGCCCTAAGTGTTTATTGTAAGGAGATAGTTTAGAATACATTTTTTTATTGTGAAATACAATTTTGAGAGATATCCATTCTCTTTGAGTTCTTTTGAGAATTTCGAATTTCTTTAAGAATTTGAATTCTTATTGAGTTCATCATTATACCAAGGTTCTAGGTTGGTATATCTAACAGGATTGCGATCATCACATCAAGGTTCTTTGGGTTACTCAACCATAGGGTCAAGGTCAATTCCACTTTATCATACCAAGGTTCGTGAAGTTTCAGATCTAGATCTGAATATTTCATTGTGTCAAGGTCCACCTTCTTGATTCTTAGAGTTTTGGCAAATTTAGATTCGTATCGTGCACTCATCAGAATGGTATTAGAGCCTTAGGTTTTCTAGGAATCATTCCAATTCAGCGAGAATAAAAAACGTTATATCAAAACCTTAAATTGGTTCATTCATATTTTCTTTCTCATTTCTTTGGTTGTTGAATTTGCTATTAGGGTTCTTGTAAAAGAAAAAAAAAAGAGAAATTCGAATTAAAAATATCAAGAAAAGAGTTGCAAAAGGAGAAAAAAAAAAGGAAAAAAATGAAATTGAGAATTCATCTTTGTTTTTTGATTGAGTGGAATTTATATCCTGTTTTATACTTACCAAGGATTAAGGTGATGTGAGGAACAATACAGGAAGAGAATTCAAGAATTGAGATCCAAGTTCGATATAGAACCATAACACAAAGGATCGAGATGTAAGGTGGTAAGTGTATTTTGAGTTTGTGTGAAATATGAGTGTTGTGTGTTATATTTTTGTAAGAGATACACATGAGGGAGTGAAGTAAGGTTTTCTTTCTATTTCTATTATTTGTTCGAAAATTCTAAACATTACAGGATGTCTAGCCCACCAAGGAAGGAAGAAGATGAGAGTAATTATGTACAGAAGGATATGGCTAGGATGGTTGAAATGTTACAGGGATTAACCATGTGAATGGATTGCATGGAACAGAAGAAATCAATAGAAGAGCTTGATTCTGATGATGAACAGGAAGTCAGGAAGCCTGTTAGATTCAAAGGCAAGAATAGTAATGGAGGTGAGAAAGTTGACACCAATGTGAATTCTATAAAATTTAAAATCCCTCCTTTTCAGGGCAAGAATGATCCAGATGCTTATCTGGAATGGGAACGCAAGATTGAATTGATTTTTGCATATCACAATTACTCTGAGGAAAAGAAAGTTAAATTAGCTGTAGTAGAATTTTGTGGATATGCCAGCATATGGTGGAACCAGTTGACAATTAATAGAAGAAATTTAGAGGATCCACTTAGCACTTGGCGAGAATTAAAGTAGATTATGAGGAAGAGATTTGTACCTTCACATTTTCCTAGAGGATTATATCGCCAATTGCAGGAACTTTCACAAGGAAGTATGAGTGTTGAAGAGTACTACATGGAGATGGAGACACTCATGATGAAGCTTGATAGCCAAAAGAATAGTGAAGCCTCCATGGCAAGATTTTTGAATGGTTTGAATAGAAATATTGCAGACAAGGTTAAATTGTAACACTACATGGAATTAGATGAAATGTATCATATAGTCTTGAAATTTGAGAGCCAGCTTAAGAGGAAGGAGAAATACAATTTTGCAGGTTCTTCTTCTACTCCATGGAAGAAGGAGGAAAAGAAGAATAAGAAAGAAAAATTTACTCAAGCTATTTCAAAAGAGGAGCCTTTTAGCAAATCTAAAGGTAAATTTGAATCTCAATCTAGTTTGAGTAAAATTCGTTGTTTTAGGTGTAGTGATGTTGGTCATATAGCTTCCTAATATCCTAACAAGAAAGCCATGATTGCTTTGGGAAATGATAAGTATAAGACAGCTAGTGAAAGTGAAATAGATGGTGATGAGGTGCCTAAATTAGAAGATATTACTGATACTAAGGAGGTAGATGGTTTAAACCGATCATTGGTTATCAGATGTACTTTGAGTACACAACAGATAGATGAGGGAGATTTTGAGCATCAAAGGGAAAACATTTTCCATACCCGAGTTGTGGTAAAAGACAAGGCTTGCAGTTTAATCATTGATGGTGGTAGTTGTGCCAACGTGGTAAGTGAAAATCTAGCGGAATTGCTTAAATTGCCTACATTGAAACATCCTAAGCCTTACAAGTTGCAGTGATTAAATGACTCTGGAGAAGTGAAAGTGAATAAGCAGGTGAATTTGATGATTACTTTAGGAAACTATAAGGATAAAGAATTATGTGATATAGTGCCTATGAATGCCTGCCATATATTGTTTGGCAGACCATGGCAATTTGACAAGAATGTTATTCATGAAGGGCATTCAAATTGTTTCATAATGAGACAAAATAAGAAGACATTTTCCTTGAAGCCTTTGACGCTCCAGCAAGTTCAAGAAGATCAAAAGAAATTGAAATATGAAGATGAAATGTTGAGATCTAATGAGAAAAGGAGAGAAAACACGAGAGCTAGTGAGGATGATACATGAGCGACAAAGAGGAAAAAAAAGTGGCTAGTGAGAAAAATGAGAGAGTGAAAAGAAGAAACAATTGAATTGTTTTGCCACTAAAAGTGAGGCCATGAGTGCTATAAATGAGAAAAAAACTTTAATTGTACTCATGTACAAGGCGATCATGTTTCCTACTAATGATCTTGACTAAACTTTGCCTAATTCTATTATGTCTTTTTTGTAGGAATATGAAGATATGTTTCCTAAAGAGATTCCTGAAGGTTTGCCACAAAAATGAGGAATAGAACACCAAATAAACTTCATACTAGGAGCTTCTATTCCAAATAGACCATCCCATAGGAGTAGTCCTAAAGAGGCTAAAGAGATCCAAAGGCAAGTGGAGACTTACTGGTAAAAGGGTTTGTTCGTGAAAGCATGAGTCCTTGTGTTGTGCCAGTATTGCTTGTGCCCAAGAAAGATGGAACCTGGAGAATGTGTGTGGATTGTAGAGCTGTTAATAAGATCACGGTAAAGTATCATCATCCTATTCCTAGGTTAGATGATATGCTTGATGAATTGCATGGTTCTTGTCTATTTTCTGAAATTGATCTTAAAAGTGGTTACCATCAAATTAAAATGAAAGAAGTTGGGTCTTTATTAATGATTAGTCATGCCTTTTGGACAAACTAATGCACCAAGTACATTCATGAGATTAATGAATCATATCATGCCTTTGATGATATTTTAATCTACAACAAAAATTTAGAAGAGCATGTGAATCATTTGAGGAGTGTACTATCTGTTTTGAAAAAAGAGCATTTATATGCTAATCTTAATAAATGTACTTTTTGTCTGGACAAAGTTGTATTCTTAGGATTTGTGGTTAGTGCTAGAGGTATAGAAGTAGATGAGGAGAAAATTAAGGCAATCAAGTATTAGCCTACGCCTACTAACATCACTGAGGTAAGGAGTTTTCATGGCCTTGCTAGTTTTTATAGACGCTTTGTAAAAGACTTTAGCACTTTAGCAGTGCCATTAACTGAAGTTGTGAAAAAATTTGTTGGATTTAAATGGGGAGAAGCACAAGAAAAAGGTTTTAATTTGCTTAAAGAAAAATTATGCTATGCTCCTTTGTTGTCTTTACCTGATTTTTTCAGGGCTTTTGAGATTGAATGCGACGCATCTGGCGTTGATATTGGAGCAGTACTAATGTAGAAAGATAAGCCAATAGCATATTTCAGTGAAAAGCTAAATGGAGCACCATTGAGTTATCCTACTTATGATAAGGAGCTATATGCATTGGTGAGAGCATTAGAGACTTGGCAACACTACCTATGGCCAAAGGAATTTGTCATCCATACAAATCATGAATCACTGAAGCATATGAAAGGACAAGGGAAATTGAACAGGAGACATGCTAGATGGATGGAGTTTATTGAGACTTTTCCCTATGTGATCAGTTATAAGCAAGGTAAAGAAAATGTGGTTGTTGATGCATTATCATGCAAGCATGTCCTTCTATCAACTCTTAATGCAAAGTTGCTAGGTCTTGATCATGTCAAAGGGTTGTATACCGTTGATCCTAATTTTGCTACTGTTTTTGCTATTTGTGAAGAGGGAGCTTTTAACAAGTTTTATAGACATGAGGGATTCTTGTTTAGAGAGCAAAAATTGTGTATTCCTCAATATTCTATAAAAGAATTGCTTGCTAAAGAATCTCATAGTGGAGAATTAATGGGGGATTTTAGTGTAACTAAAACCTTAGATATTTTAAATGAACATTTTTGTTGGCCTCATATGAGAAGAGATGTAGAAATCATTTTTAGTAGATGTGTTACTTGCAAAAAAGCCAAATCTAAGGTGATGGCTCATGGATTATATACCTCTTTACTTGTTCCTAGTGAGCCATGGATTGATATTTCTATGGATTTTATTTTGGGTTTACCTAAGTTTAAGAGGGGTTGTGATTCAATTTTCGTTATTGTTGATAGATTTTCAAAAATGACACACTTCATTGCTTGTTATAAAACTGAAAATGCATCTCATATTACTAACTTGTTCTTACGGAGATTGTCAAGTTACATGGAATGCCTAAAAGCATTGTGAGTGATTGGGATATCAAGTTTTTGAGTCATTTTTGGAGAGTTTTGTGGAGTAAAATGAGAACTAAGCTATTGTTTTCTACTATTGGTCATCCATAAACTGATGGACAAACTGAAGTGGTGAAACAATGACGACTTTGCTAAGAGTTGTAATTCAAAAGAATTTGAAGTCTTAGGAAGATTATTTACCATTTGTGAATTTGCATATAATTGCATTGTTCATTTTACTACTGGTTTTTCTCCATTTAAAGTTGTTTATGGCTTTAATCCATTAACTCCTTTAGATTTATTACCTTTACCAGTTAATGAAAGAACTAGCTTGGATGGTAAGAAGGAGGCAAAAACTGTCAAGAAATTGCATGAACATGTGTGACAAAGAATTGAAAAGAAAAATGAGTAATACACTCAACAAGCTAACAAGGGAAGGAAAAAGGTCACCTTTGAACCAGGTGATTGGGTGTAGGTGTATTTTAGGAAAGAGAGATTTCCATCTTAAAGGAAATCAAAATTGGAGCTTAGAGGCGATGGACCATTCCAAGTGATAGAAAAGATCAACGACAATGGCTACAAGCTAGATTTACCAGATGAGTACAATGTTAGTTTACTTTCAATATTTCTGATTTAAGTCCTTTTGATGTAAGTGAAGCCGATTTGAGGACGAATCCTTTTGAAGAGAGGGGAAATGATGAAGATACAATCGCACCAACTTCATCTCAACAAATTCAAGTTCCTAAAGGGATGATTATATGAAATAGAGCCAAGAAGCTTTAAGAAAGATTTCAAGGATTTGTGCAAAAGTTTATTGAAGATCACTCCAAGTTCACTAACATTGATTTTGAACCAAAAATAAAGACTTTAATGAGCATTTCCACAAATCAAGAGGACAACACAACAATACAAATGGAAATCCAAGCCAAAACTGCCTCTTTTAAGTTCAACACTGCCGACCTAACTCACATAACAGCTGGTCTTCATTCTGTTGTAATAGAGATTTGTACACCGCCTGTGTACGCTGCTAGTTTTCTAAATACGCCGTCAGTTTAGAGATATTGGCCGTCAGCCTTCAGTCGGTATAGACGATGACCAGAAATGAAAATTCTAATGCCGCTTGCAATGCTGGCGTATAATTAAAGCCACTAGCCTTCTTTTGTGAGTAGTTTAATTTTTAGTTGTGACTTTTGAGTTTCCCTAGTTTATTACATATAGCTCTAAGTGTTTATTATAAGGAGACATTTTAGAATACATTTTTTCATTGTGAAATACAATTTAAGAGAAATCCTTTCTCTTTGAGTTCTTTTGAGAACTTGGGATTTCTTCAAGAATTTGAATTATTGTTGAGTTTATCATTATAGCAAGGTTCTAGGTCGGTATATCCAATAGGGCGGCGATCATCATATCAAGGTTCTTTGAGTTACTCAACCATAGGGTTGAGGTCAATTCCATTTTATCATACCAAGGTTCGTGAAGTTTCAGATCTAGATCTGAATATTTCATCGGGTCAAGGTCTACCTTCTTGATTCTAAGAGTCCGGGCAAATTTAGATTCGTGCCGTGCATGCATCACTCTACATCTCCCATACTTTATTAATTTAATCGTCGAAATGACCACATTAGACAAGCCGCGATATCCACTAACCTATGTTTGATTTATAGGTCCAAGCTTATACAAGCGCAAGCCTAACCAACTCTATTGGCAAATCTCAAACCACAACACTACTGATTTAAAGTTTCGTTGCAAATGGCTTGGAAACAGAAAAAGGAAGAAACAAAAAAGGATTAACGTTCTATGTGAATCCATACATGATGTGTGGACTTTAAAAAAAAAAAAAAAACTAATGTGCTTGCCATTTGAGATTTTACATTGCATTTGAAATTGTGAAAGTAGAGAACAACAAGATCCATAACTTTGTTAAAAGAGAAGGCACAAAGCTGCTAATTGTAAAACTCTAAAATTCAAGTCATATTTATTTTTATTTTTCTCTTGGAGTTAAAAAAAAAAAAATGATAGTGAGGTTGTTTTCTTGTGTAATCATGGGAGGCCTTCTCCTGTAGTCTGAAAAAGACAAAACATTTTAGTGAAGCCACCAAAAACCAAAGCAAGACTGCTCGAGGGAAATAAATTTTCACTCTCTTTATGCACATTCTTCTTTGCAATTGAGAATGTAGGGGCCCAGACACTTCTCTTCCATCTAGTTTCATCCTTCACTATGAGAAATTCTGTCCACTTCTTTCTTTGATTTCACGGTAGCTCAGAGCTTCAATTTTCACATCACATACAAACTCTTCATTAGTATTCCACTTGTCGTGTTTTCCATTATATCATCATAGACCCTTTTAAGTACTGTAGCCACACAAGCAGCTGAATCTTTTCAATGATATGAATCCAACACATATTGTTCTTTTGGTGGTATGATTTGATGGAACGACCGTACTTTCCGCTGGATCTAATCCACGTATTAGCATGAAATTTTGATGTATTATTATGGACGTGGTCGAATATATGTGGTCGCATTTCGAACTAACCAAAATGTTGAATGAGAGTTGTCGTCGAATACGATATTACTCAAGTCATCGGTAAGGATTCTACTGTGGTTCCTAAGGTACCAACTGCCAAGTCCATATTTTAAGAAATTCTTAGGGGGGTGAAAAAAAAGAAGCTCTTCACTTCATTTATAAAGTACTTAAAAGATGCTTAACATCTGTTAATATTATTGTAAAGAATTTTTTGACATTGTTTAACAGTCTCATAGTACAAAAATTACACAAAACTAACACTAGACAGAAAATAATAAAAAAAAAAAAGTGAAAAGATTGTCTGTTTGAGATTCCTGCTAAAGGAGTCCAAAAAGTGAAGGATCCAACTTTTTTGAATTTCAAGAAATTGAGACAAACACTTTGAACCTTTTTTTTTTCTAGAATTCTTTAAAATCTGGTATCATCATTTTTTAAAGGCTTGAGTTTAGCTTATTTAAAAATTAATGAACTTAGATAAACTTTTTATTGGATCTAAAATTTAAACTTGAACTTGACTCGTTTAGCAAAACGAGTTTTATTTCAAGCTCGAGCCAATCCGAACTTTTAATCAAGCTTAACTGAGTTTTTTCAAGTTTGAAATTCAAGCCTTAAGTTTGGCTTGTTTAGATATCTTATTTCCCATTTTAGTTTTTCATATCATCATTTGTTTTGAACCTAATTATAATATATAAGAGCCTCAAAATTTATATACATATATATTAAATAGAAATTAATTTTTGTTTTACTTTATATTTATATATAATATATCATAAATATAAAATTTATAACTATGCTAACAGACTTATTCACAAGCTTGTTTAAGAGCTATTCGAGAGCTCATTCAAAAGTTTAAATGAGCTAGCTTACGAATCTAAACCAAAACTCAAGCTCAAATTGCTTTTTAATTGATCTCAAATGGCTTGCGAGTAGGATTGTTTGCAATCCTATTAAGATACATGTTTTTAAATTTTTGATAAATACTAAAATAGATCACCAAGAAAAGAAAAGAATAAGTTAACATGACACAAAAAAAGCTGGCATAAGATATAATAAAAACCCAAACTGAGTTTCTTACTATTTTACATACTTGATCTTAAGGCATCCTTAGAGGATCTTTATCCATAACTACCTCATTGACGTCACAAGTTGCCATATCAAAAGAACTCACTCCTTTAAATACCTCATTATTACCCCTAAATTCTTTGGTCAATTCCTTAACATTTCATAAAGTTTTTATGGTCCCATTATCACTTTAGACTGGGATTTAATAAACAATGAAAATTATATACATATATTTTAAATTTAACTATCTATTGTTGTTATCTTCTAATTTATTATTATTAAAAAATATAATTAATATTTTGTTTACTTATTTATATGACATAAAATAAAACAAAAAATAAAATGAGGAAAAAAAAAAGTAAAAGAGCATTGAATGGAACATTTGATTTTAAAAGTTAAAAATGTTCAAGCCTTTACACAAGTCTAACTGGTGGTGAACGGGTGTAGGGTTGGTAGGGTATGAAACCTTACATATATTGTACAATAGAAGGTATATTGTATTGAATTTTGCACTTGAAACCATCCGTGTAATATCTTGTATCCATTATATACTCTATATCATGTAAACTCTATATGGTACAGAGTAAGGACGGGTATGGATTGGTTTGGATTGGTTTTTCCTAAAACCAAACCAAACCATAATTTATAATTTGTTTTTTCTTTTCGATCCCAAACCAAACTATTAAGTAATAGTTTGGTTCGGATTAAGAATTTTCTAAACCATTAAATAATGGTTTAGTTCAATTTGGATTACAGATTAAATCAAAATTCTAACTAAAAATATTCTTTGTTCTAGTTTTTATATATTTGTGTAGATACTTAAATATTTATATTACTTTACAAAGTTTATATTACAAATCACAACAAAGTACACTTTATGAATTTAATCGATAGTTCTTTATAAAATCATTTATCCACTAATAAAATACATTCACTAACTAATGCATAGTAAGTCATAATTTATAATTTTTAATAGAACTATCAAGTCAATCATCTACCAATAAATTTAATTAAAATGAAAAATCATCTATCGACAAAATTCATCAACGAATAAAATAATTCGCTAACAAAATACATTAAACAATCAATACATAATAAGAGTTTATAACTAAACAGATAAATTTCATACTTTATAAAATTAAAATCTATTAAAAAAACGATAGTTCATCATCAACAAATATATATATATATATATGTCATGAGCCTAAAAAATAAATTTAAAGATAATCAAATTGATTTTAATTAATATTCACGAAATAATAAATATCAAATAGAAATATATGAATATATATGACATTTAATCAATCATCATAAAAAATATATTATAATTATAACTTACAAGTAAAATATTATTATATATATTTTTAAAACAATTTGGTTTGGTTTTAAGGATTGGTTTGGATTGGAAAATTTTAAAACCAAATTGTTAAAAAAAAAAAATATTTTCGGTTTGGTTTGTTTTGATTACGGATTGATTTAATTCAGTTGGTTTTTTTTGCCTACCCCTAGTACAAAGTACCCTATGTGATGTAGAGCAAGAAAAAAATTATTATTTTAAGAAGATTGCAATTTCTTTTTCTATATTTAATAGAATTAATGTTATTTTAATAGCAGCAGTATCTTTTTTAATAAAAGTAATGTTAATTTAATAGGAGCATAATTTTTTTAATAGGATTAATGTTATTCTATTTATATCAAGTTGTTCAATTAGATTTCATTTCAATTATATCGCTAGACTAGACGTGTAAATGTTGAGATAGAGATTTTCAATGGAATAAAATTATTGTTTGTCTCTCCTATCTCTCCTGGTATTCTATAATGGAATCAACAGGTTGATGAAAGATTGCGTTGTGGTATTCATGCACAAATCAATAGATTGTAACGTTTATCTCTTTTCCAAAGTTCGTACTCTTATTGAGTTTTCGAATTTTGATGCCTAATTATCTAGGTATTCTCAAATCAACAAACATGTAGGAGATCGCTTTCTAGGTATTCGCAAAATTAATGGATCGTGATGTTTATCTCATTTTTTCTTCCATTGTGTCACTATGGAATCTGTAAAGTTTTTCTTTGAACCCACAAAATTTTCCTTTCTTTATTATAGTATTATATATAGTTTCATATAATAGGTAAAATTATCATATTTTTATAAATTCACTATAAATAACCTATAAAGAAAAGAATAATTTTTTTAATATCCTAAGTTTTATAATATATATAATTTATTTATGTATGAAAGTTGAAAACTTGTCAAATCTATTTATAGGATATAAAACAAATATTGCAAATTTATTTAAAATTAAAATGTTTTAAAGATAGACTACTATTGATAATCTTGAACAAAAGTGATCACAAAATAAAATGATCTATTATTAATTATTTTTTATTTATTAATAGTGTGTTTTGATTTTCAATAGGGTAGGCACATGGTATCTTGGAAATTTATCCGCTATATATATTAGAGTGTAGGTTCTAAGATGAGTATAGGACATGGAGATCTCATACATATATCCTATTTTGTGATAGTAGGTTCAAGGAAAAGTGTATCAATACCCTATCTAGCACTATAAGAAATCTGGGCTTTAGAGACAAAAATTCTGTCTCTAAACGCAAATTTCGATCGCAAAAACCATCGTCGCAGATTTTATTTACAAAATTATAACTACATTTTCTAATTTCCGTCGCAGAATTTCTGTCTCTAAAGGCTTATTTTCTTGTAGTGTAGTGACCCTTAATACTCACCCAAACCCTACTTAGTCAAGTAAGACATGGCTAGGTATACATTTTGTATAACATGGTAACCTACTTATTCTTAAGTCTAATATTGATGATGATAATAACAATAATAAGGAATGGGTCCTCTACGGAGGACAGTTCCTTGAAGAAGCACCCATATTTGTTGATTAAGGACTCCCAGTGAGAACCTTGACAATCCTGGATAAAGATATTCTTAACAACTATAACTTAATAACGTTAGAAGAGTTACAAAAATCTGAATGTACTAAATTATCATATTCTGATGTGTTTAAAATGCCTAGTCAATTTTAAAGATTCAAACCTCTCAAGTTTGGTTTAAGCTCTCGATCAACAGATTAAATTATTTTATACATTAAATATGTGCATTAGTGAAGAGAAAAGCCATATATTAGAATATGTGACTTATATCTAGAACAATTTAATATGGAAACGACGAATTTGGTAAAAATACTTAACAAATCATAATTGTTTATTACTTAGCGCCTAAGGTTAGATGTAACTAAAGGCATGTCAAATGTCTTATATAAGAGTACAAACTACTTGGGGTGGGCAAAAAAACCGACCGAACCAAACCAATCCATAATCGAACCAATCCAAACCGAAAAGATGGTTTTTTTTTCATGGTTTGATTTGAAAATTTTCAAATCCGAATCAATCCGTAAATTTATGGTTTGGTTTGGAAGGTAAACCAAACCAATCCGTAAAACCGAACCAAACCGTTTTAGAAAAATATAATATTTTACTATATATTTATATGATTTCATTTAATATTTATTATTAGTGAATATTAATTAAAATCAACTTGTTCTTTTTAAAATTTTTTTTAAGCTCATGATGTGTAATTTTTTGTTGATGATGAAATATTGTTTTTTTTTTTTAATAGCTTTTAACTTTGTAAAGTATGAAATTTATTTATTTAGTTATAAACTTTCATTATGTATTAATTGTTTAATATATTTTGTCAACTGGTCATTTTATTCATTGATGAATTTTGTTGATAGATGATTTTTCATTTTAGCTAAATTATTGGTAGATAATTGACATGATGGTCATAATTATAACTTACTATGTATTGGTTAGTAAATTTATTTTATTGGTGGATAATTGATTTTATAGAGAAGTATAGATTAAAAGTATGATGAATTTATAAAATATTTTATCGTAGTTTATAATATCAACTTTGTAAAATGATATAAATATTTAAGAATCTACACAAATAAAAAAACTAGCACAAGGAAGATTTTTAGTTAGAATTTTGATTTAAACCGTAATCCAAACCGAACCAAACCGTTATTTAATGGTTTAAAAAATTTATAATCCGAACCAAACCGTTACTTAATGGTTTGGTTTGGGATGGAAAAAAAACCAAACCGTAAATTATGGTTTGGTTTGGTTTGGTTTTAGGAAAAACCGAACCAAACCGATCCGTGCCCACCCCTACAAACTACCGCATTAAGTTTGGCATGTAGGAAGTC
Source organism: Combretum micranthum (assembly GCA_024138025.1). NCBI lineage: Eukaryota > Viridiplantae > Streptophyta > Magnoliopsida > Myrtales > Combretaceae > Combretum > Combretum micranthum. The sequence goes on from JAMXBD010000264.1 coordinate 586,482, forward strand.
AAGCAATCAATTATAGGTTATGTAGACACGGACTAAGTAAAGTCCATTAAGCTCTTGGAAATGGGAAGTGATGAATTAAGTCTCACATTGATTATAGTAAATATGATGGTATTTTGTAGGGTCAAAGTAGAAATATCAAATCAATACTAGTTAAGAAATTTCAAATAATATAGACATAAAAGCTCATAAGTCACCTGTTGGTTCACAAATTAATTAGAGACATCTTACCAATAGTTGTACTATTGGATGACAAACCAAGGTGGAAAGCTAGTGGATCTGTAGCCACCCCTATAGAATTACTCGTCCAATAACGACAAGATGTATAACTAGAGCAAGCTTCAAACAAGTAGCATATCTTAGCCACCCATTAGCATGATGATGCCTCTAAGGAGATTGGCTCATTAATGAGTAGAATTGCATGGAGAAAGAGTAAGCTTAGTATGAAAATTTGAGTACAAGTTATTCATTAAATAAGATGAAGTCCGCCTACGTTAAGAGAGCTAAAGTAATTATATTTTTGACAAATGAGTATCGGTTTAGTGTACAATATAAGGATAAACATATTGTTGCAATACGTCATTGATGAGTCAAGCATTGCTTAGACGTTGTTTATGTCTCCAATGCTAGGAGGAGATGCCTCATCCTATTAGTGTTAAGTAGAAACCTAAAAATATTTTGTTTCTGATATTATTTAAGGTGTAAATTATCAACAAGATAGAAATTGTTAGAGTATGTGGACCATATTTGAGTCGAAGTGTTGATTGTTTTAGATTACATAGCACATATTTGAGCTAAAGAAGCTGGTGATAAGTGGACTTAAATGGTCGAACCCTTAGAGATCTGATTGTATGTTTTTTATCCTTGCTATCACATATGATCATAGCTTATAGACATAACTTCTATGGTTTAGATTTGAGTATAAAGGTTTTACGGGTATTAATTGTGTCTTAAAAAAAAATCCTTCTTTTAACATATGTATTTTTTGCATATCCTTTTTCCTTTTTCTTTTTTCCTCCATTGCATTGGGTTTTTTTTAATTAAATATATTATGTCCTTTGCATCACTTTTCTCTCCCTAGCTTCTTTACTATTATCATTACACTTGATAATATGACTAATGTATTATTGTAACGCCCCGAAACTCTGTCCACTGAGGTATTGTTCACTTTGGCCATACATAGCATGATTTTGTCCTTTTTGTGCCAACACTTCTCAAAGGGTCACCTATCATGGGATTGCTCTACATAAAGCATGCTTAACTCTGGAGTTCTGACGAACTCCAAGTCACTACACCAAAAGACTCCTCTGTGATTAGAGTTTCACGATTTATATTTGAGGGGTATCACATACTCTCCCACTTATAGAACTGACATCCTCGTTAGTTTTGTTATACAGGTCCAGAACCACATTAGGCAGTGAGGACACTCTCCTCCACTTCTAGCTAGTGAACTGCTCTGATATCACTTGTAACGTCGGCTCCTGGCATCACGTAGGCTACCTAAGGGTGGGGCGTGACAATTATAGATCTTAATATTGTATATGGACTCATTTCAATTGATAAAGAAAGATGCAAATTATAATTCGATAAATGGTGGCTCAGTCATGATTGAGAGTACAAAGATTCTCTCTCTCTCTCTCTATATATATATATATTTATAACATTATTGTATAACACTAATATAAGAGAAATAGCCAATTTACCCTTATATGTGAGGTTGTACAATAGAGCTTTTTATCAAATAAAATAATGCATTCTTTAAATCTTATAATACTAATACCAACATAAGATTGTGACTTAATTAAGGAATTTGCTGAAGACAAGTTCTTGGTAAGGAAGTTCATGTTTTGATAATTGTAGGGGCATATTCAAACGAAATTGACTAATGGCAATCTTATATTGGCATAAAGTAGAATAAATTAAAATTTAGAGTGTCTAGGTAGGTACTCTGAATATAACCTTAGTGGAACTTGTAGACACATAAATTATCTCTTAGAACATCAAGAGATGAGTTTATGCCTTAGAAAGACCACACATTTTGTAAAGTACAAATAAATAATTCATATTGAAGGGTATGAATGTAATATAATGTTGTTAAGTGGGTATTTTTGTCATTGGATAGACGAATTTGAACTCGAGGAAGTCATACGTAAAGAATCAAATGAAGACAATCAAAGCTGGCAAGTAAGTAGCCAGCCTTGAATATAAGCCGCTAGCCTATATTGGAAAGCCGCCGGCCTTTAGACGGCTTTGAGCTTCCAGGAGAAAATTGAGAAATTTAGCCGAATAGTGAAAGCTGGCATAAACGCCGCTAGCTTATAATTAAAGGCCGCCGACATAAGTGGAAAGGCCGCTGACGTATCTACCGGCCTTCTTTTTAAAACGTGGAGTTTTGTTTTATGAAATTTCTCTAGTCTTCAAACATTTTCAACTTCTCCTAAAAGCTTATATATAACCTCCTATTCTTTTGGAAACCCTAAGAGCTTTCAAGGAGCAAAAACCATAGGTATTTAACCTTCCTCTAATCTTTTAAATCAAATCCTTTAGATAAATTTTTTCTTATGATAGTTATCTTATGGATTGAAGGAGATTCAAGAGTTGTGGCAAAACCCTAGTGTGATTGGAGATTTGGAAGACTCCGATTTAAAGGAAAAGGTAATATTGTTATTATAGTTTTATAATTCTTATGATTTTAAAGAAATATCCTTTAGATTATAATCTAGGTTTATGTATTGTTAAAAAGGGAATCTAAGATTTGTTGTTGAGGATCAGGAGTGGATCTAGATCTGAAGTTGTGCTTTCAAATCAAGGAGAAAGGTAAGGGTTTTATCAGATTTATGGATTATGAGATTTGTAAATTATGGAATTTTAATTATAGTTTATTATTCAGGAGAATTGAGAATTAGGGTTCCGATTTCCTAATTGAGATCTACAAGTTATAGGAACGTAAGAATCTATACCATTCTAATAAATCAATGAACTTTATTTGTTACTGTGATTGAATTTCTAATTGGAGACTTTATATATATATTGAAGAAAGTTGTAGAGAAATCAAGGGATTAGGAGATAGTTGTATTGAAGGGTTCCATTGGATTTCAAACCAAGAATAGAAGGTATGTGTTATTTTAATTTCATAGATCTATGGTTAGGGTTTTAGATCTTTGAGTCGGATTATGGAATTTAGGGCTAGGGTTTAATTGTGTGGCAATTTAAATTAATTGAGACATATTGTTGGTCAGGATACGTGTGAAATTAAGATTTCTGTTCTTGTAAGAAGTTTTGTTGGTGGATTTGAGTTGGAGCAATACTAGGTACGACCTTACTATGTTTGATTGTATGCGCTTGTAGGATTAGTTGTTAAATTAACTTAATAATTATTGGACCTTAATTGAACGAGTGTTGCTTGTGCTTGGCTGCGGTTAGTAAAGGCCACAACACTAGTGTGATACTAATGCTGGCAACTTGATGATCTTTGTGTGGTGGTGTGCCGAGTGGAGTTGCACCTGGAAATGATTCCGATAGATTAGGAGTCGTTACCAGCTTAATTGTGGAATGCATCTATATATGTATATATTATTGATAGGGGCAATTTATCATACTCGTTTAGGTGAAATTATGGCCATTTATGTTCTAATTGTTGTTGAATTCAAAGATAATTGGTACTTAATTAGTGAATATATTCATTTTAGGTATAAATGTGATAAACATCAAGTATTGGATCAAAAATCAATGAGGATTGAAGCTAAATAAGTCATTCAAGCAATATTACGATCGTATTTATGCCGGTGATCCTCTCGAACGACACATAAAGAGCAATTATGGATTGTAACCTATAGAAGAAGAGAGGAAAATTTCATCAGAGAAGAATACGGCCTGAGATACGACCGTATTCCAGAGCATGATCTCCTCGGATTGAAGCTAAATAAGTCATTCAAGCAATATTACGATCGTATTTATTCCGGTGATCCTCTCAAATGATACATAAAGAGCAATTATGGACTGTAACCTACAGAAGAAGAGAGGAAAATTTCATCAGAGAAGAATATGACCTGAGATACGGCCGTATTCCAGAGCATGATCTCCTCGGATTGTTTTATGAAAGAAGGAAACGGCTGTAAACTGAGGGAGAACTCACAACACAAAGGAGATAACGCCGTAATAGACAGGGTAGTGAACTACAACATTTGTTCACCTGCGAGTTGCGGCCGTATTTGCATGTGGAATTGGAGACCAGAGATGATTACGGCCTGTGTTCTGGCCGTAATGGCGGTTATAAATCGCTTCTTTTCACACCAATTTGGAATCAAAGTGTCTTTTTGAAGAGAAATGAAGCCCATCTGATGCCTAACTTCCTCCATTTGATGTGTTGATTGGAGGAAAACATATAAATAGTCCTCCGAATCATTGCAAAAGGGGGGAATTATTGTAATAGAGTACACACATTCTTTCTAGACAAATTCTCTCTTTGTTTCCTACTAACTATCTATAAAAACACACTTCTGTTTCATCATCATTTGTGTTCATGCAAGAGTGTATTTGTACCAGATTCTTGAGTATTATTTAATCATTAAGGGTTGGTCTCTATCTTTTCTATGTATTTTTGTCTTTTGTATGTATTGTTGTGTCTCCATGATGTGTGAGTAGTTTGTTAGGGCTTGTGTAGCCATGTTTTAGCATGTATATACATGGAATAATTGCTAATGTTATAGAATTCACTAACCTCTATTGTAAGTTAAAGCATGCTAATTCTAGGTAGTACACGACTTAAGGCTAGACCAGATTTTCATAGGATACGATTAAGAAATCTACCTATGAAATAGATCTAAGCTATAGGGGAGTTTGCTCATGATGCCTAGAGATAGGGTTGTGAAACCTTCTGTATATGTAATTGAAATTACCATTGGGATCATTTTCTTAATGCAATTCTAGTCGGCTGTTAACTAGGAAGAGATTTTAGTTCGACAATGCTAGGATTAGGATTCAATAGACTCGAGAGAAATATTGAATTAAATGATGGAATCTCGCACTTAGGAAGGATATACAAATAACGAAGATGTATTACATGTTAACTCATTGGTGAAGCAAGTCTGATTTGCTTAATTGTGAAAGTTACACTTAGTTGTTAATTCGTGTTATAATATAGTTTAGTTGTAATTTAGTTTGTTATTTTATTATAAATACTGATTTGGTTTGATTACTAGATAATAATTAAGAAGGTGAGCAGTAGTACTTGTTGACAGCCCCGAGGAATACGACCCTATAATTTAATCCTATACTGCAATTGATAGGTGCACTTGCCTAAAGTTAACCTAAATATAGGAAAGGATTATTGGACATTAAATTAGTAAACTTAGGTTACACCAATTATGATAATATGGTTTTTCATCGGGGTCATGAGTTACTTTGGGTTTAGGATTAATGATCAATAGTCCTAAACTGTGTTGGTTGCAAGCTAATGAAAAGATAATAGGGTCTATTTGGATTGTCTGTTTTTCATCTGCATCTGTATCTTTTTTAAAATGATATGTGTAAATATATCTGATTTGCATCTAAATTTTATTTATATTTGTTCTATTTGATCTTTTGATGAGAACTGTCAACTTTTTTTTATCTATATCTATTTCTTAATAAATAATTTGTTAGAAAAAAGTTTGAAAAAGTGTCTGTATCTGCCGGAAAAAAGCCAAAACAAACAGACCCTAAATTGTGCTTGTTGCATTATAATATAAGGTGTATGTGATGTTGTGATTTGCATGTTCTTGTGCATGTGCTTTCGGTTTGGCGTACTGGGCGTTTTTCGCTCAAACCTTATTTTTCCCACAGGTACAGGTGAAGATTCTATGATTTATGACTTGACGGGTTATGACATATTTGTCGATGATGGGGAGAGAGATAGCGGTTATGACCATTCTACTGATAATTGAGATTAGTTATTAGTAATTTGAGAAGAAGAAACATATGATGATTTAATTAGTTTCTTTTGGAGACATTTTATATGTAAGGATTTATCATTTCTGTTTTAGATTGGATTTTTAAGTATGTTAGTTAATGTTGAGAACAAATTATTTTGATATGAAAAGTTTTTAAAAGTTACCCTTTATGTGAGTGATTGGTAATATTTGAAATACATATTTGTGGTTTTAGAAATCTATAGCCTTAGCGTATCTGTTCTTCTAAGGATACGTCGCGGGCTGATAACGCCTTTAGGTTAGGGCGTTACACAATTCATGGTGGGATGATGACTCTAGACATGTAACTCGTTCTCAATCAACAGAAGTAATTAAGATGACACACTGACACTAGATTTGCATACAATGGAATGACCCACAAAGAATGTACAAGAAGATATTAGAAATCTCATTTAACTATCTATGTATGGTTAATGCTTGAAAGATATACAAATTTACCTAACTAAGTAACCATGTAGGTAATAAATTGCTTAGTTTGTATTAAGGTACCATAAGTAACGTGTTTATTTAATATGAAAAATTCATAAACTATAAGTAAATAATAGGGGAATATTGAAGTTTTAACAAGTTTGTTCAATGCATGTTGTTTTTTAAGGAGGTCATGAGTACATCAAGCTTAGCACAAATGATGTATCTAATGAGTGTGTCTAACATGGATATCAAAATTATGAGAGAATGACATTAAGATTCCTTACACCAAATTACAGGGAAAGAATAGAATTGAATGGAACAAGAGTGGGTTGTTTCTTGTTAGTATGATATCATTAATCTAATGGAAAAAAAAAAAAAAACAAAATAGCGTTAAGAGCCTTGAGACTAGACTAGGGCTGCAAATGAATTGAGTTGAGATAATATAAGGTTGAACTCAAATTCAAATTAGACTCAAAATTTCAAAGCTCGAGCTTAATTAAAGTTTAATCAAACTTAAGATTTTAAGCTTGAGTTTAGATCGAACTAACACTTTGTAATCTTGAGCTCAACTCAATTAATTTTGTTTAAGCATGATTTATTAAAAAATTATTTCTAATTCTAATCATAATTATATTAATACCCAAATTCAATTAAGATTCAATTAATATTTATACTCTAGCTTGATAGAGCTCGTGAGCTAATGAAGCTAAATATAGAAAGCTCAATGTCAACTTGATAAATTACTCAAGTAGTTCAAGTTTAAGCTCCACTCGACTATTCTTGAATTAAACTCAAGTAAACATCAAGTCAAGCTCAAGTAGTTTATGAATTAGCTTAGTTCATTTATACCCCTAAACTAGACAAACATAAACATGTTCTTTTAATTTTTAAAGCCTAAATGTAAATGAAGATATCTAAAGTGATAAAACTACTTAGGAGGGGCATGTTTTGGACTATAAAGAGACTTTTGCAGCTAGTAAATTATAAAAGTAATAAGCTAGTAAGATGCCTAAAAAGGACAATATTCTTTAACATCTAATTGAAAAATGATGTAAAGAAAGAAATAATGTCACACCCCTAAATTAGAGGTGTGATGGCCCCTCTACATACTGCTACTATTGGTAGATATATGCAAAGGTTTCTCAAACACTAAATTCCCCAAACATACTTTTTTCAAGAAGATCTTCACACCACTCATAATTATACCCCATTCTATGAATGATATAACCATGAATGTTATGTCTCTTTAGTGATGATAAACATAAAAGGGATTACAAGGGGATTGGCTAGAAAGAAATTAAATATATATGGCTACATATGAGCTAAACTGAGCTTTTGAAAGCTTCAGCTTGACTTGTTAAAAAATTATTGAGCTCAAGCTTCAGCTATCACGTCTCGAGGGTATCCTAGTAGTAGCAAAAAAGCCACATTTGAATACTATCACTAGATTACCTTCGGTGAGTGACATATTTTACAAACAATAAGGTCTTTTAGTTGCTTTGATAAGAAATGATAAATACATGTAAGACATAAATTAGTAAATAACTACCATCACAAGTAACATGTATCATAAAGATATTATAGACCATATAATCTTTACAGGAAACTTCAACTACATAACTAATAATCCGTAAACTATCTAATCTATACTAGAAATAATAGAAAATAACTTATCCCGATTTGACCCATGTGCTTCTAGTTCCTAAGTTCTTACAAGAGCCATACTTTTGGATGTAACTAGCCACGGTCGTAAAGTAAACCTGAAATGTCTTGATGAGTGTGAGCGAAACCATGGCTCAGTGAATAACCAGACATATTACACATCAAACAAGTTTTTTAATAAATCATATGTAATGCAATCAATCAAACATATGCTCAAATACAAACTTGGATGTTCTAGAATCCAAATAGGAAAAAAATTTACTCCTTTTTTTTTTTAAGGTTGAAGAACAATTACTTTATGACCTACCTGCCTAGGAGAGACTAAGTTTATAGAAAAATCAACGATTTTTCGTCTTAAGGTTATGACTTTTAGTTTAACGATGTTTTAACTGACCATTTCTTATCAATCCTTAGAAACTCCCCGAGTATTAATAATTTCAAAGCGATACTATGGGCGGTGTTCGTCGTTGCCACTTAATTCCCATAGAACCGACGGAAGAAAGAAAACCTTGGAAGAACTAACACTTTAGAAAAACCAAACATTAACATAGAACAGAAATATTAATACGTAGCAGGCTGTCACCCTTTCTGTATTTGCAATAATGCAATTCGTGTATGCATGATTGTTTTAATTACAAGCCAATAATTTTAATCAGGCTTAGGGTATCCAAACATTACATACACAACTTATAACATGCTTATCATAGTCATCAAACAATCACTATTATCACTTTCGTTATCATAGATTGACAATCATATAATCAGATCACTACTCATTTCAACTATAACATTATAACAATCATATTATTATCTTTGCATTACATATTCAACTAATTACAAGCACAAAAAGTATAATATAACTGAGTTACTCACCTGCTCATATGGGCTAGTAGTAATAATCGACTGAAAAGTCCTCTATATTATCAAAGTCACCTAGACGAATAAAAATATTCATCAATAAAACATAAATTATATAACTAATCTCCTATGAGTGTCTAAGTGTCCTATATTGGTGTTTGGTTTTGTTTCCATTACTATATTGGTCCTTTAGTGGTCTTAGGATAATAAATTATTATTTAATATTTTTTTCATTTTGTTTTTTTTATCTTGTTTGATATTTATATATTTTTATTGGGTAGTTGTAAGTTGTATTTAGTAGTTTGATATTTTATCATTTTTATTATCACTACCTTTATTTCCTTCTTTAGTTAACCTATTATGGTAACTAATATTTATCTCTTATTATTTAGTTTAGTCGTGTTCCTCTTAATCTACTTCATATAATTATTTTGTCATTTTTAGATATCACATTATTTATGAATTTAGCTTATTTAGATTTCCATTCTTATATATTTATCTATATAAAACAAACATTTAACAGTTCATTTCTATTTGTACAATATATTAATATTAGCAATAATATTAATAGTAATATTTTTCAATAAGTTTAGGAGTTGCTAAATTACACTTATTACATTTTATTAATCTTTAAATTTTTTTAGTTGAATTTACTTTCTAAATCTTATTTTATTTCTCTTATTACACACACATATATAAATATATATAATATATATACTGGTTTTGGACGAAACAGAGTTAACCTGGAAAATTTTACACGTATGCTGACATCCTATGCTGTCGGCGTTGATTCCTAGATGCTGCCATTTGTGTAAATTTTTACACAATTCAAACACCAGAGTACGCTGCTTAAAGGTCTCTAGCATTTAACAAACGCCGCCGGTGTTGTGGCCTATGCTGCGACATTCCTACATATTATACATGATTCGAAATTTTACGCAGCCTCTGTTTCAAACTACGCCGCCTCTACACCACCAGTCTATCCTTATACACCGTCGGCGTAGGGGTATATGCAGCTGGCGTATGGCCGACGTTGGCATTGTTCATCATCTTTTCTAATTTTCCAAGATTCGAAACTTAACTTTCTCTTAATATATATGTATTGTACTTGCATTTAAACTACTCCTAAATGTTTTTCTACATTCTACATATATCATACGTGATATATTAGCATATATTACTTTATGTAATCATCATTCAACCTAGTTTTTAGCTCTAACATATAATATGCTATGTATAAAGAGTGTTAGGGTTGGATTTTACCTTGTATAGGTTGATATAAGGTTGTTAAGCTTTCCCCCAAGGCTAGATTCGAGCCTAGAATGAGCAATAACATTGTTTAAGCTAGTATTTAACATATAACTAACTTAAAAACGAATTTTAACTTACCTTGTTTGTTCCTTCCTAAGCTCGGAGTTTGATAATGGAACTTTGCTTTTAGTGGTTGAGTGTGATTATGTTTTTGTTGCTGGTTTTTGTTGTTTTGGCTATTGTTTTTGTATATATAAAAGCTTTGTTCTTATGTTCATTAAAGAGTGTATATATATATATATATATATATATAAGGAAGGAGAGTATCATTTTATCATTTCTAACCAAGGCAATGCAGCTCCTCTCCACCGAAAATGCAAGTTGTTTCATATATCCATATGCATTTAATGTGTTTGGCTGATTTAGAGAATTTTAATTGGTTTTTCCTTGATTTTTCTTGACTTTTGTTGCCAATTGACTTGTTTGTCAAGCGTTTTCAACTGAAGAAGATTTGGGGAGATTTGAGCCGCATGTTTGTACAATTTACACTAAAAATTGCTTTATTAGTTAGAGAAAATATTATAATATTATTAAGTTATGTAATTATCTAGTTTTAGGGCATTTTATTAAGCTAAATGGGTACAAAATTTTCATTTATTTAAGAGTTTTGTCTCAAAAATTTATATATTGTTTTACAAATTTTCTAGATTATTATTGTGTTCAACTTTAGATTTAAAGTTTACGCGATAAGTTATTTGTAGAGTTTTATCTCACTCGATTAAGTTTTTTGAAGCTTAATAGGCCAATTTTCATTTTAGGCTCTTATAGCTTAAGAATATCCTAATTAAAATGATGGTGTGATCCAAATATTTATTTAGAGTCTATATTGTGAGTTATGGGTCTGTTTTTGTTTTTATTGTTTATTTATAATCATAACAGGTTATTTTAAATTATCGTTTTTTTAACTATAAGCCTAGTTGGTTATTTACTTTTTATCGTATTTAAAATCTTAACTAAATTATTCTTATATCTTGTGTTTTCGATACCTACTATTAAATCTTCTTAGTAGTATTTAATATTATCTAGGAAACTTTGTTTTAGGGTTTGAAATTATATATAGGCTCATTACTACTTGTGATTTTATTCTAAAACCTTGGTTGAGTCTTATATTAACATTCTATTTTCTATTTTTATATTTCTATCTATTTTTATTTATATGAAAAATCTCAGGGTTTACATCAGCTAAGCTTTTTATTAAGCCTGAAATTTAAGCTCAAGCTGAAGCTTTGCTCATATAACTAAACAAGCTTTATTTTGAACTCGTGTTTGACATGTTTACTAATCAAGCTTGAGTCATGTCAAGCCTGGATTTTTCCACTATCTGGTTCATTTCTCTTAACCCGATTCACATTAAACCCGAACCCATTTAACATGAATCCTCGACTAGGGGTTAAAAGAAATTTTAATTTTTGAAAAAACATTTTAGAGTCGCCACCTGATATAAATCGGGAAAAAATAAAAAGCTAGGATCAATGGGTCGGTTGATCCTAACTTAGCTACTAGTCTGCGAAAATTTGATTTAAAAACCAAACTTTTTTTTTAACCAGATATCATGGATTCGGGGGCTAACCTATTAAAACCAAATGGTTACCACTTTTGGAATTTTAAACTTATAATTTATCCTTTTCATACTCAAAAACTCAAATGAAACAAAACAAATGTTTATAAGTCACATTTTTCTATTTTTTTTTTTAGAATATGAAAATCAACAAAACATCTTATATTTACAAAATATTTATTCACAATATTTATTAAATTTTTTTTTATTTTTTAATGTCGCCCGTAGGTACCTACGTACTCGCTAATCGAGATCAGACAAAACGTAGTTCTTTTTTGAAAAAAAGCTTAGTTTGTTGATCAATTTTAATTTTTGAAGTATTTCACTGTAAATTCAGTAAATTTTGAATTTTTATGAAACCATTTTTGATAATCCTATGATCTAATTAATTGATTTTCATTTCATGAAAATGCAATTTTTCTAAGTCCAAAATCATTTTTCTTTAAAATCATTTTATGATAATTCATGGCTAATTTAATGCTACATGAAAAATCAATTTTGATTAAACTTGATTGAATATTTTCATAGCTAATTTAATGCTATATGAAAATATTTTAATTGAAAAACTTTTGGATGACTATTTTCATAGCTAATTTATGAAAATAATTTGATGAAAACTTTGATTATTTTCATAGCGAATTTATGAAAATAATTTGATGAAAACTTGATTATTTTCATAGCGAATTTATGAAAATAATTTGATGAAAACTTGATTATTTTCATAGCAAATTTATGAAAATAATTTGATGAAAACTTTGATTATTTTCATAGCAAATTTATGAAAATAATTTGATTGAAAACTTTATTATTTCCATAGCTAATTTAATGCTATATGAAAAAAAATTGATTGAAACTTTAATGATTATTTTCATAGCAAATTTATGAAAATAATTTGGATGAAAAATTTGTTTATTTCCATAGTTAATTTATGAAAATAATTTGATTGAAAAACTTTGATTATTATTTTCATAGCTAATTTAATGCTATATGAAAATAATTTAGATTGAAAATTTCATTCAATTTCATAAAAAAAATTCTTTCATTCCACGAAAATCTTTTCCTTTTCATTTATTTCATTCATTTGCTCATTTTTTTTAAACCAAAGTATTTTTTGAAAACAAAAAAATTTTTTTTTTAGAAAACTCATTTTTTCATTTATTATTATTTTTATTATTTTCAAAATTCAATTAATATCACATATATTAAAACATATTCAAAATTTATCACATCAAAGTTATATTACAAATACAACACATTAAAATTATATCTCATGCATCAAATATACATTTCTAAAACAAACTATGTACATATACATATTCACAAAATATTCAAAAATATAAAAAATTGCTAAAACATATAAATTTACACAAAAAATAATTATTCTAATTATTCTAGATTTTTCTGAATTTTTTATGAATTTTTATTGCACTTTTTTCTATTTTTTTCTATTTTCGTAATTATATATATAATAAATACATAATAAAATAATCCAAACTCACCTGGGCCGTTGGATCGTTCGGATCAGATCTAGAACTGATCTGGATGTGGACAATTGACCGTTGACCATTGACTGTTAACCGTTGACTGCGCGGGTAGACTGAGACCAACAATCAATTTGTTTTCTTCTCCCAGGAACGAATTGATCGCTTGCAATTTTCGGAATGACAGTGAAATGAGATTACCATCACACGGCTTGGACCTCGACTAAAAGCGGATTTGTTAGTCGGCAGTGAGCTCTCTCCCTTTCTCTCAATGGTTGTAAGCATGAATCAAGGTATGGGTACTTGTAGTTATGCTGAGGGTTCGATGATGGTGGAAATGGTTATGGTTATTAACGGAGATAAAGGTGTTGAGAGAGAGAGAACAAGAGAGATTAAAGAAAGAGAGCTGCGAGAGAGATCTGGTTTTGTTTTTCTAATCTATTTTCTATGTTTCGATCTTTCTGTTTTGAAGAGGAGGAATTGGTTGTCATTTTATAGGAGCATGGAGGAAGATGGAGGGGTGCACGACCATTAATGGCCGTTACAAGCAAGTGAAAAGATCGGAGATTACAAATTGATGAAGGAATCGCCGGCCGTTACGAATTTTAAAAAATTGGGGAAGTTACGGATCACAACCATTAATGGCCGTTACAAAACTTGAACTCGTCAGTTACAAATTGATTCTAAGGATCGGGGGTTACGAAATTTACACCATAAATTTGTTTTAAAGCACATTGATGATTGAATTTAAAGTAAATAGGTGCTTTTTGATCTTCCTATATAAAAAAAAAAAAAAAAAGCTCAAAACAAGCATACACGCTCGAAAATGGCGGACGCAGAGATGAGGAAGACGACGCGCGTGCAGAGAAAAAAATGTCCTTGCGCGCTCAGGGTATTCGAACTCGGGTCTTTCCTCCAACATTACATTGCCTTAACTAACAATGCTGACTTGCTTTCCTCGTTAATTAGGCCATTTCAATTGTTTATAACCCATTCAAACCAGGCTTAATATAATTTAAATAAAAACGAGCCAAATTTGATACGAGTTTGTGATTCAAATTAATTTCCAAATATAGCCTAAAGCATGACAATCAATAATCTTTTTTTTTTTTATATATATTATTATTATTATTATTTTCCTCTCTTTTTTTTTTTTTAAACTTCTAAAAACTTATTTACTAAAGATGGGATTTATTATTATTATTTTTTTTTTTAAATTCTTAATTTTCAAATTTTTATATTTTTTTTCCAATTTTGTAATTTTTTATTTTTTAATTTAGCTAATTTATTTATTTATTTATTTTACAATTTTCAATTTTTATTGTATTTTCTACCTTTTTATAATTTTTATGATTTTTTATTATTTATTATTTTTTTATTTTCAAAAAGGGGGTAAAAATGGGGTGTGGACAAGTCAAGCTGAGCTTCTTATCAAGCCTGAAATTCAAACTTGAACCCATCTTGTTTAAATAGCTCATTTTCCATTTTCTTTCAAATCAAAAAATAAATTATAAGAGTAACTACACGTATACATTATATTAAATAGAAATCATATTTTATTATTTTAGTAATATATATAATATATCATAAATATAAAAGTCACAAGTCTACTACTAAGTTTGTTCATGAGTTTGCTAATAAGCTTATTCACAAGCCTACTCTAAGCCTATTCATGAACTTGTTCATGAGCTAGTCTGCAAGCTTAAATTGAAACTCAAGCTTGTCTCATTTAGATTAATAAGCTTTATTTTAAGATCAAACTTGACTTGTGTTACTAATTATACTCAAGCCAAGCTAGACTCGAGTAACTTGCAAATCTGCTACCCTATAAATATATAAAAGATGCCTAAAATGCTATTAGCATAGTTTCCCCATTGTCAAATCCTTAATAATAATAATAAGAACTAACATGTGAGGTTAGACAATGCACATGAAATGACCTAGATTTCAATTTTATTCAAATTCCATGTGTTTAAGTATTTATTTTAAAATGTTGAATTTAATGAGCATGGTTATGTTGTTAGTAGTCTAAGATATATGATTTGGTATATGTATATGTTGACATTAATATTTTTGTTCTATATGCATTAATGTGTGAGTAATGAAATTATTAAGGTTGTCTTTTGTACATTAAAATGTTAAGTTAAGTTAGATTAATAAATCAACTATAATTTCACTTAAGTTAGTTGATTGAGTTTCTTGTAATCAAGTAGCATTTATGCCCCAAATATAAGCCCAAATGAAGTTCAAATGCATGCCAAATGCATCCTAAGTTAATATATGCATTAAGGGGTAAATTTGGAATGTGTTAAAGTCAAAATTAAGTTAATTTGATTACTTTTTGGGGCAGCTCAAAGTTTATCCGAATTTTCCTTTTCTTCTTCCTTTTCTTTTCTTTTCCATTTCCATCTCCATTTCCAAGCTTAAGTTAGGGTTTTATCAAGTTTGAAAATCAAAGTTATTCTCAAGAAAAGGTATATATATATATATATGTATTTGAATTATTTAGTTATGATTGTTGTTTTGATTTGTTTTCTTTCTTGAAGTAGTTGTAGGGTTATTGGATGAATTGAGTTTAAGATGATCTAAATGGTTTGTTCATGTTTGGGATGAGCTTGTGAGTGTGTGAGGTTGTGTATGTATGGTTAAGGTAATATGAAGTGTTGGGAAGTTGTTAAGAGGATTTGTGTAGGAGAATTTAGAATTGATGGAAGTAGGTTTTTGAAGTGTTTAATTGTGTTGAATTCTTGTTTTTAAGTTGATAGGATTGAGTAGTGTATGTAGGAGTGAGTACATGAAGTTGGAAGTGTAGTTGAGGATAGTTTTGAAGTGTTTTAAGATGTAATTTTCAAAGTTGAAAAACAGGGGATTTGAATTCTCACGTTTAAGCTTGTTTTTAAAACGTACGTCGGCATCTGGAGATTCTACGCTGCCGGCGTAGAGGCGGTGTAGAAAGCCCACAGAATCGATTTCCTAACGTCGTTTGCTACGCCGCCGGCTTTTATGATTAGGATTTGCCAGCGTCTGTTCTTCAGAACGTACGCTGGCAATTTGGGTTTCTACGCCGCCGGCGTAGAGGCGGTGTTGATAGTTCACAGAACCAAATTTCTTAAAGCCGACTGAACGCCGCTGGCTTTCACTAAGAAAGTAATCCGGCGTTCTTTCTTCCATCTTGTACGCTGGCTTCTGGGAATCAAGGCCGCTGGCGTAGGGTACAAAGGCTGACGGCGTACACCTTGAACGCTGCCAGCGTTGGCAGTGTGCTTTTTCAGAACATTGTACACTGGCTTAACGCCGCTGGCGTTGAGTACCGGCGTACCCCCTGTGTTTTTGAATTTTAAGATCTTTTTCTAAAAATTTTCCAAAGTTGTTATGTGAGCAATTAAGTGTTTATTAAACAATTTGGGATATATTAGGACGTTTAAATGCTTATTCGTGACTTTGTAATTAATGATTTGGATGTCTTCGATTAATTGTGATATATGGATATAATATGTGTAGTTGTGAGAATGAAATCTATAATTGTTGATTTATTGATTATTGTGGTATTTCTATTTCAGTTAAGGATTCTTCGGTTAGTTCATCACCGAGAGATCCTAGTATTATACTAACGGGTTCAGGTACGCAATAACTTGTTTGATGTTTGCTAGGACCAGACATTTCTAATTGAACCTAAATTGATTCGGCTTAACGATTGAATGAATTGGATGTCTATTACGCTGTTTAATCTGGTCCGAGGAGCAGCAAACCTGTCATGATGCAATGACATGTTAGCTAGGCGCTTAACCAAGTCATGACGCAATGACTTTACCATGATGCAATGGTACGCTATGATGCAATAGCGATTCTTTTGGTTAAGTGGGTAGCCGATAGGGGGGAATTGTATCTGTGTAACGTTTGCTTAAACTTAGGGGGAATACCATGATTTAGTTCAAGATTTATGGGAACTTGTGAACTAGGTTCATGTTATGGACTAGTTTAAGTAGAGTCGGGCAACGGCTTTTAAACCCTAGATGAAGCTATTATCTTCATGAAATAGATATAAAGATATAAGTATTCGGACTGCTTATATCAACCCCCTGAGCAGCTGCTGTTACTCAGGATCCTGGATTCCCGAAGTGTGACCGGGGTTTGAATACCCTCTTGTTGATTTGTGAATCAAAATGTAATAAAGATAACCACTTGATCTATGATGCATTACATCGAATTGATGATATGTGTTGCATCGGTTATTGTGTACTGGGCCTTTGGCTCACTTTTGCTGCTTTGCAGGTATTGGAGACGAGTATTACGATGACTTGGGCTATGGGTCCGATTTCGAAAGATTTCTGGACGAGTGGGACGAATAGGATCCGATTACCCAGGACTTTTAGAAGACTTTTTGCTAAGGACAAGCTATGTATAGAAGGCTTGTTAGTTAAGCCAATTTCTTTTTGTAATGACCTTAAGATCCTTTAGGATTTTCATGTTTTGAGAAAACATGTAATTTTTTTTGTAGTGTCATGTTTGGCACTAAACGATGTTTATTTGATGTATATATTATAGATTACTTTTGTTAGCAATCTTGTTTTATTTAAAAAGTTCTTTACAAAGTATAGTGATTTGATCAAACAATTTTCATAAACTGTTAGTTTTAGGACAACTTTACATATAATGTGAAAACGTTATATGTGGTTGGGGATTCGGTACTCTAAATCTCGGGATTTAGAGGATCGGGTCTTTACAGCACACTTGTATGTGAAATCATGTAATGCATTGCACCATAATCAAAATAAAGATATCTTCATGACATTTTCAAGATAAAGAGCAACACATGTTTGTTCCTATCTACAAAGAACTCACTGAATATGTGATAGTTACAAGGCTAAGTAGCTAGGTTTTTTGATATAAATGAAAATTAAATGTCATTGCATAAGTGTTAGAGACTAAATGAAATAAGTAGATCAATATTGTTGAAGGGTTGTTAAAAGGAGGCACGGACTCAAGGTAGTAGATCTTTGATATTGATGTTGACATGAATGCTAATTTTAGAAGATGAACAACCAAACCTATTAGTTCCTAGTCAACCTCGACCATGGATTTGGCTTTAAGAGGTGAAAGATATAGTATAGTGTCAAGTGTTATAGTAATGGAGGCATAGACTTTGTCCTTATATGGCATTTGATCTATTAATACAGGCTAACAAGTTTTACATTGCAAACCCTTAGATTTTTATGAATATGCCTTAGAGCTAAGAGTCAAATCGAAACCTTAAAATCAACTTAGGTCAACAATAAGTCATAGTAGATCTAGATCCAACAAGACAGTGCCTAAAATAATGAAAATAAGATAACCCTAGATTATAACCCAAAAAATGTCTTGGAACTTAAAAAGATGAGATTCGCTAAAAATTTGATTGTTTCGAACTCGATCGGTATCAGTTTTTAGAATCGGGGTCCTGACACACAAAATGATGAAAATGTTTTGACAATCAATTTAGACTCGAAAATGTAGTGGGAAATTGTAAAAATATCATATACAATTTTTACAACTCTTAAAAATATCGGATATAGCCTAATTACGCGTATTTTTATTACTATCGGTAATTTATCTGTCTTGTTTACTATTTAATTACTATTAATCTATTTCTACTTTTTTTATTACCTATTCTTACATCTCTTACACCTATTTTTATAGTTTCTTTTCCAGTGCTACTTTATACATAACTTACCTTATATATTACTTACTTTTCTTTACAAAAATTAATTTTTTTTTCATCTCACCCCCCCTCCACTAACCCAAACCAGCGCCTCTCTCTCTTTTTACTATTTATTTAATTTCTTTTTCATTTAGTTTAATTTACTTTAATTTCCTCTCAAAAACTCTATAAATACTCCTTCTCTCTTTCATTCTTTACACACTTTCATCAAACATAACCAAACTCTTGCAAATTTGCAACTCAAACACTCTCTCCCTCTCCTCTCCCAAAAAATCATGCCCACACACACATCCTCTTTGTCTTCTCAAATTTTCTTCATCGATCTACCATCTTCTATTTTAGGTGAAACTCTAAACTTCCTTCCTAATTCATGTTAACATAACATGAACAACATATATGTTATGATTCTATATAAAATCCCCATGATGCTTATGCTGGGGAATGGAATCATGGAAACATCATGTTCATGTCTCGTTCAACTCCATGCCATGCTCATATTATATTATATTCTTGGTTCCAACCTAACTTTTTGTACAAACTCGGCCTACCACTATTAGGCATGCAAAATCCCCAACCATACATAATACCTAAGTATTATAAAATACTCAATGTAAGGTTGTCCATAAAGAAGATGAATGTATTGACTGTTTGTTTGAACCTGTGATTACATCATATAATATTAACATAATATTACTCAATATATATGAGTAAGTTAACTTTATAAACTTAGAATAATTTTAGTGCCAAACCAATGACACTACAAAAGATACATGACTTGTTCTAACTAAAGCATAAGAAATAAACTTAAAATCTTATTTTATACATTAACGCTTTTACAACAAGCCTATAATAAAATACATATCTTCCTCAAAGTCTTTAAGATAATTTAAACAAAACATCTTGGCTTGCATCCGAGTTTTCTAACCATCCCACTTGTCTAAAAAGGCATCCCAATCGGTCCTGTAACCCATAGCTAAAGGCCCAATACACAATAACACAAACAAATACTAAATGTCAAGCACACCTAGGCTAAATGTAATGTAACAAACAATAATTTAATTATCTTTGATTAAATAAGTCAATCATCATTGGAGTATTCAAACTACGACCACAATCTTAGGAGTCTGAGAGTCCTGAATAACAATAGCTGCTCATGGGTTGTTCTAGCTTATTTGAAGACCTATAACTCCTATACCTTCAGAAACAGAGTAATAATCTCATCTAAGGTTAAGAGCCATTACATAACTTTACTTAACTTAATCCATAATATCATCTAGTTCAATCGGTCCCATAGACGTAAACTAAATCATATTATTTCCTCTTAAGAATAAGCAAACATTACACGATACTATCCATCTTATCGATTACCCACTTAGCCACTCATAAATCACCATTACATCATGGTAAAAGCAAAGTCATTGCATCATGACAATGTGATCTAAGCGCCTAACTACCGTGTCATTGCATCATGACAAGTATGTCACTCCTCGAACTAGATTCAACGATGAAAAGCACAACCAATTTCAAGCCATTTTAATTCATCTTTGGTTAAGTCCATTTAGAGTATGCCTAACTTAATAATAATCAAATATTACGTATCTGAATAATTTGATCTATTAGATAATAGACCTGTGCTCAAATCCAACTGAGTATGCGAGTCTGTCAAGAAATCATTTCATATAAAACTTATTGTTCACAATGACATATTAACTCCTTAAATAATCATATACTTAAACAAGACTCTAATCATCTCACATTTTATTCATTTAAACACAAATACACATTTCATATTTTATTAATTATCTATCTATTATCAAAAAAGGTTCATTTATTTATTTATTCTAAAGAACAGTACCATGGGATTTGTCACGCCTGTTACCTAGGCCGTGATGGTCATAACGGGCGTTAGCATGACGTGATCTTAGGTCGAAATAAAAATAGTTAGCTTTGTTATGCCCATAGTAGTAGATAACACCCCTATCACAGTTGTGATAAAGACCGTTATGGTAATTATGCTGCTCATAACAAGCTTTGTAGGAAATTTTTCTAAAACAACCCAAGGAGATAATGGGCTCTATTATGGCCGTAATTTTGCTTTAAAAACCACACACAGGAAATAACGACCTTTTTTACGGCCATAATCTTGGCCGTATCAAGCTATATAAAGGACTCAGAGGAAATAATGAGCCGTGCAACGGCCTATTTGATAGGGAAACATAAATCCAAGAAGATAACGGCCTTGAGTATGCCTGTGACAAACAAAGCACTATCCTTTGGTACTTGTTTTGAAAATTTTGAAGTCTTATACCATCTAATTCTTTACCAAAATCCTATGTACATCTAAAAACATACAAAACTAAGCTATACACATATATTAAGCATCATCAAACTCATTTGTTCACACAAATTTCTTCCTCACATAAATACACAACAAACTTAACCCAAGTACATAATCTCATCATTTAAGCTTGTTGACCTCTATTATTACTCTAATCATCCAATTTCTACTTATTTATCACTAATAACATCCATACACATTATATCATCATAACTCTATATTTCTTTTCATCAAATACCTAGGATATGTACACCTATTCGCACACTTTATTTAACATACACAATAACATGCCTTTAATTCATATAAAACATCAAAGTTCTACTCCTATCTAACATTAACACCAATCAAAATAATGAATAAACAAGAAAACAACAAATCGACTTTTACTTACTTTTAGAGATATCTCTAGAGATCAAGTTGTTTTTCCCTACTTCTTTAGCTTGATTCTCACTTCTTTTACTCTTGTATCTTACTTCCCAGCTTTATATCTAGTTGGTGATGGCTTAGAAGGGATTTAAATGGATGAAAGTCAGATTCGTTTGGGTTTTGAGAAGGAAGAAACAGAAAGAGAGATACGATAGAGAGAGGGGTTTATTTTTGGCTACTTTGTTGACTTTTAGGCATTTAGAAACTTATAGAAGATGCTATAGCATGGGCTTAGGCTTTGGGTTATGTTTGAGCTTAAATTAATTGAACTTGGGCTAAATTTATGGGACTTAAAATCTACTAAGCTTACAATTAATCATATATTCAAATTAATTTTGTAAAATTCAACAAACAAATATATTTCTATATTTTTTTTACTAACACAAATATAATTCAATTACACAAATTTCTCATACTAAGAATTTGTCCTATAATCTAATTGAATTGTACTAACTTAACTACAACAATTTAACTTACAATCATCAATTTAAACAGATATAAGCAAATTAATTTAGTATTTTAAATTTTTGGTTATTTTACCTTTTATATGTTATTATGTATAAGTATATATATATATATATATATTATTAGTGCCTAATACTCACTAATCTAACATCTTATTAATGCTCTTATTTCATTGCTCATTTCTTATTTTGCTAATAAATAAGACTAGTCAATTTCTAGTCTTAGAGTTGTCATTCATCAAGTCAAAATATAAGGGGACTTGTTTAAAATATAAGTCTTGGGAAGTCTTGTCCAAATTATAAGAGTTCCAATTTATTTGCTCTTAATTATTTTGCTATTTAAGAGGACTTGTTCATTTCTAAGTCCTTGGAGCTTTGATATAAATCTAAGACTCCCATGTTTTCTTGTTATTTTCTTACTACTTCTTATTTTATGATGACTGGAATTTAATCAGTCCCGGGGAGTCTTGATTTCAAGCTAAAACTCCCATAATTTTTAATTTGATATTCTTATTCTTTATTATTATCTTTAATTCTCTTCCTAAGTCTATATTAAAAATTTTGTTCTTGGTATAATAGCTATATTTTATTACTTACGTATGTACATGGTCATGAGTGATGTTGTCATGGTAAAAAATTCCAAAGATATGAGTATTAGGAATTCCTCATTTTATGAAAACAACTATCAAGACTTTATTTTCAACCCTTGAGAAAATTTGTTATTAGAATAAAAATAAGTACTTAAATTGAACTTTTAAAATATCAAATGAATTTTTCCTAAAATACAATGTTGATAATTCTTTATTATAAAAACATTATCTATGACTTATCCACAAAATATTTGCGAATATTCCTCTTAAGAAAAATAGAGATTTAAAACAAGTCTTTTTTATTTTAATCCTTTTTAGGTAATAAAAACTAGAATAATATTAAGAAAACATTCACTTGAAAACTTTTCATCCATCAACATAAAGAAGTTCATGTTTTATAAACTAATTAGTTAGAAAATTTGTAAGAACATAAAATATTAATAAATTCAAAATAAATGTGATACAATGATTTTCTTGAGCTAAGCTTTATATTTACAAACCTCTAGAAATTAAATTTTGGTAAGAAACAAACTTGAGAAAAATAATGTAAGTACACTTAGAATATTATGATAAAAATAAGTAAAACCATGCCTTACAAAATAAGTATTGAATTTTTTGAAATAAATATAAAACACTTAAAGCTTTAGAGAAAGTAATAAACCATGATTTTACTAAGTCGTAAGCTTACAATTTAAGAAAATAAATTATGTCACAAATCCAAAGATAACCTTGTATAAAAACATAACATCTCTGCCTTTCATCAAGGTTGTTTTAACAAAATTATTATTTTAGAACAACATCACTAGGATCATGCATATAATATGAGTTAATGCCAATATTACATATTTTTCAAAGGTGGTAATATTTTATGTTTACCAGAAAGTATTCAAGTGGAGTAAAACTTTGAAAAATAAGGACTGGAACATGCATAATGCAATATGTACCGATGTAGTCCGACCCCTAAATGACCATAAAATTAAAAGTAACCTTAGAAATAGATAGATTTTCGAATAAAAGAAAAGAACTACTAATATGTGAAATTTCGAGCTAAAATAGCAAGTTGTGGCCGTTTTAAGTTAGAAAGTCCTTAACCGAAAATAGTGATACAAATAGTGAAATAGAATTAGAAAATTTAGATAGAAATTTTACAAAATATTCATTCTAAGTATTTCTCTTATTTAGGTAACGAGGAGTTGGAAGATTTGTCGAAGGATTATTATGATTGAAGTATATTTTTCGAAAGATAGCCGAGTGAGTTTATCTCCCATACTTACGTACTTATGCTTGTGCTTGTAGCTTAATAGAACTAGAGGTAGGAAAAAGATAAATTGGATTACGCATGATAATTTTGATGAAATTATATTAAGCATATCGAAGCTCAAATTTGTTGATAAAATAATTTTTGTATTCATACCATGTTGAAGTGTTTGCAAATATTTCTATATTCATCCTTAAGATACTATAATTATATGTTAAGAACAAACTAATAAATTGCTCATGCATATCACGAAGTAGGTTGCATTGCATTCACTGCTATACTCTTAGTAAGACAAGAGTATAGTGGTGGTAGTAAGTAGGGGTTAATAAATCGACAAGTGACGTGTAGTAGCCGATAAGAATCTATAAGTTTTAGTGGCAAGTAGTAGTCAGAAAGATCTACAAAACTTATTTGCAAACCATGGTCATATGTGCCTGAAACACCTAACCTCGAATGGAAGGCATAAATCCATTCAAACATATGATTTTCGATTAATTATATGTATTACCTGCTTATGTGTTTGATGCATTTAATATGCTTGTTTAATAACTTATTTGATTTTCTTGTACGGATACATTATTGCAGGAATA
The DNA here is from genome assembly GCA_024138025.1 of Combretum micranthum. Taxonomy (NCBI): domain Eukaryota; kingdom Viridiplantae; phylum Streptophyta; class Magnoliopsida; order Myrtales; family Combretaceae; genus Combretum; species Combretum micranthum. Next base: position 611,093 of record JAMXBD010000264.1, read on the forward strand.
CTCTCACTAAACTAATTATGCTTACACCCTAATAGATTTTGCAATTGTAGGATTATTTTCTCTTATACCCGAGATAATCATATTTCTAGGTAAGATGCCGATATTTTGGGAAGCTTTTGAGGGAAATCTACTCGAAGTCTTTAGATTAGATTTCATATAAAATCTTTCAGATTATAGTTATTTGGTACATGTAAGACTACGGAAGACTTGTGATCCTTGGAGAATTTTTATTAGGGGAATACCCCTATAATGATGTAATGACTATATATCCTAAGTTGATGATGTATGTTTAAGTATTTTCTTATATCCCATATATTACTATATTGAACTACATATCCCTTTGGCATCTCCTATTGTTGTGAAAGTACGCCTATACTTGATGTCGAAACTTTTGTATGACTAAGTAGTCATTCCTAAGCTTTAATATTGAAAGGTGGTGGGGTCGTCATGTTTAGGGTACCCTTTGGGGCATAACATACATAGACTTCATATTTGATAGCAATAGATGAGTATGTGAGGGTTGTGATAAAGGAATGATAATCCTAAGAACGACCATGGAATGGATGAAAAATGAGGTCTATTGTACATAGTGGTTAATCAATCAAAGAAAGCTTGTCAACTATAGAATTGATCTCATGGCATTGTCTTTAACCAAATTGCAAGAAGATGTCATTTAAGTTCCATTTCTCTAACCATGGGATGCTCAAGGAAACATTGTTAAAGAGATGTCCAAATACCGTAGGTAGTAAGAATGTGATGAATTTCCACTAAAACTTCTTCTTCTTCTCTCTTTTTAAATGATTGTATTAAGAAACAAACCATAAATCTTGTGATTGGCAAAAAGTAAATACATGGTTATTAAAATCATGAGTTATCGTATACTATTTTATGAGTTCACGATGATGTGATTCCTTTCTGAATTAAATCATAACAATTTCAATTATAGACTCCTTATGGAATCATGATTTTAGATATATGATCTTACCAATTTTATATAATTCTAATAGTTTGTGATTTTACCAAGATTGCATTTTGCCTTTATTTTAATTTAATAAGCTATCAAAACTAAGAAAAAGAATTAGGCTTGTACAATTTAAAGTAATAGCATCAAAGCATGAAATGATATCGTATTTACTTCTCTATTTTTAATTCATTATTCTTCCAACTATGTTGTTGAAGGCCTCTCATCCAGTAAATAATAGATAGTTGAGAAGAAGATATATTTGATTCTTTGAATGATGATTGGTAAGGTATCCATTCAAGTGCAAGGGATAGGAAAAGATGAAAGCGATATTACAAAGTAAGTAGGTGCATATATGAATTTGGTGAGTCAACACAAGTAGCTCAAGATCATTTGAAGATTAATGGTTTTGTTGAAGATTAAGTATGATTGTGTACTTCAAAAGATTGGACTTGGAAGATATGGATATCCTTGGTAATAGTACCACTAACTAAGTCTCCAATGATCCTATGACCTGTTTACTTAAATGTAGTAGAGGGGGAATAAAAAAATCATTCCTAGGATTCAATTTATTACTTTGTTTACTTGTAAAAATGAACTGGACATATTTATTACCGGTAATCTTTCTGTCCTCTGCATCTTTCTATTCTCTCTATAAAGGGAATAAAAAAAACCTCCAACCATATGGTTTTTTTTTTATTACCTCTCTGTTTCTCTCCAATGGGAATCAAAATTCAAAGGATGTTATCATTTTACCTCGAGTAAATTTAATCATTGATAAATATATCATAACAATTTACAAAACCCTCTTTTTTAGATACAATTATCTCATTATTTATTTATTTTATTGTTGAGTTTTAGCAAATCATGTATAAATCTACAATGTAGATTATATATAACATATACATATAACACATAATTTATGTTATATAACAACCTGTATAAGTTATAACTTGTGTATAAAACTTTCAAGTAATATATGTGGATTATATATGTATATATATATATATCAATTATAGAATTATATATGAAAAAATAGCATGCATTAATAAAATATATATGTTGTGTATATAAGTTATAGTTCATAACTTGCATATATAATTTGTAAGTAAAATACATATATTTCATATAGATAAGTTATAGTATTTTATATACATGATTTATATAAATATGTAAGTTATATGATTTACTTATTAGATATATATGTATATAAGTGGTGAGTTATGTATATAAGTGGTGAGTTATATATAACTCATTCTAAAAAAATAAACACATAATCAAGAGAGATTATGAATATATGATCTATATAAGTATTATATATGTTATAATATGACAAACGAATGGTACATTGATAAAATACATGTGTTGTATATCTAAGTTATACATGTAAGTTAAATTATATATATGCATATAAGTTATATCTTGTATATATTAGTTACAATTTATATATGTTTTATATTTTATAAGTTACCAGTTTTATATATACATATAAGTAGACATTATCATGGGTCGGTTCCAAATTGGGAACCAACCTGACCAGTTACTGGCGGTTTCTAAATTGGGAACCAGCCTAAGGATGGTGGGTCTGAACTGGCGGGTCCTTACAGTTCCACCTCTAAAAACCACATGACCCAGCTGTCTTGGAACCGCAAGTTTAAGAACTGGTTGAGAATTGGTAGAATTAGTGGTTCTCACGGTTCTATGCCATAAAAATTATAAAAAAAAAAAGAAAGAAAAAAAGAAAAAAATTATAAAAAATTGTAATTAAAAAACAAAAACTATTTTCGCATGAATAATGAAAAATTTATTTCCTATTCACAATATTTCATATGTTATTATTAATAACATAAGTAATAACTATATTTCAAATCATTTATTGTTAAGTTTATGTAGAATTCTAACTAAAGTTATAAAGACCCGATCCTCTAAATCCCGAGACTTAGAGTACCGAATCCCCAACCACATATAATGTTTTCACATTATATGTAAGGTTGTCCTAAATCTAACAGTTTATGAAAATTGTTTGATCAAAACCACTATACTTTGTAAAGAACTTTTTAAACAAAACAAGATTGCTAACAAAAGCAATCTATACATATATTTACATCATAAAAACATTATTTAGTGCCAAAACAAGACACTACAAAAATTACGTGTTTTTGTACATCAAAAGAAACCTAAGGAATCCTTAAGTCTTTACAGCAAATAGGCTTAACTAACAAGCCATCTATACATAGCTTTCCTTAGCAAAAAGTCTTCCAAAAAGCCAGGGTAATCGGATCCTATTCGTCCCACTCATCCAGAAATCTCTCGAACCCATAGCCCAAGTCATCATAAAACTCGTCTCCAACACCTGCAAAGCAGCAAAAGTGAGCCAGAGGCCCAGTACACAATAACCAATGCAAAAACAAGTCATCAAATTGATGTAATGCATCATTAAACGGTGATTATCTTTATTACAATTTCTTTCACAAATCAACAAGAGGGTATTCAAACCCCGGTCACGCTTTGGGAATTCAGAGATCCTGAGTAACAGCAGCTGCTCAGGGGGTTGATATAAGCAGTCCGAATACTTATATCTCCTATATCTATTTCATGAAAATAATAGCTTCATTTAGGGTTTAAAAGCCCTTGCCCGACTCTACTTAAACTCAGTCCATAACATGAGCCTAGTTCACAAGTTCCCATAAACTTTGAACTAAATCATGGTATTTTATCCCTAAGTTTAAGCAAACGTTACTTAGATACTATTCCCCCTATCGGCTACCCACTTAACCAAAAAGAATCGCTATTGCATCATAGCGTACCATTGCATCATGGTAAAGTCATTGCATCATGACTTGGTTAAGCGCCTAACTAACATGTCATTGCATCATGACAGGTTTGCTGCTCCTCGGACCAGATTAAACAGCGAAATAGACATCCAATTCATTCAAATATTAAACCGAACCAATTTAGGTCAAATTAGGAATGCCTAGTCCTAGCAAACATCAAACAAGTTATTGCGTACCTGAACCCATTAGTATATAACTAGGATCTCTCGGTGATGAACTAACCGAAGAATCCTTAATTGTAATAGAAATATCACAATAATCAATAAATCAACAATTATAGATTTCATTCTCACAATTATACACATATTATATCTATATATCACAAATAAATCAAAGAAATTTAAATAATTGAATACAAAGTCATAAATAAGCATTTAAAGGTCCTATTATATCACAATTCACTTAATAAATACTCAATTGCTCAAATAACAAACTTCGAAAAATTTTAGAAAAAGTTTTTAAATTTCAAAAGCACAGGGGATAGGCCGGCAGCCAAAGCCAACGGCTTTGAGCCGGTGCTCGATGCTCTGAAAATCAACACTGCCAGCGCTGGCAGTGTTCAAGGGTACGCCGTCAGCCTTTGCATCCTACGCCGGCGGCCTTGAGCCGGCGTAGAATCTAAAACCAAAATTTTCAAAAACGTCCAGAGAGGTCTAAGCCGTCCGCTTACTCGGATACGCGGCCAGCTTTGACACATATGCCGGCGGCCTTGATTCCCGCTGCCAGCGTATAATATGAAGGAAAGAATGCCGGCTGACTTTTCCAGCGAAAGCTGGCGGCTTTCAGCCAGCCTTAAGAAATTTGAATCCAACGCTGCCTCTAAGCCGGCGACGTTGAATTCCCAGGTGCCGGTGTACGTTCTAAAAACAGGCTTAAACGAAAATCTCAAATCCCCTGTTTTTCCACTTTGTAAAATTCAATCTTAAAACACTTCAAAACCTTCCTCAACCACATTTCCAACTTCATATACTCACTCCTATCTATACTACTCAATCCTAGCAATTCACAACAAGAAATCAACACAATTAAACACTTCAAATTCCACTTCAATCCATTCTAAATTTCCCTACACAATTCCTCTTCACATGCTCCCAATGCTTCCTATCACTTCTACATAACATGCACATCCTCACATACTTATAAAACACATTCATAACTCATCCCAAGCATGAACAAACAATTTGGATAACATTTAGCTCATTCCAAAGAAGAATTCATGCAATTACTTCAAGAAAGAAAAACAAAACAAAACAACAATCATAACTAAATCAATTCAAATAATTATATATACCTTGTCTTGAGAAAAACTTTGATTTTTAAACTTGATATTGACCTTGACTTGAGCTTGGAAATGGAATTGAAAGAGGAAGAAGAAAAAGAAGAAAGAAGAAGCAAAATTCGTATAAAAGTGAGTTGCCCCCAAAAAGTAGTTCAATTAAGCTTAATTAGGCATTAAACATATTCCAAAATTGCCCCTTAAAGTATATATAAATTTAGGATGCATTTGGAATGAATTTGAATCTCATTTGGGGCCTAAATATGCATAAATGCCAACTTAACTAAAGAAATAAAATTCTATCACTAACCTTAAACAAAATTAAAGTTGATTTATTAATCTAACTTAACTTAACACCTTAATGTATAAAAGACATAACTAATAATTTCATTACACATACACATTAATACATATAAAACAAAGATATTAATTTCAATCTACACATGCAAAATAATATATTTTAAAATACTAGCAACCATTAAACATGCTCATTCAATTCAACAATCTAAAATAAATAAATAAACACATGAGATTTAAATAAAATTGAAATCTAGGTCATTTCAAAAGTAGAATTTCTTTTTTTTTTTTAACAATGTGTGACTTGTTTTTGTGTTGCTGGGACTTATTTGTTTCTTGAATATTTTATAGTGTCATATTGCTAATATAACAACAAAAAAAGTATAAGTGATTGTATATAAATAAATACATAATTGCAGAATTTCTTTTAACTAATGCTATGAACAAGTATTGGTAGGCTCAATATTATTTCAAGTTAAAAATTTATTTTGTATTTTTCTTACTTAAGTTAAGTAAATTATTTAATTGATTTTTTTATCTTTTTATTTTGCGATTCCTGATTCTTTTAGAACTAGAATCGAACCGTAGGAATTGGTGGTTCCTAAGAACTAGGAATGGACCAGATCCCACGAGTCCAATTTCGATTCCGGTTCCACCATTTTTTGAATCGAGAACCAACAGTTGGGGTCTGATTCCATACCCAAATTAAATTATGATAACGTCTACATATAAGCTACATTTAATATGTATAAGTTATAAGTAATAGTTTATATATACAAGTTATCATAATTAAGTAATATAGTATATCAACTGTACAGATATAGGTTGTAAAAAAATATAAATATATAATGTACAGATTTTAAATATAAATGTTATGTATTATATATTTTATACATATAACAAGTAAATAAGATATTGATAAAAATATGTAAGTTGTATATATAATTTATAAGTTATACATATAAATTATATTTTATTTATCTAAGTTATATATGTTTTATATTTTATGTTTTATAAGGTATGAGTTATACATAACTTATAAATTATATAATACATCATTTTTGTTTATAATATATGTTTATACACACATATATATATATAAATATCTAAAAAATATAAAGTATATAATCTTGTGATTGTGAATCATGTATAAATGAAAAATAATAAAGTATTGATAAAATATATAAATTGTATATATAAGTTATAAGTTTTACATATAGGTTATATTTTATAAGTTGAATAATGGATATAAGTTATAAGTAATATATATATATATATATAATTTTCATTAATATATAAGTTATGAGTTAGAAGTTTTATATATATATATTATGTTATATAATAATTAATTATATATATAAGTGGTTAGTTATTATATTACTTGGTCTAGAAAATATAAATAAATAATCTAAAGATTATGAATTTATTAGCTATGTATTATAATGTTATATATATGACAAATGAATAGTGTATTAATAAAACACATAGGTTGTATAACTATATAAGCTATATATGTTTTATGTTATATAAGTTACAAGTTATATATAAGCTATACTTCATAAGTATAAGTTATAAGTAATATTATATATATATGTATTATAACTTATATATATGACCAATTTATCATGTAACTTATATAATATTACTTATATATATAAAGTACAAATATATAATCTAGAGATTTTAAATAAATGATATGCATTATATATGTAATATATGTAACAAGTCATTAGGATAATTGCAAAATATGTAAGTTGCATATATAAGTTAATAATCTAGAGATTATAAATATTATATAAATTGCAAATAAATAGGGCATTAATAACATACATAAGTTGTATGGATAAATTATATATATGCATTACATTTTATAAGTTATATGTTATATATATGTGCGTGTATAACATATAGACTAGAACATAATCTATATATATTCGTATATGTGTATGTATTATATATATATACATACTATATGTTTATATATTTATATACAATGTATTTGTTATGAATAACATATGTGCGTGAATATATTTATATAGCTTCTTACTTTTTTATCCAAATAGAGAATAATGGTAATTTTCATTTTATTCCCAATTTAACACTATAATCAATAAATTAAAGTAAAAGATGAAATATATATTTTTGGTAATAAAATTCTGGATCACGTAAACAAGGTAGTACATGGTTCCTAGTTTATTACTAGTAATACCATTCTCAAGACATTACTTTTCTATTTCTCCTCTATTCCATTCTGCCAAGTAAACATGCCACTAGTGATGGTAGACTTAATTTTTTTTGTTTATTTTAATTTGGTGCCAAATTTTTATTTGATGTTGATTAGGCATGTGATGATTAATGATTTATTTTATTTTGTACTTTGTCATTATTATTATATTTGTAGTCTAATTTATATCAAACTAATACATATGTTTTAGTTTTTTAAGATAATGGCGGGTTAATTTCATTGGCAATACCTGAACTTTCTCGATATAATAGTTTTTTACCTAAAAAAAATTTAGCCCACAAAAAGATGAAAGCTTTACTCTAATTCCCAGTACCCCAATGGAGATTCTGACACCAAAAATCCTAACTCATACCCAACCAACTCAGTCCCACTAGAGGACTTGACTCACGCAAAATCTCATTCAAGATGACATCTTCCATTTTCAAGATTAAACATTTCTTGTATTCATCAAAATTACTGCGTTATTTATTGTGCATGGTATAGTGATGCTTCTATGAAATAGGGGCTATGTTAGTGGTTTCCTTTGGTGTGGTATGTTCATGAAGATGGAGAAAATAAGAGAAGGAAGAAGGAAATGAAATTAATTAAAAGTGAAAAAGATGAAAGGTTGATGTTTGCTGCAATTGAAGAATAGAACTGGAGAAATACATCAAGTTTTCTTATGGCATATGATTCCTTAGCCAGTAAGGGAGAGGGTAATTAATCATCACGTGGGTCCTTCTTTAGGTTGCTTAGAAAGTAGTTAGATTACTTATCTTCCATGTAATAGTCGGCTAATAATAAAAGCTTATGGTGAAAGGTGTTTTTGGGTTATTATTAGGAGTGGGTTGATGGGGCATTTTTGAGTTCAACGATGGCTTTTGTTCTACTCTGGTTTGGTTTTGGGTGGCTCAGTCTAAATGTCGGAGGAGAGCTTGCAATAGTTGGAGGTCATGGATTGGTGGGTATATCAATGGATGAGTCTTGATTTGTGTTTTTAGGATTAGAGTTAAACAGAAAAAATAGAATCAACAAGAAGAAGATTTTTTTTTTTTTGGTCTTTTCTTTTTATTCAATCTCACAGAGAAGAAGAAGAAGACGGAAGAGGTACAGTCGGGGGGGAGGGGAGGTACAAAAGCTGAAGTATCCTAAACCTTCATCTAAGTTAGAAATTGAGTTTAGATAAATTAAATAAATCAAATGAATTATAGAAAATAATTAGACAAGTTGGTATAATTAGATAAGTAATTAATTAAGTTGAAATTTGAGATTTCAATTCCTAACCCCCTAAACATGTTATTGAAATGTTTAGATGATTCCTAAACCTGTAATTCATAGCTTAAATTCCAAATCCTAAATCCCTATAAAATTTGAGTTCATTTGCTTGTATAAAATATCAGTTTTTAAACCCGAACTCAAATTAAATATCATTTTATCTAAAATAAATTCCCAAATTAAGTTCTTATTTTATAACCTATTAGTTCCGAAATCATCTTCTAAATACTTTTGGAACTATAAATATTAATCTGATAGTTCTAAACTTATACCCTATTTCTAAAAATATCCTAAATTGGATTTTATTCTTTCCTTTTCTTTCACTCTTTCCCTGTTTTTCTTTTCTTTTCTTTTTCCTTCCTTACGTCATTCATTTCATTCTTGCTTTCTTTTCTTTTTCTTCTTCCTTTTCTTTCACTTCTCCTCAATTCATCAACACCTAATCTCAAATTCAATAAGATAAAGAGAGAATCAATGATAGAAGATAGAAAGAAGGCAAAGTTAGAAGTACAAAGAAAGCTCAAGTGTGCATGTGTTCTTGTATAGATAATTTTTTATTTTAATTTATCTTTTGCTTTAATTATTGTTGACATTTTTATATATTGTATAGATGTTAAAATGAGTAGAGTTGTTATTTATATATGTGTAACTATTGATTTAATGGTTGATGGAAGTTGGGGTTGATGAAGAAGATGATAAATAGTGAAGTTGGTTTTTGTTGGAATGGCATGATGTTGCTTGATGTAGTTGGATGCGTTTTGATGATGAGAAATGGGATTTGAAATGTTAGAAGTTATGAATATAGGTTATATGTTGTTTTACGATGTTATAATGGAAGTAGAATGTGTAGAAGTTTGATAAAATGAAGTATGAAAAAAAAAGGAAATTTGTAACTCAGGGAACCATCAATCACGGGGTGTGATTAAGGCCTTGCTAGGCACGGTTTTGTAAAATTTGATGAATTATGGGCGTGATTGAGACCTTGGTAGGCTCGGTTAGACCATTTTAGGTAATCACGGGCGTGATTTTTGACTCATAAGTGATTTTTCGCAAACTTTCCATCAATCACGGTCGTGATCCATGCCTTGTTAGCCTTGGGTTGGTCACAAAACTTTGAAACTCAACAATCATGGGCGTGATTCATAGCCTAGAAGTCATTTTATAACAGCTTTCCAAGAATCACGACGGTAACCTAGTTTTGGTTAGCCTCGAGTACTAAATTCCCTACTGCGATGTTGTCTTGTAATTTAATCATTAATTTTTCATACAAACTTAGATTTAGGTGATTTGAATTGCGTTGGAAAGCTTAAAAAGAGGTTTATAACTTTCATGTTTTAAGTTTTCGTAAATTCAAAAAGCATTAAGGCCGAAATTTGATTCTTTCTAGCTGCTATGTTTTTCAAACAAAATTGAAAACTTGTTTCACTAGTTGGAAGTGTATAGTTAGTTATAAAATGAATCTTTTTGAGTTAAAATGAGATAGATAAATGATAGTTAATGTGTTATATTAGTTAATTGATATAATTAAGCATGAATTAAGAGGATTTATAGATTTAATAGATGATTGGATTAAATATAGAAGTTAGTTATAAAATGAACTCAGTTAACAAACCTAGACTTCACCAAGCTAATATGAATTAGATTGTTTAAGTTTAATCAACTTGACTTAGTAAATAAATTAAATTACTAACTCTAATCAATTTAGCTAAGGTTAAGCTAAAATGAGCTTAGTAGTTAATAATTGGCTTAGATGAATGAATTAGGATGATCTTTGAATAAAATGGGGAATATATTGTTTCAAATGTTTGTTTGCTTAGGAAATGAATGTTTTTTATATATGAATTATTTGTTGATGCTTTTGTAATAAAACACTATAAATAAAGAGAAAAGAAATTCTTTGACAGACAAAGGAGAACTGTTTGTATTTTAGCAAGGCGATATTCACAGCCATAGCGGGGTTCCAAATTAGTGTCTGATCAAATAGGGTTCTAAAATGATTTTGATATAAATGGATAATTAGACTAGTTTCTTATATGAGTTTAATTCTTGAATCTACAGAGATGAATACCTGATCTATCTTCTGAGTTGGCTTCTAATTTTCCTTATGGGCCTATTTGGATTTCATATAAGAGGTACGCAGTAACTTGTGTGTTGGATGCTAGGATAGACATCTAAAATGGATTAAGAACTTAAAGACGGCTTAATTAATTGATGAGTGTTGGTTGTCTTTTCTGTCGTTGAAATCTGATTCTTGCTTTGGAGTGGAAGATCGGTATTTGATTCAAGGAGCGGCACCTTGTCCTGAGATGGGCACAGTAGTTTAAGCGCTTAGGCTGCCCCTGTTATTGAGATATGATTTTCATAAGTGGTATGGCGGGTAGCTGATGGGGTAAACGATATCGATGTAACATTTGCTTAAACTTGGAGGAAAATACCATGATTTGGTTCACATTTATGGGAACAACTAAACTATATTAATGTTGTGGACTGAATTTAAGTAGAGTTGGGTAACAGCTGTGACCTTTGGATGAAGCTATTTTCTCATTTTCGGATAAGTCATCTAGGAGATATAAGGATTCATACTGCCTATATCAAACCCCTGAGTATCGAGAGTGTTACTCAAGAGGCCCAAATTCCCTAAGTTTGTTCTGGACTGTGAGTGCTCCAGTGTTGATTTGTTTACTTTAAAAAAAAAAAAAAAGATAATAACTTGTTATTTGTGCATTGCATTTAGTTAGGCTTGTGTGCCATTCTGTGTATGCCTGTGTTACTATGTATTGAGCTTCGACTCATTGTTGTTGTTGTTGTTCTTTTTCTAGTTCTTGATTTGACAATGATGATGATGGAATGACGATGATGATGATATGATGATGATAATAATGAGGATTGATGATGATGTGGATGATGGTGATGTTGTTGATGATTGATAATTGGATGATGATGATTGATGTGATGATGCTTGGCTCGGGTTTTAGGCAATGTTTGATGAATGATGTAGTTTAGGGCCATGGATATCATTTTTATTTGTTTTTATTTATGTTTTTAGAGCTGGATTACCGTTTTTAAATTTGTAATATTCTTTAAGGGGCTTATGGAGCCTAAATGTTTTGAAATTATAGATCTACGTTTAAGGGTAGAGTATAAAATGTTTTTATAAAGTTTTGTTTTTTAGAAAGTTGGTCTACTCTAATGAGAGTAGAGATTTTTCAAATGTGTTTACTAAAGTTTAATACACCGCTGCTAAATCCGGTTATTTGAAAATCTAATTAAACAATTTCATAACCTAAAATTAAGTAATAATGTTCAACATAAACAAAAATATTTTAAATGAAGTTTGAGCGTGTAATACTTTAGAGTATTATACGTGGCGGTAGCGTTTTAATTGATTTAATGTTTGATTAAATTTTTAAGACGTTACAAAAACAAAAATAATAAACATACTGACTTGAAAATAAAAAAAATTAATTTGCTAATATAAATACTCATGTCAACAAGATGACCATAGGTGCAAAGTTAAAAAATTTAGATATTTTTGTGGGCTGAAGGTATTATCGAGAAAGTTAAGATATCATCAATGAAATTAACCCGATAATGACTTATCTTTAATTTTTTATATTATAATTTATATAATGTTTTTATTTATATCATGTATTTTAAGTTTTCTATGGATATCATAAGCATACCCATAGTTTTTGAAAGCTTATATTGCATCTTATAAAAATTTACACTTTCATATTATGATTCTAAAAACCATCTACTAAATCTAGCTAAAATTACAACTCTGATAACTTTGAATCAATACTTGTCATTTTAGTTATAGTGGTGATGCCACTAAGGGCAATGAGGAGCTCATGGGGTTGTATAATAGCAATGTCACTCATCAAGATATAAAATGAATGACATAGATTTGGAGATAGTGTGGTAGCTAAGATGGGTAGAGGAAAAGTCAAAAGACAAGAAGATTAGTCGAGAGGATAGCGGACGAAGGTGGTGAAGTATGGATTCGGAGATGGATAGAGTAAAAAGGGTTTTAGGGCTTTATTGAGACTGGTATTGCTGGGTTGGAACGAGAAGCGGTGGAGCATCAATTGGAGAGTCGTTGGCCACATGATTAATTTAGGTCAAATTGAAATAAAGATTGACATTTTTAATGGTTCAAAATATAGAATGAATTTTGTATATGTTAATGCAAATACTAGTGGCATAATGTCATTAGATCTTTGTAACTAACAAATTAAAATACATAGAACATTTATATTTCTGTTGTGTAATTTCCATCAGCTATTTAAGAGTTCATTTGGCATTCGATAGATGGCACACTTTTTTTAAACTTTTTCTAACAAATTATCCATCAATAAATACATATAGATGAAAACACATATGACAGTTCTCATAAAAATATCAAATAAACTAAATACAGATAAAATATAGCTACAAATCAAACATCTTTACTCATAAAATTTAAATACAGATATAAATACAGATGAGAAATAGCATTATCTCTATTTGCGCAGCTTTAATATATAATAATCATTTCTAATTGTGCTATTTTGATAACATTTCATTTCCGATTAAACTTATCACCATAAACGTTTTGTATTTAAAATAACCAAAATGTTTGATGCACCTTATATGAAAAGTTTACATAAAGAAAGCAACTTATACAAACATGCGGCAATAATGCGTAGGATGGTCATTACATTCACATGATTTAACAGAAGTGAGCCGGTTTTCTCTCGTGAAAAAGTTTGTCTATGCCACTTGTGTTTTTAAATTCGGCATTTTAGTTCTTCATCGTACATAGTGTTGGTAAGTTTTTTTTAAAAAATATTATTGGTTCTTGTTGAGGATTAATAATTTTCTTACTATGTGATAATTGATCCGAGGAATATTTCCATTTGCTTTTAGCACGAGAGTCTTTCCTTTATGAAAAAGGTTTACCTAAAGTCATGCTTAAGAACAGAGACAGATTGAATGGCATATCTTTAGCTTTATAAGCTTTACTTGTTTTTTAGTGAGTTGCTTTGTCCCAGCAACGCAATTAATTATTCAATTACTTAGCTCATTTGGCTTTCAATAATGAATTATGATAGACAGACACAGACAGATTGACCGAATATTCATCTTCTGAAAGGTATTCGAAGACAGACCAGTTGTTCTTTTTCTTGATTTTAGCACCAAATAATGTAAGAACAAAGTAATTTTATGTAGGCCAAACATATAATTTGTCTTTGATTCTCATAATGCGTTTACGTCCCACATATCATTTTTGTTCAATATAAAATAGTAATACTTTGTAAAGACCATTAAAATTATAAAGGCATGTTGAATTTAAAAGCTCTACACTCGTTAGGAATGTGAAAAAGCGATGAAATCGAATTAAAATCATAAAATTAATCTAAAAATTATGGTTAATCAGTTTATCGGTTTCGTTTATGATTAGAGTTTTTAATTTTTTTTGTTTTTGATCATAGTTTCAGCTTATAACTGATATAAATTGACGATATTAGTTAACCAATCGGAAATATATAGTATATATAATATATAAATAAAATTAATATTTCAAAAATAAAAATAGATAGAGTTTTTAATTATTGTGTTGAAGTTGTATTGTAATTTGGAATATAGAGAATACATAAAATTTTAATTTGTGCAATATTGGCATTGAATTTTAAACCTTGTGAACTAATATTAGACTCATATTCTTGATATGTTGATTTTACCATTATTTTATTTATTCATTTGCAATCTTTTGATGTAATTATGTTATTTGTCTTGTTAATTTTAGAATATAATTATTAAACAAGAGGGTATTATCTTTTATGGTTATAATTAAAAATATAGTTTATCACAATTTTTAGTTAATTACTATGTTAAATGGTTAAAAACTAAAAATAGAAAATATTAACTGAAAATAGGGTGGTTATCTATTAATAGACCAATTTTAGAGATATAAATATATAAATATATATATTGCCATTACAATGAGTGAGTGAGGATTCAAACTTAATACTTTTCATTTGAAAGACTAGGAAAGATGTTACTAAATTACAAAACCATTGTAGACCAATATTGGAATACAATATTAAAAAATCGATCAGTTTAGTTTAGTTAAAAAAAAAAAAAAAGGAAGGGATGGTAGATTGATTAACCAAATAGTGCCTACCCTTAACACTAATACTATCAACGTTAAGGTATTAATGTGTCGAGTGGTTAAAAATAAGAATTGATATTTAACAAAATGAATGTATGAAGTATCAAGTTTCTTAAAGTTCATTTAAAGAAGTAACATTTGGATTAATTTTTAATTGATTTTCCTCAATGGTCAATTATGGATTCCTTATTTTACTCACTTTATGAAATATTCATTCTTTATCATAACAACTTAAAATATTGATACCTTAAATAAATTTATCCTAAAAAATTATTTACTCTTTTTAACTACTCAAAATATTAATAGATTAAATGAAATTATCTTGAAACGTCAATATATTTTGATGTAATTTAATAAGAAAAAGGGTACCATAGAACCCTTTTTTTTTTATTGCAATGTCAAGTGAACAATTT
This sequence comes from Combretum micranthum, assembly GCA_024138025.1. Taxonomy (NCBI): domain Eukaryota; kingdom Viridiplantae; phylum Streptophyta; class Magnoliopsida; order Myrtales; family Combretaceae; genus Combretum; species Combretum micranthum. The sequence continues at coordinate 626,527 of JAMXBD010000264.1, forward strand.
ATATCAAAATGCAATTATAATTACATTATAGATCTATTTGTTTTTTAAAAAAGAAATATCTTGTTAATAGAATATATTTCTAAATATTTTCTTGAAAATTACTTTTCTTCATGTGTTTGATTGTATTTTATAAAAATATATTTAAAAAAAAAGAAAATCTTGTTAATAGAATATATTTCTAAATATTTTCTTGAAAATTACTTTTCTTCATGTGTTTGATTGTATTTTATAAAAATATATTTAAAAAAAATGTTTGAAATTAATCCTATGTATATAAGAGTATAGTATGTGAATAAAATACAATAGATAAAATATTATTAATCTGATAAAGTGGTTTAGAAAACAACTTTTTCTTTTAAAATGCCTAAGCTGTGTTCCTAGAAAATGTTATTGGTTTTGCTTTTAAAAAAAAAAAAAAAGGAAAGGAAAATGTTTTCCACGTTTCTTGCCTAACAAACATATAAAAATAGTGTAAATGTTTTCCAAAAAATATTTTTCCCAAAACAATGAAGGCATTAAAGTCAATTCATGATTAGCAAAAATAAATAAGCATATAATAAATTCATCACTTGATTTGGCTTCTAAGTAGCATTTAATTGTAAGAATGGGATAGGATAAAGAAAACTGGAAGGCATAATATAAGAAATACTAAACAGAAGAATTTACTTGTACCTCGTTTCGTATGCATGGTCTAGTCAATGATTTTTCTGTTGTCCATTATTTAGTATATACAAATACAATACAAGAATATTATAAAAGATTTAAATTGCTAAGTAAATTTGAGTTGTCTAGTAAAAACAAGATTTCTCTCATTATTTATGTAATACCATTTTTCTTCAAGTGATTTGACTTTTAGGTAACATAGATGGGCCAAAAGAAACTGGACAACATAATATAAGGAATACTAGACAAAAAAAAAAAAAAAAAAAAAACTACTTGTACCGTGTTTCTTATGGGTGGTCTAGACAATGATTTTTGTAGTCTTATTGTTTGGCATACACAAATATAATACAAGAATGTTATAAAAAATTTGTTACTCTTAAGGTCTTTATTGTCTAGCATTGGAGTCCATGGCAAAATCAAAAAAGGGATAAGAAGATATTAGGATTTTTTTTACAGCTCCGTCCTACAAATTTATGCAAATCAAACGCTCTTGTATTTGCTTACTGTCAAAAAAATCAGATGGGACATTTAAATTAGATGACAAATCCTATATATTTATACAAGAGATCGACTTGATATTATATTGGAAAAGAATTTGCATGGTGTCAACTATTTTTGAAAATATAATTGCGGTGTTTTAAGAATTTAACTTGTTTCTATAATTTTGATATATCCATCAAGTTCCACCATAATTTTCCATCTTCTTTATTTTGCAGTGAAAACTCTCTACTTTACTTAAGGGAAATGATTGTTAGAAAGAACAAACACAACACAATAATTATCATTATCATTACAATTAATGAAGAGGTACAAATACAGCAAGCAAGTTTTTTACAACTAGGAGCTTATATATAACACTCAGACTTAAAACTATGGCATTAAGTTTGCTGGAAACTATAGGCAGCTGATTAAGTACTAGGACTCTTCCCAAGATTGGATAGCCTCCTCTCTCCGGTGGCTGGGCTTTGAGGTCCTCTTCCTCCATAGCGGGGGCTTCTCTGTCCTCTTAACTCGCTTAACCGGGGACTGTGTACGGCGTGCGGGCTCTGGATAGAATCACGGGCAGGTGTTGGGGTTGAACTTGAGAGTTTGGGGCTGCTTACATGTCTGAATTCTCCTCGGCTTCTCGTGATGACTTCATCTAAAATTTCTGCATCCCCTGCAACTGAAGCTCCAGCACCAATATCTGTCTCCTGTTTTTCCAAGTAAAAGCAGTAGAATGCAGTTGAAACTTTATGGTATATAATCACCATGTAAAGCTATCACATAATAGCAGATTAGATGAGATAAAGGTTAATGGTTTCTAGCTGATTTTAGTTCATATAAAAAAAGAGTCACTAGCCAATTCAATGCTTTGAGGAAAAAAGTAAATCTTACTGTTGCCAGATTGAATGGCAAAGCTGGTGCCTCCTCATACTCTGCTGCATCCAGGTCTTGAAGGTGTAATGCTTTGAAAAACTTGGGCAAAACGTATTGTCTCACAGGGACCAAAAGCATGATCATCAAGGGGAACATCACCCCGGCTATAGGAACCCAAGTGAGCCCGAAGCATATCAGCAGATAAACAGTCTGGAAAAGTGTGAATAGGGCAATTGCCTTGAAAGGCACAGTTTCCACAAAAGTTGCATGGTATTCCTCAAGGACCCTGCAAACATTACAAACATTCAGTAATGAAGTTCGTTTCTAAGGAATAATGCGAGGTCTTAGAAGAAGCGTTTGAATGGTCTACTTGTATCTTCTGCTTGGCGCAGTGAAGAGCAACAAGATCCTCTCCCAGAACTGGTTACCAGGCAAACTTTCAATGGCCATGAAGGCAAAGTAGCCACAGGACAGAGGTTGGAATCATTTTGAGGAAAGGCATGGCTGCAACACATCCTCCCACCATCATTGCTTGAAGCAAGTTACTCGGTCGCTGTTCCTTTACCTCTACTGGCAATAAGTCATCAATCTCCTTCTCTATGTCAAACAATGTCTCATCAACTGGGGCATTGATATTGCCTGTGCTTGACACAGCTTGTATGGTTGTTTCCTTTAGCTCCTTCAATCCTTGTACCTGTTAGGAATGTATGAAATCGTATTGCAAGATTTAGGTGGCATATATCAGTATCCTTCCATTCATTCTTGTGGCAAAATTTATCAATGGTATGAACTTTCGAACTGATTTTAATTACTTAGCTACGCAGAATAATATTAAAAAATCATGTTGAGTGTAAAACTTACTCTGGCTGAGGGATCTTGGTAGATTAACGGGGTCTGCATTTGGTTATAGGCTTCTTGCATATGTCCATACAGCTGCCCCAAGCTAGCATTGTTCCGTATACTTTTACGAGCTGTTGAAACAAGTCTATTCCGAAGCAACTGCATGCAAGTGATAGTTTTAGGCTACATTTTACGGGAAGACAGACAACTTAGACACACCAACCTGCCAACATACACTGTTTTCATGAACAGTACCTGATGTTTCAGTGTTGCAAGACTTTTCGTATGCATTGGTGATTGCGGGATGACTCCATTTGATGGAGGTATTCCAAGAAGACCACACATCAAGGTCTATCATCAAGAGATTGATAACATCAACTCCATGATCAACTTGAAAAGAATATAGAGCAAACTAGAGTTGACACAGATGATAAAAGCTGCTTGGAATTGTCATACCAAGAATCCTAGAAGAAGCAAGTCATAGTGATATGAAGATGGCTTTCTGAGATTAAATTCTTTCTGCTGAGCAAGTTGAGATGCCACACTATGATCGAAATAGTACAGCACTGCAATCATCGTTGCTGGAATGAAAGCTCCAATTATGTAGAAAATAGGCACATTAAGCATATCCTGTCCATTCAAATAATGCTTTAGAATTACGGTTCTGCTTTTATTATGGATAGAAGCACGATAAGTATGACTTCTTGATTATTAACATGCCTTTATCACAGTCCAGTTTTCATATGCCCCAGGTGACCATGGATTTGGGCTGAACAGTCGTCGTGGGATCCCATCTGGCACAGTTTTAGCTGGTATATATGAAACACCAGTCCACACAAGAACCATAAGAGGCACACCATAGTCTGCTATGAAGCTTCTAAGCCAACCTGTCATTGAAGAAATAGGACTTTTTATATGAAACCAGTTGTGAACAGTTGGCAGTGAAGTGAAAAGGAAGCATTTTCAGTGCCGTTGAAATAAAAAATAGATGATTGAAAAGATTATGCAAGTAGACTTGCCTGTTCCATAACGCCAGGATCTTGCTTTTCGGCTTTTTAATGCAGTGAGAAGAAGACCAAATGAGAGAACCAAAGCAAACATCCCATTGGAGAACCTCCATGAAGGTTCAAACTCAGTCAGATTTGGATTTTCTGATTTCGGGATGCGGAACTCTTCCACCAGTCCCTGGATTGTTAGATTAGGTTGCCTTCTCAAAATTAGTCTATGAATGCATACATCAAATTGACATCTCTGAGCTAGTTTGCTGAGCTTCACATAGCAACTTTAGAAAACAGTTCATAGGTGGATTTGAAATCATAATCATTTGCATAAATCAGCAATTCATTGATACGACTGTGAGTAAACCAGAGATGGAATTACCTTAATTGCTTGCTGCATAAAGAGCATAGCAATGAGCAGACCAAACAACTCTCCCGCAACACGGGTGAACCTGTTGATAATTGAACAAGCTCCCAGAATAGCCATCAAGAACAGCAAAAGAGCAGTCCACACACAGACCCTGCAGTGTACCCCCCAAAACAAAAGGAACAGGTCAAACAAAAAACGGCTAAAATAGGCCAAGACTCAAAAGTAATCTTTAAATCTTCACACTTCTATACCAGGCAGTCCATGCTAGAAACAGATTGCGACCCAGATCTGGCCTTTCTTTAGCAAAATTGAACATGAATGTGTACATAATGACAGTAGGTTCAGCTACTCCTAGAATCAGCAGTGGTTGACCTCCAATAATTGAATGAATAATTCCACAAACTGCGGTGGATGCTAAGGTCTGGACTGCAGTAAGAACACCCTCTGCGAATATTGGATTGAATGACATGAACATAAGTGCAACAAGGACATGGTTTCAATTCTCACCATATGAAATAAGATTACTGTTCAAAGCATTCCCGTCCTAAATGAGCAAGAAGAGTATCACAACAGATAAACATGTAAATAATCCAGATTACAACAAAAAGACTCCTTCTCCTAGTTCAAAGCATCCTACTCCTAGATGTACCCAAGAATATTCCCTGCTAGATTTTGTAGGATCTTTTAGCAAGAGTATGAAGAGAATCAAATACCAGTATTCCTCTCAAGTTGTTCACCGAATGAAATGACCGGAATCGCTGAAGCGAAAAAAATGTATGTAGTTGGAGCCAGAATCCTGAAATGGGGTGCAAGGATACAATCAAAACAACAACCCAAAAACAGTAAACTAGTCAATGAATATCAAAGCAACCGGCTTCTTACCTGGCTCCTGCCCTGAATCCACCGGTCCAATCTTCACGGTAGCACATTAATCTTCCTTTGAGGTCATTCTTGATTCCTTGAAGAGGAACAAACGTTTCCTCCATTTTTTCCGGTTTCCCTGTATTCTCGGAGAGTTTAGTATATAAACGTTCTTTCTAGGACAAAAATGGTTATGGCCCTGCTGAGCTTAGGGAGTAGCCGTTATGAGAATTCTAAAAACCTAACGACTCCACACCATAGCTACGAGCTTTATGGTTCACTTGAGATACAAGCCTTGGATAAAAGGGTCAGCTTCAAAAATAAAAATAAAAAAAAAATCCAGACACGGTAGTTGACTTGAGTTATTACATAATGAGCTTCTTAGGGCCCAAACATGTACAACTCTGTGTCTTGGCAAATAAAAGAAGAAAAATCTAAGTAATGTGAAAGACTTGTATTGGAAGAACAAGAGTTTGTCAGTCTAATTATGAGCTCTTGTTTGTGTTGAGAGAAGAGAGAAAGGATATGTGTTATATAAAGGTCTAAAAGTGTTGAGAGGGGGGGAAAAAAAGAATAGTAAGGGGAGATTGCTTTGCAGGTACAGGTCAGGCACAATGCAGGTCAAAAGAAGATGCAAGTGAACCTGATAATATTATTATTGTGTTGTCTTTTATATATATAAATATGTATATATATTTTTTAATTTCTTGTAAAGTTATGAATATACTTGAGTTGTTGAGTTGTAATGCATGCTTGACAATGGCCATTGCTATTATAAACAATAGACACCCTAGCTTAGCTTCCTATGAACCTTCTTATTTTCCAAGATCCCCAAACATGGATTTTAATTGTAATATATAGATTTATTGTAGTAATACAATAGTAACCATGTAAAAATAAAATTAATAATATCTATATGACATAAATAATTTAGATATATATATATATATGTATGTATGTATCTCAAGAATATGCACGTATATACATTAATAGATAATAAATCTACGTTTTTGCTAAGAAAAATTGATACTTGAAAGCCAAATGGGGATAGTGCATGAATGTTGCATATGCCTTTTTCTTTTTATTTTTTTCCTATTGCAATAAAAAAAAATTTTAATTTGATTGATTTCATTTAAAAGTTCGGTGATAATTTCACTAGCCATTAATATGTTACATCTATTTGAAAAAGTGAATATATTAAAAATCATTATATGTCACTTATATTACTTTAAATATATATGACACGTAATCTAAGTTGGTATATTTTGTTTATATGTGACTGTGTTAGTGGGCTGTGGAAAGAGTTGATCGAGAAAAAGTAGAAATCATAAATTAGAGGGTTGAAATTAGTTTCAAAAAGCAAAAAGGTTTATAAAGTAAAATAAAAATTAAACATAGTGTGTAGGGCATTAAAAATGGATTCATTTACTTTAATAATATAAGTGTAGACTATAGTTTGAGATATGCAACTTCCAAAGAGGGAATATATTGATGTTATCTGTTAAAACAAACTAAAAAGAAATCTAAATAATGAATCAGGTAAATGATATATATTTGAAGTTTAAATAGTGAATAATATGTAGATGCACTCCAGAAAATGCATGGTGAATATTATAAATGAAACTTCCACAGAAAGAGGCATTTAATAAAGAGATTTTAAATGCATTTAAATCTCGTGTAAAATGAAAATTATTTAAATCCTTTCGTAAACTCTATAATTCGGGATTAATAAAGAAACACTTAGCGAAAAGAGAGACTGGACCGGGAAAAAACAAATAAAAAAAAAAGAAAAGAGAAAACTGGAAGGTCACTATTTTATTCAAAATTCAATTAACAGTAGAATTTATCTACAAACCTGTGAGAATTACTATTACAATGAAAGGATATTAGGATTATATCTAAAGAAAATAAAGTAAATGTAAACAAAATATTGAGAATTTATATGGTTATATTCATTTTATTATAGGAATATATTAGAAAAAGTAAAGAATAAGCAAAGATAAAGGCAAAAAAATATAAATATCTATGTTAAAACTTTTTTAGAAACCTGACGTGAGTAATTCCATATAATATGGATAGTCGTGAAGTCGTGATACAGACAGGGTGTTTTCATTTAATATATTTAATTAACTAATGAAAAAAAAAAAACGTAAAAAAGAAGAAGAAAGAAATGCTTTAATATCGTTATATACACCGTCGCGACTGACAAAACTTGCTTAAAAATTATCTCATCGAAAGCTTTCTCATTAAGAAATCTTAAAAGAAAAGAAATTAAAAAAAAAAAAAAAAAAACATCGGAAAGAACAAGATGCAGACATAGTACCCCAAAAAATATCCTTAAGATTAAGAACAAATTTAAATTTCCGATACAGCTCTCAGAACAAGAGCAATGCAATGTAGTATGGCTCTTTTTCCTTTTGATGAAGAACGAGGATCCTTTCTTTCGGCTTCCGTTTTTCATTAAAATAAAAGGGTTTTGGTGCCGTAGGTATTTCCACTAATAATATGAACTAAACCCAACAATTAGTAAATGGGTGTACTAAAAATCAAAGCTTTGCTGCAAACGACGAAGAAATTGGAATTTTTCCTTTTGCCCTGCTTTTCCTAAATCTTAATCATTAATGCATATTCTAATTGTGCCCAGTGCTTAGTACGAGAAATCAGTACTCCAAATAGTTCAGATGAGTCAAAATGGGTCGGACTCAACCCGTTTGGTTCGCCCAAGCTTTGAATGAATCATACTAGACCTAGGAGCCATATCCCATAATTGACAACCATTTTGGTTTGCGCAAGCTTTGAATAAATCATACTAGACCTAGGAAGCCATATCCCATAATTGACAATTTGTGAGGATTTAACATGCTCCAAATTTAAATTACAACACGCCTAGTCTCCAAGCATGCATAATATCGTAAGTATCATACTCTTTGGTTTCCTTGTATGACTTATTTATCTCCACCATTGCTAAATAATTTTAAATTTCTAAAAATTATATAATTAAATTCTTAAAATAACTGGATTTAACAGTGATAAAACCAAATTTATAAAAACAACATTTCATCAGGTATCTCAACAAGATTACCTATCTATAATGGTGAATAAGGCTTTAAAGCTTAAATTACAAAACTCAACTCCACCAGGCCTTTAAGAGTGTATTGTAAGTTTCCAAAAAATAACTCAAGTCTTAAATAAAATGAAAACAAAATAAAATCTCGAGACCCTAACTCATCTCACTCTTTAACAGATCCTTCCCAAGCCATCCCATACTCCCAAACCAAATATCATCATCAATAGTCAATCAACACTTGGAAAGAAAACAACAACGAGTGGAAGCCTAGTATGACAGTAACACAAACACACATGAGATGTCGCACATGCTTAAACTAATGTAATGCAATAACAAACAAGTTATTATCTTTGTATTAAAGTAAAATAAAAAAAAAACATAGGAGCACTCATACTCCGGAATAAGCCTTTGGGAATCTGGGGGTCTTGAGTAACAATATTACTCAAGAGATTGATATAAACAGTCCAGATACTTACATCTTCTATATCTAACTAAAAAAGAAAAAATAGCTTCATCTAGGGTTCACACCTGTCACGCAGCTTTACTTATCTCTATTCATAACATCATTTAGTTTAATGAGTCCCATAAACGTGAACTAAACCATGTTACTTCACTCCAAGCATAAACAAATGTTACGCCGATACTACTTACCCCATCAACTACATAATGGGCCACTTTTGAATTACCATTACATCATGACATACTATTGCATCATGGTAGAATGTAGCATAAGCGCTTAATTACCATACCTAGCTCCGAACAAGGTTATCGCTCTCCATGCCAAATTAAACGACACAAGCACAAGTAACGCTCATTAATTATTAATCCGTCTTTAAGTATTAGTTCATTAAGAATATCTATCCTAACAAACAACATACACGCATTAGGAATGCCTATCGTTACAAATAACATACACATCATTGCATACCTTTCATAGTGTCTAGAATCTAACAAAGGTCAAAAGACAGTTCAGAAAATAAGATAGAAGGTAGATTCAAGCATCCGTTCATAAAATTAAATTGTTTGAGCAATTCAATTATCTCTTTACATTAAATTCTCATTAAAAACTCATTTTATGTTTTCATTTGATCAAACTTAAAAGTAGGAACCCACTCATGCTGTGAATATCACTATGCCAAGATACAGACAGTTCTCCATTATCTGTCAAATTATCTTTAATTAAACCTGTCTTTGGTCTAAAATATTTTAGAAATTACATACCCCTTATTATTTAAGGTTTAACTTAGCACATTAACTTAAATCAATTCCAAGCTAAACCTAAATTACCTAGCTCTTAGCCAAGTTGATTAGAATTAATCGATTCATCTAGCTACTAAGTCTTAGCCAAGTTGATTAGAATTAATCAATTCATCTAGCTACTAAGTCATAATCAATTATTACGCTAAGGCAAACCCATGTATCCTATAGAATCTTATTAATATAGTTCATTTTAACTCATTAAGAGTCATTAAATCAAGTTGAACTTAGGTTTACTAACTAAGTTTGTTTTATACTTAAAATCTATGTTAAGTCTAAATAGTTATTAGATATATTAATTTACTCAACTCATTTCCATTATCATACCATATTATCTATCATCTATTATTTCATTTTATATTTCCTTATTTCTTTCTTCTTTTTTCCTCTTTTTTTTTTTTAAAAAAAAGGCAAAACAGGAGACAACCATGAATCACGCCCGTGATTAAGTCCGTTATTCCAAATCACACCCTTAATCACCCCCATGATCAAGGAAGGGGAAGCAAACATAAGCGATCACGAGTTAAATCACGTCCATGATTTTCAAAAATTCGAGCACCTGAGGCTGCCAAGGGATCAATCATGCCCATAATTCAACAAAATTTTCAAAGCAAAGATTATCACGGATCGAATCATGCCTGTGATTTTGAGATCTTGAAATTTTAAAAACAACCTAATGCTAACAAGGCCTAGATCACGCTTGTGATTTTTGAAAATTTTTAAAAACAAAGCTTACCATGGTATGAATCATGCTTGTGATTGCTTAAAATTGCCCAACTTGAGCCCACCAAAGTGTTTATCACAGCCGTGATTTTCACACAGTGCCAACTACTTATATTTTTCCTTTGTTTGTTATTCAAATTTTTACTTATTTTACATTACAAACTCAACATACAATATCTTAACAACAACATATAACTTATATTCATTTTTCTACTTCATTTATCATCAAATCATATCATCTATCATTTACCCTATACATGTATAAACACAACCTAAGTTTTTAGTTTCACACTCATATATTATAAGTTTTATCTTAAACCTTACACACATTTAGTTTTTAAGACATCATATGCACACATATATAACAATCAAATAAAGAAAAATAACTAACTTACATGTTTAGAAAATCTAAGCCATTTGACCTTCTTTTCTTATTGTTAAAGCTATCCCAAGCTTAATCCTCAACTTCTATTTTGTTTCCTTACTTCAATCTCTTTTTTAGTCTCTTGAAATTGAGATTTTTATTTTTTAGAGAGAGAGAGAGAAAAAGGAGAAAGAAATGTAGAGAAGAAGAAAAAGAGAAGATAAAGAGAAAAGAGAAGGAAGAGAGGGTATGTGAGAAAATGAAAAGAAAAAGGGAATAGATAAATATTAAAGGAAAATCAGAAGATATTTATAAGTAAAGGCATTAGGTTTAAACTTTTCTGCTAATTATTTTAAGTATAAAAAACAATTAGAACAAAATTTGAGAATTTATATAATAAAAATTAATATCTTGAATCTCAAATCTAGTTTAGAAATTCATTTTATGAAAATTCAATACTTAGTTTGAGTTTGATTCAAAAAACCAATATTTTTAAACAAGTAGACGATTTCAAAAATTATAGGATTTTTAGAAAATGAAAGTTAACTAAAGTTCAAAGGTTGAGGAGTTTCTTAAACATTTAAATTACATGTTTAAGGGTTTAAGGGATTGAAATTAAAGAAAAAGGAGTTCTAAAATGATTTTGGAAGAAATTATGAAATTTGATTTTTGTTGAAATAAATAGATGAAACTGTAATACTCCAAATTTTAGCTTAGCTAGAATTAATTTGTTTTTTATTGATTAGTGTAATATATGAATAATTTATTATTTAAATAATTGAATTTGACTTTAATTTCAAAACAGAACTTAGATAACTTAAATTAAATTAAGTAAATTAAACAATAAAGTATAATTAGGTAGATAAACATAAACAAATTAATAAATGCATTTCTTGAAATTGAGATTACAAATATTCTTTTCCATTTATCCAATTATTCCCATTGCTTGTTTTATGAAACAAATTCTTCAATTTGAAATCATATTTTTCCTTTCAAATATTTGTCTATATTCTTTAGTTATCTTTGTTAATTGTAAAGACCTGATATGCTTAATTCTCAAATTAAGCACACTAAGTCTCCAACCATGTATAACTTTCATGAATTATATGTAAGGTTGTCTTTAAAGAAGTTGTTTATGTTGAACATTGCTAAACCAATTTTAATCTAAGAAATCGTTTAGTTAGATTTTATAATAACTGGATTTGGCAGCGGAAAATCAAATTTTATAAAACGACTCATAAACTTCTGCTCCCTACAAAGCAAACCAGTTTTCTAAGAAACTAACTTTATAAAAATACTTTATGATTTACTCTTAGGGGTAGATAATTATTTAATAACATTTGTGCATTAACAAGCCTATAAAAGAAAATACAATATATAAATAAATCAAGTCTCTATAAAACAAAACAAAGAAGAAACAAAATACAAATATATCTCGATCCTATTACATTTAACTCATCTCCTAAATCTTTAAATTCGCCCAATGCTTGATACAAATATCATCACATCAACAACAATAACAATAATACGAACAACAACATCAACAGCCTCCACGTCATCTTCAAATCATCATCTCATCATCCATCATCACCAACATCAATAACATCAACAAGAACTCATCATCATCAACTTCATTAACATCAACACCAACACCAACATCATCTGTATCAATAACAAAACCTGTAAAAATAATAACAACAACAAAAATGAGCCGAAGCCCAGTACACAGCAACACAATCACACATGGAGTGACACACGAGCTTAACTAAATGTAATGCACAATCAACAAGTTATTATCTTTTCTTTAAAATAAACAAATCAACATGGGAGTATTCAAACTTCGGACATCAAGGATCTAGTATCACGTCCGCCTCCTTGAGTAGTCCCTATTGTTCATACAGACTAAGCAGCCCCACCTTCTGACATAGCCCATAATACTAGGGGATCCTGAGTAACACATCACGATGCTTAAGGGGTTGATATAAGTAGCTCGAATACTTATATCTCCTAAATAAATCTATCCAATAACGAAAAGGTACCGTGCCCCCAATCTTATCAAGGTGCCGCTCTCCGAACCAGATTCAACGGCCTAAAACACAATCAACACTCATCAATTATTAAGTCAAGTTTAAGTTCTTAATTCATTTTAGATGCCTATCCTAACAACCAACACACAAGTTACTGCGTACTTGAAATAGCTCAGGAACTAATGGGGTTGGTCGAGCAAGAATCTATCACTATTCAAGACAATATTGAATTTCCCACTTAGTTTAAGCACTAATTAACTAGTTTCAAATATAACTAATCAAAGAAATTCAATTAAATTATTACAAAGTCATAACAGAGCATTTAAACATCATATTATATCATACAATACTTAATAATTATTCAATTGATCATATATCAAGCTTTGGGAAATTTTGAAGAAAGTTTTTGAAAATGAAAACTACAGGGAACATGCCAGCCTTCAACGCCGGCAGCGTTGAACCGGTGCACAATGCAATAAAACTCAACACTTACCAATACTGGCAGCGTTCAAGGATACGCCGGCAGCCTTCAGTCTACACCAGCAGCCTTGAGCCCGTGTAGACTACAACTCCAATTTCCAAAAATTTTCCGAGAGTTCCACTGGGTTGGTCCACGCCCGTGAATACCCTAACACCGGCAGTATATCCATGTACGTCGAAATCTTTGGATCTTAGGCCGGCGGCCTTACGATTCTATTCTCATTCCACATTGCCACTAAGCCGCCGGCGTTGGAACCCTAATAGCCAGCATATGTTTTGAAAAATAAACACTGGCAAACTTTCCTTGCGAAAGCAGGCAGTGTTTCAAGCGGCTTTAAGGAAAAAAAAAAGTTCTGATCACTTTCAACATCGCTTCTACGCCGGTAGCGTTGAAGTACCAGATGCCTGCGTACGCTCAAAAACAGACCTATTCAAAAATGTTTTGCTTCCCCCGTTTTCTTTATAACTTCAACTCTTTTCAAAAATTCTTCAAACTTATTCTAAGCTTCCCAAAACTTGTTATATGTTCTAAACACCATCCAAACAACACGAACTCTACTGCTATTCATCAAACACCCAACTACAACATTCAAATACCAATTACACTTCAATTCCACACTTCAACTACTCAATTTAGTTCCACTACTCATCAACACTCCTTACAACTTCCCTAACACTTAACTAAGCTCACACAATAACAAAGCATAATCTAATATATATCAATGCATAAATCAATCGATTCAATTGGCGTTTACTCATTTTATCATAAGTTTTACATCCAAATACAAGAAAGAAAATAAAACAAAGAGATTAGGTTTGCATTAACTTACATGAATAGGTTTTGGCTTGGAGTGATTTTTTAATCCAAAGGCTTGTTGTTGATTTTGGTTTAGGGCTTATGGTTTTGAGATAGAAAGAAGAGAGAAAGAAAATTCATATGGAAAATTGGGTTGCCAAAAAGAGTCCCTAATTAATCTAAATTAAGGTCAATACTAATCAAAAGTTTAACTTTAGGAGTATGTTTGACTTAGGGTTAATTTGGCTTAATTTGGAATGTATTTGAGTTTAAATTGGGCTTAAAAATTAGGCTTAAACTTTGCAAAATTCTATCAACAATTTTCCTAGATAATTCAAAAGTTGTTTTGACAAATTCTAAGCATAACACACACATATTAATTTACAAAAGACACACACATTCATTATACTATGCACACATTAATATGCATAATACAATAATATTAATTTCATTGCACTACATATACAAAATGACTCATATTCAACACATGCACTAATTATATTGTTCATGCATCAACATAATTCACATACATTAAATTTCAAAATCATATGTAATTTCAATTACACATTAAGATATAAATTAGGAATTTCAAATCTCAAAACTAACTTAATTATTAGCTAATTAAATTAAGCCAACTTGTCTAATTAAATCATATAATTCATTTGATTTATTTAATCTACCTAAACTCAATTTCTAATCTAGGTGAAGGTTTGGGGTATTTCATTAATGAACCACAGTTCCTCATCATCTTAATAAATTTTCAACTTGAATCCTTTCTTTCCAATTTCTAATGAAAACCCAATTTACAAAGCTCAATTTTCTAAAGTTTTATAAAAGACTCTATTTTGTTATTTCAAACAAAAACTTATTTTCTTCATACCTATAAATTTTGGAAATCAAGTTCTTGTTTAAAAGTATTAGTCTTATGTTCTAAATTTCCAAACCCAAACTAAATAATTAATTTGATTAGAGAACCTCACATCAATTAAAGTAAATTATATAATATGATTAGACAAATATATATAAATTAGTAAATATATTTAAATTGAAGATTAAGATTTTAAATATTCTTTTAAACTATATAATTGTCACCATAACTTTTTTCAATGGACTAAATTATGCAATCATTTTCAACTATGTATTTAGACTTCTTTTTCCCCAATATTATTTCTCTAAACATCTAAATATGTGATTTAAGTATTTTGTAAAGTTCCAAACCTTTGACCTTATTCTAAATCCCATTTCCTAAATCCCCAAAAATTTTGATTTCATTTGCTTATTTAAAAATATCAATTTTAATCTCAAACTCAAACTAAACATCAATTTTTACAAAGTTAAATTCCAAAACTAGATTTTTATTTTAGCTAATAATTTCTATGCTATAAATTCTAAAATCATGTCCAAATTATTTTTTATGCTTAAGAAAATCATCTGACAAGTTTAAATACCAATCATTTACCCTTAAAAATATTTTAATCCTTATCCCATATAATTTTTTTACCTTTATCCTTTGTTGACTTTAGTGGCTGCCTTAATCCTTTCTTCCTTTTCTCTTTCTTTTATTTTCCATCGATTCTCTTCTTTCTCTTCCTCCTCTTCTTCATTTTCTTTGTTTTCTCAAATTTCCTCTCCATAATCTCAAGTAAAAGAGAAGATTAAAAGAGAAATGGAGTATAGAAACAAGATAGAAGACATCGAGCATGCTTGGAGTAGCTATGAAGACTAACAAGAAAAGGTAGTGATGAAGTTATTATGCTTTAGCTTTTCTTAAAAACAAGTAAGTTCTTCATTTACCTTGTCTAACTATTGTTTGTACATGTTGAATTAGAGCTAGGAAGAAGTTGGGTTTGTGATAAAATTTGTGATGAGGAAAGATTTATGCATGGAAGTTGAAAACCTAAATAGATTATGAATATGTGAAGTTGAGATTTGATGATGTAGTTGGATGTGTTTTGATGAGATGAAGTAGGATTAAAAGTGTTGATAATTGTGTTTATGTGTTGTACGTTGTTTGTATGATGTTGTGGTTGATGTTAGATGTGTTAAAAATATGTTAAAGTTGTAAAAAGGGACTATAAGATTCATGATAGGGGATTGCAAGGCAGTACAAGCATGTAGGAGCTCGTGCTAAGTGTTGCAGGGGAAAATTTCGAATCTAGGCATTTTTTTAGGATTAGCATAACTTCAACCACAGCCATGTAGATAGGTCATGCAACCTTTCCTATTTCATAGTCTGACTATAATTTGACCATAACTTTTTCAGCTAAACTTATGTTTTAAATTTTTGCAAATTTTAAAAGTATCAAGGCCTAAATTTTGATTAATTTCAGCTGCTACATATTCCACACAAAGTTAAAAACCTGTGTTTGCTTGTTAAATATGTGTAGTTAAGTATAAAATGAACTTACCTAATAAACCTAAGTTTAAGTTTAAGTTTAGTTAATAAAACTTAAGGAATAAAATAAAATAGGCTAATTAGGATTCCATAAGGCATATGAGAATGATTTAATGAGATACTTGAATATGGCTTAGTAAATAAAGTAAATGATTGGCTTTAATCAATTTGGTTAAGTTAAAGTTAGAATAGGCTTAACTAATAAATCTATGTTTACTTTGAATTAATGAACTTTAGTAAACTAAAATGAACTAGAATAACTAAATCTAATCAACTTGGCTATATTAAGTAGATATAAATGGCTTAGATGTAACCATAGTATATTAGTTTTTAGATATTAAAGGAAATGGGTTGTTTTAAATATGAGCTTAATGAACACGAATATGATGCATTATGTTATCAAGTTTGTTTTAATAGTAGTGCATATGTTTATAGGAAACATCAAGCATGAGTGTTAATGCAAAGTATATATCTATGTATACAACCATGTGAATGTATCATGTTTTATTATTGATTATGTCTTGTTAGAGATGTATGCTTGCATATAGCGTTAAACAAAGGAGTTAATGCATGTTTTGTGTAAAGGAATAATTAGTAACTAGTAAATAAGATTAAGGCAATGATATAGATCTAAATACAATTTAAGTTAATAGACTTAGTAAACAATGAGTTAATATAGGAGTTAAGTGTAGATTAATATAAAATCTGAAATTATAAGCAATTACCGTTTCATTTCATAGGAGAAATAAACATGAATCAATATTTGGATTTACTAAAAGATTTCTATGCGTTAGGTTGGATATCAGGTGAGTGACTTTGATCTTATTGCATTGATTGTGGTTGTAATATAATATGAAAAGACTAAATTATGATAATAATTGATTATGTATGGGAATGGGTACAATGCATGTTATATAGTGATTGAATGATTGAAAAACTTTAATGACAAAAGTTAAAGTTGCTTGGATTTTATTAATTAAGGAATGTGTTATGTGGATCGTTTAGAGATTGATTGGTCACTAAATAATCTAACATAAATCTAAACCGAGCATTAAATAAACTGAACATGCATTGTACCATAGCATACCTTGCATTAGCATGGTATTCATCTCACGTATTAATATTCTGATTCTGTAGTGGTGCCTGTGAAAGTCCAGTGAATCTAGTAGGGCTATTATAGGGTTATCGGCTTCATGGGAACTAAGCAGGTATCGAAGGACGTTGCCCGTGTTGGAGTTGACTTTAGTGATTAACACTTAGAAAGGATCTGTGGTTCTAAGGAAATTAAAGGGTATATTGGCAGTAAAAATGTTTTAATCAATGCATAATATGAGTACAAGGTGAAGTTCTCACTCCTTAGTTTTTTTAAGGAGAAACAAAGGCTACGTTTGATAAAACGAGTTTCAAAGAAAATCCTCCCTCCTTAGCTATATTTGAGGAGAAATTAGAGGTTATTTTTCAATAAAAAATAATTCAAATTGAAATCCTCTCTCCTTTTAAGAGCCGGTTAGAAGTTATGTTTATTATATAAAATGATTTTATGCTG
This sequence comes from Combretum micranthum, assembly GCA_024138025.1. Lineage (NCBI taxonomy): Eukaryota > Viridiplantae > Streptophyta > Magnoliopsida > Myrtales > Combretaceae > Combretum > Combretum micranthum. The sequence goes on from JAMXBD010000264.1 coordinate 644,273, forward strand.
AGATAGTTGTGAGCTAGATGCTCTAAAATGAGAAAGTACTCTCTTCCTTAGTTCATAGTTCTACTGGGCGTGAATAACTTGAGTCAGTCCTTCAACCCCCAAGAGAGGGCGTAAATCTCCATTGGTTTGGATTCTGGTAATCCAAATTGTGCATTTCCATATGACTGAGTGTAGCATTGCATATGTTTGATAATCAAACTTGTTTGTATTGCTCGAAATCTTTTAAGATCTAATTACTCACTGAGCTATTTGAGCTTAGACTCCTATTTAGTTGTTTGATTTAAGGAATCAAAAGAATATGAAGAACAATTATGGGATGGAGAGAGAGAATTGAAGTTATCTGTAAAGAAGTTTTGAGAATTGTGGTTTAGATAAAATGTGTTATGTAATATTTAGGGCTTAATATAAGTTTTATAAAGTGTAATTCTTGTTTATATTTTATATGTATTTAGTTTTTCTTATTCTAAACAACCTTCGGTCTTATATAATTATCCACGCTACGGAGTATTCTACAAGTGTGATATTTATGTATCTCTCTAGAAGTCTCAGATGATTTTAATACCAGTATTTGTGGCTTTAGTCTGATACATAGTGTATCATACTCTAGGGTACCCTATGAGGTGTGACAGAAACAAATAGATAATTTTGAAAGGAATATAAAATCTCGAATTTCAAATAACTTATTTAATAATTTAATTATGCCATGTTGTCTAATCATTTTCTATTATTTATTTCTTTTATTCATTTAAATTACATAAACTATGTTTGAAATTAACTATCTATTATACTATTCAATTGAACTATTTCTAACTTAATTAGGTAAAGGTTTGGATATTTCACCATTGACACATAATTTTAGAATTTTTTTCCTTCTTTGTTAGTTTTGGGTATACGACATAGTAATTACAAGTTCTTTTCTTGCAAACCTTTTCTTTTTGTAATAGCTTAGAGCAACTTTATTGGAGTTGCTAAGCAACTCCAAAAACCAATAAAGTAAGTTACTAGAAGAGTTACTTGACACGAGAATATATGTCAAAGTTTCTTAAATAAGCAACTCAAAAATCAAGTTTCTTATTTTGTCGCTCCTCTTTTATTGGTAGAACATAACACATGGCAAGTAAAAATTTTTTAAAAAAGTGTTAAGTTACTCACTTTAAGAACTTATCAATAAAAAGATTTGTTAGGGAAGTTGCTTGATATGAGAATCGATGATTGGCATGTTAACATGGTATGTAAGCAATTTTTGGATGAAGTTGTGTTGAACTTATAAGTTCAATGTGAATTTTAATGAGACAATATGATGTACAATTAACTATTCAATTATGATAAACTGCATTTAATTAGTCAAACATATGATGGATAACGTGCAAAAATATATATGTGCATATTGTGCATTTCTGAGGAGTTTCTGTAGATTTTTAGTAAGAATAAATCAGTGATGAATAGCCCTTATCGAGGGTCAAGTCGAGAGCTTGATTGCTATATTCATTAGGGCGTGACAAACTTAAGACCAAAGCTTGATAAGTCCAAAAATGTAGAATCATTAATCGAAGGGTTCGTCAAAGGTCGACAGGTCCACTAGTTAGGGCATGATAAGTTCAAGACTAAGACTCGATAAGTTCAAAAAATACATAGCCTTGGTCAAAGGGTTCTTCGAAGGTTCAACGAATCCAATGTTTAGGGTGCAACGAGTTCAAAATCTAAGACTCAACAAGATAAAGATAAAAGACTTGGTTGAGGCCAAAAATGAGGCGCAACACTTTAAGGAGCGACAAAGCTTTGAGGCGTGACAGTTTAAATATTGGAGCCGATGTGATCAAAAGAGCCGTTGGAGCGCATTTAATACTTGGCAACTTAAAGACATTACCTCTAATGGACATTTGAATTTTTGAAGGCTATATATATTTATATATATATATATATATATACACACACACACACTTTATTCTTGGGAGATTAAAAAAGATGTGAAGTGCAAAAGTGAAAAAGAGGTTTTATTAACGAACTAACAAATCATTAATTTTCTTATTCTCTTGTTCATTAACTTGTAAATTTTTGCAAAGGGAGAGAAAAGCATTCTAGTGCTCTGTTTTTGTATATGCCATTTGTCAGTGAACATCTAAAGAAAGAAAGGAAATACTTTATTTCCTAAAGTATTGTAATATCAGTGTATTGCTTAGCATGAGCATGATTATTTGTGGTGATTAATAAAGTGGTGGTGAAGTCCTCGATTGAAGGCATTAATAGATCATAAAGAGTAAGAAGTGGGCCAAACTCCACATTAAATCTAGACTCGATTTTCTATCCCTATCTCTTTAATTTTCATATTTTAATCTGTTATGAATTATCCGTTGTTATTAAAGTAGAATTAGATATGTTGAATTAAAATTATTGTTGAGCATTTAAGACAAATACTTAATTCTTCCACACCACCACCCCCCCCCCCCCCCCCCCCGAATATTTTATAGTGATTTTTCACGTTTTCATTTGGTATCAGAGCCTTGTCTCTATTTGTTCTATGCTTAATCACATACAGAGTAAAGATTATGACATCAAATGTACTAGGGTTTCTAAAGGGGCAAGCTATAAATAGACCATCACTTCTAAGTGAGGGTAATTACCTATATTTGAAGTGCAAGATGATAATTTTTCTTATAAGTTCAAAATAGATTAATTTGGAATATTATAGAAAATTGGCCTTTAAAAATAGAAGGAAAAAAAGAAAAAGATTATAACGAAGAAGACTGGAAAAAATTAGATTTAAATAAAATTGCTATGGATATTTTGCATTGTGGTCTGAATGAAAGCTATTTCAATAGAATATGTACATATAAATCTGCTAAAGAAATTTAGGATGAACTGGAAAAGACTTATGAAGGAACTTCTAGAGTTCAAGATGCAAAAATAAGTCTTTTATGTAGAAAATTTCAAATTTTCAAAATGCTTTTTTAATGCATCTATAGATAAAATGAATAACAAATTCATTAATATCATAAACCCCTTGAGTATACTTGGGAATAATTATAAATTCTAAACTTATTAAGTCAGTACCCAAGAATTGGGAAGTGAAAAGAATTACCATAGAAGAAGCACGAGACATAAGTGCTATAAGCAAGAAAGAACTCCTTAAAGTGCTCAAAACGCATGAGCTCATAAAAAAGCAAAGAGAAGAATCTAACAAGAAGGCTATTGCCTTAAAAGCAACAAGTCAAGATTCCAGCGATGATGATGATGAAAATGAAAATGAGGAACTTGTATTGATTTCTAAAAAGCTTAAAAAGTTCATGAGACCCAACAACAAGACAAAGAGAGTGGATGATGACAACTACTCATCAAGATACAAAAAGAAGGATGTGATAATGTGCTTTAAATGTCATAAGCCAGGACACATCCAACAATATTGTCCATTACTTAAAAAGGCATCCAAATGATCCATAAAAGAAGCACCCACTGCCACCTAAAGTGATGATGACTCAGGTGAGTTAGATGAGAATGTGTGTTTCATGGTATTGGACGATGAGGTAAATTTCCCCTCTTCTCTTTCTTATGATGAATTGTATGACATGCATAATAAAGTATGTTGTACGCTAGAAAAGTAGAGAAGAAGAATAGCATGCTTAAATTTTTAATGATAGAAGTAGGAGAAGAACTAGAAAATTTCAAAACAATCATGAGAAGATTAAGTCAAAAAACAAAAAACTGCATGAAGAAATAGATAGTCTAAAATTGGAAAATAATAAGATAAATAATAAGTATAAGAAGCTAAAAGATAAAAATGATGAGTTAAGCAAGATCAATGAAAAATTAACAATTGAAATATAAATAATAATAATGTTTAATATGCCAGCAGTAGTAATGGAATTCTTAAAGAACTAGAAAAACTAAAAAGTGAAAAATATTTTGCTAAAAGCTAGCTTAGATTATTCAAAAGAAACTATAGCCAAGTTCACAAATAGTAAAAAGAATTTGAACACACTTCTTGTAAATCAAAAGTGTAATTCAAATAAATATGGAATTGGCTATAGTAGAGAGGGTAACTGCAAGTCCCATAAAACTCATTTTGTAAAAGCCACTTATGGGACATGCAATTACTGTGGCAAATCTAGTTGTATTGCACACAACTGTGTAATAAAAAAAAAAACTATGCATTTGAATCATAGAAACAAGTTGGTTTGGGTTCTTAAAAGAGAGATTCTTGTTCTATCTAAGCAAAAAGAACCTAAACTCAAATGGGTATCAAAGAAATAATACTCTATTTTGTAGGGATCTTCGAATGGAAACAATAAATGGTACTCAGACAGTGACTGCTATAAGCACATGATTGGGGATTCCTCTAAGTTCACATCTCTAGACTTGAAAAATTAAGGGAATGTTACTTTTGGAGATAATCATAAATAAATTGTTCTTGGTGAAGGTAACATTCTTATAAACAAAGATTTAATTATTAAAAATGTGTTGCTTGTTGATGATCTAAAATATGATCTGCTTAGTGTAAGTCAATTGTGTGATAATAATTTTAAAGTAGCAGTTATTGCCGATAAATGTTCTATTGAAAGAATTGAAAATAACCAAACTTGTTTTGAAGGATATAGACAAAGAAATATTTATAAAATCAATTTAGATGATTTTAAGTCATCAAATGAAACTTGTCTATATTCCAAAAATAACAATAATTGGCCATGTCAAAAAAAATTGGGACATGCTAGCTTGGATGTTATTTAAAAACTTGTTAAAAAGAATCTAGCTAAAGGTTTACCAAAATAAATTTCCAAAAGGACAAGATTTGTCAAGCATGTTAATAAGGAGAACAAACTAAAATTTCTTTTAAATCTAAGGATACTATTTCTATTTCTAGGCTATTAAAACTATTGCATATGGACTTATTTGGTCCTACTCAAACTCTAAGTTTGGGAGGATAGAAATACACCTTGGTTATTATTGATGACTTCACTAAATATACATGGACTTTCTTTCTTGCATCTAAAGACAAAACAAATCATGTCTTTTTGGATATTGCAAGAAAGTCTAAAATGAAAAATGTCTTAATATTATACCCATTCGAAGTGATCATGGGAAAAAATTTGAAAATTATGAAATGGATGATTTTGCAGTAAAATGACATTGGACATACTTTTTTAGCACCTAGGACTCCACAACAAAATGGTGTAGCTAAAAAGAAAAACAGATAATTGAAATTGCTAGAACCATATTGTGTAAAAATAATTTATCAAAATATTTTTTGCTGAAGTTATAAATACTGCTTGCTATATATCAAATAGAGTTTTTATAAGACCAGTTCTGAAAAAAAATCCCTATGAGCTTTGGAAAGAAAAAAAGACTTAACATATCTTATTTTCATCCATTTGGCGCTAAATGTTATATCTTAAACAATAGAATAGAACAATAAGATAAGTTTGATGCTAAAAGTGATGAAGAAATTTTTCTAGGTTATTCTTTAACAAGGCATATAGAGTGTTTAATAAAAAAACATTAATTGTATAAGAATCTATACATGTTGCTTTTGATGACTTTTTGCCTTATTTATGCTCAAATGATGACGTGGATGTTGTTTGTGCTTATTTGAATAAATTCTCTCTTGAAAATAATAATAAAGAAGATAATGAACATAAAATGGATGTTATGCATGAATATGCTAATTATGATCTTCCTAAAGAATAGAAATATGCAAGATCACATCCAAAAGATCTTATTATTGGTGAACCTTCTAATAAAGTACAAACAAGATAATCTTTAAAGAACATGATTAATCTTGTTGTTTTATCACAAACCAAGCCTAAAAACATTGAAGAAGCTTTAAAACTTGATTTTTGGATACATGCTGTGCAAGAAGAATTAAACTAGTTCACTGTAAATGATGTTTGGAAATTGGTTTCTAGACCTGATAGTGGACCTGTTACCAGAACCAAATGCATTTATAAAAAAAACTTAATGAACCTGGGATAATAACAAGAAACAAAGCTAGATTAATTTCCAAAGGATATAATCAGGAAGAAAACATAGATTTTGATAAGACTTTTACCACTATTGCTAGACTAGAATCTATAAGAATGCTTTTAGTATTTACAACATTCAAAAATTTAATTTTTTTCAAATGGATATCAAAAGTGCTTTCTTAAATGGTTTTATAAAAGAAGAAGTCCATGTAGCACAGTCACCAGGTTTTGAGAATAATGAATTCCTCGGTCATGTTTTTAAATTAAACAAAACTCCTTATGGAATCAAGCAACCTCGTAGAGCTTAATATGAAAAAATTAGTTGCATCCTTTTAAACAATAAATTTTTTAGAGGAAAAATTGATAAAATTCTATTTATCAAAAATCACAAATTAGACACATTGATTTGTCAAATCTATGTGGATGATATTGTTTTTGGAGCTACTAATATGAGTCTTATAAATGAATTTGTTGATTCCATAAAGAAAGAATTTGAAATGAGCATAATGGAAGAACTGCGCTATTTTCTAGGTCTTCAAATAAAGCAATCTAAAAATGGAACATTCATCAATCAATAAAATATACAAGAGAGTAGTTGAAAATGTTTAAAATAGATAATTGCAAAACAAGACCTACACCTATGAGTACAAGTATAAAACTCATTAAAGATAAGAATGGGAAAAATGTGTGTGAAAAACTTTATAGATGCATGATAGGTAGTTTTCATATTTAACAACTTCTAGACTTGATATCATGCTCTCGATGTGTATATGTGCACAATTTTAATCTTGCCCATAAGAATCACACTTGAATGCAGTAAAACATATATTCAAGTATCTTGTAGGTACGATTGAAATTGGCTTGTGGTATCCAAAGTTTACCTCTTTTGATCTAGTTAGATACTCTATTGTTAACTTTGTTGGGTGCAAAGTAAATCGGAAAAGCACAAGCACCACATGCCACTTTTTTGGAAATTTTCTAATATCTTGTGACTCAAAGAAACAAAATTCAGTTGTACTTTCAACTACCAAAGCTGAATATATAACTGTCGGTAGCTGTTGCGCACATGTTTTATAGATGAAACAAACTTTGCTTGATTATAGTTTAAAATATGAAAATGTTCCAATTTGTTGTGATAACACAAGTACTATAAATTTAACAAAAAATCCAATTCAACATTCAAAGACCAATCATATCAAAATTAAACATTGTTTCATTAGAGATCATGTTCTAAATAGAGATATTAGCTTAGAATTTGTTGATACAAACAATCAAATTATTGATATTTTTACAAAAACCTTGAGTGAATATCATTTTTGCACCTTACGAAGAGAATTGAGCATGATCAAGCAAGATGAGTGCTAAAATATCATGGAGCCAAGTTGATTTATAACTCGATCTAAGAATAAAAAAAGCTATTAAATGTTCATATATGCTCTATGATGCTTGTGATATGTTTTGTTTGCAAAAATCAGTTATATGTGTGCTTGCTCAAGCCAAAGTTTTTGCTAAAACTTGGTTTTAAATGTTTAAACATGCTTTGTGATGCTCTTTCTTTTTAATATTGAGAATATTAGATTTTTTTTAATATAAAATCGTGTATGATTGTCTGTGCATCTCTCTTGTTTGCAGTATTATAAGTCTGTCATTTTTTTATGAGTACAAAGGGGAAGAAGTGTAGAATGCATAATTAATATGCAAGAATGTAGTATGTTTTTAACAAGTACAAAGGGGAAGAGACATGTTAATGTGTTGAGTGCTTTAGTTATCTGTCTAAAAGGGGAGAAAAATAATGTATTAAGTATAGCATGCTTTCCCTAGAATTAAGCATCTAGTCTTTGAATCAAACTTTTAAAAAAAAAATCATGTAAAACCCAGATGCTTAATTGAGGGAGAGCATGCTGAATTGAAAATGAGTTAATTGCACATGATTGTCCTCATTAAAAAGTGGAATATTATTGAATTTATATATTCAATGTGGATTTTGATGAGACAATATGATGCGCAATTAACTATTTAGTTGTGGTAAACTGCCCTTAATTAGTCAAACATATGATGGATAATGTGTGAAAATATATATGTACATGTTGTACATTTTGCGAAGTTTCTGCAGGTTTTTAATAGGAACAAATCAGTGATGAATAGCCATGATCGATGGTTAAGTCGAGAGTTTGATTTCTACATTCACCAAGGCATGACAAACTTAAGATCAAAGCTCGACAAATCCAAAAATATAGAATCATTGGTTGAGGGATTCGTCAAGGGCTCGACAGGTCCATTGGTTAAGGTGCAACAAGTTCAAGACTAAGACTCGACAAATTCAAAAAATGTACAGACTTGGTCGAGGGGTTCATCGAAGGCCCGATAAATCCAATGTTTAGGGTGTGACAAGTTTTAAATCTAAGACTAAACGAGATAAAGATAAAAGACTTAGTCGAGGCCAAAAATGAGGCGCAACACCTTAAGGCATGATAAAACTTTGAGGATTGACAGTTTAAATATTAAAGCCGATGTGGTTAAAAGAGTCGTTGAAGTGAATTTAATGTTTGGTTAAAGATATTATCTTTAACGGACATTTAAATTTTTGAAGGCTATATATATACTCTACCCTTGGGAGATTCAAAAAGATGTGAAGTGCGAAAGTGAAAAAGATCTTTTATTCATGAACTAACGTATCATTAATTTTCTTGTTTTCTTGTTTATTAACTTGTAAATTTATGCAAAGGGAGAGAAAAACATTATAGTGCTTTGTTTTTGTATTTGGTATTTATTAGTGAGCATCTAGAGAAAGAAAGAAAATACTTTATTTCCTAAAGTATTGTAAAAGCGGTATATTACTCAGCTTGAGCATGATTATTTGTGGTGATTAATAAAGTGGTGGTGAAGTCCTCGATTGGAGGCATTGGTGGATCGTGGAGAATAGGAAGTGGGTCGAACTCTATGTTAAATTTGGACTCAATTTTCTATCCTATTTCTTTAATTTTCATATTATAATCTGCTGTGAATTATCCACTGCTATTAAAATAAAATTAGATCTGCTGAATTAAAATTATTTGTTTAAGCACTTTAGATTAAATACTCAATTCATCTCGAACCCAAACAACCATATAACCCACCCCCCTCCCCCAACATCATCCTCCCCTCCCACCCCCCCCCCCCCCGCGCACGTGCGATTATTTTATAGTACATTTTCATGTTTTAAAGTTGTTCTTAGGAATTTAATCGTAATAAGTGAATTATGTCCAAGTCGTTAGACTACAGATTTTCTTCTAGTAATGTAGGTTGTCCTTTTTCTTTTATTTTTTTTTTAAATTAAGTGTAAATTAGAAGAGTTGAATTATGAGAACTATAATTAAATTAAGAATGATAAAGGATTGGATTTTGATGAATAGATTTTTTTTAGAAGAAATCGAGAAAATTTTCTTATTAATTACTAATTCAGCTAACCAATTTCCTTTTAGGTTAGTCGAAAAGAGTTTAAACTAACCTAATTTAAGAAGATAATTTTTGCTAACTAAAATTCAAATGGGTTGATCGAATTTCAGTTTCACCTGGCTGATATAAAAATAACTAATCGAATGCTTTTCTTTTAGACTTGGTTCGACCATTTCAAGTGAAGTTCAACCCTAAGTTGTATTTTAATGAAGTTCTAAGAGTATGATTTTAGTTGCATCTATCTAGTTCAATATATCTTTGAGACTTATTAGGAGTTTAATGACTTGTTATAAGTGTCACTATAAGAAATAGTATTCTTTGAGAAATGTAGATTATTGTTTGTTGTATATGTTTATAAGATGAGATAATAAGAGTGCTGGAGGACCAAAGCTAATTAAATCTTTAGATCAGTTGAAGCTCACTGATGGATAATTTCCTACCAATCATAATTTAAATTTATAAAACCCTTTATAAAATCAACTACGAAGGATAATAGGCAGTGGACCTATGAAATCTTAGTATAATGTTCAAATCGGGGTCGTACATAAGGAAGGAATAAGTACTAATATTCACTCTATTGCTACTCTTTAGTAAATTGAGAGATTGATTGATTAATTCCACTAATTAAGGAAAAACTACTAACTAAGGTAGATTAACAAAAAAGATCACTAAAACAGCAAACAAGATTTGAAAGATTTAATACCTAACACGACCTACATCTTGTCCTTCATTTAACTTCATCATGTGAATCATAGAATACTAAAGATTATTAGAATTGAGATCTTATACCGTTGAGTTTCTTATGCAAACTGATCATCCTCTCGGATAAAATATTTTATATAATTTTAGATTGATTAATTAGGATCTCTCCTTAACTAATTACAATCTAAGATCACTTGAAGATTAAGAACTCAAAGAAAATAAGGAATACATGAAATATTCTTGCAACTTATCTCTAAAATCACAATTAAATCTCATCAAATTGCATAGATCTATTCATGAAAGTGATTTCTCAATCTACTTAAATGAAAATCAAACATAAATCTGCATTCCGGATATGCAAATCTAAGAAACCAATTAAGAACATGCAATTTGAATATAAGAACATCAATTGAATTTCATTAAAATCATATTCTCAACACATGATGAAATTAAAATCCGAATAAAATCTAGATCTACGATCTACTCCTCCATATTGATACCAAAGAACAAATTAAATTCAAAAGAAAGAGTTGAATTCATGAATACAACCTTTAGAATTGAAGCTCAGTTGATGAACTTGGATCTAGAAATCCGGATTTGATCTTCACTTGTGTTCTTTATGACTTGTTTTGCAAAAATCTCTCAAAAAGCCAAAAGAAAATATGTATCTAGTAGTCTAACAAAATGTGTAACTACCTCCTCTTTCTCTATCCAAAAGGTATTTATATGGGTCATCAAAATATCAAAATAAAATAGACCAGAAAAACTTTCACTGGTGCAAACAGGGTTCCAAACAGGGCTATTGCGGGGGTTGTTGCAGTTACTAATCTTGGATTTTAGCTCAAACACCTCTTCAAACAGCCTCATTTGGAGGTTTGTTACGCCTACTGACTTGAATATACACTCAAACATCCTTGCAAACAACCTTGTTTAGACATCCGTTGCCTTGTCTGATTACTTCCTAGAGCAAATGGTCCTTCAAACGAGTCTGTTGAGAGGGTTGTTTGGTCTTCTAAATCCTCTAAAACAAGGTCGTTTTACTTCATTCTTGTTGTATTCCTTCTTGTTCTTTAAGGAGAAGTTCATAACACCTCAAAATTGACAATTTAAGCAACTTAAAGCCATTTCTAGATGATTTGTATTTAAAGTATCAACTAACTGAGCCCAAAAAATCATCTTAGAAATAAGAGTATTATAGCATTTATCACTCACTTAAGATCTAATTACATGTAGTAAAGTTCCAAAGATTCAAGAAGACTTCAATGGTTTTTATAGTAAGTTCATAATTGATATTTAAAATGGCTTGGAGATTATTACAAAACTAGATTTCAAGTTTATCAACACCAAGATAAGACTCATTTTTGAACCAACGTGTAGAGAAAAATAGCATTGAAGCAACAAAGTTCAACCCTTAAGGTATTGGCCAAAAAAAAAAAAAAAAAAACCCTTAAGGTAAACTCATCCACAAGAAATGACCTAGCCAATTTTGGATTTTTTCCATTTTAAGTTGCTGTAAAAAGTTACTTTAGATATTTTGACTTATTTAATTTAGGTTGATGTCTACATAGACATTCGGACCCAACCCGTCCCACACCATGGCTGAATAAAGGCAGTGACCCAACCGATAGGGCTGGTCTAACTTACCAAGTGGACCTAGTGGATCCTTAAGGGTCTGCCCTTGAAAAATAAAATAAATAAAAAATAAATTAACATATGCATTAAAGGGGGTTCAGGGTCGTTTTGCTTTTTAACCGGAATTTGGTGGGTCGGATCATAGGTCAAAGCTAATTCGCCCTAGGGAGGTGTCAATGTCTACAACAACATAATTGACAAATTATTGATCATTAAATTTCTTTAAGAGCTTTTAATGAGATAATAATAGGTAAGTATCTACACTTTTATTTATTTATTTTTGTAGGCCAAACGGGCTATTACAATGTGGTCACATAGAGCCATTACAACATGTTAACGCAGGGAATTGAGCTTAGTACCTCAAGGATGAGGACATGAAGCAGATGCATTTAGTATCTTATCTTTAAATTTTAACTTACTAGTACTTGAACTTTCATAGTATGCACGATTTAGTGTCTTTATTGAAAAACATTTAATGAACGTTTATTTTGATAGCATGACAATAACATGTTAAATGTTTGTACTTTGGATAAATTACATCAAATATATCAATGTTTAGGGACAAGTTTATTTAAGGTATTAATATTTTAAGTGGTTAAAAAGATGTATTAATGTTTAACAAAGTGTATCAAATGATGCAACAATATTTTGTAAAGTTTATTTGAGGTATCGATGTTTGGTCAATTTTCAATTGAACTCTTTTATTTTTTATCAATAGTCAATTATTGATGCCTTATTTGACTCACTTTTCAATGCTTTCTTTTAACCACTCAAAACGATGATAACTTAAATGAAGTTATCTTCCAAATGTTGATACTGTTTTTTAATCACTCCAAACATTGATATCTTAAATAAATTTACCTTTAAAAGTTGAAAACTTTTAATATAATTTACCCTTTCAATTTTTGACAATTTTTTGCAATTTGGTATCGTATTTTTAGATTTTGGCAATTTTTTACCAATTGTCTGTCATTATCCTATCACTAAAATAAATGTTTGTCAAATTTTATTTAGTAGAGACATTAAATCACACATGCTTTAAATGTTTAAGCACTAATTTACGAAAATTTAAATATAAGATATTAAATTGCCAAAAATTAAAAGTACATGCACTTAACATGTCATTGTCCCAATTTTAACATATTTCTTTTTGTGTTCTTCTGAGTTATTCGATTATACCGAAGTTATTGGTTCTTACTAATTAATAGTAAGAAAATTCTATGGGCTCATGGCGATTATAACAGGACTAATCCTATATCATCATTAAATGATTTATATCTATTTCAATCGTGATCGAAAACATTAAATTCTTTTATACTAATTTTTCTATAATCAATTTGATTATAACATTAGATGATCCCATGTGAGAACCACAAAAGTTACAAAAATGGTGTTACTCTCCCTTATCTTATCTTTTCTAGATAACTTTTCCATAATAATATTTATAACAATTTTATATTATCATATCTTTTTATTTAAACTTGCTCCTTTGTTGTGGAAAAAATTAAATAAATAAAACTAACTATTTTATAAATAGCATTTCATATTATAATATTGTTTTGCATTTAAACTTTTTTAAAATGGTTTTTTTTTTGTTTGTATCTTTCCAAGATAACTTTTCCATAATAATAATTATAAGTATAAACATTTTTTTATTATCATATTTGTTCATTGAAACTTACTCTTTCATTGTAAAAATGATTAAATAAATAAAACTAACTTTTTAATATATATAATCATTTCATATCATAATATTTTTAAAATTGAAAATAAAAACGCTTTAGGAAATTGGCACCTTTTGAGTTTAAGCTTTTTCCAATACAACTTTAAAATTTGGCATTTTTTTTTCCAAATATTTCTCTTTATAAAATGTTCGTGGTTGTCTTACCTTTTTTTTTTTTTTTTTTCTTCTTTCTGTTAAACCTTAATGTAATAATATCAATTCATAGATACGAGGAAGGACATACGAGTGTATTACATGTTATATATAATATATACCTTATTACTCATGCGTAACCCAAAAAAAAAAAAAAAGAAAAGAAAACCCATTACTCTCAAACATAGTTTCAAAGTTTGGGACTTACACATTTTCAAATATTGCACTTGTAAGATCAATAGGTGTCTTCAGGTAGAACTGTAATAAGTTGAGACTACTTACAAACTACTCGAGTTTGGTTCGATAATAACTTGAATTTGACTTGATTACAATCGAGTCAAACTCAAATTCGAGCTATTCAAATAGTTATCGAGTTCGAGTTTTAAAATACTCGATTCGAGTAACTCATGAGTCTAATCAAGTTTTTTTATTATTTTTTTATAAAAAAATTATAAGATTTATGTTTCTTCTATTTTTAAAGCCTATTTCAATACCTTGTTTTTTCCTTCGTATCTAATGATCCACATTTATTATATTTAAGACCAAATCAGCTAAAAACTCAATTATATTCCCAAATTCTAATTTATTTTTTAGTCTAATTGATTTTTATAGATATAATTGAGCTTAATCGAGTCGAGCTTAAGCTCATCGAGTATTGATTCAAGTCGAGTTCAAGCTTAAAAATCAAAACTCGATGGAGTTTGAGAGTTTCGAGCTTCGAGTTTTATATTCAAGTTGAGTTCAAGCTTTGTATTGTATAGTCTCGACTGAACTCGACTCGTTTATAGCACCATCTTCAAGAAAGGGAAATAGCAACCGCAAAAAATCTTGCACCTTCTTGTAAAGAGTATGTCACAAAGAAGGCCTCCCTCATTTCATTTATCACAAACCTTTACATTCATACATTTTCTCCTCCATTTCAATTAGTTTCTAAAAACAGATCTTAAAATTCATTGCCTACTTAAATAAAATTAGTTCCAACCTCGCCCTTATATTACAGGATTATTGATTCAAAGGTAAGTGAATTCATCTTTATCAATAACCTCGTCTTTTTCAATTTTTGCTTTGCTGAATAAATTCTGTAATTTTATTAAGATGTTTTATTCCACGATTAATTTATAGTACAACTTAATTTCATTTGTGTAGTTGAATGAATTTGTGTGTTATTGTTTTAACTCAGAGAAGAATTGCCTTCCTTTGGCTTTGCATGATTTTTTTTTTTTTTAAACCTTTTCTTTGCAATGTTTATTGAAGCACTAGGCATGAAATTATGAATCACTATTTTTCTCCCTACGGATTTGGCTTGACTTTGAATTCGGTATTGTCTTGGTTGGAAATGAAATTGGAATTTTTGTTCCTTCTTTGCATGACTATGTCTAAGTGGCGGTCATGGAAATAATACATAGTGCCAATGGGCCTGTTCTAATTCAAATTTTAATAGTTAAGAGTGCGAAGAAAAGTGGCCTTTCAAAATTTAAGTTTCAAAATTTATTTAAGAAATTCAATTCATTTTAAAAAAAAAAAATTTTTTTTCATTATTTTGTTTTGTATAAAGTTCTGCATGTGGAGGTAGAAGCAAATTCAAAACTTCTTTTTTTTTTTTTCGCCCTAAAAAAACTTAGAAGTTTATGTAAAACAAAAATGCAAAAGTAGCAGTAGCGATGACTTTGAAAGTTTTAGGAGAAATGGGGATTTGATTTGAATTTGTAAGCAATAATGTAAACTTTGTAAATAGGCAAACCTTTATTATAATGTGACTTGTATTGTACTTGCTCAAGTGCTTAAGTATTAAGCTTGTGATGATAAAATTTAAAAGGGAAGATATGTAAAAGTAGATTAGGTGAATGTGAAAAGGAAAACTTCATAATACTTTATTCTTTTTCTTTTAAAATTTAATATTTGTTTATAAAGGAGTAACAGTGATTGGCAATATGTAAAAATGTACTATCTCTAAAAAAAATAAAAAAGAAGAAGAAGAAGAAGAAGCTTCCAATACATTGAGTAAATTCCAGGAGAATAAAAAGAATAGTTGCTTATAAAAAGAATAGTTGCTTCTTTTTTTTTTTTTTTTTTTTTGTCGAACTCTGTATTGGAATCATAAAGGGAATTAAATTCTTAAACATACTTCTGATAATATAATCTATATTGAAAAGGGAATCAAATGAATAGAGCAATTCTTATAAGATAAGATAAAATAGAATGAAGCAGCATTTATTCTGGCGGTTAAAATGAAACATAGGAGGAGATGGTTAAAGTAACGATTAATTATTTTTCTTCTTTTTTTTTTTATGAGATGTTAATTTTAAGGAAAATTACATTAACCATCCTACATTTTAAAAATGCTACAATTCCCCCTCTTTTTGTGTAGAACTCACAAAGCTTAATTAAATGGCATATCATGTGGAAATATTATGTTGACATGGCAACAAAATTAATATTTATCAATTTCCATGATATTTTAAACTTATCGATTAAAAATAAAGATAATAAAATAATATTACCTATTATTATATAAAAAGCAAAATGAATTATGACTCACATAAGCTAAATAGATAAAGGAAAAACACTAATGATTTGCTACTTATAATAAAAAAAAAAAATCCTCCAAAGAATGCAGAAAAATCAAGATATAAAAATGGTGATATCATCATCATCATCATTATTATTATTTCTCTCTCTTTTTGTTTAATTTTCCTATTCTCATGACTCGTGAAAACAAACGTTAAAAATAAACACAACACAAAAAAAGAACATAGGTGGTTTGTGTATAAAAATAAGAGCTAATTTGATTCCACCTTCGATCTCTATTTTCAAGTAGTGAATGATGTATATTTGTTGTTTTAACTTATGTATTAGATTCATTTTTTTATATATTTTTATAAGTTGTCTTTTTTTTCCCCTATTTTCATACTTGTTTAAGTTTAAAATGATATGAAAATTAATAAATATTTTACTTTATTATCATGTGGACTTAATATTTACACATCACATTATTTTATTAAGTTTTATGGGGCTTATACAAAAAAGAGGAGAAATTTGTAAAATTTTCAAAAAGTAGGGTATCCGTATTTTTTCAAATGTTTAAAGAGGTGGTTGATATAATTTTCCCTAAATTTCATAAGAGAAGGTCAAGCAAATTTAAAACAGATGTTGGTGTACAATAAGACAATTGGGTTTTTCTTTGGTGAAAAGACAAAGAATTACGAGTGCTTTGATCGTTTATATTTATATGATGGTTAAAGTTAGATTGAATATTGAAAAGTTGGAAAATTATAAGGAATATTAAAAAAATAAATTACAAATGACTACTTATTTTTTAGAAAGTTAAAATGGCAAGATATTATGGTAGATTAGGTGTATGTGAAAAAGGAAAACTTCATAATATTTTCTTCTTTTTCTTTAAAAAAATTAATATTTTTTTATAAAAGAGTAACAGTAATTGGGAATATGTAAAAAGGTTCGATCTCTAATTTTTTTTTTAAATGTGGTGCAGTAAAAAAAAATAAAAATAAAACTTACAATTCATTAAGTAAATTCCAGAAGAATAAAAATAATAGTTGTCTTTTTTTTCTTTTTTTTTTAAAGTCAAACTCTGTATTGGAATACTATCAATGTCCTGAAATAGAATAAAATCATAAAGGGAATTGAATTCTTAAAAGTTGATAATATAATCTATTGAAAAGTGAATTTGGGATTTCTTTTTTTGAGTATCAAATCAACAGAGCAATACTTGGAAGAAAAAATAGCAGGAAATGGTTAAAGTAAGGGATTTATTACTTTTCTTTCTTTTTTTTTTTTTTTTTTCTTTATGAGATGTTAACTTTTATTATGGAAGATCAGGGAAACTTAAAAGAGATGTTGGTTTAGAATAAGATGGTTGGGATTTTCTTCGTCGAAAAGACAAAGTATCACAAGTGCATCGATCGTCTATGTTTATATGATGGTTAAAGTTTAGACTGAATATTGAAAAGTCGGAAAATTTAAAGGAATATTAAAATAAATATTACCAACGGCTACTTATTTTTTAGAAAGTCAAAATGGCTAGATATTATGAGAGAAAATGCTCGAAAAACTGTGGAAAAACCAGAAGAGTTATATTTATGAAGTGTGCTAATTTTTTTATGAAGTGTGCTAATTTTCTTTTTCTAATAGGTATTATGTTTTACAAAGTTAACTTATTTTTAAAATTTACTTAAGAAATTCAATTCATTGTACAAAGAAACTATTTTTTCATTATTTTATTCTGCACAAAATTCTGTATTTAGTTATGGTATATAGTGATTATGATTGTATTTTATAATATATATAAAATATATATATATATATATCATTTTTATTGGTATGTATTTTTAAATCGATAACCACATATAATGCGGGCTTGTACCAAGTATATACAATTAAATAATAGCATACATACAACATTATAGTTATTTTATCAACTTCCATCATTATTATTTTTTTTTTTTTTGTGCCGATATCAACTTCCATCATTAAATTGTTAATTATGGTGATTATTTAAATAAATTTATTATTTTCTTTAATGATGTATCAAAGATGAAATTCATACATAATGTAGGGTTTTATTATCTTTGTTATTATATTACCCTTTTTTTTTGCTGGTTATTATAGTACCTTTTTAATATTATTTTTTTATTTTATTGTACTTTTTTGGTATTTTTTCTTTTATTGATATATTTATATTGTTAAATTTTTATAGAAAAATATAATTACAATTAAAATTTTACCAATTAATAAATCTTAAAAGAAAAAATATAAAAAATTGGAAAGAGCGACAGTCAGACATAGCACCCAAAAAAAATTCTTAAGATTAAGAACAAATTTAAATTTTTAATACAGCTCTCAAAACAAGAACAATGCAATAATTGTAAGAATCCAGATTCGCTACTTAATTAAAACATGCAAATCCAGTCCCCAACTACATGTAACCTTCAGAATTACATGTAAGGTTGTCTGTAAAGAAAGAGTTTATATCAATTGTTTGTTCAAACCTGTAATGAAAACCATTCCAAAATCATTTCACTAAAGGAAACATAATACATTTTATTAAAAAACTTTATTGTCCTTTCAAACATTAGGACAAAGGACTTTAACACATATATTTACATACTTAAGATTACAAACATAGGCTTGAGATCAAACCTATATCAAAATACATATAAGTTTATCGAAATATCTAACACTATTACATTGTTTCAAAACATTCCTCTTATTCCATTCATCAAGGTCGAGTCTTAATCACCCAATTCATCCAAAAAGTCCTCAAAATTGGTTCCATATCTCAATTAAGTATAAAACTCATCCTCATCAGCACCTAAAAGAAAAGATCATGAGCCAAAGGCCTAGTATGCAAGTAACACAAACACATATGAAGTGACAGGAATACTTAAACTATATTCAATGCTTCAACCATCAATTCATTATCTAATAATTAAGTTTATCAATCAATAAAGGAGTATTCAAACTTTGGAGCAAGCCACTAGGAAGCTAGGGGTCCTGAGTGATGACACAACACTCAAGGGGTTGATATAGGCAGCCCAAATACCTATATCTCCTAAATGATATATGTCACGCCCCAAGGGATACCCTAAATGTAAGAGTTAGCCACATGCCATATAAGACTCACGAATTACTACCTTAGTCCTTCAGGAGTCTTGTGTAGAATACTTGAACCGATGGAGTTAAAGAGTTTAATTTAGCATTCAATAGCATTAGAAAATAAATCAAAACACAAATATAATTAGTTACAAAATCTAAGGGGCATTCCCCCACAAAAGGATATAGTTTAGAGATCTTTTACAGTCATATAGAGTCTATTGGTTTCCTCTAGAAGTCTAAACAAAATTGAATACAACTTCTAAAGGAAACGCCTAGCTCCTATTACCTAAGCTGTAGGTTGCTTCGGTCTAAGCCATATGAACGGGTGCTGTAACAAATAAAAACTATAGGAACGTAAACTATACTAGCTTAGTGAGTGAGAACTTCCAAGATCACATTCATAACACATCATACAAGCAAGTGATTAGTCAGACAAGTGATATGTATCAAACATATAACTAGCCGGAAATCATACGTGAATGGACTTTCGCCCTCCATCTCGGGTTAGCAGATTAACGAATACTGCGGTACTACTGAAATATGCCGTTTAGGATCACGGTGAACCAACTTTTACAACATTTCGGATCATGGGAAACCAACCAATGCTAATGCTCCATCCCCATTTATGACATGAATAAGTCCATATTTATTTCCGATTCTAAATAGTCAATTATACCAATTTCTTAAGTGATCAATCAATAGTTGTAGATAATCAACCTTAATTCATCTATACACACAATAGTTAATTACCTGGCTTTGATATTCTTATCTTCAATTTCTCATAACAACAACAACCATACATAATCCCCATCTATCCCCATCATGCATATCCATTTTATCTTTACCAAATATCTAGTGCAACTATCATTACAATCGCATATAATAAATGGAATCGGAAGCAATATTCACTCGGCCATTGGATCACCGGTCTTTTAGTAATAGTAATCCGGTGGTAGGGAATCGTCGATTTCAGGGTCACCTAAAAAGGAAGAAATATCCTAATAAGTATTTCTTCACTTAACTAATCCAAACTATTTAACAAAACTAGTAAATTCGTAATTCTCGTTATATGCGAAAGTCTCGACTTAAAACGGCTATAACTTGGTCGTTTTAACTCAGAATTTCGTAAATTATATATCGATTTCTATCTACTTCGAAAGATCTATCTAATTCTAATATTAATATTATTTTCAAGTTTTGAAAATGTTTGAGTCACGAAACATTCTAATCAGCTCTGATCAGTAGCAATTCCTCATTCCAAAAAATAGTTTTGTGAATGTTTGTAATGTTTCTAGAATATAGATCAACTATACATGCAATATTGATGATTTCCTATCATGAATGGTATGTTATGAGCTTGATGTATGCATGATCTTGGTGATATTAAACAAAAGGAAATTTTAGAAACTTTTTATTTTGTAAGACTCCATGAATATTTACTTTTAAGAAAACTAGTTTCATGACTTTGCTAAATCTCTTTTGTTTTGGAATTATTTCTTAGGAAAATCTAGTTATCTTTGCTAGAATTGAGTCTTCATTTTATCTATTACTTAAGACCTTCATTTCTACATGAAAATCCCATTTTATACTTTGTAAACATGTTTTTAAATAGGGGTTATTCCAAAATCCGAATTTTTGAAAAATTAGTTTTTGAATTATTTTCTTTGAGAAAAACTTGTTTAATACATTAAAATTTAAGGTTCTATTATACCTATCCCTTAGAGACTTTGTGTCTTAAATAAAACTTTCATTTTGAGTTTGGAAAATAGGTGTTTTCATGACAATACTCCAAAACTACAAATTTCCTAAGTTGATTAGTAACTCAAAATTTCCTATCTTATTTCTACTCTTTGTTTTGCATATTTTTCTTATCAAATCTCATTTCAAATTATAAAAATAACTACTTAATGATATCTATTACCTATACCCTTTATTTTTCATATAAAACACAAGTTTTAGATTTGATAAAAGGGTTTTTAATGTATGATCTTAAAGTCATCCGAATTTTCATTTGAACATTTCAAACAAAAATTTTTCCTTTTTAAGTTTCTTGTTTTATCTACTTAAGATCTACTAACTACAACATTTATATACACAATACAAAGCCTTTATGATCATTAATGCATTAAAACATAAAATATGCATGAGATCATGAATGTCAAGTATAATATGAACATCTAAATGCTAGATCTACTACTTATGATGCATGAAATGGAGTTTGAAAACATGAACATAGATTTTTATGCAAGATCTTCACTTTACTATTATATGCATGAACATGAAGATAATCCAACAAAAACACATTTAAATACAAGATCTACTCTTGTGATGGCTTGATATTCATGTAGTAGCATTTTCTTGTCCCTAGCAAGTGCTCATGGGGACTTAAATATGAAAACATCCATGAATGGTCTTGCCATTACTAGGTTTAGTGGTAAAAAGGTTTAGGATTCATCACCTAAGGCTTGAATCAAGAGGAAAATGAAGAAGAAAAACAAGCTTGTGTGAGTGTGTGTGCAAAGGAGAGGGTCACGACCACAATAAGGAGGAAAAGAGAGAGTTTTTACTTGAGTGAAAAATTTGAAGGAGTAAAAATAAGGAGAGAAAGTATAAATGGATATATATATATATATGGAAGTAAATTAGGGTTAATGGTTTAATAAATCGGATAAAAAAAATACAAAAGGGAGTAAGAAGAGGGGGGTTGTGCCGGTTTTGAAAGTGGGAAGAAAGAGAGTGAGTTTAATTTGTTTTGTTTTATAATTTATGTAATAATAAGTCTTAAATGTAATAATGTGTTAAGAGACAAAAATTTCTTGGAAAAGAAAATATAATTAAGTGTTTGTAAGGATGTAAAAGTAGAGAGTGGCTTGTGAGTGTAGTAAGTTGTACTTGTGAATAGTAATGAATAGTAAACAAGACAATTTAATTTACCGGTAGTAAAGAAAATACGAGAAAAAGACTATATCTGTAATTTTTATAAATCGAAAAATTATAAAATTTATATTTTTGAAATCCTTATTAAATTTTGGTTCTATAGAGTATTTCGGAATATTTTTCCAATTTCGAGTTTCGGGGCTCTCTTTTCCGTAATGGATCTCGGGAAGGCCTGGAATAGAAAATTTTTCGAAATAAGATCTTTTCAAGATTTAAAATATACTTTAGAACAATATTCCACATTAAATTATTTTACAAAAGTTCTTTTAGTTTGAAACCAAAGGAAAGCTGGATCTAGGGTTTCTAGGTTTCTCTCTTAGCTTGGCTAATTCGACTTAGGTTTTGGTTTCTGGTTTCCAAAGCTTACCTGATTACTAGAAAAACCAGGGTTTACAATATAACTATAAACAAAAGTAATTTCATCTAGGGTTTATAGCCGTTACTCAATTTTACTTAACTTAATCCATAATATCACTTAGTTCAACCAGTCCCATAAATATGAACTAAATCATATTATTTCTTCTTAGGAATAAGCAAATGTTACTCTGATACTATTCTCCCTATTAATTACCAACTGAGCCACTTATAAATCATCAAATTCCAATGATAGGGGTGGCCTAAGCGCTTACACTACCATGTTAACCTCGTTAATAAGGTTACCACTCTCCGGACCAAATTCAACGACATAAAGCACAACCAATATAACATATTCTTTAATCTACTTCAATTAAGATTAATTTAGAACATGTCTATCCTAGGCAAACAACAACCATGTTACTGTGTACCTGGAAGACTTGATAAAAGACCTGTAGACTTTTTCAATTGAGATGAACCATCTGAATAAAAGAATTAAATTCAGATAAAATAGAACATTAACTTTAAACAAGTTTTCAAGTTCTTGATTCAAAACAAAATTTAAATAAAACTTAGTTCAAATCTTTCATTTAACATTTATAAAAACAAATCTATATATAACACATTCCTTTATTTTAATTTTTAAAAGTTATTATTATTATTTTAGATACAGGGCGTTCTGCAAGGCCTGAAGCATGACTTGTGCTCGTAGTCGTACTGATCCAAAGAGGTGAGAAGGTAAGGGTCTGCTCCCTATATGGCCCGTACTCGTGGCCGTATATACTAGAGCAAAGACGACCAGTAGCCTCTACTCGTCTTGCCATGCCCGCATATTGTCCAACACGAGTGCCTGTACTGCACGTGCACTGTGGAATGAAATTTTAGACATATTTTGAAAACAAGTTCACCTGTTTTTATACCTCATTTCCATCACCTTTACATGTTCTAAATCAACTTAAACTTCACAAATACCATATACAACCCATCATATGCTCACAACAACACCAAAAACATAATTACTCCTCATCATTTGCATCAAACGACTTTCAAATCTTCCCATAATCCACTTCCAACATTCACCTTCAAATCAACTTCTACACTTCAACATATTCACTTTCTAAATTCCATGAACTTATTTAACTTTACTAAACAACATAGCTCATCAATATCATGTACAACTCATTAAGAACATGATAGAACTAAAAATCATCCTTAAAACTTCCTATGGAACTAAAAATCATATTCATGTAAGTACAACAAAATAGACACCATGAAAGCATACAAATTCACCTTATGTGACTTTAGCTTGTAGATGATGTATGGAAAAGAATTCTTGGTGAATCTTGGATGGAAATTTGAATAAAATGGTTGGAGAATTTAGCTTAGGAAATCCAATGTATTTAGGGTCTGTTTTAGGTCTATTATTTTTTACAAAAGGAAGTTTGATATTATCCTTAACTTGTTGACTTTCAAGGAAGATTTAAAGAAGAAAATGAGTGGGCTTTGGGCTTTGTTATTTTAGCTTCGTTTGGGCTTTATTTAGAATGCAAAATTTGCTAAGTTTGGCTTGGTTTGAGTTGGGTTGGATTGGATTTGTTTTGAAAACTTAAGCCTTTCATGCACAAAATTTAACAAGCAAAACAAATATCAAATTACACTAACAAACACAACATACAACACTACCTTAACTATAATTTATATACATAATGAAACAACAATACATCACAATTAATAAATCATGTTAACATATCATAGTTTATCAACTAATTATCCACTATAATCACAAGCAAGCACTAAATGTATATACAAATTAATTATACATTAAAATTTTGGATATTTTAATAATACTAAAATATTTCTTGAGTTTCCACCTCTAGCACAATAAAATCCAATTATACTATTGCTCTTCCTCCTTTTGATGAAGAAGGAGCCTTCTTAGACGGCTTCCATTTTCCAATAAGATAAAAAGGGTTTGGTGCTATAGTTGTATTTCTACTGCTTATATGAACCGAACTAAATAGTTATTAAATGGGTGAATTGAAGATCAAAGCTTTGTGGAAAAAAATGAGGAAATTGGAAATTCTTTCTTTTTACTGTGCTTTTTCTAAATTTTAATCATTAATGCATTTTTTAATACATTTTTACATTCTCTATTTGTTTACATTAAATAAGTCAATATATTTAAAGAAATACCATGCCAACGCTCACTTGAGTTTGTGTTTAGAATTTCTGCACAGGTGATTATGTCAAAACATTTTCAGGTTAACTTTACAAAAAGAGAGAATCATGCAAATGTTAAAGTTTTTAGATAGTCAATGCAATTTACACTTGAACTTATATCACGTTTGGTACGCGAGAATAGTCTCCAATAGAATGGATTGGAAAGGAATGAATTGGATTTGATTGGAATGGAATGAGTTCCAAAATAACAAATTCATTCCTATATTTGGATACTTACATGGTGTAAAGACCCGACCCACTAAATATCGAGATTTAGAGCACCAAGTCCCCAACCACATATAATGTTTTCACATTATATGTAAGGTTGTCATAAAACCGACAGTTTATAAGAATTGTTTGATCAAATCTACTAACATTTTATAAACAACTTTTAACAAAACAAGATTGCTAATAAAAACAATCCATACATATATACATTATATGTACAAAGTTCAGTGTCATTATAAGATACTACAAAATTACAAGTTTTTATTGGTACAAAAGATAACCTAAAGAGATCTTAAGGTCTTTTACAACTGAGGCTTATTTAACAAGTCTTCTATATAGAGAATTATGCTTTAAACAAAGCTTCTCCGAAATCCAAGGGCATTCGAGTCCTATTCGTCCCACTCGTCCATGAATCTCTCAAAATCTGACCGTATCCCAGATCATCATATAACTTATCTTCATTACCTATAAAGCAACAAAAGTGAGCCAAAGGCCCAGTACGTGATAACAAATACAAGAAAAATTTGTCAAGCAAGCTTGAATCAAATGAAATGCATCAACGGTCAAGTCATTATCTTCTTTAGTTTTCTTTTAACAAAACAATAGTAGGGTATTCAAGCCCCGGAATCACGCTTTGGGAATTTAGGGGTCTTGAGGAACAGCAGCTGCTCAGACTGTTGATATAAGCAATTCGAATACTTATATCTCCTATATCTATTCCATAAAGAAATAGCTTCATTTAGGGTTCAAAAACCGTTGCCGATTCTACTTAAACTCATTCCACAACATGAGCCTAGTTCACAAGTTTCCATAAACTTTGAACTAAACCATGGTATTTCCTCTTAAGTTTAAGCAAACGTTACTCGGATACTATTCTTCCCATCGGTTATCCACTTAACCAAAACGAATCGCTATTGTAGCATAGTGTACCATTGCATCATGGTAAAGTCATTGCATCATGGTAAAGTCATTGCATCATGACATAGGTTAAACTAACATGTCATTGCATCATGACAGGCTTGCTACTCCTCGGACCGGATTAAACAGCATAATAGACATCCAGTTCATCAAAGTATTAAGCTGGATCGAATTAAATCAATTTTTGGTAATGCCTATTCCTAGCATACAACAAACTAGCTATCACGTACAAGTACCCAATAGTATATCACGATATTCACTCGGAGGGGAATTAACTAAAGAACCTTTAACTGAAATAAGAATATCAAAACAAATCAATAATCGAACGTAGAATATATATATATATATATATATATATCACAATCCTAGGTTAACTATACAAGGAGATTCAATAAACCTAACATATAACTTTAACATCTAATTCATACATAAAACATGTTTATATAGCTTATAGATTCATGAGAAGACTATATACGAAGTAAAGAATGACAATTAAAGAAGGTTGAATTTGTAAAACTCAGGGGATACGCGATCTATCTACACAGGCAAAATTGAACTGAACGTCGACAGCATTGAAATTATATACCGGCAGTGTTAAGCCCGGCATTAAAAATTTTGATTCTGTTCGCATTCAACACCAATGTAAGGTCGGCGGCGTTGAAGCCCTAATGGCCGACGTACGATTTGAAAAATAAACGCTGGCCAATTCCTTTACAAAAGTCGGCGGCATTTTAAGCGGCTTTAGAAAAATCAATTCTAATCACATTCAACACCACCTCTACGCCGCTAGTATTGAAGTACCAGATGCCGGCGTACACTCAAAAAAAGACTTAATCAAAAAGTGTTTTATTTCCCCTATTTTACACTTTGAAAATTATAGCATATAACACTTTTAATCCTTCTTCAAACACATATTTAACTTCATACACTATCTTCTATCCACATTAACCAATTCTAGCAACTTTGGACATCATAACAACACATCAAACTACTTCATTTACAACAAATCCTCTCCTACTCTTCACTTTAACTTCAACTACTCAAATCAACTTTAACCCTCATCAACACTTCTCACTACTTCCATAATACATAAACAAGTTCATATAACAATATAACACAACCTAACATATATCAATACACAAAACCATTCAACTCATATGATATTAAACTCATCCTAACATTGATTCTACACCTATATTACAAGAAAGGAAATAAAACAAGAGTTTATATTAGCTTTAACTTACATGAAGAGGCTTTGGCTTGGAGGGATTGTTGAATCCAAGATCTTGATATTGGTTTTGGTTTAGGGCTTATAGTTTGAAGATAGAAGGAAAAGAGAAAGGCAATAAAAATGGGAAATTCGTATGGAAAATGGGGCTACCAAAAGTGGTTATATTGGATCAAATTTAGGACTCAATTTTGTCCTAAGTTTGACTTTTGGGACATATATGACTTAGGCTTAATTTAGCTTAATTTGGAGTTAATTTGAGTTTAATTTGAGCTTGAAAAATGGGCTAAATTTCTTGAAAATTTCTGCTAACAATTATTTCGACAATTCAAAAGTTGTTTTGATAATTTTAAACATAACACATACATATTAATTCGTAAAAGACACAAACAGTAATTACATTATACACACAATATACATTAACTAATATCATTACTACTCACATACATTAATAATTTACATTAATAAACATAATTTATCAAACCTATTTCTACACATTCATTTTCATATATCAAAATTACTTCAAACTTAATATTTAGAACTAATATTATATTCACATGAAAATTAAATTATTAAATAAATTAGATTATTTCACATGGAATGGAATATAATGGCTATAAGTATATTTATCAAAATTATCTCTAGTAATAAATACAAATACAAATATGTGATAAGATAAAAAGATAATTACACTTTGCACAATTAATCCCCTTTAAAGCTGAAATTGTCAATTACAAGGAATCGCGATTCTGGCTTCTAAAAATGCATCACAGCATAAGGAATGGAATGGAAGCCAGAATCATAATTCCATTCTGGGTCTATTTCGGTGTACCAAACATAACATTAAAACAGAAAACCCAATTTCTAAGAATCAATGATTTGACTTTAAAAGGAAATTTGATTCCTTGCCTATCAAATCACCATCATTAATGATTATTATTGTAATTATCCTTTTTATCTTCTAACATATTTATTATTCACATTTCTAAGGGTATTATTGATAAATAGCATATTCATTATACTCCATGATGTATCCAAACAAATTAATTGATTTATTATTTCACTACTCACTCAATTCCATTTCATTCCTCCAATTCTTATCCATTTAATTCTGAGTAATTCCCATATACCAAATAAGGAGCTTCTATAGTCCCATCTACGAGACCGTCCAATCAATTATATAACCATTAAAATAAATATAATAATTGGAATATTAACTATCTTAGTGATTCGATCACAGTTGGGTATGATGTGAGTCGTTGGATAGTGACAGGACCATAGAATTTCTTTACCAAACATGACATAATTGTCTTACTATTTATGGTTGATTTTATGCTAGTATATCAAAAGTGTCAATCATGAACTAAGTACTATCAAGTTATAATAGGATGGAAGTCTAAAGTAATGTGACTTGCATTTAAGCATTGAATTGTTGCCTGAGAGTAGGTAAGTTACTAGAGCTAACTACTATGAGAGAGATTATGTAAACCCCCAAATTTTTGGAATCGGTTTAAACCTAAAACCCTAAACCGAAAGTCAACTGGAGCCCTAATGGTCAACAAACCCTAGTTATACGAAATAGCTTAAGTCCGGTAATCCCGAATAAGCAACTCGGTGAGGATAAGTAGAAGTTTAGAATGTAGAATAGTGCGGAATTATCTAAGGCAACATAAAAAGATCAGATTAGTAAAACCGCAACTCGTCTCGAACCCGATCAGACATGGTTCTTGAAAAACATGTCCTGGAGCTTGGAATAGTAAAAATATTCCGAATATACCATTAGACTAGTAAAAATATAAGGTTTTCAAAAATATCAATTTTGTAATTTTTCGGTAAGTAAAAATAACAGATATCGCATTTATACGCATATTTTCTTACTACCGGTACTTTATTAGTCATATCTACTTTACATTACACTATTCTACACTATTCTTTTATCTCTACTTTTTCTTACACCTACTCTTACAAACACTATAACCTATAACCTTTACTTTTTACTTTTCCCATAACTTTATTTCACATCTATCTTACATATTACTTTTTTTAATTAACAAAAAGCAAAAAAATAAAATCTCTCCCCCTCTATATCAAGATGGCCGGTGCCTCCCCTTGTCCCCTCTCCTCAAATTTGTTTCAATTTTTATTTATTTTAATCATACAAAAATTTCTCCACATTTTCCTATGAATACCCTCCTCCTCTTTCGCTTCTTTTACACAATTACTACCCACAAATTCTTACAAAAACTCTCCCAAAATCTCTTCTCAAAGCTCTTTTAAAATATCCTCCCAAAACTCTCTCCAATTTATTCCAAAACAACTTCTACCAACAACTAAAACCCATAACCACATAACAATACCAAAGTTTTCTTTAGGTAACCATCTCCTATTATTTTCTTCTTCTCATGTCATGTAACTTTACACGATCATAGTATGAGTTTCCAAAGACTAAATGCTATGGAAGCTTTTCATGTATTGTTCTTGTTCATGAAAATCTATTTATGTTTATGTTATTATTTTTGTTCATATTATTATTACTATATCTAAGTATTATTATCTATATATATATACATATTCTTTAGAGCATATAAACTCATTTGCAATTTATTTATTTTATGCAATGCAATTTATTTATTTATTCCATCGAAATTTATTTATTTATTCCTTGTTATTTTAAGACTAGTCTCTAGTCTTAGACTTGTCCTCATCAAGTTAAAACAAATTTTTCTTTCTTTCATTTTATTTTATTTTGGGACTAGTCTACTTCTTAGTCTCGGGAGTCTTGATAAAAGCTAAGACTCCCCAATACTTGACTTTATTATTTATGTTATTTTGTTTGCTATTATTTTCTCGTAATTCATGTTCATTTAAATTGTTGTCCAAAATTTCAAGTTCCAAAAATAGTTGACAAAAAGGAGATTTTGACACTTAGAAACAAGTTTATGTAAAGTAGAAGATCTATGGTTTAAACAAAAATAAAGTTATCTCTTTTCAAGTTACAAGAAGAAACCACTAAGATTTTAGAAACTACTTTTACTATAAAAAGCTTCTTAAACCACTTGTAATCCCACTTTGTTTTTATAAAGAAAATAAAATTTTTATGCAAGGATAATTTCTATGAAAAACATAAGGAAAGGATGAGGAATTTTCAAACAAATATTTTTGCAAACAAATAGAAAAAGAAATTTGTATAGGAAAATAAATAGGAAAAATAGTATTAATATAAAAAACTTAGAAAGAAGAAAATTTATTTTCAAAAAGTTACTTGGATATATATATATATAAGCCAACATAAAACATCTTTGGAAAACAAAGGAAACAAAATAATCATTTCAAGAGATTTACAAAAATAAATTCTCATAAACTATATTTTTCTAAAACTCCAAAACCGACATGATTTTACTTGAGCAACATGATTTGGACAATAAACACTTGAGCATAAATAAAATATGAGCTAAGTAACCATAAAAAGAGAATTTTTCAACTACATAGATAACTAAGTATTTATCAAACAAATTTTGATTGATTAAACCAAAGTTGTTTTTGAGTTGGAAAATTCGTGGTGAATTTTATCGCCACTGTTTCGGGGCCAAAATGGTTTAGCTTGACAAAAATAGTTTTAGAAATAAATAGATTTTTTCGAGTAGGTAGAAATCGGTATATTATATGCGTGATTCCGAGTTAAAATGACCAAGTTATGACCATTTTAAGTTGGAACTTTCCTTTATATGAACTTTAATGTTCTTTTGACATTGTCTTGTCAAAATTCAAGAAAATCATCAAGAAATACTCATTGTGAGTATTTTCTTTGGCTAGGTGACTCCGAGGAAGGATATCTTTATCCCGAAGATTATTTCGATTAAGAGGAGTGTGTGAATCATCCGCGTAGAGGAATAGTCGACATGGTATCGGGAGTTTATTTCCCTTAAATGCTATACTTGTTGTGCTTGTAAATTAGTTGCATTAGAGCTAGGAAAAGATGAATGGATATGTATGTAAAATGATTCTTTGAAAGAATCTTAAGAATATCGAGGCCAAAATTGGTATAAATGAATGTTTTAGTGTAACACTTGCTTTGTATGAAATTCTTTGATCACCTTGAATTTGATAATAATATTATGATATCATAAATAAACGGATTCATGCATACCATGAAGTAAGTCACATTGCATTTTGGGTTATTATCCTTGGGTGAGAAGGATAGTAAGCTCATGTCGAAAGCAACACTTGGCGGAGGATCCGAAAGCGATTGCTTGGCAGCGTTATGGAAAAAAGGAATTGCTTGGCCGAAGATCCAAAAGCAAGGCTTAATTCAAGTAGACTTCATATGCTTGGCAACATGATCGAAAGCATAAAAATTTTTACTAAAACTACTTGTTTTGAGGTTATGTATCACCAAACCCCCGAATGGAGGGCGCAAATCCATTCAACATATAGTTTCCGGAAGACTATATGTCTTGTTTGCCCATGTGTATGTTGCATTCCACTTGTTTGATTAAATAACTTGTTTGAAATTTTGTTACAAGAAGTTATTTATGGAAATAATTCTCACTAAGCCTGTTAGCTTATACCCCCATAGATATCTTTTGCAGTTTCCCTATTTGTGGTTGAGGCCACAAGGACCCTGCGGTCAGGTAATTTCTTTTTGGATAAAAGAAATTTTAGATGAAATTTAGTATTAGAAATGATGTACAAATGTTCTTGTAATAGATTAGTGATTAAGGAAAATATCCCTAAGTTTGCAAAGATCATTGTTATAAGTGAATGAATATTATGAATCCTCTTTTCTTAATATGTTATTGTATCTTCTTAAGCTTCATAATTCCATGAATGGTCCTCTAAAGTTGTGACAGTACGCCTTACACTTAATATAAAAGCTTTTAGAAATGGTTAAGGTTGTCATACTTAAGCTTTAATATTAAGTGTGGCGGACTGTCAAGTTTAGGGTACCCTTTGGGGCATGACAGATTAGGCCTTTAAGATAAAGCTGTATATTGGTGATACAAAATTAGGATGCCTTAGAATATGGTTGCAATTAATTGGAGGCTTGGTGGTTGATACTAATAGTGAATTTGAAGATTTAAGATAACAAAAGTGAAGCTTGTGCGGTCTTATTTGGTGAAAAGGACATGCGGCAAATGATCATACTCTTTAGTAGGCATTATATGATTACTGTCAACCACAAGAATTATTTTATTCTTGACATAGAGTTGGGAGACTAATATACATATAAATAAATGATTGATAGAGTTATATATATTCTATACTTTAGAAAAAAAAATCAGTAGAATTAGATCGATTTTTTAAGTTTTTCTCAGCTAAGGCAAATGCCAAGCCCTTGTCCTTGCAATCCATCAATTTGTTTCATATTAAATCTTCATCATGCTATCAAATTTTGAAATGTACCATAAATTATTTTAAAGACACATATGGTAAGTTATTCCTCTTACATTTTCAGTAATCAAATTAACCTTAACCCTTTAGTTTTTTTTACAAAATCAAAACTAAATAGTTATAAACCTTTGTTGTCCTAACTCCATCTCATTCAAAATCAAAAGAAAACTACCATACTCTCTCTTTCCCATGTTCTCTTCATCTTCCCCCCCCCCACCCCCCCCCACCCTCCCCCCCTCCTCCTCGCGCGCGCCCTTTGTTAGGCTTTCATGCTTACCTCTCTACTCCCTTTCCTTCTTTCTAAGCTTTCATGCCAACCTCTTTCCTCTTGGTTGCTTTTGCACCTAAGTCTTGTTTTCAAGGTAATCTCATGTGTTAGTTTTGATTTTTATATCAAAAGTGGGAGATACTAAACCCAAGCCAAGTTTTGGTTTTTTAAGCTAAAGGATTTTAAAGATCGATGTATAAAAGAAGAAGCAAACTAATCTCTAATTGAAGCATTTTACTCTTTGAAAAGGATTTTAATCAAAATTTCTCTTGTTGAAGGGATTTTTTAATTGCATGCAAGTTTCATAGTATCATTAGTTCAAAACTGGTAACAAGCTTTAGAGTATTTTAGCTTGATCAAGGACTTGAGGAATAAGGCTTGCAAATAGAATATCGTTAGTAGTATGTTGGGGTTGTCTAGCACAGCTACTCCATCACTCAAGTTAAAATGCATTCCAAATATTCAAGAGATAATTAAGGGGCATAAGGGTTACTAGTGTGGCATACATGTCTTATGGAGTGAATGGAGGGTGTATTTATAGGAGACAGGCTTCTGGTGGTTGTGGACGTCATTAAAGATGTGGAGTAGTAAGGAGTTGTAAGTGAGTACCAAGGATGTGAGAGTTGAGCATAAATCCACATCTAATCATTCCCTTCAATGAGGTTGTTGGCAATTATGGTA
Organism: Combretum micranthum; assembly: GCA_024138025.1. Lineage (NCBI taxonomy): Eukaryota > Viridiplantae > Streptophyta > Magnoliopsida > Myrtales > Combretaceae > Combretum > Combretum micranthum. Next base: position 677,713 of record JAMXBD010000264.1, read on the forward strand.
AATGTGTTGAGTGATTTGGCTCGAGGTCGCTAAGTGCCTAACACAAGAGATAGGTATGTCGACTTAAGGGAAAATCAACACTTTCAGGAGTTTATGATAAGTAAAAGCAAGTTAGACTTGGGTCCAATGGGTTAGCCGAACTTTTAATAGGTTTAGCTAGCTTAGGGAGCCCATGTCCCACAATTGACCGTCAACACATAGTTTTAGAACTTTGTTTTCCTTCTTTATTGTTAGTTTTGTATATACAAGGTGATAACTCTAACCTCAGATAGAAGAAACTATTTGCTAATTTATAGCTTTTTAAAAAAAATTTATATGACCTTTGTTTTTAATTTCTATTTACAACTATAATTAATGAAATTGTTATATATTTCAATATGATTGCTTTTTTTTTTTTCCTAATAGCACACGCACCGATGGTGTGTCACTAGTATTTTTTGAAGCCACATCCTTGATGCTATAACTAAAGTTAGATATAATTGTATATAAATACACATCGTTATCAACTCTTTAAGAGATGGTTTAAAGATTATAAGCTTTTGATGTTTAATTTTTCTTGTAAGTTTAAAGTTTAATTTATTTAATGTTTTTTTCATTTTAAAATTCAATTTTAAATTTTAAATTAACATCAAGAAAAAAATCCACCTAGATTAGGTCACAGATCATAAATTTAGACATAAAACCACCCCCAACCCCATCCCCGACCCCCCAAAGAGTAAACTTGGCATCCGAGTTGGCAATATGCACTTAAGTCTTGTCACTACAACATGTCAGTAGGCAAGTTATCAACAAACAAGCTGTTGTGCTATTGGCTAACATAATTTTTTTTGGAGGAACCCATAACTTGATTACATTAGTGGAATGAGATGCAATTATGGGTCATTGTTATATGGGAAGCCTCACATATGGTCACATTATATATATGTATGTTGAATGTTATAAGCTACTCTAAGTTTTGGAGGGATAAGTCTATATTAGTATTTTTTTTCTTTTAAGAAGTTGGGTATTTTTTTTTTTTTTGAAAAAATGTTAAATACAGCTTATATGTAGTTAAAAAGCAAGTAATAACATATTATTAAATAAAGTTAACAGCCAATGATCTTGTAAATTTAGTAGCATTAGTGTTGGTCTCTTAAATGGGATAGACCAAGTTCCAATCTCCCTCCACTCTCGTAATCACGTTGCAAATAGAGTTTAAGACATCAACAGATTTGTAGGTATAATGCTTAACCGTTATACGCAAAGGCTACAATTAACTAAGTTTGTTTCTAACTAATTTTAGATTTAAGATGCCATTATTTAAGTTGTGAAATTATAGTATCTAATAAAAATATACATGCAACATCATCAGAAATAGTCTCTCATTAGCACATAGAAAACCTCACAATACAGATATCAAACTCAAAAAAATAATAATGTAATATCTAATGTCTCTAAACATCTAGCTCATCTAATCCTTCATCAATATCCAACCCATAGTCCATGTAATCATAAGAATCTTTATCTAAGTTGATAACTTGAAAAAAATAAATGAATGAATTGAAACCTAGTACGCAATAACACAAGCACACACGACATGATCACAAGACCTATTCTAAATCCATATGCAACAACCAACAATTTAGATATTTAATTCAAGTATAGCAAAACAATAGTAGAACACTAACACTCGAGCAACACACTGAGGAAATTCTAAAGATTGTAAGTAGCAACAACTCTTTAGATGGTCGATAAAAGGTAGGCTATATAGCTTTATTTCCTATAGGAGCATCTAAATAAGTTGCTTCATTTGGAGGGTCATAACTGTTACTTATCTTTACTTGCATCAGTCACTTATATTTATCGGTCCCATTTATGTGAACTATATCAACTCCTCATCTATTTGAATAAACGTCACTCTGATACCATTTCCCTTATTAGCTACCTATGAAGCTACAAAGAATGATCTAAGTGCCTAACTACCATACTGACATTTCTATGCAAAGTTATCACTCCCTAACACGAATTGAATGACAGAAAGCACACTCGAGTAATTAATTAGGCCATTTTTAATTATTAGTTCATTTTAGGATGTCTATTGCAACAAACAACATGCAAGTCACTATTTACTTGGAACTCGATATAGAATATACTTGTTTACTAAAAAACCGATGTCATAAGAATGTAGAACTAGAGGGGAAAAAAAAGGTAAAACTCTTATTAATTCTCTATTTTAATTCAATTAACCAAGTTATGTTGGATTAATCAATTAATTATCCTTTAATTACTCTATTAATCCTTGAACCGATTATTAAATAAGTCATTTGGTTAATCACTTACTTAGGATGTAATTATATAAAGTTAATTTTCATTTATTATAAATTCAATTAATTATTAAGTTATATTTTACAAACCATTAGGTGAGAACTAATCTATATACTACTTATTGAACAGATTTAAATTTTAACGTGTCCAAATTCTTTTCTTTTTATTTATTTTATTAAAATTTATTTATTTGAATTTATTGAAAATGGGCTGGTCCAAATGGTGAAGAAATTGGAGTCAACTAGTCCCTTGAAGCAAGATGGAAATAATTTAAGTACAAAATTTAGCGAATTTCGTGGTAAAAATAGAATTTAAGAAACCAAAAGTTTACTTCCATATAATAATTAGTAATTCTAAACTCCAAATATATATTAAACAAATGCATAAAATTTGTATAATAATTTTGATACCATCATTCATCCCATAAAAATATATACATATATATAGAATAATTTACACAATAAGATTTTTTTTATTTTTAACTCCAATATGACCAGAGAGATTATAACATTGAGACATGTTGAGTTATAATATCCTTATAATATTATATAGATTTAAATATGATATTTACGGAACATGCATCAACATGGACATATTTACAATTTTTTATTATTTTGCCAGTGTATAGTCAGTAAGTGGTTGACATCATATTCATAATTATGTAAGTTGTTAGATGGAAAAGTCGTTCCATGCACTTATTGTAATATGACTTTTAATTATAAAATGATTTTTCTAATCACCGTTTTGAGCGTGAGTAGGAGAATAAATGTTGTACTATTTGTGAATGGACCGTTTGAATAGAACGAATGTCGATGGCAACAGCGAAATTGGTTCAGTAGCTATTAAATTAAGTCTTCTAGGTCAATCTCTTATAAGATTCTTTTTTTTTTTTTCTATAATCATACCTAGGATCAGGGATTATCTATTTTCTTATGTCTTCAACTTGTAAACTTATTGGCTTAATGCAAAGTAATGTATAAATAAAAATGATGTATCGAAATCGGAACCATGGCAGCCGTTTAGGTCCCTGGTTTTAAGGAACCAACGAATTTTATAGTTCAGCTCTTCTTTCTTAGGAACCATATCCATGTAACTTCAAAAAAAAAAATTAGAAAACCAAGTGATTTTACTCTATTTATGTAATTAAAAAAAATTAAAACAAATTTTTAACTTGAAATTAACATGCTCTTCAACCTATTTGTTGAAAAGAGTTTTTTTAAGTTATGTATTTATTTATACATAAGTGCATCCAGTTATAGTTATAATATTTGTAATGTGATATTACAAAATATTCAAAATTACACTATTGAGAAACAATAGTTTACTTTGGTTAGAAGCAAATCTAGAAATATATGTGTTGCAAGAGCTAATTTTCGCCAGTAAAAATAGCTCTTACAAACATAAAAAAGCGATTAGAGAGGTGTTAGGGGGTTGCCAAGCGTGACTATTCCAATGTTTAAGTTAGTCCATAAGTAAGAATAGTATGTCTGTGATAAGACAAGAAAACTTTCACTCCCCCTTCATAAAGGCAAAATGACTATCTATAGTGTTTAGGGTCATATCAGGATAAACTTCTTCTTGGCCTCCAACTTGAAACTTCAAGCAAACGGAGATGCTCGAGCTAAGGAGCTAGGACTTCTTGAAGTGTGGTCGGGCTAATTGTATCCCCTTCGGTCATAGGGTGTGACTGGAGTATTTGCTCAACTTAGAGATCATGAGGTTGTGGAGTCGAGCTTGCTTGGTAGCTGGGGATAAGCTGATTAGCCCTTTTCGAGGTGAAGGTTCCGGAGGAGATCTCCTGTTATCCCCCCTAATGAGGCATTGGGTCTTCCTATCCCTTCGTTGTTGGTAGAGGGCTCTTTTTGAATTTGTTAGTATTCTTGAGCCTTAAGGTCCAAAGTACCAAGTGGATTGATGGCCATATTCCATTGTCTACATTTGTCCCTCCCACTCTCATTATGGAAGAACAAAGAGAGTGTATAGTTCGCTAGGTCATTCGCTCGAGGTGGTTACTACCTATCTTGAACGAGCTATTTCTTACATCCGAGTTATTTTCCCATGTTTCGTGATAGGGTTCACTTAACTTTTTGTTGAATTCCTTCATCATATTTTTCTTGGCATGTATTGCTATGGCCAGGATCATGGGGTTTTCCCTAGAAGCCTTACGGATTTGAAAGGTCATAATAAAAATTAATCCCTAACACTTGACGGCCGTAGTTGTCAGTCATGATGTCATGACCTTGAGGCTGACTCACACATCCTAAGGGGTTTGGAACTCCACCCGTTCCCTCATTTCTTTATAAATACTTATTCCTCGTAGGGCCTTTTCCACTACACTCACTCATTATCTACACTTTGTCAAAGAGAGGGTTGCTATTTTTTATCCTTACTGTTTTCTGTGCTTCTTCCTATCTAGGGTTTTAGCAATGTCGAGTTAAGATAACATCCCTTCTTTTTCTCATGATTCAAGTGGTAAGGTCCAGAGAGTAGCTGATGAGGTGGGTGGCAAGCACTAACCCAAAAGGGTCGAGTTCACATGGTGACGAGAGCACTTTGGCTAGTGGTGGAGGTTCATGAACCCAAAGTGACAGGGGAAACTTAATAAGTGTCGGTCCTTATGTGGGTTGGTACGTTAAGCTTGCTAAGACGACATATTGGATTCCCTTGGATAAATACACAAATGATGGTGAACGGAAAAGTGCCATGGTGCCTCTGCATAATAGGACGATCATCAGCAAAGGTCCTTATGGAGTTCATAGCATACTTACTAAGGTAGAGCTTGATGAGTATTGAGGGAATATGATGTGAGGTTGTCTTGATGATTGGAAAGTTGTCCTACCTTCTTCTTCGACTTAGGTCTATTTGCTGGAAGGGCAAGCTTTTATCGTATATAATAAAGCTTTCAGCTTTGGTCTATGGATGCCATTCTCTTGATTCTAGAAGGAGATTTTCAGCCATCAATGACTATTTCCTACATAGTTGCTTCTGAATGCCTAGAGACTATTGGTGGCCTTCGACACCCTATGTCTTGGCCTCAGTGTAAGGCTCGCTTCGATTTTATTCCGAAGGTATTATTATTTTAAAGGGTCCAACGAAGGATGGTAGTACTTTATGAGGCAACTTAAGAGCTTGTTTGTGCTCTTTGGCGGGCTCTTAAGCTCAATGGTCAACATTGGAAGAAGAGATTTTGGATCGTTTGGGCTGAGCAAGGTGCCCGATGCCAGTTTGATTTTTAGGTAAACTGGTGTGAGCCTATCCATAATATGATGTCGCCGAGGTTAGGGCCTCGCAATGCTGACGCCCAACGGGTTATCGATGAGTTTATGAGCTCCTGACGTGGGAGGCAACTGGAGGCCGAACTTGTAATGAAGAACTTCATAAGTGGGAAGCCAATCATTAATGGAGATATGACTTGATTCTTTGCATGTGATCGTAACCTCTCTCTCTCTCTCTCTCTCTCCCACCCTTTGTCCCCCCCCCCCCCCTCCCCCAACCCAATCACCTGTTACATCAAGCTTTGGAGAGAGAGAAGGGCTAGAAATAGGCAAGTGTTTTGTTCTTTATTACTGACTCTTTGTGTTTTTGTTTCTTAGAGACTGAGATGCTAGTGATGGATGTAGGCACTATTCTTATTGGTCTATTGAAGAAGTAGAAGAGGGCTTCAAATAAGAAGAAGGTAGTTAGTGAGAAGCGCCTTATTGAGGTCAAGTCATAGGTTGCTGAAGTTGTTGTACCAACCATTGATTTGGGGGGGAGGGGACACTATTGTCGAGGTCAAGGGTATTGCTACAAGGGTCGAGAGTGTTGTCATCGAGGTTGGAGGTGTGGACCCTAATGTCTACATGGTAGGGTCCCTCGGTCGTGCTCAATCTCATGAGAAGCAGAGTCTGATTCAATATTCCCCCGTATCAGCTTGAGTTCGCAGCATACCCTCTCCTACGGTGGAGGCTGCTAGGAGCAGCAATAGTTGTTTGGGTGATCAAGCTGTAGTTAGGGGTTGTCGGGTCAGCCCAAATTAAGAGGTCCTAGCAGGCCTATTGACTTTATTAAAGGGAAAGCTCCGAAGTGGAGTGACGTGTCCATAGAATGGCCTTTATTTGAGGAGATAGCCCATCTTGAGGATAGGAAGAGGTTGAAGACCTTTTATGGTGGACTTTCATCAATAGACTTAGCTGTAGATTTCTTAGCATGGAAGATGTATGGGGTGGGGTCACTACTATTTCTAGAGAGTTTATTTTTGTAGTGATATAGGTGTGTTATTTCTTGACCGTTTATGCTCTCTTGTTGTTTGTTTTCAGGCTTTAGTGAAAACTATTGAAACTTTTGGGATGTTGAAGGGCAATCGCAAAGTGTTATGGTGTATTCCTTCTTTTGTCTATATCTGTTTGTTGCCGCTTAAGCTTAGTTCCTTTCATGTAGAGTCCCGAGGAGCTCCAAGTACTAAAGGTGAGCTACGAGAAGGAGCTAGCTGAGCTCAGGCAGAGTGAGATGAGGTGTAAGTGTGAGCCACTGGCTGTAACAGATAAGAATGAAAGGTTACAACAGGAGATAGAGGATAAAGTCTTGTGATACCAGGCCGATGTGGCCGACACAAAAAGCGGTTGTTGCGCATTGAAACTGCAGCCACTGTCTATGAAGATAAGTGAACGAAAGTGAGGTAAGAGCAGGACACCTTATCATAACAACTTAGTGATGCCCAATTGAAGTATGCGAGATAGAGAGGAGAGCTCAAGCTCACTATCTTGGAGATCAAAAAGCTAAGGGATAGCTTTCAGTCATCCAATTTGGACTAGGAGAGCTTAAAAGTAGGTTCATTTGAGTTTGTTGTTACGCAATTGATTTTTGTTGTTTGGGTTTTGTCCTCATTGTTGCTTGCTATTATTGAAGGCTCGTGGAGGACTTCGAGAGTGATTGGCTTATCCAAGCGGCAACTAAGAAGCAAGTCTTGAGAGAGCTCTTCAAAAGTGAGCAATGGAAGGAGGTCCAAGTTAAGCTCATTTCCGATACAACCAAGCTAATAAGGAAAGAGCTATTGGAAAAGCATTCGGACTTGGACCTTGGTTTTCTAGTTGCGTTTTTAGGTGACGTTCCCTAAAAAGTTTCTAAAGATGAAGAGGATGAAGGAGAGGGAGATGAGGGAGGGAATAGCGGTATTGTTGGGGGAGGCCAAGTTGAGGTCACTACCGTCGCTGAGGTCCAGAGAGCCAAACAAGGTGAAGTTGTTCCTATGGTTGTGACTCAGGGATCCAATAGATAGATCCCGGAGTTAGCGGATGCGGATGATGCAATCGTAGTTGAATCTCAAGATGAGGGTAAGATCAAATTTGTCGCAATGGATCCTTAGCCAATGTCGAGTGAGGAGATTTTTAGCGATTGAAGCTAGCTTATCTCAGTCCCTATCATTTTTCATCTTTTTTTTTACTCTATTATCAACTCCCTTTCTCTTTTGGCCTACTAGTGGCCTTTCTTGATTGTAATTTTTCCCTTGAGTGGTTGTACTTCCCTGGGTTAATATGTGAATGGATTCTTCTTTCATCTTCTTATACTTGTCTTTAGCACTTATAGTTTTATCAAATCTTTGGTTTAGGATCCAGCAAGCTCGACTTTCGTCATTATTGGTCTTGTTTTATCTTTTAACCGTGTTATATTTATCATCTTGCTCCAAGATCGACAGTAGCTATCAGTAGAGGTTGACTTCTTTCTGTGGGCGAGGCTATGCATGCCAGGAAACTTTCCTTTTCAAGGTTCACTGATTCCTTATGCCTCATCAAATGGCTAGGATGAACTGTACTTAGAATCCTTAAGATTTGACTGCATTAAATGTCAATTCTGGTTCATTCTTTCCCTGCTTATAAATAGTGTTGGGAGGTAAATTGTTTCTCCAGAAAGCAAATTTACTCCTCTTATTTTACTTCATAAACCTAAGGTTTCTCTTTTGCCCTTTAGTTCCTAGGAGTCGAAACAAACCATGGATCTTTTTGTTCTGTTAACCTCCTTTAGGTTAAGCCCTTGGAGGTGGCAAGGTCGTGTAGTGTCGTTTCTGCTGTCTATATTTAAGTAAGTCAGAAGCCTTGGGGTCCTATTTATGTGGATCCATCACTAAGGTCATGTAATGGGTTGGGCATGTTACTCAAGGCCCATTTCCCACTTCTGCTACAATCGTTTGATCTGGGGCTATGCTTTTCTTCTATAGTCTCCATATCAAGGTCACTAAGATCTATTACTTGATAGAGAGGTCATGGTGACCACGGTGGTGCGATTCACTAAAAAATTTGAGCCTTTAGGGTGCTACTCAAGGTTAAGGTCATCGTGGAGGGGCCATCCAACTCTTTATCCTGCTTCATAGCACTTTTTTTGGCCATTTTCATGCTGAGTGGAGGTTGATGGGGATGCAGGGACATGATCTCCCCTCTGAGCTCAGTCTACTGATAGCTTATTACGTGTTGACTCATTGTAGGGGATCGACTTTGCCTTCCTCTTCCTGGGTATGCTGAGTTCTCGTCTAGCTAAGATTCATTGTCGTTATTTAAAGTTGATGGATAAGCTCAAGTCCACATTTGGAAGGATGATAACGTGAAGTTGTATTTAGCTCAAACCCATATTTTTTATTTGATGTCAGCTGGATGTGGGAGAACTCCTTTAATTTGAGGTTTAAATGCTTTTTGGAGCTTGAAGTTGTGTTCAGCCCAAATTAGTTTATACTTGTGAAAATCTTACTTTGTATTCTTTAGCCAAAATTCCAATCAAAACTACTGTAATGCTTTTATTCAAGTTAATTTCACTTTATATTTTTTTGCGATCTCCATCTCTTGTACTATTTTTTGTTTTTTTGGAAACAACCTGAATGTTACTTAGGCTCATGAAGGGAGTTACTATTAAGAGGTAGTTACCCAAGCTTATAAGGAGAGTTACCCTTAATAGGGGATTACCCGAGTTCATGTGGGGAGCAGCCCTTAAGAGGGAGTTACCCAAGCTCATGAAGGGAGTTGCATGAGCTCATAAGGAAAGTTACCCTTAAGAAGGAGTTACCCAAGTTCATGAAAGGCGTTACCTTTAAGAGGGAGTTACCCAAGTTCATGAGTGGCGTTATCCATAAGAGGGAGTTCTTACGAGAGAAGTTACCTTTAATAAAGAGTTACCAAAACACACAAGGAGAGTTACCTTTAAGAAGGAGTTACCCAAGCTCACAAGAAGTTACCCTAAAGAGGGAATTACCCTGAGCTCACTCAGCACGAGGGGGAAGAGTTCTTTAAACTCCTAAGGCACCGATTGAATATCATTCATTTGTTCATTTGCTATTGCACTCAAAAGGGAGAAATTTTGGAGATGCTTTTCTAACGTAGAATCTCCATTTCATTTGTGATTTTTTTTCGCTTATATCTATGCTTTACACATAAGTAAGATGTAGCTATTCAAAGAATTTCCTTAATTGATTTGCATTCCAAGTTCTAAGGATGAGCTCACCATTTAACATTTTGAGCTTGTACTCTCCATTTCCTAAAACTTCCCTCACCCTAACAGGATCTTCCCAATTTAAGCAAGTTTTTCTTGGGCGTCTTCTAACCCTATTGCTTCCAATTTTCTACAAATAAGGTCCTTCGGAAGAAAGACCTTATGCCTGACTTTCTTGTTGTATTATCGAGCTGCCCTTTGTTAGTAGGCGATGACCCTTTTGCTCACTATGTCTCGAGTTTCTTCAATGCCATTAAGCTTTGCGTGGATTCCAACTTCGTTGATTAGTTCGTCATAAGATTGGGTTCAAATGTTTCGGCAATTCGAGCTTCGTGGGTAAGATGGCTTCTAATATGAAGGCTAGATGAAAGGGGGTTTTGTTAGTTGGGGTTCATCAGGTGGTGCAGTATGCCCATAGGATGCGTAACAGTTCATCCACCCACCTACCACTTTGATGGTCCACTCTAGCCTTTAAGCTTTCATGATGGTTTTGTTGATTACTTCGATCTGACCATTAGCTCGAGGATGTGGTATTCAGTGCAAAAGCATTTAGTTCTCTTGGCACTAAATTGCTTTCCATTGTTCATTACTATGGAGTGTGGTACCATAAATTTGACTATGATGTTTATATAGATAAAGTGTTGGATGTTTCTATTCGTCACTTTTGCTATCAAAGGAGGAAGTGGACCTAGTATATATAATCCCCACATGGCGAATGGCTACGGGCTAGTGAGGCAGAGTAGATTTGCACTTAGGATGTAGTCGATAGGGGAAATCTTTTGACAATGTTCACATCGCCGCACGAACTCTTTTACATCAACCTTTATTGTTGACTAAAAGTAGCTAGCTTACATGACTCAGGTGTGTAGTGATTAAGCTATGAGTAGCCACTGCATTCCCTGGCATGGAGATCCTCTAAAACTCATTGTCCTTTTTCTGGGCCCAAACAATGAAGAAAAGGGAAGCTAAAACCCTTCTTGTACAGAACCCCATTAAGCATGGTGTAGTTGGCTACTTTATACATCAACTTTTTCGCTTCTAATCTGTCCAAAAGTAGGATGATGTCTCAAAGATATTCCTCTATAGGTATCATCTAACTTAGAAGCGGAGTTCCCTATTATAGGTCTAGCACCTCATGAACCCTTGTATGGTGGATTTTTCAGGGAAGAATTTGATGAAGATTTTTTCCTCGACCTTTCCTAGGTCGGGAGCTATCATGGAGGTGAGTTTGGAGAGCCTATCGGCTTTAGAATTATCGACTCTAAGTATCTTGATGATATCCCAAGAGGGTAATTCCTTGGTGAAGGATCAGACTGCTTCTAAGTATCCAGTCATTTCTTCATTCTTTGCTTCATTTATACTTTTGACCCGTTGCACTATAAGATGGGAGTTCGAAAAGGTCTTGAAGAACCTTGTTTGTGCTGTAACAGATATAGCAAGCTTACGTCCTACTAACAAAGCCTCATATTTTGCTTCATTATTGCTTGTAGGAACACCAAATTTCAAAGCGTAGCTGATTTTGATTCCATGGGGTCCTTTTAGGACTAAGCCAGCTTCGCTCCCCCTTTGTGTGGATGATCCATCTACACGGAGTGTCCAACCTATCTTTTGCTCATCATCAAGCTTAGGTGTACCGATATATTCGGCCAAAAACTCTACTAGAACTTGTATCTTTATGACATCACAAGGTTGGTATTATACCGGCACTGAGCTTGATAGCATATTTTATTATCCTTCCTTAGACATTTGGCTTTTGGAGGACTATTTTTATCGGTACATCGGTGAAGACGATGACCTAATGTACCGAAAAATATAGACGTAGCCGATGTGCTAATATTACAACTGCTAGGGTAAACTTTTCTATTTTTGTATATCCTTGTTCCGACCTTTGGAGGATATGGTTGTTGTAATATGCTAGTTATTTCCCTTTAACTCAAGTTAACACAGATGAAAGAGCTCGATTGCTAATTGCGAGGTAAAGGTTCAAGACCTTACCTTAGAGCGGGATTGTTAATAATGGTGGTTCTGTTAGGAATTATTTGAGCTCGTCGAAGGCCTACTGTGAGTTTTCTATCCACTCAAACTTATCGGGTTTTTTAAGGATCTTGAAGAATTCCAAGCACCTGTTGGCACTCCTAGGGAGGAATCTGCTTAACACGGTTATTCTACAGGCAAGTTATTACACTTCTTTGATCGATGTAGGAAGCATCATTGTCAAGATTTCTTTGACGTTGTCAGGATTAGCTTCCATTTGTCTTCAGGACAATACATAACGCAAGAATTTTCCTAAGGAGGTGCCAAATGTGATTTTTTATGGATTGAGCTTTAAATTGTAGAAGCAGAGTCAATCTTAGAGGTTGTGTAGGTGACACTCTACTTGTTTACCTTTAACGATCATGTCATTGACATAAACTTTAATGTTTCTACCTATCTAAGGTTTGAACACCTTGATAACTAACCATTAGAAGGTGGTGCCAACATTTTTTTAGTATGAACAATATCATTTTGTAATACTATGTGCCGATGGTTGTGACAAAGGAGGTATGGACCTCGTTAGTTTCTTTCATTTTGATTTGGTTATAACCCGAGAAAGCATCCCTAAAACTTAGTAGCTTGTGACCCGAGATATTGTCAACGAGTTTGTCTATTCATGGTAGGAGGAAACAGTCCTTTGGACATGCTTTGTTCAGATTGATGTAATCCACACACATCTGTCATTTCCTATTAGGCTTCTTGACTAAGACTACAATGGCTAGCCAAGTCGGTTATTTTTCTTCTCTAATAAATCATACTCGAAGCAATTTCTAGACTTCTTCTTCTTCAATGGTGTCTTGTTTCTTAGGGGCAAAGTGTTTGATTTTCTAGTAAACTGGCTTAAGGGTCTTGTTGATGTTCAATTGATGTGTGATCAAACTCAAGCTTATGACTGTCATGTCAGAGGGCGACCATGTGAAGACATATTTATTCACCCACAAGAACATGATCAAACTCTCCCTTATGTTGGAAGGAATTAATTTTCCTACCTTCGTGGTATGCTTGGGGTTATCGTCCAAGGTGACCTCTTTGGAAAGCTCAGTTGGTTCACTTTGTCGATGGGATTTGTCTTCAAATTTGGTATCTATAGTGCACACACAGTCTCCTTTTAGAGCTCTAATGTGTAATTGTCAAGATTGTTGCTGATCTCCTTGACATACGCCTACTCCAATAGAGGTTGGGAACTTTGCTTTGTGGTGGGATTGGGAAATGATCATGCCGAATATCTACTGTGTGACCCTTCCTAATATGGCGTTGTAAAGAGACTAAAGTCGACTACAAGGAAATCTATCTTGTGCATGGTATTACACAATTCTTCATTGATCTCGAGGCGTAGATTGATGATCCCCCAAGGTCGAACAAGTCAATTATCAAAGCCATATAGCTCATGATTATAAGGCCTTAACTTTAGTTTAACCTCATTTTTCATTTGCTTATACTCCTGATTAAAGAGGATGTTAATGCTATTTCCTGTATCTATCAATACTCTTTTGACTCTCTAACCCAAAGTGCAGGCAAAGATCACCAGGGCATCTTAGTGAGGGGTTTGGACCCCTTCATAATCTTCATTTGAAAAGGAGAATGTGGTGTTGACCTAAGTTCTTTCAGGTTCTAGGTTCATCACTTGTTAGGATTAGCTTTGGTCAGGTGGTAGCTTTGCTCTCGTCAAAGTTAGGGGTCCGTTTATGATGGTATTGATTTTGCTATGGCATTGTTAGTAGAGTTAGGGCCAATCAAAGTGATCTCAAGTGTTAATGTCTTTCTCTTGTTCGTTAATTCTACGTTTTTGTGTAGATGGCTCAGGTTTGAGATCCTGGTCGATGTACTACTTAAGCCAACCACGCCGTATGGCATCTTCTATGGTGCTTTCCATCTGCTAACAATTCTTTGTATCGTGCCTGTAGTCACAGTGATACTTGCAATATTCCTTTGAATCTTTTCTTCTCAAGCTAGGCTTCATTAGAGGCAATGTTAGTAAGGGACCTTGGTTCCTTATCTCGAGGAACACGTTCTGCACTAATAGTTTTAAAGGAGTAAACTCATCATACATCGAGAAGAGTTTCCGCTTGTCATTGTCTGTGCGACCTTGATGTATGTCGGCTCCGTTGAAGTCACAGTAGTGTTTCTATCATCCTTTTTCTTGCTTTAGCTTCCCTTCTGGCATTTTTGGTGTACTCCTAATGAATATATTTCTATACCTTTTCCCTCACTTGTTCAAACATAGTGACCTAGCTATTCAAAATGGAATCGAAGAATAGATTATCCGGGAGGACCCCTTGTTTGATAGCCTCTAAAGCTACTCCTTGGTTGTGGTTTGAGATCTCTAAGCATGCTTTGTTGAATCTTGTCAAGTAATCTCTCAATTGTTCGCCCTATCTTTGTCATATCGTGTAAAGGTACGATGCATTTTTCTCCGGTAGTTTACTTACCATGAAGTGTGCCACAAAAAAGTTGCTGAGGTGGGTGAACAAACCTATCATGTCAGGCTCAATTTTATTGAACCATACCCAGGTTACCCCTTGAAAGGTGGTAGGAAAAGTCTTGCACTATATTGCATATGAGAAATCACGTCTTTCCATGGTAGACTGGAATTGAGCGATGTGGTCCTCCAGATCAATTGTCCTACCGTAGGATTCTAACGTGGGTAGTCGAGCTTCGATTGGGAGTACCTCGAATTGAACCTCAGCCACAAAGAGCATCTTCCCTAGGGGTGTTTTGGTAGTGGGTTCGTCCATAAAGTCTTCTTTGATGGTTGATAACCTTTTCATTATGTCTTTAATTTCTTTGAGTGCGCGTTCCTTGTTGGAACTGATCTGTGGGTCCTTAGCAATGAGGGTAGGTGCATTGTCCCTAAGAGCTCGGGTTGAGCTGAGACTCATAACCCTTGCTTTCGCACGTCTCTCGTCCTCTATTTGGTATCTCGAGGTAACTCAAACTGAGTGCTGGGATGTCGTGCATCCTCATGAGATACTTTAAGTAGCTCTCATCGAGCTTTTGGAAGCATTGGGTCTCTAATATTCATTTGGGTGTGGTCTCGGACTATAGGACTACTCCCTGGTGAAGGCGCTAGCTCGTGGCAATGTCATAGTACACTTATGGTCCCCTTCATCTGGTTCCTCTTCGAGTTTTGATGGTAGTCGAGTTGAGGAGACGTTTTATCGCACCTTAGAGGCACGTTATTCCAAACGCAGGTCCTTCAAGGCCTCCAACTCTATGATTTTAGCTTGGAAGAGGGCGTTGGAGCACTCATTTTCCATATTCTTGTGCATAAGTTATCTAATTCTAAGATGCATCCTGGGTCTAAAGGTTGTCCTCCCCAACAGTCATTTGGTCAACACATGGTGGTTCGAGATCCCCGTCATCGCCCACTATAGTGGTCGCAAGAGCAAGATCAATTTGATTATTGCTTCGTTGTGGCCTTGGCATTATGTAAGAAAATGTATTTTCGTAGCAATGGTTCATGGGTTTTAGCAGGGTTTTAGCAAAGAAAGCGACGAGAGAAATGGATAGGTTTCAAAAAATCTTCCCATAAACGGTGCCGCATGTTACACGAGCTAATTTTTTGCTAGTAAAGATGGCTCCTACAAACACAAAAAAGCAATTAGAGGGGCATCGGCGCGACCACTCTGATGCTTAAGTCAGTTCATGGGTAACAATAGTATGTCTATGATAAGATAAGAAAACTCTCTCTCCTATTTGACAAAGGCAAAGGGGGTATTTATAGTGTTTAAGGTCATATCAAGATAAACTTCTTCTTGCCCACCAACCTGGAACTTCGAGCAAATAGGGATGCCCGAGTGGAGGAGCTAGGACTCCTCGGAGTATGGCTGGGCTAATTGTGGGCGCCACCCCTGTAAACCCCGGTATACTCAGTAGTCAAGAAACCCTGAGAGTTGGAAGCGAAACCCTAATCCGATCCAGTCTGAGTCTAGTGAGTGAAGCCTAGAAACCCTAAATCCGGCTTTCCTTCGATTTTATAATAAAATAAATATTATGAAGTAAATGAATTTGAATTATTGTTTAAAAGTACATTCTAAACCTTTGAAAGTTTTAAATTCGGGAACTTTTCAATTCCGGGCCTTCCCGAGCTCAATTACGGAAAAGCGTGCCTCGGACCATGGATTCAGAAAAATGTTCCGGAATATTCATTAGAATCGTAATTTTATAAGGATTCCAAAAATATCAATTTCGTAATTTTCCGAGCTATAAAAATTACAGTTATAGTTTTTCCCGTATTTTCGGAACAATCGGTAAAGCAAATGTCTTGTCTACTATTCACAAGTACAACCTACACTACACACTACCCATACCCTATTCTTACATCCTTACAACTACTCATTTCAATTTTCTTTTCCAAGAAATTTTGTCTCTTAATCAATTATCACATTCATTACATTTTAATTTACTAAATTACAAAATTTCAATTTTTCAAAACAAACACACACACACACCATGAATGGTCGACGCCCCGACGCACCCCCCCCCCCCCCCCCCCCCCCCCCCCCCTTGTTTTTCCTTCCCATTTGATTAATTTTTGCAAATTTTACTCATTACTAAACCCTAATACCTTCATATATAAACATATTTTTCTCTCTCTCTCTTCATTTCTTCTTGTTTCAAATTGTGAAAAAGAGAAAACCCTCTCATTCTTTCCCTTTTGTGCCGTGAGGTTGCCCCCCCTCCCTCTCTCACAACTTCAACTTATTTTCTCCTCTTTTTCACTTCAAGACTCCATTGGTAGGTTGATTTTAGGCTTTGTTCATCCCAAATCTTGTTATGGCAAGATCATTCTTGTGTGTTTTCTCATTTAGATCCCAATAAGCATGAGCAAGGGACATGAAAACACTACTACAAGAATCTCAAGCCATCACAAGAAGTGGATCTAGTCTTTGAATGAGTTTAGTTTGAAATATCAACTTTTTCATGCATGAAAAGTATAGATCTTGCATATATATTGTTGTTCATGCCATGAGATCCATGATTCATGCATTATA
The DNA here is from genome assembly GCA_024138025.1 of Combretum micranthum. Classification (NCBI taxonomy): domain Eukaryota; kingdom Viridiplantae; phylum Streptophyta; class Magnoliopsida; order Myrtales; family Combretaceae; genus Combretum; species Combretum micranthum. The sequence goes on from JAMXBD010000264.1 coordinate 694,497, forward strand.
TATAGTAGATCTAAAGTTTAGGCATCCACATCTTCATGTACATGCATGATCATAGGGTTATTTTGTTTTCTATGCTTTGATGGTCATAAAAATTTAGTCTTGTTCATGTATAGAGAAGTTAGATAGTAGATCTTCACATGTGGGAAGCAAGAATATTGAAAAAGGAAAGGTTTTGTTAAATATGAAATGTTGGAAATTCGGATGAAAGTGAAACCCTACTTTAAAAACCCCCAAAACCACTTTTGAACTCATATTTTATAAGAAAAATGAAGGGTATGTGTAATAGGTATATTGAAAGAATGATTTTTATAAATTTAGGAGAGTTTAGGCATGATAGAAATGTAAAAATAAGAAATGAAGTTAGAATGGAAAATATTGAAATATGGATGTGTAGTCAAATTCGTAACTTAGGTTCATGCCTACAAGAACACTTAGAATTTAAGTCCAAATTGGATGTTTTATAAGCTAAATGAAGTCCTTAGATAATGTATATGTTGGAGCTTCAATTTTTAATGCATAAGACAAGTTTTCCCTTAAGAAAAATGCAAGAAAATGAAATTTAGAAAATTCGGATTTTTACAAAAAGCTTGTTCAAAGACATATTTACCAAATGAAAAATGGGAATTTTTATGCATAAATGAAGGCCATGATTAATATAGACCTTGAGAACTTATTTTTAGTTAGATAATAAGTGGATTACAAGATTAAAAGTCAAAGAAACCCTAAGGAGTATAAAGTAGAAGAATAGCTTTTTAGAAATAACCTTTATGAAATTTTCCAACACTTAGGAGTTCATGAGAGTTTATTATCACAAAATCATCATGACCATGCATATATTGAGTCCATTACATGGTATTCATGTTAATAATTCATTCATATACCATTCATGCATGAATCATCAACTAGGAACATTTCTTATCAAAAGCAAAACAAATTGTCGGAATTGGAGAAAGTGTGGAACAGATCTGATCCTACTGTTTCGTGACTTTACTATTTTCAAAACTTGAATTTAATATTAGAAATAGATAGATTTTTCGAAGTAGATAGAGATCGATATAAAATTTGCGAAATTCCGAGTTGAAATGACCAAGTTATGGCCGTTTTAAGTCGGGACTTCTGCAAATAGCGAGAAATCTGAATTCATCTAGTTAGATGTATAGTTTGATTTGGTTACAAAATGAGAATCTCATTAGGATTATTCTTACTTGGTAGGTGATCCCGAGCAGGACGACACCCTACCTCCTGACTACTACTATTAGAAAGACCGGCGTCCAATGGCCGAGTAAGTTTTACTTCCACTCTCAATTATTGAATGTGATTGTAATGTAGTGGCACTAGCGGTATAGGCAAAGATAAAAAGAAATTGTATATGCATGATGGGGTATATGGGAAATTGAATATGTTGTCTATTGTTGATACGTGAAATGGAACTTAAGGAATATCGAAACCGGGTGTTAAGCTATTGACTGATTAGCTAGTATCCTATGATGAATGTCTGCAAATACTTGTTGGTCACCTAAAAAAATTGAGCTAATGTATATTCGACTTCAATTGTAATTTGGATTCATTCATATCACGATGGGGTTGGAGCATTCGCATTGGTTAGTTTTTCGTGACCCATAAAACGAATATGTTGGTTAATCGTGATCCATAAAACGAATTTGTTGGTTAATCGTGATCCATAAAACGAAATATTGTTAGTTGACCGTGAGCTTAAACGGCATCGTACCACAGGATTCGTTAATCTGCTAACCCGGGATGGAGGGCGCAAGTCCATCCACATATGATTTCCGGTTGGTCATATGTTTGTTGATCACATTTGTTTGATGCATACACTTGCCTGAATAATCACTTACTTGAATGATTTGTATTTAATTGTGTTATGGAAGTTATTACTCACTAAGCTAGTTAGCTTATGCCCCCATAGTTTTTATCTATTGCAGCATGAGTTTATATGGCTTAGGCTGAGGCAAGCCACAGCACAGGTACCGGAGATAGGAGTTTCCCGTAGAAGTTTAATCCATTTCTTTTTGTATAGACTTCCATTGGAAACTAAGGACTCTGGATGACTGTAATGGACTTGTTATTATTTTGCGGGGGAATGCCCCTTAGATTTTGTAAACTATAATTATGCGTTTTGATTTATTATCTATGGCTATTGAATGCCACGCTAAACTGTTTAACTCCATTTGTCGAAATATTTTATTATCGTAAAGGAACGCTTTACATCTATTTAAGACTCCCGAAGGGCTCGGGTAGAGAACTCGAGAGTCTTACTTAGCATGTGACGGGCTGTTACGTTTAGGATACCCTACGGGGCGTGACAACCCACCCCCCCCCTCATGGCGTGTGTCTGAAGTACTTTCTTAGCTTGGAGATCATGAGGTCGCACAGTCGAGCTCGCTTCGTAGCTGGGGATAAGCTCGGTTAACCCTTTCTGAGGTAAAGGTTCCTGAGGAGATCTCATGCAATCCCCCCCTGATGGGGCCTTAGGTCTTCTAACCCCTTCGTTGTTAGTATTCTTAGGCCTTGAGGCCCAAAGAATCGAGTAGACTGATGGCCACATCCCACTATTAACTACATGATTCGAGTATATTTATAACTCTTGTTATTGATACCAAAATAATTAATAAATGTTGTGAATAGGAAATAAATTTTCAATATTCACATGAAGATAGTTTAAACATTTGTTTTCTATTTACATTTATTTTTATTCTCTTTTAATTTTTTTTCTTTTCCTTTTTTTTATTTATTGGTGTAAATCAATTGGACTCACTAGTTAAATAGGTTCTCCAATCAATTCTTAAATTAATGGGTCATGACCTGATGGGTCGTGTGGTTTTGAAGGCCTGACCTCAACAAACTAGCTCGACCTGACTAAACCAGTCTAAATTGATGGGTCTTTGGTTGTTTGAACCTGCTTTTGTTGAGCTAGTTCTCAATTTGGGAATTGTCAGTGTTAAGTCAGGTTGAATTTGGTCGAAACCTACCTGCGGTAACCTCCAAACGAATTGTTCTTAAATTGTTGATGGTTTTAAAAATAATTATCTTTTTAAAGTTTTTTTTTTTTTTTTTTTTTTTTGGTCTTATCATTTCCATCCACTATATAAGATGATGTTATCCTCTATTTGGAATTTTGTTGCATTCACCAATTAGTAGGATCATGTCCTTCTAAGAGAAAAGATGGCATCCTTTTTGTGGGATATTTTGATGCTTGAGAGATATACCATCTATTTGGTTGGACTTTCATAACCTAACTCTTTATTTGTCAATGCTCTTGCATCAAGTGATTTGATTTGTATTTTCCCACAAATAAAGATGAATTTCATTAACTAAAAATAAATTATATCGATTACAATAATCGATATAAGAAACACGAGAAACAAAAAGCTGAGTACAATGACCCAACCATATAAATAGACATATTTCTTCTATAGTCAAATTATCCCGTACATACATAGAAGATATAACTTTTATCAAATGAAATTCATATTTTCTAAAAAATAATATAAAATAAAATTTATGTTCTAAATAGATTTATACTTTTTTCAATTAAGATGACTTTAATAAACTTATAGGAGGGAAAAATGATTGTACCCATATAATTATAAAATTAGCTATATTTATTGAGTAATTACACTTGGATATAAAGCCAATAATCTTATGTATCTTATGACATCATTCCTAAACTCTTAAGTGAGAGGTTAATGCTAAAGTAGATGGATTGGAGCTATACAACACTCTCAATCTAATCTACCCAACCACCAACAGTACCTTGTACGAATACAAGTAAATGGATTTGTATTTGTCATTTATATTCCCTTTAATAGCTTCTATTTTGTTGACCGACGATGCTATATCTTGTCAATGTCATGCCAGTCTATAGGACGGCGAGGCCGAGGTTGAACACAAGGAAGTTAAGGGACTGCTAATTTGTGGCTTAGGTTAGCCTTGTTATACCGCGAAATTAAATACAGATTTGATTTAAAACTAATTTGACTGCTACTTCCATACTTACTTGAATTGAGAAGAAGTCTACGAATCATGAGGTCAGGATTTAAATTTTAATCCAACACTAGCGTCACTTGGATTTTGATGGGAATGCAAATTCATCATGAAGTTTAAATCAACTGGCAGAAAGATCAAATTATTTCCTTAGTATTATATAGTTAATACTAAGGATAATATAAAAAATTTGGTTGATGGCGTCAAACGCTAAAAGTAGCATGTCATTGTACCCGCACTAAAGCATTTCCATTCGGCTAAACTTAATCCGGCAACCTTTTAGATTTTGCAAGCAAATTCCTAAATCATATGTACCTAGTAGGTTGACATTCAAAACCAAACCGCAACTAGATCGATTGGCCGGTTCCACAACCAGTTATGGAACCACCAGTTTCACAGTTCTTAAACGGATCTTTGGCCTAAAACAGGTAGAATCAGCGATTCCATCCGATTCCAATAAACGAAAAAGAAAAAAAATAATATTAAATATATTATTATTAATATTTAAATTATTTCATATAAATAGTAAAATTTATTACTTATTCATAATATTTAATATGTTATTATTAATAACACAAATAAATAGAGCTTAAAATCATATATAATTAGTTTAAATAAACTTCTCCTAAAAGCAAAATTTATTTTCTTAATAATGTGATACTAGTTTTTGCAATGTAATATTTTTTTATCCTCTAGAGTATTTTACAATCTCATAATACTAACTATAATTGATATTGAATATGTTTATATACATATAAATGTGCATTCTAAACAAATTTTAAAAATTTCGGTTAAATAATTTAATACTTTTAGATCCAATAATTATTTTAAGTTTAAAATTTATTTTATTAAAAAATAACATTTATTTTTTTATTTTTATTTAAAAAAAAACGATTATGTGGTTCCAAAACTGGAACCAAGAAACAGTGGTTACATGGAACAGGACCAGAATCGTAGGAGATGATTTTGGTTCCGGTTCCTCAATTTCAAGACCCAGAATCGGGTGTTACGGTTCCAGAACCGTGATGATGTCTATTAATAGGTACATGTCACCAATATCACTAATATGGATGTCCCTAAAAATCAGCTTGACATACGTGAAGTCGTTACATCTTCGAACATAACCCATAATTCTACTCTATTTTTAGAGTCAAAGCACGTACCCACAACTAATTTAGCTATACATATCATGTGGCTCACTAGAATAAATAAACATGGCACATAAAAAGCTAACTGAAAATAAGGGTTTGTTTAGATGGTTTGTTTTTTATCTGTATCTGTATCTGTATCTTTTTCAAAATGATATGTGTAAATATATCCTATTTGCATCTATATTTGATCTTTTGATGAGACATGCCAACTTTTTTTATCTATATCTATTTTTTAATTAATTATTTGTTAGAAAAAGTTTGAAAAAAGTGTTAGTATCTGTCGAAAAAAGCCAAACAAATAGACCCTAAGACTAGTACCTCAAAAGCTAATTAAAATGTGGATAAGAAATACTAATAAATTTAATATAAACATAAGGTAAGATTGTAGCGTTTTAGAATACTAAAATGAGCGGAGCCTAGCTAATTAAATTAGTGAGGTGGCTAAGATTACATAAAAATAGCTATTTATGTCAATAAAATCTCATTTGAAAAGTTGACCAATTTGATCCATTGAAGTTTGTCATGACTTTGCAATCTCTATAGCATCAACTTTAGTAAAATAAAGTTAAACTTTATCAACACAAAATCAATCAATGAGCTTTGTGTCTTTATAAATAGAAAACTTAGCCACATCAAAGACACTTCGTTAAGCAAAAATCCATTAATAGGCTTCTTGATTCTTCAATGAAGGACTTTGACTAAATGATGTGCCACTTCATAAAGCCTAACTTCATTGCTTAAGGCGCATTTAGCTTTCGAGTACATTAGTTGAATGAAATGATATTATATCAAATTGAAGTGATTATTTCCATGTCATTTCTTCAATGTCATGCTCATTTGATGCCTTATGATCCTTAATCTTCAATGTGGCCTTTTCAAATTTTTTTTTGTACATGTATAAACCATAACATCATATAAAGGTTAAATCTAGCTTATTCCACATGTAAAAAATAAATAATATGTAGGATACTGCACAATTAAAATCAATCTTTTGCTTAATTCGAAACAAACTAATTTAATTGTTAAGTTGAAAGATTCAAAGTGTCAGGATTATGCAGTTGAGATGAGGTAAATAGAGAATGTGTTGCAACCTAAACATGTGTACTAAATCCCTATTGTTGATCAAGGCTTAAGGTAATGCCTTAGAATTGGCCCTAGGTTATACCAAAGGCTAAAATAGATGAAAACATCAATGTTTTTATGCATTGTTGAGAACTTTCAACTTTAAGAAGCTCTATGATCTTCTCGTTTTTTGAGGATGCTTGGCTTGTAGCATCAACTACACTCACGAAGATCTTCGAAGGGTAATATAGAGAGTAAAATGCTATAAGGTTTGTAAAGAGAATTGCTCTAGTCACAAGGACGTAACACCGCTTTGCTAGTATTGCCATGTGCATGAAGAACCCAACCAATACATCGAGAGTATACTCGATAGATATCTTGTTAAATGCACATTAATCAATAACAAATCCTTATGAAATATCATGATAATGGAAACAATATAAGCAAGAAAATAGAGGTCTAATGTCTAGCTAAGCAATCATGTAGTGAATGGTTTCAGCAACTCATTCACAAAAACAGTGAGCTTTATCCATATGGTTCTTAAGGTTAGACTAGATAACAAATTGCATGGTTCAGTATGATCAATACACCAATATCCTACCACCTGCTCATTGGAAGAATATGGCTACATAATCACAATCCTATCCTCTTGATTTAATATCAATACAACATCGGTCATTGGAAGGGTCATTTTATTTTACTAACAATGAATTGCTTTTAAAAAAGCAATCCATACTCCCATTAATGTTATATTATTTATGAATAAGTCGATGGTAGGGAGACTATAATCATAAAACACTAGCTCGCCATTCGTTGCATGGGAGGAAATCTAAGAAAAGGAATTTAAGAAGAGGAAGATGTGTAACTCCGATAAGGGCATGATGAACAACAAAATGATAAGTAATGCCAAAAAGATTAAGGGTTTTGTTAGAGATGATGATAGTAAAGTATATCGTTTATGATGGTCTATAGGACTTAAAGAAGTGTTCCTTTATTCTTCAATTCTCAATAAGTTACAAGAAGCCCAATTACCTTCCTAACTAAAACGTAAGATCAAGTCAAGACTCAAGCAAAGGAGATTAAGGATGTAGATGAAACTACACTAAAGGAGTCACCATGACCTATCATCATCAACATGGATTTTCTACTAATGCTAAAGGTCCTTCTTATGGAATTGACAAAGGAGTTTAAAGATGTGTTTATCTAGACATATGATGAGATGTAAAGACTAGACCCCAGCCTTATACTGCATAAGCTAAATTTTGCTTCGAGAGTTAAGCCAGTGTAGCAATAGCAATGGGTACTCGAACTTAAGTTTGAAGTATAGATGAAAGAAAAAATAAAGAAGTCATTTCTAGCTAGTTTTATAAAACCGATTGAATATTACACTTCGTTTGCCGATGTAGTCTTGGTGAGGAATAAAAATGGTTAAATACACATGTGCATAAACTTTAGAGATCTATATAAAGCTTGCCCAAATGATAATGACTTGATTCTAAACATTGACACTCTAGTAGCCACAATGGTAGGACATGAATTATTTTCATTCATTAAGAGCTTCAGTGGTTACAACCAAATATGGATAGCAAATGAGAATATTACGCACATAACCTTCCATAGCAATAAAGAACTTCCACTACATTATCATGTCCTTTGAATTGACAAATGCTAGTGCTACTTATGAGTAAGTACTGTTAGTTAAATTCCATGATAGGATGCATGGCTTTATAGAAGATTTTGTTAATGACATTGCCACCAAGTTGAAACATTTATCCAATCACTTAAGCTTTCCAAGGAAGGTCTTCAAACAATATTGATCTTATAAACTTCAAATGAATCCATTGATATACGTATTTAGGTTAACATTGGGGAATTTCCTTGGATTAATACTTCATAAAAAAAGGATCAAGGTTGGCCTAGCAAAAGTATCACCGATCCAATCTATGTCTTCATACCAAAGAATCATAACGAGTTAAAGAACTTCATAGGGAAAACCTCCTAACTTAACAGATTCATTCTAGTCTTAGCAGGAATTTCTCATCCATTATAATTACTTGTGTGAAAGAAGTCCAATTGACAGGAGGCAACAACAAAAGGAGGCAATCTGAAAGATAAAAAAAAAAAAAAAAAGAGATGTACCAAAAAAAAACAGAGAGAAAAGAATACACTGATTGGATTTTTCAACCAAATACATATTGTGCCATGATATTGCCATGAGGTTCCATTAACGAAAGAATGGTAATGGTTATGTAAGATCATTATATGTTAGTTTAGTAAATAGTGGTGAAAGGAATTTGGGGGAAAAAGAGTTTAAGCGAATTACCAATTGCTATATAGAGGTTATGGGCATAATATTCATGGGATGAGTTATTATAAAGAATATGTTACTGCATATAGCGAAAGGGAAATAATATTCCCATGAAATAAGTGTGATCTGCATATCAAAGTAATAATGTGCATGAAATACGCCAAACCCTCACCAAGTTAAATTAGAAATGGCTTAATTAAATAATATAATAGGTAGTTAAGTTTAAACTTGGATTAGAATTTAATTTAGAAATTTGAATTAGATAATTTAAATAGTTTAAGTAAAATAAACAGTGAGTTATGATTAGATAATTTGGCATAATTAAAATTATTAGAAAGATCAAATTGATATTTGAGATTTTAAAAAATGTTTTCAAATTTGTTTATTTGTTTCAATGATCCTTTTTCAAAGAACCAAAGTATTAAATTTTTTCTAATCATTCATTTTTGAAATCTTTTCGTCTATTTCAATTCCTAAAATCATCAAACATGTAAATTAAATGATTTGTAAATCCCTAAACCTTTGAATTTTAATTTAACTTCCATATCCTTAATCCCCATGAATTTTGATTTCATTAACTATCTGAAAATATTAGTTTTAAACCCAAACTCAATCTAAATATCGGTTTCTTGTAAATTAAACTTCTAAACTATATTTCTATATCAAGATATTAATTTCTAATATATAGATTCTCAAATTATTTCTCAATTATTTCTAGATTTAAATATAATTATCAGAGAAGTTTAATTTAATACTTTTACCTTAAAAAATATCTTTAAACTTTATCCTTTTCTTTCTTTTCTCCTTTTTTCCCACCTGCCCTTATTCTTTTCATTTTTCCTTTTCTTTCTTTTCTTTTCTAATTTCCTCTTCTTCTTCTTCTTCTTCTTCTTGTCTTCATTTTCTTATTTCTTTCTCAAATCCAACCCCAAAATCTCAAATTCAATGAGACCATAAGAGAAGTCAAAGTTAGAAAAGAAGATAAGAAATCGAAAACAAGTATAAGATAGCTTCAACAACAAGAAAAGAAGATCAATTTGCATGTGGTTGCCAAAAAGATAAGTATAGTTGTTTTATTTTATTTAGTTTGTTGTTTTTGTACATAAATGATGGCTAACACTAGATATAAGCAAGATTTAAGATAACGCTTGTAAGCTCGTAATATGTGAGCTTATAGGTTGAAACCTAGATGAGAGTATGCATGTTAGAGTTAGGATTTTAGTGAAATATGAAGTAGTAATAAGCATATAGATGTTATAAAATATAGTTCTATGTTTCTATGATGAGTATAAGATGTTAAATGTTGAAAAATGATGTAAAACAAGAGTAAAATAGGTTAAGTTTTCGAAGTGTAAAATAGAACAAAGAATACGAGAGGAACACAACGGATTATATTCAGTTGTGCTCTTTATTTTAACTCATTAGAGGAGAAACACAGCTGGAACATGGCTAATTGTATCTAACCATGCTTCTTTATATTTCATTTTACATATGTATTTCTAGAACAACACAGCTAAGATATGGCCACCCCTATCTCCCTGTGTTTCTTTATGTTTCTTGATTGTGCAATATGTTAAATAGAACATGGCGAGAACACGGCTAAACATATCCCACCATACTTCTCTCTAATCTTTGAAGATTTTGCATATTTAAGAAACACGACTAAAACATGGAATATTGTATCCCACCATGTTTCTCTCTTATCATGGCTTATTGTATTTGACCATGTTTCTCATATCCATGTACGTGGGTGAAACACAGCTTGTATATTTGCCCATGTTCTTCATAAAAATTAAAATAAAATGAAATAAATGAATAGTGAATAATAGATATGATAAGTTAGTATTTATATTATTAGGAATGAATTAAGTTGAGATAATTTAAAGAATGAACTGGTAGATTTATAAAACTGATTTCAGATAGCATAGTTCTAAGTATAAAAATGAACTTAGTTAATAATTTTAAGTTCAACATGGCTCATTGAACCTTAATAAGTTAAAATGAATTAGATCGATTAAGTTTAAAAAACTTAGCTAAGACTAAAATAGACTTAACATGGAAATTAGCTTAGATAATACAAATGTAATAGGTTAAGTTAAACCGATAAACAATATAAGGAGTATGATGTTTCTAAAATATGACAGACCAAAACCAAGTTAAATAAAATGATTTGACAGACAACGAAGGACTGTTCATATTTTAATGGGGCGATCTTCGTAGCCATAGTGGGGTTCCTACTTCATGTCTGATCAAATAAAAATATGAAATGAATGTATAATATGGAATTTAATGTAAGTTAATATAATTGAATTATTTACATATATTTTAATCTTTGAACAGATGTTTAAGTCTGATTTCTACTTCTTCTGGATTGTCTTTTGATCTTTCCTAGATTTCAAATAAGGTATGTTGTAACATGCTTGTTACGTGCTAGGATAGGCATATTAAAATGACTTAAAAACTTAAAGACGACTCAATAATTAATGAGTGTTGATTGTGCTTATATCATTTAATCTAGTTCGGGGAGTGACAACCTTATTTGGAGTTGGGCATGGTAGTTAGGCACTTAAGCCACCCCCTTACCATGATGCAATGATATGCCATGATACAATGATATGCCATGATGCAATAATATGCCATAAATGACTCAGCGAGTAGTTGATAGGGCAAACGGTATTAGTGTAACATCTATCTTGATCAGCGAGAAGTAATATAGTAGGGATCACATTTATGGGACTGGTTGAGCCTTGTTATATTATGAACTATAGGTAGAGTGTGTGTAACGACTATGACTCCTAGATGAGGCTATTTTTTTTTTTTTTTTTTGGTTAGATATAGGAGATATAGGTATTTGAGTTGCCTATATCAACCTCCTGAGCAGCTACTGTTACTCAGAACCCCCAGATTTCTAAATGCATGATTTGGAATGTGAGTGCTCAAGTGTTGATTTATTCACTTAAATTAAATATATAAATTGTTTGGTATTGTATTGCATTTAGTTTAAGTGTGTGTGTCATCTTATGTGTGCTTGTGTTGCTGTATACTAGGTTCTAGCTCATTATTATTTTCTTGACAGGTATTGATTGTATGACGATGATGAGGATGATGAGGATGTGGATGATGGTGGTGTTAATGATGATGTTTGGTTTTAGATTATGGGATGACTCGGGGAGGACTTGTAAAAGAGTGAGACGAGTTAGAATCACAGGTTTTTATTTTATTTTCATTTTGTTTAAGAACTGAAGTTATTCTTTGAGATTTGTAATATTCTTTTAAGAGCCTCATGGAGCTCGGGTTTTGTAATTTAAGCTTTAAAGCTTTGTTCATCATCATAGATAGGTATTCTCTATTGAGATACCTAGATGAATGTTGTTTTTGTAAAGTTTAGTTTAATCATTATTAAATCAAGTTATTTTCAGAACGTAATTATATGATTTTAGTAATATTAAAATGGGCTAGTAAATATTCATGATAAACAAATCTTTAAAAAAAGCTTGTGCGAATAATACTTTTGGTATTATACGTGGTGATTATACAAACCTCGATTCAACTTGAGGCATTACAATGCATATCTATAAACCTGGAGAATTTTCATACTAGTAACAATAAATAGAAATACAAACATAGAAAATATAAGGTCAATGTAGGACTCAACAAAGACTTTAGAATAAAACTATTAGTAGTTATAAACCTATATACATCTTCAAACCCTAAAACAAATTTTTCTAGATAATAATAGATACCAAAGATAAGACTTTATAGTGGGTATCGAAAACTCAAAAATATATAAATAACTAAAATAAGATTTCAAAAGTGTTAGAAGATAAATAATCAATAAAGCTTATAGCCATAAACAATAATTTAAGGATAAACAGTTATTGTTATAAATACACAATAAGAACAAAAACATATCCATGACTAATAATCTAAACTTCAATTGAATATTTGGATCACACCATTATTCTAGATAAAGAATTCTTAAGCTTTTAGAGACTAGAACAAAAATTGGCCTATTAGGCTTATAAAACCCTAATCATGTGAGATAAAACCTTAAAAATAATTAATCAAGTAAATTTTAAACTCAAGTTGGACTAAAAAATAATCTAGAAAATTTGTAGAAACTTTAAATAAATTTTTGGAGATAGAACTCCTAAATAACTTATATAAATATACACATTTAGCTTAATAAACCATCCTAAAATTAAGATAATGAATTAAGTAAATAAAATTATAAAATAAATTGTATATTTTTTTTATGGAAATTAGCTTGGATATAAGGCTGGGATCTCCTTGATTTTGTAGCAGATGAATTCTTCAAGACAAAGGAATCAGGTTGGAGCGATTAAAGTCAAAGAAAAGAAATGATAAACCAATCAAAGTTGTCAAACTTTGCAACTCATTAAATGCAACAAATTCATGCAAATGCAAGTTGGTTCGGTGGAGGAATTTGCTCCCTTCTTGACCGAAAATTTGATGAGTTGCTACCTTCACTTTACTTATATATAGACTTCTCTTCATTAACAACAAAACAAAGTTTTTAATAACACTCCAACAAGGAAACAATAGCCAAAATAGCAACAAAAACAGTACTCAAAATACACACAAACATAACTCCATAAGAACAAGATCCAACAAGACACATACAAGCATAGGAAAGGAGTAAGCAAAGGTAAGAAAAACAATTCGTTTTAAGTTAGGTTATATGTTAAACACTAGCTTGAACAATGTCTTTATCAACTTAGGTTTGTATCAAGCTTAGGGAGAAAGGTTTAGCATCTCCATCACAACTCAAACAAGGTGAAATTTAACCTTAAAACCTCATTCATACATTACAATATGTGTAGAAGCTAGGAAATCGTATAGTATGATGATTATTAGATGTTATATGAGAAGATATATCACGAATAATAGATGTAAATCATGGAAAACACTTAGAAGTAGCATAAACACTTATATGATACATATATCATATAAGAAAAATAATTTTCAAATCAGAGAAAAACGAAGAAGATGATGAACAGTGCCTACATCGACCCTATGTCGGCGGTGTACATGGCCAAAGACAGCAGCATACGTGGGATAGGCCAGTGGCCTTCGAGTTAGTGTGCACTGGAACAAAGCAACATAGTTTTTGTAACACATAAAATTACATGAACGCCAGCAGTCGAAGGGTGGTAGAATTCATGGATAAGCTGGCAGCCTTCGAAGCCAACTTACACTAGAACCATATCACATAAAAATTACACGAACACAGGCAACCTTGAGTTCAACGCCGATGGCATTGGATGGTGGTGTATGTGAAAAATTTTCCTTTGGACGAAACCTGTTCGTTCGTAATAGTATACACACATACATACATACATATATATAAAGAGAAGAAGAAAAAAGAAAATAGAAGACAAAATTAATAATAATTTGAGCTTAGTATGTCTAAATAATTGTTAAATATTAAACTTTAATAACTATTACAAATAGAAAACACTTTTATTGTATCAAACGAAAAGATTAGATTATGATAATTGTTCGATAATATTTCTATATAAGTAAATATACAAGAATGGAAAATATGAAAAGGTTATATTTAAAGATAATGTGACTCCCATAATTAGCAGATAATAACATGAATACAGATCAAGAGAAACACGATGAAAATAAGTGATAGAAAATAAATATTAGTTACCATAAGTTGTCCAAACTAACGAACAATATAAAAATAATAATAATGATGCTAATAAAATCTTGAATTATTAAATATAACTCTACAATTACCCGATAAAAATAAAATATTTTAAAACCATTAGCTATTGGTAAATAATAACTTAGACAAGATAATATAGATCTAGAAAATATAAAGACTGATTTTAGGACACTTAGATAACCAACATGATTTATTTATACAGATATATATATATATATATCTAATTAGTAATTATTTAATACGTTCAATAGGTGAAATCAATCAGTTAGTGGACTTCCTTAAAGACTATTACAACTAATCAACAGGAGCAAGTGAGTAACTCAGATCTATTACATTGTTTGTGTTTGTAACTAATAGCATATGCAATATAAAGACAATTTATATGGTTGATGTGAAAAGCATGATGAGAATAATTTATGCTGTGAATTAGTTGCTTGCGATGCCAACACAAGTTAATGAAAGTGATAATACAAATTGTTTGATGACTTGAGAAAATCATGATATATGTTGTGTGTGTAATGTATGATCACTATAAGCTTGATTAAAAATTATTGGCATTATAATAAAACAGCCATATATTATACAAACTGCATTATTGCATACTTCAAAAAGTATGACTGCCTGCTATGTATTAATATTTTGGTTCTCTGTTAATGTTTGGTTTTTCTAAAATGTCAGTTCTTTTAAGTTTTTTTATTTGTTCCGTTGGTTCTACGGGAACTAAGTGGTATCAAAAGACATCGCCCGTAGCATCGCTTTGAAATTACTAATACTTAGGGAGTTTCTAAAAATTGATGCAGGAAATGGTCAGTTAAAATACCTTTAAATTAAAGTGATAACCTAAAATGAAAAACCGTTGATTTTCCTGTATACTTAGTCTCTCCTAAGCAAGTGGTTCATTAAGTAGATGTCCTTCAACCCAAAAAAAGGGCGTAAATCTTTTACTTGTTTGGATTCTAGGTCATCCAAGCTAATATCTGTGCATATGATTAATTGTTGCATTACATATGGTTGCTAATGAACTTGTTTGATGTGTAATATGCCTAGTTATTCACTGAGCCGGTGGTTTCGCTCACACTCATAAAGACCTTTCTAGTTGACACTTCAACCCTAGCTTATTTCTTTAAGAGCATGACTCCGATAAGAATTTAGAAGCTAGAAGAATTTAGAATATTTGGGATAAGTGGTTTACTTTTATTTCCTAGTAATAAATTAGTCAATATTTGTTGTAAAGACACGGCCCACTTAACCCAATTATTAAGTGTGTCAAATCTCCCGACTACGCATAATACCCAAATATTAGGAACAATATTCAAGTATTATACGTAAGGTCGGCTTAAAAAGAGATGTTTGTAATGGCTACCTATTTAAAATAGATATAACATTTATATGCTTTGAATTAGAAACATTACCACTACATAGGTAGTGGGTCATTAACTATATACAAGTCATACATAATATATTTATACATTACAACTTCCCAAGGATCATATAAACATAGAAATCCTACTTACAACCCAACTATATTACAAATACAATTCAACACAAATTACATTCCAAGGCTTAACAAATAAGCCTAAACACTTCACAAAATTTTACATCAAAAGGAATCCTAAGCATATACTAGGTCTCTCTCTCCTAATCATTCATAGAATCCTCCCAGTTAGTTCCATAACCCATATCGTCATAGGGCTCGTCATTAAAGTCACCTGCAAGATAACAGCATGAGCCAAAGGCCCAATACACAATAATGCAAACAAATACATATGCAATGCTCACTTAACTAAATACAATGCAATAAATCACCACAACTTCATTATCTTTTAGTTAAGTGAATTAAACAACACTGGAGTATTCAAACTCCGATTCAAGCTTGGGAATTTTGGGGGTCCAGAGTAACAGCAGCTGCTCAGGGGGTTGATATAAATAGATCGGATATCTATATCTCCTATATCTAATCGAAAAAGATTATAATAGCATCATTTAGGGTTCACACTCCTTTATACACTCCACTTATCCCGGTCTATAACATCAATTAGTTCAACTGTCCCATACTTGTGAACTAAAACATATTATTTCCTTCCGAGTCTAAGTAGAGGATATACCGATATAGTTAACCCTATTAGCTACCCACTTAGCCAATAAAAGAAATCACCATTGCACCATGGATTTGAGTCATTGCATCATGATAAAAAATTGGGCTAAGTGCCTAAACTACCATGCCATTGCATCATGACAAGGTTGTCACTTCCCGATTCTGAATTCAACGATGTAAGGCACAACCAATTTCAATATCTCTTATTAATCTTCAATTAAAATCAATTTGGTATATGCCTATCCTAAGCAACAATCAATCAAAGTATTGTGTACTTGATTTGATTTGGAATTCAAAAGAGGGTCTCCAATTGAGTATCTATCTCTGTTTCACATAAATCAAATCATATTAACAATACTATCCTAAGCCAAGCTTACATCCACTAGTGTAAAGCCTAAAAATCATAGGATCTTGATTAAAATCATTCAATTCATAATATGATTTTTATATATCATACAATCATCATACAAGTTTAATAATTAATCATAAAATTATATTAACTATCAAACATAAGTTTTTAGCTTTTTTTGGAGAATGGAGTAGCTGGAAAGAAATGAAAATTCGGTATTGATAAGTTTTTATTTTTTAAAACTCAAAACATTAAAATTTTATACTCTTTTTAAGCTTTCCAACGCAATTTGAATCACCTCAATCGGAGGTCGGATGAAAAATTTATGACTAATCTACAAAACAGTGTTGCAATAGGGAAAAAAATCCGAAACCGCAACACCCTTGGCAACGGGCCGTTTTGGAGGCCGTTTCAACACAGGGGAAATGAAAATTTTTATCCAAGAGCGCAAAACCCTTGGCAACGGGCCGTTCCCAAGGCCGTTTGCTCCAAACACGCCTCTAAATGGGGCCGTTTTGATAGGTGTTTGACAGTTGTTATACTTCCCTATTTTGAACACGAAATTTTTCAAACTTTAACACTTTTAACTTCAAAATTCAACTTTTCTCAACTCCTAACATGTCCTAAACCTTATGCAAACTTCATACAACACTTCTCATACATTTAACAACATAAAACAAGAGTGATCTCCACTCCTTAACATCAAACAAGCTCAAACGCTACTCTACAAAAATCAAACTCTTCTTCATCAACTTTCACCAACTCTAGCACACTTCAAATAATTCTAATACTTATTATACTTCAACACTTCAATTCCAAACCACATAAGAGCCTACTACAACCTATCTACAAGAACTCAAGCATTCTAAAGCTTTCCTAACAACTCTACAACATTTCAACAAGAATTTAACATACCAACTACTTATATTATACCACACATGCATATTTCATGAATTAAGAGGGAAATAAAGTATCTCAAACATCAAATAAACTTACCTCAATGTATATATAAGGCTTGGGGAAGGACTTTTGGTGTGTTGAGTCCAAGAAAACTTCTTTTGGGTCTTGAAAATTTTTGGCCTTCTTGAGCTACGAATTTTCTTTTTCCTTTGTTCTGTTTTGGAATGTCTAATGGTGCAAGTGAACTTTGATATCTATCCTAATGTTGTTGACTTCTGGGGAGGGCAGATTTGGGGAAGGCTTGGGCCTTATTTAGGCTTAGATTTGGACTTAAGTTTGGGCTTGAGAGGGCTTAAAAAAAAAAATCTGCGAAGTTTAGGATCTTATTTATGCCTAAAACAAGCTTAAATCCAACACATTTAATTTATTACAATAACAATTAATACTAACATGATAATTTCTAATATGAATAAACTATCAACCTAGATATATTTACCATAGCTTATTATCTAATCACATACGTTATAACACACCCAACATTACAAACATACTAATCCAATCAAACACATACCCACATATAATTATCAAATTTAGCATGCATTAATATATATTAAAATTATGGCTATTTCATTTGTAATATCAACTTATGTATTTAGAGACATATAGAATAGGAATATGGTCTGTAATATTAAGTTAGTTGAGACTAGTGATGATAGTTATTTTACTAATTTATAGCTTACATGTATTTGTCATTTCTTATCGATGCAACTAAAAAATTCTATTTGTTTTAAAATATATCATCTCTGAAGGTATAACTGGTAATAGTATACATGAGTGGATTGTATACTACTACTAGGCTACCCTCGGGGCATGACAATATTATTATATGTACTTTTCTTTTTAAATTGATATTATCTCAAAAGATTATGAGTCTTTGAAAAAGAAAGTCCTCTTAATATAATATAATATAATACAATATAATGAGAACAGTTAGTTTGAAGCAATATATGCAACGAGGTTGGTGCCACGACTTGTACATTGAAATATAAATATATGCGATATATTGGATCATAACACTTGCTGACTTTAAGTCTATGCTCCACAACTTATCTACCAAATGTAAATTCTTTGTCTTTTTTAGTACATTTGGCAGCAATGCTTCCATCTTATGATTCGCATGTGCCTAGTAGCAACCTAAATCCTTAAGGTATGTAATTGATGTCCAAAATTTTTATGATTTTGTCCGAAGGTCTTTTCTTTTTTTTTTTTTTTTTTTTTTACAGGTAAAATGTAGAGGGCTAAAAGTTATTATATCAAGTATTGAGCTTTACACTTTGGGCTATATAATAAGGTTTAGAGAGTTCAATTCATAAACGATATGACTTAAAAAGATTCAACTTAACGAGCTTACAATAATGATCCTTGGAATGATCATCCTCTCTTGACCTCTTTCAAATAGTCCTACACACCTAATAAGGTATGCATCTAGTCTTGTTCCCATAGTAAGCTCATGAATTGAGTAAGCTTAAGTTCATCATATAATTGTAAATATAATAAAAATTTTATAAAGAGACTACTTATTTCTCCTCCATACCAATTTCCTCTAAATTCTTTTATCGAGTAGTATCTATGCAACACTCCTTCAAGATCATATCTAATGAGAAATTCAAAAAGCATCCATGTAATAACTTTAATCAGAAACTTGCATCTAAAGAGCTAAAATCACAAAACAAGCCGTGATAAGATGAATTAGGTTTTTTAACTTCTGTATCTTGCGTTGTCCGACTAATGCAAGTGTAGAATCATGCATTTTAACTTAGATAGACTATGGTCAGTTTTTCAATAAGCCCCCCTAACTCAATTACATTCGCTGTTTATATTTTAAAAGATCATACGACGATAAAAAGGATATAAGTCCCGACTTGATGTTGTGTGCTTGTGTATGGTGGGCCGAAGGCTATACTGTATATTCTATTTTATAGTATTCATTTATAGGTTACAAGATCCTATGAATTTTGACGATCATTGTGTCCTTTAATGATAAATACAAAATAATTTTCGTTTACTCAAGGGAAGTAATAAAATAAAGAAAAAGGAGGGAGGATGGAAATAATTTTTTTTTAGACGCAGCTATAATTTAAGTAAGTAAAATGGTCGGCCTACGTCACGTATTCCTAACGCATGAAAATTAAGATGCATTGTCCTTGGTTCGCTTTATTCACGGCTCGTTTACTTCGCTGAATGGATAAGATTGTAATGAAATTTCTATTACGGAAAAATGGAATAGAGCTATAATAAGATTCTTCTTTATTAATTTTTTATTTAAATTATGGTATTTTGAAAAAACGATAGTTCCAATATTGAATTAGTATTCATAAGTTTGAATAAAGAATTACTATCCAATGTTTCGTGTAATAGAGATTCATTATAGAATCGCTATTCAGTGAATTAAACGACGCAATAACTATTCGTAAGAAATAAGGCTGTAATGAAATTGTAATTACAGCGAAGTGAACGAGCAGTCAATGTGTTTCATGGAGGCTGGAGCTTTAGGCACTAAGGTTCTGTTTGGCCGGCTTATATTTCATCAGTATCTATAAAAGATTTATATTTATATTTTATTTGTATTTGACTTATATTTAGTTTCATTAATATTTTCATGGGTAAAATTATTCATTGTTTATTTGTACTCGTTTGAAAATATCTGTATGCTATTTGCACACGGAGGAAACAAACACACCCTAATAATTGAGAGGCTAAGGACAGAGTCCACCAGACACAAAAAGTCACCGTATTATCTTCAGAATTATTTACGTCCAGTAGGTCCCATATTTAAGGCTGGCATGCCAATGGTTTAGACAGAAAAAACGCTGCAATAGGAGCTCCATCTTTATGTGAAAATTTTTAATCAATTTTTTTAGATATATGTCTCTATTTTAATATCCAATTAAATCTTTACAATTTTTTAAGTGAGTCGGGTAAATGCTTTGTGTTAATATTATTTTTACACAAGCTTATAAGTATGTTCCATAATTTATGATCATAACATAGAGATCTTATTAAATGCAATGAGACAAATACAAGAAAACTCAAATAAATCATTTTAAAAATCATTAGAAATTTTTATATAAATATAGATGGTTATTTGGTTGAAAGATATAGAAGTTAGTTGAAGTTTAGCACACAAATAAAAAATCTTTCAATATATTTGTCTTTAAAATAAAATGAATCGGTAATCTATGAACATTCTATAATTAAGAAAAGCCATAATATTGAGATCTATCAATAAATGTTAAATCTAAAGTTAAAATTGAAGAAAAGAAAATTCATATTGATATTTTCAAAAATATTATAAAAATGCACTAAGATGAAAATAATTCAAGTTTTAGACAAGTTGAACCTATGTCTTCAAAAGACGAGGTCGTAAATAACTTAATTATATCTCTTCAAGAGACTTCAGTATTGTAAAATCAATCCCGTTTTTTCAAAAGACGAGTTTAGTGTATTTATATTGACTTTCTCTCTTGAAGAGAGAAGGTCGGCCAGTAACAACTTTATTAATTTCTGAGACTATTTTTATCTAGCAGGATATATGTAATTTTGCTGCAAAAAAAAAGAATTTTCCCCTTAATCCTAAAAATTGCCCGCAGTCGTTAGATTGTTATGCTGTATATGCTTTTTTCTTAAAAAAAAAAAAAAAAAAAAAAAAAAAAAAAAAAAAAAAAAAACCATCATTGTCAGATCATACTGCTTCAAACCCTAATTACAATGATCTATATAACAATTTGAAGAAAAATTATGATAACCAAATCATAAGGATGGGAAATATATGAGTCAATCTCAATGCAAAAAGCTAATCATTCCATTCCTGCTCATCAGTTCCAGTTACTGCAAATACATCATAAACATCCTTTTCAGTTCATGGCTGATATGAGTGCCAATAAGGGCTTCAATTTCAAGACAATGACCAAAACTGATCTAGCCTCATTCGAGGTGAAGAATAATTACCAGACAATATACTTTTAGCAACCCATTTATTTGCCGATTCTGTATAGTGGACTCCATCCCACACGATGGAACTCGTTACATTTTTGCATATTGTGTAGCCGGGTTGCCCACATGTTGCTTTTACATTGTAATTATTTGGCCGACCCCCATAGCCACAGCAAGCCATCAATGGATCTTCAAACCCTTCGCAGCAAACAAATATATAAAACAAGCGAGTGAAACAATCATACCTTTAAACAGTCTATCCATGTCTAATTATTAATTAGTTTCTTTATATATCAAATTATTCTTGTAATAACATGCATGTGATAGTATATAAATAGTTAGTGAGAACTTCCAACCACTAAAATAAATATAAAAAATAATATATTAAGTATTTTAGTAGTACGACTATGATAAAGCATGAATTTTTCGGTCATTAAATAATCGATGCACTACCTATAAACCAAATCATATAAGTTCCTCTAACATGGAAAATAGTTAAAATGTAAATACAAAAATAAAGAAAACTTCCACGGCCCCATTGACGGAACTATCCAATCAATCATCTAACCATTAAAATAAATATAGAAAATGATATCTTAAGTATTTCAATAATATGATTATGGTTAGGTATAAATTTAATTTCTTAAATAACCTACCAGACCAGCCCATAAAACAATATGCGGAATTTTTCAATATATAAGATGGAAAAAACACAATTATCATGTTTTTAATGATCTTACCATACGTTTGGTAGTTGGCAAATAAATCATACTTGATCTTGTACATGTCTACATATACAATGGTTGCATCTTTAAAGTTGGATCTCATTTCTTTGCACATAGCGTTTAGTCCTTCATTGAATGCTTTTGCCACATCATTGTGGACTCGGAGACAGCCATTGCGGTCCAGATCGTGGTTTGTATGAGGATGCAGTGCAAGCTCTTTAGGGGCACAACCCAAAGGACCAGTGTTGTGAATCCAAAATTTTCTACCCCCATATAAGTATATGTTCTACATTGGAAACGAACGATGAGATAATCAAGCTCTTGATAAATGTTATATTCATGGTAGCACAGCCATTTGTTTAGCTTCTAATTAGACTATATTGAGCATTAAATACTATTAAAAAATGTTCATAAGCAGGATGCAAAGTAAAAATTTAATCTAGTACATAAAGTATGAAATAATCAATTTAATATATAATAAAACTTTTTGTAGCTTATTTTACTACTTTGCCCATTCACTAACAACGTTTATCTTGTTTGCTAATATGAAAAAAAAAAAAAATTCATTGACAACTTTTATTCTGTTTGCAAACATATTAAAAAAAAAAAAACTATTCTATCATGTTTGGATTATCTAATTTTTATTTGTATTTTATCAGTATCTTATATGTTTGTTCTATTTATGAGTAAAAATACTTATTTTTTATTTATATTTGTTTCTTGACAAATATTTGTTTCAAAACGATAAAAATAATATGTCAAACTGGTAAAAAAAGATCAAACAAATGGACCCATTTCATATTTGATGGATCAAGGTTTGATTACATGGAAGGGAGGAAAATACCAAAAATAAAAGAAAAAGAAAAAAAAAAAGAAAAAGGAGAATGAGAAGAAGAGAGTGTAGATCATGAGCCATAAAGCATCATGAGTTAGGAGAACCGCTTTGACTTTCATCTATAATTGAGTTTTAATAATGTATGATGATTTGAAGTCTTCGCTTTATTTATTCATCTTTTGTCCTTATAATAACGTTTTAGGTAATCTATTTCCTCCAGACGCACGGCTCTACCCTATCTCATCTCATTCAGTGCATTGAATGTAGTCTCCATATCTATGATAATTGCATAAAGTCTGAGAAATTTAAATTTAAACATTAAACTAGATAAAACCACCATTCTATTGTATACGGGGATTTCTCAAAAAAGTAAACGATATTAATTTGACTTAAAAATGATCACAACTAACATATCAATATCGTATGTTTGCAATTCATCTGGTTTATTATGATACGGTCTTTTCACATTTTTTTCTATAATATCATATATCATTTAAAAAGAGCTATTAACTTGTCAAAGGTATGTAAAATTGTATCCTTTTAGTAAATTATATAAGAATTACAACTCTCATATCATTTTCACGTGAAGCCCATGCCTCTTAAATATGGTGAAACACATGTCTGCTCTCTCTCTCAAAATATATATATATATATACATATACATATACATATACAAATACAAGTTACATAAAAAACCTAAATAGCATCGCTAAATCGCATCTTAAGTGTGAGACATACGGATTTACATGTGTATCACATAACCAACATGTGATACAGAAATCTAAGATAATTTATGTATTACATCTCAAATGGGTGATACATGTACGTATAGCCTTGGCAATATACAATACTCATGTATATCACATGTTGGATATGTGATACACATATACTATTTACATAAGTATCACATGTCCAATATGAGATACTAAAAAAAATTTAATATATCATTTTGAACATGCTATACAGTAATATTATTTAAATAATTATTTTTATCTAATTTATATTTATGTAATTTTGATTTAAAGGGTCGATAACCATGTAATTTCCCCTCTTACATACGTATTTAAAGCAAGAAATGGTTTGTCCCATCGTGTAACAAAGTCAATCAAATAATTTTTTTTTTAATATTATCATTCCACCGTCCCGTTAAAAATTAATAAATAAACATAAAAAACCGACCTGTGACTTGTGGGCTGTGACAAAAATTTATTTTTTGGGCTCACCTGAATGGCCAACTTTATTTCTGCAAGAAAGGAAGGGATCTTGGAAACGACGGGAGAGTATGTCAAATTCGCCGCATATAGCGCAAGGAGGAGGTCATTCTGTCCAATGTCGATCATGTACAAAGCTCCCCGAAAACCTTCCTCATCAATTAAATTTCTAGATCCTGGAAATTCGTCCAGGATTATAATAAAAATAAAAACACTAATGACTCATTCATTCTATTGGATAAATAAGATTATAATAAAAATGCTATTACTAGAGAGAATCGAGATGTAATAGGATCTTCATTTGTAAATTTTTTATTTAAATAGAAGTACTTTAGAAAAAAAAATTACAACATTGAATTGTCGTTCTTAAGGTTGAGTAAAGAATAACCATTCAATTCAATGTTTTCTATAACAAAGATTAATTATGGGATATTTATTATAGTCAACTAAATATCATGATAGCTCTTAATAAGGAATAAGACGATAATAAAATTACTACCATAATAAAATGAACAAGCAATGATGTTTCCATATAGGGAAAAGGAAAATAATTTATTTTTTTTTTTAAAAAATCCCAAAAACTAGAAATTTTTAAAATGGTGTTTCGTGTTTTTAAGACATGTTTTCAAATTAGTAAGAAATCATATTTTGAAGACAGGATTTCAAGTACCAGAGCCTGTCAACAGTGAATGCTTGCCGGACACAATTTCAACATTGAAAATTTGCCCTAAAATACAAGTTAGATTTTCTACGTTGAAAGACTACCTGAAAACTGTGTCCGTGTGATTTCAAAACACAATTTCTAACTAAATTGAATTGGGTTTATTTTAAAATTTTTTAAAAATGGATTCGAAAGAGAGAGTCTTAAATCTAGGATTGGTCACGTCATGTTAGTTGATTGTTGGAAACCAAATAAATAATATTTTCGAGACAACTTATGTACGGGTTCTTTTTGCCAGTTTACATGCAATGTAAACGAAAATTTTTGAGCAAGGAAAAATGAGTTTGGAAAATCATGCATAGAATTACCAAGTGATAGAAGTTCAAGTGAACGATTCCTGAAACGAATGAATTGACGGACTTGAACGTCCAGAGCAAAAGGAACAAACTGAGGGAGAGTTGTCGCACCACCCACTGCAAAGTTCACTCCACTTGTAAAATTTGGCGACAATGAATCCAGATAAGGGCTCAAATAGCTCAACCCCAAATGTTCACCTATCATTACACGAAAAAAGGCCACTCCATTATTAAGATCTCTTTCTAGTAAGCAAAGCTTTAACTATCTAAGTAAAATGAGGAAGCAGAACTCACAGAAGAAGTCAATAACCAGCCTCCCATCCCCGAGCCGGCCGGTGCCTCGATGAAAGAAAGTGATGCCATGGGGAAGGCCAATAGGAAGTCCAGTGCCGGCGAGGAGTCCCCCTGTATCGGAATTGGAATCTCCGAAGTTTATCAGTATTGGCTTAGTGCAAGGGATGCACTCTGTGAAATAAGCCACACTAAGAAGAACATATATCCATGCCAATGCTATTGCTGGAAGCAGAGAAATTGGGGGTATTGAATATACCATTGTCTTTGTACTTTTGGTTTGCTAAGGCCTAAGGTAGTAGCAATGGTAGATTTTGTAGAAAAAAATGTCCAATATTTCGTTTGCCATCTCGAGATTGGCAACAAATATATTGTATTAATTAAATTATTATCAGAACTTTTTAATAGCAAGTGGCACTGACTTCCTCTATGCTCAAAGCTCAGCTCTCTCTCTCTCTCTCTCTCTACATACACCTGTGTGTAAGTGTGTGTCAACTTCCATGAATTTGTCGTCTTTAGTTTCCGTGTTTGTATAATGACTCAGGTAAGAGGTTATCGAGAACATTTCCAAGTAAAATTGTCAGAAAACGTCAGTTCTCTCAAAGATCTCTGAAAATTTAGCCACAAAAAGATGTGAGAATAAATGTAATAAATTTCCATTAACAATTATATCGTAAAGATATCCATTTAATGGTGAAGACCGACAAAGATCTAACTAATGCTTCATGTTTTGAGTATAAGTAACTAATCAGTTTACCCAAGTTTGACTCAGTAACACCTGAGTCAAGCACTAAGTTTTGGAATTACTACTCAAATTTGAGCTCAATAATATATCGCATCGACGCAAATTGTTTAAAGCCCTATTTTACAACTCCCAAATGTCATTCAATGTTCTAGGACCTCAATGTTACCTCCAGAGCCTATGCTTGGAACATACAAGGCTGATACATAGAGATCATCATCATATGCATAGCCCTAAAAAATCTGGCAGAGGGCAGTGAGAACTTATATCTTTCTCCAAAATAAGTAAATAATGACAGACAGGATCTTAAGCTGTCACTGGCAAAGTCATAGAGGAAAAAATTCTAATCTAAGGAACAGTGCATCAGTTCAGGAAAAAAGGTTCCCTAAGCTCTTTTTACAAAGTTTATTAATAACCTGTATGTATAATGGTAAAATACTAAAGCGGTAGTGAAAGATGTAGCAGCTGTAGCAGGTGGTGTATCATTGGTAGTTAGTAGTTATCGGTTAAATATTTCATAGCTCCAGCTAACCATTACCACAAGTCGCTTGGCCTTTGCTTACAACTTGCTACATAGAAGTACTAAATACCAGTTATTATTCCATAGGATCATGGCTATATTTTACCATCATGAATATTGGAATACAATAAAAAACAAAAGTTGGAAACATTCTCCACAAACCAATGGATCCCAGGACAAATTACGGTAAAAACCTTTACAAAATATTAATCATTAATGACTGCATATTCCTTCATACCTACTTTACGCATCCAATAACACAGATGGTTAAAAAAGCATAATAGTCTGCCACTGAATACAACCTCCTTTCTGTATACATTCTCACATGAATAGCAGGCCAATGTTGACGAAAGGTAGCACATGAACTCATCTTAATTCAGGAAACTACAGCTGAACTTGCCATCAGATAAATGGAGCTTTTCAGCTTTGGAGACAGCTTCCAAAGGAAGAGGGGAGAAACTTCTGTTTGGACCATAATAATGAGGAAAGCTATTCACTCCATCAACAACTTCATATATCAATCCTTCACCAAGCTGCAAAATGGGTTAGCATCATTGATGAGATAGCTGCATATTTTCTGATGAAAAATGAAATGGTAGTCAATGACTAGGGAGAAGCAAGCCCTATCAGACAAGGTCAAAAAAAAAAAAAAAATGAAGACAGAAAATAACTGTACCTAGAACTTTCACTATATGCCAAAACCACCAAACAATTAGTTTAGTGATTTTGGCAGGGATTTAGCCAGACAGATATCATCTCACTTGTGAACCAACCACAAGCATTCATTGTCATGTGGGCATCCTTCTCAAAGGACATTAGTTAGTTACATGGTAGTTTTCATTCAATTATTATCAGTAGCTTTTGAAGCTTTATAGCTAGTTTCTGCTCAGCGAACAAGTGCTGGGCATGTCAGTTAAAAGAGAACTGGGATCAGTTACATGTTTTAATTTATCAGGACTAATGAGAGCATGAAAATTGACACCTATTATAAAACTCATTAAACATATAGTGTCAAAACCCTTTATTTTTTTTATTTTAATTATTTCAATTATTAAAAAAAAAAAAAAGAAAGAAAAAAATCTGCTTTAATGCAAAAGGTTCTTTTTAAGTGTTACCACAACATTTTTGTTGATTATGAAGAAAACCCGCACAAAAAAGTTTTTTTTTTTAAATATTGAAGAAATGGCTCTGATTCCAATCGTTTATTATGCAGAAAGTCCAGGCAAAAGAAGATAGACCACGTATTTTCAACAAGAAGCAGATAGGACCCTCTTTGATAATGCTTTGTAGTATAACACTGATACTTGTTGATTCTCGCAATTTGAATTCTGAATTCACTCATAATAATTTGAAAAGATCATAAGGTACAAGAAAATCTGGGTGCAAAACTAATGCAATAGAAGAACAATGGTCCAAACTTAAGCAGGATGCTGTTAAATAATCACATGACATTGAGCAAAGCCCATGCCCTAATAGGTGTTACTTATTAACTCTTTTAGACGAGCAAATTTGCAAATCCTAATTCAGTTTAAAAACTGCATCCTCTGCACAACTGCAATATTTCATCTGTTACATCTCAATTCTTCACTTTATAAACATAGCCAAACCTTTTGTCATGCATGTTTAAGTTTTTTCCATGATCAACCATGTGTAAAGTACGTATGCAAGGTGACAGTATAAACAAGACAATTTGGAGAAATGACAATCTTGACAGCACAAACCTCGGTGCTCTTCAGACATTTCCTTTCACAAAATTCCCTATTTCCTTCAGAAAATATAGAATATGTGCAACAAAATGAGAACAATCATCCATCTAGCATTTTTTCATCATACGTCCAAAGGGCAAGGTCCAACCTAAAGGATATAATATAACCCAGGAGACTTCAAAATCACTGATGAAGCCATAGCCTAAAGATCCAACAGAAATGTGCAACCGATAAGAGGATGATCTACCATTGGAAGAAACTGGCTTTCATCAACTATACAATATCTACGTAACATCATTTAGCAGCAGCATAACACAAACTCAGTTACATAAAGCTTGATCACGTTTTTACTTTTAAACAACTTGTCCATTCAGCCTAAGATATTGATAAAATCTTGATGTCTCTTCATAATTGTTTTGCAATGGCAAAAGCTAGAAAATGAGAAAAATATCATTTGGGTGCATCATGTACAAGGTATTCGAGACAATATTAATCACACTTACATTTTACCTTATAGAAACACATCAGGAGGGAATAATTTGGAGCAACCGTTTACATGTGAAAGTGCACTTTGAGTAATATATGAAGAACTTTAAAGCCTTAAGAAGCTATTATCAATATTATCAATTACTATACAAAAAATTCTTTTAGCAGTCTTTGGTAACTCAGAGTCACTATATCATATTTCATCACAGTTTCCAACTTCAGGATGAATTCATCTCCTTACATCATTTGTTATTTTCTTTTCTTTCTTTGTTTAATTGCAATCATTTGCATTCAAATTTGCTCGGACCTAATAAAGATGAAACATTGAAGGTAAAATGCATACCTTTTTGGCATCAATCTGAAGAAGGTAAAGCTCTCCTTTGAAGTCCAGAAAGAAGTTCTGTAATGTTGATTGAACCTGCAATGTATAAAGCAAATATCCAGCCACTTATAGCATAGACTGTAAGCTATTGCTGGGGAAATAATAAACCATAAAACTCCAAGGAGTGCAGCAATGCCATGCAAAGGAAACAAGGGGGTCGCATGTGCTCTCTTTCCAAAGCTGAAAAGACTATTTCCTCCAAATCATAATAGTTTTATAATGAAATCCTCTCCTTTTACCTGGATCAACCAGTTCCATCTATGATCCCCGGAAAGCTAACAGCAACAGCTATCAACTCATATAGCTGGGTGGATATGACTTGTGACCCTCATTATCAGCAACTGATTATGTTGTTTTTCATCCGTAAATGTGCAAATGTTAATGTTGTTCAATAAATTATATAACATTAATGTACCTTTTTGACCACTTGATCCAAAAATTCCTTTTCAACCATTTGATTTAAAAGTTCCTATTAAGTATTGACATTGTATTCACTACCTTGACCTTATAATATGAGACTTCCACTAGCATGGGCAAGCCCAATTTCCAACCTACAGCAAGCAATGTATACGTCACAAGACCGGGAAATCTACTAAGCTATACGTAAGTCGTCCTAGAACCTTGCTAGGAGTCACAGTCACACTCCTCGTAATGGATTTTAACAGAACCATCAACTTCTGACTTATTTTATCTTCAAATCATCCATCCAATCCAACCCAAAAAAATAGTCAAAAACCAAACCCACAGTGTCTAGAAGGACAGTTATGAAACTTACGTTCTATTTTTACATCAATTTATGACTAACGAGCACTTATAAACATGATCGGGACCGGGGGAAAACCGACACATTCAAGAATTAACAAGTGTCAGGATTGTTAGACGGAAAACAGGTACAAAGGAAATCCATGGAGCAAAAAGAGGGAATAGGGGTAAATTATGATGATGGATGGATGGATGATGGATGAAAGAGATTGGATAAACCTGAGAAAGGCTGCTGAGGTGGAAACAACCGGTAGACTTGTCGAGGTTTCCACCGTAGATAAATTTGTTCTTCTGCAGTGCTTCCCATTCTTCAGCCGTGCTTATTCTGTACACATAGTCTTCTCCTTCCATGCTCTCTCTCTCTCACATACAACCAACAGCAACCGGCTTTTAACCCTTCGAACATCCACGGTTCACCAACCCCTTTGTTTCGGGTGACTGACTGTTCGGTTCTATTGTTAGACTTATGACAACATTTGACTGCTCCCCATGTCATCACTTGATTAAAAAGTCGAATGGGAATAGTATCAATTTAATGCTTCATGTTACTAATGGCCAAAAAAAAAATGCTTCATGTTACTCAATTTTCATATTAGTCCATGACCATTATTTAATAAATAATAATATTAGAATATAATTATAAAAAAGATGAAAATAATAAAAATTAAGAAATTAGGAGAAAAAATTGTACAACCTTATTTACCCAATAAGCTACTCCAGAGCGAGTAAAAAGTTAACACATATCAAAGATGAACATAAAATTTCACGGCATTGATTAAACTCCTCCTTTCAAAAAATTTATAAATTATTGAAGATTCACACAAAAAAATGATTGAGGGTTTAAATTAAAATAAATAAATATATAGTCTTTTAGAAAAAAAAAATACCAAGTTAAACGTGCTTCTTATTCTTTTTTTTTTTTTTTGAATTTCAAATATACATAATTTGCTATCGTTGAAATAGCAATTCTGGCTCATTCGCTTTGTTGTGTGGAATGAGTGGTATGAATAATGTCCATTATCTTTATTATGAAGGGAGAATAATTGTATATATAATATTTTCAATACAAGAATGTTTATAACAAAATTGAAAAGTAAACTATTAAATAATAATTCATGGGTGTAGGAATATGAATTGTTTTTCATCATTTTATCTAATAGCAATTCATTATAAATCATCATCCTCTTAAGTAAATTGTGTAATAAGAGCTTTACTTAGAATGACTAGGGAATGAATAACTATTTATACAAAATCAACCGAATGTTAAGATTTGAACCTTTAAATCATGTATTGAAACCATTGCATGACCATTTGCCCTTAATAACAAGAAAAAACATAATCAAATTAATCAAATTAAAACTTGAACTCCTTTTCTTTTAGTTTTATAATTTTAGATGATATATTAATACTTAAGTTTTTTAATCCTTTAATCACGAGTACAATGATTATATGCAGGTTTTTTTTTTTAAACCATAATAATAAGATTCGAATATGGAATCTCAATTAAGAGATAAGTGCCATTGTCACTAGACTATCTTAAAAAAACCCTATATAATTGAGACTGATTCTAAAGAAGCTATGGACTAGATCGTTAATTCTGACCTTAATCATGTCTTTGCTTCTCATATCATTATTTTATGCAAGCATGATGCGGATGTAGCAAATGAACAACAAAATCAGATTTCTGACATGGATGTCTAAAGAGAACATTGAAGCTGCACATTGTGTGGGTATGAATCCGGATGCAACGATCACGTGCGTGTCGCGTGACTATCGCGCTACGCGTGACCTAGGGAAACAACACGTGATAGGATGATCAAGAGAGAATCGTGTAGGGAGGAGGAGTAGGCAATCTCAATAGGCTCTAACACACGTGTGACAGGTAAGGGAGCTAAATAGCATCAACCTCACTGAGTACTATGGATTCGTGTATGTTCTTGAGTAAATTAAGTGTTTGATTCACCAAGACGGAAATCCGGCAGCACGACGGCGTTTGTCCAAGATTTCACCTTCCCCAAATGAGGTAAGGACTAAGGTATTTATAGAGAATCCAGCTGTCGATGTCGTCTGTCGGATGCGACCGACGACCAACGGCTAGGATGAGTCCCTCTCATTATGGATATGGTTGTGGGCTCCCTTATGGACCCAGGCCCATTGAGGCCTTCATAGTAATGTGTGTGAGCCAATTTGAGAAAGGTTGGAATTGGGCAGGCCAATTCCAATGGGCCCTACTCCAAGCCTTCCATGCCAAAACTCCCATGATCATCCCAATTGGATTGGGCCTAACTCTTTAAGCCCTGTCACATTAGCCCAAAGAGTTAAATCCAAATAATAATTAGGCTCAAGGCCTTTGTAATCAGATTCGTACATCTACATTTTGCCCCCTGACCAAAGTCCTTCGGGTTTCATCGGAGGGGTTTGGGCATTATTTCAAGCCCTTTCGAATGACAAAAGTCTCATCCAGCGCATGTGCGCTATAACGTAGCTGCACTGCTGCTTGGTGTGTTAATTTCTTAATGGCTTGCAATGTAGGAATCTGGTGCAACATTGTCAAATAAATCTCCTTCTTTAGGAACAAAGGCTGAGATACTCGACAAGCTGCAGCCTGTAATAAAGGCTCTTTGTCGTTTTCGAACCAACTCTCCAGTAAAGTAATTGTTTGCATTTGAGAACTCTGTTGCACCTTAAATGAGTAGAATCTTGATAGAAGCTTAAGACCATCTGGCCATGGCTCTCACGCCCTTGTTATTCACCGCATTGTTTCCGTTCGTTTGAGTGATCCTATTCCTTTACTCCCAAAACAGTATGTTATGCCAGTGACATAATTCTTACTCGCCTACTTTGCATGATTGAGCCCGATTGAGCCTGTATCGATTTTTTGAATCTTCTTGCTCTTCTAATAAAGACTTTGCTTGAGTTGGGTCTTATGAAGCCCTCTACCATATCATCATTCATACTTGTCTCAATCGAATCAAAGTGAAGAGCAATATATATCATTCCTATAAGGTAGTGTATCGGGGCACTTCGGGCTTCTTCCAGAAAAATGATGTTGAACATTGATCTTTCATAAAATATAGTCCCATAATATGTAAATTATAACTTCCACCGTTGATGTTCGTTGGAGAAGCTTATAGAACCTTCCCGTAAAACCCTAGAATGTATAATATGCCTTTTTTTTACCAAAAAAGGAAATTTTTACCAAAAAAGGAAACCTATCTAAATAATACCTAGAGCGAAAATAGATGAGTGGACGAGATTAATGCCACAGACGGCATATAAAAAGGATTATCCTATGAAAAGATATGACATGAAGAAAAGTTACCAAAAGTAGTAAAAACACGGTTTTGAAGGCCTAAACGAAGGAATTTGGCCGAAAACCGGCTTGAGTCATGAGCAAAGCTCATGAGTATTGCTCGTTGGGCCGTTTCCCTTCAGAATATGGTCTCGCTCGATAAAAATTCAAAACTCTCCAAAATTACAAAGCTGCCATCTCAAAATCACAAAACTGCCATCGACACTATCGCATTCACCTACACTATGCCCTTGCATGCCAGCATGCGAATTTCTTGCTGCTGGTGCTGTTGGTGCTGCTGCTGCTGCTGCTGCTGCTGTGCTGCTGCTGTGTGCTGCTGCTGCTGTGCTGCTGCTGTGTGTGCTGCTGTGTGCTGCTGTGTGTTACTGCTGCTGTGCTGCTGTTTTATTTTCCTCATTGGGATAGACACAATTGGCTATCTTTTTGCTTCCTTGCCTCATTTGCTCACGTTCTTCTCCTATATATACATCCTCATTGCCCTTCTTTTTCCTTGTCTGTCTTCTCTCTGTTTCATCTTCATCATTTTTTTTTTGTTTTAAATTTGTATAATGCTGCCATTGAATAGCTTTGTCGGTTGAGGATTCCATCTTCTTGCTTGGATAAAAGCTCAGCCGCATAAAAGCTGCTGGTTTGGTTTCTTTCTGTTTCCACTCCATTCTATCAATGCTATTGCTATTGCTTTTATATATTTTTTTTTTAAAAAAAAACTGTTGGTATTATTAAAAAGAACTAATCCTTTTTATTTCATTCATGACAGCCATTTAACATCCTGATTTAGTTCAACAGAGCTGGATTGTACTTCATTCATTGCTATTCAGTTAAACCCCGGTTCATTGTTGTCGAAGAGGCCATATTTGTAGCCAGAAATCTTCCGTCCATCTCAGGTTTGCATCAGTCGTCTCTGTTTTATTGTAGTTTGGTTGAGTGAGGATTTAAATGAAGAATGTGTGATTGAATGGAGCTTGGTTTGATGCTAATATTGAATGATATATTGATGATCTAGGATGGTAGGTAGGAGCTCTTTAGCATCCTCTGTAGACATTTGTGCGTAAGAAGTATCTACGTGAATATTCAAATATAGGATTATATGTAGCAACAAGAGGAGTACAACCAGCTTTACACAATAGGTTATTCCAAGAAAATTTTATTGGCTCTTGATGGATCTTCATCCTTTGTTTAGTTGCTATTGTCTTTAAGTGTAGGTCAGTAAGTCACAGTGCAAGAGCAGTATCTTCAAGGTTGATTTCGACCTTGATTCATTCCAACTTTACCAAAACTCATAACATAAAAATTAAAGATCTTTTCCTTAGCTTTCTATAGGATTTTGAATCACCTCAAAAGGAGTACGGGTGAGAGAAATATCCACAATTTACTCAACCCCATCAAATCTGTGAATCAGAACATTTCACTATATATCTCGTATATTCATAGCTAATTCTGTATTGATGCGTCGAGAATCCATCAAAATTCAAAAAATGAAAGTTGTAGTTCTTTCTTTTATCTTTCCAAGGAATTTTGAATCACCTCAATAGGACTTCTCATGAGGGAGATATCCATATTTTCGCGAACTTCGTCAAATCTGCAAAACCAGGGATCTTCACTGTCATGCATCGACTTTGTCACAAAAACTGTATCGATTCGTTTTGAATCCACCAAAACTCAAAACACAAAAGTTTTAGATCTCCCTCTTAGCTTTCTAAGGAATTTTGAATTGCCTCAAACGGAGCTCATACGAGAGAGATATCCACATTTTCGTGAACTTCGCTAAATCTGCAAATCAGGGATTTTTGCTGTCATGCAGCGACTTTATAACAAAAAACTGTATCGATTCGTTTTGAATCCACCAAAACTCAAAACACAAAAGTTTTAGATTTCCCTCTTAGCTTTCTAAGGAATTTTGAATCGCCTTAAACGGAGCTCATATGAGAGAGATATCCACATTTTCGTGAACTTCGCTAAATCTGCAAAATCAGGGATTTTTGCTGTCATGCAGCGACTTTATAACAAAAAACTGTATCGATTCGTTTTGAATCCACCAAAACTCAAAACACAAAAGTTTTAGATCTCCCTCTTAGCTTTCTAAGGAATTTTGAATTGCCTCAAACGGAGCTCATACGAGAGAGATATCCACATTTTCGTGAACTTCGCCAAATCTGCAAAATCAGGGATTTTGCTGTCATGCAGCGACTTTATAACAAAAAACTGTATCGATTCGTTTTGAATCCACCAAAACTCAAAACACAAAAGTTTTAGATTTCCCTCTTAGCTTTCTAAGGAATTTTGAATCGCCTTAAACGGAGCTCATATGAGAGAAATATCCACATTTTCGTGAACTTCACCAAATCTGCAAAACCAGGGATCTTTGCATTCATTGAAACAACATTCTTTCTTCACGACAATATTGGTATCAAAACCATTTTTCAACACAAACCCATAGGCTTGCTTTCCCTCAATAAGAGCTGCCAATATCCACATTTTGTGTGTGCTTTTTATTATATATGGTCAGCATGAGTGAAACCTTTCTTATTTGTAAAACTAACTCATCTCATTTTCTTGTAATGCAGGGCTCTAGATTGAAGTATTGAATCTCCACCGCGTATCTTCTTGACTTTGCTTTTGTAAGCATGATTTTCTTGTTTTATGAACTCATATTAATGTCATCAACTATTAATGATTCTTGCGTTCAAGAAGAATACTCAAATTCATCATTCACATTCATCATGTGTTCCATTCATTCATCTAATGACCACGGTGCCTCATGATTTTTAAGACGAAGCTCTTTGTTGTCCATGTTCCGACCGCATAAATGGCAATCTTGAGACCATACACTGTACGATGACACTCTCAGCCGTCCGCGTCCCAAACTTCATGTGACAATCTTGGAACCGCACATTGCGTCCGTGTTCCATTCCTCACATGATGATCTTGGCACCGCACCGCTATGAGAGAGGCTCTCCTCGGTTATTTGTGTCTCACTTGCCCATGCGACGATCTTGGAACCGCACCACTATAAGAGGAGACTCTTTCTTATCTTGTGCACCCAGTCATTTGGTGAATGAATGAGATACTCCGGTAGCCGATGCACTTGTTGCATATGTCTCATGTCACATATTTGCGTTCATGATATTAGCATCTCTTTTGATCTTGTATATGCATATAACTCCTTTATCATGTAGGTGTGCATAAAATAAACATCTTGAGGATGGTGAGGAAAATAGAAAGGGTCGATCTCGCAGTGGCAACCATACAGACAAAAGTAATGAAATATTGGCGAATTCAGGTCATGTGCCGAAAGTTCCCTTGCCACGTAGTAAATGGCTTGATGCTACCATTCGAAATGATTTTTTCTGGAAAGATATCAAAAAGAGGGATTTGTGTGCTCATCCTCCTAAAGATGGTGAATTTCATTTCATCCAACCAGAGCCCCGAGTAAGCGATAGGAAAACATAGATGAGAATTCCATTTTACGTTTCAGAAATGAAAGAAAGGAGCTTCCCCTTTCAGAGACAATGTTCAGTTACCCAAAACAGATATTGCAAGGATGGCAGTCATGGGTATATTACATTGTAAAGAATTCTCATTATAGGTCTCGTTTAGAAAGTGCAGGGATCAATTTTGCTATATGGATTTCTTCTAAAATGGTTATCCGTTCTCAAAGTGTTGAAGCATGGCGAGCTGTATTGGCACGTTGGAGTACATGTACACATACTTTTGTGACATCATGGGGTGAGATTACTCCAACCTTAGAAGATGTGTGCACATTGCTAAGTTTCCCTAGTTCTGGGTCAACTGATATTGTCACGGCTGAGATTTCAGAAGAGGATGAAAAATTGGTGGAAGTACTAGAAGCTGATAGACAAGAAGCGAGAGACAGTCGTAGACAAGCATCATTTTGTGCGTGGATAAGACATTTTTTTGAGCACGAAAGGACTCGATCCGAAGGCCCCCGGTATGGATGCGAGTAAGTATGCGTTCCTTGCTTTGTTTATTTATGCTTGATTGTCATCACTTCAATCTAACCTTACTCATGACTTACGATTCATTTCAGGCATGAGTTAGAAGCTTTCATCGCTTGTTGGTTATCCATGTACGTGTTTCCCGGCGGGCCAGGAAAAGGTGTCAGTCCGCGACTTTTTAACTTGGCGATTCGTCTTGCTCGTGGAGAACGAGTTGCCTTGGCGCCTTTTTATTTAGGGTCTTTATATCGGCGCTTGGACCTTTATAGT
Organism: Combretum micranthum; assembly: GCA_024138025.1. Taxonomy (NCBI): domain Eukaryota; kingdom Viridiplantae; phylum Streptophyta; class Magnoliopsida; order Myrtales; family Combretaceae; genus Combretum; species Combretum micranthum. Next base: position 732,274 of record JAMXBD010000264.1, read on the forward strand.
GAGACTTCAGTTCGATCAAAGGGGCGATATATCATCGTATCAAATGTAGATTTGGGATTTCTACACTTGTTTTTCAGCGAACATTACAAAAGATATCCAGGTGTACCTGTTGCAAAACCTGATCCTCCTGAACCTCGAGCTTGGGCTTGGGTTGATAGGAAGCCTTTGGGTTCATTACTTGATATTATAGATGATGCTCATGAGGTCGACTTTCGCCCTTATACAAAGGAATTGGAGGGATATGAGTGGTGCACAACATATTACCCTTCGGGTTCCAAGACCTTAGTGAATCTGATGGAATGTGGTGAGCAGCTTTCTGAAGCTGAAGTAGTATATGTTCTCTGGTGTACACCTCGAGGTTTGCCTGCGCTTCACGATTGGTGTGATTCTTCTACTGAATTCTTGGAGCATAGAGTAATGTTGTACTCACCTCATCGGGTTGCACGTCAGTTTGGGTTTGATCAAGGTGTGCCTCCTATTGTGGCTATCGACACAGATTTCAATAGATGCTGTGAGGCAATTAGTCTTGAGAAACGCCATGAGCTCTATTGTTCTGTCAGACAGATGTTTTTTCCATCTATCAATCGCTCCGGTGTTGCATCAAGTGGATGGTTAACGTATTGGACAGGGTGTCTTGAGGCATTCAAGAAATATACTCTTTCAGCTATAGATGACAGTTTGCCAGAGTCGATCATTTATAAGCATGAGTTCCACTTTCAACTTCCGAAAGATGACAAGAATAACACTTCAGGAAAAGCGGTGATTGGGCGGACCATGCCTCCTGCATCAATCATCAGTCAAATCAAGCGTCCTCGCCTTTGTGAGGTATTAAATCTTGTTACTTAAGCTGTCTATATTATCGTTTCTTTACATACTATTGATATGTATTAACCATGGTTTCACTCCTTTTTTTTCTTTTCAGGACGAGTTGAGGACAAGCCGAGTCACAAGCCAAAGTGAGGTTAACAAAAATATTTCTGGCGATGGAAACGCCAGCACTTCTGGAATATTTGCTTCATCTAAGTCTTCTTCGCCGAACACTCACCCTTATCCCAATCGATATGGTGTTGGGAAGGTATTGCAAGCAAGAGGTGATAATACATCTGCTGTAGTGATTGATGATGATGATGATGTGATGATGATGAGGACATGGCCGGTGAGGAGCAAGCTTCTGACGACTTTGGAAGCGACAGAAGCGATCATGGAAATGAAAGCATACAGGAGGAGGATATTAATGCATATGCAGAAGCGTTGGCTGCAGAGATTCACGGTGAGGGAATTGATGATGTCCCTTGTAATAATGCCTCCGAACCCCCGGCACATCAGGATACTACTCTTCCAAATAATGAAATACCAGAGCAAGTTGGAGGGGAGAACACACACCCGCATATGATAACTTCGGGGGAGAGTGTTTCGTTTTATGAATTCCTGGTCCCCCCTATTTACTTGGAGTCATTAAAGAGGTTGCATGCACGTGATGGGGATTTTTGGGCAGGATCAATTTGTCCTGGTTCCGAAGTCACAAATGCTATGGTTGTGATGTTAGGTCGGGCGTGTATGCTGCTAGGTAGACCATGGAATTCATTTTCTTCAGCTGACTTGGAGTTATTGGTACAAGCTTTTAATAGTGCTCGTGCCTTGGGGTTTAAAATTGATAGCTTGGAGAGTGTTGCTAGCAAGGCACAAAAGGTATTGCACCATCGACCATTAATCCAACGTTACGAGAGGCTCAAGGCTGAACTTGAGGCGACACAACTCGAATTGGAGAATTCTCTTGAGGGTCTTGATACTGCTTCTATAGCAGAATAGATTATTGCATTAAGTTATGTAACTTCATGAACTTTGTCTTTGTTTTGTTTCATGTTTCATGCACAATATTTCACATGGTGCTACTTTCTCTTAGTTTTGTTCCCTTCACTTGGTATCGTATCATAGTACGATGAACTCGTGCGCTTTACAGAATGTAAGATTCATGTGTAGCGGCACATTATATGTTATGACTTTGCGCGTTTAAATTATTATTTCTTTCGCGAGCAAAGGCTTCTTGATTTCATAAGAATTCTCAAGGGGGTATTACCCACTACTTGATTTCACAAGAATTCATATGCATGTATTATGCCACGCGCTTAGTAAATTTGAACTATTACAAGCTGCATGAATGAATGAACGAATGTCGCGCGTATAGGAGACAAGTCTCTTACCAAGCAGCAGCAACATATAAATATAATGTATAATGAAATTGATCGGTGAAAGAATCATGTGAAAGCAAGCCCATATTATTCAAGTCATCATCACTGATCATGCTATTACATGTGAAACTTCTTTACATATTGAAAATTTATAGGAGCCGTAATAGCATCAGTCTTTGGATTGAGGAGCTTGCAATACCCGCTATCATGGACTTCATGTATAATGAAGGGACCTTCCCATTTTGGCGTGAACTTTGGCGCAGGTATACTTCGGCGCACATGCTCGGCTGCACGAAGTACAACATCACCCACTTGAAATGACCTTTTCTTCACCAACCGATCGTAGGCCATACCAAGCTTGTGTTGGTAGTTGATCAAGTTGTTTTTGGCCATATCTCGTCTTTCATCTAAGGCTTCCAAGTCTATTATGCGTAAAGCATCTGGCTCAAGCTCAGCATTGATCGCTAATCGTGCTGAAGGGATCAGAACCTCTATAGGCACGACTGCTTCGGCACCATATACTAACGAAAAAGGTGTTGCTTGTGTTGGTCGCCGCTTTGAAGTCCTGTAAGCCCAAAGTGCTAGGGATAGTTTATCGTGCCATTCTTTATGGTTATCGTGTACCATACGACTCAGAACCTTTAAAAGAGTCTTGTTCGTAGCTTCCGCTTGGCCGTTGCCCTTAGGGTAATAAGGGGTTGACTTTACATGATCAATACCATATGATTCCAACAGTTGTCGAACATGTGAATTGATGAAAGGAGTGCCATTATCTGAAAGGATACGCTTTGGAATCCCGAATCGGCATATAATGTTCTCCTTGATGAAGCTTGCAACTATTGGTCCTGTCGCCTTCTTTAAAGGAATGGCTTCTACCCATTTAGTAAAACATTCAGTTCCAACTAGGATCCAAATACAACCTCTAGATGGGGGTGAATAGGACCGATTAGATCAAACGCCCAAGTGTGGAAAGGCCATGGTGTTGTTAAGCTGTGAAGTGCAACTGCAGGAGCATGAATCACATCTCCATGTTCTTGGCAAGGAACGCACCGCTTAACAAAATTGGAACTATCTGATTCCATGGTTGGCCAATAGTACCCCATGTCTAGTAGCTGATAATACAACTTCCTTGCGCCTTGGTGCTCACCGCATTCTCCAGCATGTACCTCGGTTAATATCTCTTCTGTTTCAGGAGATGTAATGCATCTGAGAGGCTTTCCCATGAATGAGACTCTATACAACTCATCCTCATGCATTAGGTACTTGCGTGCCTTCCTTTTTACTAATCTGGCATCCGTACTATTAGTTGGTAACACGTTATTCTTCAAATAGTCAATGTACGGACGACGCCAATCTCCAGCACTTGCGACAAAATTACATTCTTTTGCATCTGGTAACTCAGAGCACTTAGGACAATGCATTTGCATCTGAGATGCATCCTTAGCCATTGAGGGCCAATAATACCCTGCACGTTGAATGCGACGATACAAAGGGGGTCCTTCTTCCCCACACCAGATTTTATGATACTTGTCTAATTTTAACCGAGCCTGTTTCGCGCAAATGCATCGCGATAGAACGCCCTCCGGTCCTTTAAAGTACAAAGCGCCATTGATACGAATAAAATTCTTCAAGGTTACGATGGAGGCCGCATTGGGTTGCGCTAATTGATTCTTGATACCAACACGCCAATCATCTCCTGTTTCATCATCTTCCTCCAACAATTGCAAGGTTGTGCAAGGAATAGTTTTCTTGATAACTTTGACATCTAGGCTTTCATCTGAAGCATGCATTGGAATCTTAGATGCCAATGTTGCCAATGCATCTGCGTAACGGTTCGTAGATCGTTTGGTATGTTCATACCTTACGACTTCAAACTTCCCAATTAGAGCCTGCACTGCAGCCCTATAAGGCGCAAGTGATGGCTCCTTGAGGGCATATTCACCATTGGTCTGCTTAATGATCAAATTCGAATCGCCACGAATACACAAGTGGTTTGCTCCAGCTTCCAAGGCAAAGACGATCCCGAGTAACAATGCCTCATACTCGGCTTCGTTATTAGTGCAATGAAAGTCAAGTTTGAATGCCAAAGGTATTTCTTGGCCATTAGGTGATGTTAATACAACTCCTGCTCCCCACCCTTGACTTCCTGATGAGCCATCAAATTGAAGTGACCATTCTCCTTCTGTTTCGATCATGAGTGAGTCCTCGTGAAATTCTGCTGGTATAGTATCTGTGATCACATCTTCACTTTCGTTCGGAAAATGAGCCAAGAGATCAGCTAAGGCCTGTGACTTAACAGCTTTAGGAGTCTGTATTGTAATGTCGAACTCTCCAAGAAGCAACAACCATTTTGCAATACGCCCAGACAATGCTGGTCGTGACAATAAATACTTGATAGGATCTGACCGTGTGACAAGGTTAACCTTATGTGCCAGAAAGTAGTGACGTAATTTTTGAGTTGCAAACACCAGCGCGAGACAATGCTTCTCGCAAGCTGGGTATTTGACCTCACTTCCTTGAAGTGAGCGACTCAAATAATAGACCGGGCGTTCTTGGCCGTCTATTTCTTGTGCAAGTAAAGCTCCGATTGATCTGCTGGTAGAAGTGAGATATAATATCATCGGTACTTGCTTCACAGGCATAGTCATGGTATGAGAAGAAGTGAGAATTCCCTTAATTCTTTGAATCGCATCTTCATGGACTTGTTTCCATTCAAATGCAATTCCTTTCTTCATAAGTTGATGTAAGGGATGCGAAATCTCTGCAAGTGCAGGCATGAATCTCCTAATATATGAAACTTTCCCCATGAAAGTTTTCAACTCTTTCAAAGTAGTTGGCGAGGGCATAGACAATATAGCTTGTATTTTTGCAGGATCAACATCAATTCCCTTCCTATGGACCACGAATCCAAGGAATTTTCCCGAAGCAACTCCAAAGACACATTTCAAAGGATTCATGCGAAGCTTATACAATCGACATCGTTCAAAAACCTTCCGAAGATGGACCAAGTGGTCCGGTGCATGTTTTGATTTCACGACTATGTCGTCCACGTAATCCTCCATGAAATCATGCATCATATCGTGAAAAATGGCTGTCATTGCCCTTTGATAAGTAGCACCAGCATTCTTGAGTCCAAAGGGCATGACAGTATAATAGAAATTCCCAACAGGCGTTCGAAAGGCAGTACGCTCAGCGTCTCCAATCGCCATCTTGATTTGATTATACCCGCTGAAACCATCCATGAATGAAAATAATTCATGTCCTGCCGTGACATCCACTAAGGTGTCTATATTTGGCAAAGGGAAATCATCTTTAGGACAAGCCTTGTTCAAATCACGAAAATCCACGCAAACCCTTATTTGACCATTCTTTTTTCTAACAGGTACGACATTTGCGAGCCAAGTAGGGTGCTCGATTGGTTTGATAAAGCCTGCATGAAGCAACTTCTCAATTTCATGTTTGATTTGAACCTCAACCTCAGGACGGAAAACTCGTTGTCCTTGCTTAATAGGAGTAGTGCCCGGGGCGATATTTAGTCTGTGCACTACAAGACTAGGATCTAAACCTGGCATCTCATCATATGCCCAAGCAAACACGTCCCTATATTCTCTCAACAAATCAATGAGAGGACTTTTAACATCTTGCAACAAACCTTTGCTGACAAAAATTGGCCGCGGCGACTCTCCTGGTCGCGCTAGATCCAATTCCTCAATTTCTTCATTCTGTGGCTTTATTTGATCTTGCATTTGTTGAGGGGCGGGTTGAATTTCTTGAATCGGTACAGGGTCTGAAGAAGAACAAACTTCCTTAGACCCTGGAAACCGTCATAAGAGATATACTCTTCGCCCATCCTCTCTAACATAACTTTCAACAGCGTCAGCTTGCTTGTTCTTCTTTTTACCTCCTCGACAACCACGCATTTTTCTCTTCTTTTGTTGACCCTCTTGAATTTCTTCCCAAGTGGGTAATGGTACACCTGAAGCTCTAGCAATAGCTGTCTCACCTTCATCCGAGTACTCATTGAAGAAGGTAGATTCAATGAAATTTGCCTCATCGTGCTCGAAGGGATTCTTTGTAGCAGGAATAAATACATCCTTCCCTTTCCAATGTCCTTTGATACATTGATGCATCGTTGATGGCACTAAATTGTGATCGTGCAGCCATTTCCTACCTATCAAGAGGTGGTAGGACACAGGCGCATCAATCACGTGAAAAGTAACACTACCACGGATAGGCCCAATCTTAAGATCAACATTAACTCTTCCAATGGTCTTTGTTGTAGTATGACTAAAGCCATTAACTGAAATGGGTTGCCTCACCAAACGACGATAGTCAATACCGGCAGCTTCAAATGTAGTCTTAGGCATGATGTTGAGAGAAGAACCAGCGTCAATGAATGTCCTCTTAACTGGATAGCCATTAAGTGTGCCCTCCACATATAATGGTCGATTGTGATTTGGACCGTCTACACACATATCTGCATCAGTGAACAAGATTGCATTTTCATGCGCTCGAGCCATTCTTTTGACTGGCTGCGCTGCACTACACTCGGCATATTGTCCCTCGGAAATTTGCGCGAGCATAGTTGCTGCTGCAAGCCTTGCCTTCTCATCAAAGCCAAGTAGATCAAAGAAATTTCTAAAATTTGAAGTCTTCAAAAGCGCCGCAGCAATGGGTGCACAATCATTTTCCTCAATTACATGTTGTTTTCCTTTTGTGTTACTTGCCTCAGTAAGTGGTGTATCACTGGCCTCGACCATGGCAGGATCATGAATAACGACGTTGACAGCACCACGCTGATTGTTATGGGTTGGAAGTGGATTGTTCCTAACATCATTATTTTCAATAACAAGCTCTCCACTCTGCACTCTTTCGTTGAAAATTCTCTTCAAAGTAAAACAATCCCTAGTAGGATGGCCTACAATCCTGTGGAACCTACAAAACTTGGGATCATTCCTCTCCTCTTGAGTTGGTAAACGCTCTACCCTCGGGAGCTTAAGATTTCCATCTCTCAACCATTGATCGAGCATAGCATGCACTTTTCCCATCGAACAAGGATATGTTGGCACTTCCTTTGTTCTCTCACGTCCAGACTTTTCAACTCTTCGTTTCTTCTCATCTTTGGGATCCTCACTTTGAGTTGCATTCACAGACGGTCCTCTTTTGTTAAAATTCACGCTTCCTCCTCTCTGTCGCATGACAGAATTATTAGTCCTTCGCGCATTCTCAACCAAAGTGGAGAATGAGGCTAAAGAGAGATTTTCCAGGTGTACCGCATATTCGGTGAACATGCCTTGGATGCAAATTTTCACCAGCTCTCTTTCGTCACATATGTCTTGGATGTCTAGTGAACGTTCCCTGAAACGCTCAATATAATCCATCAAGTCTTCCTTGGGCTTCTGGCGAATCCGTCCCATATCAGTCAAGGTCACTCGTTCCTGTGTGGAGAAGAACTTCTCTAGGAACATCTTGCACATAGTTGCCCATGAATCTACTGATCCAGGAGGAAGGTTAACGTACCATGTGTACGCTTTCTCTGTAAGGGACTTAGAAAATTCTTTCAACTTGAGATCATCATCAAATCCGTAAACCTCTAGCGTTTCAATGAACTTCAACAAATGTTCCTTGGCACTTCCTTTCTTACCATTAAATAGCATGAATTTGGGACTCACATAGTCTTGAGGGTATGGCTTAGCAGCAATACGTTGATTGTATGGGAGTTTGAGATCCAATACTCCCACATCAGACTTAGCTTGTATTTCCCTCAAGTACATGTCTAGATCTTCCTTTGTGACGAAAGTAACTTTAGGAGTTGAAGTAGTAACTTCAACTGGTGTAGCAGGAGTGACAGTCTGGAGTGGAGTTGTATTTGGTTGAGCAGCAGGTCCACCAATGACAATCTGTGTGCGTAGTCTGTGAGGATGAAGATCCTCCGGGTTGAACATGTACTGTAGGCTGGGAAGTTGAGGGTCCTCCTAGCTGAATTCCAGTGTTCACTACCTGAGGTACAGGCAATTGTGTAACTATAGGCTCCAACGGAGGGGCTTGCTCCCTACTTCCAATAGTGTCATGTTCAGGAGTAGGAAGAGGATCAACAGGTCGAGCAACTTGAGGTGCCTGAGAAGCGCGTTGTTGCGCAACAACAACAGGGTTCGACGAAGTCGCACCTTGTTGCGTAGCAGCAATAGCAGCTATTCCAGGCAGGTACTGAGCAAATATTGTCATGAATTGTTGGAATTGTTTTGCAGACTCTTGCATTGATTGATTGACTTGTTTGGTATTTTCTTGCACAGCACGCAAGATCGTAGCATTGTCTATTTGAGCACCAGCAGGTTGGTTCACATCCTCAAGTGCTGGCATGTCATGTTCAGTAGCCTCGGGATCAACATTAAGTTCTTGAGTTGTACCCTCAGTGGGATCGGTAGGTCTCTTCCTTGGAGGTGCCATCACACAAGTGTTGATTTCCCTGTCCCCAGTGGAGTCGCCAAAAATGTGTGGGTATGAATCCGGATGCAACGATCACGTGCGTGTCGCGTGACTATCGCGCTACGCGTGACCTAGGGAAACAACACGTGATAGGATGATCAAGAGAGAATCGTGTAGGGAGGAGGAGTAGGCAATCTCAATAGGCTCTAACACACGTGTGACAGGTAAGGGAGCTAAATAGCATCAACCTCACTGAGTACTATGGTTCGTGTATGTTCTTGAGTAAATTAAGTGTTTGATTCACCAAGACGGAAATCCGGCAGCACGACGGCGTTTGTCCAAGATTTCACCTTCCAAATGAGGTAAGGACTAAGGTATTTATAGAGAATCCAGCTGTCGATGTCGTCCGTCGGATGCGACCGACGACCAACGGCTAGGATGAGTCCCTCTCATTATGGATATGGTTGTGGGCTCCCTTATGGACCCAGGCCCATTGAGGCCTTCATAGTAATGTGTGTGAGCCAATTTGAGAAAGGTTGGAATTGGGCAGGCCAATTCCAACGGGCCCTACTCCAAGCCTTCCATGCCAAAACTCCCATGATCATCCCAATTGGATTGGGCCTAACTCTTTAAGCCCTGTCACATTAGCCCAAAGAGTTAAATCCAAATAATAATTAGGCTCAAGGCCTTTGTAATCAGATTCGTACATCTACACACATGACTTAGCTGGAATAGCGGAAGGAAGGAGGGTTTTGGGAGGCCTTCCAAAATTTTAGTTTCTGTATTTTATAATAGACTTTCTGTTATCTTTTTAAATAATTGGATTGGATAATGCTTGCCAATGGAAACTGTCCGGAGGCTAAGTCTTCCTTTTTTTTTCCTTTTTTTTTTTTTTTGATTCCACAACCGTTGAAAGGTTCTATACTATGGAGGATTTTAGTGCAGTGATCATTGCCAAATGAGAGTTTATTTGGATTGTTTGATTTTTATCTATATGTATCTGATCTATATCTTGTTTGTTTGATATGTTTATGAGTAAAAATATTATATTTCATGACAAATAATCTATTTAAAATAATAATAATAAAATATCAAAATAATCAGAATAAGACAAAATAAAAAGACATAAGTCTAAATCGTACCAGCTTCACAAAATGAAACGAAGTTGTCAAGGTCTATTAAAGGCAATATAGCATACCTAGCTCCATAAACGACAACTGATTTATAATCATAGTCATGAGGAGAATAATCCCAAGCTTCCTACCATTCTCTAATCAATGGCCTTTCTAACTAACATTGCTATTTGAAATTGTTATGTCTTATATGGGATAAGCTTAAAACCTAGCAAGAAATCAGATGTACATCTGCATACCAGACACGTGTGCTTGCAATCAAGTCTAAAACAATTATCAATCAAAACAAAAACTCCATTTGTTGGACTATTTTAAATCATCAACAACAAACATGAAAAAATCAATGCATTTTGACCTTTCAATCTAATTCGAGCATTAATAAATGATTCCATACAGGATCCTACATCTGGTAACAAGCATTTCAAAATACCATAACTTGATAATTTCTTAGCATATGATCATCATTAATAATCAATTTTCTTTTTATCTATTCACCACCTCTTTCTATTTATATTAGGAATACAACTGAACATGTCATTATAGGGTACTCGATCTACTCGATTCACTAAAAAATCCTATAAGGTTTAGGATTTGGCTTAGGCAATCTCTTAAAACCCTATAAGATTTATGGTCGGATACTGGATCTATCAAAAGACCCTATAGAAAACTCAATACAATATATTAGTCCTTCTAGGATTTGGTCGAGTCTCACCATGAAATATTTACTTTAACATATTATCACTATCTTGTGGTAAAATTTGTTGTCAATATAAAGAAAATTTATGGGATTTGATCTTACATAGATATTATTTATAAATATGTAATTGTGTTTTTATAAGGATACTAATAGTTATAATCTAAAAGGGAAAATTAAAAGAAAAAAGATTGCAAGTATTGTTTAGTAGGTCATTATAAAAGGGGAGTTTTAGGTATACCCAAAACCTTATATGGTTGGGCTTCAACATAATAGAAAAAACCTTATAAGGTTTAAAGTCAAGTTTGCTAACCTATCGGAAATAAGGATAGGTTCCAATTTTAATAAATCTGTATCAAATCCTCTCTGGTTGTATCCCTAGTCCATCCACCGCCGCTCCTACTATATCATGAGTTTTACCCTATTTAAATTGCCATCATCTATTGGTCCATAGCTTACCACTCTGCTTCAAAGTATGTGGCAAACACCCCATTACTTATCCTTATACCCAATTGCCTTTGGTCGACATTGTTGACCTCCCTTACATTAGAAATAGATTGCATAAAACATTCAATTCAAACATCAAACAATAATTAGCTTGCATCATTGGGTCTATCCATCATCCAATCATTAGCATGCACATAGTTATGAAAAGATAGCAACATTAGATCAATGATAATGTATTTAGCCATCTTTGAAAAATAAGAGCCCCATGCGTGTCTTACCTTAAATGCACCAAGTAATACCTTTATCCTGAATTAAAAGCAAATGTTGATCACCAAGTAAGGTATTGAAGGTTTTGAAAATATATGAAACAAGGGTTACATTCATGGTTCCTCCTTAAGAATTTCTTGAACCTTAATTGCCTAGTAGAAATCTTTTTTAAGCGCAGTTCACCATTGTAGGTTAAAAAAAGAAAACTCTTGTAATAAGGTGGTTTTGTCAATACCTTCCCACTTTAATGAAATGCCATGGTTGTAGTAGTGCGTGTAGTATAGTTTGATTTTTTTTTTTTTAATTCAAACCTAATCATACAATTTGATTCATAATTTTTTCAAACAAAGAAAAATGATTGAATATGGTTTGGTTTGTGGTTTGAACCTCCTTTTATTCTTAAAATTAAAATACATTATATCAAAAGGCTTTAGTTACATATTTCATATCACCAATACAAATATTTAAAGCTTATAGCGGAAGAGATTCCATTCATCATAAAATTATAATCGTACTAAATTATAATGATATATTAGACTCAATAATGCAAGAACATGATATCCCTATAAGAGGTACAAATTTCAATTCGTTGTATACTTCTAATCAATACATTAGCAATTGTGCAAATCAATGAGTAACTAAGTAATAGAAGTTGATTAATTAATAAGACAAAAAGAATAAAAAATATTTAAAATATTGGAGACTAAAGTCTAAGAATTATCTTATTTGTAGACACACCACGACAATTGAAATATAATATGACCATTCTAATTTCATTCTCATGAATAATATATATCCAAATGGAAATGTAAAGACCCGACCCTCTGAATCCCGAGACTTAGAGTACTGAGTCCCCAACCACATATAATATTTTTATATTATATGTAAGGTTGTCCTAAATCTAACAGTTTATGAATATTGTTTGATCCAAAATCACTATACTTTATAAAGAACTTTTAAACAAACAAGATTGCTGCAAAGCAATTATACATACATTTACTTCATATAACACGGTTTAGTGTCATAAAGACACTACAAAAATTACAAGTTTTCTTACATCAAAAGAAACCTAAAGGATCTTAAGGTCTTTACAACAAATAGGCTTAACTAACAAGCCATCTATACATAACTTTTCCTTAGCAAAAAGTCTTCCAAAAGCCCAGGGTAATCGGATCCTATTCGTCCCACTCATCCAGAAATCTCTCGAAATCGAACCCATAGCCCAAATCATCATAAAACTCGTCTCCAATACCTGCAAATCAGCAAAAGTGAGCCAGAGGCCCAGTACACAATAATCAATACAAAACGAATCATTAAATCAATGTAATGCATCATTAGACGATGATTATCTTTATTACACTTTCTTTCACAAATCAACAAGAGGGTGTTCAAACCCCGGTCACGCTTCGGGAATTCAGGGATCCTGAGTAACAGCAGCTGCTCAGGGGGTTGATATAAGCAGTCCGAATACTTATATCTCCTATATCTATTCCATGAAGATAATAGCTTCATTTAGGGTTTAAAAGCCGTTGCCCGACTCTACTTAAACTCAGTCCATAATATGAGCCTAGTTCACAAGTTTCCATAAACTTTGAACTAAATAATGGTATTTCTCCCTAAGTTTAAGCAAACGTTACTCAGATCCTAGTCCCCCCCTATCGGCTACCCACTTAACCAAAAAGAATCGCTATTGCATCATAGCGTACCATTGCATCATGGTAAGGTCAGTACATCATGACTTGGTTAAGTGCTTAACTAACATGTCATTACATCATGACAGGTTTGCTGCTCCTCGGACCAGATTAAACAGCGTAATAGACATCCAATTTATTCAAATATTAAGCCAAGTTAAGTTAAGTTGAATTAGGAATGCCTATTCCTAACAAACATCAAAACAAATTATTGCGTACCTGAACCCGTTAGTATATAACTAGGATCTCTGGGTGATGGACTAACCGAAGAATCCTTAACTGAAATAGGAATATCACAATAATCAATAAATCAATAAATATATATCTCACTCTCACAATTATACTCATATTATCTCTATATATCATAAATAAATCAAAGAAGTTCAAATAATAGAATACAAAGTCATAAATAAGCATTTAATTATTCTATTATATCCCAAATCACTTAACAATACCTAATTGCTCAAATAAAAAACTTCGGAAAATTTTAGAAAAAGTTTTTAAATTTCAAAAGCGCAGGGGATACGCCGGTACTCAACGCCGGTGGCGTTGAGCCGGTGTTCAATACTCTGAAAATCAACACAGCCAATGCTGGCAGTGTTCAAGGGTACGCCGTCAGCCTTTTTATCCTATGCCGGCGGCCTTAAGCCGGCGTAGAATTCAAAACCAAAAATTTTCAAAACATCCAGAGAGGTCTAAGCCGTCCGCTTATCCAGATACGTGGGCAGCTTTGACACATATGCCGACGGCCTTGATTTCCGCGGCCAGCATACAATATGAAGGAAAGAATGCTGGCTGACTTTTCCAGTGAAAGCCGGCGGCGTTCAGTCAGTCTTAAGAAATTTGAATCCAATGCTGCCTCTACGCTGGCGGCGTTGAATTCCCAGGTGCCGGCGTACGTTTTAAAAACAAGCTTAAACGATAAAACACAAATCCCATGTTTTTATACTTCGAAAATTCAATCTTAGAACACTTCAAAACCTTCCTCAACCACATTTTCAACCTCATATACTAACCTCTACATACTCTACTCAACCTTAGCAACTCAACACAAGAAATCCATACAATTAAACACTTCAAATTCCACTTCAATCCATTCTAAATTCTTCTACACAAATCCTCTTCACATCTTCCCAACACTTCATATCACTTTAATAATACATGCACAACCTCACAAACCCATAAAACACATGCCTAGCTCATCCCAAACATAAATAACCACTTAGATAACATTAAACTCATTCATTCAAGAACTCATACAACACCACAAGAAAGGAAAACAAAACAACAATCACAATTGAATCCACTCACATGTAAATGCTTTGCCTTGGAGAGAACTTGATTTCCAAAGCTTGCTATTGCTCTTAGTCTAGACTTGGAATTGGAATTGGAAATGGAAATGGAAATGGAAATGGAAGAAGAAGAGAAAAGAAAGAAAGAAAAAGAAAATTCGGAATAAAAGAAAGCTGCCCTAAAAAGTAGTTCAATTAAGCTTAATTATGCATAAAACATATTCCAAATTTGCCCCTTAAAGCATACATAAACTTAGGGCGCATTTGGATTGAATTTGAGTCTCATTTGGGGCTTATATGAGCATAAATACTAGCTTAACTAAAGAAATAAAATTCTATCACTAATCTTGTGAAAATCAAGGTTGATTTTATAAATCTAACTTAACTAACACCTTAATGTATAAAAGACATAATTAATAATTTTATTACACACACATATTAATACATATAAAACAAAAATATTAATTTCATTATATATATACAAAATAATGCATTTTAGACCAATAACAACATAACCATTACAATCATCATGCTCATTCAATTCAATACTTAAGATAATTAAGTAAACACATGGAATTTAAATAGAATTGAAATCTAGGTCATTTCAGGAAATGTTTAAAATAATTAATTTTTTAATAAAACATTTACAAGAAAAAGATAAAATGTTTGAATTTTTTTAAAAATATGTATAATAATTCAATTCGGCTCTAACCATAGGGTTCAGTTCTAGGTCCTAAACCAAACCACAAACCAATTACTTTTTACCAATCTGAATTGTCAATAGAACTGTTTAAAAAAAGAACCAAAATTTCAATATGGTTCAATTCGTTTCATGGTTTGATTGGTTTTTCTACAATCTTAAGGGGAATGACCCCTATATCACTAATGTTGCATTGCTAACATTATCCTTCCACCACCAGTAACATCAATCTCATCATACTACCACACTATGTATTTACAACATCCTTGCTACCATTGAGGCATTGATCATAGTAGTAATGACGATTAAGTTTTTGTAGTGGTAGTATTGGTATAGTGATGACCATGGTAGTGTGGTGTATATATGGTAGTTTTAGTGGCAATAGTGAATAAGAGGGTAACTGGAATTTAAAAGAGAGAGAGAGAGAGAGAGAAGAAAGAGTTAATGATGGTAGTAGCATTGATGGCGACAATGGTGTAGGGTGATGATCAACAAAGCTAGAGGCTGATAGAAATAGTGACATGATCTACAGTGAT
Source organism: Combretum micranthum (assembly GCA_024138025.1). Taxonomy (NCBI): domain Eukaryota; kingdom Viridiplantae; phylum Streptophyta; class Magnoliopsida; order Myrtales; family Combretaceae; genus Combretum; species Combretum micranthum. Next base: position 747,649 of record JAMXBD010000264.1, read on the forward strand.
GGCGGTGGCAGTGATAGTGGTAATAACACTAGCGTTTGTGGTGTAGGACACTAATGGTGTGGGTACCTACAATCATGGGCAAATTGGCGCTGGTGCAATGAAATGTAGCAATAACAGTGGGTTGGTGAGGCTAAAATTGTTGCATAATCGTATATTTATTTAATAGCTATTCCTTGGAAACTTTTTAAATAGCTATTTATAGTGCATATTTAAGAGAATAAAATGCTACTTAAGGTAGAATTATTTTATTATTTCTCATTATCTTATAATAATGAGCCTTACGATATAATATAACAAAAAAAAAAAAACTACACATGGAAGTCGTATATTATTATATGCATTATGAGGAAAATGATAAATTTACTCAATGGATTGCCATTATGAATATATTAATTATAAATGCTCATAAATTATTTAAATTTTAGGAGAGCTTTATTATTTTTTAGTATATATGACCATTAATAAACATTTAACAAGTAGATATAAACATATACATATTGATGAAAATGATTTGTTTATTGGATTATGAAAAATGATATATCGATAATTTGTGCTCATACGTCATTTTAATTATGATGTGCATATTTTTAGTTAGTTACATAACTATACGTTTATAAATTGGTTTTACATGAATATTTTGTTGTTCTTTACACATTCATATGAATTATAAATGATCAAATGGGTGAAAAGATACTAGTAGTTAATATGTATAAGTGAAAATGGAAAATTTAAATGATCAATAACACAGGTGGTGTAAAAAAGGGTCATGCAGAATCTTCTTTTTTGTAAATAACCTTCCACAATCTCCATCTAAAAAAAGTAACCATCACTTAACTACCTAACACCTTCTCTAATTCTACTTTTAGTAATTTATTTATTTACAATTATTAGAGAGTCCAAATTGGCACACTTAATCCTTTAATTTAAACATAATATATCTAATATATATGTGTGTGTGTGTGTAATGAAACTCATAAATGAGCAAACATGTCCTTGGATCTACTTGTGGATTGGCTCATTAACATGATAGACAAACAAGCTTATAAGTATTAATAAAATGTGGATTTGATTCGTCAAACAAGTTTTAATTTAGGTTTGAGTTCGATTTGTTTTAAAATTGAACTTGACTAAATTGAAACACCTAAATTGTTTAACTTATTTGTAACCTAGGTAAAAATAAGTCCATCTATTGCATGTATAAAGAAAAACAAGTTGTTAATAGTAAAAAAATATCAGTGAAAAAATAAAGCTATTGGATGAAAAATTATAATATCAAATGGGGAATAATGTATTAGTAATTAAAATGTATAAGTTTAAAAAAAATATTGATGATCAAAATATATCACTAATAAAATCTTACAAGTACCAAAAACTTATGAAAATGAAATTACATATAAAAAAAGATTTCCTTGCCCAATCTAGGGAAAAAAATGATAAATTGTAAATATGCTTATGATAAATATTTTATATGCCTAATTTCTCTTCCTTTGGGATTTAAGTAAGCTGTAAGCTCTAAATCTTCAAAAGAATATGCTTTTAAATTCCGGTATATTATATTATCTTTACATAAGATAATACAAAATGATTCAAATATCATATAAAGCAATTTGCAATTAAAAGATAAAAACAAAAAATAGAAAAAGCAAAACATAGTTTAAATTAAATTAATCACATTATTTAATTATCATAAACTTTGAAAAACCGAACAACTGATGATGCTGGCGTGCAAGCGGCATGGTCCAACCTAACACCCAGCAAAAGCAGCAGAAACAACGGGAACACTTGCCATCGAAGCACTGGAGGTCCACCCTCACTCTCACATTCCACCATCCATCCCCACTCACTCTCATGGTTCTTTGATCTCTCGCTTTAAATGCAGCGTTAACCTCGAGGCTCAGTCTCAGGCTCAGGTTCCCTCTTCATCCTCCCCCTTGGAATAAAGCAAAACCTCTGTTTTTTACTCCTGGTACTAACACCTCCTCCTCCAATAAAAATGGCTACTATTACTAATCCAATCCCAAGACCATACACTCTTTCCTCTCTCCATTCCCCACAACCCTCCAGGATTCACCATGTATCCGCTTCCTCCTCCCCCCTTCGTCATGGCCATTCCCGCATGTCTCGCTGCACAAGGAAACTCAAATGCATCCCAAATGCCTATGTTCTTCCTCTTGTTCGTGCTCAGTCTGTTCCTGGTACTGTTTATTATACGTGCATTTCTTGGGGTAATTAATGATGGGTTTTGGTTGAATTTAGTATATATGCATGTTTCTTTATGTGGGTATTGTTTTTGGATTCCTATCAGATTATGTTCCGGATGCCAAATTCTATAAAGTAGAAGCTATTCTCAGGTAAAGTTCTCATCTTTCTTGGATTTCAGGCTTGATCGGGTTCGCTTTCGTTGTTACAGAGAATATAAAAACAGTAACACTGCTTTGATTTACATGTTTTGTTTTGTCATTAATATTGTTGGAAGTGATTACATTAATCTGCATTGATCATTGACCATGGAATGAAGCATGTCCTCGAAACAAACTCAATTTTTTTTTTTTTTTTACAACGAAACCACGTTATGGAAAAGATTCAGTGTTCAGATGGAAATAGATGAGTAGGAAGATGAAAAAGATGTTACGACTCAAATTTGGGACCTCTATCTGATACCTAGAAGAATTGGACACTACAACAAAATTGGAGTGTTGGACACTCCATGTTGAAAACAGTGCACATCAGCCATCATTATAGATGCTTCTTTCCCGAACAAGCCACCTAGACCTGTTTCAGTAAAGGCAAAATCTCCTCTGGAGGGATGAGAGCCACATGATCTTCAACTGCAAGGGAGTGTATGTTGTTGGCCAAAAAGTCTGCTGCAAAGTTTCCTTCCCTTGCGAATGTTGGAATTCGTTCCTGCAAGCAGCAAGGCATTTAGACATTGTTATTTAAAATTATGATGTAAAGCATTATTTACCAAATGTACAGCTGCTGCTAAATCCTAGTAAATAATTAATTTCTTGTTTCCAGTGAGGTGGTTCTAGTTCCCGAATAGATGGCCCATAATTCTGCTGTCACTATGTTCATTGGGCCTAGCTTCTATGCATAACCAATAATCCATTGTCCCTGCTCATCTTGAATAAGGCCTCCAATAGTTGAGATTTCATCTGGTTTTTGTGAAGCATCTGTGTTCAGTATTGAGTATCCTGCAGGTGGAGGCTCCCAACGTATAATTTTTTTTGGTAAATCTCCCAACGTATAATTTATCTGTGAGCCATCTTGTACTTTTGGTTCCTTCGATCAAAAGCCCAGAATTCGTTGGATATTGTGGAAATTTTCTGCAATAAATTTACACTAGTGAGAGAGGGCAGAGAGTTGAAAACTAGGGCATAGTGTTCCGCCCATATCAACCACAAGGCTACTGCAAAAACAATGGATTGTGGAACTCGGGTTGTTATGAGTAAAAGCTGGTTCTGTTTGCAATTTTTATATAGCCACTGGTCAGGGGTAAGTGATGACTGATATGCATTCATAATACCTAAAGATTCCCAAGTAGCTATGTGCGCAGGACAAGTCCTTAAGACATGTTCATGTGTTTCTGTGGATCCGCATCTTGGGCAGTTGTATACACAGCCAGGGTAGAATTTCTCTAGTTTTGATCCTACAGGAAGGCCATTGTTTAATATCCTCCACAGAAATGTTTTGACTTTTGGGCTGAAAGTGCCCTTCCATAGTCATAGCCATTGATTATTTGTAGGAGCAGTATCATTTTGCAACAGCATTTAAAATTCTTTTAGGGTTGAGTCAAGTTGAAGATTAGTAATCTAAATGTATTGGTCTGGTTCAGTTGGGCTGAGAGCAATAGCACTGAGCTAGCAAATTAAATTTGGAAACCAATCTTATCCTCATCCCAATCAACACCATTAAGATAGCACTCCCTTACTGTTAGTGTGATGGATGTTTGAGTAAGAGACCCCTCTATAATTTTGCGCAGCTGGTACAGTCCACGGCAGAGATCAAACCAGAAACTCATGGTCTCCCTGATTCCAAGTAATTTGCAATTTTTCAACACTAACAATGAATTTGCCTAGACTAATTCTTTCCACAGAGCCAAACATGATGATGAAGCACGAAGAATAAATAACAAATTTTTTCTGCTTGCATAGAATTATCCAACATGAATTCTTTCTACAGAATGTGTGACCTCTTTGCATCAAGCAAGCCTGACTACGCAGTGGTAAATTATGAACTCCTAAACCTTCTGCAAAGTTAGGTGCAATTAATTTTCCCCATTGGATCCAATGTCCTTGACATTCATTGGCATGCCAGTCCATTTAAAATTTCACATAATTTGCTCGAGCTTTTGGATTGTTTTTGTTGGGAGGTAGGCGGATTGCATATGGTGTGTTTGGAATGACAGCCAATATAGAGTGCATCCAGCCATTCTCAGCAGGCGCCCTATCCATCCATCCAATTATTCTGAAGGCAATCAATGAAAAAATTAAAATCACTAGGCTTTTGTTTTGCCCCATTTCCTAAACAAAACCCTGGGTATTTGTCTATTTCTTCGGTTTCCTTAATATATAGACTCTCAGTGGTAGATAATTTGAGCAGGTCATTAAGAATTTTTGGAGAAGAGAATATTGGATTTTCCATAATTCACTCGTAAACCATGTATTTGGGATTGCTAGAGGAAGATCTTATTGATATGTTCCACCTGTGTACGAGAAGAGGCAGAAGAAGACCAGTTCTTGAAGTTTCTAGATCTGTCTAGAATGTGTTAGTTTGTAGTTTTTTAGCTAGTTGGTAGCGTGTGTTAATTTGTTGTATGCTGTTTAGTTACTTGATTAGCAATATACTAGTTGTATGTCTGTTTATTAGTAGTATGTTACCAGTTACATTAGTAGTTAGAATGGCAGTCTGTTAGCTTTATTGTGGGTTGATAAATAGGCATCTTGTAATATATTAGAGGCCAATTAGATCATATTTTCTACTTATGCAGTCAGAGGAGATATTAGTTCTTGTGGGCTTTCATGGCAGGAGGTTTTGTGCTAATTCTCTCTTTCTAATCGATAAACTACTAGTTTGTCCCTTATTTTAGATGATGGCTCATCTGGGGACATTCCATCAATCCACCAGCAAGGAAATGGCAACACTGAATTAATATAAAGGTCAAGCTTATTTTAGATAATGGCTCATCTGGGGACATTGAAAGGATCCACTTGCCATAACTCATGAAAGTGTTAGGATCTATCTTTCTATATTTGTGTCACGTTTTGGTTGGATTCGTCATGTTTCACCACACTTGAGATCACATGATTTGACCCTTGGAGTAAAATGCTGATATGTCAAAGTAAGCTATAAATTTGTTTTTCATGACAACTACATGCTATAAATGCCATTATAATTTCAATTTCTGTTTCTTTTTTGTATTTCCATGAAGCAAAGGGATTACTAACTTTTGGGTTGGAGAGAACTTTTAATATAGGGAGAGCAAGGGCGCGGGTGTTTTATGGTTTTGGAAGCACTCAGCCTTTTTGAATGTTGATACAGTAGCACAATCCAAATTAAAAATTGGTCAAAACCTGGTTACTTACTGTATTGTGATTATTCAAAAAGTGACAGATGTACCATTTGCATTATCATCTATTGCTAGAAAACCTTTTCAGTAATTTTACCTTTATCCTTTTGATGAATGTGTTTTGATTGAAACAGGCCCTGGCGGATCCCTCAGGTTTCGTCGGTATGTGCTAACTTATGCTTTGTGTTTTTATGAGCAACTATACATACATAAATATTGTAGTTATTTTTCATTGTTAAGCTCCTGGTGGAAAGGCACACGAGTTTCTATGCTAAACTCTGACAATTTTTCAATATTGTCATGTTTTTTCGTGTATTCATGGTCAAACTTGCAGCTGATATAATATTACTGGCTCTTTGAGTAGTATTGTCAACTTCTGTTGAATGGAAGCTGTGTGCTTGTTATATTATGCATCTTTGCCCTTAAAATTAACTCTACTTGCTTGAATTATCGTGACTTCCCATAAAAGGTGTTTTTTGTGGAAAAATAGTGTCATTTTTACTCTCAAACAAATGATACCAATTGCATGGAATAGATCATTGCCAAGGGCTTCTACATCTAAAATATTAAGCTGATTTGGAGCTAGTTAAGAGTTTTAAAATGGTGTCAAATATGGTCTTAGTATTAATGCCGGAAGAGAAGCTTTTCTGCTGAAATAAGAACTATTTCTATCAACAGCTTCAAGAGAATGAAACAAGAAATGATTATATCTTGTTCATATACTTGGCTAAAAAAGGTATTTATCTGTAGAAAACCCAATATCCCCAGGGCATGTAACGAAAAATCATCACATTTCCAGAACATCTTTGCTCCATGTGATTTTATCTATCAGCTAATTGTTTATACTTTAACTTTTTGTACATATATGAAGGCTCTTCATAAAATGGGAATTCGGGGTGTCACAGTGTCCGATGTTCGTGGATTTGGTGCTCAGGGTGGTTCTACAGAGAGGCAGGCTGGTCAGTACTCTGCCGTCTAATCTCTTAATATTGCTACTAACTAATCAAGCTGTATTTCTTCCTTTTAATGCCTCCCAAGTGTTTTTTTTTTCGTGGGGGGGGGGGGGGTTAAAATTTCTATTCCTCCCTTGAGATTATTCTATGCAATTCATCACACGAGCCCCAAAAGTCCTTGGTTAAACTATTGCAGGGAACAGGATGTGCCTTCCAGGAGCATTCCAGCTAGAATAATATACAATTTCTGATTTTTAAAGTTCTCCTTTCATCTTCTTCAATTAATTTGGAAATTTTGGACCTCTAACCTAAGGCTATACTGGTGGATTTTGAAGCAGATTTTTGAATAGGAAACTATTACCTACTAAATTTCTTAGGAAAATGTTATCTACATAATTTCTTAAAAGAATTAGCTTTCAATAACATACAGTTTCTGAAAAACATACTAAGTTCTTCTGAGGTTATCTATGATTCTCCCATCATCGGTATTTCTTACAACTAATTTGCAAGTTGATATTTGTTATCTTATATGGAGTCTTAGTGTAATATGTATATCTTAATGGCTCTTATATTATGTCATCTTTAACTTTTTCCCCCTTTTGCCATATTGGTGCTGGCACTTTGGCTCTTAAGCTTATATGATCTTCTGTTCTTTATTTCATAGGATCTGAATTTTCAGAAGACAAGTTTCTTGCTAAAGTTAAGATGGAGGTTGTAGTGACCAAAGATCAGGTATTCAAGTATTACAGAAATCTACTTATTTGTTGTGGTTAATATACTAATTAATTGCATACGCAAACGTGCTAGTGGGTACATTCCATCTGCTACTTAACTGGACAAAGCTATTAAAACAGTTGTGCCATGGAACAAGCTCATCAATCTCTCTGTATGTTGTAGGTTGAAGCTGTAATTGACAAAATCATTGACATGGCAAGAACAGGAGAGATTGGTGATGGAAAAATATTCTGTAAGATCACAACTTGTACCTAGCATCGACCATTGATATCTTTCTCTCTTCAATAACTCAAAAGATTTTGTGATTAGTGCAGCCTGGCTTAGCAGTTATTATTCTTTTAATAAACCATTGAAAAGAAATGAAAAATATTTTGGAAATTTGTGTGCAATATATTGTGGATTGGAAAATGCTAGCTGTACACGACATGTATGAAGTTAATTACTAGGTAGATATCTTGGACATGTAAAACATGATTCTGCTATTGTGTTAACTTTCCTGAGCTTCTAGAGAAATGCAAGTTTAAAAAAAAAAAAAAAAAAAAAAAGAAAAAAAAAATTCCTGCAATGAGCCCCTAATAAACGAACTTGATGTGACATAACCATATTTAGGAATAGATTATAATTGGTTGTCTGTAAATGAGATTTTATCTTTAGGTTCAGTGCTTTATGGATTACATATTCTCCAAGGGAAATCTGGCATGAGGTGTTAGTTTGTCTGCCAGAAAGAAAAAAGTTATGGCTGCATTATTTGCACATTCAGTCTGTTGAAAGGCTTAAGACTGTTTGACTGCTTTGAGTTATAATCATCTTCCTTGTCAGACATTCTATTCTGCACTTTTTGACAATGAAAGTTCTTGTGGTTCCTGCAGGCATGTGTTCATTCTCTAGTCATCTCAGTAGGTTGCAAGCCAGGAAATGGCTTAAGAACATGTCTTTTCAGTTAAATATATGTTTCATCTTGGGAAATTACTCAACGTCCAGTGTCATTAGAGGACTGTCTCTATGAACTGAGCCTTTCCTTGTTTTTTACTATCCCATATGATATTTTGGTATAGTTAGTTGCTTCATTTTGAATCAGATGCCAAATAAAATTGGTTGCTTTCCTGAATCATTGTGGCAGAATTTTGTTCCAGCTATCTTACCTTTCTTTCCATAGCTCATGTTCACGACATTTTCTCAGAACACCATATTCACAAGATTCACGATGCATGCAACAATGTAACTTCTTATATAAGGATTTTCAGTTTACTTAGCTCACAAGATTCGAATGCTGGCTTCTGCAGTGATGCCGATCTCAGATATAATAAGAATCCGCACAGGTAATCATTTATATCGGAGTACATTGTTCTTAACCAAATAGCTGGCCCCCAGAATCTGTGATCTCATTTTTGATAACATCTGCTAACTGCAACACCACAGGCGAACGTGGAGAGAGGGCTGAAAGAATGAGTGGAGGCCGAGCTGATATGTCGTCTGCTTCTTAACAAAAAGGGAAAAAAATTCTTTTCCTTTTCTTTGTATGTAGTTGGCCTTGTAGCTTACTTTAGGGTAGTGCATCTGCAAGTGGAAACCATGTGTAGTTATTGTCATCTCTGTAGCTGAAACCGTAAAATGTAGTTATCAGTCAGCTCATCATTTCAATTTTCAAGCATTTCTGCATATTCTAAGGAGCCTGTGTGCTTACTAAAATTGAGTGGAATTACTGATGGACCCATGTTTTCGGGGATCGCATCTTTGTTTCATTATATTTATGTTTCTATGCTTTGGAAGTTCCTGTATTAGTCTCCTATGACTTGTGCTATAAATAAAAGCATGATTTATTGGGTGAAATGACACGGGTATGATAACTGATAAGCTATAATAATTTACTAAGAAGCAGAGGACATGTCTGTATTTTTTTTCATCTGTATCTATGTCTTTTTCAAAATGATATGTTAAATATATTCAATTTATATTTATATTTTATCTATATTTAATCTATTTGATTTTTTAATAAGAACTGTCAATTTTTTTTTTTATTTGTATCTAATTATTTATAAATAATTTGCTAGAAAAGAGTTTAAAAAAAAAAACCTATATCCGTAATTGCCAATAAACAAATATACTCTTAGGTGTATTTGGTTCGTTATTTTCAGACCGTCGTAGTTTTATTTTTTTTTTCCTACTTTCAATAGAGTATTGGTAAAAAATAATATAAATGAAAAAAAAAAAGACAATCAAAATAGAACCTTAATTGAATTGTTGCATGACTATAAAAACTTCTATGTATTTGTCCCATCTAGCTTTTCTGCATCAACTGGAAGAAAAACGTTTTCACACAAAACGTTGATAAGGATATATGCATCACAAGTAAATTTGAACAACAATTGCTATCAAGGGACATTTTTCCGGACATTTTTATTGCTTCTTATATTTGATATTTAGAAGTCTTAAATACTATCACGGTAGTATTGACAGGTGTGGTAAATTAGTGATGGAAGGCAATGACAATCGGTGATTTTTTTTACGGTAATTAACTATAATAGAAAACATGATGAAGAAAGCAATTGGAAAACAATTTAATTATATATGGGCAGCTCATTTTTAGAGATGAGCAATTACAAAACGCGTAGGGGATTAGAGTAAACGGTACGAGATGTGCGCATTTGGTTTTCAACATAATATAGGACAAGGAGTCAAGGAAAACAATGCAAATAAAACAATTCAATAGGATTTTCTTTTAATCATATTTAGCACTTTGAAAACAACAAATGCTCTCTCTCTCTCTCTCTCTCTCGACATTACGGGTTGGGTCCACAACAAAACCTGATCTGCTGCTTCTGGGTGATAGGTGGGGCTGTTCATACATGTGAACCCGCTAGTTCAATAAGGTAAGTCCAACGGTTCAGATGCAGTAAATATTTTTCTAATTTTCATTTCGTTAAAATTTAAGAGAATGGCAGGAAAAAAAAAGAAGAAGAAATCGACCCTCCCATGTGCATGGAAATGCATGGACATATGACCACACTTTTTATAACTTTTTCTTGCGTAGATTCCCACCATCTCATGCGCATGGAAATTCAAAACATGCCGACTTTTTTTTTTGTTAAATTGATTAGATCCTTCAAAACTCACTGTGTTTGCCACTCGGACCTGGCACGGACCCACCGACCGCAATGGATCCTTTAGGCACGTCTAACACAGGACCTGCTGTGACCAGTCTAGCTCGGCTCCTAGTTTGGACTCGACCCGAAGATCTCTCTCTCTCTAATGTTGTGTGTTATCCATCATAAGTGAAAATTATACTAAAAAACGATTTTGATGCTTATACTATTTATGTTATCACATATTTATTTTAAGTACTTTTTTTTTCATCCCATTCCTATAGTAAATCAGAAGTATTATAGTAAATAAATTACAAGATATCTTTTTCATATGTGACTCATCAAACTTGGATGCCCTTTCCCCTTTGCTATTTCTATATACACCTTCCAAATATCTTAGCCTTCAATTTTTAGGTGTTTTGGAATAAGTCACACTTCCTCTGAAACTCATGGTAATCAATAATCCCTCAAGATGGTAAGGAAGTCATGAACCCTTTTCTTATTGTTCTTAACTAACATTTTATGAACCAATAGTAGCTCCATAACATCTCAAATGGGAATTGCGAATAACGAGCAAGAGAAACAATATATCATAATTCAAGAACCAAATTGATATGGCTTTACTATTTTTTATATTTTTTTCCCTTCCCCGACTTCTCCAGGTATTCATAATTCATTCATTAAATTCAAATGTTAGTTGCCAAAATGTTAACGACTGTGGGAACAGAGCTTTAAACCATTCACTCTACTCCTTGAACAATTGAAGTCCATTCCTTCTGTTCGTCTAATATTTTTTCCCTAAAGAAAAAACATTGATCACAGGTCGGTCCCAGGCCAACCCACTCAGTCCGATGCCCCGAAACTGTAGGTTTCGGGCTAGGTCTTGCCGACTTCAACCCGCAAGATGTCTGTTACTAGGGGTGGGCGCGGTACGGTTTGATCCGGTTCCCCACCCGAACCTAATTGAACCTAAAATAACGGTTTGGTTATTTTTATAAAAACGAACCTAACCTTACGGTTCGGTTCACTAATTTTTCGAACCTAAAAAAACGGTTCGATGTACGGTTCGATATACGGTTCGAACCATATAAAAAAAAAAGATAATTTGCTCTTTTCTCATTTCAATAAAAAGAAATTTCTCATAAAAATATCAATTTATGTAGTCCTCGGATGATGAGTGTCTAACTGGCCCCATGATATCCATGCCATGGCTACCGGCATAGAAGAGTTCTGTCAGCCGGACAAATTCAAATACCTAATCAAATGGTCAACAAAGGCAGTAAGTTAAAACCGAGTCTAGCATTTGGAGCAAGCACAAAATACCAGCAGCAGTTGACAGCTTATGTTATACCTTGTCACGGCTTCTCCCGCTTATAATTGCAGTAGGGAAGCATTTTGCAGCCTTTCTCACAGCAACTCTCATCTGTAAGTTCATAAACTAGTAAGCTAAATTTCATAAATAAGTACACTTCCTAAATATACATTACCTTATTGTAAATGTCCTTACAAAGTCAGACATGAAAGCACGGTTAGGATTATCCACAATAGGAGAAAGGGTACCATCATAATCCAGAAACAAAACAATTCTCTTCCCCTTTGTGTAATTGGCTATTTGATCAAAAGATATTAATCCATGAGAAGTTCACAGAAAAAACTCACCAACCCATATGATTTATGCTGATTCATTGTCTGAAGCACCTCTGGAGCCATCCATTGTGGAGTTCCAACACAAACATTTGGGGGAGGAATTCCTATGTGAGCAATACAACATGAATGGAATATTGATCGAAGAGGAACTGCTCGATCAAAATCACAAAACTTCACAATAGGCGTCCCATAAGCCCTCTTTTCATCTATATCAATCAAAATATTCTCACTTTTTACATCACGATGAATAATGTGCTTGGAATGAAGCTCTGACAATGCAAAAGCAACATCCCTAGCAATAAAAATGGCGAGATCAGCAGCAACATGTTTTTCACCAGATTTGGACAACTTATCCACAAAATCCTGTCACAAAGTAATGAAAACAGACAAGATTCAACCAAAATACATTAGCATTACAAGAAGCACAAAATAGAGACAACACCAGACAAAAATACCTTTAATGACCCTCCTTTAATGTACTCCATGTAAATCGCAGACTCCAAGATGCAACACCTAGACTTTCCATCATAACCATTTCGAAGATATCCGATGCCCATGCATCTCCACTATGCAAGAATGCTTAAGAATGCCTAAAATCCTCACTTCTCCCAAACAATTGTACTCGAAATTCCGTATTTCATCATATGGACTGCTACGTATTTCCAGAGTGCGAACCTGTAGAATGAATCAAAAGAACTGTTTCAATATGTCATGTACTTGGGTTCTATGCTGAGGGGCAAAATAGAACCAGTAGATGAATAATAGGACTAAAGCACAGCCCATAATCATTTGAGGAACTGACCTTTGCTACAAGATCAACTGAATCATGAGTGCAACGAACAAGAGAAGTAGAACCAGCTCTTTTTATTTCTTTCAGCATGGAGACAGGGAAGGAAGAGCATGCTTCAGTAGTTTGCACAACGGACTTGTAACCCTGGTAAAGAGGGACATACCTGCCATAAAGCTTTGTGCTTGTTATCTATTTAAATCGAACCAAACAGGAAGGATTATAATTTACTGGAATGCTGGATTAACTTTTCTCAAACCCCAGAGTCCGGTGCTATATGACATTTCGGCCAAAAAGACGTATGATTCTAAATGGCAAAATGTCTTAACTCAATACTGTTATCAAATTACCAAATAAACAGAGTAAACATATAATGGTTCCAAACCAGTCAACACTTCAAGGTTTTATATGGGGGAAAGCAAAGTGTGATGTATCTAGAAGCTTAAACCAACAAGCTTAAACATCAAGAGCAAAGAGTAAACAGAATAAAATTAAAGCCTTAAAGGGACATCCATGTTTTCATTAGTTAGGACCTGCTTTTCCAATTCCCACATTTGGGCAAACAACATCAAGAGCAAATAGAATAAAGTAACATCCATGTTCTCATTAGCGCATAAAACTTAACATTACAATGGCTAAAATAATACATTAACTTCACAATTTAACCATTCAGTAATAGGTGGATTGGTTCTACTATTTTCACTACATAATTCCAACTTCCTTTTCTTGTTTTCTTCTTTCAAGAAGGTTGTATTCTTCATTTTCAACCTCAGCTCAAATGGGACATCTCCTTGATGACAAAATTTAGAACCCAATCTTGATACCTGGAGAGGACAAAAGTTAAATGAAGTAAATATAAAAAATGTTCACCTCACAAATGATGTTTTGGTGGCATAGTATCTAAACTTTACAATTGATCAATTTCCTTCTTTAGAAAACATTTTCTGCTCACAAGTAATTCTTTTAAGTAGTAAATTGAAGTTCAATGGACTGACCTAGTTACCTTAGTTTAATTGATGGTGATATTTGTAGTAGCTGAATCCATCAATTTCACAACTTCAGTTTCTGCAATGTATAAAAAAGGCATCCTATTAGCACATAATCAACATATGAAAGAAATTGAAACTAATATAAAATTTAACAAATTGAAACCTGATTCAAAAATTTCCAGTGCTTCAAGATCCTCCTCAATGGACAAAATTGCAGATTTTTAGAGCCAATCTTGTGCACATATGAGGGCTTCCACCATATATGGAGTCAGTGAACTCCTAAAAACATCAAGAACTCGACCACCCGTACTAAAAGCACTTTCTAAAGCTACGGTTGACAAAGGAATTGCTAAAGTGTCTTTAGCCATTAAAGAGAGGATAGGGTACCTACATGAGAATTTTTTCCACCAATCCAATACATCAAAACCTTTATCATCATCATCAAGTTCCTCCCGTTCTTCTGCCAAATACTTCTCCAATTCATTCTTTTGCATCGTTTTGTTCACTTCCACTTTTTTAGTGAACTTGTTTCTCATATTCTTTTTATGCTCTTCATTTACCATTTCCACTTTTCGTTCTTTCACATAACTTTCAGAATTTGTCAGGCTTTCCTCACTGTGCTCAATACAAGAATCATAATAATAAAACAAGCTTGAGAGGGTGTAGTTAATTTTTCCCATTAGCTGGTTTGCCTACTCATCATCATAAACCTCTCTCACCATCCAATCCACATAAGACAATTTTAGACGAGGATCAAGAACTTCAGCCACAAATGATAATACATTCATGTTGTTAATATTTCCCCAATACTTCTCATGCTTTACTCTCATTCTTTTAGTCATCATTCTCACAGAAAGATCATCACTTCCACATTGTTCTCTGATCTCACTCCCAACACCCATAATTTCTTCAACAAAGTGATTGCAAGTGGCATATAAAGAACCAAAAATGCTCAAAGTAGCATCATAAAATGTGACGCAGCGGAACAAAAGGGACTATCGCAAGACGTTGATTCGCGCACGAATACCCAGCTTGTGATCTTCAAATACCTATTGATTCTGAGAATACCTAGATATTTGGCATCAAAAGTCGAAATCTACACAAGATTACGAATTTTAGGATAAAGAGAGAACACTCTCAAAGAAAATTCATTCAAAATAACATATTCTGTCCCTTCTGTAACCCTAGAATATATAATATGTTATTTTTACCAAAAAAGGAAACCTATCTAAATAATACCTAGGGCGAAAACAAATGAACGGTGGAGATTAATGCTACAGACGGCATATAAAAAAGATTATCCAATGAAAAGATAAGACATAAAGAAAAGTTACTAAAAATAGTAAAAACGCGGTTTTGACGGCCTAAACGAAGGAATTTGACCGAAAACCGGCTTGGGTCACGAGCGAAGCTGGTGAGTTCTGTTCGTTGGATCGTTTCCCTTCAGAATATGGTCTCGCTCGGTAAAAATCCAAAACTCCCCAAAATTACGAAACTGCTATTATCAAATCCTGTGCCATTTCTCCAAATAATTATTTACTATCTTATCCACTGCATCAAAATGTTTTTAAGAAAGGCAATATGCTACGTGCATATGCCTAATCTTCTTCTGTAGGAAGTCCCCTCATTTTATTGCCTGTAAGATCTGCCTTAAACTTCTCATCCTTCATCTCCAACAACTCAAATGCTTTCTGAAATTTCACAGCCGACTCCAACATTGTATATGTTGAATTCCATTTGGTTTCAACATCTAAAGATAATAGTGTCTTGCTTCCTACATTTTCTTTTGCCACATAGCTTTGAACGTCGCCAATCGTGATGGAGAAGACCTAACATATCTAACAGCAGATCTAATTCTAAATATGGAATCATCCATATATTTCAGACCCTCTTTCACAGTTAAACTTAGAATATGTGCACATCATCTCATATGGAGATACTCTCCTTTCAACATAAGTGTTCCCCAATATTGAAACATTCTTTTCAAATACTGCATACAAACATCATTTGAACTTGCATTATCTACAATGATTGTAAGAACCTTTGTTATACCCCATCCCTTCAAACATGCCTCCACAGCATTGGCAATTGCCTCACCAGAATGACCAGAAATTTGACAAAAATTCCAAATCTTTTTCTGCAATTTCCAGTTCTCATCAATGAAGTGACATGTAAGACACATGTAAGATAAGTTTTGGCAACAAGTCCACGTATTAGTAGTTAAACACACCCTACCATTAAATTTAGCAAAATATTGCCTCAATTTTTCCCTCTCTTCATTATACAACTCTAGACAATCAAGTCTTAAAGTTGTACGAGATGGAACTGAAAACTTAGGCTGCAATACATTGCTATAACTGATAAAAGCTTCATTTTCAACAAATTTAAATGGCAGCTCAGCAACTACAAACATTCTAGCAAGCTCTCTTCTATACCAACTTTCATCAAAATTATTATTTTGTTGAATGGAAAGCTGCTTATTTTCTAATATACTACGGAGAGTTTTTTGTTTACCCATTGTGTCTTTGCTAACAAATTGTTTAAATCTCTTCAAGTGAGTAAGCAATGCACTTGTTCCATTCCCACCAGTATATTTAAAGGTTTTATGACAATAATTGCATTTTGCCCTCTTATTCCCATTTTGATCTGATTCTAATGTCATATGTACCCACACTTTAGACTTTTGTCTTTTGTTAGAAGTTGATGGAGAGGAAGGGAGTACAGATGTTGTACCGGAAGAAGGTAGAGGACCACTATTATCATTTTGATAGTCTTTGCCAACATTTTCATCTCTATTCACTTTTCCCTCAGATGCGTCCACATCCATCGGATTGCTCTACGAAGCATTAACATTTACTGGTTTGCTCATACTCTGTGCATCAAACGAAGACATCTGAAAAGTAAAACAAAAAGATTAGATAAAAATATAAAAATGCCTTAAGCTAAATATAGTGCTTGTGAAATGATATTTTCAAACTATCAAATTTGTTAATAATGTTAATGAAAGTATAAAGAGATTCATAAACTAAGTGATTGCCACTCACGGTTTTGATGGAGATCAAGATGAATCGGTTGTGATGCAATAGAGTGATTGCGGACTGCCAATGTTTTGTGGGATAGAAGTCAAGTCACCAAGCTTCTAGCTGCAATTTCCATAGAACAAAAGGAAACTTAGACATCAAATATAAACATATATATTAATAGCAGTAGAATAAGGAACACTATGGGTTTTTTTTTTTTTTTTTTTGCACTAATACAGATATTTACTCTTAGATAGTTTTAATACTAATTTAATTAAGATTTTTTGGGCAAACATTTGACAATGTGAAAACAAATTATTAAGTAGGATACAGAATTTTAATGTGCATAACAGGATGCAAAATAAATACAGACTGTGGTTGTTTTCGCCCAACCTTTGTTTTGCTGTCATTTTTTATTATGGTTTTTGATCGGGATCTATTACATTTGCAGTTCGTTTGATCAAATACTAAATAACCATTGAGCTAATATTATAGTGCTGAAACAAAAAGCGCATTTCTATGTTCAGCATTGGAACAACAAGGTAGCAGAGAAGGAGATCTGAGAAGCGTATGCATGCTATTGTTCCAGTGATGACTATCTAAGTAATTTTAATGCAACATTTAATCAATGCACTGAAAGCATCAAACATTAAAATGGCTTAATACGTTCAATTTGTCCTCAAAGAACCACCCAAATATCCTAACAAAATGAGAGCCTGAAACCGTGGGTTGGATGACCAGCTCATATGGGCATCCATTAATTGTGACACCACAAAGGAACATTTTTCCAAACATATAGCAGGCAAGCAACATGGTCATTCAATTTTTTTCTCTTTTTCAATTTTTTTTTTTTACAATAATGAATATAGATATAGCCGAGGATTCCAGATGTCTTAAAAACATAAGAATTTTAAGCATCCTACGATTCGGCTAATTAGTTATGCGAAGGGACAAAAATAGAATCTTTTTACTAATTGCGACAAATCGAGAAAGTTGTTGAAAATTATTTCCTCTAAAGAATCGACCATAAGCACAATCCACATTACTAAATTGACAACACCGTGGAACATCCAGAAACCGCGAAACCTATTTCCAGACGCAAATTCCTCAAACAAAATACTGCATAAATTAAAAATATAAGCAAGAACTTCACAGTGAGAGGAGAAATTATGGAGTCGTCCTCATTGGAGGTCGAAAAAGCGAAGAAGCGCTGGGATTTACGGCCAAGCTGAAGGGATAAAAATCTAAAACCTTTAGGAAGCGCGTCGTTTTTGGAAGAAACGATAAGTCTGGAGTTTCGACTTCAAGGATCCAAAAGGAGGAGTGAAGGAGGAGGACTGACGAAGTGACGAGAAACTGGGAAAGTAAAACACAAACAAACCTAAACGATGCTAAACCTAATTTGTTTTTGGACTGGGCCGACTGCCTTTAGGCAGTAAAGAATTGATAATTGATATAAAGGATTTTTTTTTTTAATTAGTAAAGAAGTTCGGTTCGGTTCGGTTTGAAGTTGCGAACGGAACCGCGAATCGAATTTCTATCTTTGAACCGAATCGTGAATCGAATCGAATTTAAAAAAACCGAATTTACGATTCGATTCGGCTTGATTGGCGGTTTGATCGATTTTTTTCCAGCCCTATCTGTTATGGCGTGCCAACCCTGAATATTAAAATTCCAAAAATTATAAAAGTAAAAAGAAAAAAAGAAGTGGAAAACTCCTGGATCCGCGTAAAACACTTGGAAAGCCAGCTCATCTCTCTCTCATCCTATGTATCGCGTCGCTCTTCCTCTTCTTCTTTTTTAGATCTACTTCTCTCTCTACCCTCCCTCTCTCCTTCCATCTCTCTCTCTGTCTCTCTCTCTTTCTCTCTCTCATCGGAGTATCTTCGCAGGTTCGTCATTTCTTCTCTCTCCTCTTGAACTTCATTCCATTTGCACACCTTAGTTTTAATTTCCCCTTCAATAAGGTAATGATGCACATGCTCTAGAAGTTTCTCGATCTTATCACAACTACGTCGTGATCTCCAATGGAATTCTGATTTGACATTCGTAGCCCTGTTCATACCTTATTCGTCTCTCTGTGTGTACGTACGTACATGTGTTCTGTTAGATTTCTACTTCGTTTTCTTTTTTTTTTTTTTTGGGTTTTTTTTGGCCATATGATGAGATTAGGACAAGGAGATTGGATTGATTGAAATTTGATTTGATGTTATTGATTTAGTAGTGTCAAGTCGAATCGAATCGAATCATCAAGGTTACATTTTTTCTCAAAGAATTTCTAGCGTTGTAATTTTGAGAATTGGGTGTTATAAGTGGGGTTCTCTATATTGTAATTGGTGTACGAAATGCTATTTTGTTGTGCTACAAAATCCATGTCTCGAGTTACAACATATTAGACTGAATTACGATCCATAACACATATCTTGCGATGTAAAATACTATATTTTATGTTGCATGCGTTGCCTGACATATGTAATTGCATGACACTTAGATCCATTGATTTCGGATACAATTCACTGGAGTTATTTTATGTGATCCACATAAGAAGAAGTGACCGATCACTGTTTGATGGGCATTGAGGATTTGCTGTGTTTATGCCATAAGAATGTGTGATCGCTTGTATTCGGAATTATTAGGAAGGAAATGACTTTGGCTTGTTTACTTTGCAGATTCGAAAATGGGGTTGAATTTCACAAAGCTGTTTAGTCGTCTCTTTGCTAAGAAAGAGATGCGAATTCTAATGGTGGGTCTTGATGCTGCTGGTAAGACTACCATTCTTTACAAACTCAAGCTTGGAGAGATTGTCACAACCATTCCTACCATTGGTAAGTTTTTCCGTGAATTGTTTAGGATTGTCTTCCACCTTTTCTCCCTGCAATATCAACTGATAGGAAATTAACCCCCCAAAAAAAAAAAAAATATATATATATATATATAAATGGATAGGATTTATCATGCTAATCTGTAATCTTGCTTTACTGAGAATACTAATATGATCTTTTTGTCAGGATTCAATGTGGAGACTGTTGAATATAAGAACATTAGCTTTACTGTCTGGGATGTTGGTGGCCAGGACAAGGTAAATGATATGTCTTTATCATTAAATTCCTGCATGACGTATTAGTTTCAAGCTCTAAACCTATTGTATCAACATCATTAACGACTGTCTGGGTAGAATTTCACTTTTTTGATAGTTCGATGTTGAATATTGCAAAATACAGCTTCCCGTTTCAATGTTGGTTATATCAAATGAGTTCCTTTGACTTTTTAAAAGGATTTTAAATGGATTTTTCTCTGCATTATAAACATAAGAGGGTTATGATGCAGATATTGACAGAGTGCAACTCAACTCTAATTCCATAACTCAATTGTTGATTGAATAAGAAACTTGCACTCTTTAAGGTTAGTAACAGAAAGGTATTTTCAATAATCTCTGTCAACATAACCATAGTTTAAAAAGTTTTAGATCCAAATCATTGAACTGCTGGCTTTAAGTTATTGCTTCTCTATTCATTGTTGAAACATTCCTGAAATAAGCATGTTCTCTGGTGATAGTTGATACAGTAATAAGCTAATCATCCATTTGTTAATCTTATTTTCTTTCCTTGCCTTTCTTTTCTTTTTCCCCCCTTTATTTTTTTTGGTGGTAAGGAATGAAAATTTTAGAGCCTCATTTTCCAACATACAACAGTTCATTGTGAGACTCCATTCATAAAAATACACAATCCATTATATTATGACAAGTACTCTACTAAGTTAATTCATTAATTGAAATAGTAGTATTATCCTTGCAAAATTATATTTTGTTTTTTTTTTTTTCCTGAAGTATCTTACAAGCAGTAATTATTTTAATGAACACTCTGCAACTTACAGTTTTCTTGTTATAGTTTCTCTGGAATTTTTTTTTTTAATGGAAGGTGCTTGCTGCCTAAATTTTCCTTCTTATGTTAAGAGTGCTCATTGTCATCTTGGTCCTTTCAGATCCGCCCACTTTGGAGACATTACTTCCAAAACACACAAGGTCTTATTTTTGTGGTAGACAGCAATGACAGAGACCGTGTGGTTGAAGCGAGGGATGAGCTGCACAGAATGTTGAATGAGGTATGAGGAGGTTTCCTGCTTATTTATCCTGCTGCATTAGTGGCAATTAATAAATGCACAGTAATGTCAAATTTCATGGCTTTTTCCTCTGTTGAATGTCTTCATTCTAAGAAAACCTTCATGATTTTAATGCAGGATGAGCTGAGGGAGGCTGTGCTTCTTGTGTTTGCCAACAAGCAAGATCTGCCAAATGCAATGAACGCTGCTGAAATTACCGATAAGCTAGGCCTTCATTCTCTCCGTCAACGCCATTGGTAATAATCATCAATTATGTTTTTGCAGCCTCCTTGAGAAAATGAAACAAAGGAATTCTTGTGCGTGTTCTAGTTCTCTGATTTTTGAATCTTGTTGCAGGTACATACAGAGCACATGTGCCACTTCTGGTGAAGGTCTGTATGAGGGATTGGATTGGCTCTCGAACAATATCGCAAACAAGGTAACAATGAAACATTCAATGCTATCCCGATCATTTTCACTCTTGCACTACATAACTTGTGTCTTGAGATCCACTGACTTATGTGCAATATCAATTTCAGGCTTGATTTGAAGTTCCTGATTTGCAAATAGGTGCTGCATCCAAAACTTGACATTCTTCATCGTTCAGTATTTTGGACCACCCTGTTTTTGATTGCACTATGAATTACAGTCAGAAAACATCTGTAGTAGCAGAATCATTCATATATATTATTCTTTTCTCCAGTCTTGCAAATTTGTTAGTTATATCTATGGCATGTACGACATTTAAGGTATAAGTGATAATCGTTTACTACACAAACCTATTTTTCTTTCTTCGGCAAATGCCTGCATGATGCTTTCTCTGGAGGAACCTTTTAAACATGATTTCTTAAAGGGATAATATCATAAGTGGTATCCGAACTTGAAATTAGCTATTTTAATATTTGAAAGAACTTAACGATAGTACTATTGATATGTATGAAATGTTATTTCAGGTATTAAATTGATCAATTTCAAAATTTAGATATTAAATTGATCAATTTCAAAATTTAGATATTAAATTGATCAATTTCAAAGTTTCGATCATGTACCTTTCATGACTCTTTCTTAAACTCTTTCGGTTAAAAGAAATAAACATGTAAAATGCCATTGTTTTAAGACTAAATTAAAGATTAGTTTGTCAACTCATTAGGTACAAGCCATCAGCTATGAGAGAACATTTGCTCAGAAGAATAAATACTAGTGAATCATCTTCTGCTCATCTAAAGTGCTAACGTGGTTTTCGTACATTGAATATGGTCGTCGGTGACGAAGGCTGGGGGAGTGTTTTTTGGTTAAATCAAAATCAAAATTTTCGAATATGACTTCTTCGAGTGCATGCAGAACCCTACACCTTCCAACATGTGTTTCTTATTAGATTAAGCGACCCTTCGTTATTCTGTTTGTTTTTAGTTTATATAATTATTTCATGCGGCATGGCTTCATGAATAGAATTTTTCTGGGAAAATTTGCGTGAGGGAGGACGAATTATCGTATTTGATAAAGAATGAAAGCTTTTAACAGTTTTAAGAGTAGACAAAAGCAATGTCGTTGAGTGGTTGATCCAGAAATACAAAGGGATCTATACTAGGTAAATACTAGTGCGTTCAAATATAAATTTTTCTTTTAGTTTGATGGAAAATTCCAATAATTTTGAACATGATGCACTTAAAATTAATAATTCCTCTAAAAATGTCCCCAAATTTGAAACGTATATATAAGACTTTTTTAAACTTTAATTTTTTTAACCCATTTTTGGGGCTTCAACTGAAATCACAAAGTTGCTTGAATTTATTTAATTTTAGACTTATTTTACTTTCACATTAAACACCATAGCACTCAAACTAAAAAAAAATTAAAAAAAAAAATCCTTTTGAACCCCACATTGGAGAGTGTGAGAGTTAACTAACAAGCTTTTGATGAAGAGGGGAAAAAAAAATTACTGACAAGAAAAATCTTTTAAAGTAGGCTTGCAATGCATTGAAAGACGAGTGGACTTTAGTAAACAAGTCATGAATGGGCTTCAATAGTTCCATTTATGTAGAGTTGATTTTTCTTGTATAATCCATAAATATTTATCCACCACTACTACTATTTATCCGTGTTTGGACTACTATTACTACTACTATTATTATAAAAAAGTAGACCTGATTGGATCGATTGAATTATGGTTCAACCACTCAAGTCAAATTGGGCTTAGGCATTGTTTTTAATGACCATGAGGCTATTTTACGTTTGTTACACCGGATAGAAGTCATGAAAAGCGGTCCGAATAGAAGATGCAATTATGCTGTTGTTATAACTCTATCATATAAGGCTAGTATGGCACGTTAGAATTATTTTCTTGGCCAAATACGAAGGACGAAACAATATACTATTTGCGCTACTTCAAGTTATGTCTATCTCCTCTTTGTACTACGTCAAATAATCTTCTTAATATTAAATACGGATGGATTACATAAAAAAGTATGAATACTTATGGGTAACATATTGAGTAGTTAAAAAAAAGAGTTAATGATTGAGGATAAATTTATTTAAGATATTAATGTTCTAAGTGGTTAAAAAAAGGAATTACCATTTTGTAAGCGAGACAAATAAGGTATTCAATTGATTAGTTAAGGAAAATTAATTGAAAAACTAATTCAAACATAGTTAACTTTGTTAATCGATGATATGTTATTTATTATACTTGTGAAAACGTTGATTCCTTTTTTTTAACCACTTGAAATGTTGATAATTTAAATTCAAATCATTGATACTTTTTAATGTAATTTATTTTATTAAATTAATACAGTTAAGAAAGATTAAGTATGGCATTTTATTTCTTAATGAGTGACCAACAAGCCATAACCTTGTAACCATGTTCCTATAAATCAACTCTTACCATCTCGTTATGTACTTTAGATAAGGATAGAAGTTGGCAAAACACATCTATAGCTACTCCAACTTGTTCAAAAAAGTCACTTAGCCACCTCATCTTCAAAAAGAACTACTCAATCACTTAAGCATTGATTGTTGCTTAAATCATCACATGCGGCCTTCTTTTTTCTAACATGAACATGCACGTGACTACACACAAAAGAGACACATGAGTGGCTAAATTTGGGAGATAAATCCTTTGTAACGATAAAAAATTTTAAAACCTATATTTTTTCTCTCTCCTCCAAACACATTCTTTTCTATATCTTCTTTGATCTCCTCTATTTCTTCTCAAAATTTTTCTACCTTCGAACTCTATTCTTCTTCCCTTGATTATTCTCAATATTTGTGTGATTTACAATTTTGGATGGCGAAATAAGATGAAAATGACATGGAGGATTAATGGCGATAGTCACTATGCTTTGCCTCTTTATAACTATAGAGACACTGTCGATCTTAGAACCTCATGGACGATAGCAAATCCTAGGTAACGTTTTCTAGGCTATTTGAAGTTTAAAGTAGGTTTTGTGTTCTAATTTCATCTCTTCTATGAAATTTCTTTGATATTGTATGCAATGTTGATTGAATTACACAAGGAGGCAATGGGTGTGGTTTTTTCCTTTGGTTCGATCTACCAATTGAGGAGCACCCAAGGCAAGTGATTTTGGGATTATTGAGGAAAGTGA
This sequence comes from Combretum micranthum, assembly GCA_024138025.1. Classification (NCBI taxonomy): domain Eukaryota; kingdom Viridiplantae; phylum Streptophyta; class Magnoliopsida; order Myrtales; family Combretaceae; genus Combretum; species Combretum micranthum. The sequence continues at coordinate 772,132 of JAMXBD010000264.1, forward strand.
AAGAATTAGAGAAGTAGAGTGCAACAGATAAGTGTAGATTAATTATAAGAAGTATGGTTATTGTTCATGTAATATGTATTTATGGATTATTGTGAGGTAATTGGCTTAAGGGTTTGGAATAGGTAGGAGCTGTAATAGTGAATTGTGTACATTTCTAATTGGATTTGCAATAGTGAATGAAAGATTTGTGGCATAAACGTTTGGAATTTTGAAGGTGTGCATGAAAGAAATGTATTACAAACTCTAGTATAAAAATTGTTTGAATACTGGAAAAACTTGATATAAAATCTAGTATCAAAATTGTACATTGATAGGTCTAAACATTGCAATTAACAATGAGAATAAAGAAAAGAAAATCATTAATAGAATCATTACAAATCACAAATCCATTTGACCATAAAGCAACATTTAAAATAGCATATAATTTGTTTAATATAATGTCTTCGAATCCCATAAGAAGCAACCTAAGCAATGAATCGCAAAATTAAAAAATTTAAGCTACTGCTCATATCCAAAATATGTGAACAAACTCAAAACAAATTCATAATAGTTGCCATTGTAAAATGAACATAAAATAGACAAATCAAATGTTGGAAGTTGATTCTGAGGTTGATGAGATGATGTTGCATTGCACTTAAGCCTAGAGCTGCAGAATTGGAATGTATTCCTTCAGCTAATAGGTTCTCATAGATGCTGCTCGTTGGCTTTCTAGTTGCCTAGCATTAATTGCTTTCTTCCCTTTTCATTTGAGGCCATGTGGCTTGAATCCAATATTTCCAATAGCTTTAGAATATTTCTTAAGGTCCTTAGATAAATGACTCGATTATTAGGTCCTCCAAAATGATCTTATCAAAATATTAAATAGGTTAGGTACCAATTTAATATGAATTTCAACAATAATTCATAAGCAAGGAGTGTAAAAAGAAAAAAAAAAAAGAACTTACATTTTCACAACTCCATCCACTTGATGCAAACAAAGATGCCATGGCCAACCATTTTGGACCTTTTTAGTTGAATTTGTTGTGTCAAGGTAGGACTAAATCTTTTTTAGCCTAAATCACCATTCCCTTTACTTGTGCTAACAGGTGTAGAAGATGCAGGTGTGGCATTGTTACCTTTGCTTCCCCTTATGTTTTGCCTCCTTGAAGTGTAATATACAAAATTTTGACATGATAAATTCATTCCACTTCCCTAAATAATTTGACTAGTAGTCTCATATGTAACAAATTAAATGCATAACAAAAATCTTGATATGCCAAAAAAAAAAAAAATCAATGAGTATATACTTAGTATATGACTAAGTCGTAAGTACTCCACCTGGCTGTTCCCTTCATGATTTTGAATTGTAGAAATAGGAGCTTGGGTCTGACTATTAAAATTTGCAACTAGAAGATGACTACCAAACTAACTTTTTGGGACCTAATAAGTCCAATAAATTGAAGTTATTATTTAATAAAATTTGTGTATGTACATACTTAAGTTCTTATGCTTGTAAATGGTTTTGAATTAATTTCTACCATGCCTGAGTTCCGTTGCTTGCTCACACCTACTATCTGTTGTGAATTTTCACCATATGCCTCTACTGCCTCCCATTATGTACATTGTGAACCTAATTTACATTTGAAATAAACAAGCCAATAATGACATTACCAATATATGTGAAATGTTTTGAAAAAGAAACTATGAGATTAAAAGGTATATATAATTTGAATTTCCATTCTTCTATCGATTGTTACGTCCTAGAGTCTTGCATAAGGAACAAGTCATGATAGTAACCCTCTTTAAAAGTTCACCCATTTTTTTGGCTTGTCCCTAGGCTTCCTCTTATTCTTTTTCTTTTTGGCCTACCAGGCATTTTTTTTAGTTTTAGGAGGTTCAATGGCATGATGAATTGATACATGTCGCATTTTCATGTTTTGCATAGGTTGGATGTAGTAACTATAAGCCTTTAAGTAAGTGCTTTTGTGGTACCAATGTGCAATATACTCATTGGGCCTCATTTGCGAATGATGAGTAGCAACAATAACATATGGACAAGGTATACCCTTGAGCTCCCAAGGCCTACAACTACACTTAATCGCCTTAAATCAATAATACGACAATATGACCCTTCTATAATTTCATAACAAGTGTCGGTATTCCAGATAGGCCGACACTCCATTGACCTCTCCTTATCATCCTTAAAATACTCCATAGCCACTAGACTAACATTAAAAATCCATCTATTAACAAACTCCTTCATTTGACTAGTCTTGACCATGATTTCATCCTAATTTCTTCAAGCATGAAAGTAGTTGACTTAAATCTAGGAGCTAAGATCCACTCATTAAATGTTTCACATATGTTATTCTCTACAACATCACATTGTCTCACATTGCTAGAATAACATTTACACTAACACTCCTTATTATAGCAAAGTAAATCCTCAACAATCCACTTACCTTACTTACTCAAATCCCGTAATTTATCTTTCAATAAAACATCTAATGATGCCCTTGCACATTCCTAAAACAACTTCCTTCTTGTGTTGTCCCTTCACTTCTTAGCCCAATTTATCCATATGTATCTAGCACACATATTGTGCTCAACTTCAGGCAGTAGCTACTTAGTGGTAGGGATTAATCCCTTCAGATCAACAAATAAAAACATGTTAATCATTATTATTGCACAATTGATATGTATTGAATAAAGAAATTTAAAATAAGCTATAGAATTTACCTTTTGCACGTCTATCATTATAGTAATCCCTTCACCACTATGAAGCTTAAGGTCTTCAATCAAAATCTCAAGGAACCATCTCAATGTTTGCTTTGTCTCATAATTTACCACTACACAAGCAATGGGGAACATCTAGTTGTTGCCATCTTTGGCAATAGCAGCTAGGATTTGACCTTTACACACTCCTTTAAGAAAGCAGCCGTCTAGTCCTATACATTTCCTACATCCTTAGCAAAACCCCTCTTTCATTACAACAAAACATACATAAAATCTTTGAAACAACGTCCTCCCAAGATATGTTTTATCATCCACTTTGATAACACAGGTGGAGCAGGATTTATCCTTAGTATTTTATCTCTATAGTCATATAATTTCTCAAACTCAACCTCACAATTACCCGTGAATTCTGGCAAAGCTTTTATCTTAGTGCTTCTACAAATAGCCTTACCTACATATAGGCTTAATTTATCATTGCATAACTCTTATGTCGCAAAGATTTTTATCATAGGTTGTGAAACGATTCTATCTTTAAATCTCTCAGTAATATTCTTAGATGTAGCTAATTTATTTTTGTTTAACGTATAACATCTGTGTACAGGGGTGACAGGTTTAAACAATGAAATTGTGACTCCTCCCATAAATACTAGTGTAATTTACCAATTTATAATATATATATGGTTATATATATAACATATTTTTACACATATAAAATCTACAAATTATAAACATATAATATATATTATAATTCATTTGTTATATAAATTAAATATGTTGCATTGTGTGCTCAGAACATAATATATAAATCATATATAACATATTATACAATTTTTTAATTAATATATAATATAAATGACATATATATTGTAAATATTATATATACATATATAACATATAATATATATAAGATAAATAATGCCTAACATGTTGTGTTTGTTGGTTATAATGATGGGATAATGTATTTGTTAGTTACAACTATAGGTCCAATTTTTTTGTCACCATAAATTATTATCCACTAATGTCATGCTTATTTAACAATGCATTAAATCACTTATTATAATCTTTTTTTTAATTATATATGAGCAATATATTAGATATAATTTATTAACTAAGTTTACTTAGGATAATAACAAATTTAATACATTAACTTTCCATATCTGCTATATTATATAGTATTAAATCTTTCTTATCAGTTAATAAACACATTGACATGAGTTAGAAGACACAATATAAACAGGTTGGGCCACACATTTAGGTTTTCATACACGATTAATTCGTGTTGGGTCTTAGGTTAAAGTCTTTCAAACATGAACCCATTTAGACACGGATACGGAATATGACATGGTGACACAAATTGCTAACACTAATATGAAGTAATAAAAATAATTAATCTTTTAAATGTAAAATTCAGATACCAAATCTAACATTTTTCCATCCTTTATTTTTTATAATAGTAATCCATAATGATTTTCAAAAAGCTTAACTAAATCACTCTGTTAATTTTCCCATCATATGATAACCAAAAGTCCTCTATGATGCTTGTAATTTATTTTTTCTCCGGTTAAGGTGTTTATATGCCATCCGATACGTAGAAATATTTAAAAAGATATCCTTTCTCTCTAAAAATCAAAATTTTATTAAAAAAACGATTTAATTTCTAAACATCCAAAATAATAATAAAAAATGATTGATTTTTATAACTCCAAAAGAAGAATCTGCAAAGTAAACCCATTATAATATGGTATGTTGGATTTCCTGTTATTATATGATTAAAAAATAATCGAAGTCATACAATTGAATTATTAAAAAATCTCCTTTCCAATATTTAGAAACACTTATAAATGATTCCTCACTCAAAGGAGAATGTAGAATCACCATTTCATTTTATCTCGCTAATTATATTAAGATTAATTATATACAAATTCTATTCCACCTTTTTTTTTTCCTAGTAAAGATGAATTTCATTCATCAAAAAGAAATTACATATCCAATTAAATAAATGGATACTAATAAATGAAGAGTTCAGGGTATGAAAACCCAACAATATTCTATAGTCAAACTATCCAGGGATACAATTATTTATTCTAATAGAATCAAACCCATCCAATAAGATAGTACATTAAATTCTATAAAAGAGATAGTATAATCTCATATAAGAGATGAAAACAAAAATAAAAATAGCAAATACATAAAAACCTACTTATTCTTAAGGTGACTAACAAAATATTTTCAGCTGATCTCCCCAATCTTCAAACTAGACAGCCAAGATTTGTTAACATGACTTGTAGTGATGGAACTATCATTTATAATTGGTATACAATACCAAGATATGATATTAGATGTGGTAGATCTATGGATATTGATATTAGTAGCAGTGAATATGTAAATTTACATGTGGATAATGCGAAGGGATTTAGAAGGAGAGGCGGCCTAGGGTTTGTGAAAAAGCTTCAAGAGAGAGAGTACTCATTCTATTCCACTTTCTTTCGTGGACAATTACAAATATTTGAATGGATTTATTATTTCCAAACTTATTTTGTTCGATCACTCCATTTTAATTAATTGTCGTGTACTAAACGTATACCATTAAACCTGACCAACTATTCAATATAAGCTATTGACTAGGGTTACCATAGTGGATATGTTTTTGTTTGACTATATACAACTATTCTATATAAGATAAATTGTAATGCCCTAAAATTAAGGTTATTCAAAATCGTGTCTTTATTATATAAAGACATGCAAAGGCTCATAACTTGTTGATACTTTAATAAACACCATTAAATAATCTCCACTTACGCAGGTGCTTCAAATAAGCAAACACATATAATTGTTACACACATATAAACATAAAGGAATCATAAATCCCACATGACACTAATGGATGATGGCTCACAGAGTCCATCTAGAATAACGAACATACAAACCAATAACTAGGCTCATGCCCTAACACAATACACTAGCGCATTGAATATCATAATATAAGCATTTCTAACTAGAGTGTCTATCTTCTTGTAACTAGCGCTCTTTATCTAGTAGTCAGGTAAATAGTCTTCTCCACTAACATTTTTCCCATACCTAATATAATGTCGCATCTAGACAAATCCAAAGCTATAAGGGTCTCACATGTATCTATTAAAGAAGAAAAGTGAGCTGAAGCCTAGTACAGTATACTAACACACATATGTGCGTGTACAAACAATGATAAACTCACATGCATCACTATCATATGAATGTAACAAACAACCTTTTAATTACATGTATCATTTAATCCAGTATCCAACAAAGGGATTACTCGATATCTTGAAACATAAATAAATATTTACACACACACACACACACACACACATATTGGTTATTTGGTACTTCTCAGTTTCCACAACGCTAACAACAACCTAGATCTACCTATATCCTTTCTATGTGCAACTCTACTCCCGAACAACACCACACATGGATCATCGGGTTTGCTGTGATAATAACGTGGATACTCTTTACCCATTACCAGCAGCACACACAAGCATCACATACATATTAAGCCGAATAGTTAATTAGTCAATTTGAGATATTGCCTTAAATGAGCACAAGGAACACGCACCCATTTTAACAAATCTTGCAATAAAAATTAAAACTTGCATGAAGAAATCATGTTTCCTTATTACAAATATGTTAATAATCTTCTAAAATTTGTTGTTTTCTAGTTGGAAAGCTATTGTCACATTGATATGGCAAGAACTTTGTCATTTCTCACATTCACTTTGCTGGAAACAATAAGAAAAAAAAAATTATCACTTATCGTATTGTCTAGTTAAAATTTCTTTAAAGATTTTCAAAGGGTTATCAAAGGAGAGGAAGGGAGTGTTTTGCAATGTATGTAAAAGAAAAGATGGGAGGGGAAGACAGTTAATATTCAATTTTTATACATTTCTAACTACCATGCATTTTAAAAGAATTGCAAAACAAAAATTACTATCTTGCTCCCCGATAAAAAAATTACATAATTATCATTTTCTTGTTACTTGGTTACTTCATAAATCCAAGTATATATTAATATATAAGAGTTTTTACTGTTGTAAAAAAAGATTTGAGAAAAAGAGAATGCATATTGAATGCGTATATGTAATATTTATAAATTCTTATGAAAATAAAAAGAAAAATCCAACGAAAATTAGGTTTTTGTCATGAGAATAAAGGAAAAAAAAAATGACAGGACCTATTAAAGGTCCAAAACTAATAAAAATACGTTTATGTGGGTGAAAATGCTAAATGCTTCATTGGTCAAGTCTTATTATAATTACTTAAAATTCAATAAGTCATCAAAATTCATTAAATAAACAAAAAGTAAAAAAATATGTAATGATAGAGAAATAAATATATATATATCTTTAAGAAGCACAATTACAAAACACTATTGTCATATAATAACCGGTTGATCCATGTTATGGTAAGCATATATATGTATATATATATATTTATAAGATAAATTGCAATTCTAGTAAAATTTTAAAACTGTAAGGATCTCGATCTTTTCTTTCTCTTTATTTTTTTTTTCCATAGGGATCTCTTGCTTTTAAAAATCTCTATCTATGAAGATGACACACTAACTATTTTATTTAATTTTTTTGGGAAATTATGAATTACCTTCCTAAACTTTCATTCAGGTGCAGATTTACTCTCAAATTTTTAAAGTACACTTTTAAACTCTTAATCTTTCAAAAATTGGTACAATTAAGAACAATTAACATTTTTCATTAAAACAAAACGAGAAGAATTGCAAGTTATCCCTTCGAATTTTTATCTATCTACAGATTTACCCTCCCAAACTTTCATCTATATGTAGATATATTCCTAAACTTTCAAAGTGCATATAAAAAATATTAATTATCCATAACTGTGTCAAATGTTAAAAGTTTAGAGGATATAAAAATGCACTTTCAAAGACCGAAGGTGAATTTGCAATTTTCTCTACTTTTCTTCTTCTTCTATCTTTGCTAAAATGTGTACTTCTTGTTAGTATGAAAGAAATAAAAGAATTAAAGGCCTCATCAAACTTAGAAGCTAAAGTGGTACTTTAACCTATTTTTTCTTCCTTACCTTTTAACATAATAACTATATTAGATACTTTTCCCTTTAGGGTTAAGCCTAGCAAACAATTCTCTTTTTTATCTTATCAATCTAATCTCAAGTAACTTTTATATAATTCATTTGTTGTAGCTACCATTTTTTTTTTCTTTTTCCTAACTATATGTGAAATATTTTTAATATATACAACACAATGGTGGAGTAAAGCTCAAATATATATTGTAAATATACATGTCTGTATTAACTTTTAACCATGAGTGTTGATGGTCTTTTCTCGATTTGAATCTCTATCTCAAGACCAATCCATCGACACACATATTATTAAAAGGACAAAAAAGGCACTATGCAGGTTGTCCTCTATTACATTCCTCCCAACAAGATGTACCCTCCACTACTTTGCAACAGACAAAAGAATCAAAGGAACATATCCCACGTAACATTAGTCTATTTCCTCCTATAAATACTCTATTAATTAGCATCCGTGGCCAAGGCATACTTCTATCTTACTTGATGAGATCTCCCCACAATACCCTCACATACATTAACTAAATCCTTAATATTGGAACTAAAAGTTGAGACAACTATACTCTCTCATGCCACATTTACTTAAGCATCTAAGTGCCTTCAACGAAACCACTCGTATGTCTCTTAGCTTATGTTTTATATTTTTTGAAGCCTATTCTACCCTTAGTGACATGAAATCCATCAGGCCATGTTCAAGATATCATAAATGCAAATATAACATCAATACATGGTAACTAGCTACTCACACTATGTGCCAACATTACAGTGATAATGACGTAAGCTCGAATGTAGATTATGACAACAAAAAGTTTAATTAGGCACTTAATTGGCCTTGAAAAAATTTAGAAAAATCATTTAAAATTTAGCGCCAAATATGATATTAGAAAGAAAAAAAGGCAAAAGCTCAATAGTTGAATCTATCATAAGTTATTAGCAATATTCCAACTAGCCTATCAAGTGGATGTATTAGGGTTTAGATCCACTTCCATGATTAATAACCAAAAAATAGACAAGAATCTATCATAAGTTATCATGTGTCAAACTGAAAATTTAAATGAAATTCATGAAAATATATTGTTATAAAAGTTTGTATGCTAAAACTCCAATTGAAAAGAAATATAAATAAGACTAAGCTTTAAAGTAGTTGATCCTCTCAATTAATTGTCTCTCCATTTCGCTCAATTTATCCTCTTAACATGCTACTATGTGTTATTATTATTGGTCCATATTATAAGAAATAAGATAATGTTATAACAATATCAACCATTTATTAAAAAATAGTAAAAGAAAAGATAGAAAGATTCAAATTCAACATGGTGAGAAAACAACACCAGCTCTACCAATAGACAAATGCCCTAAACATCTATGGCTACAATGCCCAAACAAATGTATTCTATCTTCATTATTTGAGCATTGGAGTGTTTATCATGGGACCATCCTTGTGTCTCTTGTCTTACATTTTCTACTTGTACAAGCGTATACTCCACTCCATCGAACCAATTTGAAGAAACCCTAGAAAAAATGAATACAGCACCAACACATGGTAAGTAACTATTCACACTATAAGACAACATAATAACACTAATAACATTTACTTTGACATCGTCGTGGTTAGGAACCAACACAAAATTAACCTAAAATTGTCAGTTCACAAGTCTGATCAAGGTAAACCTAGAACTGAAACTAGCTAAGGCCATGATGGACTAGCTCCATGGAAACACCAATTCATAGGTTCGATTTGATCCACTAAACTAGCAACATTAAATTTTTTTAAAGCATAAAGTTAAAAAAATTAATACTAATTAGAACTAACTTTTAAGTTGAAATAAAAATTAGGCTTATGAATAATATTCTCTAACTCATTTTCTTAAATAATTATTAAAATTGAAATATATATTTATTCATACACAAGTATATCTACCGTTAGTTGTAAACTTAGTAATATAGAACTACAAAACACTTAATACACAAACTAAGTTTCATAAAAACAAAACAAGTCTTACATTGTTAGAAATAAGATTTTACTTTTGCTAAAAGTCTATAAAAATCCAACTAGACATGCTTTTAACTATATTTGTTACTTGAATTATTAATAACAATACACTAAATGCTTTTTATGTAGAAAATTTTCACTATTCATATAAAAATAGTTTAAACATTTGGTATTTTGTTCTACATTTATGTAATATATTAACTTTCTTTTCTTTTATTCTTTTTCACTCTTTTTTTTTTTAATTTTTAATTTGGTCAAAATCAATGATTCTAAGGGTTTGGGCTAGTGATTGGGCTAATACTTTTATACCTATTGGGTTTATTGATAAGGATGCAATCGAGCAGGTTCTTATATGACACCTGACCCACCCAACTTAATAAATACCTTACATGGTTTGGGACGAGTTTAGGACCCTATGCTAAATCCTATAGGGTTTTAGATAAGGTTTTGGTATAGATATAAAACTTGTTGAGAACTATCCTTATCAAGAAAAAAAATTTATTAAATTTTTTTAATTAATAAAATTAAAATTCAAACTATTTAAATTTTGATATATTTTAGGTATTAATGCAATTTAATAAATAGCATATACATTTTTTAGTTTGTAGTTCAATTTTAATAAATGATATATGCATTACTAAATTCGTAGATAATTCATTTTTAGTAATATTGATTTTAATTAATAATTGTGAATTATTGCAAAGTTAAGTCAATGGAGAATAAAGAAATTAAATTTGGAAGGATTTAGTCTATCACAATTAATGGGAATATTTTTTTCTTTTGTACAAGTAAGATCCTTAAGGTCAAACAACACACAAACTACACACTATTATCATAACTACTACTATCCATAAGCAGGAAGTTAGGTAGTTGATAGAAAACTTAGATTTCATGGTCTTAATTAATGCCATTACAAGTTAAGCAATAGATAACCAAGTTAGATCCTTGAAAAATATTTTTCACTTACACTTCCCATTCTTTTTTTAGTAATGTTCTTAGCCTCTCAAAGATATGGGTACCACCTTTTCCAAAATTAGAATTAAATTGATTATCTCCTGGTAGTACACTCTAAAACCACCCTCTTGAAGCCAACTTCCCAAACAAGACTAAACCACCATTAATTTCAACTTCTAGCTAGTTATGTTTACCAATAGCATAAGTAACCCACAACTTGGCTTCCTTGATGGTCCTTGATTACCCCTCCAACACCTGCTTTATCATTATCTAACAAACTTGCTTCATTTGTGCAAATTGATACCTAACAAGAACTAGGCGGATTCCATTTACTTGCCAACTCATCCACACTTCCACCTTTGATACATTTTAACAAACAACTAGCATGCCTAACCTCATTAGCTTGTCTTAACACAAAACTGGTAGGGGTTACAACCATAAAATCTTCATCTAACACTTGATCGTTTTGTACCTCCACATCCACTAAATTCTTAGACTAAAAAACAATACTCCATGGGATAGAACACAATTCCAAGGATTCATCTTTACTTAAATTAAAATCCAGCCAATCATGGAGGTTAAGAATAAAGAAATTATCTTTCCTTTTCTCCCCAGTATGAACTATCTAGATTGAATGAGAAAAAGGGCAATCTCTTAACTCGTGAAGGATAGTTCCTCATTGGCACCACATTTGCTACAAACAAGAGAAGCGATGATATTCCTTAAAAAAAGCGACCTGTTACTAGCGATTGTATCATGGCAAACTAGCAAGAGAAAGTTACTAATCCTCTATAGCCCATTCCACATCCAAAATTTTCCCCATGGCTTATTTGATCACCTCATTTCCACTAACTGGTCATATGCTTCTTTGGTGAAAATTTCTTACAACTGGTGCGCATTCAAAAAGAGCATCCTTGACCACTATCCACAACTAGAGAAGGAATAGAATGAATTAACTCCATAACTTCAAAAGGTAACAAGGTCTACAATTTAGGCATATCTCATCCCTTAGAAGTCGTTGTGTAACTATTCATAGTGTCTAGAAGCTCATCATCATTCAAGTCTACCTATGCAAAGTGAAGGATGCTTGTATCTCTAGAAACCCAATTATTGACCTAAAATCTGATCTGCATTCTGTCCCTAAATGTTGAACCAACCTTTACATACTCCTATATGGCACAAACTGCTCTCCTTATTGAAAAATTGTTATGCTTAAGAATTTCACCTAACTCCCAAATCATATCATTGCAATATTTATTTATGAAAACTCTAAACCATACAACACCATTATTATTAAAGAGGCTCTAACCCTAGTTCATTATAAGAGCCTCTATGTTAGTTCTGGATTTACTAAGGCTAAGAGCTCTTTTCTCTTTAGACATACATATTAAATTCCAAACCACAAGGTAGAGTATTTTCTATCCCGAGTCAAGCTCCTTGCAAAATCATAGATAGTATTATCTAACTCAAGACAAATCAAGGTTGGTAACTTAGTTGATTGCATTTGAAAATAGGAAAGGATTTCAATATTGATTAAACGAGAGTGATTCTCATTGCAAAAGAAAAAATCATTGCTCTTCATCTGGATAATTTACTTCTAACACTCTCCACAAGCTTCTGATTAAGTTTCCCTTGAAGAAAAGGAGACCTAAGATATATTCCCAAGTTACTAGTTTTAGTGAACTAAAAAGCATGACTAATAGAATTTTAAAGGCTCATTAGCACAATCCTAGAGAAGCAAATTTTGGTCTTTAGTTATTAACCTTTTGACTTGGAGAATCACCCAAATAAGAAAAGAATTCTTTATCATCCCCACATGCTCTAAGCTATCCTCCACAAGAAGAAGTAAATAACCTGCAAAAAAGGGAAGAGACAGCTTAGGGGGCTCCTTTTTCAATTGTAAAGGCTTCCAACTACCATTATCAATAGCCCCTCTAATACCATGAGTAAACAAAAAGCAAATTATGGATATGTATATTAGAAAAAAATGTTTTTTTTTTATAAATAAATTTAAACAAAAAATAGTTGTAGTTGAAACATTGTTGGGTTTAATTTATCGGGTTTAAGTATCCCATAAGGTCTATTAGGTTTGTTGATGGGGATATTTGCCTATAGCTTAGTAGGCCCAATCTTAACCTAATGGGCTGATAGACCCATGAAGGGCCTCTTGCAAGCTTTAGGGCCAAGAAGCTCCACAAGGACCGCTAGCCCAAGAGACCTCCATTACACGAGAGCCACAGCTTCATGATAGAGTCCTATAAAGGCCTTCGTCTGATGAAGACCTTTTCTCTTCATTTGTCATTGCTCCAGCTCTACGCATCGAAGACCATACCTCGATGTCTCACCCCAATCTCCCAAGGGAATAATTCAAGGCTTGGGCATCTTTATCCCATACGAAGACCACCTTGGGTCCAAGGTCATTAGCCTCCTTATGGGCCCAAGTCCATATGGAATAGTATCTTGTGGCCCATCAATTGAGGTATGACTAAAGACTATAAATAGACCATCACCCTCAAAGGTATGGGTAAGTGGTATTATCTGACTTGAGCTTCTTATAGTGTCTTACTCTCTTAAGCACACCAATTGACTTAAGTATAAAAGTGACCGTGCTAGACACCTCTTTTGTGCTCTATTAATCGTGTTGTGTGTATGTGTAAGTCCATCATACTTCGACACTCCCTTTATCAAAGATTCATCACTTGCAACAGGTTGGATTTTGGTTTTATGGAAAAAAAAAAAAAGGAAATCTTATAGTGCTTGGGACAGGTTTTAGAACCCTATACGGTATTGGTTTGGATTTTGTAAGATCCATCCCAGTTGCATTTCTATCCACCATTGGGTTAAGACTCAAATGCGAAGGGTGGCTAGCGGGTCTAAATACAATGGAGTCAATTTGCAAGTCTGACTTTATCCATTCCATGTCTTTATTAACTTGAATATTGATGATAACAACAAAAAGCTTAATTTGGTACTTAGCTATGTTTAGAAACCTTTTAAATGGTCAAAAGCGGTGAAATATTGTGAAAACAAATAGAGAACAAAATAAATTAAAGGAAAAAAAAAAGGTTTTACTCTTGTTTAGATATTAAAAGTGGAAATGGATAAGACCAAATTACTCTATATTATTTCTATTTCTCTATCTTATACTTCCATAATATCTTCATATTTTCACCTTCTCACTCACTTCTCTTCAAATATGAAGAAAAAATATTGAGAAATGTTTTCACTTTCTACCTACTTTAAAATACTAAAATCTCTTTTTTTTTTTTTTTTTTCCATTTCCTTCACTTGCTCTTCCTTTCATTATACTTCTACTCTATATTCAAACACAATATTAATTAGCATTCGATAATTACATAGTTATTTAAAGTTAAAATATTAAATATGAGATTAATTAAGTTTTTTTTTTTATCAAAAAGGGAAAAATTCAATCATTAATCCTATTTTAAATTATCAACTATTAAATAGAAAATTTAAGAAAATTCATGGAGATGTACATTCATAAAAGTCTAAAAATATTAACGAACAAATTAAAAAAGAATTTAAGAAAAGATTAAGCTAAACACTAAGGATATGAATCATATTATCTAGGGGTAAGCAAGTAATCTTATCGTACAGGGCACCTACCCAGATCTTGCTCTACTGGGTAGGATCCGAGTGGGAAATAAAGGTCATAGAGTAGAGTATGAGTATCAACTTTTTAGAACTTACTCTCATAAAGTAGGGTACAAGTTTAAAGTTTTCAAGCCCTATACCTACCCTGAAACATGTACTATACTATAGAAAATACATGTTCCAGGATATCATATATCTACCTTGTTAAATATTATAGAATAATATTAATATATAATAAATAATGATATTCAATATTTTATTTTGCAACCACTTATATTCAAGATTATTATTTGTAGACTACATTTCAGAAAGTTTTATTGTAGAATCATTTGTAGTAATTTATTTCAGAATGACTTGTTATTTTTATTTTAAAAGAACTATGGTTGTATGTATGTACTTGAACTCTCATATTATATAGAGATGTTGTTTATATTATAATACTAATTAATATAAAGAAGTAATTGTAAAGTTTTTAAATTTGAAATTTTGTGCAAGTTCTATAGTTTTGTTTAATATCTCATAAATATAGGTTTCACAAGTATTTGTTACATGTTTCAACTTTCATATATAAATAGATTCTGTATATTATAGAACTTTAATATTAACAAATTACTTTTTAAATTTCTTTTCACATGTTGTTTATATTGAATGTATAAAAAAAAGATAATGTTACATATTATATGAAACATATAAAAAACTGCATACTTGATGTTTTAAAAAGAAAGAAAAATATAAAGATTTAAAAAAAAAATTATAGATTTCACAAGGTATGTTGTACCTTGTAGATTTTATAGGATATAAGGTATATGATGGGTACAAAGAGTCACATGATAGGTTCCGAATATGAAATTCAATACCATGTACCTTACATAGGAGGGTACGGATAATACTTCATACTCTACCCATCCTATGCATATTCACCTCTATAATAAGATAATAAGAAATATAATGGTATATACTAATCTTTGGTTGAAAAATTAGTGAGGAAATTAAGATAAAATAATTAGAGACTCTGAAGAGAGTACAAGCCCATCTTTTACGTCGGTTACCCAAAAAACAAAAGAACCACATACAGGTATAATCATCTCCTCAAATACACCTTCCTTTATTTTTCCTCTTAACTACCGGGATAATGGATGTTAAGAATCAAATCTTGAATACGAAATGGACATGAGCTATTATTACTGCGATCTTAGTCAATGATACGATCAACCTTTGACAATAATTCAAAAAAAATTAAAAGAAAAAGAAAGAAAGCTAGAAAGGCAAACAACTGCCTTTGAACGACATGTCGACGTGATCCTTGACTTAGCAGTTACCAACTTACCACTAGTCCTTCACTGGAAGGAGGAATTCATATCCACTGCAATTAGTCAAATTTGACATTTTACGATGTCCCGAATTGGTCATAGAAATTTATATGCGGCCGCTACTAATATCATTATTAAATTAATTATAAAAAAATTAACATACAAAATTTAATAATTTCTATTGTTTAATAATGTAATAAAACCAATCTCATTAATTATTAAAAAAAAAAAACCGATCTCATTCACCCTACCATGAAATTGAAAAAGACTAATGTGCTCTTTCTATTTTACATATGAAGGACGGGAATAAAAAAGGTACTAACAGTCGACCGTAATTAGAATCACAAAATAAAATATAATCCATAGGTACCTAATAGGCATATTCATTCCGACATAAGCTGCGTACAAAATACTCGCCGAACACAACTTGAGAAACACTCATTGATCAAAATCCGATAATAATAATAATAATAATAATAATAATAATAATAATAATAATTTATTTCATGTTTAGCTATTATTTAAAAATATTACATAAATATTAACTTGAATAAAAATAATTACATATTAAACATACAAAATAAGATTTTTTTGAAACATACGATACACACATAATTATTTAACAGATACCATGTGATCAATACACATTTAAATCATTATTCCCTTTCCAACATATAATACAATTATTTTTATAAATTTAACTATATTTCTTTTCAAATATGCAATACATATACAATTTTTATATCTTTTCTTTAACCTATGATATTAAAAGGGAAATTTAATAATTTTTTTTACAACTTATATTTTTATTTTTTTTTTTTCAAAGAACTGTGTGTCGCCCATGATAATAGAGGCATAATATACACGTGAGAAATTATGAACTTGGTGCACCTAAAGGGGACAAGCAAATGTATCAAGCTCTTTACGTTTCGGTGATACGGTAAATTTAGAACATATAAAAAGTGAGAAATGCTACTACATGGAATCATTCCTCCACCTGATGTTTCCAAAAGCATTACTTTAAAAATCTTTTCTTAAAGATTGATTACAAGGAAAGAACCAACATCTTGAACCAAAATGTTCATCAAACTTGATTTTTACTTTGTACCTCCTAATGCACGTCCAATTCACGTTAAGTTCACTTTCTTACACTTAAATTGATAAGAACCGACACCCGTAAGAACAACAAAAGAATAAAACGTAAAAAAGATATTAAAGACGATATTTACTTTTGTGTCGCAGAAGCATTTGGAATGGAATTCAATCTCTGTAACCAAACACTTAAAGATTCATTTTGTTTGGATACACAATTGGATTTGCACAAACCCGGGTTGGCCAGGTCAACCCTCCTCCCAAACACCCAATATCAACATCAATGCCCTAATTTAATTATCCTCCCATCTTCCTAGGAAAAATTAAGGGCAATCTACCTTCTACTGCCAAAACCCCCATAATCATAAAGACAAGAAGAAACAAAATCATAAAACAAAAAATAAAATAAGATTTTTTTATTTTTTTTTTTTGGTTTAGGAAATTCCCTGAGAATTTACACTTAATATATATATTTCTAGAAGCCTCCAACTCCAAGGAAGCCAACTGTAATGGTCTTTCCCCAAGCTGTGCAGTGCTGCACTTTCTCAAGCCGCAGATGGGGCTGTGATGTACTGAACCGCACCGGCCTCGGACAAGGCAGCGATGAAGGGCTCCATATTAACCGGTTCTGGTTGGTCTACAGTCTTTGGTTTCTTATAATCCAAGGACCCGTCATTGTAGATGTCCCACCATTTTTGGACCAACATTTTTATGTCCTCTCTCTGCATGTTTTCTTCTTTTCCCGTGTACCTCCATGGCTTTGATCCCTATAAATTAAAAGGAAAAAAAATCAAATTAAATAAGCTAAGACACGAACACCATAAAAGAAGCCAGTATAAATTAATCTTAAAGACTGAGGATACTTTTAGTGATATAGATGTTACTACTTACAGCTGCACAATAATGGACCACTTTGACTTTCTCTAGCTCCACATTTTCAGGATGACGCCACAACATAGCTAATACGAGGTTGTACACCAAAGGAATCGGCTTGTATGTATTCTTGAAGTACATGTTCAAAAAGTCCTGCCATTTCCATATTAGTAAATTTAATTTTTGACCTACATAAATACAAATGAACATGCCACTGTCCCATTAGGTTCTTGGATGCTTATACTAAGAACAAATAAATGGGATACGTCTTTTAACTTCCTGAATCGTTAAAAGTAGAGTGTTTTTACCTCTATTTATGGTCAGACTTTAAAATAAGTCTTTTGAGGCCGATTATTAAATTTTTTTCTATATCCATAATTTATTGGTATCGGTTTAATATCGACACATTAAACAGTAAATTTTTCATTAACGACATTTATCGATTTAGTATTAATTTCATTTGAAAAAAACAAAACTGACTACCACATGACCCGTTTTCATAATCTCTATATTTTCTACTATATCACTTTTCATGTATATATTATATTATAAAAGTATCCGATAGCTAATAATGTAAATTTTATATAAAAAACTCAGCTGTAAAGTTCTTTTACGCTTATAAGGTATTTTGAGGCATTCATAAAGTTCCTATATACTTTTTTTATATATCAAGAAATATTCCACCTAAGCGCCATAAAGACCTCTATAACAAGGATAATGTGTTAAATACCTGCTCGGCAAAAGGGGTTGGAGGTGTGATCCTTAGGGTTTTCAAGAGGTCTTCATAGGTGGAGATACTGGGTTCGAAAACGAACATGCCGGCATTGAAGTAAAGAGCCGGTGGCTCACCCATCTCAGCTGGCCAAGTCACCTTGTCGGGACACTGCTGGCAGTACCAATCTTGTATTGAGGTGTGTGACTCCATGTCTTCTCGCAGAAACAATCCATCACAGCGTGGAAATACCCATCTGGCAAGTCAAAGAGGTGGTCAATGTTGTCGTACCTGAATATCTCCATCCAGGTATATCATCTTGCTATATTCCACAAACTGCACCACCAAACCCACTAATCTTTATTCATCTAAATCAATCATATAAAATTTCAAAAGATAAAAAAAAAAAAATTCATTGATAGCATTGGAATATCAAATTGTGTCATAATTTATTCTACGCTACGGTTTCGATTTCGAGCACCTACAGAAATAACTCTGCAACAACAAATAAACAAATAAATAAAGATATTATATATATATGTATATGAATGGATATACTTTCTGAATTGGCACGATTTTCGAAAATCTGGATTAGAACATCGTCATCATCATTAAAATTGCACAACAAACATTAATGGATCATGGTATGACAACACACGTTAAAAAGAGAGCATACGTGTACCAAACCCTGAAAGAGAAAAGTCCCACGTGCCATGAAACAAACAAACACCAAAATCACGTAAACAAAAAAAGTACGATGAGTACCGAAAGTACGTACCTCCCATATCCTGAGTTTAGAGTAGTTGATGACGTAATAAGCCATAGCAAACTGAGTCTGGCTTTCTGGTGGATAAACCGGTTCGATTTCCCGGACAATGCAACCTTGCTCCACCAGTTGGCGACGGTGATCCTCTGGAACGTCGGGCAGGATCGCCACAACCAATGGGTAAGCGGAATTCACCTTCCTAAGTCCCTTGGCCAAGCCAACCACACCCTTAACGTAATCCCCATTACCTGCCAAGAAAGTTACGTAAGCACGGCTCGGCAACGTCACAGGCTTCATCACCGCGGCTGCAACCAGTTCGGGAGCCATAGGTCAAGGATGAACAATTTGCTTCCTTGTAAAATAGACAGACAGAGAGAAAAGAGAGAGTTTTTTAAGGGTGTGTGTGTTTTGAAGAATGATTTTATGAGTTGTGATAAGAGGAGAGCCTTGGGTTGGGTGTATAAATAAGAGTGAAGGTGGGGTGGATTTATAAATATCAAATCTTTGAGGTTTTAGTTTTTCTATTGTTGTGAGGGGAATGAGGACCGTACACGTGGATTACATGGTGATCGGATGATGGTGAAGGAGGTTGAGGGAAGGTTCTGGAATAAGATCTCCGTAATTAGTGGTATCGAATACACTAGAAGGTTGCAAGTTGATTACTTTAAGGTTGCAAGCAGCGAATCCTTATTCGTAGGTTGCTTTATTTATTTATTTTACTACATTAATTAACTACTCTTAGTATCAAATGTTTATGATTTTTTATAATTAATCGATATCTTATTTTAAATTTGGTATTTGAATGATTATAATTGATCTATATCTTATTTGTTTTTACTTTAAATTTTATGTTTGGTTGAATTATCTGCTCTCGACAATTTTTTAAACAAATTCTAATTCGATCCTAAAAGAATAGATATAAAAAAATTCTAAATGTTTATTGTCTTTGGTTTTAAACTTAAATATTCGAGCTTTATTTATTTATTTTAATCTTACCGTATTTACGTTAAAAGATTATGATTAGAAAAAGAGAGTTACCGAAAGAAGGTTCAGCTGTTTTTAAGGGGAAGGCTTTAACAAATAATATCTGTTCAATTTACTGTATTTGCGTTAATGTTATTTCAGTTTTTAAATTTATAGATGAGCAGCTGAATAAAATAAACCTGTCTTTCAATTGTTATTTATTAGTTTCAAGTTTACCGAATTTACTGTACAGTTACAATTACATTATATAATGTTTAGATTTGTTTGTTTGATTATATTTTGCTCATTTTTGTATTATATTTTTATAATTTTTAAACAGATATTTACCAAGAAATAGATACTGATAAAAAACTAACAACTTTATTCATAAATAAATCAAACAGATATGATATAAATATGACATAAATATGATATAGATAAATTACATATGCAGATTTGATGCTTGTATAATACATATAAAAAATCAAATAATCCAAATAGACTCTTAATATGTATTCGATATTATATATCATACTAGTAAAATTTTGGGTGAATGACCTAAATGCTACCTAAACTTTACCCAAAAGAGCAATTAACTACTTATACTTTTAAATGATTAATTTACTACCTAACTAAGCTTTTGCGGTCGCTTTTACTATCTCTGTTAGCTTCGTTAATTTTGTCATCCCTGCTAGACATTTCAACGAATAACAAGATGACACATGTTAATCTTACTTCAAAAAATCACTTTTTTGCTTAAAATTAACATAAATAATAGAAAAAAATAAAAACTAGAAATTAAAAAGAAAAAAGAAAGGGAAAAAGAAGATCTGAAGAAAAAATTCAACGAGAACATTCATGCTCTTCATGAACTGAAAAAATTTCTTTTAACAATAGTACATCAAATGAAGTATCAGAAATGCACATGCTTGGAGAATAGGTTGAACCTAAACAAAAAGAGTCAAACTCGGATTTAGAGTTGGGTCAAAAAATAGGGTCGTTAGATATTGGTGGTCAATAATGGTTGGTAGGTAACTATAGTTTTCGGATTGTGATGAGTGGGTGGTTGGAGGTGAATTGATTGACGTGGGTGGTAGAATTGTGTTCATTATGTGGTAGGTGGTTTATTCGTGATGATAGTTTGGTTCACGGATAGTTAAGAGTGGAGGAAATAGGCATAGGTGTAAACTGTAGTGTTCAAGGTGGTTCTGAATAAAAAAGCTAATATCTTTGGGTTGTGGATGGTGCGAGAAGTCTGTTGGTGGTGGTTTTGGTGGCTGACATGGGTGGTTTAGATGTCTGTAAATTAGAGGGAGTGTGGGTTGTTGCCATGTCCTTTTAGAGAGAGAAAGCTTGGATTTTGAGCTTTAATGATAGTATTTCAGGTCTCAAAAAATATCTCTTTTGGTTCTTGGTATCTCCAAGTGCTCAATACGATGGAATAAGCACCAAAAGAGTTGGTTCGAGCTCTTATCTCCTGCCATGGCTACCCATGCATGAGTTCTGTTGAAGCTTGAAGACGACCCATACACATGCACACATAGAAATTGTATAATCCTGGGAAGTTATAAACTCAATTCAAGTTCATGAAGAACATCAATTTCTTGTTGAGTTTTTTTTCTCAGATCTTCTTTCCTTCTCTTTTTTATTTTTAATTTCTACTTTTTACTTTTTCTATTGTTTTTTTTAATTTTAAGAAATAAGTGAATTTTTAAATTAAGATTAACACGTGTCATCTTGTTATTCATTGAAATGTCCAGTAGAGATGATAGAATTAACAGAGTTGATAGATAGTAAAAGAGATCGTGAAAAGTTCAATTAGGTAGTAAATTGATCATTTAAAAGTATAGGTAGTTAATTGCTATTTTGGGTAAAGTTCAAGTAGCATTTAGGTCATTAATCCTAAAATTTTAATATATATATATATATATATATATGAAAAGGCATATAAAAACATGTCTTGTGGTGCTTTTATAAGCAAATAACCAAATTAAATTTTGATATTTTATAAAAATATTATCTGTGTTTTGAATTTTTATAAATAATTAATTCGAGTTTTAATTTTGATAATTATATTGAGCTATATATATTTCTACTAATAATAGATAGTAAATATATTTTTTTCTTGTTGATGTATTATATTATTAAATAGATTTAATCAAATAATATTGTTCTATGTTAATGAAATGGGTTTAATAATGTGAAGACAAGGAAATGCGATTTAAGTGATTTTCGGTCTGCCTCGGGTCGTGGTAAAAGTATTTTCTATATTAGGATTTGACCTATTCCCATACAGCTCGGGCCAGATGATAACGCCCGATAAGATACTATACTATGCTCCACGATAAGAGCTGCGACAAATTCCAGCAATGTCTTTGGATTTCGATAAGATTTGGATAAATATACTTACTCCCCAGAAGGGAACCTGAAAAAATAAAAATAATAAAATAATAATACTATCCTATTACATGGATAAACAAATAAATTTTCGGATAACTCTATCGAATTACTATGAAACTTTTATTTACTACCATAGAAATATGTGGGGTGTCTTATAAGATTTTCGGTTAATTTGCTTCTGTTTTCCTTCAAAACATTTAGGTGGTTTTTTTTCTTTTGGATATTTATTTTTAATGTAGATATTCAAACATAAATATATTGAAAATTCTATTGAATGATCATTGTTTAAAGCAAGTTCAAATAGTGGACATCTAGGTGGTTTGAAAAAAAAAAAATCATTGTGATTCAATAATATAGTATAAATAAGTAATCCATTACTATGCTATTATAAAATATGTTGAATGACATGTTTGTGTAAATTTATGTGTATTTATTAATTTTGAAAAAAATATTAATCATATTTTTAATTATTTAAAATATTAATTCTTTATTAACATTAATTTGTATAATATTTATTTCTTATTTAACCATCTAAAACATCAGTCCTATTTGAATCTAACCTCAAACTCTTATTCCCTCAAATATTTAATTAATTTATGTTAGCTTATTAATAAAAAACATATGAGTTTCAAATATCTCATATGAATATTCGTCAATTTTGGAGTTTTAAAATAGGGCGAATTATACCAGAATGTTATAATGTTTGGGAGTAAATCATTTAAGATCAACATTTAAAGAAGTAGTCAATTTAAGTCTCAAGGACACATGTTAATAGGAGAAAAGTCCTCTGAGTTTTGATTAAATATTTTCTCCTGTTGACACATGTCCTTGGAGACCCAAATTGATCTACTTCTTCAAACGTTGGGATCTTAAAGGAACTTACCCTCAAACATTGAGACCTCTTTTTAACTACTCAAATCGTTCGAACTTAATTGAACTTAACTAATATCCCTTTTAAAATATCTTATTAAGTTTGAAATGAGCTATGGTTGATATTAGTTGTTTCGAATTTTGAGGAACTCAATCTAGACTCATCTGATTGCATCAATAATTGCATCGCACTTATCACCCACCCACGCATATATGTGGGCAATTGGTACTTCAATGGGTTAATTTTTCCTTTTTTTTTAGGATATAAATCCAGTTAGGGATCCAACCGGATCGGTCACTAACAGGTTTTCGACTCATCCAACTTGATAAAAACCCTATAGGGTTAAACCATATAAGGTAATAGAGTAGAGCTTAGACATAGGTAAAAAACCCTGTAGGGTATTAGCGTCGGGTTTAGATATTATTAAAACCCGATGGATACCTACTCGACCTGCTAGTCTATGTAAAAAAAAATTTTTGTAATGTAAATACATTTACTAAATATAAACATAGTCATAGGCTAAATTTAAAAACAGGTTGGCAAAGGAAAAGTGGATTGCTATATTATTAGACTATTATTTTATTGGCTTAAGTCTGCTGAATCTATTGGAAAAAAAAAAACAATAAGCAAGGTAAGTTTGGGTTGATAATTGGGCAGATTGTTGAGCGAGTAATCGGGCGGGTGGTGGGTTATGAGGATCTGATAGCATTAACATTAGAGCCGATCAACTCTAAGTCCAACAATCAATGTCAAAGAGTTAGAGACCCATTGATTGTAGTTTCAATGATAAAAATATGAGTAAAGAAAACCATAAAATAGTTTGGGATATGAAGGATTAAAAACTTGAAGAATTGGAGCTGCAAGAGGCTGTATGCCGACCCAATGCCACTTGCTTTTATTTAGTTTTTGTGCCTTTTTGAATTCTTTATTTTTATTTTTATTAATTAATGTAGGGATTAATTACAATTATGTTTTTTTCAGTTACGTTATCAGTTACGTAACTGCCACAATTATGTTTTTCAATTACGTTTCAGTTATGTAACTGCTACAATTATGATTTTTCAGTTACGTAACTACTTTGTAATAGGCTAGTATGAGAGATAGAAAATCAGATTATAGAATACATTTTTCGTTGTGAAATATAATTTCAAAGAAATCCTTTCTCTTTGAGTTCTTTTGAGAACTTGGAATTTCTTCAAGAATTTGAATTCTTATTGAGTTCATCATTATACCAAGGTTCTAGGTCGGTATATCCAACAGGGTCGTGATTATCATATCAAGATTCTTTGGGTTACTCAACCATAGAGTCGAGGTCAATTCCATCTTATCATACCAAGGTTTGTGGAGTTTCAGATCCAGATATGAATATTTCATTGGGTTAAGGTCTACCTTCTTGATTCTTAGAGTTCGGGAATTTCAAGATCCGTGCCGAGCACGCATCAGTGAGTTTTAGAGTAAACCCTGTAAGGCAGTTTTGGATATAGAAGGAAAACCCTATAAGATTACAAGGTCGGGTTTAGTATACCCTATATTGTAGCAAGTTCGAGTTCGGGTTTGGGTTCATATGAAAGGTCCAAAACCTGACCCGGTTGCATCTATAAATCTAGCTAGACGTGGATCGGCTCCAACTTGACAATTCGGCTAAGATAATCGGATTCTGAGGCTTCAACCTAACCGGGCTAGTTCTATGTAGGGCTTAAGAACCCAATAATTCTTACCGATTCAATTTATAGATCTTTGGACCTCTTGAATCGAATATATGTGTGTGCGTGCGCTTATTTTTTTAGAATCATCCTATTGTGGTACTTCATGGTATATAAAAGTATCTTTATCCTTAGGATAATTCAAAGTTATTTAATGTCTATTCAATTCACTTTAATAGCATTTTATTACTATCTTATTGAACTAGTAATTTCATAAGGAATCTCTATTATAAAAGTTATCAAATAATCATTTATTATAGCAATTTAATGATGGAATTGATTTTTTTCCCAAAGTCTCTTATTTAAATATAAATTCAAGAAGGACAATATATATATATATAATTAATTAACAAATGAAAATTTAACTATAGCTTTGTTCCAAGAGAATTTTGGTTGGTACGTTGTGAATCCCATAAAGCAACACCCTACTCCATTTCGAGCTAGTTATGCTTATGACTTTGGCAATCCGTCAACCTACAAGACAGAAACATGATAGTCGGCACTAAGGGTGTGCTTGGTGTTCTGGGGTTTGAATTACTTATTACAATAACTCTTTCGAGCTCTTTTGATTAATCATAATAATAAAGTGTCTTTCAAATTGCTTTTGTCTCCACTTTCTTCTTGCTTCCACTATAGCCACCAAATTTCTTACCAAAATAGGCTATTGGATGAGCCATCTGATGTGGAAGAGCTCCTATATCAAAATTGAATGCATAAATTCTATAATAAATGTTTTTTTTTTAATCTACTGAAAGCCAATTTGTTTTTTTTTGAGTAGATTATTAAGAGGAAAAGTTATGCCTATAAATCCTACGGTGATAACTAGTTATGCCCATAAATCCTCTCAATTGCTACATATTTATAGGTTGTGGCCACTCTTTAATAGTTATAGTTTTATCAAGATCAAGGCTAACACTCCTAGCCAACACAAACATGGCTTAAATAATCGATTTTGTTTAGGTTAATGCCATGATTGATACTTCAACTTTGACAAAATATGTAATTAGATACATTAATTTTAAAATAGATTAATTTACTACTTTAACTTTGAAGTTTGATCAATTTAATACCTGAAAAAATTTTGAAATTGATCAATTTTGTACTCAAAAGAACTTGACGGAGGTATTATTAATGTGAATGAAAATTTTTTTCATTTACTAAACTTATCAATTTCAAAGTTCATATATTAAATCGATCAATTTTAAAATTCAGGTATCTAATTACACATTTTCCTGTAGTTTAAGTACCATTTGTGACATTAACCCATTTTATTTTGACCAAAAGAACATTTAACTTCCTTAAGGAAAGAATTATGTTGTCTCAAAAAATGTATAGCCTATTCCAAATGTGTCATGTTCTTCTCCATAAAGTGATTTAAAAGTAGAGGGAGCATTGAATAATCTAGATAGCATTACTACAAATTATAGTGTTAAAATTAGACAGGACCAACCAATTTTACTAGTTGAACTATGAACCAGAACCAAAGCCAGCTCGATCCTAAGCTGAAAATGGGAATGACATAAACCTAGTGCCACATTAACAAACCAATGGTTGAATCACAAAAAACATTCAACTTGTCACCAATCAATTCATCAAAATTCTAAAATAAAATGATCTTACACTTGCATCGATCAAGCCTATAGCTCATAATTAAGTCTTGCATTTAAAGATAGTACCTTTTATTAGTACAATTTTGCTATATGCGTTTCCACATTAGTGATGTAGGACTTTTATAAGCAAGCATTAGCTCATTGGAAGCTCTTATAATAGGATAAATCACAC
This sequence comes from Combretum micranthum, assembly GCA_024138025.1. Taxonomy (NCBI): domain Eukaryota; kingdom Viridiplantae; phylum Streptophyta; class Magnoliopsida; order Myrtales; family Combretaceae; genus Combretum; species Combretum micranthum. The sequence goes on from JAMXBD010000264.1 coordinate 798,984, forward strand.
TGAAATGGTATAATGTTTGAAGATAAGTTTATTTGAGATCATAATATTTCACGTGGTTCATTTGAGGTCGTAACTTCTAGAGAAATGGGTCAATTGAGCTCACTATTGATATGTGTGACTTCAAGTGAGCCACTTGAATTATTATGACCTCAAATAAGCATATCCTCTAATGTTGTGATCTTTTGTTTTAGTTTACCCTATCATAATATTTGTTCTCTGCTCAATGAACCAAATCTTTGATGTGGGACAATGAAGTTGTCTTGAAAATTTGAAAAAAAAAAAAAGAAGGCATATGAAGAGTAAATCATGTATGTTCTTTCCAATTTCATGATAATGACATGTCTTTATAACTATGCCTTTAAATCATTTGCTTGTAATTAATTGACAAGTAATTTTTTTTCCTTTTAAATCAACATTTATATAACTAACCTCCTCAAGTTATTATTGTATATTTTGGCATCTTTGAATTTAATAACATAGAAATTGAAAAAAAAAGAAATAAATAAATCGAAGGATAAGTAGCAATTTAAGGGGCGACAAATTTCATTTTTGTGATAAAAATATCCATGGAGAATTTGGTTTTTCTAATTATAGATTTGATTGTATAATTTTATAATTATTAGTCCTTCATAATTTAAATATAACATATTTTTTTCCTTTCAATTGGCCTTGTCTCGCTTAACTCGTCGAGTATGTTCAAGTTAATGCCCTAGGCTAAGTTTAGCATCATTGTCAAATTCGTAATGTCCTTCATGTGTCCAAAAAGATGCCTTGTGAATGTTTTCTGGATACTTTATATGCTTAACACACGCAAGTCGATGATCCTATCCTTAGCAGAGTGGATTCTCTCCTGAAGGAACTGGCTAACTCAAGACAGTGTAGGAGTAGGAATTTCTCTTAAATTGGGGCTTGATTCATGGCCCTATAATATACACAAAAATGCTATGATCCATCGTTCTTGTTGACTGATAGAACAAGATATGAAAAGGGACTACTACTTGGCCTTATTGTCATGACCCTGAATTGGGCCTAGTAGGAATTACTAAAAGTTGTCATACCATGTGTGCACTCGTTATGTGATAGCTGTCTTTTGTGTTAGTTGTCTTAAGACTTTAATTAACATTTAATATCATGTGTGTCAATTGTCTTAAGACTCTGATGAACATTTAATTACTACTGATGATGATGATATATATATTTTATTATTATATGAAAAATAACTACAAAATCCTAACTTTCCATTGATTAATAAGATCATAGAGTATCAGTATCCCTTCCTAAACAATAAGAAGTAACCTACATTTATATGAACTTGAATGACAATGGATATCTTATTCATACGTGGATCTGTACAATTCGATTCTATATTTAAACTTAACTTTCCAAGGTCAATGATAATTACCTTCGGAGTGAGACTTCCAACAATCAACGTGAAGTCTAAGATTTAACACCCCCCCAGTTAGGGGTATACATATTTTATTATATGAAAAATAACAATAGAATCCTAACTTTCCATTGATCAATAAGATCGTAGAGAATCAGTATCCATTCCTAAACAATAAGAAGTGACTTACATTTATATGAACTTGAATGGCAATGGATATCTTACTCATACTTGGATCTCTATAATTCGATTCTATATTTAACTTAACTTTCCATGGTCAATGATAACTATCTTGGGAGTGGGACTTTCGACAATTAGCATGAAGTCTAAGGTTTAATCCCCCATAGGGTTAGGGGCATACTTAAGCCCATCAATACCTAGGTCATCTAAGCTTAAGTCACTTATACAGAAAACCTTAGGGTACCTTAAATGTAGCCCCTTCCTAGGATACCTTAAATGTAGTCTCGAGTTTGAGTATCCAAATAATCCTCTTACGTCGTGGATACCTTAAATACATTTCAAAGGAGGCTCATGATACCTTAAATGCAATTCGAAAGAGGCTTAGGATACCTTGAATGCAGTCATAAATCAAGATCTCTTAAGACTTACAATAAGACCCAAGACGATAATTCAACATGGCTTTGCAGTCCACAACTTCCCTTAATCTGTTAGCTCATTCTATGAAGTCGGTATTTAAAGTTAACTTAATAATTTCTTAATTCAGGAGTACATATGCATAGCTTAAACTTATTTCTTGCCATTCCTTTATTGAATTGTGATGGCCATGAGTAATGCATTTTTGTGCAATACATGTCCAATTTAGATTATAACCCAATAGTTGTTAAAAGATTTAGGGTGATTATTCAATATACTAATTAACTCAGATAAGATAGTGCAGGGAAACATACTCACAAATGAAAGCACATCCATGTAATCATTTATCATACATCAATCATGACATTAATTATTATTTTTACGTATGGGAGTATTATTCAAGGTTTCCTTCATTATCACTTTGCACTTAGCATGTACTAGTAGGATTTATGTTTGAGATCTATATAAATATCTAAAGTTGAGTAAAATAATGTTTGGTAAACAATGTAGTTACATTTAATATGATTTGATAAAATGTTGGTAATTTATTTGTGAGGGCCCTGGAGTTAAATCAACAATTGATTTGCTACTATAAGATTAAAAATCATAGTAATTTTATGGAAATTTAGACGTTAATTTAGTTAGAATTTCTCAAAACTTAAAGCATGAAGGTTATAGACCTCTTTCTTATCTTTTTGTAATATCTTGAATCACTTCAATCAGAGTTTCAAGAGAGATATATGCCTAAAATACAAAACGATGTCAGGATGCTCAAGTTCTAGCATTGAACAACATTCATCATCCTTAAAAAAATTATAAAATTTGCACCATAAATTATGGATTAGCAGTGAAGATTGTTAAAACTCACTAATAACTCATTCAAGGCACATGTTATACCATGAACAATCCTTAAACAACCATGAAATGTACAAACACACAAAAAGAATGGGAAATTATAAGCAATCACAGTCGTTGTAGTGGCATATTAAACTAGTCGAAGTAATCTGATGGCTGGCTTAAATTATCGAAGTTTCACCTATATTACACACGAAAAGGTTTCTTTAACTTAATAATTACAATGAAATAAGTATAAACCAAAGTTTTACGTAATAATTTAAGAAAAAATCAAATCGATATAGTCGTTAATAAGCCTGACATTCAAATTTACCAAGAACTACTAACTAATGGAGCTATATCAAGTTTCCTCTTGTTTTGGAGAATGCAGTGTTAAGATCATAATGCAATTTGTGGATTTGAAAATGGAGGTAGATCATGAGAGTTATGAATTTTTGAAGTTTGTGAAACTAGTTGATGAAAATTTCATAGAGGAGACTTGCTAAAGATGGGAAAATGGAAAAAAGGAAGGAAGAGGCCGGGAACTAAAAAAACTTTTTATAAATATATATATACACACACACAGAGTTGAAATGATGTTTTGGGCGGTGAGGCTTATTGGAGAAATTTCTTAATACGGGTTAGATTTACATGCAGTACATTATCCTATTATAACAAAATATCCTATAACTTTTTCAGATGAAAATCTACTTGCCTACTAATTTAAAGTCCTTATCACAATTGTATACTCGAAATTATTAATTAAGGCATCATAATTTTGGTTTTATTATTTGCTATGGTTTAATATAAATTAGGGTTTATAGGTTATGAAATTAAGGTTTTGGGTATTATAAGGGCTCATCACTAACCCAACTATTTATTAATCATTTAACCCTAAATTCTGGTTTTGACAAAAAAAAAAAAAAAAAAAGGAAGTTTCACACTTATAACTTTTGTATTGAGGTTTCTTGCACAAGTTTTTCAATCTCTAACTTTTCAGAATATGGATACTAATATGACCTTATATTCACAGCTTGTCACTCATTATTTAAATTAATATGGTGTTGCATATCTCTAAGTGGTAGCAATGATGATGGAATCATAATAAAATGCCATTGCATCCGCCTACAAAGCTTCCAAAGTAGAATTGTTGGTAAAATTCTTTAATGAAACAACCATACGAGCCATCAAAATTACAAAAATATGAAAAGAAAAAAAAGAAGCAACATTGCTATGCTTCACCGATTCATTAATTGCTTTTGAGAAATTTCGCTTCAATCGAGTTCTTTAAAGCCATGTAAAGTGATTAATTGATTAGTACATTTAAATAACATAATGATGGTATAGTAATATACTGTAGTGGGTCCTAAAGTGGGATAAAAGCCAGCTAAATGCCTATGCTTTAAGTTTTTGGTAGTTTTGTATCTCATTTATAAATTTAGGCAAAACAATGCTTGTATTTTTTAAATTTGTATGATTTAGTGTCTATCAAATAATATTCAATAGAATTTTATTTTGATAATAATATAATGGTAGACACTTGGTCAAAAGTTATCAAAATCTAAAGATATAGTACTAAACTGCTAAAAAAAATTAAAAATTAAAACTATAAATACTTGGTTGCTATTATCTTATTAATAAAATAAACATTTTGAAGATATTGTTTAACAAAAATATTAAATTATACATATTTTGAAAGTTTAAATATTAATTTATTCAAATTTAAAGATGAGTTATTAAATTACCAACAATTAAACATATATGCACTTAACCTTCCATTGTCCCATCTTAGAGTAGTTGCCATTAAATGCTCAAGACCAATTGAACTCCTTGAATCGATAATATGTTAGCTCCCAGCATAGATGTTACTCTTTCAAAAATCAAAGCTAAATTCTTGCATATCTCATCGCAATTCAACTTATAGCCATTTCCAATTGATGGCGAAAATTATGGAATAACGGCGATAGGAAATTAAAGTAAACTTGCTACATTTTCTTAAACGATATTATGCGTAATATCTCAATTTGTAAGAACTATAACCACTGTTTCTTTCACGTTCCTTTTAATTTCAATATTTTTAGGATATCATCTCTTAAAAGCACGATAACTAATCCCAACATCTTCTATTACATTGAATAAACATTAGAATTCATATAATCTTCAAAATAGGTAAATTATATAAAAGGTATTAATGTTTAGGAATAAATTAATTAAATGTTCAATATTTGAGTGGTTAAAAAGAATAATCAATGTTTAGAAGATAAATTTATTTTAAAAAAAAGAAAAATTAATATTTTACTGAGTGAGTCAATTAATATTAATAATTGTCCATTGATGGAAATTAAAAAAAAAGTTAATTGAAAACTAATCCAAATGTTGATATCCCAAATGAACTTTGCAAAACATTGATATCGCATTTGATTCACTTTGTGAAACATATATACCTTTTTTTAACTACTCAAAATATTGATACATTAAATAAACTTACTTCCAACTATTGATATATTCTTATGCAATTTTCCCTCTTCCAAATTATCCCTATCTTCATCAGGTTTAATCATTGAAAGAAACTTAGCTTTATAAACATGCCCTTTATGAAATTTTGCATTACAATTATAACAAAGACTTTTTCTTGTAAAGCTAATTCAGCTAGACTCATTTTCTTGATTGGTATTGTTTTCTTAGCCAAAATATTATCAAGAGTGTCTATCTTAGTATATTACTCATCTAAGTTTGAATTGTTATCTTCAAATCTCAAATTGTGAAAATTTTGAATTCAATAAATATTTCAACTTATTCTTTTAAACCCTGGCAAAACTGATGACTTGTAACTAAGTTGTAGGACATTACCTCTTGCTAGAAAACTGGCTCTAATTTTAATATAAATCAGCTGGTGAGAAAGTAATCTAATAAGCCATAAATCCGAATAGAAAGTTTCCAAATTAAAGCTGATAATCAACCATAATTCCCATTTGCACCAATTTAGCTAGTTTACCCTGTTAGTATCAAAAAATAGAAGCCTAAATCTTATTTTTAAAGCCAATAAAAAAGCTGGTCAAGTAGGAATGAGTTTAATATGGGACAAATATCCAAACCAATCTGGCATATCATCTTCCATAACAAAAGAAGCCCATGGAGTTTATTAGCTTGAAGTTTGGATATTTTACCAGCGAATTTTGATAATTTCGATTTTAAATTTTTCATATTTAAATATGACTCCCCAGTTTTACTGTGAGAAGAAGATGAATTTGCCACATTATTATTCAAGTTTGACATATTCTAATTCTCACGTTGGTCCTTTTCCATTTACTTTTAACCATAGTTTACCACAAATTTCAAACTATCATCTACACCGTTCATTCTTCCTTTAAGTTATATAACCCTGCATGCATTGTGTTAAATTCATCATACAGATCATCAATTTGTCAAGCAAAATAGAGTCACAAATGTTAAACCCAAACAACTTAATTTATTCTTGTTGACCAACAAGACCACCATGATCAACATCAGGGACAACAACGGAAGAAAGTAACACAAAATTCAAAAAAAAAAAAAAAACAAAACAAAGAAAGAAAGAAAAGAAAATGAAAGGGGGGGAAAAAAAAGGGTATGTTTCTTCTTCTTGTACCTTCTTGGTTCTTCTTTATGGCCTTTCTCTATCTGTGTCTCTGCAATTGAAATTGCGAAAGAAAATCATACAAATTAATTTGAGACCTTTAAATCTATATACTAATATCAACTTTTTAAAGAATCAACAGTTTTTGTCTTTTTTTTTATAATTAGATACCTAAATTTGATCTATTTTTTAGAATTAACACCCTAAACTTTTTTATATTTTTGTAATAAACTACTTACTTAAAGAATTATAAAATGACGTCAAAAAGCTTATAAGTAATAGTCGATAAAAATTAGCAAAATTTAAGAATCAACTACAAAATTTGGCGAATAATCCTTTATTTTTCTGAATAATCATTTAGTAAAATCTCAATTAGGCAGCATATGAAACTTTATATTGCATTCGGTGAATACGAAAATTAAAACATTAATGAAAGATTATTTTTGGAAAAATCAGTCCATTGAACGAATCTTATTTTAGGAAAAGTTACCAGTCCTCGGTTCGTCAACAATCTATAGTTGTTCGTTTCCAGTAACGGTTTCGCCCGCCGACAAGGTTCCTTTACCTTCTTTTTTCTTCCGGTTTGAAGTCCAATATCGGCAAAGAATAAAAATCTGTCCCCTCTTTCACGCGTCAATTGCGATAATTCTTATATTTACTTTTATTTTTTATAAAAAAAACGACTAAGTCACTTTTCCTTTTATTTTCCTTTTCTTTTTTTCTTTTAATTTTTTTTCCAACTTACTCAGTGGATTTACAAGGGAGAAAAAAAATTAATTTTTATCTCACTAACATAGGATTCAAATCAGAAATACTTAAGTTATCTCCGCTATTGGAACAAACCTTAATAATAAGAAATACTTGTTCACAAAGCTTTGTTTTAAATAGAGGTATATGTAAATAACATCCTTAACTTTGAATTTGGTGTTAATTCACTTCTATACTCATATGAGCTTTAATATCCTATACTGTGATGAAGTGATAAGTAACTCTTAGCAATCATAAATAATCTTTTAATTTTTCTGATACTCTTTTAAATCTATCAAAATATATCCTTAAATTTTAATCTTGGTATTTTTTAAATAGAAAAAGTTATTGTCCTCTTGTGTTGTCGATTTATAAAAGCATCAAAATATACTTTAACAAATTTGGGACCATGCTATACTGAGGTTAAAATTTAAGGGCTATTTACTATTTTCCATTCTTCACTAGACGATTAGATATTCTCTATGAAAAATGCCGGAGTTTGCATTTGTATCGTTTTTGTTAAAAAATTGGATTTTTTTTTAATTATATGTCTAAAATTTGTGCTTATAAATTATTCTTATTTCCTGGCCTCCATGCATGCCATTTTGAAACCCATTAACAACATTCGCGAAGACCATAAAAAGAGAGTAATTTATAAATACAAACCTAGCCCTCAAGGGAGAGTAATTGGTAAATAAAAACCATTAATTGCATGGTTCAAACATCCAGGTTCTTCTTCTTCTTCTTCTTTCTTTCTTTTCCTTTTTTTTTTTTATGACACAATTAATGTACACACTAACAACACGGTATGTACTTTAAAGCATAATCGTAATTATAGGTTCCATTCCACTTTTTATATTTGAATGTACTTATAAAAGCTGAAATTGCAACTCCATGAAACTATGATTCTTACTTTTAACAAGAATTCAATTCGATTCCATCTTTGATTAATTATATATAGTTTAACTACCTTATTATCCTATTACATATTTATAATCAACATTTACTACCGGCAACATTTTTACAAATATACTTTATATCCACACCTCCCATTCCAAGTCATTCCATTCTAAACATTCCTTACATAACAAACATGATATTTATGCAATTTCAGAAGTCACCCGGAATGATATATGAGGTTAAGTAGTTTTCTTATTAATTTTTTTAGTAAAAAATTGAAAAAAAAAAAAGAATAAACAACATTAGGGATGAAAGTAAGGAAAATTTTATGGTCTTGCAGTTTTTATTTTTTCATGAGACCAATTTTGTTAGCTATTTAATGACTCATATTCATATCTAACTATAATCACACTATTAATATACTTAATATACCATTTACTATATTTATTTTAACAACCACTCTAATGCTTTAAGTTAGTAATGTGTCAAGAGAGAGCAGGCAAGTGTGTATATTAAGAATGTAAATAAGATTGGTCAATCTACCTGCCTTGTAGCTTTGTATTTTATTTATAGGCGATAATCCACTTGAAGCATTTCTAAGGGGAGGAGGAAATAAGCTCAAGTGTGGATCCTCTTGATGGTAGCTAACATGGACCCGAGGTTATGGTGGTGATCAATCGAAGAGAGTGGTCTAGCAAATGGAGAGCATTTTCTTTGGAGTACTCCTATGGAGTTATGGCAAGTTAGAGAGTTTATTGTATCTCTAAGGAGATAAGAGACAGCGAGATGTTATTGAATGTGTAACTCATAAGAGAAAGTGCTCAGAGGAGGAGAACCTTGGTTTGGATTCTTGTGGAAAAAAACTAACTTTTAGACTGGTGAGTGATTAAGATTCATAGATCGAGATAGTCTAGGATGCTTGATGGACTTAAAGGACTATTGTTGGTCCATTTCGCTAATATTGGACTTATTGGATCATGACCAGATAAAGTTTATAAACACTAATTATAATTGATATATGATCCTATATCATTAGAAGACCAAAAAAATCAAGAGGATGAGTCCGCATTTCTTGTTTTGCCAAACAAGAAGGAATAAAGATTTTTGGGTCATAGGTTTATATTTTTAAATTACTCTTACTTTAGATCTTTTAATAAACCATGTTACATTTCATTGACGATCAATTTATGGAAATTTTAAAATGGATGTATGTTATAAATAAACTTTTAAACATAGATTCAAAATGTTGAAACCTCTTTATACAAAAATTTGTATAAGCACCCGTCCTTCCTCTCAAATTTTATCCGTTCTCTTTCTATGGCGGTATTATTTTTCCGTCATTTTTGCATGAAGAACGTAGAAAGAAAGTTCACAAAAGCGAAAGGCGACACACAACAGCGAGTTCACGTATCAATAATTGTGAAACAGACAGATGGCTACATGTTCTGGGACATAGCAAAAGGACAAATTAGTGTATCGCTGCACGGAGGTAGAAGAGTCCACTTGGACTTTGAAGGTGAGGTAATGAATGGGAAGACACGAATCCAAAATTTTATCCTTGAGAGTTTAATTTAATTTATTGTCGACCGACAGGAAGTAGAATCATGTGACTCAAATTGAAACCACCGCACCGACATTTATGCTGTGTTTGGAAGCTTTATTTAAACTGGCAAAGAGAAGAAATACATGGGAATAGATGAAAAAAAAAAAGAGTAGAAGCAAAAATGAATAGATGAAAATGAGTAAAAAAATTACTTTATATTTGATATCTTATAAAGAAAATGGAGAAAAAAGAAGAGAAAGATAGATGATGATTGATAAAATTGTATTTATATTATTTTTAAAATATTAATAAAAAAGCAATCTAGTAATTGATTTCGTTTTTTTATCATTTTCCTCTGATTTCTCTTCAATTTTGGATTGAAAAAATTAGTCTAAAATGTGAAGAACTTTTTAATTATTTCTGTTTTATACAATTTTATATTTTTCCTTAAATTCCAAGCAAAAATTTTCTTTCTTTTTCCATTGAATTTGGTGCATTCCACTTCTGAAGGTGGATCCAAACACAGCATTAATTTGGTGAGGTGTATGCTCATGAAGCTCCCATGTCAACGTAGTCAGCATCTACCTTCGAGGCCAAGGTTTCGACACCTTTTTTAATGGTCCATCCATTGGACTTTTATCCCATGAACCATCACTATTTCCTTTTGGTTTGATTCACATTCACGAATCATGTGTAGATATTTTTTATTTCTATTAATCTTAACTTGTGTATATTTTATTTTATTGAAATAAAAGATTAAAAAAAAAATCAGTCCCGTCAATTTTTAACTCTATATTATTCTTAATTTTGATGACGTATTTTATTGGAAAATTTAATTTGCTCCTGGGTTGTTTAAACACTTTAAACCTAAAGTTTGATAATTCATCTGTAAATTGTACATAATGAAATCAGTACAAAACGATTATAATTGTACGGCTACTAAGTAGGTGAATATGAATGAAAAGGAGATTGACTAAAAGAAGAAAAGTAATTAATTTTATTATTGTGATAAATGTTTGTGTATTTCTTCAATGGGTAATCTTGAAAGAGCAGTTTGTTATTGGGAGAAGAAAATTCTGTTTGGTGGTGTTGTAAAATTGACGATATTCAGGATGAAAAGGTCTATTTTTAGGTGTTTTATGAAATATGGGTACATATGATTTTTTTTTTGTTGTTTTTTTTTTTTTTTAATCCATGCTTTTGATTACCCTTGAATTGCGCCCGGGGTGGGGTGGTGAACGAAAAGAAACAAGAAAAAAAAAAAAAAAAAAGTGGATCCTAAACTCAAATTTAGTTTTACGCTATTAAAAGTAAGAAAAATCTCAAATCTGTCATTGGTATTTCATATAAAAATTTAATTTGGTATTTAAATTTTTAAAATAATTAATTTAATACATAGTCAAATTTATTATTATTTTTTTTTAACATCACTAATATTGCTTGTACTTTTTGCCAATATGAAAAAGATAATTTATTAAATTTAGACGATCTTAAGAGAAATTATAAAAATCAATTTATCTCATATATAATCATGAAATTGGCTATCGTGTATCATTTTGCACAAACATCTTGATAGAAAAGTAAATCAAATTATGCTTTTGAAAAGTTTTAACTTTAAATTAAGAGTAAATTACACCGACCATCGTCATAAATTGTAAAATGTATCAACATGTCACATTTTCAAAATACAACACTTTTCCCCCTATTTTCATCTAAGTCAATGTCAAAGCTAATGTGGTATAAATATTGACATGTCATCCGTACACCATCATCATATTATTTTTTTTATTTTATTTAAATATTATAGTTATATTATCAATGGCTAAAATAATATAAATTAAAATAAATTAAGAAAAATAATTGATTTTTTTTTCTAAATGTAGCATGAAACATGAAACACTTATTTATTTATTTTTAACAAATGATCTACCTTATATATAGATATTTCATTTTCGTGTTTCATGTGAAATAAATTCTTGCTAAGATCTTGAACTAACTTCCAATCTCTTTTTATATTGAATGATCATTATGCGATAATGCAATTCATGTATTTTTCATTTTTTTCAAATAAGTTTCATGATTAATATTTGATTAGATGGTTCTTAATTTTATTGAATTTCCATAATTTGGGTTAATATGATGTTCCATGTTCATGTTTTTATCCAAGTTCCTTTGTTTTTTCCTGTTTGAGGAAATGACTTTGATATATTATAGATAAAAACAAAAAAAGTTTAAATCTTTTGGTGTTTGATTTGGGTTTTCTATTGAAGTTAGAGATATGTCATCTTTACTCTCACCAATTGATCCTCAGGAGTTTTAATGGCATTCTTTGAAATGTAGCGATAAAATGATGTGTAGTTTTCTTAACATATGTTTTAAGAATTAAATCAAATTAAATAAATAAAAGTTTTATGTTTTGTGCAACTTTTAAAAGAAGAAAATCAGTATTTTTAATTAATTTATTTTTTATTATTTTAGTCACTCCAATATATAATTATTATACTGAAATAAAGATTAATAATACTGATGTGACAATAATATGACAATAATACATTAGCAATTATTTTGCATTAGCATTGATGTAGACAAAAATAAGAGGTTAAATGTTGTAATTTGATTTAGTGGGGTATTGATGTTTTTAACAAAATTTACAAGGGTATTTAGTGTAATTTGCTAAAAACAAGTACATTTTTTATTTTTTATAAATTTTCCTCAAATTATTTAATTAATTATTTATTTATTTTGTTAATATGTATAGAATATAATAAAATATAATATTTAAACAAAATCACTTTATTTATATTGAAATGCTGATGGCACGATGATGACATGCTATAATGATGAGAAGGCAATGGCACGGTGATAATATGTTAGTATATATGCAATGTCAAAATTAATATTGACATTTTTAGAGGGGTATTTGTTGGATTCTCAAAAACCATTGTGTCAATGTTTTTCATAAAGTTTATAAGGGTGGAAATTGTAATTTACACTACTACTACTACTACTACTAATAATAATAATAATAATAAGCATGTTGTAAAAAAACAAAAGGAAATGACCATCAGCAATATAGCAAATACAATAAGTATCCATTCTAATCTTTGTATGGAATTCTTACGAAGAAGCCTGTTGTAAAAAATAAAGAAGGAGATGACCATTTGTGGTATGGCGAATACAATAAGTATCCCTTTCAATTTTTGTATGGAATTCTTAATTCCTATTGAATGAAAAACAAGTGATTATAATTAATAAAATATATCATTTCGCATTAGCACTACATGCAAATTTTATTTACTTGATTATTGTTGTTTTTAAATATGGTGTTGAAGGTGGAACTAAGATGATATGTTCCACCCATTATGATTGGTAGCCTCGTGCCAATATACGTTTCAATAAGTGTAAAGTTAATATGCGTGGCTACTTTATGACCAATGTTTTCAAATTAAACATATTCTAAAACCAAGAATTGAAATAAATTGAGATGTAGAAGAATTTAATTTTGTAGTTCAATCTTCGTTCAGTTTAATTATTGGTTTAATTAGGTTTTATGAATGACACTAACATAAATTTATACCATCATATTCATCATTAGTAATGGCTATAATTTGAAAAATTGATTTTCTTTTCCTAGAAGGTGCACAAAAGTTTTATTTTTCTTTTCCCAGAAGGTGCACAAAACATACAAGTTTTATTTATTTAATTTAATTCTAAAAAATATACTAAGGAAACTGTACATCATATTATTGCTATATCCTAAAGAATGCAATTAAAACTCAGAATTTGTGAGGGTAAATAAGAATCTAGAGTTACAAGTTGTCTCCTGCTATCATTTAGTAACATTATTTATTTACACGTGTTCTGTTGATAGTTTAACAAGGTACAACTAAGATTGTTTTAGTTAAGTTTCTTGTATCATATATTGTTTTCTTAATGAAGTAAATATACCGAATGAAATACAATCATTTTTCTTCTTCTCCATAATTCAATTTCTTCGTCAATGTTCGTATTGTTTCAAGAATGATCATTGTTGTTGATAGTTTCATCCACATGGTATCAATATCAAGGTTTAAGTATTCTCTCTCTCTTTGTATTATGCTTTGTTATGAATGGAAGAAGGTCAGTTTAGAGCAGTAGGTGATTTAGTTGGATCGAATCGAAAACAAATTGAACTTGTGAATACAAATCCAGTTTATATCTGAGGATCTGATAATCCCTATATGGTGATAGAGAAATTGTTTTTAATGGTCTGATTTTCTTTGATGTCAAAATGGGATTAGGAGCGAAGCTTAATTGGGTTTCATTGATGGTAGCATAATGAAACCTAATAACAATTCACTTGACTTAGTCCATTGGATGAGATGTGACTATATGGTAAGGTGTTAGATAATTAACTCGATGTGGTGAATTTTTGCAAAATTACTTGTATGCACAGTCAGGCACATGATTCATGGAAAGAAATTTTAGAACAATATGGATAGGGAAATGGTCCTTTGATCTGCCAATTACCAAGTGAACTCAGTAATATTCGATAGATGAATCAATCTGTAGGAACTTATTATAGTATATTGAAACGTGTTTGGGATGAATTACAAGTTCTATATGCTTATCCTACTTGTGAATGTCATAAGATAGAGTATTGTATCTGTCAGATGAAGGAACAAATTTAGGAATTTGAGACGGAATCTAGGTTGATTCAGTTCTTAATGGGTCTAAATGAAGAGAGCGAGTATGTAAGAAACCAGATTTTTTCTTTAGATCCCCTTCCAATTGTGAAAAAAGCCTATTACTTAGTTTAAGAGGTTGAAAAACAGAAACAAGTGACCTTAAATAATTTGTTAGAACTTGAGAGTTCAGTTTTTCTTACAAAAAGGACAGGGACAGATTCAAATAGGTATGCTGGTAATAAAAGAAGAAATAAAAAAGTGAATAGACTGTTCTGTAAACATTGCAAGACAGAGGGACATTCGGTTGACAATTGTTTCCAACTAATCGGATATCCTGATTGGTACAAAGGGAGGAAACTTGGACAAGGAAAATAATAACGTGAAATAGCCATGACTTCCTCATATTGCATGCTAATAAGATATTGGGATAATATATATATATATATGTGTGTGTGTGTGTGTGTGGTTAGCTAATGTAATTAGTGAATGTGTTGATTTATAAGTGCTTAGTATTATGTAATTAATATTATTGTTGGATGCTTATAAATGTTTGTATAGTATAATAAATGTGTAAGTCTTTTTGGCAAGTTAATGTACATGAGTTATGTTTAGAATTTAATTAAATTGCTTTTGAATTTGCTTAAAACATGACAGAATTTTTGGCTAAAGTAGACCCACTTTTTGAGCTCAAATTTGACTCAAATGCATTTGAAATTCTCCTAAATTAAACCTAGGACAAATATACCCCTAATGGTGAGATTTGGATGACATTTGACTTCAATTTGGACAAATTAACCCTTCCTTTTGGCAGCCCCAAATTTCCATACGAATTTCATTTTCTTTCTTTCTTTCTTTCTTTTCTCAATCCAAGACCTTAAACCCTAAACCAAGGTTTACTACAAGCTTAAGGAGTTGAATAACATCCTAAGCCAAGATTCACTCATGTAAGTTTAAAGCAACTTTTATCTTTCATTTCATGTTTTATAATGTGTTGTTGTAATTATTAGAATAGATGTGATTTGAGGTGATGTTTGGTATGAGATTGAGTTGGTGCATGAATGGTAATTTGAATGGGATTATGTGCTTAATGAAGTGGTAGTTTGCATCTCATAGGAATATGGAAGTGTAGGTATGAGTGTTATAGAAAAATTGAAGAATGAGTAGTTGATATGTGAATTTGCAGTATGATTGGTGATTTGATGATTAGAGGTGGAATTCATGTTGTTAGGATAGTATTTGAATCATATAACAAGCTTTAGAAAGTTTGGACTAAGTTTGGAAAAGTTTTGAGACTTGATCAAAATGTATAAAAACAGGGGATTTCAAAAACCATTTTCGTATATGTTAAAATTTGAACGTACGCCGGCATCTGGGGATTCTACGCCGCCGGCGTAAAGGCGGTGTAGAAAGCCCACAGAATCAATTTTCCTAACGTCGTCTATTACGCCGCCGGCTTTTATGTTGAAGATTTGCCAGCGTCTGTTTTTCAGAACATACGCAGGCAATTCGAGTCTCTACGCTGCCAGCGTAGAGGCGGCGTTGAAAGGCCACAGAACCAAATTTCTTAAAGCCGACTGAACACCGCCGGCTTTCGCAAGGAAAGTCAGCCGGCGTTCTTTCTTCCTTAATGTACGCTGGCTGCTGGGAATCAAGGCCGCCGGCGTACATGTGAAGGCTGCGCCCGTAGTTATATAAGCGGCCGGCTTATACCTCTCTGGATGTTTTTGAAAACTTTGGTTTTGAATTCTACGCCGGCTCAACGCCGCCAGCGTAGGGTGCAAAGGCTGACGGCGTATCCTTGAACACTGCTAGTATTGGCAGTGTGAATTTTCAAGACATTGTACACCGGCTCAACGCCGCCGGCGTTGAGTGCCGGCGTATCCCCTGAGCTTTTGAATTTTAAGAACTTTTTCTAAATTTTTCCAAAGTTTGTTATTTGAGTAATTATGTATGTATTAAGTGAACTAGGGTAAAATAGGGTGCTTAAATGCTTTATTTTGATTTTGAATAAATTTAATTGGATTTCTTGGATGAATTCATGTTTTGAACTAATCAATTAGAGTTTAAGCTAAGTGTGAATTTATTATTGATTTAAACAGTGTTAGATCCTCGCCCAATCGACTCCGTTAATTCCCGAGCTATATCAGGTACACAGTGACTTGCTTGACTCTTTGCTAAGGTAGGCATCAAGATTAAACTACCTAAAAATAAGAGAATACTATTGTTATTTATGTGTTGATTGTCGATGTTGCCGTTGAATCTGGTTCGGAGAGCGGCACCCTGCTCAGATTGGGGGCAGGGTTCTTTCTCGTTAACGATTAGAATGGTTTAAGAGATATGAGTATACGAGCTGCTCATATCAACCCCCTGAGCGTCGTGATGCGTTACTCAGGAACCCCTAGTATTACGGGCTACGCCGGAAGGTGGGGCTGCCTAGTTTGTATGAACAGTAGGGACCACTCAGGGAGGCGGACGTAATACTAGAACCTTGTTGTCCGGAGTTTGAATACTCCCGTGTTGTCTTATTAATTAAAGACTTATTAATGGATAAGCGACTGTTGCATAATGCATCTAGCCTAAGAATGTGTGATTCACTTTGCATTTGTATTCGTTACTTGTGTACTGGGCCTTTGGCTCATATTTTATCTATTTCAGGTGATGATCCTGATGAGTTCTATACGAGTATGGGGTACGGAACTGACTTCGAGGATTTTCTTGATGGGTTGGAGGATTAGAGATGACCATGGACTCTATGGACCCTATAAATGTAATAGATTATATGAGATTCACTTTTGGTTGATGGTGTAAATGTTGTGTTAATAGAGTTGTGTTTTGAGAAATTTTGGTTAAAGCTTATAAAAAGCCTTTGGTTGTAATATGTACATATATATGTTTATAGCTATTTAGAAGTAGAGTTATCTCCGCTGCTAATATCTATGTCTTTTGTTGTATAATGACTTATAGAATTAAATAAACAATTACTCAAACTATTCCTTTAGGCAACCTTACATATAATCTTAGGGGTTATATGTGGTTGGGGATCCGTTATCTCCTATATCAAATATAAGGGTAAAATTTTGGGTCCTTACATAACGAATGGTTGCAGATTGTGTGACTGACAAGGTGATAGGAGATGGTAAATTTGAAAGATTTGTTGCGTGTACTCCTCTGGATGCAGCGGAAAATATGGATAACAATGCAAGTCAATCAATAAATCCCCATTTAGTATCTTCTGTTTGCCAATAATTGCTCAAGATGATGGAGCATAGGCATATGGATGATGAACAACAGCAGCATAGCACAATTTTGCAGGTCTCATCACTCATTCTGCATGTTTTAATACTTTGAATAACCATATTGGTTTTTGGATTGTAGACTCGGGTGTTACCAACTATATGATACCATTCAAATCATTGTTGACAAACACTTATACCTTGTCACTCGTATTACCATTCAACTACCAAATGGGCAATCCAAATCTGTTCAATTAGTGGTTCTATTTCCTTTAACCATCATCTTACTTTACATGATGTCCTTTTATGTTCCAGATTTCCATTATAATTTGTTTCTTGTTCAAAACTCCTTGATTCCTAATAACTTTGTTGTGTTGTTGACTCACATAAATTCACTTTTTAGGATTAACAATATAAGGCTGAGATAGCTAGTGCACAAGCTCACAATGGATTGTATGTGTTGACTTCAAGCAATCTTGGGAAAATAAGTGTTTTAGATGATTTCTCTTCTTCTAGTATTTATGTGGTTCAAACTTCTTGTAAACAAACACAATTTCTTCATTTGTGTCATAGTCGATTAGAACATACTTCTTTGTCCAAATTACAACATTTAGGTGAATGTAAACAAATAAATGTTGATCATTTCATGTGTGATACTTGTCTTGAGGCTAAATTTCATCGTCTCACTTTTACAAAAAGTTTGTCACAATCCATTATTGTTTTTCATTTAATCCATGTTGATATTTGGGGACCTTTTTTTGTTACATCTATATCTGGTGTGTGATATTTCCTCACCATTCTTGATGATTGCACTTATTGTACTTGGACTTACTTGCTTCAACAAAAGTCACAAGTTGTTTCTTATTTAGAGTCTTTTCTCTCCATGATAATCACTCACTTCTTAGCTAAACCTTGTTTTATAAGATCGGATACTGGAGCAGAATTTGTTTCTCATTCCTATTAAACTTTGTTTCAGAAATATGGCATTGTCCATCAAAAGTTAATGGTTCACATGCTCTAACAAAACAGAAGGGTTGAAAGAAAGTATAGATACCTTTTGGATACAGCTCGGGCTTTAAGAATCCATGCACATCTTCCTAAATGTTTTTGGGGAGAATGGATTTTGACTACAACCTATTTGATCAATTTGATGCTAGCATCAAAATTACATTGGAAGACACCTTATGAGTTGTTACATAAAGAGAAGCCATCTGATGAACATCTAAGGGTTATGGGATGCTTATGCTTTATTGCTGCACATCATCATTTGAAGGATAAATTTGATGCCCGTGGGACTTAATGTTTGTTTCTAGGTTACACGTTAGGACAAAAGGCATACAAGATTTATGATTTAGCTTCTAAAATGATTTTGATTAGTTGCGATGTGATTTTTTATGAACATTTATTCCCTTACAAATCATCTTTTGATACACTTTCGCATACACATTCTCGTAAGTCTATTTCCCCTGTTTTATCACATCTGTGTCTTGATAATTCTGATGTTGTTGATACACTTTTGCATACATATTCTCGTGACTCTGTTTAGCCTATTTTATCACATTCGTGTATTGATAATTCTAATGTTTTTTACTCTTCTTTTGTTTCTCATTCATGTTCTAATGCACAAAATGATCTTATCCATCAGTCTTCTGATATATCTGTTATTCCTCAAACTTTGCGTCCATCTGCTGTTCCTTGAAAATCTACTAGAACATGATCAGTTCTGACTTGGTTGAAGGACTATGTTTGTACACTCCAAGGTCAGTATGGTGCTTCTCATGCTGTTTCATCATCTCTTTATCCTTTCTTTCATTCTTTCCACCTAATTACATAGTAGCTTTGGCACATGTTTTTGCAACTAAAGAACCATATTTTTATTCACAAGCTTCTAAACATAAAGAATGGGTAGATGCCATGGCTAAAGAATTTGATGCTTTAGAGTTGAATAATACATGGGAATTGACAACTTTGCCACCAGACAAAAAGGTTATAGGATCTAAATGGGTTTATAAAATCAAATAAACTAGATGGTAGTGTTGAAAGGTATAAGGCTAGGTTAGTAACTAAGGGATTTGCACAAATGGAAGGGATTGATTACCATGACCCATTTTCTCTCGTTACTAAGTTGGGTACTTGTTATAATTGGCCTATATGTCAAATTGATATCAACAATGCATTTTTACATGGGTTTTTAGATGAAGAAATTTATATGTGTCCACCTCCAGGTATTCTAAAGCTGGTTCCAACCAAGTATGTCTTTTGAAACATTCTTTATATGGATTGAAACAAGCATCTTGTTAGTGGAATATTGAAATCTCTAAATTTTTGCTTGCTCATAGCTCTGAAGATAGTTTTTCTCTTATTCTACTTTTTGTAGATAACATGCTCATAATTGGGAAAAATGATCATTTTATTTCATCTTTGAAGATTGCTTTAGATAAAGCCTTTCCTATTAAAGATTTGGGATTAGCTTAGTTTTTCTTGGGTTGGAAATCTATCGTAGCAGCACTGGAACTTTGTTAAACCAACATAAATTTATACTTGATATATTGATTGATCTTAGAATGACTAGATGTAAGCCTGCATCTTTGCCCTTACCTACTGGTTTGAATTTGTCAAAGGATTCTGGTGCCATCCTTGCTGATCTCTTGCCTTATAGGCATTTAATAGGATGTTTTCTATACTTTACTTTGACTCGATCTAACGTATGCTTTATTGCTCATAAGCTTAGCTAATTTTTGTCTCATCCTTGTCATGATCACTATCAAGCTGCTTTTCATCCTGCTCGATATCTTAAAGGATCCTCTGCTGTTGGTTTATTTTATTCGGTTGATTCCTCATTAGTTCTTCATGCCTATTATGATACGGATTGGGGATCTTCTTCCTTTGATCGTCGTTCTTTGACTGGTTTCTTGATAGACATGAGTTATCTATGATTTTTAATGACTATTCAAGTAAAATTTAGGCCTTAAGTTATGTTTTCATTAAGAATTAATACTTAAATCAACAATATTTTCAATTCATGCGACTTTAAATCATAACAACACATTTTTGAGTAATTTGGAGCAAAGAGGACTCAATTATCTCCAAAGTAACAATGTTAGAAGATAAATTACGGGCGATATGGGAGAAAATAATACCCACAGCAAGAATCACGAGGCTTTGGTCAACCGTGATATGGGATGAGGAGGAAGAAATTCGATTACAGAACTAATCCCGCTCCTCTGGTCACCCGTGATTTGGAGAAAAACGAAGAACAACAACAATCACTCCCATTTCATCGCTTGTGATTGAAGTGGATACAAGAAGAAATTTGGCCCTAGTAAGAATCAGCTCCCTTTGGTCTTCCATGATGTGATGCATGGGGGTGAAGTTCATTTTTTCTGTGGGGTATTGCCCATGACTTAGAGAGGAGAGAGAGAAATTTAGAGTACAGAAGGAATCACTGGCTTTTGGTCACCCGTGATTTAAAGCTTGAAGAGACGCGATAACTTAAAAGACACAAATACGACTTTTATGTTTCTTTTCACTAAAAACTATGTCTTTTACTTAAGGTCGTATATTTTCATCAGATACCTTTTCAAGAAATTGGGTGATTATAAAATACACACACCCATTCTAACATGAAAAATAGATAGACATTATCATACTCGTAGTCATTGTATCTATTCATAGTATGTGTTAGTGATCTTATATTTGTTTGAAAGTTGTAATTTTTCCTGAAGAACTTGAAAAAGTCAAAGGATTCATGTCGTCCATGTGTGTGCAAGACTCCAAATCTTCATTCAAATTCAGTAAAAGGGGTTTTATCTTTTCTCTACTCTCTCTTCTCTTCTATTTTGTTTATTCTTTATGTTATTATTTATTTATTGTTCTGTCATTATGTATGAGTAGAGAATAAGATTTATTCACGGGATTAACTTGAATTTGATAATTAAAGTTCAATTCATCTAATAATTATCTAGTTCTAGTAAATAGAATTAATAATCTCAAGAAGTACTGAAGGCACAACACCTTCTCGACCAGATGATTCCATTGAATAGATCTTGTTTACTAGGCGGGTCACTCATTGTGATAGAGATATCACGGTGAGACTTTCTGCATTTGTTTGGAGAATTTAGAAATAATTTAATCTTAATGCAACATTCAAGTGGCTATTAATCAAGAAGAGATTTCGATGGACACACTTTTTGTTAGATGTGAATGCTTTTGAGAAGAACATTCACTTGCTTAATGGATTCTTGCAGATAGTAATCATTAGAGAAACATATGTGTGAAGTTATGTTAAGGAAATGAATGAATCTGATTGTGTTTGTTGTGTTTTGTCTTTGTGTGTTATATTATTCATATAACTTAGTGTAATTCTTAATTTTAGATTAATTAACTTCCATTCAATCTATTCTCTTAATCGATCTACTAGATAATAGGAAGATTATAGTAGTGCTAATGCTTGAAAATGTTTTCTGTGGAGACGATCCTATACTCTACTCTATGCTACTAAAACGATAGGTGCACTTGCCTGTTAAACCGAGTTTAGGAGTAGAATATTAGGTTTATAAATCATAAAACTTGACAACCATTTATGTATCATGCTTGGATCAAATTTGATTTCTTGGAAATGCAAAAGACAATCTACTCTAAGTACATCTACTACTAAAGCAGAGTACCGCAGTTTAGTTTCTACTACAAAGTGCTACTGTGGACATCTTATATTCTTTGAGATCTTCGAATTCATGTGGATATGCCTGTTCCTTTATATTATGATAATAAATTTGCCATTCTCATTGCTTAGAATCCTTGGTTACATGGGAAAACCAAACATATTGATATAGATGTTTATTTTGTTTGACGTCATATTCATGATGGTTTTCTTCAACCTTCTTATATCTTTAATTCCCTTCAGTTAGCAGATCTTCTTACCAAGTTTCCTACACTTGATTGTCTTCGTTCTTTTTGTTCCAAGTTGGATCTTCAGGAAGCACCAACTTGAGCGGGGGCTTTAGAATTACAAGTTGTCTACTACTATCATTTAGTAGCATTATTTATTTACACGTGTTATATTGATAATATGACAAGTGTACAGCTAAGATTGTTTTTAGTTAAGTTCTTGTATTATATATTGTTTTCTTAACAAAGTAAAGTCACTGAATGAAATACAATCATTTTTCTTCTTCTTCGTAATTTAGTTCCTTCGTCAATGTCCATATTGTTTCAAGAATGATCATTACTATTGATAGTTTCGTCCACAAAGACCTACCTCTAAATTCAATAGAAAACTTGATTCATATACCAAAAGATTTGAACTTTTTAGTTTTATCTATAATATATCTAAGCGCTCCACTTACACACAAACCACCCAATCCAAAATGGAAAAAAGAACAGATACATGAAATTTGGAATAAAGCATGAACATGAAACATCACATTAACCTAAATTATGGAAATTCAATCAAAGGACCAGAGACCAGGTAGGAGAGAAATAAAGGCATGATTATATAGAAAGAGGATTGATAATATAACAAGTCACAATTATTTTAAGTAAGGAACATACTCCCCACTCTTTCGCTAGGACCCTAAAAAAATTAAAGAAGTAAAGAAAGAGATATTACAAAAATAAGAACAATAGTTTATTGATCACACAAACTTTGTACGGCAAGATGGATGGATATATTATAAAATAAGAGGATGTTGATGGAAAGTTAAGAGAGTTTTTATCAGTCGTGGCTATAGCTTTGTAATTTTTTCTTTCATGTATTTGTAATCCTAGAATGAGGACTTTTATAGAGTACTAAAGGATTGGGCATACCCCTGCTTCAGTTCTATAAGTAGAAGCATGTTTGTCTATTAACTGTTACAATGCCATAAGTTATTATCTATCTTTCAATTGTTTGCTTCCTATCATGCTTGAACAGTATATGCCTTTCATTTTCGAATTTAAGGCTTTATTCTTTTTTATCTTCTAAGACTATGCTTTATTTGTGCTTATCTCCTCATGGCTTCAGTTTGTCTGTATTTCCTCTATTTGCATGGCTTCTTGTTCTTCTCCATTGAGTTCAACCAGCTTTGAGTACTTAGTTTCAATTATGGGCTAGATTATCATGTAATTGAAGAGAATATATTGTAAATTTTGTTTTGAAAAATCAAGAAGCAATCCTGAGGTTGCTTAATTGAGTAAGCAATCTCATAAGCAGGGACGGACACAAAATCATATGATTATAGGGGGCCAAGTTAATTTTTTCTATTGAAAAATAAAAGATAGCATTTTTTCTATTTAAATATATTATAATAATTAATTTTTTTTAACTTGGGGTACTGAGGCCCTTATCGGGCCCCCTCTTGGTCCGTCCCTACTCATAAGCAAAAAATTTTTTGAGTTGTCTATCCATGGGAATATTACATTCTTCTTTTATTTACTTAGGATGTTCTAGTTTATAATCTCCTTCCATGATGATTTTCTGAATTGCTAGTCTAAAATGATATTTGAACCATTCAAGATAATTGACCTTATGTTCATTTTTATTTTGAAACTGTATCCTCTTTGGCTTAAATCATTCACCTGTGTTAAATTTTTAACGATTTCTTTTATTGCTATCCCAATTATGTTTATATATATATATATATATATATATATTGTTCAGGTGTGCCAATCACAATATTAATCGGTTCATAATCTAGTAATGTATGTTTAGTATTTTTCATTACATTTATAAAAATGGGTTGGAAATGTTCAAGATTTATATTAAACTTGTATATGCAAAAATCAAATTCTCCTTTTTTGTTTTTTTTTTTATGGTAAATGGGAGTTATATTGTAATCCATGTCTATGTTTTTCTTTGAATATTCATGGATTTCCAATAGCAAAGAAGTTTATTAATTGTCTACTCTTATATGGTAATTTTTCTATGTGTGTATGTGTGTGTGTTTGTTTGTTTGTTAAAGAAAACATATGAATAGGTTTTTTCATCGACAGTTTCTCTATCTAACCCATATTGTAAGCAATGTCTAAGATTTAACTGTCTATAAGTCTTCCATTTTGTTATATTACATTTTGTCACTATTTGTCTTTCTCTTATTTCTCTTAATATAATTTCATTTTCGACACAAGGTTCAACTCCAAAATTACTGTGCCCAAGAGTTTTCTCAAGAAGTTCTTTGGCTTCTTCCACATAATAACAGCCCTTTCATTGAGGATTGATGAAGTTCAACTTGTGCTTTGGCTCTTGGCCATGATTTGTAGATTTCTGGATTAAATCCAATTATAATAGTATAACAATAAAATTTGGTGTTTGTTTGTCTGGATAAAGATGATTCTCCTGGAGTTGTATTAATTTTGTGAAAATAAAAACATAAGGCAAGACAAACTCTTACCTTATTTTTTGTTCAGAGTCTGTAAATTCCATATTGAGTCTCTTATCAGTTTCTATTTTTCGATGTTTTTTAATAAGGGAAATTTATCATGTTTGAATTCAGTTGGTGATCTAGGTGCATGGACACATAACTCAACATCCCCAAAACATATTTCATGTGTTGGACGAGTATAATTTTGAATGAGATAACAATTGCCAGTGGGTCTGTGTTTCTGTATTCCCATTATTATGGTATCAAGAGTTCTTGCATCAAGGACTCTTTTCTAAAATGCATTTATTTGTCCTGAAATTGTATTCATATTTGTCTATTCATCAACTTTTGCTCAAGCAAGTTTATCCAATTAGTAACAATCTATCTAGATGTCTGTCCCTTAAAGAAGCTCTTATACTCCATTGATATCCCTACTTAAAAGAGCCAACGAGATTATTTTCTTTTCTATTCAAATTCTATATTATATATACTGTTTACTAATGTATCCACAAATTTTATCCATCTCTTTTATGACATGCTTCTTTGGTTTTTATTTTTGTAAAACTTTACAATTGCTTCACAGTCTAATCTCACAAAAATTTCTTATTTATTTATTTATTTATCAAAAATAATCAGATTACTACCAATATTTCCATATCTACGCTGCTCTTTAATCTTTTTTTTTTTTTTTGTTTAAATGTCCCACTATTGTATATGCAAATTGCTTCTCCTTTCTTAGGGAATTTATTTATAAGGTTAGCATTTTTAAACTATAACCTTTTTCACATACATCAGTTTCTACTATTAAATAATCTGAATATAAAGATAATCTTAATTCTAGAAGCCGTCTGACTAAATTTTTTATTTTTTTTATCAGTCTAATTTCTTCTTTATCTAAGGGTATAAAATTATTAACTTTTTTATATAATGGCTTAGTATATTTACTCAATCTTCGATAAATGGTCTAACATGATTTATTAATCCTAAAAATTATTGTAATTTTTTTCCTTGTCAAAATTTTCTTCAAAATATAAAACTTTCTTTGAAATATGGGGTTATAACCTAATTTCCGATTTCCAATTTCTACTCCTAAAAATTCTATATTTTTTCTAAAAACTATGCCTTATTTCTACTTACTATTATTCCATGCTTGAGAAACTTTGAAAGAACTATCTATAAATGAGAAATATGTTCTTTTTTTCTTTTGTTTTTGAATATACTAAAATATCATCAGTATATACATAAACAAAATCAAATATTAATCATAAATTATGGAAAAAAAATATGAGTTGCATTGCTACATAATATCAATTCAATATAAAACGAGATTGCAGGCTAGTTTAGGATCTTAGCAAGAATTTGTTACACATGAAAATGAAAGATCTATAGGAGTAGAATATATTTTATAAGTAAATAAATAAATGTTTCATGTTTTGTGCAGCTTTTAGAAAAGCAAAATCAAATATTTCTTAATTTATTTTGTTTTTTTATTTTAGCCATTGATAATTTAATTATAATATTAATACTGATATGTGAGGACGGAGCAATGACAGGTAAACATTTATACCACATCAGTATTGATCTAGACAAAAATAGAGGAATAAGTGTGATATTTAAAAAAAAAAGTGTTAATGTTTTTTACAACACTTGTAGCATTCATCAGTGTAATTTACCCTAAAAATTAATTATAAAATGTCTAATCTTGTATATTAAATTTGAGAATATTCGAGAACAAAACAATAGTTATCATAGTATATAAGGTCCACTTGATTTTTCCCTTTGTTTTCCTCCTCTCTATCTCCTTGTGTTAGCAATTTAGCATGTCGATTTGTCTGTGTGTGTGTGTGTATTTGCTCATTTAATGCTTTGCGGTTCACATTTATTCTTAAGGCTCATCTATAACATCTATAACTGGTTGTTTTGAACGGATAAAAGATTAATTCGTTGTCATATATATATATATATGCCTGAAAAGGAGGGTGGCTGTAGAAGAGTATATATATATATATATATATATATGTTGGAATTGTAATATACTTTTAATAAGCATAAATATCCCTTTGATTTTTTATCTTTTTTACATCTTGTTATGGTAAGTGTACCAAAATTATGAAAAAATGATGAATTAATCAGATGTAGCTATTCTCGCGTATGATTAGAAAGCCTTCTCCCAATAATAGTGGGATTAAGGTTGATTGTGTGTGTATATATATATATATATTTAATGTGACAATCCATTCAAGGCTAGAAAATTTAGAGGGTAGTTCATCACGACATATATGAGCAACTCTATAGTCCTCATCCAAAATTGTGATGTTTGATTTTTTTTTAATTTAGAATGACTAGCAATTTCTATAAAAACAAAATAATATATATTTATTTTTGCTTCTTTAAGATTCTATATAATAATTCTATACTGGTGTAAAACCGAAAGACGGAGTATGCATTTCATCAAACAAATCTGGGGTTAGAGAAACAAAAGAAAGTGCTTTAAGTCCACTCCTGATGTTCAAATTGCTTCGTTTTCTAAAGAAATTAAAATAGAAAGGAGTGGAACTGTAGAACCTTTTAGTGAAAAAATATATATATTTGGTTTAGTATAATTTATCATGATTATTGGCTTGTAATTCTTCTGGATGCCAGGACTACTTATTTCTCTAGTTTTTGTAATAGTGAATCCATTACAATTGTATTCCTTATAAATAGTTATTACAACATTTAATTAAGGTTAATAGGGATTTGATGAGGAATCTCTATTGAAAAAACGATAAATTATTATTTATTACTCAAGTCTATAAATAACAATTTAATATTAGGATTGATTTTCTTCAAAAATATCTCATTTAAATAAGAAAATTACAAATAAAAATCATATTGCAATTTTATTTTATTTATTAATAATAATAATTCCACTAAAGTCTTATTTATTCAACTAAGTAAATGGGTAATAACTGATAAGTACGTTTTATTTGTTCTAGTTTAAATTCTTGGACTTAATTTAGTTATTTTTACATGTCTAATAAGTACCAGCGGGGAAAAATAAGTTCATTTGTATAATAATGCCCTCAAAATATGTAATATGGGCTCCATGTATTCACCTTTTTTTTTTTTTTTTTTACTTTTCTCCACAGGGTAAAAAGGTGAACCTATTAAATTTTGAAATCCGTTATATACTGTATGATTATATAAATTTCAAAATGAGTATATTAAATATCATATGATAGGTTTTAATTTTAATTTTCAGTGATTGATAAGATTAAGAGCATAACCAGATATCTATCTTAGGACTTGCTTAACCCTTTACTATATATATTATAAGTTTTATTATATAGGGTATATACCATCTACTTCATTTATAAAATATATAGAATATATATAATTAAATTGGACAAATATAAAGATAATACAACCAAGTTGATCAATTTATAAGTCATTACTTCAGACTACAAAGATAATTAAATCTTTATCACATTATTAATTTAAGTTGGTATTTGATTTGTGTATTGTATCTTAATGATATTTTTTTGCTCTTTCTCATTGATATGGAGCACGTTTGCATTTGCACATCATGATTTTGAATATGAATGATTATAACACTTAGAATAAAAAATTAAAAATTTATAGGTTTCAAGGGTATTCTTACAACTAGTGGATATTGTAGGATATATATATATATATATAATATATATTAAGGCAATTTAAAGGAATCATAAGATAGGGTCATTTTCAAAATTTTTAACTCATGTTTACAAAGTTGGATAAATGGCTCCTAGCTCAAAGATTTGGGAAAAATAATGAACAAAAAAAATTCAGTATATGGGAATGGCCGAATTTATCTATTTAAGACAATGTAGCCTCCATAATTCCCGAGATAAGAATGATCTCTAAAAACAAAATTAAAAGAAATTCTTGAATTTTATTGAAAATGAGTGAATGTCCCTTCATAAATATTTATACCATTAAGTAAAACCCTAATATCAAACTAACATGTAACTAATTAGTTGACTATTACTAATATCTATCTAAATCAATTAATGTCTAACTATTTTTAATATTTTGAATTTATCTCGATATTGGAAAGCATTTCATATTAGCATGTTCTTGATCCTTTTTTCGTGTTAGATTCATGAATAAGATCCTTGCAATCATTGTCATAATGATTTTTTTCTTCTCTTTCTACTGTCCTTTTCTTTTCCTTCTTGTACATGGGTAAAATAATCTTTTTTCCTAAAGCAACATTTGCATAATTTTCTTAAACATTTTCATCATCACGACTATTCAGCACTTCCTTTATTCGGTTTGGTTTTGTTTTGGTTTCATTTTTAAACTGAATCGATACGCAATTGATATAAATATAATATAGATAAAAAATTGATAATTTTACTTATAAATCGATCCAATCGATATTGAACCGATACTAAATTGATACGGATCCAATATCAGTAAGTTATCAATATAGATCGAATATATATGAAAAGCGGATAACTCAAATGGTCCTTAATCGTACCTTTTTATTGAATCTCTCGATCCTGGACACTTTTTAAAATTTGAGATATTTGGTTGTTGATGTTGGATGATGATGACTCTTGCGCTGACTCCAAGAAAGATCGTTGGCGCATTTGACTCTTAAAAGTAAAATTGTAATCGACTTGTCAATTGCCTTGCCAATGCATCGAATTTTTCTTGTACCTCTTCACATTCTTGCTGACTGCTCGTTCACTCATTTCACTTTACTGTAGTAAAAGTTCTATTACAATATTATTTCTCATAAAGAGTAATTATAATATTTCACAAGAACTTAATTGAAGAAAAATATTAAATAATTATTTATTACTAAAATTTATAAATTATAATAATATAACACTTCAACTAGTTTTATCCTCAATATACCATTACAACATGTTTTATTTACTAAAATGACATTGATATTCTACTTTTATTGCTACGAAATACCTATTTTTTTGTTTAGTTTGTAAAAAATTCTATCAAAAGAATATCTATTTCATGTAATGCGATATAAATAAGGAATTCACATTCCTTTCCTTTACTGGAAAAAATAACTATTTCTGTCCAAAAAGTATAATTTGTTCCAAAAGCAACCCTAATGATAAAATAAGGAGTTGCAATTCCTTTCCAGCCTCATTCCATGCCAGTGAATCAAACTTGTCATTAATGATATAAAAATTTTTAAAGGAAAAATCTTATTATTTTGCCCCTTTCCATTCCTCAACAATAGCAAATATATTATAATCCTATTTCATTTATTGAAATAAACGGATAGTATTTTAATTTTTATTGCATCATCTATTGAGTTTATTGAAAACATTCAATCTTTTCATCAATCATTGCAACTCTATTAGTATTTGTCATAACGAGAGCACTAAAATGTTGCACTCGTATCTCAACCATTTGTAACAAAAAAGAAAGAAAAAAAGAAAAATAAAAACAATAAATAAAGTCGGTAAGATTCTTCTACTCGAGACAAAGTATAGTCTCTATAATTCCCTTGTTTGAGATGAAGATGTAATCTCTACAAAGGAATACAAAGAGATTTTTAGATTTTGTTCAGATGAGTGAATCTCCTTGACAAATTCATGGAACTACTAATACATACCAATCAAGTAAATCCTAATATCAAACCAACATATAACCATTTGCCACCGCTAATATTAACTAATATAAACTAATATCTAACTACTCGATATAGATAGGAAACAAAACTAATAGCTTGCTATTTTTAAATATTTTGAGTTTAAGTCATAACAACTATTACCCTACCTATTTTTCGTCGGCCTACTTACCTTTATACCGCATATAACTCCACAAATATATAAAAATAATGAAGACTATTCATGTTATTTTATTATTTATGGATAGAAAATTAGTAATATAAAGAAAGTCACAAATTTTATGCATATGTATGAGTTTAACGTAATCATAATATTAAATAATTTTGAAAACAAGAAGTTTCAAATGCTTTAAGGGCAATATGGAATTATTTTTGAAAATCTCAGGATATAGTAATACGCACGAAAATTCTTATTCTACATTAAATAGTCGAAGACTTATAATAAAGAGTATCACCAACTTGCTAAATTACAAAGAGTAGGCCACCAAAATCTTTCACAAATGCTCTAGCTTGAAACTAGAAAAAGAATGATAAAAAAAATGAAAATGAAAAAATTGTAAATGTAGTTCTAAAACTATTGATGAGGCGGGGATAATCCTTTTAACTTTCGAAATATTTTTTTATCTTTAAATTGTGTATATTCACACCAACTATAAAGCTCTAAAACCATTTATTCATGGTCCCTTTAGCTTCTTAGTAATGATTTGTGATTTTAACAATAATATAGATCTTTTTTAAATAAATGAATTTCTAATAAGAAGATGAAGTAAACCATAGTAATATTAAAAAATATATATCCGTACGTAACAAGTTATTTTATGAGTATACACGAGATGTTCTGAAAAATCTTAATTAATCTTCCTCATGGGTAATTATTGATGTCTTTGATGAACGTTTGTTTCCATTTAAAACACGTACTGACCACCAGAACATTTGAGAATGTTTGCTTTGGCCACACATAAAATAAAGAAAACGACGACCAGATGTTTCTGTTTTTCTTCAAAAACAAGACTTGATTGGTGCTGTCAAATTACAAAAAGATGTGTATTACTAATTTGTTCAAGTGGGTGTGGGGTTGAATTGAAATTGGAACAATCTCCCAACATGCAATGCAAATGATATATGTGAAAGTAACATTACTTCAACATGAAGGAGAACTTTGATTGCTTGGTGATTTAAATCGTGATTGTTTATCGTGTTTGTCATGGATGGATTATTTGGAGTCTCATATTGGGGTTGAACTTGACCTCAATGAAAATGGCCACAAGAGTTGAATAAGACAAGGCCTGTGTTTGAAGCCTTAATTATAATTTTCCAAATTTAATGTATCTTAGTAAGTGGAAACAGCTAATTGTATTTATTATTATGTAAATAAAACTAAATTATAGTTATTTAATCAAACATATTTTGATATTATATTCTAATAGGCTTAAAAAATATATATTATATATCAAAAAAAATTTGAAAAATTAATTTTTATCAAGTCCTTTCAAAGTTAGTATTCATCCTTCGATGGGTAAAAAAAAGAAAAGAAAAAAAAAAAAAAAAAAAAAACCAAGTCAGCACTCATCACAAGGGACGGGATATATGGAGTTATGCCGTAGCTTTCACCCAAAACGGAGTATTAATTATATGATTGCATACTGGAAGTAAATATAAAATATCAAACCTAATTAACATATGTCAATTACGTCGTAACCCAATAGCATCTTGTCCTTTCACAATATCAGCTGGTGCTGGATTTCACAGAGCTGTGTATAACAATGCACTGGCTCACACATGGCCGTGCCTCACATTATATCAAGCTTAATTTAGGATGCTAGTAGCTATTAATTCTTAGTATGTTACCAAACATCTTCGTAAGCTAAACTTTACATCTATTATAGGAGTAGGATATAAATAGCTACTAGTAAGTTTTATATGTGTAGATGTATAAATTTAACTATATAGGCTTTCAGCTGGATTTTTATTTAGGTTTAACCCTATAAGCTAATGTGATAGGACTCAAAGAATAAGGCCCAGCTTATTTGGGATGATCACGGAAGATTTAACATGGTGGGCTTGGAGTAGGGTCCTTTAAAATTGACCTATCCATTTTCAATCTTTCTCAAACTGGCATACAAACTACATGTGAAGACATTAATGGGCTTAGTGTTAACATATATATTATTTAGATAGATATTTTAGTTTACTTGTCACGTGTCATTATTTCATTGGTTATTACCTTGTATATATACATTTCTCTGTAACTGTTTCTGGTTGAACAGTTTTGGAAAGCTACTGAACTTTTCATGGTCTTCTCTCTGTTTCGAATGGTTTATTCAACTTCGATACTTACATTTCACACTTAGGTCCATAAGGAAGCCTATTTCTATATCCATTATGAGAGGGACTCATCTTAGCTATTAGTCATTTGTTTTATCTAATGGACGACATTGACAGTTAAGATTTCTTATAAATACCACTAGTTCCTACCTCATTTAGATAAGCAAAATCTTGGATAAACATCATCGTGTCGTCGGATTTTTGCCTTAGTATTGCTCGATTTACTTAAGGATGCACACGATCTCGTGATATTTAATGAACTTGATGTTTCTTAGCTTTTTCGTTTGTCACACGTGTGTTAGAGCCTATTGAGATTACCTATTCTTCCTTCGTGCATGATTCTCTTTAGATCATCCCTACACATGTTGTTTTCTTAGGTTATGTGTAGCGCAATAGTTACACAGCATGCACGTAATTGTTGCATTCAGATCCTTGTACCTATGGTATATAACAAACTTATTGATGTGAACGCATCAAGGCCAATTTATCAGTTAATTGTCATTTTTAATTTCTTTGTCAGTTACTTATTTTTTATCAGTTATATGTCTTTAATTTCTTTGTCAGTTATATGTCTTTAATTTCTTTGTCAATTACAGTCAGCTATTTATTTTTGTCAGTTACATATCTTTAATTTCTTTGTATGTAAAAGACTATATATTAAGCATTGGTTATGAGAATTAGAAAGGTTTTAATTGATTTCTATTTTGGTGAGTTCATGTGAGAGAGTTCTCTCTTGTAATTGATAGAATTTTCATTACATGTTATGAATATTGAGAATTATAATTTTCTTTATTCTTCTTGCTGATTGAATTTTTATATTCCTTTAGCAATTCGTGAGAGTTTTTACAAATCGTGAGTTATATCGATTTGTGATTCCATTCACAAACCAGTTTGATTTTTGTTAGTCATGGCACCTATCGACTAATAATATCATCCATATCATTTATTTCTGTTTTCCTTTAAAATCAGAAAACCCAAAAAGATTGTGAAAAATTGTTAACCCCCTTGGGTTCTTATCATTTGGTATCAGAGCTTTTGGTTCGGTGCGCTTCATTCCGGTAAGTCGACGTTTCATCTTGATTGGTATTTGTTTGGATTTGGGGGTTGTGATTGCTGCTTTGATAGTTGCGTAGTTGTTGTTCGATGCAATTTGTTTGGTTGTGTTGAAAGATTAGTGTTTATTGTGAATTTTTGTGAATTTGGGGCAATGGAGAATAAATTCCATATTAGGGTTAAAATTGAGGATCATGGATATCTTGCACGTATTGATAATTTATGTGAGAATTTGGTTTCTGAATATACGGTGGCAAGATTAGGATTAAAAGTTGAAGATCATCCATATCCATATAAGTTGTATCGTTACAATGAGAAATTTCGAGTAACGAAACAAGCATGGGTTGTTTTCTCATCAGGCTCTTTTAAAGATGTAGTGTTGTGTGATGTTGCACCCATGGATGATTGTCACATATACCTAGGCAAGCCATGGAAACATTTAAATAAAGCTGTGTATGATCCTGATAGAGATGTCTATCATATAAATTCTGGAAGAAAAATTTTGCGACCCATGAGTACGGATCAGGTTGTTCATGATATGGTTGTCATCAAGAGAGTGGTCTAGAAGTGGTTGACATCACAGAGGGAGAAGTCTCATTCTAAAAGTGTTGGTGAGGTAAAAGTGGTTAGGGTTGAGCCAAAACAGGTAGTTGTTGATAACGTGAGTATTGAGAAAAATGAAAAGGCTGTTGAGGTTATTCCTGAAAACTTCCCCACAAAACATGATGCACAAGGTGTTGCAGATAATCTAAAGAATGATGTTGACCAAGGGAAGAGGGTTGAACAGGTGGATGTATTGGTAATAGATACACCACAGGTTGAAGGGAAGGTGGAAAAAGCTGTCAATGTTGTTAATTCATCCATAGTGCAAGTAGCTGAGGTTAAATCTGTGGCAGTTAGGGAAGCCAACCTATTTGCTAATTCTAATTTGCAAGTCAAGGAAGATCCTACACAAAGGGAAAATTTATTCCAGGCCAGATGTATGATTGAGGAGAAGATTTGTAAATTGGTTGTGCATGGGGGTAGTTGTACTAATGTGATTTCACAAGATTTTGTGAAGAGAATGAATCTGCAGGTGATTCCACATCCGAGGCCATATAGCCTTCGATGGTTGAGTTCTCCATATGTGATACATATTCATAAACAGGCACAGGTTACTTTTGCAATAGGAGATTATGAAGATACAAAAACATGTGATATAGCTCTTATGGATTGTGCACAGATATTGCTGGGTAGACCATGGCAATATGATAGGCGAGTTATCTATGATGGATATAAGAACACCTACAAGATTCATAAAGATGGACAGATATTCTTAATGCTTCCAATGACTTTGGCTGAAGTTCAACAGGAGAGATATGAAAATGTTCGGGCTAAAGGTCAAAGGAGTTTATTTTTGTATCCTTGCAGGTCTTCCAAGAAAAGAAAGAAGTCGCCTCAAAAGTTTCAGGAGATTCAACATGTTCCACATGATGTTCCATCTAGATTAAATGCCAAGATTCGAGGTCGAATCTTTTCCAAGAAGGGGAGAATGATGTGAACGCATCAAGGCCAATTTATCAGTTAATTGTCATTTTTAATTTCTTTGTCAGTTACAGTCAGTTACTTATTTTTGTCAGTTACATGTCTTTAATTTCTTTGTCAGTTATATGTCTTTAATTTCTTTGTCAGTTACAGTCAGCTATTTATTTTTTTCAGTTACATATCTTTAATTTCTTTGTATGTAAAAGACTATATATTAAGCCTTGGTTATGAGAATTAGAAAGGTTTTAATTGATTTCTATTTTGGTGAGTTCATGTGAGAGAGTTCTCTCTTGTAATTGACAGAATTGTCATTACATGTTATGAATATTGAGAATTATAATTTTCTTTATTCTTCTTGCTGATTGAATTTTTATATTCCTTTAGCAATTCGTGAGAGTTTTTACAAATCGTGAGTTATATCGATTTGTGATTCCATTCACAAACCAGTTTGATTTTTGTTAGTCGTGGCACCTATCGACTAATAATATCATCCATATCATTTATTTCTGTTTTCCTTTAAAATCAGAAAACCCAAAAAGATTGTGAAAAATTGTTAACCCCCTTGGGTTCTTATCACTTATGCTCACAATAAACTCATTTATTGGGGTTTTAATAAAAACTAAATCCCCACTCTGAAAACAACAGTATCAACATGTGTGAAACTTAGGACACAAAATAAAGTGGAAGTGTACCTTGTTGTATTGACTCACAACAATTCCAAAAGGGATAGATGATCTTCTAATTGCTGTGTATACAAACTTCTTTCTATAAGTGATGGGAAAACTTTATAGAATGAGAGAGTGAGAGAGAACAAAAACTTTATGTTTGGAGGCTCTCACAAATATGTTTACATAGTGCACATGTAATTAGAGACCATAACCCTAACATAAAACTTAGGCGCTAAGCTGCTGGAAGAGCCCTCTATTTCAGTACTAGCTCTAGGGTATCTACACATATAAAATATGTATATATTACAATCCTACACAAATATAAGATGATATGGCCTCACTATAATATTATTAATTGATCATCAATATAAGGATCAAATAATATAATTTATTTGTAACAAACATATGACAATCTATCATACAATTGCATGTGCGTGCACATATCCATATGCATTGATCCTACAAGTGTACATGATTAAGTCTAAATTCTAATAATCTCCCACTTGAAATGTACATTTTTGTGCTCAAGTACACATCCCAATGTTGTATGAATACATAACTCATCAAGTAGGTAGCTATCAAATAATCATCATCTTAACTAATCCTATACATTAGTGTCTTTAATACATAGATTAAAAGGGTTTTTGCCAAAACTAATCCTTGGCTAGACCCACAATGGCTACATATACTGAATCAACTAAATAACTTGGATTGAGTGTGGATGTGTCACATAAAAGTTTCATATCAATTGTGATCAATACATGTTTACTTCTAACTAATCTTTCTAGAATGAGGTCATTAACCAAACATACATTCCAAATGTGAAAAATAAAATATTATATAATTGAATAAACCAAATACAGATGCCATGACATAATAAGATTGCTTAAATGAGCAAACAATACAAACTCCCATTAAACTTAGGCAACATCTAACAAAATGACACCTATATGAGTAATATGCTCAAGAAAAGCTTTTGGTGCAATGCTTGGTCAACGGATCCGCCATCATAGAGTTCGTATCTATATGCTCTTTGCTAACTAAACTACTCTAAAGTCTTTCATTTACAACAATAAACTTAATGCTATTGTGCTTTGACTTTGATGAACTCCTGTTGTTATTTGAGTAGAGGACTATTATGCTGCTATCACAAAACAATTTAAGTGATCTCTCAATCTCACCAACCATATGCAATCCCAACATAAAATTATGAAGCCAAACAACCTAATTAGTTGCCTCATGATAAGCTACAAATTTTGCTTCCATAGTAGAAGAAGCAACGAGTGATTGCTTAACACTCTTCCATGCAATAGCTCCTTCTACAAGCAAAAAAATGTAACCCGAGGTGGACTTTCAACTGTCATGGCATTGTGCAAAGTCGGAATTTGAATACCTAAGGACCTTAGCTTTATTCGACTTTCTATATGTGAGCATGTGAACCTTTGTCTTTTGAAGATACCACAATCCTTTTAACTGTGACCCAATGGTCCTTACCTAAATTGCTTTGGTATCTTCCTAACATCCCACTAATGAATGCAATATTCGGACGAGTATAGACTTGCAAGTACATCAAACTCCCTATTGCAGATGCATAGGGAATTTTCTCCATAGCTTTGGACTCAAAAAACACTCTTAGGGCATCACCTATATTTATAATCCTTACTCATGGGGGTATCATGTGGTTTATAATTTTACATGCCAAACTTTTGTAGGACCTTTTGCATGTAAGCCTTTTGTGATAATCCCAAGATTCTATGAAAACAATCTCGATGAAATTGGATTCCTAATACAAAAGAAGTTTCATCAAGATCCTTCATTTCAAAGTTTTCTAAAGGAAAACTTTTAGTCTCTAGCAACAAATCTACATCGCTACTGGCAAGCAATATGTTATCCACATACAAAATTAAGAAAATAAAGTTACTCTCATAGAACTTGTGATACACACAATCATTAATCATTTTTACCTCAAAATCAGGTGATAATACAACTTGATGAAATCTTTTGTACCATTAACGGAAAAAAATTTTGAGCCTATAGATGGATTACCTTAGTTTGCAAACCATTTGCTTAGAGCAATCATTTAGACTCTCAGGCTACACCATATAACTCATTTCATCAAGGTTTCCATTGAGAAATGTTATTTTAACATCCATCCGATGAAGCTCTAAATCAAAATGCACTACAAGCACCAAAATTGCCCTTAAAGGATCTTTTAAAGAAACTGGAGACAAAGTCTCTTTGTAATCGATGCCCTCACATTGAGTATAAACCTTAGTGATAAGACATGTTTATATCTTTCCACATTGCCTTGTGAATCTCTTTTAGTTTTGAAAACCCTATTACATCCGATGGGTCTCACACATCTAGCAATGGGATAAGGTCCTAAAGAACATTGTCCTTCATGGATTTCGACTCTTCATTTTTGGCATCAATCCATTTATGAGCATTCAAACTTTTAATGGCTTC
Source organism: Combretum micranthum (assembly GCA_024138025.1). NCBI lineage: Eukaryota > Viridiplantae > Streptophyta > Magnoliopsida > Myrtales > Combretaceae > Combretum > Combretum micranthum. Next base: position 837,504 of record JAMXBD010000264.1, read on the forward strand.
ACTAAAAGTGACTGAGTCATCTTCTCACGAGTCAACGATTTCTTGATGTTCATTGAGAAATATAATATAATCATTTGATATTGCACTTCTTCGCCCTCTACCTTATTAAAGGCATTGGTTCTTGAGTTGTTGAATGGCTGGGGGAAAAGGAACATTGTCATCAAAATGTTCTTGGATCTTACCAGAAGCACACTCTTAATTTGGTGTCAAAACAACTAAATGAAGAGAAACATGATGTTGTTCAATACCATGCTCCTAACTTGGAGCCTGAACAATGGGAAATATAGTATGTTCCTCTTCAAAAACAAAGTTCTTAACCTTATCTTCCCCTAAACCTCAACATACTCAAAGAATTGCACATTTCCCATCTCAAAGATTGTTCTGTTTAGGAGATTGTAAAATTTATAACACTATGATCTCTCGGCATAACCAACAAAGTGATAACTAATGGTTTTTTGAGTCCAAATTATTTTCATTAGGCCTATAAGACCTAGCTTCAATTGGACATTCTGAAGCCTTAGGTGCTTAAGGACAGATTTCTTACCCTTCAATAACTCATATAGGTTTAGTTGTCACTTTAGTTGGTACTCTATTGAGACTAAAGGCTACAATCTTTAATGCTTCACCCTAAAGTGAGTCTAGAAATTTTGTATGACTAATCATACTTCTTGTTAGATCTTTTAGGGTCTTATTTTGTCTCTCAACTACCCCATTTATGCTAAGCGAACCTCGTATGGTATACTAAGGAAGAATACCGCACTCATCAAGGAATCTCACATATGGCCTTAGACATTGTTCTCTTGAACCGTCATTTCTATCGTAATATTCACCTCATTGGTAAGATATAACGGATTTAATCCTTTTGCCTAGTTGATTTTCAACTTCGACCTTAAAGTTTTTTGAGCATGTATAAAGCCTATGACCTCTTATGAATTAAATATATGTAGCCATAACAAGAATAATCATCTATGAACATAATAAAGTATTGTTGATCATTCGATGAAACCATAGGAAATGGCACACATATATCCGGAAGGTATTAGTTCTAAGACTTCCTTAGACCTTTCGGTTCCCACCCTTTTCTTTATACACCAAGCGTGATACTTATAGTAATTCTTATTTACATAAGAGAAATCCTTATAGAAATAAACATTTTATGTCCTTAAACTTCTACCTTTTCTTCTCTAAAGCATCTATAACCAGTTTACCCTTTATTTTCTGAGAACCCTAAGAGGCGGAAGCAAATTAGCATTCTCAATCTTCATTTGCCTTATCCTTTCCGCTTCTTGCACCAAATGAGAGATAAGCTCATTAACTGTCTATTTTTCCTTTTGACAGTTATAGCTCATTTCAAAATAACCAAATTAAGGAGGTAAGAACATCAAAGCAAAATACACCACCTTCATCAGGAAGCTCCATATGTAGTGCCTTTAGCTTTGATACTTCATGAGAAATCTCAAGAATGCATTCCCTTTTCTTAAGTCATTATATTTCATGGAGATCAATTTATGTAAAAGCGTAATGAATTCTACCTTATCACTTTTCACAAAGCGCTGCTTAAACTGCTCAAGGAACTTCACTGCACTTGACTCTTCTGTCATGATCCAAGGACAATTTCTAGTATTGCACTCATCAAGACCATTAGATTAAGGCAGTTCGAGCATTTCCACTGAGCCATTCCTTCCATTGCTCGAGAGTACTCTCCTTTGTAAACTTAGCAAGACGTGACTTCCTAAGAGCTAATTCTTTATCCTTTATTCGTTCAACCAGTTGATCAGTCGGTTGCTTTTTTACTTGTGCTCGGGCTTCGTCTTTCGCTCCAATCCGATCGGTCTCGTATGAATTAAAATTAGGATAATATGATCCCACTCCTGCAGAAGGAAAACTACCCATCCGTTTGCTTGCTTCTTGTCGCCTTTTATAATCCTCCATGCTTCCTATGAAACATCACTTAATATCCGAATATCCACATAGTTTTCGGGAAGGAAATATTTATAAAGTAAATATAATTGTTTGCTCTATTATAAAAATTTTTAAATTTTTAAATTTATTTAATACATGATAAATATTTATTTACTAGAATTGGACGACAACACTATTCTCCATACAATGAATATTTATCCTATTTTCCGTGTGTACACTAGGAACTTACATGTGTTTCATGTCTCCAACACTGGTGTTGATATGGGGGATGTTTTTTGTTTTTCTCCTTTTAGTTTTTGTTCATTTTCTCCTTTTAGTTAGCAGTTTAGCTATTCTTTTTTTTATCTTTTTTTTTTTCAAAAAAATTTACTTTTATGTTTTATATGAAATAAACTCTTATATAGGTGGCACAGCTGGCCGATTGTATTGGTTGCTCATATGTAATATTAAACTTTGTCTCTATCATTTTCACAAAATAATTTTTCCGATAATTGAATTGACATTTTCCTTTCTATATAAATTGTCATTCCCTGATATGGCATTGGATAAATATCAAATTTGCTATTTAAAATTTAAATAGAAATTTAATTCAATATTTAAACTTTAAATTAATCAATTTAATATTTAATCAAACCTTTTGTAATTATTATACTACTTTTTTAATACAGTTTGCTTTGTTTGTTGATGTGAAAAAAAAATAATTTATCATTAAATTTTTACTATTTCCCTTGACGCCATATATCACTAAAAAATTATCTCTTCCATATCAGAAAACAAAACAAACATCACTCGTGAGATAATAAAAAAGCCATCAGTTAATATAAGTATTAAATTGACTATTTTAAATTGTTATATAACAAAATTGGGGCACCAAATATAATATTTTCCTATACGAGATTCATTGAGTTTAGAAAAGCAAGTTAAATTAAAAGAAAAGAAAACAGCAAAACTTCTTAAAACACCTATAGGACGGTCTAGAGAATCATCGTCGTCAAATTCGCTTGTTAGTAGATGATTATTTTTATGATATGCTGATTACGCATGCTAAGAAGCTGTTATATTATTTGTTATTAGCCTATCGTAATTAACTGCGTAAATACTTAATTTTAACGGAAAAAGAAAAGCTAAATACTTATTTCTTATATAACTAATTAGTCGTTTAACAGCTTATTAGCATCTAAAATCTAAATATCGTAACAATTTTCGCCATTCTTAATTGAAAAGGCCTCGCCCTAGAGGTTCTAGAAAAATAAAAGAACCACTAGCTGATTCAATTTAACAGATCAACAACTCATAACATTTCCTTCATGGATGAACCCTAGGTTTCATTGGACGTGATTAATTAAGCGGCTACTCCATCCGGCCCGTTTGGCACAGCAAATGGGAATGGGCTAAAATATAAAATAAAATGCCTATTAAGTTTTTCAAACTGGGTCGGGACTAGATATAATGCTAGTCCTTGAAGCCTGCCTTGGCCCTTGAATTTGTGTTGCCTGTTTCAGGTTGAGGAATTGAGATGCTGTAATCATGTCCATGGATCTTCGACAGCTTGAAAGAATTATCAAGAAAATAAAATAATATTTAAATTATCCTATAGGCTTGTCGTATACCACATGTTACAACACCACCACAAGAATTAGAATGAAGCAACCATCATTCCCCTATTAAAATATTACAAAATCTAGAAATTCAATAGCTATTTTATAAAGATCGTACTACTGCCAGATAACCAATCACAATCTTCTTTTTGGATTGGAAAAAAGCCAATCCTCTATTTCTTTTCCATCATATTACCATATCTACTCATAAAACATTAGCCATTCGCTTAATTTATGGTCTAGGGTAAGGATATTATTTTTATGGAAAATTTTCTTGTTTAGTATTTTTTTTTTTTCAATGGGATCACTCTCAAATGAATATAATAACTTAAATCTATTCTAGTTGTAATTGAATTTTTAATATTCTTTTCATATTAATATCTTATAATCATTTTACTAATAGTATTATAGGTCGAATGGTCCTGTGAAAAATTGTAGAATTTTTCAAATTTTATATAGGATTAATATCATAAATGGTGCCTGAAGTTTGATGAAATATGCAATTATGTATCTGAACTTGATCAATGTAGCACCTAAACGTTAAAATTAAGCAATTTAGTATGTGAAATAACTTTTCATGTATATCAACAGTACCTCTATTAACTTTTTTAGGTACTAAATTGATTAGTTTCAAAATTCAGGTACCTAATTGCATATTTTGCCAAGATTCAAGTATCATTCGTAACCTTATCCTTTTTATATAGTTTTATTATTTTATTGACGCTAATTATTATTTTTATTTTATTCCTTAAGAATTGCAAGTGTTTTCTTATCTCATTTCATTAGGCAAATTAGGTCATATCATTAATGAAGAAGAGGCATGGTGTCACAATCTGAGTTTGAGGGCCTAGTAGGAGCGTTCAATATGGGCATATAATGTTGTAAGTGGCATTAACAGGGTGTTTATTTGTGGTATGGGTTAACTCTAAAGGCAGGTTTAGTCTTCCTTGAACAAACTAGTCGGGAGCTGATATTACTCTCCTGATGAGGCTACGGTAGGCTAAAACTAGTCGGAATAGTTGACCATCCCAAATATATGAGGACTATAGCAAAGCCAAGAAGACGCTCCTTATGATAATGCTAGGCATAGAGCAGACTTGGGAAATCAGAAAGAAAAAGCTGGCACGCCATATAGAACAACACTAAATGATATATGAATGATGGTCGAGCGCTACATAGGCACTCCAGGAGGGGAGAACCTCCCATCCCGTGACAAATGGTATCAGAGCAAGTGTTCCCAGCTCCATCATGCCACTTAAATACTAGCCAGTGTACTTGGTGTGTAGGTAGTTCTTATTATCGATGTGGTTCGTGTGAGTGAAGCTTAAGTGAAGCGGCATCAAGGAGAGGACATCGTTGCTAAAGGGAAATAGAGTTGTGGGTTACAGAGAGAAGATTTTGCCCTAATTTATTATTAATTCAGCTTGTGTGATGAAGCTTGAGGAGGAGCTACCACTAGAGTGATGACATTGTTACTAAAGGGTCGCTATGTAGTGAGTTAGGTCAAAGCAAGAATATGTGCTCAAACCTTACTATTGGGCAACTCAACAAGAGGCGATATTGGAGGATAGAGGAATGGGTGAGGGCAAAAAGAAGCTTATGGAAGCCCGAAGTCCTCGTGGGATGATCTTGGTATGTTGATAATGAGTATAGAGGAGGGTTGTTTGAAGGAGTGGATAGCAAAAACAGCAGATTTACCTCATGACAAGGGCATTATGAATTTAAGTTGGGGAGAACGTCATGGTCCGAGCTCGAGGACCTGATAGGAGTGGGCATATAATGTTATGAGTGCTATCAATGGGGTGAACGGTTTATGGTGTGAGTTAACTCTAAAGGCGGGTTAACCTCTCATGAGCAAACTGGTCGGAAGCTAATGCCGCTGTGTTCATGAGACCAAGGTAGCTGAAACCAGTTGGAACAATTGAGCCTCCAAAACGTATGAAGGACTATAGCAAAGCCAAGAGGGTGCTCCTCATGAGAATGTTGAGCTTAGAACAGACCTAAGATATCAGGGAAGAGAAGGCTAGCTCGCCATCCAGAACAATAGTAAACAATGATATGAGGGATGGTCGAACGCCATATAAGCACTCTAAGAAGGTAGAATCTCCCATCTCGTGACACTTGGCTTGATGAAAATGATGCTATTTTATTAGAGATTGGTGAGCAGTGATGCCTATGTATTTGTTGAAAGATGTAAAATATAAAAAGTCTTATGGGATAGTTAGGGACATATTAATTAAAATATAAGCAATAAGATAGTAAGTGTGGATTACTTTTGACTTTAAGTATTTTAGGCATAAAGTTACCTTTAACTAATATAGCGCACTTCACCATTAACTCCCCTAGATAAAATCTAAGGCCCTCTAACACTTCAAGAAGTGGTATCAAAGCTTATTGCTTTGCGAGACATGATTTAAATAGAAAAAAACAAAAATTAACCCAACATCAACTAAGCTAAGCTAAAAAGAAAGGGTTTAAAAAAAAAAAGCCTAGGATAATGAATAAAGAAAGGGGCTAAAAAAATTGGCCCAAGACATTTGGAAAAAAAAGACAAGTCGCAACCAAACCAAGCCAATTAGTCTTGAGGAGAAAATTTGAAAAATGTAAAATATAAAAAGTCTTACAAGGAATAGTCAGGGATAGGAGGAATGAGGTAATAAGTGTGGATTGACTGCAACCTAAAGCATTTTATATACAAAACTATAATTAACTAATATAGGCTCACTTTGGCATTAACGTCCCCACGTAAAACCTACGGCGTCTAACACTTCCAATAATTTCATATCCTTAGACAGCGTTGTCCCGGCTGTTGATATAATATTTACCATACTTGGCCAATAAAAATAAATATTATTTTTTATTCCCCGTCTATTCAAGACCTTAGTATCATTGCATAATTCACTATCTATAGTAGTAATGTTTAGCTGTTACAGGCCCCATATGTACCCAGAAAAAATTTATTGAATATAATATGCAACGTGTATAGGAAAAAGGTAAATAAGTACTAATTATGTCAAAATATATGGTGAGTTAATAAGTAATTTATTATTTATTCATATATACATGGTGTGTAATATTTAATAAATCATTTTTCCGTATTTGCACATAGCACTGATAATTTGGGACCTACTCATGAACCCGAACACAATAGGACACGATTATAAAAGGTTTTGGATAAGTAAAAGTCGACACGATTAATAAACGAGTCGAACCTGAAAACAACACGTATTTAAGCATATCCAGGTTTGAGTTTAGGATCCAAACCAATTTTAAAACCCGCGAATTTCCGTTGAATATATTATTATTTTGTATTCTTAAACATGAAATGAATATGATATATATAGTTCATCTATAACATAATATATAGATTGTATGTTCATCTATATTAATATATAGATTGTATATCTACATAACATTTATAGTTTGTAATAATTATATATAACTTAGTACATATAAACTGAAAATTATATAATAGATATTTACAATATATGTGGTTATGCATAAAACATATTTTTACATATATAAAATATGCAAAATATAAACACTTAATATTTTATAATTTATTTGTTATATAAATTGAATATATTACTTGTGTGTGTTCGGAACATAGCATATAAATCATATATAAATATTATACAAATTTATGTTAATATATAATATAAATTACATATATATTGTAAATATTACATATATGTAACACATGATATCTATAAAATAAGTAATGCTTAGTATGTTGTGTTTTAATATGATTTAGTTTTTTAATATGTTATATTTCTTATATTGTGGGTTTTAAGCATGTTGTGTTTGTTGATAATGATAGGATAATATATATGTAAGTTAAGAATATAGGTCCAATTTTTTTTGTTACTATCAATCATTATCTACTAATGCCATACTTATTTAACAAAGTTTTAAGTAACATATTATAATCTCTTCCTTTTAATTACATATGAGTAATATATCATATATAAGTTGTTAAGTATTAAATCTTTCTAATCACATTAATAATAGAACTAAAACTTTCATATTTATCATTAACTAGGTTCACATGAGATACGAAACACAGTATAAATGGATCGGATCACGTGTTTAAATTTTCATACAAGATTACTAAATGGGTTGGGTTGGCATTAAGGTCTTTCAAACACGAATCCGTTTAAACAAGAAGATAAAACAAAAAACCGTAACACGAATTAGCACATCCTCAAAATATATTTAAGGAAGTATTTATTAGTCTACTGCAAGTTGGAACGAGAAAATTATGAGTCAAAACTGAAAAGAACAGAAAAAATTTAACTAGGCACTTTGTCCACAGCCATGCCTAACCAAAGGGTATTGTCAAAACCGAGACAAAATTGTATAGGATATGTTAGGGGGAAAAAAATACAACGGTATAGCCCTTAGTTAAGCTGACTTTATTTTCTTCTTCGTTCACCTAACTAAGAATTCAACTAAACGCGTGAAAGTTTGTCGCATAATGCTTCAAATTTTATATAGTTGTAGGAGAGCTTGAAAAGTGGTACCTATTTTGGAGTAGATAAAGAAGAAAAAATAAACAATTAAGCTGTTTGACATTCATGACGTAAGATCACTCGTAGGAAAAACAGAAAAATCATTCTTCTCGAATGCCAAGTCGAGCCAGAGTGGCTAAAGCCAAACCCTCAGCTTACATATAGGAATCTTGGTAAGATAGTTTTAATGTAAACATTGGTACATTTTCTATCAATTTTTCAAAATTTAGAAAATCATGTCCCATACATGAGATAGGTGGGTAATATACTTTAAATGTACTATACATGTAGCAAGTAAGTATTAAATATTATTTAACACATAATAAAATCTATAAATCATCCATAGTAGTTATTTTAGAAACTATATATGTTAAAATATAATTAATAGTTATCAATCATGTACACATACACATGGTATATATTACCTATTAAATATTTTTTTTTTCTTATTATAGTTTTATTTTTATCTCAAGATTATCCGGAAGTAATAATTTTGCCACACATTTCTATTAAGAAAGGTTTCGATAACTATTACATATTACGTATAATATATATATATATATATATATGTATATGATACATAATTACTAATGATTTTCTAATGTATGACTTGTACGATTGATTGATTATTTTTCCATTTCTAAGTGTGGTATTTGGTAGGTATATGAAAGGCTCTTGGTAATCCTGTTTACCACAAAACAATTATATTAATATTTAAACTCTCACGTCTTCAAATGTCTAATAGTAGAAGACAACCTACCAATTCATAATGTGTGTAAGTTATCTTAAATTTACAAGAAACTATGATTCAAGATTTAAAAAAAAAAAAAAAAAATCCTTAAAGTGAGTCCTACTAAAGGTCAATTCCATCTATCCTACTATTGTCTTACCCTCTATCGATCCATAAGTTCGAGTCTAAATGAAATTGGCATAGCAATCATTATCATTTAAGTGATTTGCGTCAAAGACAAAACCCACACATGGGTGAACTGTAAAATCCAGTTAGGAAATAGTGCCAAACACACAAACATATATGTTGTACAACATGCATGCCTAAACAGTTATGATAATGTCATAACCTGTATAAACATTGTACACAGGCCGGATTAGTTATCTTGTTTGAGTGGATGGCACAACAAACATAATCAGGTTAGGAATTTCATTTTATCAAATCTCAATCCAAAAAAAATTCCATCAATATCAAATAACGAGGTTAACATAAAAACATCACAATCATCAATCGAACACCACCACTACATATACCCCATGCAACACAAATAAACAAAAATAAGATTGCATCTTCACTTACGAAAAAATTACAATTTTTCTTGAAAATTTTACATAGTACTTCAAGTTACTAAATTAAGAGTTTATCAAACTGTTGGCATTATATCCAATGTCACTTTGCTACATTTATTTCTAAATAAAAGAACAAGGGGCAAACTATATCTCTTTCAAACATCTCAGAGAAATATTTCAATTTTAGTGATGCTAAAACTTCATCTAAATCAGTAAATCTCATTAGGGAGAGATCTGAGTGGGCCTTTCCTAGAGCTTATATTCTTGAAGTGAAGCATTACTTTAAAATCTTGGCACAGAGTAATGCGGACAAAATGCTTCACAAATGTTGAAATGTAGATGGTATTGAAAAAAAGTATTTATCCGTAGTCATATAGTCTAGTAGTATCACCTCTTTTCTTTTAAAAAGGAGGTATCAGATTCCAATATCTTTCTTTTATTTATAATGAAAAAAAAAAAGGAAAGAAAAAGAAGCCGAATATTTAAAGAGATTAATTTGGAATGTTTGAACTAATAAGTGCTTAAGCAAAAGCCATTGAAGTTTCTCTGAACAACATTAAATCAAGCCGATGAAAGCAAACAATGAAGTACTTAAAGGGTGATATGATTTTATCATTATGAGCCAAATCATACATCTGAAATGATATACACAACTCCAAATGACAACTCTTTTTAGCCAGAAAAGGGACAATTCAATTTGTTCTGGTATATAACGTTTAAGCATAAAATGGCTACTTAAGAAATCTCATTCTAATACTCATGACATAATCATAAAATTCATTTAATGCTAGCAACAAAATAATGTAGTGCACTGAATATAGAGTTTGCTCGTGCGTTAATTTATACAAGGAAGATAACTTTTAACTACGTTCGACTTATTAATTTTATTGATAAATGTAATCATATTGACTAAAATTTTAATCTAAGCTGTTATACACTATGGTCATTAAAATCAGCTTTCAATTAGATGAATACACATAAACTACGCTATATATCTTTTAAATAGTGGGTGAATTAAAGAGCTCTTTGATTAAAAAAAAAAAAAAGAAAAATCCTCCTTTTATTAGTTTGGCTGAATTCACACATTTTAAATTAGATCACATGTGCTAGATCTCTAATTCAATTTAATTTAAAAACTTATACGTACGCTTGCACTATTGTTCATTTTGACCCAAATGGTTTGCTGACTTGCCTAAATAAAATAAAAAATTTCCAACTTGTGGTGCTTTTATGTCCGAAAATCATTGTCAAAGGTATGAAGGAGGTGGAAAAGATAAGGAAAGAAAGACGACCTTCGAGACACAAATATAACACTAGGGTCTCCATACGATAATAGAAGAGTAAACAGGCAAGTGGGTTTTAAAATAGACTTTTTATGAGATTACACCGTTTGTAGTTACACATGCACAGTCTACTGTTATGACCGTGTTTAAGGTTGGAAAAGTCAAAAAGTCAACCTCTGAAATACTAAAATACTGTACATACACAAAACTCTGACACTCAGAACCAATAGTGATATATGAGTCCCAGACTCCTATAGGCTCCTAGCTAGCTTGTTTATTCGACTTGTGTAACTGGGTGCCTGTACTCTTTATAACACCATTCACGACTTCGGCATCTTAAACAATTCTTTTCTCACTACTTTGTTCATAATACTTTCCATGTAAAAAAAACTTTCCACGTTCATAAAGATTTCAAAAAGTAAAATTTTTCATCTAAGAACACGTGTTAAGAATTATAAAACCTTTACAAAGTCCTTAGATCATAAAATTTCAAAAAGTAAAATTTTTCACTTAAGAACACGAGTTAAGAATTATAGAATCTTTACAAAGTCCTTAGACTGCCATATAAAACATCTACATCCAAAGTCCTTCACACCATCTCACTTTTTAAAATTCTTAATAGCAGTACAAATGAGATGGGACAAGTAGGGCTTTTTCCGACTAGGACTTGACTTATTTAAATTCTTAATGGGCTCAAGCCTAGCTGGGCTCTTAATAAGCTTAGAATGTGTAACTCGGATTCGAAACCATTATGGATTTTTTAGTGTGAGCTTAATTCGTTTAGAGTATATAATTATATTTATAATATTAAATTAATATAAAATTATAGTGATATATATTAATATTATGTATATGTTAAATAAGCTTTTAATAGGACTGTTTTACAAGCCTAACTTGCGGGCCCTTAACAAACTTGAAAACAAGCTCAGGCCTGACTTGTTTAGCTGAACAAGTTGAGTCAGGCCTAAAACGAGTCCATCACAAGTAGCTTGGCTTGTTATAGTCCTAGTTCTTACGAATGTAAAAAGTTCTTTCAATTTTTTTTTAGGCCTTAAGTGAAGGATCCAAAAAATTGAGTCTCTTCACATTATTTTATTACTATTATGTAAAAATAAGGGAATCATGTAAAGTAAATGAGATTCATAAAAGTATAAAAAAGGTAAAATAACCCATGTAAAGAACCTTACAAATTAAGCAGTGAGGTCATTCAGGAAGAGGGTTCCTTAAGGTGTCTCCTTGTGAAGGACTTATCGGATGCGGATGCTTAAGCATTTGAAGGATCTCCTTTTTCAAACAATCTCGTCATTTTATCGCTAAGGTTTTTTATATGAGGTTATTCACATCTTTTTAAGTTTTGTGGGTCATGTATACTTTTATATGATATACCTACAAAATAAAAAGACTTAAAAACAACTTTTCTTCTTAGGGGTCCTTGACCCTAAAAAAGGTGAAGGACCTCTCCCCATTATTAAGAACCTAAAAATGCAAGATGTTTAGCAGGAAGAATTATGTCAAGAATCCATAATGGAATGTTGTAAGAGTATCTATACCCCATAAACCTCTACGAGATCCTCCTCTTTTTTTTTTAAAATAACATCACCATTTTGTCCCTAAGGTTCTTTACACAAGGTCCTTTGCATCTTTTTAGGCTTTGTAATTCTCGTATATTTTTTCATAAGAGATAATGTATCGAATGGTACCTGAATATTAAAAATGATTAATTTAGTACTTAAACTTTAAAATTGATTAATTTAAAAGGATTTGAGGAAAGTACTGTTGATGCGTATAAAAAGTTCTTTTAGGTACTAAATTTAACAAAATTAATGTTCGGGTAATAAATTTAATAATTTCAAAGTTCAAATACCTAATTGCATGATTTGTTAAAGTTTATGTATCATTCATGACGTTAACTCTTTACATGTATAATTAAAAAATAAAAAAAATAAAAAAAGATTTGAACAACCTTATTTTTTTAAGATCCATAGTAAAAGACTCTAAAAAGTTAAAGATCTCTCCTCATTTTTAAAGATCTCACTTTAATCTAAAGTGAGGTCCTTAATATAGGGACTCGTGCTAATAGCCCTAATGTAACGGGGATAATGCTCTAAATGATAATAATTATTTGAATTATAATATATAATAATTTACTATATCACATTCTAGTATGTATGTGTGATTATTCAAAAGATACTTAAGAATCCTGTGCATCAAATTTTTTCCATCCTAAATATCCCATTATTATAATCTGAGTTTGCGCGTTCATCAAGTTCTGTCGTTTCTATTTTTCCGTATAAAATGATCATCTAGTCAAAATGTGCCAATCCCATCTTGACCTCTCCCCCACTCTCTCTATATATATACATACTCGTCCCCATCAAATTATACATCACCAAAGTGTGTGTGTGTGTGTGTATTTCTTCTTACTCTTCTATCCATAAGTTGATCCTTAGCTTTAAACAATATTATCCAAAGTCGATCCGGCGCCGTCTCTTATCTAGCAGGAAAATATCACTGTTTTGATTTGGAAAATGAAAGCTTACGAGACAGGTTTCGAAACATCATTGTCTAGTATTGTTAGTTACGAGGAAGATATGGAGGTGAAGAAAGGTCCGTGGAGTCCCGACGAGGACTCAGTGCTCCTCAATTTTATACAAATCTACGGGGAAGGAAAATGGGACTCCTTGCCCGCTTAGCAGGTTTTAACAACTATCTATTTTGCTATATACGTGTTAAAATTTTATTAATACTTACTTGTCACGTATTAATACGTGGTATAATATTTAATAGATTTTTTTCTTTTTTTTTCTCTGTCTCGCGTATTAGCAAGAGAAGTTTTTTACTCTTTTGTGGGTTTGGGAAGAATATTCTTTTGGACTTTGGTAAAGTAAATAGTTAATTAATGAGTATAATTGATTTTATTGTATAGGACTTAGACGAACGGGTAAAAGTTGCCGGCTAAGGTGGTTGAATTATTTGCGACCCGACCTCCGCAGGGGAAATTTCAGCCTCCAAGAACAGCTTCTCATCCTCGAGCTGCATTCTCAATGGGGCAACAAGTAATAATCGCGTAGCACATAATATTTAATAAATTTTTTTTTTCAACGATCATACAATAATGAATCTTCTTTTAAACTGACTATGCACGTGTGTGAAATGAAACCAGGTGGTCAAAAATTGCTCAATATTTACCCGGTAGAACAGACAATGAAGTGAAAAACTATTGGAGGACAAGAGTTCAAAAGCAAGCCAAGCTCCTAAATTGCGATGTCAATAGCAAGCAATTCACTGACATATTGCACCATGTATGGATCCCCCGTTTGATAGAGCAAATTCGGGCTTCATCCGAAAATTCCAACATGAATTCGGGTCAAAACAATGAATTTGGTTCGGATTCATCCTTCGATTCGTCAAGTTCCATGCCCGTCATATCGGGCGCATCATCCGGGTCTGTGGAAATGCAAGTCTCTAATCTCTATGACCCAACCGAATACGATAATCAGATGTTCATAACTCGGACTTCAGATCTTAAAGAGGAACCGGGTTCATACACCGGATGGGTAGATCAAGATGGTGTTGATACCCGAATTTACGAGCAACATTGTGGTGGTATAGGTGGTGAAGACCTAATGTTAGACTATGCGTGGAATGAAGAGAATATATGGTCCTTTTAGTAACAGTTAATTTGATGGTGAGCTTTTGTAAATGAATTTACAACAAAGTTCATACGTGCTATAGGTATTTACCCACTCTTTGATATATCAATTGTGAAAAAAATATGTGGGTGGAATATCACATAGAAGTAGGATTTTCCTTCTTTTTTATTTTTTTTCTTGTAATGACAACTAAGAAGTTTGTTTGTTAATGTTTGCAAGAAAAAGCTGACTTTCCTTTTCCTTTTCTTCCATTCTTTCTTTTCTATTTTCAAAATCCGTATTGTTGGACCTGGATCGACCCATCCGATCATAGAAATAACTTGATATAACTACAGTACAATCCAAATTTGCTTATTGGCCTTTAATCCTGTTGCATATCCAAGTTGAACTCCTGGATCAAGTTTAAAACAATGTTCAAAATAGAAGTATCGACTAAAAAGGGGGGGAAAGTTAAAATTATAATCATCTTTTACATTAATCTAATATATACATACTTATATAATATACATATGAAACATTTTAATATTTGTAATTTTTTTTAAAAGTAATGCTTTATATCCATTCATAAGTTTGATACATGTCATTTGTACTTTCTTTCAATAATAATACCTTTTGACCAATTACAACTTTTATATTTATTATCCATATATTTTCATTATTGAAAAAAAAAATATTTAAAATGCAATTGGCACTTATAGAGAGCAGAAGACTTTGCATGACTGTTGTTTTTTGTTTCACAAAGAATTTTTTGCATGAGTTAATTAAAATATATTTGACATTATCAATAACTTAATCATGATAATCATTATGCGACGTCTAGGTTCATTCCATGTTTCCTTATTTCAAACAATAGTCACCCCTGGCATTATTTATAAGTCTTAAAGGTCGTCTTAGCATCAATGGAAACATGTAAATCATTAACAAGAGCCTTGAAAATTAAACATCTCATGTGGATTTACTTGATTTCCATCAACTTCCTTTGCTTTTATTTCGTTTTTTTTTTTAAATTATCGCTACATGTAATCAATTACTGAGATCATAAAAGAAATATAAAAAGAATAATAAAAGAAAAACATCATGATAATATTATTCCACAGTTCAAAAATTTAAATAATTTTAACCAATAATTTAGAAACCAATAAAATTTAAAAAGATGAAAATGAAAATGAGACCTTTGGTATTTAAATTGAGATTAGGGGTGGGCACGGATCGGTTTGGTTCGGTTTTTTCTAAAACCAAACCAAACCATAATTTACGGTTTGGTTTTTATCCCATCCCAAACCAAACCCTTAAGTAATGGTTTGGTTTGGATTATGAATTTTTAAACCATTAAATAATGGTTTGGTTCAGTTTGGATTACGGTTTAAATCAAAATTTTAACTAAAAATTTTTCTTGTTCTAGTTTTTTTTTTACATTTGTGTAGATTCTTAAATATTTATATCATTTTACAAAATTGATATTATAAATTACGACAAAATATTTTATTAATTCATTATACTTTTAATCTATAGTTTTCTATAAAATCAATTATCCACCAATAAATACATTCACTAATCAATACATAGTAAGTTATAATTTATGATTTTTAATATAACCATCATGTCAATTATCTACCAATAATTTAACTAAAATAAAAAACCATCTATCAACAAAATTTATCAATGAATAAAATGACCAATTGACAAAATAAATTAAACAATTGATACATAACGAAAGTTTATAACTGAATAAATAAATTTCATACTTTACAAAGTTAAAAGCTATTAAAAAAAACAATAGTTCATCATCAACAAAAAATTATATATCATAAGGTCAAAAAAAATTAAAAAAAGAACAAGTTGATTTTAATTAATATTCACCAAATAATAAATATAAAATGAAATCATATAAACATATAGTAAAATATTATTATATTTTTTTAAAACGGTTTGATTCGATTTTATGGATTGGTTTGGTTTACCTTCCAAACCAAACCATAAACTTACGGACTGGTTCAGATTTGAAAAATTTCAAACCAAACCATGAAAAAAAAATCATATTTTCAATTCAAATTGGTTCGATTACGGATTGGTTTGATTCAGTTGATTTTTTTGCCAACTCCTAATTAAGACACATCCTATGCGTCAACACCGCCAGCAGCTGTGCGTTATGGATTGTGAATTTTAATTCAACGAGAGTATCGATGGGCCACCCTCATATTCCAAGTTTGAAGCACTAACGGCCGCAACCATTGAAAACCCTCGTGTTTTCTCAGTTTTCTAAGAAGACAGATACCTTGTTTGACTAGGTCAACGACACATTCACATGCTGTGAGCGCGTTTTTTTTTTTTTTTTATGTTATTTGGAAGTTGTATTTTTTATTTATATTTATATTTGTATTTATATTAAAATAATATATATAAATATTTTTAATTTATATTTATATTATATATATATTTGATCTATTTGATATTTTTATAAAAATTGTTAATTTTTATTTATTTATATATAATTTTTTATAAATAATTTATTAAAAAAAGCTGGAGAAAAGTTTATACCAGCAGAGAAATGAATTAAAAACATGTGTGCGCGCGCGTATATATTCATTTGTGGTATTCTTTCGTTTTAGGAAATTAATATTTATTTGTTATTGCTGCTGTTGGAGAAGCTGGACCACGTGTATAAATCCATGTGGCCGGAGAATTTGATTGGGCTGTCACATGCGCTTGTTCATTTCATACTTTAATCTTTCGGTGAGATATTTTGGTCAAATAAGTAAATCCTAGGTAAGATTACATTGTAACCACCCGTAAATTTACGGATAAATTATATTATAAAATATTAATGTACATAAAAAATTTATTTTAGTTAGCAAACATGTCTAGTGGTTAAGAGGTATATTTTTTAAAATGAGTCAAATAAGATTTTTATTAAAAAAAATTGAAAAGAAATATTGATGAAAAAATATTCAGATATTGATATGTTAAATGAAATTTACAAAACTTTGATCCCGTTAGAATCATTTTCTCAAAAGTTAATCTATCTTTTTAATCATTCGAAATGTTAATATTTTAAATAAATTTACTCTTAAACGTTCATATTTTCTTATGTAACTTACCCTATATGTGTACATATATGCTTTTAAGTAAGGGGAGAAAAACAAAAAATATATATAAACTTACTGTACCATATTCTTATAACAAACATCGATGGTTTTATATACGTTGATTTATATGGTTATACATATAAATATATGAAATCATGACTCAGTCTTTAATGACAATTATAAATACACTTCTAGAATCATTAAACAGGTAAGGATAGATCTTTAAATTCATAAAGTTGTGTTATACATGTAATAAAACTGTTGCTAATGCCTCAAAATTATGTCTGGCAATGAGTATATTTGATTTTAGTATGTATATGTGTGAAAAATTATCAAAAGGTGAAAGTATACTTTGCGAATTTAGAAAGTGTATTCACAAATCGACCAATAATTTAACTTATAGTTACACTTCTTTGCAAATTTAGTTCCCCATTCTAACCTGCCATGTAAGAGTCATTAATCATGCAGTTTAAACATAAATAAACATATTCCAGAATCAATATTCGCTGAAAGCTATTGTGTTACCAAGTAGCTAGCTAGCTGAAACTAGTAATCAACATAAGGGTGTGTTTGAATTGTTAGATTTTATTTGTATCTTATTCGTATCTATAACTTATTTATATCATATTTATATTATATTTATATCATATATGTTTAGTACGTTTATGAGTAAAACTATTGGCTTTCCATCGATTACTGTTTCTTGATAAATGTCTATCTAAAAACGATAAAAATATGATGTCAAAATGACAACAATACGATGAAACAAATAAACCCAAATAAATATTTGAAGCTTCATAAATAGGTAAATAAAAAGGAATTATTTGACATTTTAACCCACTTAATTTAAGAAATAATTAAAGATAAGTGTCTAAGCTTGTCACGGGTGCTATCGTGCAGGCCAGTGTTAAACACAATGGATTTCATTGACTTTCAAGGAAAAAATAAATAATATATTTAGCTAATTACCCTTCCATTTTTCTTATAAATTCTAAAAAAAAAAAAGGAAAATAAATGGTTGAAATATTAGTTTTGATAGCTTAAAGGATTCAAATACCACACCCACGAGAAGGATAAGAGAAAATTTTCTTCTTGTGATGAGATAGGGGTGTGGACTTCGTAGCATTGACTCGAACTGGTACTTGCAGACTTATTTAGAGTTTGCAGACCATAATATTAAAAAAGAAACATGAAAAAAGAAAAAATCCCATTTTTGAATCTCCCAGACATCACAAGCTAAAAGAAATATATAATTGATTTCACGAAGATTATACAAGTAATGTACCTTAGCGAAGGCTTCCCTTTGGTTCAATACGAGCATTTAAAAATGACTACAAATAGCTTGCTTGTCATATGAAAAAGAGATAGCATTGGATTTTACCTTTATCATGAAGAAAGTGCGCGATCTTTGCTCTTTTACTTTAACAGAGAAATGTTCAATGCTATATTTTAGCAGCTTTATGTTTGGATTATTTACCAACCTCAGTTTCTATCACACCCCGAATGGGTAAAAACATATCCAATTTCATCACATATAATACTTAAGTGTTAGATGTAAAAGCTATACGAAAACATTTCTTCATCATTATCGTTTGCAAGTCAAGTTTAAAATTTAGAAATTAATTTGATTTGCAGTGGAAAAGTTAACTTTACAGAAGATTAATAAAAAAGTTACTCCTGTGAGTAATCAATATATATATAAGTATCTAATATAAGCAATAACAAGTATCAATAGCTCCACAAATATCTCAGAGGTATCTCGTGATGCCAAAATAACCAAAATAGTATGATGTCTCAATAAGTGTATGAAAAACCATGGTATTTGAGTTTCAAGTATCTCAAACTAGACAAGGTAAATATCAAAAGGAATTAGACTAACGATTATAGCAACCAAGGGTTCATCAAGAGGCCTATAAAAGAAAAACCAATCAACAACAATCATGTTGGTCATATGACAGACCATCAAATCATCCATGACCCTATATGCAAAATTCCTCAAGTAAATCCTTTAAATTGAACCCAAAGCCCACGTGATCATAAGGATCCTTTAAATCATCATATAAAACAAAAAGAAAAAAAAATGAGTGAGCAGAAACTTAGTACGACAATAATACAAGCGCATATAAGATGATACACACACTTAATCGGAATCCAATGTAAAAACCAACAAATTTATTATCTTTAAATTAAGGTAAGTTAAGCAACAATTGAGCTCTCACACTTTGACAACACACTAAGGAAAGCAAGAGGTCTTGAATAGGAGCAACCACTTATGAGTTTGATTTAGGCAATTTGAATATCAATATCTCTTATAGGAACATCTATAGTAATAGAGTCGTCTAGGGTTCATAGCCATTATGTATATCCATTTATTTCAGTTCGTAATATAATGTTGTTCAACCAATCCCAAAAACATAAGATAAACTATATTAATTACTTCTTGCCAATCGTAAATGTACATTATCCCAATATCATTCCCTCCATCAGCTACCCACTAAGTCAGCAAGGGTAGCTTAAGCACCTATTCATTGTGCTAGCACCGCTTAACTATGCTGCCACTCCTCAAACAAAATTAAACAACACACACACAAGCAAAAATAATCAATTATCAAATCATCTTTCTAAGTTTTAATTTTTTTTAAATATGCTTATTCTAGATAAGCTACATGCAAGTCATGATATACCTAATATTAAATCAGTAATCTAGCAAGGGTCAAAAGATAGGTTGCAAGGTAAGGCAAATGATAGGTCAAAAGCAACAATATTTGTTCAAAAGATATTCCATATAAGTATTTAATATATAATTTAACTATTGAATTCATATTGGATATTAAATTTAATTATTCACTAAGGTAAGGTCATATATATTTGTATATATAAGGCCTAATTGATATCTTGAGTTGATTTCATTTTAGGGTATTGGGCTTAAGTAATTAGAATTAAGTCCATTAGTATAAGAGATTAAATTCTTTATTTAGAAGTATTACCTTTACAGATCCCAAACTAAGCCCAAAAAGAATATTTCTAAGTCTTATACTATTTAGGGTAATAAGCTTTGAGAAGTTATAACTGAGTCCATTAAGGAACATAGATTATAATTTAGGTAAAATTGGGCTTCAATATTGAAATCCGATCCAATTAGAGTAATATAGGTTATTGGACCTAAGATTTGGATAAAAGCCTAATTAAATTAAATTTAAACTTAATTAAGGTTATTGGGCCTTCTAAAACCCTAATTAGGCTCATTAAGTGTATTTTAGAGCTTTTGGGTTCATGAAGTTATATTTGAGCTTAATAGGTATTTCAATGCATTAAATTGAGTAATGAACTTAAATAATTTGAATTACGCTCAATTATAATGATTATGGGTTATTAGACTTATATTTGATAATTTAAGCCCATAAAGTTTAATTTGGTAATTATTTTCGTCTAGATCCTAAAGCTTCTAAGAAAAGTCTACTTAAGTGATTTAGGCCCATTTGAGTTGTAATAGGGCAAATTATCTAAAGTCAAGTATTGAACCTAAAGAATTAGTTAAGCCCATATTAGTTGATTTAAAATCTAATTTAGTTTATTTAACCAAGTTGAGTATAAATTTGTTACTAAGCCCATTTTATAATTTAAAAGCCCAACTTGAATCCAATTTTTATTTTAGACCCTAAATTGTCAAGTGAACCAATTCTAGTAATTATAAGCCCATATAATTTTGTTTAACCCAATTGTTCTATTTCAACCTTATCAATCTTTATCAAATTTGTAATATAACAATTTTTGCATTGATTCCACTTACTCTAAATTAGCCATTTAATAATTTATTTAAGTGAAATTACATTTCATTAACTTTTATTAAGCCTAGTTGGGTGGAGTCGAGTTTCAGTTGGAGTCTGGTTCGTTATTCATTTTAATGGATCAAATAGCAGGGTTTGCGGTTCAGCTAATAATCCAATCGTTTAAGGAATGTTTAGAGTTTAAACTGATTCCTAGTCACAAATTATTTATTTTAGCAAACCGGAAAGTTTTATAATTTTTGATAATTGGTTTGATGTTAAAATAAATTAAACAGTTCAGTCAAAACAATAGAAAATAAAGCACAATTGCGATTTTTGGCCCAACTCAAGACGGTTCAGCAACAGTTCGGTCCGCTTCACTTTACAAAATGAAAATATACATTTTTATGTTTTTGGGCAGTAAGTTTAATGGCCGGTCAGTTTGAAAATGCGTTTGGTTCAGTTATATGAAGTGTTCCGTGCACTGTGTATAATTTCCAGTTCCAATCAAATTTAAATTAGTTATTAAAAATACTAAACTAATCTCAAAAACCATTAAAATTTTCAATTTACATCTAAATATTTTAAACTATCATTTTCATGAATTTTGTGTAAAAATAATTTTATTTTATTTTATTTAAATTTCACAAAGTATATGCACTAATAAATTCCTAGGAATATAAATCATCATAAATCAATTCATAAACATACATAATTTATCAAAAAAATATTCAATAACATAATATGTCATATTCACATGCTCAAATACATATATTGGTCACGATTTCATTTATTTCACAACATGACATGCATTTTATATATAAATCAGCATATGTATATGTATATTTAAATTATTTTCCAGTATACTATGTCGTCAAAAATCAATTCAGCAGCATATATATATATATATATATATTCCATTTGTTATGACTAACACATACCGTGTACTAGTCTTAATAAATTCAATAAAAACTAGCATTTATCTATATACATTTGCACAAAAAATTTAATATGTATATGTATTATTCTAAATTTATTCATCAAATTTTTATCAAAATAACTTATATATATACATTAATTATTTGAGCAAACAATATACACATACGTATATTTATATTATCAATCAACCAATTAAAAACAACAAATTACATTAATAGGTATATAATGTATAACTAGTCTATACATATGTATGTATTTATATATCAACAACTATATTATTACTAGAGTCCATATTGATTTAGTGTGCATTGTACTTGTAAAATTACAATCAACAATCAATTTGAGTAAAACACTTACTAATTAGCACAATTACAACCAAATACATTTAATTTGTGATGCTTATTCAAGCTATTACTCCACTTGGTTCTTGATAATAATCTTCAAATATTACCTAAAATTCAATTGAAAAAGAGATGATGAATTTGTGTTAATGTAGGTAAAGAATCGTATAGATTTTAGGTATTCAATTACCTATTTGATGCTCAAATTTAAGAGGATAATTTATGGATTTTTTAGAGTTAAAAGGAAAGAGATTTTTTAGAATATTTGGGGACGAAGAAGAAGGCAAAAAATTGCGTGAATTATAGGGGCTTTTGGGTAGGTTTTATTTTTGATAAATATTAATATGGAAGAGTTTAGATCCAGTGAGGTGTCATATGGGAAATGTGTGTGACGAGAAAATTAGGTTATTAGTAATATTAGAAGGAATATTCCTAGGGACAAGTGTGTTCTTAAGATTAGAGAGGATTAGATATTTAAATGGTTGATCATGTGTAATTGGATGTAATAGGTCTTGCATGCTCTAGTTGAGAAACCATGCCATGTTTTCTTAATCAATCTGAATGCAAACAAATATTCAAGAGTTATCTTCTTATAGATATACTATTGAATTGATAGTATTTACTCCTAGCTACCTTCTCCAATCAACGGTTTGATGTGTACATCCACACTTATTGTCTTTGCTATATTTCAATCTAGGCAATATGCTTGAAGACAAATTTTCTTCTTAACCATGTTCTATTACTTCACTTGCTAATCCTGGTTTAACTGAATCTCAATGATCCTAACATCATTCTCTTTGTAACTGCAAGTTTCATCTCTAGCAATAGAAGTCATTCCCTCAAAAGTTGTTTGCATGGTATCACTAGTAGACAGAAAATAATAATATTTACAATAAAATAAAGAAATTCTCTCCCGCACTTAATTTATCATAGTATAACACATATACCACAAGTGTGACAAAATAATATGACGATAGTAACTCGTATTTTCATAAAACTAATTCAATATCTTACAAACTATTAAAACAACACAAGACTAATATTAGCTAATTCAAAACTATCTATTACATGTGATTTAACAACCATTGGACTCATAAATATCAAGAACAACTCCATGACAATATTATTCAAACTTATCCCATTCATGTAAATATCCTTAAATACGCTCAGGAGTGAATCAATTTCCTCTGATACGACTTCGAAGAAGGGTCAACTTCTTACCTAAAGCCAAAGAAGAAAGAGAATTTATCATTTATAAGCAATGAATGAATGTGCATGATGCAATATTGATGCGTAAATACTTCCATATGCAATATCCACATTAAGAATGATCTAAAAGTAAGAATAGTGTCAATTCAACTATAAAAAAATTGTATATTTTTCTATAACTTGTTCTATTATTATTCATCATAAAAATTCAATTTTTACATATTAAACATAACAAATTAGCCATAAAAATGACACATCACCAACATATTCATCACGGAAACTTCCTAACATGCAAAAGACTAAGTTTACCATGTGATCTATAACTACGAATCATGTTATGAGATGAAAATTGAAAATAAGAATGAAAAAGAGTGATGAAAACTTACCTTTGATGCATCCTAATTATGTCGAGAGAGTGGTAAAATTTTGTTTTGAGAGAGAGAGAGAGAGAGGTGTGTTTGTGATTGAAACAGTGATATTACTTTACATCAAAAACTAATTCGAAAACATTTACAACTTCAAGCATGACTGTGCTAAAAGCCATGCATGTCCAACTTTTTATATTTTTCGAACAGTTAAGAGTGTATGACTTTAGGCCCATGGATGCTTGAAGTTTTGCATCTTTTTGTGTCTATAATTTTTCTAGATTTTTCCAAAATCTAATTTCATCAAGTGCATGGCTTTAAGCACGGGCGTGCTAGAAGCTATGTGACTTTTAGTGTGTCAAATTTTTGCATGCTTCTTCATCAAATTTCTTTGTTTTGATGTTCCAGACTTTGATTAACTCAAAATTTTATAATTACTTTCATGAAGATCATAAAAATAATTTTACTACTTTTGTGCAAGTTTAATATGCATGTTATTTGAGCTACTCTTTATCCTACTAAATGAATAATGCAAAACCACTAATACAAACTAATGTAATGAGTTTGAGTTGCCTTCTAGAAAGTACTTATTTCATTTCCCATGATGGTTTTTGTTTAGGATTTTCTCATAATGTCCTTTCCTTAAAAGTTCTTGATCAACTAAGTCAAGCTATATTATGCCAAGGTAACCCTTGCAATTTTGTTCAGGCTTTCTCCCACTCAAACGAATTTTCTATTCCCTACATTAATTTTAATCTAACTCTTCTTCAAATCCATCATGAGACAACCAATAGCATGAGTAGATGTTCAAAAATTGAGTACAATATAAGATCTTCTTTTGTATCACGAATTACAAAGCAAATTAAGAAGCTAAATTTATAAACTCATACTAAGGGTCTGTTTGGATTGTCTGTTTTTCATCTGTATCTGTATCTTTTTTAAAATGATATGTGTAAATATATCCGATTTGCATCTAAATTTTATTTATATTTATTCTATTTGATCTTTTGATGAGAACTGTCAACTTTTTTTCATCTATATCTATTTCTTGATAAATAATTTGTTAGAAAAAAGTTTGAAAAAGTGTCTGTATCAGCCGGAAAAAACCAAAACAAACAGACCCTAAAACAACAACGATCTCTTTGGCAAGCTTTTTACATGGTTGATCACTTTCACCTATATCATAGATATTTCATTCTCAACCTATCCTTTTTGTTGTGGCAAGTGGAACTACATTTGTGTTTGCTCGTGTTATACATAGCTAAAGGAAAAACAGTGTTCCCAATCTGGCATTTCAACGAAAAGTTGCCTAGATACTTCACCTTAGGAGGAATATTATTACAAACTTCCTCTATATGCCTTTAATCGGGGCACCAAAATTGCTTTCACATGAGTTTTTAGACAAATGAACTAGAGAACCAATTACCTTAAGGGTGTTTGTTAATATGCAGACATCTCCTTCTTTTCTTTAATTCTATTGCTTCAACACTATTTCTAAGATTTTCTTCTCCAATATATCAAAATGGTTGAACACTTTCTCAATGATTTTTGGAAATCCAATACCCAAGGTTACTCTTGACGTGTAACCACATTTTAAATAATGCTATCTGACTTTTACTTGCATCAAGTGATTTTCTCAATGCCATTGCCTACTCATCAACTTGACTTGATTTCTCTTCCATCCTATTTATAGATATCGCATAAAACTATTGCTTAAGGTTGGTTATGGTATTTCTTGGAAGAAAGCCTCGAGCTCTTTCACTCATGAGTTTGACTAGTTGGCTAATTTAGTTCCTTAAGTTTGTGAACAATGCCTCTTGATTTCTTAAGAAAATTTCCATGATCTTAGATCTATTGTTAGTGGCTTAGATAAACTTGTTTAAGGTATCTTCCAATTTGGATGACCTCTCCTAGTTTTACAATGATGGGAAATTATATTTTTGCTAATTTTGAACTCCCCATAATAGATTAGGGTGGTTCCTTCATCCAAGGTTATAGGTATTACTAAATGGATTATCCTACTGTCTATAATATTACTTATGTAGTTCATTTGGTTTTCAAGTTCTACTAATCATGTTGTTGTACACTCACTACTCATATGTATTCCTCCATAAATGTCACAATTGAACACTTAATTTTTATACTATGCTAACACCATTATGTCAATCTCTCTTGATCAACCCATCAATCTATGCAACAAGAGAAGAAACAGCATCAACATCAAAAGGAGAAGCTTTCGTCTTTGTCTAGTTTTGTAAGGTGTCATTGATAGTAGTTCATAGCCATCTCCTCAATGAGTTTTTTTGCCCTATTTTGGAGTTTCATGGTTAGGGTTCGATTTGTCGTTGCATCTATCATTTGTCTAATGTAAGCACTGCAACTATTATAGAAGGTTTAGATTTCCATCTATGTTGAGAGACTGCATTGTTGGCATTTTCTCAAAAGTTTCTCAAAACACTCCCAAGTATTGTATAGGGTCTCAATTTCTAATTGGATAAGAGATGAAAAAAAATTTTATCCTAATCGGTTTGCCTAGCAGAAAAAATTTTAATAATTTTTGTATTAATCTAGAGCTATGTTGTAATTTTGTTTTGGGGTAAGGCTAAGAACCATTACTTTACTTAATCGCTAAGTGAAAATAAAAATGGATGCAATTCGATTGCATCATCAGTAGTACCATTGATCTTAAAAGTGATATAAATTCCCAAAAAATCTACTAGATGTGCATTGTGATCTTAATATGTTAGGCCAATTAGATTATATTTTGCTTGATTTTAAAATTATTTGTCTGCATTAGAGGTTGGATCATGCAAGACATAGTCAAATCTAGAACAAGATGGAAATATTCACCATCATTTGTGGTTGAAATCTACCATTTTTACTTTTCAGCCAATTTTGCAAACTATTCCATTAGCCTCCATGTCGTTATTCTATAGATCTATATGGATTGGTTAGTTTTCTATTATGGCAACTTTGTCTTCTTCCTTAATTTCAATAGAGCTTCTTGACTTTGAGATTGATTTGGTCACTTGTTTTGCTTCTTTCCAATTAATCCACGCAGTTTTCATTATTTTTAATCTACTTTTACCAAAGTAGTGGAATTATTCCTAGTCGTACACTTGGAAGGAAATAAAATTATCACATAGCTAAAGTGATTCAAAATATAAAATAAAATGATTATTAGAGTTGTAGATTCCAAAAGTTCTTGATATCATTATTATTTGTCTTCTTGGCAATTGTGCCAAAAAAACTTAATTGAAGGTTATGGATGCAATATGAATATATTCAAATCTATTAAGTTTAATAAATTAATCTAATTGACATTTCATCCTCAGACAAGTGTGCCTATCAATTCATAGTATATAGATGAGCACAAGTTGAATCCTTAAAGAGATAGATTTTCAAGTACAAGTAATGATTCTTCTTATATTATGTAACTTAAAAATATTATGGATATCAATTGGGATTAATAATAATATTAGAGAAATTACTAGAATTCAATAATACTCATAAAAATATACCTAAACATTATGAATCATTGCACTAAGGTTACCTATGTAATTGACAAACAATATTCAAATTATTATCTGATTATCTCGCACCGTGGAAATTCCTATTGTATATTGGTGTGAAGATCACTCTAACTTGATATCCTATAATTATATATCAGTTATTTAGAACTATCCTAATTAATTACTTCAAATAGTATTACTTTAGTTAATTAACATGCTCATTAATTATTTAATTCATTTTGTAAATTCCTCTATTAGGTTGACCCTAATCCAACTAGTTTATATCATCTCATACTCGCGATTACTGCAACTCCATATAATCGCATGGATCTACTCATATACAACAAATACTATCTAATATATATAAAACATAACCTCCACTTTCTCTTGTGTAAATAAAGAAGACAAGTCATTCAAAACAACATGATTAGATATTAAGGAAATGGATAACTATCAGATTATACATATATAATCACATAATTCCCCTAGGGTTATCACATCTAGATATTAACAAATTACTCCTCCAAAAGATTAATCAATAACACATAAGATATTACCATGAACATATTAAAGAGCTTAAAAGAGATAGGAAAGGATAAACCAAATATATATTAAACGAATTAGTAACCCAACAAAGAATTTTTATTTTCTTAACACTTTTGTCTACCTCTTGAATACTGAAAACCTAGAATATAGGAGAATATCCTATCCTAAATATTTTCAATAAAATAGAATTGAGTTGAATTAAGTGCTCTCTCAAATACCAACATAACTAATTATAGGCTAAGGTAAACACCGGGATTACAAAAGTATCGCACAAATAATACTTCCAAAAAATGCACAGCTTTAGAAACAAGCATACTTCAACATATGCATATTATATAACCCAAATAATGGGAACACAACTTTAATAAATTGACAATTTGGCCATGTATTTCACTTAGGAATTTCAATAGCTTACCATTATCCTTTTTTTAGGTGCTAATTTAGGGCATAAAATTGATTAAAACGACAATATCAAAAATAGTACCTAAACTTTCATAAAAATTTCAATTAAATACCTGATTGAACTTACTTCAGGTACGAAAAAAGGTCATCAAAATTATGTTCAGGTAATAAATTTTTCAAAACCAAACCTTAAGTATAAACAAAGTCCACGAAAACTTTATTCATCTATTAAATTGTTTAAAATGAAACTTCAGGTGCCTAATTGAATATTTTGCGAAAGTTTAGATACCATTTTTGTCATTAACCCTTGATTAAATCTTTCATTCATCTTTAGTCAACTCTATTTCTTCCAAAATTCAACTAATTTTCTACAATTCTGCAATTTATTCTCTCAATTCCTTGAAATATCGATGATATCAAAATATGTAGTAAAATAAATTAAAACACGCTTAAATTACATGAAAATAGTGCAAACTACTCCTTATAAAATAGACGTAAAAATGATCCATCATTTGCTAAACAAGGAATAACATAAAAACAAAAAAAGGGGGGTAATTATAAGATTTGGTACATAAACCTTGCCAAATTTTTCAATTAACTACTTGAAGTTTTAAAACGTCAATTTGATATCTTAACTTTCATTGCTTATACAATTAATAGCACAAAATTTACTAAATCTTCCAATTAGCTACCTTAACTTTACTTATTTTTGTAATTAACTACCTTATTTAATACTATAAATGACATCAAAAACTTTGTGTTGGCACTTTAAAATTATAGGTAGTTAATTGCATCAAGGAGTAAAATTCAAATATCAAATGTGATATTTATCTTTAATAAATAAAGGAATATTTAGCTTACAAACCATATGGGATCTACCCTTCTCCATGCATACAGTGAGCTACCAAGTTGAATTTAAATATCATCTCCTATTACCTACCTTGTTATCACATGTATTTTAGTTGCATAGTTAGGTTCTTATACATACTTATGGAAGTGGAAAAGCAATACATTGACACACGGTGAAATATCATTAAATAATTTGTAGACCAATAATTTTTATATCATTAATAAATTTCTCGACACCAACACATTAGATTACAGAGCTTTGTAAGTCACTCTAAACCGTAAAATTCTTACAAGCAAAGGTAATTGTTTAATTACTATGGTAAAACTATGATGGTAAAAATTGATCATATGACTTGAGTTTATCAACACAATTAAAGTGGTCTCTATGATAATAAAGTTAGCTAGAAATTTAACCATCTACCTCTACTAAAAACTTCCTTATAAAAGTAATTTCACTAGGCTAAAATTATTAGTCTTGTATTGAAATATCTATTTAGAAATATTGTAGTATTAAACAATTTTAGGCTTACATAATAAACAGCCAAAACGTAGAAGAAAAACAGAATTTAAAACAACCACCAAACAACCTCATTCCACTAAAAAAACAGACCACTCATAAAAGTAAATTCACTTATCAATAATTATCGGTTTGACATTTAAATATCTATTTGGAGATGTTTTAAAATTAAACAATTTTAGGTTTACTATGAAACAACCAATGCAAAAACGAAAAACAAATCTAGTAACAAACAAGTGATAACTAAATTAAAAAGCATGCAATTTTTGGCACACAATCAATATAGAGACCGATTCTTCTCCATTCGTGCAACAAGCTACCAACTTGAACAAAAATATTATCTCCTATTAATTATCATCTATTTTATTATGGTTGCATATTGAAGTTCTTATACATACTTGTGGAAGTGAAAAAGTAATACATGAATACATGATGAAAGATTATCAAATATATAATGGAAAGCATTAAATTTTGGATCATTAACAAATTCTTCGACACCAACGACACTAGATTGTGCAGCTTTGTAAGCCACCTTAAATTGCATAACATTTAAAAGAAAAGGTAATTGTTTAATGGTGATGATGAAATTGTGATGAAAAAAATTAGTGAAAGGGCTAAATCCATCAACTCACATGAAGAAGTATATAGACAACATGCATGAAATCAGTGATGCATCTCAAAAGAAATACTAGCATTGTTACTCTCCCTATTAAATACATAAACTTTTGTAATCTTTTGCAAAATATGAGAACAAGTAATTTAAGAGGTCTAAAACAAAATAACCTTACACTTTGATTTCTATGATAATAAATCTAATCAAGAATTTAAAAGCCTAGTTTCTTTTGTCATCATGAAAAAGTCAAAGTTAGCAAGTTGTAGTGGATTTCTTCGGTGTATTTGATGAGTTAAACACCTTTTATGTTGTTGTAATAGTTAGATTATGTGTTATTCTTCTAAAGAAATGTGATTCTCTATTTATGATGAGTTTAGATATCATAATATAAGGATTTGCGGTTTTAGAGGAATTTCAAGAATTACAAATAAGATTATGAGATCTTACTATTGATGGATGGATTTTCGAAATTTTTATAAAGATTAGAACATTAATGACATTTTGTTGGTTATGGATTTTGTGGGGAAAAAAAGGATTTTGATGTATGGATTTGAGATTCAAAACCTACCCTTATGCTAGTAGTAGTAGAATTAAACCCCATAGGCTGAAAAAGTACCCAACATAAGTTTGGATTTTGGGTATGTTTGGGTGGTTTGTTTTTTATCTCATGTTATTTGTATCTAATCTGCATTTGTATTTGATAAGTAATATCTATTTATGAGTAAAAAAGTCTGTATTTTATCAGTATTTGTTTTTTACTAATAGTTTGATTGAAACAAATATAAAAGAAATAACAAACCGACGTCAACCCAATGAACCAAATACACCATACTAAGTCAAAGCCCAAGACTATTAAGTCCCCAAGCCCAAGACTATTGAGATCGACTCCAATAAAACCCATTCCATAAATGCCCTAGAGAGAGAAGCCATATTCCTATACTAAGGAAGGATCTCGATCAACCTCAACCTTAACCTCATCAGTAGAGATTCAGAGAGTAACGAGGTCGCAATAGTTGTGACCCCTGAACTCAACTAGGGGCACATGTCGACCTAACAATTGAATCTCCTTAGCTATTACATCCATCTTCGACCACCCTCTGTACCTAGCATATCCATGCTACAATACTAGTATAAGCATGATTCGTGCCTAATACTGTTATGCCCTTTGGTCAGGCTAGCTAATAGCCTAAATAGAGTCTATCACATGTAAAGAATTTCTCGTGGTCCCCCTGGAATCTGCTATGGCCACCTCCTATAAGGACTCATCTAGATCCTCTAAGTAAGTGAGCTTTCAATTTTCACTAGAGGATAGTTAGTGTTTCATACTTCCATGAACCCACAGCTAACTTAAACATCAAAGTGGCTTTGCAAGATAATCCTTTAGCATACCACTAACCTAGTTCTCTATGTTTGTAAGTTTTAGGTGTCGTCGCATCCCAATCTTTCGCTTGGGGAGAAGAAAAACTTTATCAACAAATTCAACACCTTGTAACTTCAGTTGGTACAATGGTACCTCCAGACTCCATGTATCCTCAGGGTAGTAGGTAAACATTTGCCCGCTGTCAAGTTAGCCATTTACAACGAGCAGGCCAATTGTTTTGAGTCCGAAGAATGTTTTCCCTTCATTGCTTACTATTCCTTTAAATGTTTAACAGATTTGATTTACAAAATCAAACAATTTTATTTTATCAAATAACACAAAAATAAAATTAAAAAACAAAAGAAGAATACCATAATACAGGACCAATTTTAGAGTAAATTTTAAATAAGGAATCAATATTTTAGATAATTATAATGTCATATAGATTGGTCTAAATAAGAAATCCCTTTTTAATGTCTATTCATCATGCTCTATCACGCTTTTAAAATATTGATATTTTTTTAAGTATTAAAAATATTTACAGTACTTAATATAACATTAATATCCTTTTTAATTATTTAAACTCTAATTGATTATTTATACCACTTTATATAATGTTCATACTTTTTTTTCTTTATTTTACAACTTAAAATATTGATGACCTAGTTGAATTTACACTTTGAGCTATGGACTTTGATATTTATGACTTAATAGCTGCAGTTCAATGGTAGAATGGAATGTAATGAGGTTTCTATTAGTGCCTTTTGCAATTAGCCCATGTAAACTTCAATTGAAAAATAAAAGTATTCGAGCATGACATATGAAAGAAAGGAAAAAAAAAACTTGTAAATGAATTTATTCATAAGTACTTCAAGGGTCCCCTGATGGGGGATATGCTTGATAAAGTAATTGTGCATTCTATGCATTGATATAAATTAAATGGAAAAAAAAAAGATACTTATAGTAATATATTATGCATATAGATGAATGGTGGATACATACTAATAGAGAATAATATTTTGATATATTGTGGTAGTAGAAAAATTTTTCCCATGAAAATAGTGGGTAGATTTAAAACAAGAAGCTACATTAATTTTAAAAAATGTATATAGATTGCCTCATGCCAAAACTTTACTAATCCATTAATGTGGTACGTTAGTATTATTGAAGAGTAAGATAAGTATATGAAGATTCATAAGTCATATAATGTTAATACCTAGAAGTTTAGTCGATAATATAGAACATGATAAGAATAGAATTGCAATTTTTGAAAAATATAGTATAGAAGTAACAAACTAACAATTATTAGTTTCTTTAGTCGTACTGAAAATGAAAATGATAATATATTAAGGATAAATTTAAAATTACTAACTTATGGATACTTAATGCATGGTTTAAGTATTGGGCTAAAGGCTCACACGTAATTTGTAGAGAGATATAGACAAAATTAAGGAATAATTATTTTTTTAGTGTTGATAAGCAATAAGCAATTCATGATTTTCAAACAAAATGTAGTAATAGTAATATAAGGATTGAATAACTATTCTATATTACTCCTATTAAATTAAGTATTTCTATATGTAATTTTGATGAGAACAAAATTCATATAAATTGTATACTAAATGCACATTACTTGAGTGAGACTAATAGATTATTTCCAATTGATTAAAAGAATGTCATCTAAACAAAAGGATCTATTGTCTTTAAAGTTAAAAGAATCTATGCTTGTATGTTTTTAAGTCTATGCTTGCAAGGCTTGCATTGGTGAACCAGTACAAATCAAGACTCCACAGCTTGTATCGCGATCCTTTTCGAGGTCGTGCTTTTTCTCATCTAGGGGCACATTTTGATCTTCTAAGGGCACCAATACTAGATCGGCAAGCCGGTAGAGATTCACATGGAGAGCGGATGGAACAAAAGTGACCGTTGCTCACATTTAATGCTTGACATTTTTAGACGTTATGTCCAAGGGGTGTTTCACTTTTGAAGGCCTATATATATAGTTCCTTAACAGATTTAAAACAAGTTTTTAAGAGCCTTCATTTGCAAAGAAACAAGTCTAAGAAAAATCAAATTAGTGCTCTATCCTTATATCTGCTATATGTAAAAGAGCATTATAAGAGAAATGATATTATATATTCTTAAGTGTTGATAACTCTATTTGAGCTTTTGATTTTGAGATTAATAAAGTGTGTGAAGTCCTCAGTTGGAGGTGATTTGTATGATCGTGGAGATTAGGAAGCAGGTTGAACTCCATGTTATATCCGAACTTGAATCTTCTTTTCCTATCTCTTTTATATTCCGTTTTGTTCAATATTATTGCTATAATTTTGGTCACCAAAGACTAAATTGATCTATTGCATAAAAAATTCTTTAATTAGCTATTTTAAGTCCAATACTCAATTCAAACCCTTTTCCTCTTGAGTATTTTCTAGTACGTTTCATTTGGCACTAGAGTCAGTTTCTATTTTTATTGTGTTTAGCCATATTTAGAGTAAAGATCATAGCATCAAATACACTAAGATTTCTAGAAAATAAGCCATCAATAGGCCTCTACTTCTAAATGGGGAAACTATCTTTATTGGAAGTGTAGAATAAAAATCTTCTTAAAAGCACAAAATAAGTTGATATGGAATGTAATAGAAGATGTCCTTTTAAAATTGAGGGAAAAGAAGAAAGAGACTATACTGAAGAAGATTGGAAAAGATTATACCTAAATAAAATAGCTATGAATATATTGCATTATAGGTTAAATAAAAGTGACTTTAATGGAGTCTACACTTATAAAACCACTAAAGACATATGAGAAGAATTGAAGAAAACTTATGAAGAAATATCTAAAGCTAGAGATACTAAAATAAATCTTCTATGTGGATGATTTGAAAATTTCAAAATGCAACCTAATGAAACCATAGATGAAATGCATAATAGATTCATCAATATCATAAATCCTTTAAGTGTGTTTGGGAAGAATTTTACTAATGTGGAAATCAATTCTAAACTTCTAAGGTCCTTACCCAAGGATTGGGAATCGCTATTAGAGAAGCACAAGATCTAAGTGCTATGAGCAAAGAGGAACTTCATGGAGCACTCAAGACATACGAGCTGATCAAGAGGTAAGGAGAGGAATCAACCAAGAAGGCCATTGCATTAAAAGCTACAAGTCATGACTTAGTGATGAAGATGAGGAGCTTGCTTTGATGGCCAAAAAGTTCAAGAAGTTCATGAAATTCAATAACAAGATAAAGAGAAAGGATGATGATGGTAGCTCCTCAAAGTACAAAAAGGAAAAGAAGGATGTGATAACATGCTTTAAATGTCACAAGCTGGGATACATCCAACAATATTGTCTAATGCTTAAGAAATCATCTAAGGGATCCAAGAAGGAAGCATACATTGCCACTTGGAGTGATGATGATTCAAGCGGCTCAGACAAAAATGTGCGCTTCATGACATTAGATGATGAGGTAAGTTCTTCATCCTCTCCTTCTTATGATGAACTTGCAACCATGTATAATGATATATGCAAAGAATAGCGAAATTGCAATAGAAAAATCAAGTCTTCATAGAAATAATGTCAAATGTAGGAAAAGAGGTGGATGTGTTTAAAAAGGAATACAACAAGTTAAAGGATGAAAATGAAATTTTAAATGAAGACAATGATTATCTGAAACTTGAAAATGACAAGTTAAAAGAATAAAATCAGAAACTAAAAATTGAAGTTGAGTTGTTAGAAATAGAAAATAAGACTTTAAAAGGATGATCATATCAATAACTATGATAATGCATGCTAAAAAGAGCTAGAAGCACTGAGAAATGAAAATATCATGCTAAAAACTAGCTTAGATGGTTCAGAGGTAACCATATCCAAGTTTATCAAAGGAAGGAAAAAAAAAAACTTGATCACACTTCTTGGAAGTAAAAAATGTGATTCAAACAAATATAGAATTGGCTACGATAGAGATAATAGTTACAAGCCCTAAAAAACTTGATTTGTGATAGCTACTTATGAAACTTGCAACTATTATCGCAAATTTGGTCATGTTGCTCACAATTGTTCAATAAGAATGATTATACATTTGAATCATAAAAGCAAGCTAGTTTAGGTTCCTAAGAAAGAAACTCTTGTTGCACCTAACCAAAAGTGGCATAAACTCAAATGGGTACCAAAGAAATAATCCCTTATTTTGTAGGAATCTTCAAGTAGAAAAAACAAATGGTACTTGGATAGTGATTGCTCAAGACACATGATCGAAAATGCATCCAAGTTCGCAACATTGATCTTGAAGGATCAAGGGAGTGTCACCTTTAGAGACAATCGCAAGTCATTTGTACTTAATGAAGGTAACATTCTAGTAAATATAAATTTAATTATTAAGAATGTGCTTTTAGTTGATAATTTTAACCATAATTTACTTAATGTTAGCCAGTTGCGTGGTAATGACTTTAACATAATGTTTCTTGCCAATAAATGCTCTATTGAAATAATCGATAATAATCAAACTTGTTTTGAAGGGTATAGACAAAGAAATATCTATAAAATCAATCTAGATGATTTCAAATCTTCATATGAGACATGTTTATACTCTTAAAATGAAGAGAGTTGGTCGTAGCATAGAAAATTGGAGCATGCAAACATGGATCTAATTTCAAAACTTATTAAAAAAAATCTTGTCAAATGCCTACCAAAAATAAATTTTCAAAAGGATAAGATTTGTCAAGTATGTCAATATGGAAAGCAAACTAAGACTTCCTTTAAGTCTAAGGATGTAATTTCCACTACTAGTTCATTAAAATTATTGCAGATGACTTATTTTGACCTACTCAAACCTTAAGTTTAGGTGGTAAATATTATACATTGGTTATTGTCGATAACTTCACAAGATATACATAAACTTTCTTTCTAGCATCTAAAGATAAATCAAACAATGTCTTTTTTAAATATTGAAAGAAAGCCCAAAATGAAAAAGGTCTTAACACAGTAACTATCTAAAGCAATCATGAAAGAGAATTTGAAAATTATGAAATGGATTATTTTTGCAGCAAACTTGGAATTGGACGTGCTTTTTCAGCATCTAAAAGACCACAACAAAATGGAATAGCTGAAAGGAAAAATAGAACTTTAATTGAAATGGTTAGAATAACGTTATATGAAAACAACCTATCGAAATATTTTTATGCTGAAGTCATTAATACCACATGCTACATATCTAATAGAGTATTCGTTAGACCAATTCTTAAGAGAACCCCTTATAAGCTTTAAAAAGGAAAAAGACCTAATATCTCCTATTTTCATCCTTTTGGCACTAAATGTTACACCTTGAATAATGGAAAAGATCAAGCAACTAATAATGGAAATGATCAAGTAGCTAAATTTGATACTAAAAGTGATGAATGTGTTTTTCTTGGTTATTCACCAACTAGAAAAGCTTATAGAGGTTTTAGTAAAATAACCTTAACTGTGGAAGAATCAATTCATGTTTTTTTTATGATACATTACCTCATATGTGTTCAAGTGATGACATGGATCATGTATGTACTGATTTTGATAAGTTTTCACTTGAAAACAATGATATTGGTAAAGAAATGGAAGTAAGAAATGAATGTAGAAAAGATATTTCTAATGAATTAGCCAATCATGACCTTCCCAAAGCATGGAAATATGTTATATCATACCCAAAAGATCTAATAATAGGTGAACCTTCAAATAGGGTGCAAACAAGATCATCCCAAAGAAATATGAGTGATCAGTCTTCTTATCTCAAACTGAGCAATGAGATGTAAAAGAAGTTTTAAAAGATGATTTTTGGATACAAGCAATGCAAGAAGAATTAAACCAATTATAAGAAATAAAGTTTGAAACTTAGTTCCCAGACCTAGTAGTAGATCAATTATTAGAACAAGATAGATTTCTAGAAATAAACTTGATGAAATTAGAATAGTAACAAGGAATAAATCTCGGTTGGTAGCTCAAGGATATAATCAAGAGGGATAAAGGCACAAGTAGTGCCTGTACTTTCAAATTTTGGCAATTTGTTGCCCAATGTTTGATTTAGGGCAAAAAAAATGCCTGTACTTTCAAAATCAAGGCATTTAGTGCCTCTATATGCTTAAAATTAGGCACTCAACATGCCTTGATTTCAAAAGTACAGGCACTTTTTTACTCAAAATCAAACATTAGGCACTAAATTGTCAAACGAGGATGGTATAGGCACTTCTCATACCTTTATCCCTAATCAAGAAGAAGGCAAAGATTTTAATGAGACATTTGCCCTAGTTCCTAAACTAGAAGCCATTAGGATGCTTTTAGCATTTGCCACTTCCAAAAATTTTACACTTTTGCAAATGGATGTCAACAATGCTTTCTTAAGTGGCTTCATCAAAGAAGAAACTTACATAAAGAAACCATGAGTTTTAAAAATAGTTTCTCTATCATGCTTATAAACTAAACAAAACTCTTTATGGACTCAAGTAAGCTCCTAGAGCTTAGTATGAAAGGCTTAGTAGTTTTTTATTAAACAAAGGATTTTTTAGAGGAAAAATTGATACAATATTATTTATCAAAAAACACAAGTCAAACACATTGATTATATAAATCTATTTAGACGACATTGTGTTTGGAGCTACTAACATGAGTCTTTTAAATGAATTTGTTGAGTTCATGAAGAATGAATTTGAAATGAGCACAATAGGAGAACTTAATTATTTTTTAGGTCTTCAAGTGAAGCAAACTAAAAATGGAACCTTCATCTATCAATCAAAATATATCAAAATACTTTTCAAAAGATTTAAAATGGATAATTACAAAACTAGGCCTACAACTATGAGCACAATGTAAGATTTGATAAAGATAAAGCTGGCAAAAATGCAAGTGAATAACTGTATAGACCATGATAAGTAGTTTGTCATACTAACAAGTTCTATACCCGACATCATGTGTTAATATGCTTATGTGCACGATTTCAATATTGCCTAAAAAAATCGTATTTGAATGTAGTAAAATGCATTCAAGTATCTTGCAGGCCCTATTGAACTTGGCTTGTAGTATCCAAAGTTTAATTCTTTTGATCTAGTTGGATACTCCGATGCCGACTTTGTTGGGTGTAAAGTTAATCTGAAAAGCACAAGCGACACATGTTACTTTCTTAGAAACTCTCTAATATCTTGGCACTCAAAGAAGCAAAATTCAATTGCACTTTCAACTACCAAAGTCGAATACGTAGCTATTGGTAGTTGTTGTTCATAAGTTTATGGATGAAACAAACTTTGCAGGATTATGGGGTAAAGTATGATAACGTCCTAATTTGATACGATAACACCAGTGCTATCAATTTGATAAAAAAACCCGATCCAACAATTAAGGACTAAGCATATCGAAATTAAGCATCATCTCATTAGAGATCATATTCTAAATAACTATATTAGCTTAGAATTTGTTGACACGAACAATCAAATTGGTAATATTTTTACCAAACCCTGAAATGAGGATTAGTTTTGCACTTGCCCTAAAGAATTGGGCATGCTCATGCAAGATGAGTTTTAAATATCATGGAGTTAAGTTAATGAGCTTTTCTTTCAAAACATCTCATCTAGGACTTGATTTTGGGTTGATTAAGCTATCATATATCAAAATGTGCTTAAATATGTTGTATTTTGACAAAAGCAATGTGAAATTGTTTTAAGTTTGTCTGTTAAAATCTGCAGAAGTAACTGACTCGTCGATATGCTTGTGGAAGACTCGATCAAGAGGCTCGATGGCCTTTGTTGGTTTAAAGGTTTTCATCGGCTCGTTGATATGCCTTTCACAGGCATGAGCTAGCTCTCAATAACCTCTATTCTCTTGAAAATTTATTCTCTCTCACCGGATCACTTGTATTCCACTAGCTCATCGATACACAGCTTTTAAGGTGCATATATAAATATTTTCTTTTCTCTCTTTGCCCATTTCTTTTTTTTTTCCTTCTCTCTCCCATGTACTTTCTCTCTTAAACCCTAAAATCAAACTACTAATATTTCTACCAAACCCTTAAATAAGGATTAGTTTTGCACTTGTCCTAAAGAATTGGGCATACTCATGCAAGATGAGTTTTAGATATCATGAAGTTAAGTTGATGAGCTTTTATTTCAAAACGTCTCATCTAGGACTTGATTTTGGGTTGAATAAGCTATCATATATCAAAATGTGCTTAAATATGTTGTATTTTGACAAAAGCAATGTGAAATTCTTGTAAGTTTGTCTGCTAAAATTTGTAGAAGTGATTGTCTCACCAATATGCTTATCGAGGGCTCGATCTAGAGGCTCGATAGCCTTTGTTAGTTCAAAGGTTTTCATCGGCTCGCCGGTATGCCTTTCATAGCATGACTAACTCTCAATAACCTCTGTTCTCTCAAAATTTTTTTCTCTCTCACCAGATCGCTTGTATTAAATATACCGACTCATCGATACGCATCTTTGAAGGTGCATATATAAATATTTTCTTTTCTCTTTTTGCTCATTTCTTTTTTTTCCTTCTCTCTCCCGTGTACTTTCTCTCTCAAACTCTAAAATCTATCTTATCTTCTTTTAAATACTCACTCAAATCCTCTACCAATCTCCCAACCATCTCTAACATACCTCATTCTCTCTCTCTCTCTCTCTCTCTCCACCGTTTCTTCTTCATAATGCATCTAAGGACTTCCCATGGATGTGTTCCACCTCCGCCATTGCTTTTAATGGATTCCTCTTCTCTTCTAAGAAGCATTCAGATAGGTATGCTTTACTCTATGACCTTTTTGTAGATGTGGGTGGGAACTAATACAAATGTCTTAGAGTATCTTCGCATTCCTCAATTACTTGGTGTAGTACTGAATAATATTTTAAATATTATGTTATTTCTGGCTAAGGTTATGAAGAGGTTGTTAGACTATTTTATTGTAATTTGACTGATTATTTAGAAGATGATGGGAGCCCGGGTGTTGGCATGGAGACTAGTTTTAATAGTTCAAATTTTGTGAGACATTAACTTTACTCATATCTATATGGAAGGAAACTTGAGATTCACATCTGATATATGTAGTCTGATAGATGTATTGATTTTTTGAGGATAGAATGCCAAATACTTTTGATGGAGCTCAATTTCATGATGAATTGTTTATTGTTTCTAACATAGGTCATAATTGTTGCAAACTATGCAGTTTGTATTCCTCCCATCTTTTTCTTAGGCATTAGGTTCTCCACTAGTCCTTGACTGATAATTATGTTCCCCATAAGGGACAATAAACTACTGTAACCTAGCAAGACTTATGGCTTATGGTACATATCATGAGAGGAGATATGATACATTTCATTGATCTTATGTATATACCTTTAAAAATGTAACCAACAAGCCTGTTCAAGTTATTCTTCGTGGAAGTAGATTGATCACTTATCTATTAAGGAGTAAAGGAGTAGAGTTTCGTACTGAGACTCGCTCTATTTAGGTTCCCACCTTCTCTTTCAATACTATTAGTTCAGGGACCTAGAAAAGGCAAGATGGTAGATGGGTACGCAAGAAACCTCTAGAATCGTTAGTTAGTGGCCGTACTTTTCTTCTTGGTTCAAGTATCGACAAATTCTGATGAAGATGAGCCTCCTGTTCCAACTTTTGGTTCCTCTACTTTTGGTTTATCCACCTCTCCCCTTAAGAAGCTTCATGGTCATATAGATTCCACCTAGATTTCTAGCCTCCGCTTTGAGTTTTGGTCCTTCAACTTGAATTTCGTGGGTTCATGGACCATTTCTATAGCATTCATCCTCACCTACCTCCAGCTAATGATCCTCTAGCCTGATCTTCCTTTTCTCTTGCTTGTATTGGTCATTATTTGTTATTTAACACCTATGTTCTCTCATCTTTTTGTAATGACCTTTTACGAAGATCTCTTTGTTGGATGACCTTAACTTCCATAGCTGATTATTATGGCTGAATCTCTTGGTTGTAATAAACTTGCATGTTGATCTTGCTATGTTTTATGATTATTCTTTATGCTTTCCACTATGGCTCACCATTGATTACTCTCTTGTATAAAGTTTTTAATAAGGTCAAAGGAGAAGAAATATGGTCAACTATGTCTTAAACTCCTTGTTTTTTCATAAATCTACTTGCTCCATGCTAAAGTATTTGCGATAACTTAAACTTGCTAAACTTCTTGCACCAAATACTAAACTATGGGGGAGCTTGTTGAGGGAGCAAATAACTTTCACATAACTTTTGCCCTCATCAAAATAGGGGAGATTGTTAAACTAATGATTTCTACATGTGATTTTGATGAGAACAAAAGTTATATAAATCATATACTAAATGCACATTGCTTGATTGAGACTAATAGATTATTTCTAATCAATTCAAAGAAGGTCATCTAAACAAAAGGATCAATTATCTTTAAATTTAAAAGAATCTATGCTTGTGTGTTTTTAAGTTTGTGCTTGCAAGGCTTGCACCGGTGAGCCAATACAAATTAAGACTCCATAGCTTGTTTCGTGGTCCTTTTTGAGGCCGTGCTTTTTCTCATCTAAAGGTGCGTTTTGATCTTCCAAGGGAACCAATACTGGACTGGTGAGCCAATAAAGATTCACATTGGAGAGATGGTGGAACAAAAGTGACCGTTACTTGAATTTAATGCTTGACGTTTTTCAGTCGTTATGTCTAGGGGTTGTTTGACTTTTGAAGGCCAATAAATATACGTTCCTTAGCGTATTTAAAACTAGTTTCTAAGAGTCTTCATTTGCAAAAAATAAGCCCTTTGATCCTCTCATAGCTCTTGTGCTCTTGTTCATTGTTTTTGCAAAATTTTAGAGAGAGAAAAATCAAATTAGTACTTTGTCCTTATATTTGCTATTTGTAAAAGAGCACTGTAAAAGAGAGAATATATATTCTTGAGTGTTGTAATTGGTGTATACCTATATTTGAGCTTTTTGTGTTTGAGATTAATAAAGTGTATGAAGTTCTCGATTGGAGACGATTTATGTGATTGTGAAGATTAGGAAGCGGGCTGAACTTTACGTTGTATCCGTGCTTGAATCTTCTTTCCTTATCTCTTTTATATTTCTTTTTTTTTCAATATTATTGCTATAATTATGGTCACCAAAAATTAAATTGATCTATTGCATAAAAAATTCTTTAATTGGTTGTTTTAAGTTAAAAACTCAATTAATTCCCCTTCTCTCTCTTGAGTATTTTTTTAATGTGTTTTCAACCTCTATGAAATTAAACAAACATGCTAAATAATTTTAGCAAAGACAAGACATGTTAAGTGTGTTTTTATAAGTCCAATTGTTATAATGTTTTTTCTTTTAATCGATTGATGCTTTTCTCATGTTCTAAAGTTCTACCAAT
This sequence comes from Combretum micranthum, assembly GCA_024138025.1. Classification (NCBI taxonomy): domain Eukaryota; kingdom Viridiplantae; phylum Streptophyta; class Magnoliopsida; order Myrtales; family Combretaceae; genus Combretum; species Combretum micranthum. Next base: position 880,628 of record JAMXBD010000264.1, read on the forward strand.
CACCTCAAGAATCATTTCAAAACTCTAAAGTGAATCAACAGCAATCAAGTAAGGAATAAAACCTTCTAATCGTTTGGTTTTTCTATGGCACTAGCTTTTAGGGAATCTTTTCTTGCTTTACACGAGAGTGAGATTTGATAGGGAGGAAAAACAATTTGTCTTGGCCATCTATTGACTTTATAGAGGCTTTCTCCATAGATGTTATGATTTCCAGAATCCAAGTCAACTACTAATGATACCAATTCAACGATTGAGTAGAAATATTATGTAATGAGCATGTTCCAATTCCACGAATGTATGTCATCACTGCTTGCGCATAAATATTTTTTTTTAGGGTAAATGTCATATTTATTAGTACTAAACTTATTGATATATATAATTAATTACCTGAATTTTAAAAAGTATCAATTTACTATGAACTTTTCGAACCTATTTATAATAAGATAGTAATTGTAAAAAAAGATAAAGATCAAAAGTTGAGATATTGGTTATAAAAATAGGTACAGTTTTGATAATAAATTGATATTTTTAAATTTAAAAAATTAATTATATAATTAGTAAATTTAGATACAAATATGAAATTTACCCATTTATTTATTCCCTCGCGCAAGAAGCTGGACAAAGTGTGCTTCTTAATCATCTTTTCTTAAACTATGGCTTAATCTTTTCACGTTTGTGCTTCTAGATTAGGCACTTTTTCTAGTACACTTAGTTTTTAGGATGTTTCATAGTCAACGTTTTTCACTTCTATGTTTTGTCTTTGTCCAGCCCTTCTGGCGGTTGGTTTACCAAAAAGAGATTCTTGTCTCAACAAAATAGCCACGTGATTGGAGAAATAAAAAATAAAGATGATGATAATAATAAATTAAAAACAAATAGCCGGTCAACTGAGACATTGACTTATGCTTTGTTTGGAAAACTAGAAGTTGAACAAAACAATGAGAAATGAAGAGAAGAGAGAAGAGAAGTGAAGTACACCACAAATGGAAGGAAAGAATATCACTTTAAAATTTTTCTTCACTTTCTTGATTTCATACGGTTTCATCTCTATTTAAAAAAGCTAAACAGATAACTTCATTCCATTTCATTCATTTTCACACGATTTTTTCCGATTCAAACACATTAAAATGGTATATCATGGGAAGGTCAAATACGTGATATTGTGTTTAATATCTTTAGCAGAATAATTCTTTAAGATTCCATTCTCTTGAGAAAATTGATGAATATTATTTAGGATCAAATTCTAGCAAATGATGAAATTATTTAGTAGTTTAAATGAGAAAGAACATGCAATCGAGAGTGTTATCACGCTTCTAGAGTTACTTAGCTCACTTTTCTAACATCGCAAGTTAACTGCCTATGCAATAATACTGGGGTGGTAGCAATCGTTATTCTATTATATTGTAATTGTGCATAATATGTTAAGCACTTTTAATATATTTATAAATATTATTAATAAAAGATAATATTTATTGTATTTATTTTTTTTTTTGCTTGTATATGTATCATAATAAAGTTCAATGGATAATTAGAAAATGATCGATAATAATAAGTTATATTATCAGTGGAAATTCAAGATGTTATATTATTTGAAATTTGTTCTTGATCTGATAAATATCTAGAGAAGGCATAGATATTTAGATAAATATTGTATAACTAAAGTTATTACACTAGACCAAAGAAAGATATTCAAGTTATACAAATGGGTGTGTAGAAGTTAAATAGATATACTAAACAACCCACTAATAGAGGATACGATATGTTCGATATAATCGGTCTCTCCTCTATATGAACAAGCATAAATAATTTCTAGACTTGAAACATTTATATATCATATCTACAAATGTTCCACCTTTTTTTTTTTGGGCACATATAGAATGTTCCACTTTGATTTTGCTAATCGTGATCTTAATATAAATTGCAAATATATGGTTATTGGGTACGATGTAAAATATAGAGAGGATAATAATGAGTTAATATATATTTTATTACTCTCTTGGAAAAGAGGGGCAATATCCATTAAATGCTTAGTTTAGATAAGAGTGATTTATAACTGTTGGCCATAGCAAGTTTATTGAGTCAATTTATTTTGGAAACAAAGTAAAATGATTAAAGTATTGATGACATTACATGCAATGGTATAATCAAGATATTTTAATAAAGAGATTTAATTATGCAATAATTGGTTTATAGTGGTTAAGGATCATAACCATATCTATCACATAGGAGGGCTAATAATAATTGATAGATGGACCTTAGTTTATGTATAAAGTACATTACATGTGTGTGCAGAAACTCAAATGGTCACATACAATAACACAATTAATAGGAATAATATTTAATTCAGAATTAGAATAAATTGGATTATTTATTTATTATGAAATAAATTAAATAATATGAAAAGTATTTTACTACCAAGTTGATATTTATGTAATCTAAGATATTATTTGCTTTTTTAAAAGATTTGATTAAAAATCTCCTCTTTCCCTATAAGGAAAAGATTCTCTTATCCATATATACATATATATGTGTATATAAATATGAGAGGAGAGAGAGAGAGATTTCACTAAAAATAATACAAAAATTCTAATTTAAGTTACCTAACAGTATAGGGATTAGAATTTGTTCCTTTTATCATGTGTATGGATACTATTAGAAAGACAACACTCAGTATCCTTGTGGTGAAAAGAATGGAGAATTTGCAATAAGCGCTATGAGTATTAGGTCTCACTTAAACTCCATCCCGAAAGAAGAAAGTATATTTTTGCAAGAAAATGTATAATTTTTGTAAATGGTGTTAACTATTAGTTTCGTTATGTATTTTATTTAATATGTCACACATGACTCTTGCAAAATAGGTATTGTAACCCAAAAAAAAAAAAGTTCCACTATGTTTTCTAAGATTGCAAAACCTAATACTATTAGGGCTTCTTATATACTTGTAAAATATTATGATTATTATCCTATAAATGATTCATGAAATGATTATTTATAATCTTGATATCGTATAGGATTATTTTTTTGCATGTTTTAATTTGTGGATATATTTTAAAGCATGGTCAACTTTAGAATCAAAAGCAAGTCTGTTTAAAAGAAACATATTTTATATTGTTTTTCTTTTTGACTCACAATGTAACTTTCATTAAAGATTTTACGTATGAAAAGGTAGTGGGCAATTTGTTGAATAAAATTAAAGGAATATTCTTATTGCTACAAGTTTGTAATGTATTATTAAATTAAAGCCATTTAACCCAATAATGTCCCTTAATTTATCTTTTAGCATCTAATATTATGAAGCACAACAAGATGTTTGTGGAAATGCTTCCATAGTTTCTCATTTTTATAAATATGAAGTACATATAATTATTTATGAAAATTTGATCATATTAATTAATTGCAAGACATCTCAAGGTTATAATAATTATTTTGAATTGATTTGTTAATATTTTATGGAATTATTTTACACGTTGCATGATCATGGGTTTAGGATTTTATGGACAATATTGAATTATTATGGTTGATACTAAATAAGGCCTCTAAGTCCTTTGGACGGATTGAATCCAAACAACGTTTGTAATTTTAAATTTTGTTTAAGTCTGGTACCTATAAACAAAATGTAATTTTAATGTATTTAGAAAGACATAGTTCCAAAGATGGATTCCATGATTTATTTGAAGACACAAGAGATGTCTATAAGGCCGAAAAGGAGCTACTATTGGAGTTAATGAATGTTTTGTCTTGCGACCCTCAAATATTAGCTTAACTTAACTTATATATATTTCATTGACCCATGATCATTACATTGTTTATTTTTTGTTGTTGTTTGTTTCTTTGTTTGTTTATTATTAAATAAAAGTATTGTTGATATTAGTCAATGATATTATACATATTGGTGAGACATAAATTAAATCCCCAAATATATTAAATCAAGATACTAAAAATGATGCGCTCCAGTTATGAATTACAAGATAGTTAGAATTCTATATAAGTTGGTACAACTCGATTGTAGCTCACATAACACACTATAATTTTTATAATTTATCACTAGGTCGACTCAAAATTAAATTGTTAATTTGTTACATAGCTAAGATTATAATTTAATGAGTTACTTTGTGTTTTTACATATGGACTTATTTTAAACAATTAAACCAGCAGAAAATCCAAAAGTCACATAGAGTTATGATTGGCAAGTTAATTAAGATCTATCTAAAATAATGTAATATGTAGGTGCAGCTTAGCTGTGTGCATATTAATTTTATTTGGGTTTTTGGATCCACTAGAGAACCATCCAACTAGGCTTTCTAATCTAATAAGTAGGCTATTGGAATTGAAAAAATATTGAGAGATAAAATTAAAAGACCATTTATTGAATAAATTATTCATAAATATTAAAACTCTAACTTTATTTTATGAGATCTAAAATGGCATACAATGACCTATCGTTGCGATCATACTTGATAAGGATAACCTCTCATTGGACCAAACTTCCTTAAGTGGCTAAGGAAATTGAAAATTGTCCTTAGGAATGAGAGAAAAATATGTCCTAGAGGAGGAAGAGGTTAAAGAACTAAAAGAAAATGCCACCATTGTGCAATATGAGCAGTATCAAACATACCTAGAGGACTCTATTGATATCCAGTGTCTCATGTTGCTTTTTCAATGTCATGCAATGTCACAGAATTGTAAAGGAACATGCAAAATATGTCTGCAAAAGAGATCTATATTCATTTGTAGGAGCTCTTCTAGAAAGTTGGGCTCATGTATCAAGATGATGGGGCATGATACATCCTGAGCCTTGTTTAACTGTAAGATGGTTGAAGGAAGCCAAGCTAGGCCTCATGTATCAAGATGATAGGGTACATAGAGACACTCAAGAACTTAGGCTCCAAGCTAGATGACAACTTAGCATCAATTTGATATTGTTTTCTTTGTCAAATTCTTTCTCCTAGTTCGTCATGAATTTTAACATGAATAGTATGAAGAGTCTTTGACAAACCTACTTGCCATACTGAGGACAATAGAAAAGGACATGAAGTCCAAGTCAGTGGCACCTAAACAAGTTCTTATGATTAACATAGGGATGCAACCAAGTAGGTTATTATAGGGTACCCGACCCACTTAACCCATTAAAAACCTTATAGGATTTTAAGATGGGTTTGGAAAAATTTTTGTAACCCTATAGAGTTTAAGGTTGGGTCATAGGTCACAATTATGACATAATAAGAAACCTAATCCAATAAGTTATAATAAAATATAGAATAAAATAATTATAAAAACTTTAAAATTCAAACTTAAAAAAAAAAAAAAAAAGAAACACTAAGAAGCAAAATTCCTAGAGCATAATTTTAGCAAAATACAATTTTATGAATTTTTTATCGAGATGGTGTTTTTATAATTTAATTAATGCTTGAACAATCCATACATGCATATTTCTTAATATTCATGTCACCTTTCTAATTTTATCACATAACATACTAGTTTATATTTTGCAATGTACGCTAAAAATGTTATCTAGTTGGATTTTTTTCTCCTTTTTCCCAATTGAAATAAATAAGAAGATGGAATAAGTGAATTCTAAGATTTTTCCACATGATAAAAGCAAAAAAAAAAATTAAAAAAATTAGAAGAGAGAGAGAGAGAGAGACCCTATAGGGGCGTACTGGGTTGGCCAAAACCCTATAAGGGCAAGTTTCGGTATGGCAATAAAAAACCATATAAGGTTTCGGTCGGTTTGGGATATCCTATAAGGAAGCAAGGTAGGTTCGGGTTTTATATGACCCGTTAGACCCAACCCGATTGCATCCCTAAATTAACAAGTCCAATTAAAGAAAGGCTAGTGGAATTAATAATTCCAAGGCTAAGCAAGTAAAGAAGGGTGAGTAGCCTAAGAAAAAGAAGGGGCAACAAAAGCTAATTCTAATAAGAAGGATACATTTGTTTTCATTGTGGCAAGAAAGATCACTTGAAGAGAAATTGTACTTAGTTCATAAAAAAAAGATGTCAAGTAAAGATAATTCCTCATGTATCTTTCTAATTGAATGTAATCTTCTATTTCTTTTGCTTGGGTCATAGATTCAAGATGTGGTTCTCATATCTGTTTTAACTTGTAGGGTCTAAATGAAAGCAGGAAGCTGTCCAAAAGTGAAATGGACCTATGAGTAGCTAATGAAGCAAGAGTTGCTCCTAGCTATATGAACTTGTGCTATGCCCTTACCTAATAGACTTGCATTAATGTAAGAAAATTGTTACTATGTTCCAAGTTTTAGCAAAAACATAATTTCAGTGTCACGTTTAGACACCAAGGGATTTGTTTTTGAGTTTAAGAATACGTCTTGTTCATTTTATTTGAATAGTGTTTTTTTATGTTGAAGGAACATTGGTTAATGGTCTTTATGTTATAAATATTAGTACACCTATTAATTGCATTGAGGCTAAGAAATAGAAAACATCTAATTCAAATCTAACATACCTTTAGCATTGTAAACTTGGTAGTGTAAACGAGAAACACTTTGGTAAACATTATTTTGGAAGGGTATTTGGATTCATTTGATTTTGAGTCCATAGATACTTGTAAAGCATGTTTACAAGGTAAAATGGCTAAGAAAGATAAGATAGAAAAGAGTTGTAAGAACTCATACACATTGATGTGTGGAGCCCATTATCAACTCAAGCTACAGGTGGATTTTCTTATTATGACTTTTACTACTGAGTAAAGTAGATATAACCATATCAACTTAATGAGGCATAAGTTAGAAACTTTTGAGAAATTCAAAGAATTTAAAAGTGAAGTAGAAAATCAACTTGGCAAGAAGATAAAGACACTTCAAAGTGAGAGAGGTGGAGAATATGCTAGTTAAGAATTCATTAACTACTTAAAAAACTATGGAATAATTTCATAGTTCACACCTCCTGGAACACTAGAATGGAATGGTGTTTCTGAAAGGAGGAACTGCACTCTAATGGACATAGTTAGGTCAATGATGAGTTAAGCGAGTCTTCCTCTAACCTTTTTGAGGTTATGCTTTGGAAATAACAACATATAAACTCAACTAAGTTCCAATTAAGGTGGTAGATAAAACACCAAATGAACTATGGTTTAGAAAGAAACCTAATTTGTCTTATCTCAAGGTTTAGGGTTGTGATGATAATGTAAAAAGTGGATTCTCTTATAAGCTTGCAACAAGATCCATCAAATGCACATTTGTTGAATGCTCCAAAAAACAACGAGATACTACTTTTTATCTTCTAAGTAAGCATAAAATTTTTTTACTCGATTGCCACATTCTTTAGCAGAGAGTTCATATCCAAGGAAAGTAGTGGGAGTAACATAGATCTTGAATAGATTCGAAATTCAATAGGTGAGTGGGAACATGAGCAATTGAATGTGAAACAAACACCAACTACAACTAGAACTTGCTCTTGAAACACAAGAACCACGAAGGTCAACAAGAGTACATCAAGAACCTAAAAGATTAAATCTTTTTGTGACACATTAGGATGATGTACTAATTGATAGGAATGACAAGCCGTTGACCTACGATGAAGCAATTACTTCACCAGATTATGAGAAATGGCTAGAAGCTATGAAGTTCAAGATAGACTGCATGGACACCAACCAAGTATGGGATTTGGTGGATGCATTAGTTAAGGTAAAACCTATAGGGTGTAAGTGGGTCTTTAAAATGAAGATCAACATGGATGGAAATATAAGTACCTATAAAGCAAGACTAACAATGAAAGGTCTTACCAAATGTCATGGAATTGATTTTGATGAAACGTTTTCACTAGTAGCAGTGCTTAAGTCCATTTGAATTTTGCTTATGATAGCAATTTACAAGGATTACAAGATTTACCAAATGGATCTCAAGATAGCTTTTCTTAATGGAAGTTAAAGGAGGACGTGTACACGGTATGCAACCTCCTGATTTTGTATCTCTTGATAATGCAAATAAAATCTATAAGTTATAGAGGTCCATTTATGGATTAAAACAAGTTTCTCGTAGTTAGAGTCTAAGATTCGATGAGGCAGTGAATGAACTTGGCTATCTTAGAAATCCAGAAGAACCTTAAGTTTACAAGAAAGGTGAGTAGAAGCGCAATAGTGTTCCTAGTATTATATATTGATGACATCCTTCTTATTAAGAATTATATACCTACCCTAAGGTCTACCAAGACTCAGTTAAGCAAGTGCTTCTCTATAAAAGACTTAAGAGAAGCACCCTATATCTTAAGAACTAAGATATATCGAGATAGGTCTAGAAGGCTGGTTGGACTAAGTTGAGGCATGTACATTAACAAGATATTGAATAGATTCAATATGCAAAATTCCAAGAGAAGTTTTTTACCTATGTGACATGGTTTACATCTCTCAAAAGCAGTGTGTCCTAAAACGCAAGTGGAGAAGGATAAGATGGACAAAGTACCATATGCTTCAACAATTAGGTCCATCATGTATGCCATGATATGTATGCAGCCAAATATCTCTTATGCTATAAGCATGACTAATAGATAACAGATCAACCCTGGTGAGGGTCACTAGGTTGTAGTTAAGACCATTCTCAAGTACTTGATAAGAATAAAGAATTTGTTCTCTTTCTATGGAAGAGATGAGGATCTAGTTGTCAATATACTGATGGCAGTTTTCGGACGGATTAAAATGAATTGAAATCGCAATAGGGTTATATGATTTTCTTAAATAGCAAAGCTATTGGTTGGAGAAGCTCTAAACAAGAGATGATCGCAGATTCTATAGCAAAATCTGAGTATATTGCAACTTCTAAACTAGCTAGAGAAGTGGTTTGGATAACAAAAATTTATCCTAGAGTTAGGAGTGGTTCCTAGCATTGTTGATCCAATTACATTGTATTATGATAAAAATGCCACTATAGTTCACGCTATGGAACCTAAGTCTCACTAGAGGTCCAAACATGTGCTCTAGAAGTATCACATCCTTAGAGAGATTTTCCAAAGGGGTGATGTGTTGGTGTACATAGTGGGTACATAAGAAAATGTCATAGATCCTCTCGCAAAGGCTTTACCTAAGCAAAAACATGAGACCCATGTAAGGAGTCTAAGACATAAAGTTTGTAATGCTTGGCAATAGTGCAAGTGGGAGTGTTGTAATTGAGCACAATGTGCTAAGTCACTTTTAATATATTTATGAATATTATTAATAAAAGGAAAATATTTATTATATTTGTATATCGTATGTATTTTATAATAAAGTCCCATAAATAATTAAAAAATGTCTCGAATAGTAATGAGGCATACTATTAGTAAAAATTCCAAAATATTGTATTATCTAAAATTTGTCTTTGGTCAGATAAATATCTATAGTAGACATAGATATTTGGACCAACACATTATATAACTAAGGTCATTTGCACTTGACCAAAGGAAAGATATCCAAGTTATAGAAGTGGTTGTCCAGAAGTTAAATGGGTATACTGGACCTGACGCGCTAATAGAGGATATCACATGTTCAATGTCATTGATCCCTCCTCTATAGTAACAAGCATACAAAATCTTGAGACCATTATATATCTAATATGTGGAATGTTGCACTTTGACGTTGTTAAATGCGATCTTAATATAAATTGCAAATAACAAGATTATTGGCTGCGATGTGAAATACAGAGAAGGATAATAATGAGTCAAGATATAATTTATCACTCTCTTGGATAATGGAGACAATATCCATTGACTGTTTAGTTAAGATAAGAGAGAATCATAGCCATTGCCCTACTGCAAGTTTTATTGAATCTAATTTATTTTGGGAACTAAGTCAAATGTTTAAACATTGATGACATTACATGCACTGGTATAATCAGGATATTTTGATAAAAAGATTTAATTATGTAGTGATTGATTCGGAGTGGTTAAGGTTGACAACCTTTTCTATCACATAGGATAGCCAATAACTATTGCTAGATGGTTACCTTGGTTTATGTATAAAATACATTACCTATGTATTAGAAACCTAGATGGTTGCACACAATAGCACGATTAATAAGAAAAATATTTATTTCAAAATTAGAATAAATGGGATTATTTAGTTGTTCTGAAATAAATTAAATAATATGACGAGTAGTATATTGTCAAGTAGATATTTATGTAATCTAAATAATATCTTTTATTAGATATTACTTACTATTTTAAAAGATTTGATTTCAAATCAAATCTAGTATTTTTTCTATAAGAAAAAGATTTTCTCTTATCCATATATAGATATATGTGTGTATATAAATATGAGAAGATGAGAGAGAGAGAGAGAGAGAGAGATTTCACTAAAAGTATTACGAAAATTTTATTTCAAGTTACCTAGTGGTAGAAGGATTAGAATTGGTTCCTATTATAGTATGTGTGCATACTGTTATAGGGACAACATTTGGTGTCCTTAACAGGAGATTTTGCAATAAGTACTCCTAGTATTAAATGTCACATGAACACCATCTTCATGAGGAGAAGGTATATCATTTGTAAAAAAAAAGATATGATTTTTGTAAATTGTATTAACTATTAATTTAGTGTTATATATATATATATATATTACATATAACACATAGATCTTGCAAAATAGGTTTTATAACCAAAAAAAAAAATCACTGCATTTTTTTAGATTACAAAACCTAATATATTCTATTTCCTCCGCCCTCTCCACTCACTCTTCACTACAAGAAATTTCATTTGTTGCAATGAATAAATTGTGATGAGGTTACTTTTTTTGTTACCAAGATATATTTTATTGTTTTTTTCAAGGAAAGCTTCCTTGCAATAGGTTATAAAAATAATAAGATATAATTTTATATTAAATTTTGTTTTTAAAAAATAAGATAAACCCTCTTCTAAGGAGTCATCCCTAAAAAAGGATATTGACCCTCCCTCTTCTCTCTGCTTTTTAGTCACGACTTACTCTCCCACTTTTCTCTTCTTTCTCCTGCTCATCTTCTGTTGCTCCTTCTATCTTTTCATCCTGTTCTACACATCTCCCCAGTAGTTTTTTTTTTTCTTCTTTGAACTTTGTTCTTTTGTTCTTTTGTTCTTCTTTTTCATTTCTAACAAGGTTCCTTGGTTTTTCTTTTTCTTTTGTTTAGAAAATATTTATTTTCATATCATTATTATTTTAGCTTTTAGTTTAAATATATTTTGAATGTATAATTTAATTTGTTTCTACAATTGATTCAATTTGGGGTTTTTCAAACGTCATTTGGGTTTCCGAAATGTTTGGCTGTGTGTGGCTTAGTTTCTCTGTATGTGTAGCTTTGATAATCTTAGTAATTTATAGATGAATACAAATGGGAAGACTGATCTTCTTGTAACATAAAACTGAACCTTGCCCAATATAAGTTGCTTATTTCTAATTACATAAATTTGGTAGGGCCGCTTCATTGGGGCATTTCTCCATTAATCAGTCCATTTGATTTCTATTAATTGATAACATTGCAGGGCAGGGTTAATAGTGATATATTGTGCTTGAAATTCTGAATATTCCCGATCAGCCTGATTTCATTGTACTAATACATGTAGTAAATTTTGATAATCTTAGTAATTTATGCATACATATATTTATATGATACTAAACAATGAATAGGTTGAAGAAATGTGATATATCACGCTAAATAATGATCTAAACTAAAGTAAGGAATACATTATGATCGGGTCAAATTGTGCTATTTATTCCTTCCATTGATTGTGATTAGTGAATACAAAAATGATTAAAAGCTAGAGGTTAAAATCAGGTAGACAAATGACAAAACAAGTTTGGCATGAAAAAAAAAAAAAAAAAGGCAATTACCAATTCTTTTCCAAGCACAACAAGCCCCATCTCTGTTTCCTTCTCTTGTCTTTGTAAATGGGTGCTCAAAAAAAAATTTTCATATTTATAATTGTTATCTAAATTGAAGAATTGGGAATGTACTAATCAATAATTTAGGATGATGCTATTTAAGGATTTCCATTTTATATTTTCCTTAGGAAAATCCATTTCCACCTGTTAATAATATGCTAGTATAAATATACTTCATCTTATGCGTACGATAAGCTATCCGATAAAATAACAATATACTTTGTCTTACGCTGTAGAAACAAGAATTGATAATTAGCTTAGTAAGTATATAGTAAACATGGGGTTTTTTTTTTTTTTTTGGTTATATATATGAGAAAGAGAAAATATTTCTTTAGATATTGATACATAGTAGATCTACATAATTAATAGTGTGTTTGCTTTGTAGAATGTTTCTCTTATTTATTTCATATTTGTTATAATTAAAATTTTAAATCCTTCTAATACTCTTGTGGTGCTCTCAAACATTGGATTATTATTATTGTTATTGTTGTTGTTGTTCTTCTTCTTCTTCTTTAATATTATGCTAAGCAAGTCTTAGCTTGTTTTTAAATATGAGCAATTAGATTTATGGCAACTCATGAAGTAGCTATGGTTTTATTCTTAGTAGATTGATGAGTTTTCATGCTAATAGTTTGATCAATAGGTTGTTGATCAACCTCTATGTTTAATTTGGTTAATAGCAAAGAAATGCTATTTAATTTGCCTGTGGAGATATATTTAAGGATTTTCTATTTGTTAGATAATCATAAACTTGCAATTGCTTAACAAGGTTTGTTCTTTCTGATTCCAACTATTGGGAAAAAGGAAAAAAAAAAAAAAAAGTGGCCTGCAAATTAGTGTTCATAGTGTTAAAAGTTGTAATTTTGTACTATAAATTTTAAAAATTGCTGAGTTTAGTGCTTTCGTAATGTAAAATTTTAATTGATGTCAACTTTTATTGATGTAGCATAGAGGTATTATTTTTAATTTTTTTACATGGACAAAACTTAGGGTTTAATTAATAAACTATCTAATTCAGTCAAAATGTCTTTTTTTAAGCCCTTTAGTTTGCATGTCTTTTTATGTGGAAAGAATTACACATGTTAGCAAAAATTAACCTTAACTGAGATACTAAGTTGAACAATTTTTTAAATTTGAAATACTAAATTGCAACTCAAGGGGTAGAAGAAAAACATTCTATTTGAAGCTGGTGGAGAGGTTCTTATCAAATCAGTGATAGCAACTATTCCTATGTATTCTATGGCTTGTTTCTGCTATCTTAGGAAATGGTGTAAAGAAATAAATAGTATCATCGCCAAGATTTTTTGGGGTCAAAGAAAGGAGGAGCACTAAATACACTGGAAAAGCTGGGATAATCTTTCGTTGGCTAAAGAAGAAGGAAGACTGGGTTTTAAGGACTTACATCTATTCAATATTGCCTTACTAACTATATTAGCTTGGAGAATTGAACAAGGCAAATCTGAATTGTGGGTTAGATTCCTCAAAGGAATCTACTTCCCAAACAAAGAGTTTCGAGATGCTTCAACAGGAGGAAAGCCATCATGGGCCTAGAACAGTATATTAAAGGGGAGAGATCATTTGTTCAGGGAAGGAATCTGGCAGGTGGGCTCAAGGGAGAGAATTAGAGTGTTCAAGGATCGATGGGTTCCTCTAATCCCAAGTGCTATTCCTAGTAACATCGAGAGTGGAGATACAGATAACCTATTTGTTAAAGGCCTTATAGACATGGAAACCAACACATGGAATGCAAGGATAATCAGACAGCTTCTACAAAATAAAGAATCAAACAGCGTTTGGAGCATATCTATGAGAAGGACACACCAAGCCGACTCGATTATATGGCCTCACACGCGAGATGGGGTTTGCTCGGTTAAGTCAGCATATCATTACCTGAAATCAAAACAAAAATCATATTCATCAAATCTGGCATCCTCGTTCAAAGGAGTATCTAAATCTCAGTGGAAAAAAATCTGAAGTCTCAAAATCCTACCCAAGATCCAACATTTCCTATAGCGTATAGGTTCCAATAGTCTACCAACATCAGAGAATCTATACAAAAGAAGAGCCATACCTGATCCGCTCTATTCGATATGTAAAGAGGTAGAATCGGTCGAACATGCGCTCCTGTTTTGTGATTGGACCCAACCGATATGGTTTAGGTGTCTTGGAATTCGTATTGATAAGCAACAAACTGGATATGACTTCAAATGACTTGACCAAGTATCATCGCAGTGTGGTAAGGCACCCCTAGAATCTAAGGCAAAAATCAGTATGGTGGCATGGTGTATCTGGAAATCAAGATGTAAAGCTGTGTTTAAAGGGGGTAGAGTTGATATGGCAAAAGTGATGGCACACACCTGATCCATGATAAGCAAAGTGTGTGATCTCTCGATGAAGAGATCTGGCAAAGGAGAATAGGGTGTGGAGAAAGCCTTCGGTGGGGAAGGTGAAGATAAACGTGGATGGTTCGTGGTTAACGGAAAAGGAGAGAGCTGGTGTAGGAGTGGTGGCACATGACTTCGAAGGGAATGTGGTGGGTGGACACATGATGGTGTGCTATGGACTAAACGCAAAGGAAATAGTGTGCAGAGTCATCCTTCTGAGCCTATAGCTGGCATCTGACATGGGCTGGTCCAATTTCAATCTTGAATCGGACTATTTGCCCATTATTCAGGCCTGTCTGGGTCTTGAAAGGAAATCTCATTGGGCCTCCATACCTTTATTAGAAAAAAAAAATCTCCTTAGATCACTTCTCTGATAGCGCGGCTATCGCTTTTGTATCTAGAAAGGCTAATATGGTAGCTAATTGGGTAGCTTCTATGACTAGGAGTGGGATGTGTCCTATGAATTGGTGGTGTAACCTCCCTTCCCAACTCCTTAAGCTAATCCTCTTAGATGTTAAGAATTGTATGACGGGCGATAGACCTCTTGGATGTGTATATGACAATGGTTAATTATATCTATGAATTGTTGTTAAGTTCAAAACAAAAAACTATCCAAAATAAAAAACAAATACAATTCTCTATCCTTGTTCCGACCAGAATTTTCCCTACTGATTTTACTACATTTCACTCAAATAAAATCACTTCTCATTTTCTTTTAAATCCAAATCCACCTCAAGCAAATCAATCAAGGTCTAAAAGGAGAAATTAAAGAAATTAAAGAAAAGGAAAAGGAAAAACACTTATTTTATCTGTATCAATTGAAAAATGTTTAATTTATGTATTATAGCATTCATTTATTAAACTTAGGAGAACTACATAGCCTTTTAGGATTGCAGAGTCATGTCAAATTGCATAGTATTTGTGAATTTGCATTTAGTGCTGCATATATATAATGTATAGAATTTAGTAAGATAGATTTACCGATACGTAACAATGGATGTGTAAGCGGTCCCAGTCTTGGTCCTAGATGTGCTTCATATTCTTGGAAATTAATAGTATGGTACTGGTTAATAGTTTGAATTGTAAAAATTTTTCCCTAAAACAACACATATAGATAGAATTTAATAAATACGGACACTATATTGCCATGAATTAATAGACATTAATAATTTTTTATAAATTTTATTTTATATACTTTTACTTTTTGTTTTGGCACTCAATATGCCTATACTCAACTTAATATGATACTAAGAGCATCCACAACCCTATAAGGTGTGTAGAGCATCACATCAGCTTTTGAAGGGCCTTTCCTTTGTAAGAACCTTCCATTTTATCCGTAAATCCTTCAGATAACATTGTTCATAATTTTTTAAGATTTTGTGGGTTTCGTGCACTTTTTATATGATATTTTTTTTTAAGTGATATTAATGTAAATAATAATCTATAAAATCATATAAAAATAAATTAAATCAAAATAGAAAATATCATAAATATATTATTAATTAATGTTTAATTAATTGAAGAAATCAAATTAAAAAAAATAGAGAATGAGTCGTTCCACAAATGCAAAGAAAACATGGAAATTAAAAAAAAAAAACAAAAAACTACAGTCCACTAGACTTCAAAAGTCAAAGAATGAATAATAAAAAGGGAAAAAAAAAAAAAACGAGCGATAGGAGGAAGTTGCAATTTTTTACCAAGAAAAAATAAAATAAAGAAAAAGAAGAAATGAAGAACCGGTGCTTGACAGAGGACCTGGTAAAAAATTAAGGATCTCTCCCATTTTGTATGACCTCAAAAAATGAGATTCTTTGCATAGAATTATGTTTTAAAGATCCTAGGATGGGGATGCTCTAAGAGTATCCATAATAGGGGCCTTTGACATAATTTCACATGAGGTTCTCCATTATTATGATAAAATCCTTCAACTTTTTGGAATCGTATCTTATAGTTTTAAATTTTTGGCAAATGTTATTAGTAATATATATATATATTACATGATTATATATTTATTTTGTTTATTTTTTACTGTAATAAAGGATTAATAACTTTTTTACATTATTCAAGATCCAATAAATATAAAATCATGTGTGTGTGTGTGTGTATATATTGCCATTTGTGGAAAATTTTAGTTCTTTATAAGGGAATATATCATAATGATGGAAAAAGCTTTAAAATTTTGGTTTTTAATTGTGCCATTGGCCTACTGCTAGAGAGTCATGTTGGCTTTTAATTGATCACATCGGAATAATATTATTACATAGGTTTAATTTAATCAGGCATCTAAACTTCGGTTTTGAACAATTTGGTACCCGAAACAAGTTTTTGCATACCTTTTTCCCACCTGAATTAACTTAGTTATAACACCAGCTTGTTTAGACAGAAAAACCAATTACAAAAGGCCACAAGGCATGCAATGCAGTTGCCTACATCATGATTTGTTTGCTACATGTAATTTCCACATTAGATTATGAAACCTAAAATTGAAAGTCATACACAAACGATATCCAACCTAGGTTAGTGAATAGGGGGAAGGACATGATGAAACCCTACCTTAAAAATTGCAAAGGAAGGATCAAGAGTAGATTTCCCAAGGTACACTAAGCAAGGAATCTGCACAAACTGAAGACACTCTTGCTCCAATTTGTGACACACAACCATCGACTCTATATCATCTTGTACGATGTAAGCAGAATCATAATGCCTAATCATGGTCTATTGAATATGTATTAGTGTAACTTGAACAAACTTGGTGGTGAATTGTCCATGTCACACTTCAACCACTACTGTTTGAGCACCTTTATCACTTCAACAATACACAAAGGCCGAGCTTTAAGCTAGGTTATAGTTCTCTACTTCAGCAAAGCTATAAGGACTCGACATGTCCTAAATCTAAAATCAGGCACGCCTAGTCCCCAGCTACGTATAATACTTGGGTGACATATGTATGGTTGTCTAAAAAGATAATGTTTATGTTGACTGCTTGATTAAACCTGCTTTAAAATAAAACTATCATAAAAACTATTCACTGGGAGTAAATTTACTTTACATTTATGTGCATCATTAGTACCACCTATTTGGTACTTCAAAAGATTACAAAACTTTAATCATTACAAAACATGGTAGAAAACTTAAATACTTTATATTACAAACTCTAAGCTCATAAATAAGCTCTTGATCAAAAGATACACAAAACTTTTACAAAGTCTTAACAAGTCTTTTTCAAAAACCATCATCCTAAGGTCTTGATCCCTATTTGTCCCATTCGTCTAGAAATTATTCAAAGTCCGTGCCATACCCTAAAGCATCATAAAACTCATCTTCATCGGCACTTGGAAAGGAAAACATGAGCCAAGGCCCAACACACAGCAACACAAGCAAATCCATAATGGCACACATTCTTAAACTAATGCAACGTAACTATCACTAACACATTATACAAAGTTAAGTATAACAAATCAACATTTGAGAATTCAAACTCTAATAACAATCCATTAGGAGCCTGAGGGTCATGAGCAACTACAGTTGCTCAAGTGGTTGATATCAAAAACTCGAATACTTATATCTCCTATAAGAACATCTATAAAGATAATAGTTTCATCTAGGGTTCACATCCGTTTCTCATCTTTACTTAACTTAATCCATAATATTACTTAGTTCAACTAGTCTCATAAAGTGAAGTAAATCATATTATTTTTTTTGAAGAATAAACAAATGTTGTACCGATACCATTACCCCTATCAACAACCTGCTGAGCCACTTATAAAGTGTCATTGCATCATGATACGAAGGTAGCTTAAGTGCCTAAACTACCTTACTCGACTCCGAATAGGATTATCGCTCCCCAAATAGGATTGAACGATACAAGCACAGCCAATTCAAATATTTTAAAGTCATCTTTGTTAAAAGTTGGTTTAAGGATGTCTATCCTATCAATTAACAATCAAGTTACTATGTATATGTATGAACTGATATATTTGCCAAACGATTTGAAGACAAAGACACAATAGAGAGAGAGTAATTATAAAAGAAAATCGTTTCATATAAAATCATTATCCAACAATTGAATCTCAAGTGCTCAACCATTCATCGAATTTAAACTAATCAGTCATTACATAAATTAATATTCATACATGCATTCATACAATACATTTTGCTATTCTTAATCTCCTTTCTTTATTCTTCTTCGTCTTCTTCTTCTTTAATCAAGGGAATCATCTCGGCCGTTATGGAGGCTGTGATTGCCATCACAGGCTCCATCACTCCCATGATTAAGGGTAATCAAAATTTTTTAAAACAAACAATGATGATCATGGAAGTAATCATGCCCGTGATTGTCCAATTTTCACAAATCAATATTTACAAGGAGATCAATCACACCCATGATGGTCAAATTTTCTCAAACAATGGCTATCATAGGTTAGATCATGCCCATAATCACTTGAAATTTTAAAATCAGAGACTATCATGGGTATGATTACGCCCATGATTGTTGAGAATTGTGTGATCAGTGATGATCACGGACATTGTCACACCTGTGATTAACAAAGAAAATGATCCAATTTGTTTTAGTTCAAAAATGTACGTCTTACAACTTGAGTAACATAATTGCCCTCAAGAAAAACACATTATATGAAAGTTATAAACTTACTCTTAAGTTCTAAAAGATTCATATTGTAAACCCCTAGGTTTTACGACCGGTTAAGCTTAAACCCTAATTAGAAGTTCAACCAGAAACCTTAAAGTCAACAAAACCCTAGTTAGACGTAACGATTTAAGTTCGACAATCCCACATTCGTAACCCTAAGAGAGTAAGTATGAGATTAGTCGGTAGAATAGTTAGTAATAACATAAGAGGGCTTAAAATTATCAGATTAGTTAAACCGCAATTTGTTTTAAACCCAATCGGATATAGTTTTCGAAAAACGTATCTCGGAGCTCCGAATAGTAAAAATATTCCAAATATACCATTAGACCCATAAAAACATAAGATTTTTAAAAATATCAGTTTTTTAATTTTTCATTAATTAAAAATATCAAATATCGCATTTATACGTGTATTTTCTTACTATCGGTATTTTATTAGTCACATCTACTTTATATTACACTATTCATTACTATTCATCTATCTCTACTTTTTCTACCACCTACTCTTGCACTTTACATATTTATTTTTCTTACTTTTTACCTTTTTCGTACATTTTATATCACATCTATCTTACATATTATTATACTTAATCAACAAAAATACAAAAAAAAAAAAAAATTCTCTCCCTTTTCCTTGGCTAACGCCCTCCCTCTTCTTTCACTCATATTTTTTTTCTTTTTC
This sequence comes from Combretum micranthum, assembly GCA_024138025.1. Lineage (NCBI taxonomy): Eukaryota > Viridiplantae > Streptophyta > Magnoliopsida > Myrtales > Combretaceae > Combretum > Combretum micranthum. The sequence goes on from JAMXBD010000264.1 coordinate 900,186, forward strand.
CATTTATTTTAATCACACAATTTTCACTCCTCATTTTTCTATAAATACCCCCTTCTCTTTCACTTCATTCACACATTCACAACTCACAAATTTACCACAAAAAACTCTCTCAAAATCTCCTCTCAAATACTCTTCCCATTACTTTCCCAAAACACTCTCAAGCTTTCTTCTTCTTCATGCACAAAATCCATTTACATATACTACTTTCAACTTCTATTTAGGTAAAAATTATTTTCATATTTTTACTACCATGTCATGTAACTTTACATGACCATGGTGTGAGTTTCCTAAACTTATTGTTATAGAAGCTACACTATGTTCATGTATTATTCTTGTTCATGAATACATGAACATCCATTTCTATGTTTTTATGTTGTTATCATACTTTGCTCATATTATTGTTGTTATTATGCTAACTTCTTATTCACATTATGTATCTATATATATTCTTTAGGGCATATAAGCTCACTTGTTATTTATTTTTTTTATGCTTTGCAATTTATTTACTTATTTCAAGCTATTTTAAGACTAGTCTTTCAAGTCTTAGAATTGTACTCATCAAGTCAAAACAATTTTCTTTTCTTTTTGAGTCTGGTCCATTTCTTAGTCCGAGAGTCTTAATTCAAAGCTAAGACTCTCAATACTTGACTTATATTATCTTGCTTATTATTTTGTTGCTATAATTTTGCTTGTTATTATTCTCATATTCATGCAAAATAAAGGTTGTTGTCTAAACAGTAAATTTAAACTATACTTTTTGCAAAGAGATTTTGTCACCAAAAAAGAGTTCTAAATGAAATTTAAGAGTTTTTAAATTAACAAAAGAAATCCATTTTTCTTCAAAGCCTTAGGAATAACTCACTATAATTTTGGAAATACCACTATTTTGAAAGGCTTTTTCGAAAACCATAATTATAGTAATAATAGAGTTGTTTTCTAAAATTTAGGAAGATGATTCTTGTTACAAAAATATTTTTCTTTAAAAACATAATATAAAGGAAACCCCATAAAAAGGAAATGTGAGTTTTCAAACCAAGATTTAAAAAGATCAAAATAATAATCAAAGGAAATACATAGGAAACTAATAGAAAAAGTGACACTAGAATTAGAAGTTTCAAAAAGAAAAAATAGAGAAATTCATTTTTATGGAAAAATCATCGAGGAAAATAGTAAGATAAATATAAAATACTCATTGAAAACAAAAGAATCAAAAGATTCATTTTTAAAGAATTTATAAAAAGATTCCTTGTAAATTATGATTTTTTCAAACTTCTAACTAACATTGTTTTACTAAAGAATTTTGCTTGGACAACAAATACTTGAACATGTATGAAATATGAGCTATAAATCTATGAAAATGAATTTTTCAATCTATATTGATAACTAAGTAATTATCAAAGGATTTTTTAATGTTTGAAATGATTGTTTTTGGGCTGGGATTTTCTTGGTGAATCTGCTCACCCATGTTTTTCTACCTAAAAACCTTGTTTGATAGAAATAACCTTAGAAATGGATAGATCTTTTCGAATAGGTAGAAAATGGTATATTATATGCGCAATTCCGAGTTGCAGTGAGCAAGTTATGGCCATTTTAAGTTAGAATTGTCTTCCATACAAATTTTGACGAACTTAATGACATAGTTGGGTCAAATTTCAATAGAACTATCAAGAAATACTCATTGTGGGTATTTTCTTATTTAGGTGATTGTGAGGAGGATCTCCCGTACCTCGATGACAACTTTAATTGAAAACCGATGAACCGATGGCCAAGTGAATTTTATTTCCATAACTTATCTTACTTGATTATGCTTGTAGTCTAGAAGCACTAGATTATAGAAAAGATTGAATGTTATATATGTAATATTGTTTGAATTAATGATAAGAATATCAAGACGAGAATTGATTATAATCAATGCTTGATTTAGTTTAGAACTTGATTTTTTTGAAATTCTATGGTCACCTTAAATTGTTAATAATTATGCTATGAGCCTTTAATTAAACAAAAATTATGCATATCACTTGTGAGTCACATTGCATAGGATCACCACTCTTGTGGGGGAAAGGGATAGTGGTACAATCGTTGGATCTTAATTAAAGCTTCGGGATGTTTGATAAGAAGCACATTAACTAAAGCTTCGGGACGTTTGGTTAGAAGCATATAAATTGCCACCCCTAACCCAGAATGGAGGGCATAATATGATTATCGGAAAATCATATGTCTTGTATGCTCATGTGATTGTTGCATTTCACTTGGTTGATTAAATAACTTGTTTGATTATCACTATTCAAGTATGCTTATCTGTGGAAATAATTCTCACTAAGCTAGTAGTTATACCATTATAGCTATTTGCTGCAGTATACCTACCTTTGACTGAAGCCACGTGGGCCATGTTCTCAGGTATCCCCTTTTTGATTAAGAAGTTTTTGGATGAAGTCCAACACTAGTATATATGTAGACTTATAGGGAAAACTTCTTGTATATGATATTGCTTTATTAGTGTACTTTTGGTGGGGGAATGCCCCCAAGATCCTTATAAGACTTTATATTTATATTATGATTTCCATTTCTTAATTGTTTCTATATCTCTTAAACTTCATATTTCAAAGTATGGTCCACTAAATTTGAAAGAGCACACCTTACATTTAATATATAAGCTTTTGGGCATCACTAAGGTTGTGTCATATTCAAGCTTTAATATTGAATATGGTGGACTGCTATGTTTATAGTACTCTTAAGGGCGTGAACTCACTACACATTCACATACAAGCAACCCAGCAATTCTATCATTCACAACTTCATCTTTTAATATCAATGTAACATTTAAACAATACAAGTTCATATATCTATCAAGATAACCACAACAAACTTCATTACCCTACTCTTACAAGTTCCTAAGATTCATCTAAGCTTAAGAATCACTTTATTATATCAAAACTACCTACAATTCACTAAGGACTCATTTACATAATATTTGTATTCATAAAAGAAACAAGTGAGTAGATGATTAGAAAAAGCAAGGAAAGCTTTGCCTTAAAGTACATTAACTTGTAGATGAGACTAGAAGAAAATGTTGATGAGTTTTATAAGACAATTTTTTATCAAAATGCTGGAGGATTTATGCTTGAAAGTGACGTGGATGAGTCAGTTTTGGGGTTTGTTTTGAAGTTGTGATTTTTGCAAAAATTTCACTTATAACTATCTCATAATTTGCCTTTTTGACTTTTGTGGCATCTTAAAAAGAGTTGAAAGACTCTTCATAAGCTTATTTTGGGTATATGGGCTTGGGTTTTGTTTGCTAAGAATTGAGCTTGGATTTTTCCAAAAGGAAATGCGTTTCAAATGCATTAAAAGATGGAAAATTTTGCTTCTTTTAAAAGAATTTCAGGACAAATGCCTAATTACACCAACACATATACAATTTTATCAACTTTAGCATACACAACACATTTCATACATTAAAAAATAATACATATATGCACGTTAAATTAACATGATTGGTTTAAGATATTTCAGAAGCAGTTTAACCTCCTAATTGGTCTTCCATTACAGGTAATTTAGGGTTAGGGTTTCTCCACAAACTTGTAATCTAGGGTTTAGGTTTATCTAAATTGAGGCTTCTCAAAGTAAGGGGTTTTTAGTGTAGAGGTTTTCTAAGTTCTTTATCCCCATCAATGTGTTTTAATTAGTGCATTTACAAACTTCCAATTTTGAGTTAGGGTTTCCTCATAAGATGGCTTCTATAATTTAGGGTTTCAATTGAAGAGGATCTTAATTTCTTTTTGTTCCTTTGGCTCATTTTAATTAATGTTTCTCATCATCCTTACTAAAGTTACGTTTTTAAGAAGGGATAACTCTACCTCAGTTTTACACGACTAACTATACCTGAGTTTATATTTTAAATTCAAACTTTATCTATGTGGACAAAGATGGTTGTACAACTACTGTTCATTACATGACACGTGTCCATCTATCATTGGTGGAATATGTCCAAATAAACTAGCGTTATATTGGAGTTAATTCAAGTAATGAAAAGGTATGCAAAAACTCGCTTCAAATACTAAATTGCTTAAAACCAAAGTTTAGGTACCTAATTGAACTTCTTGTAAAGTTCAGGTATCGTTTTTTTCAATAGCTCATTTAATGATAAAATAGTGAGTTTTGTCCCATGAGTTCCTCTTAACTTTTATTTCATAATAATATCTTAAGAACAACAATTTTTCTTTCCTTTTTTTTCAAATCAAATGTAACAGTTAAAATGAGTTTTGTCCTCTAGAAATATAACAGCAAAGCCCAATTGAACAAGAATTGGATTTCAAGCTTAGGCTCAGTAATCCACTTAAGTAGAATTGCAAAATAAAAGTGCTTGAATTTAATTATTACTCAAGATTTCAATCAACTTTACCTCCTAAGTTTGTTTCTTCCTTTGAAATTTTGACGTCAAAGTTTGCAACTGTTTACTCAGATACTTAACCGTGATATATATTTTCAAATTATAGTGTATAAAAGTTGTTACAATATGAGCCAACCTAGACCTCAGTGTTAAGCCAAATCGACCCGGATGTTAGGTAAGCCAGGCCAGGTCGAGCCGCCTACCGGTTCATGAGCTCGGTGATGGCTCATTGAAATGGCAATTTCAATTTCTTTTTTTTTTTTTTTACATACATGTCCCCTCTTCCTATAGTCTCTTCCAGTCTTCTTCTTTTTCCTTTCCTCCTCCTCTCCTTCTTGCTTCTTCTTCTTCCTCTCCAATTACATTAAGTAATACTAGGCTTTTGCGAGAGAGAAAATCAAGAAACATTTTTTCTTTTTATGTATATTTCTTTTAAACTCTCTCTCTCTTCCCTTCCCCCTTTATTTTTTTCCATGTGCAATCTAACATAAGGGACAATATTTGTCCACATTACTTTTTCAATTTACAAGATGCTCATTGTTTTCACACAGCTTTGCTTTGATTTGCATTGTCATTTTTTTTTTTCTTTTTCAAGAGACCTACCTAACCTAGCAAGTTCATGGTAGTGATTCAACTACCCAATGGGTCATGACCCATATGGCCGGATCATGGGTCTAACCCAACTCGTGATGAGCTCTAAGCTAACTTATGTGATGTATAGTTACAAAAATTAAACTCTTTAATTCGGTTTGCTAAAGCTACAAACAAGGAAGACGAAGAGGAAAAAAATTCTAGCTATTTTTTAAAATTTTTTATTAAAATATTAAATAAAATATTTTAATAAAATTGGTAATAAAGTAATTTCCTCCAAAACCCTAACTTCGTTAATTTATGCCTTACTTACTATATAATCCCTCTTAAAATGACAAGACATTCCTCTAAAACAAAACTCACAGAAAATACAAGATCTTGGTAGAAAACCAAGCACATTGAAAGGAAAAATTACAAAATTATTGGAGGTAAAGGTATTGCATAAGGTGTATTTGTTGCATAATGAATGGATTGCTCATAAAAACACGTTTGCAAAATTGCAAGCATCGGCCATGGTTAGGTGTGACATCAATTAATGATGAAAAATTATGACATCACTTCGATCTACATGTTAAGGTAGGAAACTTGTTATTATACATTATATTGTTGGTGAATAGTTGTATAGGATGAAGGAATCTACAACAGGATTTATGATTATTATAAAACGAGAGTATAAAATAGAATCTAAGATTAACGAAAACTTGAATAGAATCAAATAAGAAAATGGAACCCTTTTATTAAATGGGGATTTATGAGGCTACACTAATTTATTTTATTTTCTATTAATTAATGGAATATACTTAACTAACTAGTGTTTTGCTTTTTAATTATGTGACACATTAGAACAATTAAGTCATGTGTGGTGTAGTACGTGTGTGATTGCGTGTAGTATTCTCTATTTGGCATTTCCCCCTTACTTTTTATTTTTCATATCATGTTGATAATGGTGAGGATCACTATGATTACATGGGATATGATCTTTATGTTGGTTGTATGAATTGTGATAGTTGTAAAGGAGACGATGATCCACTTCAATTACTCAGGATAGGCTGGGATTTTTAAGATTTGTGAGATGGATCAATTTTATAGAAATTTACTTTTGAGGAACCATGTTATTGACCTTCGTGGATTGAGAATATTTTACTTGTGCAGTATTTCTTATAATTGCAAACAATTTACAATTTCTTTAGAGGTCTTCCATATATGTGGTTTGATTCATGTATTTGATAAAACTTATAATGCCCTTATCCTTATGCATAACAATCATATTATGGGATTATTTGATTTGTGATTTTTAGGTTGTTTTGATATTTTATTTTTATCATTTTCAATCAAACTGTTTGACAAAAACAGATACAACTAAAAAATAAAAAATTTTACTTATAAATAAATCAAACAAATCAGATACAGATAAAATACAAATGAAAATCAAACAATCGAAAGACACTTATATAACTTTTACTTAGAAAATTATGCTATTAATCCATTCAATATTATTAACCAATTTAATTGTAATACTTGTCCACCATGATAGTGACAGACAAACATGGAACAAAATACACTAAGTATCAATAATAATTATAATACACATGAGTCGTATGGCCATTGTGTATTTCTGGACAGCATTAATATATAGTCTGGGAGAACTGGCCTCCGTCCCATATGGTGCAGAAAAGAAACCCATCCTTCAAACTGGTTTACAGCTAAGTCCCCACTCTCTTTCTCTCTGTCTCTCTCTCTCTCTAAAGTTATGGACCCTCCTCTCGACCTGTCGAGCATATATAAGGATCTAGAAGCCGGTCCTATCCTACTTACAGTGGAGTGGCAATTTTACGTTGTACCTGGGATCTGTTATTGTAGAACTCGTTTTCTTATAATGAATCAAATGTAATTTTTCAACGTCATCAAAATGCGAGCATGACGTATTGCACTATACTCTCATTGTGTAAGTCCTCATTCACCCTTCCCTTCGAGAGAAAAGATCTACTAAATGATACACTACCTACGTCAAAGTGTGCAAAGATATCATATGTCGCATGCAATGGTTGGTAACTCCATATGGAACTTTACTGTGTTACGGTCTATGCATATATACTTTCCTATAAGGAGGATGTGCATACATAATTTCAGTTGGATTTTCTAGTCATATATATTCCTATTTTTTAAATTTTTAATTTTTCATAATTTAGTATCTGTATTTTTAATTTAGTGGCAATTTAATTAATATTTAGATATTATATTACCGATTAAATTAAAAGTAGGGAGACTAAATCATATAATTCAAAAGTTTACATACATAATTGCAAAAATTGAAAGTACCTATAGACACACACTTATGACACATTTGCTCCCATCTTTAGGGCATGATCTAACCGGCCTATTTTGGACTCTATTTGATTATGTAGAATTAAGATTTAATAAATAAATATGAGATTATTTAAAACAGATGAGTTACTGATTAATTCTATATTACCACTTTGTTCTAGATTGGATATCTAAGATGATTTGGCTTCTAATTTTAGCCACTCAACCACTACATGCAAGCTGAGAGATTATTAACATACCTAATTACTATGATTTGGTTTAGGGTATTATATGAAGAAGTTAATGGAATGGAATGTAGTTTCAGACAATTACAGTAGACTAGTTACATAGTAGGTAATACTAATGGTGAAACTAGAATGAGAGGGTTAGTTTCATTTTCAATGTATATTTGTATTGGGATTCAATAATTCATATATATTGAGATTGGGTTTTGATTTAAGTGCCCAAAATTATTGAATCTATATATCCAATCCCAAGATGCTGAGGTGTGTGAGATTATTGTCATCTTAAACACAATAATCAAACAGAGCACGTGTATATTGTTTGATCATTGATGTTATATTTATACATTCATATTTTATGTTATTTCTCACCCATGTCTATGACCGTGATTTCAAGTGCCGATGATCATTAGAAAGTTGTCTTGTATGATTCTTTTAGATATGATCTATATCGTTGTAACGAAGGGTGTTAATGGTATCATTTTCAAAAATTATACAAAGTACAAAAATTCAATCTAGCTATGAAACACTTATTAATTTTTATTTTCATTTATAATTTAAGACTAAGTAGTTGGCCCAACAGTTTTCGCTTAATATGATTTGATTTAGCTATAAACAAAATTATATATTGAATGTTTGAAAGGATAAATGCGATGAGTATACATTTATAGAAAAAATATTGTGGACATTAGTGTACTCATTTGGTACTCCCACATAAATTTCTTGATCATCTAATCTTTGTGATCCCTTTTTGGGAATCTTTACATGAAGCCCATATGCCTTTAACATATCCTTTTAAATAATTCCCCCATTTATAATTTCATACTATTCAAAAGTGGAGACAAGAGCATGAGGTGTAGAAATAAGCAATTGATAATCATAAGGTGCTTCGATATGCCAAAATACCTTTATAAAACCCATCATACTTTATATTCTCACAACCAAAGCTTGCAAATCCAATAACCATGGCTTCAATATCTCAAATCTACCTTTGCTTCCTCCTCTTATTAATCTGCAACATCTCGTTGGGTTCTACATTGATTTCCAATGGAGAAAATGACTTCAATAAATGGGTGTCTTGGAATGTCCAAAAATACCATGCCAGGACCCAGCTCCAAGCACGACTCGGGTCTAGAGCTCCTTCCAACGCTAGTGGAAAAGGTGTTCTTGATTGGAAGCTAAGAAATGCAGAGATGAATAAGGTATGGATAAGTGTAAGTCAAGATGGAAGTGGTGACTTTCTGTCCATTAGAGAAGCCCTTAATAGCATTCCTCTCTATAACACCAAGAGAGTGATTATAAGGATTGAACCCGGTGTTTATAGGTATGTCCCTCCCTTAATGAAATTGAGTTTGAAAAAATATACCTCCGAACATCTTCTCAAAACTTTTGAACATGTGATAAATAGCTCTCAAGTTGATGTAAAAATTGCTTCTAAAAGATTCATAAATAGCGATAATTTGAAGTATATGAATATATTTTCAATAGTTATGAAAAATGAAATCATATATTGAAAGTTTAAGAGAACTCTATTTATGCTCGACTATCCAATAATTTAGGAGCATACTCTATATGTTATAATTTGTTGTACGTCATTAACTTATTGGCATTGGTACTTTAGGGAAAAGATTAACATTCCTAGAGCCCTTCCCTTTGTGACCTTCCTAGGAGATGCAACCAATCCGCCAACTATCACCGGAAACGACACCGCCTCTGCCATCGGCAAAGAGGGGATGCCTTTGAAGACATATCAGAGTGCAACTGTTGCAGTAGATGCCAATTACTTTGTTGCAACCAATGTCAAATTCGAGGTAATACTTACTAAATTAAAATTTATCGGTAGAATTTACTATTGGATGTCTGAATGTGGGTATTTTAGGGCCATTCTCCTTGCAAGTTTGCCTACTTAAGTTTGTTGAAGCATGAACCTTCTTTGACATTAGGAAATTCAACATTTATTTGAAAAGCAGTATATCAAAAAAGAAACTAAATTAGTAAGAAGAATACATTTCTAAGTGCTCATCATTTATGTAATATGATATATTACATAGTAATTAAACAATATCTGAAGCTACTAAATTAAGGAAATTGAGAAAAAATTAACGGAGAAGAATTTGTTTCCTTTGTAATATGATATATATATATATATATATTTGGCCATTAGAAATATGATATATTTGACATCCATAAAGTTTTAACTTTTAGCCATAACAAATGGAACCATGTATATGTATATATATATATATATATATCCAAATGATATATATATATATCCAAATGAAAGAAACACGATATGAGTTAATCCACTAATTAATGACTAGAAAAAATCCCATGGAGAAATCAAGTTTGATGAGATTTGAGAAGACATATAAGAGAAACCAAGAGAATTGTCAGCATTGGATAGGAAAACGACATATTGACGCCAAATGGTTTTGGGGATAAGATATATGTCTCTACGGGTCATACAGTCCCCGCTTATAAATAAAACAGCTACAAGCGCATTCTTACAAACGTTAAACATAAAGAATCCTTGTCCTGCTTCAGAACTACTCTCAAAAATTCCAAACATACAGCCGTTCTTCGCAGGTTGGAGGCATGATTTTCCTTTCACGGGTTTGCAATTGAGGGGTCTACATGGTACGGTTCGATTTAATTTATATTTCGAATCAAACCGCACTATAATTTACGGTTCGATTTTTCTTTTAAATTCGAACCTAACCATATAGTTTGGTTCGTAATTTTTTTGAACCGAAAAAAAAAAAAGGATCCGATACGATTCGGTTTGTGATTCGAACCGTTTTTTCATAAAACAAAAAAATATATTATATCGAAAAACTTCAATTACATATTTTCTATCACTAATGCAAATATAAACAACAATATTTTCAATTAATCATTTATCAAATAAACATGTAAAATTCATAGGAATGAAAAGATTTCATTCATTATAAAATTATAATTATGAGTAGTCTCATTTTTTTTTTAATTATCTTGAACTATAATGGTATACTAGACTTTATCTCAATATAAGACATAAAATATAATTCGTTATATGCTTCTAACTAACATATTACCAATTATATAAATCAATAAGTAACTAAATAATAGAAGTAGATTAATTAGTAAGACAAATGAAAAAGAAATATACAGAAGTTAGAATACTAGAGGTTAAATTCTAAAATCTATCTTACTTATAGATAACATAACAATTAAAACATATTATGAAAAATCTAATTTTATTCTAATGAATAACACATATCTAAGTAAAAAAAAATTACAACAATTAATTTTTTTAAGTTAGAATACTAGAGTTTAAATTCTAAAATCTATCTTACTTATAGATAACATAATAATTAAAACATATTATGAAAAATATAATTTTATTTTAATGAATAACATATATTTAAGTAAAAAATTTTAAAAACAATTAATTTATTTTAAAAAATTAATTGTTTTTAAAATTTGTGACATAGATATGTATCATTAATAAAACAATTAAGAGTAAAAATAATATGTTTAATTTTTTTAAATATATAAAACAATTCGGTTTGGTTCAAACCATATGGTCCGATTCATGGTCTCGAATCGAACCGCGAACCGTTTGCTCTTCACCGAACCACGAACCTAACCATTTCAAAAAAGAACCAAATTTTCTATTCGATTAGGTCCGATTCGGTCGGGTTTTTTGCACAACCCTATTTTGCATCGAATTGCAATTTTTATGTCAAGTTTATATATCAACACGAACTATAATGACGGCATTCTTTCATTGAGTACTTTTGTACTAGAATAAATAATTACCTATCCTAAATGTAAATATAACTGCCTGTCATTTTTAAGAACAGATTTGGAAAGCAAGGATGCAAAAGAGTCTGGTTAAGTTGAGCTTTTAAAGGCTCAGGTCCGGTTTCTTTAAAATTTATCGAAGCTCAAGCTCTAACCGAGCTTTTTATCGAGCTTAAAATTAAGGCTCAAGTTCGGCTCATTTATGAAACGAGCTCGAACTAAACCGAGCCGAGTCGTCGAGTTAATATTAAGCTTGGAATTTAAGCTTGAGCTTGATTTGTTTAGACAGCTCGTTTTCTATTTTTTTTTAAACCTAAAATATATAATATATGTGTTATTATAAATAAATATACATAATTATTAATATAAATTAATTTTTGTTATTTTAATTATATAGTTATATATAATATAACATGCATAAAAAATTCATAAATCTACTGCTAACGGGCCTAATCACGAGCCTATTCATGAATCTAAACAAATTTATTTACGGGCCGACTTGCAAGCCTAGATCAAAGCTCGAGCTCGTCGCATTTAGATAAATGAGCTTTACTTTAGACTCAAACTCGGCTCGTTTATTAATCAAGCTCGAATAGCTTACGAGTAGCTCGATTTGTTTGTAGCTCTAATGGAATACCATGGAAAATTGATGAAAGGAAAGGAAATAAAACAGAAGTAATTTTTAAATTTGTCTGGATATAAAAAATGGAAATAGAAGAAAATGAATGGAGACAAAATAAGAAAATGATTTAAATGTCTAATGATGCTTTTGTTTCCTTCTCTTTTGAGGGTTTTTCAATAATTTTAAAAGGTTTCTTTCCAATTCTCTTGTTTTCATTTCAATTTTAGAGAGAATTTCATCTATTTTTATTGGATTCACCACATTTCCAACTCAACAAAAATACCTAAACACAGATATTGATCTTATTTTCCTTACTTTCTTTTGATTTCATGAGATTTCCACCATTCCCAAACACAATGTATATTCTCTTCAAAGTTAGTTACACGATTTATCAAAATTCTGATTTTTGAAAACATTTCTAAAGGAACTCAAATTAAAATTTGTTTTGGTTTTATTTTACGTATAGAGAAATTTGAATTTTATTCTATATACACTTAAATCGTCTATGTTTTGATTGCCTCATTCAACACCACTAATTTTTTATTTTTTCAATGTCTAACCTTATTATACCATGTTTAAGTAAACGTAAGCATTATTGTGCTGAATGCAACCATTAATATATTTTTTTTTTTTTCCATGTGATATAGCTAGACTTTCCTAGTGCAATTTGGGTCCGGGTCCGAATATCTTGGACTCTTAACTGTCCTAGCTGGATGGCAAGATGATTCGGACGCGTAGACCTGCTAGTTTATAGGGCAAGTCCACAAAGTTCGAACTCTTTTTTTTTTTTTTGCATGAAAGACTCCTCCATGCACTATTTTCCATTGACTTTAATCTTAGAAGCATCCGCATGAATGATTATTTGGGTAGGTTTTTTTTTTTTTTTATTTTTTTAATCTAGAACCCCGTGGAACAAGCGGGTCCCTTTGCGATTCTTAACCACCTGTGGTGCAAGTCATGCTGGACCTGCTGTAGCCGGTTCAAATGAAGTCCCAATTCAGACTCGTCCTGAAGAAATGTCTATGTACATCTCTTGATGGACATCCGCAAGTTCAAAAGTGGATGCCACAGAACTAATGCTATCTCCACAGTAGTCTCTTGAAACACAATAAACATATTCACATATAACACGGCAAATTTCGATTTCGTGTGATGCCATGCAGAACACTGCCCCACATGTGGTTGGAACCATTGGCGATCAAGCAGTGGCATTACGCATCTCAGGCACGAAGGCGGCATTTTACAATTGCAGTTTTATTGGAAGTCAAGACACTCTTTATGATCACAAGGGTCTTCATTATTTTAGCAACTGCCTCATCCAAGGTTCCGTCGACTTCATTTTCGGCTATGGCACATCACTTTACGAGGTACTATAATAAAACTTTCAGCCAAGAAAGCTGGATGTAGATTTTAAACTCAAAATAGAATCTCTGCTAACCTAGGACCTAGCTGAAGTTATGTTGCAAAATGGAATACCGAAATCCACCAGAGACATGACTGGACTTCTTCTATGTGCAGAACTGCACGTTAAATTCAGTGGCAACGAAGGGGGCTTCTCTTACTGCCCAAAAACGCAATAATGCCACATTGGCAAGTGGTTTTTCATTCAAAAACAGCACCATAACAGGCCGTGGCCTCATTTACTTAGGAAGAGCATGGGGCGACTACTCAAGAGTAGTATTTTCTTACACATTCATGGACAAAATTGTTCTTCCCCAAGGATGGAGTGATTGGGGCAATCCAAAACGTGACACGTAAGTGGAAAACACTATACAAGCATAACATTTACATAAAATTTGATCAAACTACAGTGTTTCCCACCAATTTTTTTATGAAAATATGCTCATCACCAGTGTAACTAACATTGTAGTTCTGTGGCTTTACAGAAGAGTTTATTATGGAGAATACATGTGCAGTGGACCAGGAGCGAACACAACTGGAAGGGTGCCTTGGGCGCGAATGCTCACAGATGAAGAGGCTAAACCTTTCCTAGGGACTTACTACGTAGAAGGCGACAGTTGGCTCGTAAATCCATGATTGAGGCATGCCGCTTTAGAGCTGTTACTGCTTTACGGTTCTTATTCATATCCATATTGTTATGGTAACTCAAAGCCTGCCTATCAAGGAAAGGAGAAATGTTCATTTAATTTTGGAAATCCGATGTAAAAACATCTATAATATGTGCATTATCATGCTTGAATGCAGGTTTCTTCGAATTTCGCCAATAATATATCTTTGACTATCCCATGTATAATGGTGAAGCTAGTAAAGCCACAGTTAGCCAAAGCAAATCAAAGATTGCTGCATGTTCAATTTAAAGAAAGATTTAAGAATAGAAATGTCTGTAGAGACAGTATAATAGAAACAAGATCAATTATAATCCTATGATGCAGACACAATGGTATTCAGTATATGCTATGACAAATGAAGCCTCACCGGTCTCTACCTCATAGGCATCACCTTAAGCAAAATTCTTTTTCACAACACACACACACACACACACAAAAAAGAGGAAAAAAAAAAAAGAGAAAGAAAAAGAAGAAACTTAATATCTAGCTAAAAAAGATGTCAAGTTGCTGATGCTTGACTCACTTCAAATTCAAGCGTTGTTTCAAAATGCCTAATTAAGAAGTGTCAATTTTAGTTAATAAGCAAATCTGCTCTTTGACTCCACTTTCTTCCTAAGTTATGGCCCATTTAAGCTTTACTTTAGTACAAAATTCCAGGAGAAAGATTCTACAGTCTTTATTAGTCCCATCCACAAGGAAACACATTTAATCTACCAATCGAGTATATTGCAAATACACTGGTGTTTACTATTTGGTGGCGAAGGTCCCCACAGAAGATGTACTACCACTTGAAGCATCTAAGAGATGTGCACTCATATGCTACCTAGTACAGAATTTCTTTATGGACAAAATTCAGATGAGGCAGGAAATAATCTGCTTGGGGAATTATTTTGCAAAAATGCTCCTAGAAAATAATTTATTTTAAATCAGTGTATGAGTGGAATATAATATCCAACACTTCAATTGTCTTACAAGAAATAAGACGGTAAAGATTCTATGAAATCATCCCATATCTAGATACAAATTTCCAAGAGCACCTCATACAACTTTCCACCATCATGCTATTCCAGGTTTCAGCAACAGATCTGATATTATTGCCTAAGTAGCTTATCTACACAATAGAAACCGATAGGGAAAAACGTAAAACAATGAAGTAGAAGAAGACTGACTAAAGAATTACTACAGAAACCTATTTCCCAGTACTAGGAGCACAAGACAAAAATTTCTGAATATGATTTTACAATACCAAAGAGACAGATTGAAAAAATCCATGTGATGCTTTTCTGATCCAAAATTAAAGTGGTGGAATGGCAGAGAGCACGAGAGGTATCAGTAATAAAAGTACCTTTAGACATTGAAATGACATATATGACTGATAATTCTAAGCTCTTCAAGGGCACATTAACTAGGTGAAGATGACATTAACTATATCAGGAAACCTCTCTCTGATTGTTGCTTTGATTCCTGATCCAATAGATTCAGGACCCTCATACTTTACATGGCAGTCACTGCCATCAACTGATAAAACTTCGACAATCCCACCATAGTTTTTAATAGCTGGTCTCAATATATCGAGATGCCTATTCACTACCTGCAATCACCAATCAAACCTCCCATCAAAAAAACAGGGATTTTCCTTTCTTTCTTTCTTTCCTTCTTTTTTTTTTGGCCTTTCAATACAAAGTATGTTTAAATGTCATAATCACTTTTCTATGAAGGCCATACATACCTCAGCAGTAGTTTCCTTCACTGCTTCATCATATATCTGGCGAATTTCTTTGAGTGAATCACCGAATTTCTCCTTCAACACCCGTTCAATTCCCATCTGCATGGTAGTAGTTGAACTAGGACAGCTCTCACATGCACCTGCCAATCAATCCAACAACAAGATATTATTATTCATAGCTTCAATGCATCAAAAAAATGTAAGCAAAGGTTGCTGAAACTATATGGTTTTAGAAAATCTTATCCAATGCATTCTCCAACTTTTGGAATCATGATATCGGTCCATCCAATATAATAGGCAACAACAATTGCTGCTAACCTAAATGGTAGAAACAATCTAACGCTACAACACCAAGGCAGATGCTAAGATAGTCAGGATTGGTCTTCTAGCCAATCGTAACAGACAAAATTTTTTATAAATATCAAACAACTAAAAAGCAGAAAAAACAACTGAAAATCAGAAAAAACAACCAAAAATATTCTCTATATTGATAAACTGCCATACTATATCAAAAATCCAAAAGTAAGCAACAAACTCTACCTAAGAATCCTTCCAACGTTAATTTATACAATTCAACATTTACATGTACCATGAGAAAATGGACAATCCTTAACCATCCATAATCATCATTTTCCAAATAGCTGCATCTTCTAATAAATCACATGAACACAATGAATGAGGAGCAAGTAGGTAGCTTTTCGATCTAACCTTAACCTTTTCTTTCCAAATACCAATTTAGTATTCAATAGACCTTAGAATACATTTTCAGTGCATTTCACGAAACATATAACAACTGATGTTGGTCATGTAGTTGCAATTTAGAACTGTTATAGCAAATTCCATAAAGAATTCCTACTACAAAAATTATGACCGGTCATTACCCAAATTTATGGATAACAATTTAATTCTGGAACCTCAAAATGCCTTTAAAATAAAACATCAACAACATGACAATTTATTACAGATTAATAGCTATTGCATTACATTATAGTCTGTTCAGTGAAGTGGGCAGGCTAAATTGATTTAATTGTCCATTATTTGAAAATATTGTTTTCAAAATCCAAGTCCAGAATGATATGCATATGCAACAATCTTAGCAAACTACCATATACACATAACAAAAATTCAATAAAGTACCAGAAAAGAATAAGCTTTTCAACACGGACCTTGCAGTTTAAGCGAAACGACACCATCTTCAACCGAAACGACATCGACGTTACCTCCATCGGAGATCAAGTAGGGCCTGACGTCTTCAAGAACAAGGTCAACGTTTTCAGCAGTGAGATCGAATTTCTGGGCAGAGTATAGACCAGGAGAAGTAGAAGAAGAAGATGATGATGAACTTGAGTAGAGGAGACCTAAAGGGTGGTATTGCTTTGAGAGAATTCAGGCGATTATAATTTGGGAATTTGGGTTTAGTGTGCAATATGAGAATTGAGTTGTGGTGGGTTTTGGGTGGAAGTGTTGCAGGGAGATTGGTGAAAGTAAGAGACGCCATTGGAGGAGAGAGAAGGAAGAGTTCAGATTTTGTGGAGGAGAAGGATGAAATAGGTTGTTCGGAGCTTGCGTTTTGATGATGTTTTTTAAGGTAAAAGGTGATGAAGAGACAACAGACGTCCGACGTTCGTGGAGGGCAAATCAAAATGGTACAAAGGAGGTCAAGGCTTTAATTGCAGTCGGTCTGCTGGTTAAAATAATATATAAAAATCCCTTTTATTTGCAAAAAAAAAAATCAAATGAATCAGATATACTTAGATAGGCTATTTTTCATTTATATCTATATATTTATATTATCAATGATATATATAAATATATTCGATTTATATATATATTTTATCTATATTTGATTTTTTCATGAGAATTGTCAACACTTTTTTTATCTGTATCTATTTCTTAATAAACAATTTGTTATAAAAATATTTGAAATAAAGTGTCTGTATTTGCTAGAAAAAACTAGCCAACAGACCCATAAATATAATACCTTACTTAAAGTACTATAAAGGTACATGGTCCAGGTAGAAGAGCGAATTGCTTATAAGGAATTAAGCAAATAGTTATTAGTAAGACATGTGAGTAGAGGTACGTATTGAAGCAATATACTTGAAAGGTTTGGCAGTAGTGGAAGCATAAATGATTTACAAGATGATCATTTGGACCACTTTATACTAGAGTTTCAGAGTTAAATATCTTGAGAAATGCTATGAGGAAGTGAAATTAAACTTTGTCATTCAACACAAAAGGGCAAATGGAAGGTATATGTTTGAGTTCTTAGAGTTGGTGTGGGATGTCCAATCGAAACTTAGATGATGTTCTTATCATTAACTTATATGGATTCAAACCATAGGAGGGAATGGAATTAGATTGTGGAGAATTAATGGACATATCGAAAACTATAAAGAATTAATGGAATTCAAAAGATTAGCTCATATAGGGGAAAGCCTGATTGAATAGTTCCCTAGACTTTTAAGAAAATAAAGAGAAAGAAAAGTCTAATAGTTTAAGTGCTACTTTTCGAACGTGTTATATCAATATAGAGAATGCCTAAAAAATAACATCTAACTACTCTAGTAGCATAAGATGAGTCAAATGAGATGAGAGGCCTAACTTAGCATGATACATCTCCTACATATTGTTAAACCCTAAGATATCAATAAGCATAGAGGTTAAATGCATGGGAAAGTAATGGAGACTAGGAAGAAGATGAATGCAACAATAGACATAAAGATTCTAAATTATTAATTTTCCACAAAGGTTGCTAATGAACTTATCTTGTGTCAAGAAGGATATATTTCAAGTCAAGATAATAAACTCTAAAGAAGTTGTAGCATCAGGAGTTATTAGAAATTTAAAATTTGGCATCAATAGTTGGTGAGGATGTTATGTAATAAATGTAACACCTATAAATAACTTTGAATTTGTCATTACTAAAGACCTTTTAATAAGAATTGGTGTTATCATGGTCCCTTGATCCAATTGTATTGTGTTTGCTCAGGGGAAGGTCTCCTAATTTTTGAGACAACAGTTGTGCGAAAGGTTTATCATCATAATGAAATCAAGAAGTAGAGCAAGGCAAATGGCTTTATGTTGGCTAAAGAGAAGGAAATAAGAGGATTTTGTTGGAGGTTCACTATTAGTGGAGGAAGCTTCAAGGGAAGTCCATAATATATATAAATATATACATACATTCTTCTAAACTAAATGGTTAAGTTCCATCAAAGATGAATAACTAATTCCAATAACCATGTCAAGGGCCAATATTATTGTATAGATATGTATTATGCCAATTAAAGATAAAGTAATGTTCAAGTATGTTATTATCCAAAAGTCAAGAGGATGTCAATTAGAAACTAGAAAGAATGGATCAAAAGATATTTGAAAGGATCAAATTTAAAAATGCAACACATTTATCATCACTTAAATAGGAGAAAATGTAAAGGAAAACATATTTAAAGCTCAAAGTTATAGCTCATCAACGGTCGTATGAGATGACTTATCACCTATGGTCTGTATATTAAGATATATTTTGGAATACTTACTTTAATAAGTGCCCAAAGTCAATGTACCATGATGTATAAGGTAATTTGAAGTGCTAGAATATATTTATGATAGTAATAGTTATGGCTATCTTGTAGTTGTCAGATTGAAATGATCTTAATCATTCTGAAACCTCTTGTGTATATGGGGAACTGCTCTTGAGCATATCCCTCTAGATATTCTCTCTTTAATAAGATTCAAACTCTACATTTATGCTAAATTCAATTAAAGAAACTATTTTCTATCTATGACTGTTATTAAAATTAATTACTAAAATAAGGTGTAATCAAAATTAATTACCAAATATTATATCAAAACTGCAGTTTTAAAATGAGATATATACATATTATCAATACGAATGCATATTGCATGTTTATAACACGATTTCAAATTCAAATCGATTTTCAAAACAGTGATATGACAAGTATAAATCCCTTTAACAGCATTAGGATTCAAAAAATTGATTTTTTTTAGAAAAAAGTGATCAACATCTACAAATCTCTTCATCACTATTAGGATTTTGCATTAAAAGTGGTGAGAAATTTGTTGTGAATAAGCAATACGGTCTCACCCCATCACATTTATGACATATACAACCTACTCCACCAACCCCTTATTGAAAATGCAAAATTTTTATTATACCAATGGCATATCATAGATGAAACCTGTGATAAATATACATTCCTTAAACATTTTTTTTCATTTGATATTGCGACGGTATCCTTACATAAATTAATTAAAGTTATATCATATCTCATTTATAAGACATGATTTTCTAATGGATTGTGGTAGTTATTTTCACATGACCTATATTTCAGTAATTTTTTGTTTTTTTATACATACAATAAACACATTGTACACTCTTAATTGAATGAGAACTTGCTCAGAATTTGTATCACTATACAACAAATATGAGAATTTTTTTGGTATATATATATAGAAGGATCTAAAGGCTTACGTAAGTACAAAATTTCATCTATTATCATTTTTAATTTCTTGTTTGTTTTATATTGTTGCATAATATATTTAGTTCTTTTTGGATTTTTTTTTCTTTTTATGTAAAGGCTACTTTGGCTATATCGAACTTGTGGTTATTATTAAAAGTCATTGACATTTAATTACATATTAATAAGTTAATATATATATATATATTGTATATGTTGAGAGCTATTAAACTAATTGAGAACACTATTTTTTATAGTGCTCTTTATTATTCTAAGGCTTTAGACTCATCTATAACAAATGGATGCAAGTTTTTATGTTATTAGTTTTTTTTTTTTTTTTTTTTTTTTTTACTCTTTGTACAGCTAAGGAGCTATAAATTTAATATAAATACAATTCTTGATTCATATAATCCAAAGGGTCAAGGTTTATAATCTATTCTTAGCTTTCCAGGGAGTTTGATATAAAGTTATTGTTGTAAGGTGTTAAGACATATTCTTAAAATTTGTATTAAGGTTTTTAACAAAGTCCGAATGAATTTTTGTTAACAAATTATATTAAATAATGATTAAAATGCCACGAGCTTCACTATAAAATTAAGCATAACACATGTTGGAAGCTGGAATCCACTAGCAGAGATGGAATGCTAGAGCGCAAAGGATCTATACTTATAGAACATGGTTAGTAAAGCATCAAGGGTTATCTAGCATGGCTACTGGATACTTAAGATAGTTGTGGCTCAAGAGAGTAAATATACTACGGAATAGTGAAAAAGTATCATCTCTTTACCTTTGAGGGTGTAGGTTTATTTATAATCATTGGTCATCCCTTTAATTAAGGACCCACAAGATCTTGCTCTATGTGGACTTAGGCCCATAAGAGGGCGATTGACCTCGGACTCTTATTGGTCCTCATATAGGATGAAAGTGGCCGTTCCTGGAGTTATTCTAAGGAGATCAAGTGTGGTGTGGAGACATGGTCTTCGGGAAGTGTAATTAGTGAGGACCAAGGTCCTTATTAAACTAAGGACCTTGTGGAGCTTAGTCAAAGGCCAAACCCTTCGTATGCTGCAAATCTCTAAGGCTGAGGGACATTGAGGGCCCTCTAGCTTAAGTGCTCAAAAGGCTTTCCATGGGCTCACTAGCCCATAAGGAGGATGTTAGCACTACTGGCTATGGTCAAATATTCTCTGTCGACACATGTTACACCATGTTTATTTAGTATTAACTTTGATAATAACAATAGAAACTTTCAATTAGATACTTATATTAGCATCTAAAGTATAAATAACAAATTGAAAATGCATCAAAATTCACATATCAAATATGTATTGGTTGTTTTTATTTTTTATACAATAATTAATATAGTTAAATTTCATTCATTATACATTTGTAATTAACTAAATAAATGCTTTTGAGATGTTGTTTAGGTATAATGTTTATGTTATGGATGACCATTTTATCTCAATGCTATCTTATAAAGTATTTGTCATGCCTAAACCAAATTAGGTATCCAGCCCCGTCACGTGAAATACTTAAGCATTGCATAGAAGGCTATCCATTAAAACTACTTTTATGTTGATTGTTTGCTTAAACAAACGATAAAAACATTTATTTCAATAACTACTCATTAAGAGTAGATCAACATTACATATAGTATAGTTACATCAACAGTATCACTCAAGTTAGTACTTCAAAAGATTACAAGATTTCTATCATTAAAGCACAAAAGAAAACTTAGTACTTTATTTTACAAACCATGGGCTTATGATTAAGCCTTTAAAAAAAGTTACATCAAACTTGAAAAGTTTTGACAAGGTCTCTTTTCAAAACAAATATCACAAGTTCATGGTTCCTAGTCATCCCATTCATAAAAAAACTCTTTAAAATCCATGTCATACCCCATTTGGTTATAAAAGTCATCTTCATCAACACTGTAATAGAAAATGTGAGTCAAGCACAGTACGCAGCAACACAAACAAATACGAAGTGGTATACACTCTTAATCTAATGCAATGCAATGCAACATTATATTCCAATAATTAGGTAAATCAAATCAATGTTGTAGTGTTCAAACTCCAATTATAAACCCTGGGAAACCGAGGGTCCTAAGTAATAGAAACTACTTAAAGGGTTTATATAAGCAGCCCAAATACTTATACCTGTAGAACATCTATAAAGATAATAATTTCATCTATGGTTTACAACCGTTTTGCATATTTACTTATCTGAATCCATAATATCATTTAGTTCAACCGGCCCCATAAACATTAATAAATCAATTACTTCTCTTTAAGTGTAAGTAAACATTATACTAATACCATTACCCCCATCGACTATCTACTGAGCCACTTATAAATGTCATTCCATCATGAAAAAGGGTGGCCTAAGCACCTAACTACTATGCTTGGCTTTGAGCAAGGTTATCTCCCTTCGAACCAGATTAAATGATACAAGTAAAAGCAATTCAAACACTTAAATTGTCTTTGTTTATAGTTATTTTAGAGATGCCTATCCTAGCAACCAATAATTAGTTATTGCGTACCTAGATGAATTGGTGTATCTCATCAATGATCAATAGATAAATACAACTATGTAGAAGAATCTATTAAAAGGAAATCATTCGATATAAGATTTAATATCAAACCATAATTAAATGCTAAGCCCTCGATCAATTATCAAACTTAAATAAGAACTCATGTCAAAATATAACTTAGTGTATTTATACATATATCTATATAACTCATTCTTTAGTCTTTTTCTTTTTCTTTTTCCTTTTTTTTAAAGAACACGGCGGATACACTAGTTGTGTTTCCCCTTGTGTTTCTTCATGTGAGAAACATGACCAAATACAATTTATCATGTTCCTATCGTTATGCCAAATACTTTGAAGGTTAGAGAAAAATATAGTGAGATAGGTCTAGTTGTGTTGTTCCAGAATTACTTTTGTTGAATAAAATAGAGAGAAGCACGACTGAATAAGGTTGCTTGTGTGCTGGTTGTGTTTCCTCTTAAGTAAGTTAAAGTTTTGTGTTTTAAGCAATAGAGAGGAGAATGACTAATTAGGGTACCTTGTGTTCCCCTCGTATACTCACTCAACAATATTCATAACTTCATTTTCACTACTAGTTTAACATGTAAACAATGCAACTTATTTATCCATCAAATCCTCCAAAGCAAACTTCATTATTATACACTTTCATGTTCTCAAGTTTCATCCAAGCCTAAGGATCAACTTAGTTTATCAACTCTATTTTCAATCCATTAAAAACTCATTCATATAGAAGTGGCCTTTTAAAGAAATATATGATTAAGGAAAAGCAAATAAAACTTTACCTTAGATGACCTTGATTTGTAGACGAAGTCTTGAAGAGATTTTAGGGAATTGCTAAGGAAAAGTTGATGAGAAAATTTACAAAATCCATAGTAACATTTTCCCACTTCCATTCTAAAATAGGTAAAGGATGTAGCTCACCACCAAATCTTTGATGCCTAATTCTCATTTGTTGACATGTCAAACACTTTGATACATAATCAACCACATCACGTTTCATGTTATCCCACCAGTAGATTTTCTTCATGTCTTTATACATTTTAGTACGTCCAGATGTATGGAATAAGTTAATGCATGAGCTTCTTTCATAACTTCCTTTCTCAAATCGTTAATTGTTCGCACATATATCCAATTTCCACATCTAATGACACCTTCATCATCAAGTCTCAACTCTTTCCTTTCCTCATTCTTTATAGCAGTGGTCAATTTTTCACTCTCTTAGTGTTTTTTTTTTTTTTTTGCTTCACTTGATCTGATCTAGTATTGTAGGCTATAAGATCAGACTTGCAAGCATAACATCAATTCTATCCAAACACTTTAATATCCATCAATTGGAAATTTTTTATCTATAATCATGATTGCTATATTCCGTTGCTTCTTTCTACTTAATGTATCTGCAACCACATTTGCTATTCCCGATGATATAAGTTCTCAACATAATAGTCCTTAATCAACTCTAACCATGACCTATGTCTCATATTTAATTCTTTTTTAGTAAAGATATACTTCAAACTCTTATTATCCATATATACTTTATATTTCTCACCAAATAGATAATGCCTTCATAGCTTCAAAGCCAAAATTACTGCTGCAAGCTCTAAATCGTGCTATTTCTCAAGCTAGAATTTACACTTGTTGAATTTTGCGTATAATTTCTTTTTTCTTAGTCATTGCAATACCAATTTCAAATATTATTCATGCTCCTTAATATCTCAAGAATACACTAAGATATCATCAATAAACACAATCATATATAGATCAAGATAATCCTCACATACCCGATTCATGAGATCCATGAAAGCTACAAGAACATTTGTCAAAGCAAAAGGTATAACTAAAATTCAAAATGTCTGTATCTCGTGCAAAATGCAGTTTTCAGCACATCTTGATATTTAATCTCGATTGATAATACCCAGACCGCAAATCAATCTTAGAAAATACCATTGCACCCTTTAATTCATCAAACAAATCATCAATCCATGGTAAAGGATACTTATTCTTTGTGGTCACCTGATTTAACTCTGTATAGTCAGTACATATTCTCAAACTTCTATATTTCTTCTTTATAAATTATATCGAAGCACTTCACAGCGAAATACTAGCTATATAAACTAAGGTCCTATAATTCTTCCAACTAATTTTTCAGTTCCCGTAATTTGGTTGGAGCCATTCTATACGGTGTTTCAATAAAGGGGTTACTCCTAAATCACATAAATTCCAAAATCTATTTCCCGTTTAGGAGGTAAACCAGGTAATTCCTCAAGAAACACATCTACAAAATCCTTTATTATTGGTGCCATTGACATTCAATTCTTCAACATTAACAGCTGGCACTATAATTTCTCCCATAAATTTATTGAATACATACTTTAGGTCTTTGTCTTTCTAGAGCATAACTAAATTTCCCATCTTTTAAATCCAAAACTCAATTCCGCTTTATTGCAATCTATAGTAACCTTATATAGATTTAACCAATTCATGCCCAAAATTACATCAAAATCAACATAGACAAAAACAACATATCAATTGGCATATTTACATTGGAAATTAATACATCAACGCTTCTACAAACACAAGACTTCTTAGATTCCACACCAAAAGGAGTATTAATACATCACACTATCAGACAACACTTTAGAATCAAGATTAGTCATTCATGAACTTCTATAAGATGCATGCACGAGTAACACTGGTATCTATCAAAACATAAGTAAGTTGTTTTGAAACTAACAATGTACCTGCCAGAGGAATTTCTTCACATTGTTGCAATGCATAAACTCTAGTTGTCGTTTTACCTTTACCTGAATTAGATCCACCATTGTTGGTTTCTTCTTACAGTTTGCTATATGATGTCCTCATTATTTACAACATGCACAAATGATCGGTTGTAATATGGGACTCTTACATTCTGAAGCTTTAGTCCTTCTTGACCACTGGCAAAACAGGCCTTCAATTGCACTTACACTATGTAGTTCATGGGGTCCAAAACATCTGACACAAATAGTAAGAGGAGTAAGAGTCTTAACCAACAGCCTTGGACTCATCTTCTTGCCCATTTTGCAATTTTTAATCTAAACTAACTTATTTTTATAATTAATTACCTAATTCAGTGGTATAAATAACCTTAAAAAGATTGTAGATAGTAAATTATCACTTTTAAACTTCGGGAAATTAATTGTAAAAATAAACAAAGCCTATATATAAATGTGATATTTATTCTTGTTTTTATAAATTAAGTCAATTATAAGGCAAAATGTATATTCAATCAAAGCATATTTAGTTGATTTCATAAGGGTAAAATATTATAGTTGATCCTATAACTATTACTTCTCTATTCAATGACAAGAATTTAAGTCTATTTCCATCTTGGTCCATTGAACTTAATTATCTATAGTTGGTCTCTTGCGTAGTGCAATTAGCACACATTGTCTTTTCTTAAAAAATGTAAGGATGAATTACAAATACTCTTGAAATTATTACTTTAATGTAGATAGACAGTTTTATAACTATAGTTTTATATTTTATAACTTTAAGGTGAACACATAAACTCCAAACCATGTTTATAATCCCTTAACATTTTTAAGAAAAATACTTATTCTTTAAAAATATCATTTTCAGTTTCACCCTAATAAATAAAGAAAAAGAAGAAGTCTTTGTAAATATATTTTTTAAGGGTTAATATTGCGAATTGTAGATGAATTTTTATAAAATATACAATAAGATACTGGAATTTTAAAATTGATCAATTTTGTACCTAAAATGACTTTTCATACATGCAAATAGTACATCCATGTATTAGTTAGCATACACAATAAGTAATTAAATTGATCAATTTTAAAGTTTATCTTATTGCATATTTTACAAAATTTAGGTACCATTCACGATATTTACCTATTTAAAAAAAAAACAACACCATTTTATTATTTCTTACAAAGATCTAAGCATTGGGCATTTTCTTTTAATTTTTTCTATTTTTTTTTTACTATAGCATATATATCGAAATGGTGTAAAAGGGCAATAAGAAGTAAAGTAAAACTAATAAGACAAATGCAATTTTTTCTCCTCTAAAGGTTAGTTTGTTTGCTATTTTTCTTTTCCTCGTAAGAAAATTTATTAGTAAAATTAAGTTTAAGCTCTATTTGTTTAAGGACATTTATTGTTTAGATAAATTTTTTATTAAAGTAATTTTCTTCTTGAAAATGATATGTTTTAATGTGTTTGGTTGTGTCGTATAGATATATGTATGAAAGAATTTTTCAACATTTGAAATTATTTTCATGTCTAACATAATAAATTGTGTAAATAAAGTATTATTTATTGTTGAAATTTCCCTTTCAAAAAGGATAGGTTGTTTTTCTAAAATATATTAAAATTCTCCCATAAAAAGGGGGAATGTTTTCCCTTGTAAAAAAAAAATGTTTTCCATTTAAAAGAATGTTTTTAACCAAAATAAAAAATGAAAATAATAAAAATATAAAAAGTATTTTTCAAAAATTTCTTTTCCCAAAAACAAATGTACCTTAGATTAAATTTATAATAATAATAGAATTTTCAATATATTAAACAAAAGTGCCACTTGAGTAAATTATCTTGGAAGATAAGATCTCTATATTAATTCATGAAAAGTTATAACCCTTTTAAACTTGCTTTAAAGTGATTCGCCATATTCTCTTTTCTATAAGAATGTTTGAAAGTTAGAAAAGAAAACTAAACATAGTGTCTAAATTTGTAATCTGATGTTGATTATTGTACATTTCTTTTTTCTAGACTTATGTATAGCTAATGGATGGAGTTTTATACTATTAATTCTCGACTTTTTTTATTACCAACAATATAAAATTTTATAGTAAATTCAGGTCTATATTCATAAATAAGGAGACAAATTTTCATAGAAATTCAGTTCTAATTTATGCAATGAAGGGGTGAGGTAGGGGTGTTCACGGATCGGTTAACCGATCTGTGGCCTTATTTTTTGAATCTAACCGTAATGATCGGTTTCAATCTTTAATCGGTCCATTATAAATGGTAAACCGCCTTAATGATTAATCGTTTCATTTGGTTAATTTATTTTGTTTTCGATTTTTAACCATTTAACTTAATGGTTTCAACAAACCAAATTCATAATTTTAACAAACCTTATTTTTTAGCCTTTATCATAAAGTTTTTCTTTAAATTATTATATATATTACAAGAGCTAAAAGAAAAAAAAGGAAATCAAATTAAGGAAAAGGGGGAAAAACAAACCTTTGGATGTATCATTATCAATAGAATCAAACCAAATCAGTTACCGCATTAATTCCATCAAACATAGGATATAGTATTTTAATCAAAATCCAATCAATATTAACATAGGTAAATAATATTATATGTAAATCATATGTATATATATATTTAAAAATAATATATATGCATATACATATTTATATATTGAAATGGTTAACGTTAACCATCGGTTTTTGAGGTTACAAACCGAAATCGAAACCGAAAAAAAAATTGTAATCCTAAAGCGAAACCAACGGACCAGCTAACCATATTTTTCGGATTGGTTTTATAGTTTCGATTTGGTTTTTCGGTTTCATCAATTTTTTTACACACCCTTAGTCGAAGTTTATAACATATATTCACTCTTCTTGGTATTTGTGAGGTGTTAATATATATCCATGGGTTTGGGTTAAAGTTTTTAATTAAATTTTGAATGCTTTTTATAGATTCTTAATAAATTTAATTGTTTAAAGTTTTTAAATAATTAAAATACCACGAGTAGGGATGCAACGAGCGTCGTTATAGGGTATCCGATCCGCCCAACCCACTAAAAACCCTATAAGGTTATGAGACGGGTTTGGAAAAAATTTGTGTGACTCTATAGGGTTACAGGTCGGGTTCGGATCGTAATTATGACCCTTTAGGGTCGACTCAACCTGTTACAAAAAAAATAATAATTTTATAACATCAAAACTTTGATATATCTATTTTTTATTATTTTTATAGCTCTATGATTATATAATTTATTTTTTTTTTGTCCCATTGAGAATGTCATGCTTTTTTTATAACTAAAAAGAGGCAATATTTTATTTATGTATCTATGTCAATCCTCAAATAAAGTAAATTCTACTATGTTGTGTAAAAAAATGACTATCATACATCGAAAATCAATTGTCTAGCTTATTGAATTTTCTTTAATGTATAGCTTTACCATCAAATGAAAAGAAATTGAAACAAATAAGTAAAATGAAGAATATATCATGAAGAAAAGTAGACAAATGATAAATAAAAAGAATGGAAAAGGAAAAAAAAGTATAAAAACAAAATCAGCTCAATGGGACGGGGCGAGTTTAGGAATTGCACATAAAACCCTATAGGATTGAGGGTTAGGTTTGGCGACTCTATAGAGAATTGGATCTGGTTCAAGTTTTATATGACCCATCCCAAACCCATCCCAATTGCCTCCCTAACCATGAGTTACATTGTGGTATTGAAGAACAGGTGTTACACTATGTTCATTTAGAAATACTATATCACCTCAAAATTGTTAAAGAAGTTAGCTTCAATGGTGACGTTTGCAATGAAAATTTTCAATTGAATACCTAAATTAGCTTTAAAAAAAGTAGATAGTTAATTAAAAAAAAAACTAATTTTAAATAAGGAAAACTTTTTGGTTCTATTATTTTTTTACAACATGGTAAGTTATTTAGTAATTAAGATTCATATCTTACTGTGATGGCACCACTCAAATACTTAATATATAAAATAATATATTTATTTTTATTAGATGATTAATTAGACGATAATGCACCATAAAAGTTTTCTCAAAATAACTAACCTTAAAAGATTAAGTTGCCATGGAATGATCAAATTTGTACCTTGAGATCTAGTTTCATTTTTTCTATATATATTTATTTGCCCTATTTTTAACAATTACTAACTTACATTTCATTCCTCAAACATTTTCATCAGCTAAATAAATTCTTTGAGACTATATAGGTATAGTATATATGTTACATATGTTTCCATTTAAAGTACTAGTAAATTACAGTGGAAGGTTGTAACGTTTAATGGTAAGTTGCGATCACATTGTTTAGAGAAGTTGGTCAATCGAGGTCTCCGATGACACGCGTTACAACGTGTTGGATCTTCTAAGTTTTAATTAAATATTTTCATATTGACACGTATCAACAAAGATCTTAATTAACCCACTTCTCTAAACATTGTAACCTCTCTTTAATCACTCGAAACCTCTTTTAATCATTCAAAACGTTATGATCTCAAATAAACTTAACCCAAATATTGTGACATTCCTGTATAATTTACTCATAAATAATAACATAATATACTGACATTTTGTTTCGATTAGTATTATAAAAATAAATGTGGGTCATTAAGTGACCAATTATCTAATCACTTATATAAAATAGATATTTTCCATTTTACTATAACAATTGTTGGGACTGGTGCGATGGAAATAACAAATATGAGATGGATAACTAATAAATAAAATACAAGCAAAGCAAATAAAATAAATAAATGCACCAGAAATTTAATGTGGTTCACTTTTTAGGCTATGTCTATGCAACCAACTCTAAAAAAATTACTCCATTAAACAAATAGGAGGCTTATAAAAGAAAGACTTTTCTAGAAAAATGTTTTAGAGGTACAACACAAATTATTGAGATAAATTCAAAATAGTAGCACTCAAGTGTTTTCCAAACACCCCAAAATAACCTTACTATTTTATTACTCACAGGAAATTATCTCCCTTTCAAAATAAATTTTCTTCAAAGTGAAATATGCTTTGGCTCTCTCTCCACAAAATCTCACACTCTCATTTCAATTGGGTGTAAATGCCCATCTATAAGCAAAGATTTTCCTTTGTTGCAATGTTTTATAAAGTCAATTTTACCAACTTTAATTTTTGGGTCTGCTTGGATGGTCTATTTTTCATATGTATCTGTATCTTTTTCAAAATGATATGTGTAAATATATCCGTTTTGCATTTATATTTTATCTATATTTGATCTTTTGATGAGAATTGCCAACTTTTTTTTTATCTATATCTATTTGTTGATAAATAATTTGTTAGAAAAAAGTTTGAAAAAAATATCAGTATCTGCCAAAAAAAGTCAAACAAACAGACATATTCCGCAAGGAGATGTCCAAAGAGCCCATAGATCAAGGCTATTGTTAGCTATTAATTGTTATATAGCTAACTTTATTTTCTCTTCCTGTTTTTCCTTTTCTTTTGTTGGTTTCTCTCAATGATGATTTTGATGATAACTAAAAGTGTTAAGTATGTACTAACACAATTCAGAAAGTGTTTCAAAGAATATTTTCACATACAAATAAGTTTTCAGAGAATGTTTCAGAAGGAAAATCAGTATTTTACAAAAGGTTGTATATCGATCAGAAAGAGTTTCAAAAAGTAATCATAATGACTACGAAGGATTGAATACCAATCAGAAGATGTTTCAGAAGACAATTACAAAGTTTTTGAGAATCAAGTTTATGAAGGACGAATGATTTTCTAAGCAATATAAATTGAAGACCCAGCATCAAAGTGAATGTATTTGGATAACGCATTCAATAAATGTTCCACAAAGTCGGTTCAATTATCCAAAGGGGATTTAAGTTTTATGGATTAAGGATTATTCCTTGAAGAATTAAAGTTTGGACAATGCATAAAGAATTACATTTGGAAATTCAAGATTCAGGATATATTTATTGTCTCGTGACATTATATAAGAAGACCATCTAATGAGAGATATTTGTCGAAGACAATATTATCCGAGATCTGGGAAATTCAGATTTCAAATGGATTGATATCAATATGCTATTTTCGTGGGATATCTACTGGAACGATGCGATCGGGTTGATTATTTCAAGGATTATCTACAACAAGCTGATTCAAATTGAACGTTGAAGTAAATCAAGTAGATCTGAATTATGAAGGATAAAGATTAGTGAGATAATTGGGATTCATTTTTATCCGAGAAGAACTCTAAAAAAAAAAAGAGAAAGATGATCAGCAGCCGTATCCGAATTTTTTGCAAGATATCAGGAAGTATTCCATCACTAACCGTTAGAGAAAAACTAAATTGCAAGCTCAGAAGGAACTTTTAATAACAACACTCTCATCGTGAAAAAACAAAAAAAAAAAGCTCAAAAATCCTTCAAGCGAAAACTGTCATTTATATTTTCATTGTACAGAAATTAGAGGATACATTATACTTATTTCCTCAAATTGATTTGTGATTACTTCTTGTGAGATTGAGAGTTACAAATAGGCTCAGTAGATTGATTGTAGCTTGTGGAAGCTAGGAGGATCAAGCTGAGTGCATATTGTAGCCAAGTGCTTTGGCAAAAGACAACTTGTAACTTAATTTGTTTTTAGATAGTGGAACATATCGGTAAAGACAACCGGATCCCCGGCTTGGTGCTGGAAGAGAGAACTGACGCTTAAGGTGGAACCTCTATAAATCGCTTTGCACTCTTCTAAACTCTATTTTTTGTGCATAATTATTTGTTTATTTGAGTTGCAATTCGTATTCAGAAACTATTTCAAAAAGTGACTGAAAGTATTTTTTACTGATCAGAAACTAAACCAGAGACTAAAGTCTGGAAGTTCATTTTTGTTTTTAGATTAACATATTGTGATATTTTCCAATCTTTTTCATCCGAATTTCAACTAAAGATATTGTTTATTAAATTTGTTGTTTTTTAAGTAAAGTTAAGAAGCCGTTTTTATTGATTAACCTAGTTTGTGAATTTGATTAAGGTTTTCAAAGGATTAAATTTTAATTTGAATAACCAATTCACACACCCCCCCCCCCCCCCCCAAAAAAAAAATCTTTTTTTTTTCTTTTCACAATTGATGTGTCGTAATGTGGGCCCTCATGATGTAAGAGGGACCTGTCAATTTTCCCCCTCCAGATTACATGGAGGGCTCCACCATCTCTACCATTGATTGACAATATTTAAACTTGTCCTTTCAAAGAATCTTGGCCAACATGTCTGGTCCATTTTCATGAGTATGGACCTTTTCAAGCCATAGAATCTTGTTCTCCTATATATCTCTAATTCAATGAAATCTCACATCAATATATTTTGATATGGAATGAATTAGGAATTCTTTCTAAGATGCATTGCTCTTTGACTATAACAACATAGTTGATACTTTTCTTGGTGGAAGCCAACTTCATTTAAGAACTTTTCCATCCATAGAAACTCTTTACAAGCTTTCGTTGCTGCAATAAATTCTGCTTCAATGGTTGAGAGCATAACACATTTTGTAATCTTAACTACCATGGCACAGTTCTCCTTGCAAATGAAATGAAGCATCCTAATGTGGACTTTCTTAAGTCAACATTGCCAGCTATATCTTAATTTGTGTAGCCAACCAACACAGGTTTTCCATCTCCAAAACACGAACACATTTTGGAGGTTCCACAAAGGTATCTACAAAACCATTTCACTGCAGCCCAATGTTTGAATGGAATCAACTCACTACTCCAACCGAGTAAGCAACATTAGATAGTGTACATACTATGACATACATTAAATTTCCAATTACTGAAGCATATGGAACCCTATCCATGTCCCCCTTCTGTTTCTTAGTAGAAGAGCACTACTTATAACTCAATATAAAGTAATTAATAAGAGGACAACTAACTATTTTAGCTTTTTTCATATTAAACCTTTGAAGTATTTTGTTAATGTACATCTCTTATGATAACTACAATTTCTTAGCAACCCTATCTCTAGTTATCTTGATGCCAAGAATTTATGTCATTGGCCCTAAGACTTTCATAGCAAAAGGCTTGTTCAATTACTTCTTCAAGCTATTGATTTTGGAAATATTTTGGACAACAATCAACATATCATCCACATAAAGCAATAAAGTAATAAAATCATGATTAGACAATTTTTGTACAAATACACAGTGATCTAAAGTAGTCTTCTCGTAGCTTTACTCCCTCATAACTTACTCAAACTTCTTATATCATTGTCTCTGTGTTTCTTTCAAGTCGAACAAGTTTTTCTTTAACTTACAAAAGTAACCTCTTTTCCTTTAACCACGAAACCCACTAGCTGCTCCATGTATATCTCTTACTCTGAATCACCATGAAGGAAGACAATCTTCACATCCATCTGCTCTATTTCTAAGTTAGGACTTGTTGTTAGCTTCAGTACTATTCGAATGGATGCCATTTTCATCACCGGTGAAAATATCTCATCAAAGTCAATCCTTTTCCTTTGGATGAATCCCTTAACAATTAATTTGACTTTGAACCATGGTTGGGGACTATGTTCTTCTTACTTTATCAGCTTTTTTACCTTTTAGTAACTTCACTAGCTTAAAGCTTTCATTCTCATGCAAGGATTTCATTCAATCTTGCATGGGCTCAATCCATTTTCTTTTGTGTTCTTCATCCGTTGCTTCTTCAAAATTCCCCTACCCCCACCTACATCAATCAATACCACATACTGCTCTATAGGATATCTAATACAGGGTTTTTGAGCTCTAGTGGATCTCCCCAGTTCTATAGAACACATTAGAGCTAGTGGTCAATCATGAACACCATCATCATCAAAATCATCTAATGGAAACTTAAGTAGATCACCTGCATCACCTGTCTCAGGTTAGTCATTTTGTATTACATCCCCAACCTCTATTTGTACCATTGCTAGAGAGATCATCTTTAGGTTTGTGGTACTACTACTAGATCTAGAAGCATCGTTTTGAGTCCTCTTTATCTCCTTAATGGTTTCATTTTCAACAAACATTACATCATGACTTCTTACAAACTTCTTTTGAACTAGATCATAAACCTAGTAACTAAGTTGATATTGGCCATGACCAATGAACACATACTATTGTATCTTGACATCACGTTTTGAGCTCTCATCCTTTGGTATATGCATAAAGGCTTTACAACCAAACACTGAGCAAAACTCCTTACCTCAAAGCGAATAATTACCTTAGATTAACAAATTAAATTTTCCTCTTTCTAGAAATTGATTTATCGACTACTCTCTTAATTTCATAAATCATAACTGAATTAAAACACATATTTCTACATGATTCTTAATCTAAATTAGATATTCACAAAAATTAACTAGAGAAGATTTTCTCAAAGACAATCGTAATCTAACATGCATTCTAAAACACATGTCTAATGGATTAACATTAGCAACTTGAATATAAGTACAAAATTAATCATTAGCAATATACTTAAACAAATTAGTCCAAAACATCAACTCAAAACTTGGTTAAGCTCAAATGAACAAGTTATAAACGTCATCCATGGCATGAAATTGAAGAAAAAGAATGAAATCACCTTGTCATGGAGATCCCATGCTTGTAATCCATGTATAAATAAAGTGACACACTTGTTCACAGTAGCTAAACTAAGAAAAACTAAAAAGAAAGAAAGGAAGACTAGCTGCTTTTCTGTTATGTACAATCCCCCTCTGTCTATTGTTCTTTTCATAATAGACAGTACATTCCCCCCTTGTATGTGCCGTCCTCTCCAAAAATAAGCTGGCTTCCTCGTACATTTGAGTTTTCTTCTTTGAAGGAGAAATATGAGCCCTGACACAATTAATATGAACTATTAATCTAATTCATACGAGGTTGCTCTTTATCCAAACAAGGTTCCAAGTATTCCTTCATTTAAATTGACTGATTATTGAATCCATCTCCATGTATAACAACTTCTATGATGTGGGTATTTTTGAAAAAATATTGAGATAGCCCAATGTACGTAGCCTTTAAACAATTATGTCGAATGTGTACACATGTATCTTAGGTGATTAAAAGCATGTTAGTCTCCATACATAAATTAACTAACTTACTTAAAAGTACTGCCAGTAAGTTCTCCACAAGATTAGCTCATCTAGTTGGTGTACTTTATCCAACTTTGTCATGGGTAGGCTCAATTATGATATTCGGTAACTATTGAGCTTAGATCTTTCATGCTTACAAATGCAGGTTGTGACTATCCTCTTATTGGGTTTTTTGTTCAAATTTGTAGTAAGCTATCCATCTTTGTTGTGGATGCTTCTTATCACAATTATGGGCATTCGAGTTAAAGTCAAGGGGTGCTCTATCATTATGGTTTAAGCACTCCAAGTTATGGCATGAGTGCTCAATGAAAACTAAAGTGGTTGCTCAGATCATAGACAACAAATCAACTTAAATGTATGGATTTTTCATTGAAGTTCTAGTTTGGTGTGTTATAGCAGCTCAATTGTAGTAGAACTACTCGATCATGATTCTTTTTTATTCAAGTCTACTTGGTGCTTAGAATATGGAATGTTCAACACTTGAGTTTGGTTCAAAATTGTTGCTATAGCTTTAAGATGTTCAATGATCGTGCTAAATCG
This sequence comes from Combretum micranthum, assembly GCA_024138025.1. Classification (NCBI taxonomy): domain Eukaryota; kingdom Viridiplantae; phylum Streptophyta; class Magnoliopsida; order Myrtales; family Combretaceae; genus Combretum; species Combretum micranthum. The sequence goes on from JAMXBD010000264.1 coordinate 936,325, forward strand.
TACTTTTAATAGTTAAAGCACTTGTTCCCAGTCTTAACTACGATGCAACAGGCAAGTGCACCTATCATAAGCATGATATAGTGTCTAAGTACAAGGTCATACCATAGAGATACATTAATTACTAGTACTAACTTTTTTCCCTATTATCTAACCTTCAAATGAGAGTGATTTGTATCCAAAACTATAAACTAATAATAATTATTATTCTACTAAGGTTAAGCAATGATCATTTATAACAACAAGCAAGGATTAAATCAATTATCAAAACAACTTACATCTCATTCTACTCCTATTTTATCATGTGAATCATTAGAATTCAAAGAATATTATTACTGAGTTATTAAGCTATGGAGTTCTACACATCAAGCTAATAACTTTCTCAAGTCTATTAACTTATATAAACCTAGATTTATTAATTAGGATCTCTCCTCAATCAATAGCAACCTAGAATTGCATGAATAACATGAACTCTTCAACAATATAATCATGAAACAGAAAGCTTTTATTGTCCCATTTCTAGAATCACAAGTAAACCTCATCAATTGCAAAGATCTAATCATGAAAGCAATCTCTCGACTAGGTTAGATGGTATCATACATAAATTCATACTCTGAATATATGAATATAAGAAACAATAACATAATATGCAATTGAACATAAGAACATCAATAATATTTCATTAAAGACAAATCTTCATGATTTTTGAATAAGATCTAAGTCCAGGGTTTGCTCCTCTATATTGTTAACAAGGAAAACACAAAAGCTGGAAGATAAAATAGAATTCATGATTATAACCCTGAAAAAGTAGATCTTGAATGTCTAAGATCTTGAATCTCCTTGACTTGTTTGCCTCCATGAAAGATATGAAATTTCCTCTGAAAAACCCTAAGGAATGTTGAATGAATTCCCCTTATTTCAATTACGGACGATATGTATATATACGAGGCCTCAAAGTCAGAGGAAACAAAGGAAATTAATGGTAGGTGGTGCCATACACCCTTTAATATGCCCCATAACAAGGGGCATAGTAGCCTCTAGTTGTGGAGTTTTGGTTGATATACCCCTCAATATGCCCCATGAAAAGGGGCATAGTGGCTTTTAATCTTGATGTCTATCTGATATGCCCCTCAATATGAGGCTTGGTAGCCTCTAATCTTGGAGATGTGTACCACTACCTTCCATAAGGTTGTATGGAGCCAGGGATATGCTTCTTTCTTCTTTCCCTTGCCACTTTCACTTAATTTCATCACACTTGGTCCATTTTTCCTTGAATGTAACAATTTAATTAATTAAGTACCACTTCTAGAAAAATTTCACTTAAATTATCAGCTAAAAGAGTCAAAAGCATCATGGAATTAAATGTGCTATAGCAATTATCATTCAATAAGTTGGATGCCTTCAACTGTGACTAAGAGTGCTCCAACATATGCTACTGGGTGCTTTGTTAATGCTGCTAGTATGGATGCTTTACTTGGAAGATGAGCACTCGAATTGCTGTCAATGGGTACTCGATGTAAGACCAAGGCTGCTCAACTAGCTATAGTAGAAAGCACTCCATTTCTGCTTGTGGCACTCTAAATATCAACATCCAATGCTCCACTAAACATGCATAAAAACCGAATTTGGGTACTCCGAATGCTTTAAAGGTGCTTGGTATTACTTGCATAAGGTAGTCAGTGTTGGTTTGGTCTGATGTAGCAGCAGCTCGATTTAGATTCAATTTTACTTAGCCAAGATCGTTTCATGTAGCTGCAAAGTGGATACTCATTTAAAACTTGCAGTAGGTTGGCATGTGTGTGTGGTTGCTCGAGTGTAGCTATCTTTTGTTGCTATTGTGGAGTAACCTAGATATACAATGAAGGACAGCGTCTTAAGGCTTCTGCTACAACTTGAATCTTCCTTTCATGTTTGCTCGCATGAATTACAATTGCTGTTTGGGATGAGCTATCTTACAGCAACTGAATAACAAGTTTCTACCCAAATTCGATCAAAATTTCTTAAAACTCAAAATGTAAAGGTTATAAAGCTCTCTCTCATCTTTTCATAGGATCTTGAATCAAAGTCACATTAAAAGAATCTCGAATGAGAGAAATATAATTAATTTACAAAACAATGTTGAAGCTACAAATCTGGACACCATTACTGTAGGTACAATAACTTTAAGACAATTTTTGACCTTGATATGTTCCAAGTTTTGCTAAACTCAAAACATGAAAGTTAAAGATATTTCTCTTATCTTGCTAAAATTTTTAAATCATGTCAAAAGGACCTCATATGAGAGAGATATGGATGATTTGCAAAACTCTATTGATTTGCAGATTAGAACGCTAACATTGCATGTTTAGTAACTTCACACTTGTTGATGGCAGAATGTAAGCCAAGACCTGCTCGGCTCATTACCACCTTCACTTGGACCAAAGAGCTTAAGAAGGACCCAAAAGATCATCAATACCACCGACTCATTAAGAGCCCATGGTCAGTAATACCATGAAGTCACATCCTAGCAAAGGATCATCGGGTTCATAGCCACCTCAACCATGAAGGAAGCTCGGGAGCTTGACCCTGAACCCAGCTCCCAAAATATCTCTATGCATCCCTGTCTCAACCTAGGAACGAGGGAACATCACTAACTTGGTCACACTCCATGTAACCTCAACTCCTTCACTCGAGTACTTTTATCACCTCGAGTGTTAGGTTAGCTACTAGACAGAGATTCGCCCTAATAGAAATGATTCGATGGACCCCACTCTGATATAATCGTAAACTATAAATAACCTATCTAATGAAGATATGATTGCAACAAGCTCACCTCAACAAATTCAAATACTTGAAGGAATGATTACTTGAAAAAGAATCAAGAAACTTCAGGAAATTTTCAAGGATTTGTACAAAAATTTATTGAAGATTACTCAAATTTCACCAACATTGATTTTGAACAAAAAACGAAGACTTTTATTGTTGTTTTCACAACTTAGGAGGAGAATACAACACTACAAAAGGAATCAAACCAAAGCTGCCCATTTTAATTTCAAAGCTGCTAGCGTAGGGAACAATCATAGCCAACCTAAAAAATCCAACACAGATAGCCTTTTAGTTCATGTAACACGGATCTGTGCCCTACCAGTGTATGTTGTCAGCCATCATTTGTACGCTGCCGAATTTAGGCTTTACACCGTCGACCTTTAGTCGACTTTGAAGATGACCAGTAGTGATTTTTTTAAAGCTACTCGCAAGGCTGCTGGTGTTGTTCTAAAAGGTCGCCAATGTAGAATTTAGGTCGCTGACCTTCTTATGCGACAAACTTATTTTTGTTTGTGTCTTTTGAGTTTCCATTTGAGTTTTATATGTATGTCTTTGTATCTTTTTTTGAAAATAGATTACTTTTTTATTGAAATCAAATTTAAGAGAATTCTTTCTCTTTGAGTTCTTTTGAGAACTTATGATATCTTTAAGAATTTGATTCTTGTTGAGTTCTATGATTATACCAAGGTTCTTGATTAGTATTTTCTATAAGGTCGAGATCTCTATATCAAGGTTCTGAGGATTACTCAACCAACGGGTCAAGGTCATTCCATCAAATGATACTAAGGTTTGTGGAATTTCATATCTAATTCTAAATGTTTCATTGGGTCAAAGTTCATTTTTTATTCTTAGAGTCCAAGAAACTTCAAGATCCGTGCCTAGCATGCATCATCCTCACTCCATAGGGAAGAAAAGATAATTTTTGTAGTGAATACCTTCTAATAGTTACTTGAGTCAGACCCATGGACTAACTTAAGCATCGAAGTGACCGCAGGAAGGAGAGAGACAATTTTATATAGTAAATACCTTCTTAATAAGTTGCTTGAGCCAGATCCACGTACTAACTTAAACATCGGAGTGACTATGCTGGGCGACGCCCTGGCATACCTCTTACCGCTTTTCTATGTTTGCAAGGAGCCAATCTTTACCAACAGAGCTAGTTCATGCAACGCGTGGCGCCATCAGTAGTAGGTTCCTTCCCTGTCTCAGGCTACCTTGTCTATTTTGCTCTCCCATAGACACCAAGCCATTCACTATGACAAAAACCCACAACACGTACTATCAATAGTAACCTCCGATATTGATCATGCCAAGACCTCAACAGAGTAAGAACCAGCTTGATCTAGCTCCTACCCAACCAACAACTGCTCCAATGGACAACATAGCTCCTAAGTTGCCATACCCTAACCACTCACTACCGGTAATGCCAGTTTTCTGGACCTAGGATGTATTCTGGAGCTTGAGAACCTATACAGACAACTTGCACATAAGAATATTGGGAATAAGTGTTCTAATGCCCTCCTACAAGCTAGAATCGCAGAATTTGAAGGGTTTAAAAACCTACACTTGGAAGAATAAGTTTCTAGTGCATGATAGAGTGATTCACCAATCTATTCACCTTTAAGACGTAATAGGGCATCACTCAGGAGACACCACTGGTGTACCGCAACTCCTCCATACACTAGCACCTCCACTAGGGCCCAAACATATAGTTTAAAACCAACACCGAACGTGTATTAGAGACCTACTGCCTGTTAAAGATTAGTAAGAACTGCATCTAGCACCTCATAAGTACATAAAGTATTTCAACACCTAACGCGAACCTCCACATACCATCAAGTGATGGGAACATTTAAAAGCGGATTGCGCAGGTCCTGGCTTAACCCGAACATATGAGGACAACACGTTATTGCTCCCAACCACAACATCCCATTCAAATTAAAAAAGAAAAAAAGGAACGTGTTGTCAAAGAAAAAAATGATGAGAAGGCTATTGACCAATAGAGAAAGTTTTAGAAACAAGTCTACAACAAAGATGATACCAGGCAAAACCTCCTTTGTTGCCAAAATTCAATTAGAAGTTCTCCCTACTAGAACTTGACTTCCGAATCTAGAGTCTAATTATAGGACTAACAACCCAGAGGATTGCATTGCTTAGATCCAATCAACCATAACGATACATAACTTTTCAAATGCCATTTGGGCTAAAACCTTCCCCACTACCTTTGGAGGTACAACCAGAGTTTAGTTCATCAAACTCGAATCCAATACGATTAGCCTGTTCGACTAGCTCAATGAACTTTTTGTGGCCTACTTCATAACGAGAAAGCCACTGTAGACCCAATTTTTGCCCATTTAATTAAGGCTAAAAATTTAATTAAATTCATTTTTCCAAAAGCCTTAAGTATTGATGAAATTGGCTAAGTGATCAAGGCACAGGCCAAATGGCCTGTTGGTTAAACATATGGACCCAAAAACACACTCAAGCTCAAGGACACAGGTTCAAACCCTAGCAAAGGCAAATTTTTGCCTTTTTATCATTTTGTCTTTTCATTTTCCTCAAATGTGACTTTTGCTTTACTTTGCATCAGTTTTTAACTGACAAAACATCATTGATTATCAAAATTGATGATGGGATTGCAAAGTGGTTACAAAATATGAAAGATTAGTGCAAAAAACAACCCAAAAGTTACAAAATTCAATGTATAAAGCATTCAATTGCATTCAATTGAGGAGTTACAAAATTGATTGGATGAATCTGACATGAAATATCAAAACAATCATCAATTCATCAGTTTCAAACAATTTAATTAAGGATTTTCTAATTAAATTCGTGGAAAAATCAAAGGGCAAAAATCAATTCATTTTTGAAACTGTTCGAAACTGAAAATTGAGCTTGCAACCTATAAATAGGAGGTCCTAGGAGCAAAAGGCACAAGTCAATTTCAGAAGAACACATACATAGCAAAGCCAATTCGAAATTCTTGAAATTAGGGTATAGAATTCGAATTTTTCAAATTCGAATTGATTAGATCAGATATAATCCAAATTGAGTGTTGTAACAATGTTAGAAACTTTATTTGGATGATTTAGTGTGCTTAGATTTGTTTGAATTGATCGGATTTCTCTCTGAAAATTTTTTTTATTTTGTTCTTCAAACGCCGCCGTACAACCACCACCGGAGCTGCCCCTTGCCGCCGTTCTGAGTGAACGCCACCACCACCAAAGGACGCGCCGTCGCAGCAGGAGTCGGGCCGACAAGCTTCCAGCCGCCGATGACCACCGGAGCCGCCGGAATCCGCCCCGAAAAGTCGCGTCATCGTCTTCTTCACCCGCCGGAGCTCCGAGATCCGACCCGAAGATCCGAATCCAACCCGGTCGATCATCGGTCAACGGTCGTCGGTCATCGGTCAACGGTCAACTCTGATCAGACGGTCCATATTCAATCAAGCAGATCAGACGGCCCAGATTCAATCAAGCAGATCAGACGGCCCAGATTCAATCAAGCGATCAGACGGCCCAGATTTCATCAAGCGATCAGACGGCCCAGATTTCATCAAGCGATCAGATGGCTCAGATCGAGTCAACAAGATCAGACGATCCAGATCGGTCAGCGAGATCGACGCTCCAGATCTCATCCGCTTCATCCGACGGTTCAGGTTAATCCGTATTATTTTATTAATAGTTTATTATATAATTAATTTCAGAAAATAATAAAAAATAGTAAAAAATTTATAAAATTCATAAAAAAATTCAGAAAAATACAGAAAAATCCAGAAAAATCAAAATATTTATTTTTTATATAAATTTATTTTTTGATATTTTTGATATTTTTTGAATATTTTAATGTGTATTTATATACAAACTGCCTTAGAAATGCATATTTAATGCATGGAAAATATTTTTAATATTTTTTAATATATTCTGGATATATTGTGAATTTATGTGATGATTTTTTTTAAAAAAAAATAAATAATAATAAAAAAAAATAAAAATAATAAAAATGACAAAATTGGATTTTCCAAAACAAAATTTTTTTAAAAAAAATAAAATAATAAAAAATGATTTTCGGACTTAGAAAAATTATATTTTCATAAAATAAAAAAAAATCAATTGATTAGATCATAGGAGCATCAAAAAATGATTTTTTTATAAAAACTTGAAAATTTAATGAACTTAAATTGAGAATAGTTCAAAAAATTAAAATTGATCAACAAATTAAATTTTTTTTAAAAGAACTACGTTTTGTCTGATCTCGATTAGCGAGTACGTAAGCACCTGCGGGGCGACATAAAAAATAAAAAAATGTTTTTGTTCTTTTAGTAAATAAATATTTTGTAAATATAAGATATTTTGTTAATGTTTATGTTCTAAAAAATATAAAAATAAAAATGAAGAAAAGCACATAAAAAATAAAAATAAATGATTTGACTTGCAAATATTTGTTATAATATTATTTGATTTTTTTTTGAGCATGAAAAGGATAGATCATAAGTTTAAAATTCCGAAAGTGGTAACCGATTTGGTTTTAATAGGTTAGCCCCCGAATCCATGATATCTGGTTTTAAAAGTTTGTTTTTTTTAAAAATCAAATTTTTTTCGCAGACTAGTAGTTAAGTTAGGATCAACCGACCCATTGATCCTAGCTTTTTATTTTTTCCCGATTTATATCGGGTGGCGACTCTAAAAAGCTTTCAAAAATTAAAATTTCTTTTAACCCTTCGAGGATTCATGTTAAATGGGTTCGGATTTAATGTGAATCGGGTTAGGAGAAATGAACCAGATTAGATGAGTGGAAAAAATCCAGGCTCGACAGCTTGGCGACTCCACTGGGGACTCCTAAATTTTTTAAAAAAAAAAAGAGAGGCTAGCCACTTAGGAATTAAAATTTTGAATTTGTCCTTGCTTTTTTTGTAAACCATGTGAATATATATCTATTAGTATATTATATTGAATAATTGTTCTGTAAATATATACTAACCTTGCAGGTATACAAAAAAAAAAAAGAAGGCAAAAAGCTTGTTTGTTTATTTATTTAAGTATTTGCATTTGCATCTGCATATTAGCATAAATGTGTGCTAGATACGGTCGTACCAGGGCCGTCTTAAGAGCCTAAGCGAGGAGGACGAAGTAAGGTCCGGGGCTGTGGCTTTCCACCCTCTAGATCAAGAAATGTCCTCCCACTCCGGTTTAGTACCACTAAATCGGGGACCTATAGAACCCTACCCAAATCATGCATTCATCAACATGGGATTTTGACCAAACTTTTCAAAAAAAAAATGGAGTTGTATTTTCTTCCAAAAAATGTTTTTTTCAAAAATAAAAAAATTTCAAAAAAAAACCACCAAATTTTTTTAAAAAGTGGAGTTGTTTCTTTCCTAAAAAAGGAAGTTTTCAAAAATCAAACATTTTTTTTAGTAAATAAAATTTTAGATTGAAATGGTTTTTAAACCTTTATTTTTAAAAAAAAATTTAATACCACTTCAAGTAAAGTTTTTTTTTTGTCATTATCCCCATTGGCATGGATAGTGACTAATTTCTTTTTTTTCTCAAATAGTCTTAATTAATTTTGTTATTTTTCAAAAAAAAAAAAGATTTTCAAAAAAATGATTTTTCATCAATTCCAACAAAACTTTTTCACCAAAACTTTCAGGGTCCTTATCTCCATTTATATGGATAGTGACCAAAATTTTTTTTAAAAAATGGAGTTATTTTTTTTTTTTTTTTAAAAAAAAAGGTTTTCAAAAAAAAAATAATTTTCATCAACTCCAGCAAAATTTTTTCATCAAATTTTCAAGGTCATTATCCCCAATTGCATCTGTATGCTTGCATCTTTGCATCTTTGCATTTTTTAAGAAAAAATAAAATAAAATAAAAAATGTGTACAGTAGACTTGTAAATACTCATAGAGTAAATTTTGTCCACCTATAGTTATAGTCCTCTCCAATCAAAATTACCTTTGTCATATGTATTCCTCCCTTGTCTTCAGGATAATCATCCCTGTAAAAATCAACCCCCATTTGAATTTCCTTCTAAAAGAAAAAGGGGGTCTTTTTTTCCACTATTCTTGTAAAATAATTTTTGCCTTAAAGAAAAAAAAAAAAAATGAATTATTTTTGTAAATATCCTTTTTCCACTTTAGGATAAATAATCATTTTCAAACATTCTTTTTTGTAAATATCCATTAACAACTTTTTTTTGAAGATTTTTTAAAAAAGTGAGAACAAAAAGTTGTTGTCTAAAAAAAAAAAAAAAGAGAATAAAAGTTTTTCAAACTTGTTCTCCAACAATTTTTTTTAAGAAAAAAAAATGAAAATTGTTTTCCAACAAATGAGAAAGAGAATAAAGTTATTTTCAAAAAATAAAAAATAAAAAAAATTAGAAAAGAAGGAAAATTGCCAACAGAAAAAGAATGTTTCAAAATTGTTACCTCAATGATCATTCATTTTAAGCTAAAGGCAAATGAAATCAAAACTAGGGGCAACCAAAAGGACTTTACCGATTAGGGGCATTTGATAAATCCAAATGGGGCATTTAGTTATATATCCTGAGGCAATAAAAAAATGGATGATTGTAAGCCAAAAATTCTCAAAAAGTTGCCTAAATGAAAAGAGGCAAACTTAATCCCAAACACTACCCTACACACTAAGAGTGGAGTGAATTGTGAGAGATAAAATGGACTCATTCCTTAAAGGAGGTCTAGTTTGAATTTGATACATAGGTCAAAGTGACATTAGGCATTCATTTCAAAGTCCTAAACACATTATCCTTTGTTAACCCATTTGAGCCTATTAAGGAAGAATTTTTTAAAATTAAGCCCTGTCAAGAACCACCCTACATTAGGGTACCCCACAACGGGCAATTTGGAGGTCAGGGTCATTATCAAGGAGAAAAAGGATTAATTTATATGCACTTGCCTAGTTGCATCAATTCAAGAGTAGTCAATTGACATAAATAAATCATTTCCTTTGAAAGGAAGAAGAGTTTCTATCCCAAACCATACACAATCCATATACTTTGAGCTATAAGCCATCCAATGGAAAAAATATAAATCACCTTGCAAAAAAGAAGAAAAAAGGGATGCATGAATAAAGTGCCAAAAAAAAATGAAAAAAAAATGAAGAATAGCCAAGCAAGGTGATTAAACCAAGAAATTACAAGCACATGCTCAAAGTTCAAAGCCCATCAAAACACAAGGTCCAAAATTTATATCATGGACCCACCCACAATTCCACCCTGATGGAAGACAATCACACAAGCACATGCTCAAAGTTCAAAGCCCATCAAAACACAAGGTCCAAAATCTATATTATGGACCCACCCACAATTCCACCCTGATGGAAGACAATCACACAAGGTGATCATGGGGGCACATGCTGAAAGTTCAAAGCCCATAAAACACAAGGTCCAAAATCTATATTATGGGCCCATACACAATTCCATCCTTTAGAGACTCTTTGGATCAAAGGAGTTGATTTATTAATGCTCTTGAAACTAGGAATAAGTGCATATTCAAGTTTTCCTTAAGGGTTCTTGACTTGTAAACCCGGGATGTGTTGAAAAATTTTCAAAAAAAAAAAAAAGCCTTTATGAAATATCTCTTTTTGATTAAAGCCAACAACCAAAAGCCCACATTACAGTCCAAAAAAGACCTAATAGATTGACCAAAGTGTGTCACTTGCAAGCCGGACCATAATTTTTGGAATCCGAGTCAAATGTGTGAAAATAAGCCTAAGAGTGTAAGGAAGTCCTCTTTGATTAGGTAACTTAAAATAAGATAACCAACCTTGGTGTAATAATCATCCCAGGGGCATGAAATCATTTGCCCCAATTTGAAAGAAGTCTGCCTCAGGGTTAGGAATTAATTGCCCCAAAGTTGGAAACAATGCCCCAATTTTCAAATTAATGTCCTAAAAGAAAAACTTTGCCCCCAATGATTAAAATTTTTCAATAAAGACCTTAGGTGGTTAATAGTGAAGCCTTAGGCTAAAAAAAAAATGAGTGATCAATGGGGCAAACCCTATTTATGATTATTTTTACCTGTTGGTAACTTTAAAAAAAAAATTGGAATTCAAAAAAAAAAAAAAAAAACTTTTTACCTTTAAAAGGTCCAAGAAAAGAAGGAATTTTCTTCAAAAAAAAAAAAAAATAAAAAAGTTTTTTCCAAATATCTGAAAAGTAATAAAAAAAAAGAAGTAAAAAAAAAAAAAAGAAGAGAAGTTTTCTTCATTAAAAGTAAAAAAAATTGCCTTTGGTTTAAATTTTTAAAATAAAAGAATAAAAAAAAACTTTCAAAAAAAAAAAAAAAAAAAAGGGGCATAAGGTTTTTTTTTTAAAAGAAAAAAATTCTCAAAGGTTTTCTTAAAAATTTTCAATGAAAAAAGGGAAGAATTTCCCACATTAAAAAATTAGCCAAAAAATTCAGGCTACATTTTCAAAACTTGGTTTTCTCAAGGAGCATCATCCTATGTGTTAAGTATTAGGGTCACTTGCTCAAAGGAGCGTCATCCTATTTGTTTAAGTTTTAGGATCGATTGCTCAAAAAAGCGTCATCCTGTCTGTTTAAGTATTAGGGTCACCCGCTCAAAGGAGCGTCATCCTACTTTCAATCTTTAGGATTATATGCCCAAAGGAGCATCATCCTATTTCTTCAGCATCAGGATAGTCTGCTCAAGGGAGCGTTGTCCTATATTTTTTAATCTTAGGATCGTATGCTCAAAGGAACTTCATCCTATTCTTCAAATTGAGAATCGCCAACTCAAGGAAGTGTTGTGCTGCCTTGTCAAGTTGTAAGTTTTAGGCCAGCTCAAGAGCGCCTTAACAAGTCGAGTGTCAGCTCGAGAAGCGCACTAATGTTAAAACCAAACGCCAGTTCATAGGGTACGTTTGAACCAAGTTTCCAAAGTTTTCAAGAAAAGCTTGAAGTCCATCCGAGTCTTCCAAGAAGAAAGAAAAACTTGAAGCCCATCCAAGTTTTCAAACCAAGTTTCCAAAAAAAAAAAGAAAAAAAACTTGAAGCCCATCCAAGTTTTCAAACCAAGTCTTCCAAAAAAAAAAAAAAAAGAAAGGAAGAAAAAGAAAAAGAGAAAGAGAAAGAAACCCCAGTGGATTGAAAAATCACAAGCATCCCTCAGTCTAGACTCGACAGATAGTCTAGTACTGACCAAATACAAAATCCATTCTTTAGAGATGGTGACCAAATTCAGAAATCCATCTACTCAAGATGGTGATAAGATTCAGAAACTCATCTATTAAAGATGGTGATCAAGACAAAATTCAGAAACCCATCAATTGAAGATGGTGATCAAGACAGAGTTTAGAAATTCATCACTAGAAAAATATGATCAAGACAGAAGTTAGAAATCCATCCATTCCAGATGGAAAACCAAAGCCCATTGGTCCGGCAAATGACCAAACCAAAGCCCATTGGTCCGGCAAATGACCAAAGCCTAATGTCCGGCAAATGACCAAACCAAAGCCCATTGGTCCGGCAAATGACCAAAGCCCATTGGTCCGGCAATGACCAAACAAAGCCCATTGGTCCGGCAAATAACCAAAGCCCATTGGTCCGGCAAATGACCAAACCAAAGCCCATTGGTCCGGCAAATGACCAAACCAAAGCCCATTGGTCCGGCAAATGACCAAAGCCCCCAAATTAAAGGTGTCCGGCAAATGACCTAACCGAATCTCAAAGTCTAAAGGAGAAGCTAAGCAAAATTGGTTATCTTTTTATCTTTGTGGCAAAAGTTTTGTTCAAACTTTACTACAAAGAGGGGCAGCTGTGAGACACCCAATTTTTGCCCATTTAATTAAGGCTAAAAATTTAATTAAATTCATTTTTCCAAAAGCCTTAAGTATTGATGAAATTGGCTAAGTGATCAAGGCACAGGCCAAATGGCCTGTTGGTTAAACATATGGACCCAAAAACACACTCAAGCTCAAGGACACAGGTTCAAACCCTATCAAAGGCAAATTTTTGCCTTTTTATCATTTTGTCTTTTCATTTTCCTCAAATGTGATTTTGCTTTACTTTGCATCAGTTTTTAACTGACAAAACATCATTGATTATCAAAATTGATGATGGGATTGCAAAGTGGTTACAAAATATGAAAGATTAGTGCAAAAAACAACCCAAAAGTTACAAAATTCAATGTATAAAGCATTCAATTGCATTCAATTGAGGAGTTACAAATTGATTGGATGAATCTGACATGAAATATCAAAACAATCATCAATTCATCAGTTTCAAACAATTTAATTAAGGATTTTCTAATTAAATTCGTGGAAAAATCAAAGGGCAAAAATCAATTCATTTTTGAAACTGTTCGAAACTGAAAATTGAGCTTGCAACCTATAAATAGGAGGTCCTAGGAGCAAAGGCACAAGTCAATTTCAGAAGAACACATACATAGCAAAGCCAATTCGAAATTCTTGAAATTAGGGTTATAGAATTCGAATTTTTCAAATTCGAATTGATTAGATCAGATATAATCCAAATTGAGTGTTGTAACAATGTTAGAAACTTTATTTGGATGATTTAGTGTGCTTAGATTTGTTTGAATTGATCGGATTTCTCTCTGAAAATTTTTTTTATTTTGTTCTTCAAACGCCGCCGTACAACCACCACCGGAGCTGCCCCTTGCCGCCGTTCTGAGTGAACGCCACCACCACCAAAGGACGCGCCGTCGCAGCAGGAGTCGGGCCGACAAGCTTCCAGCCGCCGATGACCACCGGAGCCGCGGAATCCGCCCGAAAAGTCAATCGCGTCATCGTCTTCTTCACCCGCCGGAGCTCCGAGATCCGACCCGAAGATCCGAATCCAACCCGGTCGATCATCGGTCAACGGTCGTCGGTCATCGGTCAACGGTCAACTCTGATCAGACGGTCCATATTCAATCAAGCAGATCAGACGGCCCAGATTCAATCAAGCAGATCAGACGGCCCAGATTCAATCAAGCGATCAGACGGCCCAGATTTCATCAAGCGATCAGACGGCCCAGATTTCATCAAGCGATCAGACGGCTCAGATCGAGTCAACAAGATCAGACGATCCAGATCGGTCAGCGAGATCGACGCTCCAGATCTCGTCCGCTTCATCCGACGGTCAGGTTAATCCGCATTATTTTATTAATAGTTTATTATATAATTAATTTCAGAAAATAATAAAAAATAGCAAAAATAGTAAAAATTTATAAAAATTCATAAAAAATTCAGAAAAATACAGAAAAATCCAGAAAAATCAAAATATTTATTTTTTATATAAATTTATTTTTTTGATATTTTTGATATTTTTTGAATATTTTTAATGTGTATTTATATACAAATTGCCTTAGAAATGCATATTTAATGCATGAAAAATATTTTAATATTTTTTAATATTCTGGATATATTGTGAATTTATGTGATGATTTTTTTTAAAAAAATAAAAATAATAAAAAAAATAATAATAATAGATAAAAATGATAAAATTGGATTTTCCAAAAAAAATTTTTTAAAAAAATAAAATAATAAAAAATGATTTTTGGACTTAGAAAAATTATATTTTCATAAAATAAAAAAATCAATTGATTAGATCATAGGACATCAAAAATGATTTTTTATAAAAACTTGAAAATTTAATGAACTTAAATGAAAGTTCAAAAATTAAAATTGATCAACAAATTAAATTTTTTTTAAAGAACTACGTTTTGTCTGATCTCGATTAGCGAGTACGTAGGCACCTGCGGGGCGACATAAAAAATAAAAAAATGTTTTGTTCTTTTAGTAAATATATTTTGTAAATATAAGATATTTTGTTGATGTTTATGTTCTAAAAAAATAATAAAATAAAAATGAAGAAAAGCACATAAAAAAAAAAATAAATGATTTGACTTGTAAATATTTGTTATGTAATATATTATTTGATTTTTTTTAGCATGAAAAGGATAGATATAATTTAAAATTCCAAAAGTGGTAACCGATTTGGTTTTAATAGGTTAGCCCCCGAATCCATGATATCTGGTTTTAAAAGTTTGATTTTTTTAAATCAAATTTTCGCAGACTAGTAGCTAAGTTAGGATCAACCGACCCATTGATCCTAGCTTTTTATTTTTTCCCGATTTATATCGGGTGGCGACTCTAAAATTTCAAAAATTAAAATTTCTTTTAACCCCTAGTCGAGGATTCATGTTAAATGGGTTCGGGTTTAATGTGAATCGGGTTAGGAGAAATGAACCAGATAGATAGTGGAAAAAATCCAGGCTCGACAGCTTGGCGACTCCACTGGGGACGCCTAAATTTTTTTAAAAAAAGAGAGGGCTAGCCACTTAGGAATTTTAAATTTTAAATTTATCCTTGCTCAATTTTTGTGAAATATGATATATTCTTTGTATATTATATTGAATAATTGTTCTGTAAATATATACTAACCTTGCAGGTATACAAAAAAAAAAAAGGCAAAAAGCTTGTTTGTTTATTTATTTAAGTATTTGCATTTGCATTGCATATTATAAATGTGTGCTAGATACGGTCGTACCAGGGCCGTCTTAAGAGCCTAAGCGAGGAGGACGAAGTAAGGTCCGGGGGCTGTGGCTTTCCACCCTCTAGATCAAGAAATGTCCTCCCACTCCGGTTTAGTACCACTAAATCGGGGACCTATAGAACCCTACCAAATCATGCATTCATCATGGGATTTTGACCAAACTTTTCAAAAAAAATGGAGTTGTATTTTCTTCCAAAAAATGTTTTTTTCAAAAATAAAAAAATTTCAAAAAAGTCCACCAAATTTTTTTAAAAATGTGGAGTTGTTTCTTTCCTAAAAAAGGAAGTTTTCAAAAATCAAACATTTTTTTTAGTAAATAAAATTTTAGATTGAGATGGTTTTTAAACCTTTATTTTAAAAAAAAATTAATACCACTTCAAGTAAAGTTTTTTTTTTGTCATTATCCCCATTGGCATGGATAGTGACTAATTTCTTTTTTCTCAAATGGAGTCTTAATTAATTTTGTTATTTTTCAAAAAAAAAAAGAAGATTTTCAAAAAAATGATTTTTCATCAATTCCAACAAAACTTTTTCACCAAAACTTTCAGGGTCCTTATCTCCATTTATATGGATAGTGACCAAAATTTTTTTTAAAAAATGGAGTATTTTTTTTTTTGCTTTAAAAAAAAAGGTTTTCAAAAAAAAAATAATTTTTCATCAACTCCAGCAAAATTTTTTCATCAAATTTTCAAGGTCATTATCCCCAATTGCATCTGTATGCTTGCATCTTTGCATCTTTGCATTTTTTTAAGAAAAAATAAAATAAAATAAAAAATGTGTACAGTAGACTTGTAAATACTCATAGAGTAAATTTTGTCCACCTATAGTTATAGGTCCTCTCCAATCAAAATTACCTTTGTCATATGTATTCCTCTCCCTTGTCTTCAGGATAATCATCCCTGTAAAAATCAACCCCCATTTGAATTTCCTTCTAAAAGAAAAAGGGGGTCTTTTTTGTTCCACTATTCTTGTAAAATAATTTTTGCCTTAAAGAAAAAAGAAAAAAATGAATTATTTTTGTAAATATCCTTTTTCCACTTTAGGATAAATAATCATTTTCAAACATTCTTTTTTGTAAATATCCATTAACAACTTTTTTTTGAAGATTTTTTTAAAAAGTGAGAACAAAAAGTTGTTGTCTAAAAAAAAAAAGAGAATAAAAGTTTTTCAAACTTGTTCTCCAACAATTTTTTTTAAAAAAAAATGAAAATTGTTTTCCAACAAATGAGAAAGAGAATAAAGGTTATTTTCAAAAAATAAAAAAAAATAAAAATTAGAAAAGAAGGAAAATTGCCAACAGAAAAAGAATGTTTCAAAATTGTTACCTCAATGATCATTCATTTTAAGCTAAAGGCAAATGAAATCAAAACTAGGGGCAACCAAAAGGACTTTACCGATTAGGGGCATTTGATAAATCCAAATGGGGCATTTAGTTAATATCCTGAGGCAATAAAAAATGGATGATTGTAAGCCAAAAAATATCTCATAAAAATGATGCCTAAATGAAAAGAGGCAAACTTAATCCCAAACACTACCCTACACACTAAGAGTGGAGTGAATTGTGAGAGATAAAATGGACTCATTCCTTAAAGGAGGTCTAGTTTGAATTTGATACATAGGTCAAAGTGACATTAGGCATTCATTTCAAAGTCCTAAACACATTATCCTTTGTTAACCCATTTGAGCCTATTAAGGAAGAATTTTTTAAAATTAAGCCCTGTCAAGAACCACCCTACATTAGGGTACCCCACAACGGGGCAATTTGGAGGTCAGGGTCATTATCAAGGAGAAAAAGGATTAATTTATATGCACTTGCCCTAGTTGCATCAATTCAAGAGTAGTCAATTGACATAAATAAATCATTTCCTTTGAAAGGAAGAAGAGTTTCTATCCCAAACCATACACAATCCATATACTTTGAGCTATAAGCCATCCAATGGAAAAAATACAAATCACCTTGCAAAAAAAAGAAAAAAGGGATGCATGAATAAAGTGCCAAAAAAAAATGAAAAAAAAGAAGAATAGCCAAGCAAGGTGATTAAACCAAGAAATTAGAAGCATATGCTTAAAGTTCAAGCCCATCAAAACACAAGGTCCAAAATTTATATCATGGACCCACCCACAATTCCACCCTGATGGAAGACAATCACACAAGCACATGCTCAAAGTTCAAAGCCCATCAAAACACAAGGTCCAAAATTATATCATGGACCCACCCACAATTCCACCCTGATGGAAGACAATCACACAAGGTGATCATGGGGGCACATGCTCAAAGTTCAAAGCCCATAAAACACAAGGTCCAAAATCTATATTATGGGCCCATCACAATTCCACCTTTAGAGACTCTTTGGATCAAAGGAGTTGATTTATTAATGCTCTTGAAACTAGGAATAAGTGCATATTCAAGTTTTCCTTAAGGGTTCTTGACTTGTAAACCCGGGATGTGTTGAAAAATTTTCAAAAAAAAAAAAAAAAGCCTTTATGAAATATCTCTTTTTGATTAAAGCCAACAACCAAAAGCCCACATTACAGTCCAAAAAAGACCTAATAGATTGACCAAAGTGTGTCACTTGCAAGCCGGACCATAATTTTTGGAATCCGAGTCAAATGTGTGAAAATAAGCCTAAGAGAGTGTAAGGAAGTCCTCTTTGATTAGGTAACTTAAAATAAGATAACCAACCTTGGTGTAAGAATCATCCCAGGGGCATGAAATCATTTGCCCCAATTTGAAAGAAGTCTGCCTCAGGGTTAGGAATTAATTGCCCCAAAGTTGGAAACAATGCCCCAATTTTCAAATTAATGTCCTAAAAGAAAAACTTTGCCCCCAATGATTAAAATTTTTCAATAAAAGACCTTAGGTGGTTAATAGTGAAGCCTTAGGCTGAAAAAAAAAATGAGTGATCAATGGGGCAAACCCTATTTATGATTATTTTTACCTGTTGGTAACTTTAAAAAAAAAGTTGGAATTCAAAAAAAAAAAAAAAGGAAACTTTTTACCTTTAAAAGGTCCAAGAAAAGAAGGAATTTCTTCCAAAAAAAAAAAAATAAAAAAGTTTTTTCCAAATATCTGAAAAGTAATAAAAAAAAAGATAAAAAAAAAAAGAGAAAATAAGTTTTCTTCATTAAAAGTAAAAAAATTGCCTTTGGTTTAAATTTTTAAAATAAAAGAATAAAAAAAAACTTTCAAAAAAAAAAAAAAAAAAAGGGGCATAAGGTTTTTTTTTAAAAGAAAAAAATTCTCAAAGGTTTTCTTAAAAATTTTCAATGAAAAAAGGGGAAGAATTTCCCACATTAAAAAATTAGCCCAAAAAATTCAGGCTACAATTTTCAAAACTTGGTTTTCTGCTCAAGTTATTGTTAAGTATTAGGGTCACTGCTCAAAGGAGCGTCATCCTATTTGTTTAAGTTTTAGGATCGATTGCTCAAAAAAGCGTCATCCTGTCTGTTTAAGTATTAGGGTCACCCGCTCAAAGGAGCGTCATCCTACTTTCAATCTTTAGGATTATATGCCCAAAGGAGCATCATCCTATTTCTTCAGCATCAGGATAGTCTGCTCAAGGGAGCGTTGTCCTATTTTTTTAATCTTAGGATCGTATGCTCAAAGGAACTTCATCCTATTCTTCAAATTGAGAATCGCCAACTCAAGGAAGTGTTGTGCTGCCTTGTCAAGTTGTAAGTTTTAGGCCAGCTCAAGAGCGCCTTAACAAGTCGAGTGTCAGCTCGAGAAGCGCACTAATGTTAAAACCAAACGCCAGTTCATAGGGTACGTTTGAACCAAGTTTCCAAAGTTTTCAAGAAAAGCTTGAAGTCCATCCGAGTCTTCCAAGAAGAAAGAAAAACTTGAAGCCCATCCAAGTTTTCAAACCAAGTCTTCCAAAAAAAAAGAAAAGAAAAACTTAAGCCCATCCAAGTTTTCAAACCAAGTTTCCAAAAAAAAAAAAAAAAGAAAGGAAGAAAAAGAAAAAGAGAAAGAGAAAGAAACCCCCAGTGGATTGAAAAATCACAAGCATCCCTCAGTCTAGACTCGACAGATAGTCTAGTACTGACCAAATACAAAATCCATTCTTTAGAGATGGTGACCAAATTCAGAAATCCATCTACTCAAGATGGTGATAAGATTCAGAAACTCATCTATTAAAGATGGTGATCAAGACAAAATTCAGAAACCCATCAATTGAAGATGGTGATCAAACAGAGTTTAGAAATTCATTCACTAGAAAAATATGATCAAGACAGAAGTTAGAAATCCATCCATTCCAGATGGAAAACCAAAGCCATTGGTCGGCAAATGACCAAACCAAAGCCCATTGGTCGGCAAATGACCAAAGCCTTGGTCCGGCAAATGACCAAACCAAAGCCCATTGGTCCGGCAAATGACCAAAGCCCATTGGTCCGGCAAATGACCAAACCAAAGCCCATTGGTCCGGCAAATGACCAAAGCCCATTGGTCCGGCAAATGACCAAACCAAAGCCCATTGGTCCGACAAATGACCAAACCAAAGCCCATTGGTCCGGCAAATGACCTAACCGAATCTCAAAGTCTAAAGGAGAAGCTAAGCAAAAATTGGTTATCTTTTTATCTTTGTGGCAAAAGTTTTGTTCAAACTTTACTACAAAGAGGGGCAGCTGTAGACACCCAATTTTTGCCCATTTAATTAAGGCTAAAAATTTAATTAAATTCATTTTTCCAAAAGCCTTAAGTATTGATGAAATTGGCTAAGTGATCAAGGCACAGGCCAAATGGCCTGTTGGTTAAACATATGGACCCAAAAACACACTCAAGCTCAAGGACACAGGTTCAAACCCTAGCAAAGGCAAATTTTTGCCTTTTATCATTTTGTCTTTTCATTTTCCTCAAATGTGACTTTTGCTTTACTTTGCATCAGTTTTTAACTGACAAAACATCATTGATTATCAAAATTGATGATGGGATTGCAAAGTGGTTACAAAATATGAAAGATTAGTGCAAAAAAACAACCCAAAAGTTCAAAATTCAATGTATAAAGCATTCAATTGCATTCAATTGAGGAGTTACAAAATTGATTGGATGAATCTGACATGAAATATCAAAACAATCATCAATTCATCAGTTTCAAACAATTTAATTAAGGATTTTCTAATTAAATTCGTGGAAAAATCAAAGGGCAAAAATCAATTCATTTTTGAAACTGTTCGAAACTGAAAATTGAGCTTGCAACCTATAAATAGGAGGTCCTAGGAGCAAAAGGCACAAGTCAATTTCAGAAGAACACATACATAGCAAAGCCAATTCGAAATTCTTGAAATTAGGGTATAGAATTCGAATTTTTCAAATTCGAATTGATTAGATCAGATATAATCCAAATTGAGTGTTGTAACAATGTTAGAAACTTTATTTGGATGATTTAGTGTGCTTAGATTTGTTTGAATTGATCGGATTTCTCTCTGAAAATTTTTTTATTTTGTTCTTCAAACGCCGCCGTACAACCACCACCGGAGCTGCCCTTGCCGCCGTTCTGAGTGAACGCCACCACCACCAAAGGACGCGCCGTCGCAGCAGGAGTCGGGCCGACAAGCTTCCAGCCGCCGATGACCACCGGAGCCGCCGGAATCCGCTCCGAAAGTCGCGTCATCGTCTTCTTCATCCTCGGAGCTCCGAGATCCGACCCGAAGATCCGAATCCAACCCCGGTCGATCATCGTCAACGGTCGTCGGTCATCGGTCAACGGTCAACTCTGATCAGACGGTCCAGATTCAATCAAGCAGATCAGACGGCCCAGATTCAATCAAGCGATCAACGGCCCAGATTTCATCAAGCGATCAGACGGCCCAGATTTCATCAAGCGATCAGATGGCTCAGATCGAGTCAACAAGATCAGACGATCCAGATCGGTCAGCGAGATCGACGCTCCAGATCTCATCCGCTTCATCCGACGGTCCAGGTTAATCCGCATTATTTTATTAATAGTTTATTATATAATTAATTTCAGAAAATAATAAAAAATAGCAAAAAATAGTAAAAAATTTATAAAAATTCATAAAAATTCAGAAAAATACAGAAAAATCCAGAAAAATCAAAATATTTATTTTTTATATAAATTTATTTTTTTGATATTTTTGATATTTTTTTTGAATATTTTTAATGTGTATTTATATACAAATTGCCTTAGAAATGCATATTTAATGCATGGAAAATATTTTTAATATTTTTTAATATATTCTGGATATATTGTGAATTTATGTGATGATTTTTTTAAAAAAAAATAAATAATAATAATAAAAAATAATAAAAATAGATAAAAATGACAAAATTGGATTTTCCAAAACAAAATTTTTTTAAAAAAAATAAAATAATAAAAAATGATTTTCGGACTTAGAAAAATTATATTTCATAAAATAAAAAAAAAATCAATTGATTAGATCATAGGAGCATCAAAAAATGATTTTTTTATAAAAACTTGAAAATTTAATGAACTTAAATTGAGAATAGTTCACAAAATTAAAATTGATCAACAAATTAAATTTTTTTTAAAAGAACTACGTTTTGTCTGATCTCGATTAGCTAGTACGTAGGCACCTGCGGGGCGACATAAAAATAAAAAAATGTTTTTGTTCTTTTAGTAAATAAATATTTTGTAAATATAAGATATTTTGTTAATGTTTATGTTCTAAAAAAATAATAAAAATAAAAATGAAGAAAAGCACATAAAAAATAAAAATAAATGATTTGACTTGCAAATATTTGTTATGTAATATATTATTTGATTTTTTTTTAGCATGAAAAGGATAAATCATAAGTTTAAAATTCCGAAAGTGGTAACCGATTTGGTTTTAATAGGTTAGCCCCCGAATCCATGATATCTGGTTTTAAAAGTTTGTTTTTTTTAAAAATCAAATTTTTTCGCAGACTAGTAGTTAAGTTAGGATCAACCGACCCATTGATCCTAGCTTTTTATTTTTTCCCGATTTATATCGGGTGGCGACTCTAAAAAGCTTTCAAAAATTAAAATTTCTTTTAACCCTTAGTCGAGGATTCATGTTAAATGGGTTCGGATTTAATGTGAATCGGGTTAGGAGAAATGAACCAGATTAGATGAGTGGAAAAAATCCAGGCTCGACAGCCACCAAAGAAGAATGCTTCATACCTATACATTATACAGCAAAGGCAGGGGGAGCCCCTAAGGGATTATCTAGTAAGATTCAATAAAGCAATGCCTGGAGGTCCTAAATTTGAACCATGTTATAGCCTTTGAAACCATCAATCAAGGAGTCATTTCAGATAATCCTTTCTTCGGCTCCATTTCGAAGTGTTAACTCACTATATTGGAGGAAATAAGAGAGAAAGCACATAATACATTCGATAAAGAGATATTAAGAATGCTAGAAAGGAGACCGAGGCTAAGGCTAAGCCCACTCTAGATGAACAGAATCAGCATCGAGACAAAGGGCGTCTAAACGATCGTTGTAATTTTAACACTAAAACGATGCTATTCGGGTCGCAAAGACAACAATAAGAGGAAGCTTTCCCCAATGTATGATGAGTTCATCCCTTTCAAACTACCTATACACGATGTGTTCCTCGAAGTAAGATACGAAGGCCTCTTGCCAGCGCCTTTTCCCATGAGACCAGCTAAAAGCGAAAAGAATTAAAGGAATATTTTAAGTATCACTACAATCGTAGGCATGATACAAAGAATTGGTAGCAACTAAAGAGTTCCATCAAATACGCCATACAATGAGGATGGTTGAAACAACATTGGCCACAATGTGGCAAAACCCAAACCACCTATTCAGAAGAGAAAATCCGATGAAAAAGAGAAAAACCAAGATACTGACGCTTGAGATTGCAACGACCAGCCGTGACCCACTCGAAAATGCCATGGCAAGATTAACACCATAGTGGGAAGGCCATTGACATCGACCCGAGTAGGGCTACAATTGAGCTCAGGCCCAAGTAGTTTGATACAGGTGATAAGTTAGATCCTAAAAGTGTTAAGGTCGACATTACCATCTCCTTTACTGATGAAGATTTTGAAAGAGTCTAAACCTTGCACCAAGATGTCCTGGTTGTTCTAGCCTACATATCAAGCTAGAGGGTTAAAAGAGTATTAATTACACTGGTAGTAGCACTGATATCTTTTTCAACCAAGCTTATGAGCAGATGAAGCATGAATTCAAGCTTAAGCGAAGGTCGTATGACCACGAGCTGTACGAGTTTGATAACTAGCACATTCACTCTCGTAGCATCATTACTTTACCCCTTAAGTTTGGTGATGGGGAGTATTATGCCACACATTGGTTAACTTCCTTGTGATTAACTGCTGGTCTCCTTACAACGCCATCTTATGAAGAGGTACACAGTCAATAATTGACATGGTTATCTCTTAAACCCACCTAAAAGCAAAATTCCTCACCTCGATAGGAATAAGGCTCTATAGGGGAGGCTAAGAATAGTCCAAGAAGCTATATCTTAAAGTGTTAAAAGGAGATATCATGTGTATGGTGGACTCCAAACGTGAAAATCGACCCGAACACCATGGCAAGCCTATTAACCTTACTAAAGAAATCGCATTGGTTTATAATTCCAAATACATCATGAAAGTGGAACATCGATTCCCCCAGACCTCAAAGAAAGCTTGATCACATTCATACAGGCAAAAAAAGATGTCTTTACATGGTCATCCTCTGACATGCTCAACAATAACCCGGATGTGATCACCTACCAGTTAAATGTAAACAAAACTCAAAGGCTAACTCGCCAAAAGATTAAGAACTTTGCCCCCAGAAAGATAAGCTGCCATTGAAGATGAGTTCCAAAAGCTCCTATAAGTTGGATTCATAAGGGAGGAGAAATACCTAACTTAGTTGGCCAATATAGTGTTGATTAAGAAATCTAATGGTAAATGGTGGATGTGTGTGGATTACATGAACTTGAACAAAGCATGTCTAAAAGACTGCTTTTCATTACCTTGGATCAACCAGTTCATTGATAGCACCTCGGGTCATAATCTGCTAACCTTCAAGGATGCTTTCTCAGGCTATAACCAAATTAAGATGAACACAACTAATGAAGTTTATACCTCCTTTGTTACCTTCTTTGGCACATACTACTACAAAGTAATGCTATTTAGGTTAAAAAACACCAGAGCTACCTTTTAGAGGCTAATCACCAAGGTATTTAAAGCTCAAATTGGTAGGAACCTAGAATTTTATGTTGACCACATGATCATGAAGAGCAAGTGAAAGACCATCTTCATGACCTCTAGGAAACTTTTCGACCAATTCTGCTTCTACAACCTAAAGCTCACTTCGCAAAAAAGCACCTTCAGGACCACCTTAGGAAAATTCTTAGGATATTTCGTGTCCCAAAAGGGAATCGAGGCCAACCTCAACAAGATCGAAGCAATTATAGAGATGAAAGCTTCTTCTTTCGTCAAGGAGGTACAATAGCTCGCAGGTGAAATAACTGCCCTAAACATATCTCTCCCTAAGATTACCAACAAGTGTTCTAAGTTCTTTAAAATTTTCAAAAGCCTGACAAATTTGAATGGACTAAAAGAACTCAAGAGACCTTTCAAGAACTCAAGCACTTCCTGGTAGGACCACCAGTCTTATCAACTCCAACCTTAGGAGAAGATCTTTTTCTATACCTCGTGGTGAGTGATTAAGTTCTTTCTTTGGTCCTTACTCGAGCTAAAGGTTGACTACACTGACTTATATATTATGTTCGTCACATCCTTTAAGGAGTCAAGAAAAGATACACAAAGTTAGAGAAATTTGCTTTGATAGTAGTCATATTTGCCAAACGATTGCACCTATACTTCCAAGCATACCATATCATCTTGCTTATTGATGTGCCTTTAACAACAGTCTTTTAGAAACTTGACGTATCAGGGAGGATGATGAAATAAACTATAGAAGTTAATGCTTACAAGGTACGGTATCAACATCGGGATGCCATCAAGGCCCAAGTGTTCGCAAATTTTCATAGCCGAATACATGAGTCCACCTAAGCCTGAAAACCAGCAAGAAACTATATGAACACTCCACATAGATGGATTCTCCGCATGGGGAGGAAGTAGGGCCAGTTTAGTTTTATAGGGACCTTATGGGATCAAAATCTGCTACACCTTGAAATTCAGTTTCCCTACTAGAAATAACGAAGCGAAATATGAGGCCTTAATTGCTGGGCTCAAGCTCACCATAAATGTTGTCATAGACATAAGGGAACTCAAAATCTTCTCAGACTCCCAGCTTGTAGTATTGCAAGTCAGTGGCACTTACGAAGCAAAAAATGAAGAGATATCAGAATACTTGGAGATGGTACACTCCCTAACCAAGGAATTGTCCTCCTAGCACATCACTAAAATACTAAGAGCCAATAATTCAGAGGCTAATAAACTCTTCAAGTTTGCCTCCTTAGTGGTCCCTGATCTAGGCAAAGTTGAAGGAAAAATCTTTGTGGAATTGCTGCTAGAGAAATCCAACATATGTAAAGCCCATGAAGTGGTTGAGCTGCTATACGCTCCTCTACCACCAAGCTGAGCAATAGAAAAATACCTGAAAGACGGCACCTTGCCTTTTGATAGAGCAGAGGTGAAGAAATCTATGTACAAAGCAGCCAACTATACCCTAATCAATGGGAACTTGTACAAAAGAGGCTTTAGTTTTCCCCTACTTCATTGATTGCGCCCAGAGGAAGGACAACAAGTCTTTGAAGACCTTCATGCTGGGAAGTGCAATAACCACGTCGAAGCTTAATCAATGCACATCCAGGCCAT
The DNA here is from genome assembly GCA_024138025.1 of Combretum micranthum. Lineage (NCBI taxonomy): Eukaryota > Viridiplantae > Streptophyta > Magnoliopsida > Myrtales > Combretaceae > Combretum > Combretum micranthum. Next base: position 962,409 of record JAMXBD010000264.1, read on the forward strand.
TTAAGCTTTGTAGCCCACCATGCGAATCGATGTAAAGGAGTTCATGTAATGATGCGAGCAATGCCAGAAACTCGTCCTAATTAGTCACATCCTGAGCACAAACCTCCACTATCCCATTAGCCCATGGCCATTTGCCATGTGGGGCTTGACATTCTAAGTCCTTTCCTCATATTAGCAAGATAGAAAAAGTTCATCATAATCAGACCCTATTATTTCATAAATAGGTAGAAGTTAAGGCTGGAGCAAGGGTCATGGATAAGAATCTCCAATATTTCCTCTACAATAACATCTTAGTTAGATTTAGGGTCCCTCACTCTATCGTGATAGGCAACGACAAACAATTCAACTCAAAGAATATTAAAGATTTTGCATAAAATACAAGATTACCCCACACTACACCTTAGTTGCCCACCTTCAAGCAAATGGACAAGTTAAGACAATAAATAAAACCATAATGCAAAGCCTAAAAGCTAGAGTAGATCACTTGAGTAGCAAATGCACAGACAAGCTCCTAAGCATACTGTGGGGATATCGCACCACCAAGCAAACCCCAACTGACGAAATCCCGTTCCGGTTGGCCCGTGGATCTAAAGCTATTATACCCATTGAGCTTAAGCTCCTAAACATACAAGTGCAGACGTATGATGTACTCATCAATGAAGTTGGCCAAAGGGCCAAACGAGATGCAATACAAGAAACATGAGACATAGTGAGCAAAAAGGTGGTTACTTACCCATAAAAGGCTGCCAAGTACTATGACAAAAAAGTCAAGTACAAAGTTTTCCTCATTAGCGATTTGGTATACAGAAAGCTAAAGGCAATGGGGTTAATAGAAGCCTGAGGGAAACTTACCTCGAACTGGAAGACCTAGTCAGAGTAAAAGAGGCCCTAGGAAATGGAGCATACAAATTGGAAACACTATAAGGTAGGCTCATCCCAAAAACCTCGAACGCAAACAACGTGAGAAGGTTCTTTGAATAAATGTGACTTATTTCCGCCACATATGTGTAAGGATTGAAATAAGATCTTGTAAACCCATAGAAGAAGTTATGAACGAAAAGAAAGTTATGTGTTAGTTCTTTCACTCCCTCGAACAAAAACCACCAAAGAGAAAGTTAAGATCAGCAAAGACCTCAGGAGTTTAAAGAACTCCACCCTATCATCCTGATAAAGCTCGGGTAACTTCCTCTTAAGGATGACTCCTACGAAGAGCTCGAGTAGCTCCCTCTCCAGGATAACTCCCACAAAAAGCTTGGGTAACTCACTCTTAAGGGCAAAACTCTCTTAAAGATAACTCTCCCCGAAATCTCAGTTACAACGCGCTGATGGATTAGGTCTACAATTTACACTAGGATTGCTACCTATACACAATCTGAAAGAGTGAACACAAGTTCCAACTACATAACAATGCAAAAAACCACTCAACGCAAAAAGAAAAACAAATTTCATTAATTAAAAGAAGATTATTACAATAGTTTTGAATAGCTTCTCAACTAAGGTAGTTGTGATTCGCATCTCGGCCAAAATATTACAAGAAATACTTTGCAAGCTTAAGATCCTACAAGTGCATCCAGTCTTCAAAATGGAAAGACGCTTAATCATCAAGATAAAAAAACATACAATCTTTGAGCTGAAAGGAACTTGACCTTCGAGCTTAAGGTGTAATCCCCAACTTTTTCAGAAATAGAATTAAAGTAAGAATTTTTGTGTTTGATTGTGTATGTGGTAGTAATTGTTATTAAATTAAAATGTAAGTATAATAGTTTTTATAAAATCAATTTAGTAAGAATAGAAATTTAAATTCATCAATGGATTTGATTGAGAAAATGGTTAGTTATGTATTTCTTTTATTCTTTTAGAGTATTGAGTTTCGTAAAAATAAAATAAAATAATAAATTCTAAATTACTTATAGTATTGATATAAGTTCTTATAAGAGATTATTTTGTTGAATAGAAATTTATAAGTTATTGTGTTACTAAACTTTGTTTTGAGTTAGATTAATTAATAATTCTATTGATAGAAATATATGTGAGTGTTAAATGAGTTGTTTTGATCTCTTAATGGCTGCAATTTAAAGCTTGAAGACCACCACAACTCCCATGCACACACACACACTTGATTAAGTATGAAAAAGCCTTAAAAGTCAAATATGAATTTATATATATACATGTGTTTATCTTTTAACGAGGCTGAGATTTTCCTCTTCCTTGCCCTCTCCTCTCTTTCAAAACCGATGGTTACACCCACACACACACCACACATCAACTTCAATTTCTTCTTTTTAAATTGTCAAGGAAAGCAAGATAAGCTTCCATCTTCAAGACTAAGAAAATTTAAGTAAGTGTTTCTTGTTTTATTCTTGTTATTTGCTTATTTGAGTAGTTATAGGTTAAGAGTTGTTGTTGGTTCATGGTTGATTTTGGAAGTTCATTAGTTTGGTTATGAGTTTTAGTTTTGATATATGAAGTAAGGTGGTAGAAAAGTAGAGTTGACATTTCAATGGTTGAAGTCAATGTTTTAGAGAGTTGGAAGATTTGAAGGAGTGGATGGTGCATTTGAGTCTTATATCGTAATATACAAGTATTTTGGATGAAAACAAAATTGGAATTAGTTAAAGTGTGTATAAATTGCATGAAGAATGCGTGAATTCGTTGTAAAAGTACCACGACCCGTGGTGGGGGGCGTTGTGATTTTGAAATAGTGAAATTTAGGCTACCATAGGGCATGGTAAGGGGTGTGGTGAGTTTTATTTTTGTTCACCCTGCCACTATGGGGTAGTGGCAAGGGGTGTGGTGGCTACTAGTCATTATTTTGCTCCTTAGCACGGGGCGTGGTGGGGCTTATGTAATGCTCTGTCCAACATGACCTTTGGCACGGGGCGTGGTAGGGGGACGTGGCAGCTTCGAAGTGTTTTTTTGTCTCTTTTAGCTTTAGAATCTTATTTAATCCTTCTTGTCTTTGTTAAGTAGATAGTAATACAAACTTTTTCTATCTTATAGGAACCCTAGATCACGAGTTGGATTTCTCGTTATACTATTACGACGATTAAAGAGTATGCACGGGTAAGTAACTTGAATTCTAGCACTTTGTTTATGCTTGTAAGTAGTGGAATATAGTTCAATTGTAACTACAAGGAATCAATTACATGGGGATTAGAATTATTGCATGGTATGTAATGTATGTTTGAATTGCAATTCTTAATAATTAAAGTGACAACCACTTGTTTGACATTAATATATAGTTGTCTCATTGAGTGTTTGAAGTTGATGTGATCACTTGATAATATGGAGCTAAGTTTAATAGACTTCTAATATTAGTATGGCATGCATTTCATATCATCATATTGCATTAGCATCATATTCTTGTCATGTATTAACAAATTCGATTATGTGGTAATGCTTGTTGGGACCAGTGAGTCTACTTGTAGGTCACCATAGGGTTGTCAACTTCGCAGAAACTAAGCAGGCTTTGAAGGAAGTCGTCTGTGTCAGAGTTGGCTTAAGAGTGTTAATACTTAGTGAGATTTCTCAAGTTTTATGATAAGTGGTAGTTCTATTTTGAAAACGAAAATGATTCTCTAAAAGACTGTTCGTGTCTTGTGGGGCTCTGGTAGAGACTGTTCCCCCAAGTGGGTTAGTTGAAGAGAAAATCCTTCTACTTTTGTGTTGAGTTTCTCATGGACATGAATTACTGAAATTATTCTTCAACACCTAGGGAGGGCATAAATCCCCATAGGTTTGAATTCTGGTTATTCAAACCACGTTTGTTGCATATGATTGATCCATACATTGCATATGATTGCTAATTCTACTTGTTTGATCTTAATGTTTGTGCTAAGATTTTGTTATTCACTGAGCTTTATGTGCTCACACTCTCTTAGACCGTTGAATTACAGGGTTTTAAGCAAGAAAACTAAACCCAGCTCAAGTGTGGGAGTTAAGACTTTTTAGACCATGTGTTTTGTTAAGGCGAAGACCATATATGTAATAAAGACTAGTTATGGTTGTAATAGCTTAAGTTAAGTTTGTTTATCTTTATAGCCTTTGTGGTTATGGGGTTCAGTTCAAGCCTCGTAAACCTTAGTTTGTAAAGTTTTTATGAAGTTCTAGATTTGTTATATGTTCCTTTGTGGTTATATATATATGTATGCAATATCTTTCTCACTCAAACAGCTTTCGATCCTGTTTTCATTGTCCACTCCAATTGGGGAACATTAGTTGTATGGTGTTTATGTAACTTTCTAGAGGCCTCAGTTAGTTACATGGCTTACTATTACGATTAGGGTACCCTGTAGGGGTACGACATAAGGCATCAAACTTCCCTTACAACCTACGAAGAGTAGGAAGGTGGCATGCCATTTGGATAGCTCTAACTCAAAAATGTGGATTCGACCCGTGGATGATCTCGATAAAGTCCACAAGCTTACAGTTAGGTTTCACGAGTCACTACAAAACTGATCTCCTAAGCCTCTGCCTTGTTTTACTTAAAAGAAGGATTGAAGGAATGGAACTTGGACCATGAGAGAAAGTTAGCTTCTCTTCGACAACCGAGGTTACAAACAAGACCAAGAAGCCATTAAATGTTGCCTAAGGACGACAAGGCACCTGCTCTCCCTGTTTGAAAGGATCTAATAAAGAGCTCGATCAAACTTTATAAGCTACATAAACATCCTAGCAAGATCACTGCGAATCTGAATCTGCCAAGCACCAAGTCTTTTCCCAATTACTCCCACTCGCCATGAAAACGGTAAAGAGGAAAGGAGTGATGCATTAGAGAAAGTTGGTTCCCTCCGATAATTAAAGTCTTGAAGCAAATAAAGACACGCTAGAGGTCGCCTAAGAGGGATAAAGCACCTGCTCAGCTTTGTTCACTCCATCGTAATGACCACGACCTCAAGGATAGGTCCACGAGGTTAGTGACATTAACCAGAGGGCATACAGAAGAGAAACACAACCTTAAGCTTAGACAAATAGTAGGGAAGGAAGTCAAACCGGGTTAAAGGTCAGCATATCTAAGCAGCACAACGTCAAGACCACCACCTCGACACCTTCTTGACTCCGTGTAAATAGAGATAGCGAAGCAATTGACTTCATTAAATAGAGATGGTGGAGCAACGAGAATTGAAACCTACAACCCACGACCCTTAAGGGTTCCAACCAGAAAAGGTTAAGAAAGGCATCAAGATAAGATGACAACATTTCAATCACAATCATTCCAATCAGAGGCACTATCTATAGGCAAAGGGGAAAAGCATATCCTAATAACATTTAATGCGATCAAATCTCAAATATTTCACATGCCATATCATCAACCATTTGATTAAACCTCGGAAGCACATGAAGCTTTGGAAAAGAAAATTTCTAGCCACACGAAAGTCTACCTACCGCTCAACATCATCACTTACGACTAGTCTGTCACAGACCTGCCACTACCTAAGTACCATATCAACCATTTCAAATTGCCTTGCACAATCACTAAGTAATAAATTTAAAGCTAACTTAAAGTAGCAGCGATTTTGACATAGTAGATTGAGCCCACCCAGCTCAAACATGACCTCTAAAAGATATAGTAAAACTACAAACACATACTAAAATTTCAATGATGAAAAGCAATGAAGGTACAATAAAAAGGAAGAATCACAAACAAAGGATTTAGTTCATTTAACAAAATAATGAACCTCGAAGGTCCAAAAAAAATGCAAAGAAAACAAAATGTGAACAAATATTCCTTTTATTATTGATCAACAAATTACATCCATAAGGCTACCTTGGGGCTAAAATGACAACAAGCTTCCTAACAAAGCACGAAAACGACTTATGCTACTTTCTCCATTATCTTATAGTTACAGAAGATCTCCTCACTTATGACAATATGGGAAGCATCTCGGATAGCTAGGTTAGACTCACATTAGGGACTCCTACAGCATCCTCAACTCGATCCTCTTTGTGTGGTCCGGGGACCAAGGTAAGGTCGGAGCAGTATTAGAAAGGGCCTACTGATCCCTTCCTTGAGCAACGACTCTCAACTATGACTCTTCCTCTAATCCTCATACCCTTGCCTTCTACTTCATCGTCTTTGTCATGTTCTTCCTCTTCGATATTAGTAGAGGCTTCACCAAATCGCATGGCTAGGAAGCTAAGGTCTAAGTTTGGGTTTCTCTACAATACTTCACTTTGTATCAACTTAACACCCTATGAGCTCCTTGACAACCCACTTCTTGGTTGCTTCGCTCATGACCTATCCACTCTTCAAGCTCGCCACGCAAGCCTACATGAAAAGAAAGAACTCTAAAAAAGAAAGGAAGGGGAAGAAAGGAAAAAAAGAGAAAGAATAAACAAATATAATAGAGTTAAAGAGGAACAATCTTACCTTTAGAGCTTCCTACTTGGAGCTGGATGCCCTAGCTTCCTTCTTCAACTTATTAAGTTCTAAGACAGTCACCTCGACCTTCCTCTCCTGCTTAGGAAGCTCTAAAGTGGCATCCATCATCTACCGAGACAAAGAATCCTATTGATGTTTCACATCCTTCCGTTTTCTCTCATACTTCTTAGCAATGCGGAGACAACTATTTCTTGGCTTCAACTACCTCACCCTAGTACTAGAAGACTTTACTCTCCGTTTTGCCCAATGATTTTTATTTCTCCTCAAGAGTAACACTCAAGTCACTCTTAAGCCTAACCTCCTTTTGCCTCGCATTGGTGAGCTCCCTTTACAAACCAACTTTCAACCTTTCTGCCTTCTTAGAACCATAGTTAGAAGACATTATGATTAATTAGAAAAGAAACATACAAAGAGAGCTTAATAGGTATAAGAGGATGACCTACCACTCCCCAATCCTTTCTCGCATACCTCATAACCTCAACGACAATGATCACAACCTAAAAAAAAGGAGAGAAAAGAGAGCATATAAGATCCCATGGAAAGCTTGCCATAATTCATAGAAAGCAAGAAAATTACCTCATACATCTTACGTACCGCATAATCCAGCACCTGTTCTCCGAACCTTAGCTCGCTAAACAAGGTCCTCATCCTACTTTTGTCCTAGACCATGGCAATCTCCTCAAACAAGGTCTAGTCGACAATAGTATCACTCCACTTAATGGTCCTACCCCTAATGAAGTCGAGAAGTCCTTAAGCAGTAAGCACTTAGCCGATCCTTACGGGCTCTAGACCCCTAGGGGTAAATATGAACATTAGTGCTACTCCCAGCGGCCTCAATCCTAGGGGATGCCTAAAAGTTTGGCAAAACAACAATGGTATAAGGATGAAGCGCACTCTACAACTCAGGAGACTACGGATATAGTGGGGTTGTACGATTTGAAACACTCGGGTCAGTGACAAGAGCCAAAAAGCTTTAACCCTGCACCTCGACCTTAATGACCTACTTCTTTACAGCCGCTTTCCTTTTAGCAAGGGCCTTCTCCCTTTTCTTTGTTGATAGCCTTGCAAGAAGATGGTTTACGTCCCTCATCTCCAACTCAACATTTGAAACAAAGGATAATAGTATGAAGTCAACAAAAGAAACAAAGACCTACTAAGTTGAGCTCGAATGCTCGAGAACCATGGATTCGTCAACAAATAATAACAATGTTCTTCCTCCAGGACTTAACTCAACAGATGCTGGGGGAGGGAGGGAGAGAGTATATCCACACTCGAAGAACCATTCCACACTTCCATGAGTTGATATCTCTTCATCCTCAATAATGGGCTAGCCTTTCATGTAATTCCTGACTATAAGCTTGGCATTCAGGGGTCTTCCCTCACAACCTCATAATACTCATCGATATCCCTCTGACCCTTAGTGTCTAGGGTCCCAACTTCGATGACCATAGAACGGATAAGAAGGCAACACTTCACCTAGAAATCAAAGTCGTGCTTAGAATCTTCCTTAACACCAATGATCTAGAACCATTTCTTCCAACCCCGGCCGTTTGAGCTCATGAGACCATCGAAGAGCAGGAATAAGCACTTGCTCCGCTTCATAAGATACTACCAATTTCCGTTGGATTTCTTGAAGGCTTAATTTCTCTAGAATAGAATTGGAGTTGGCCTTACATACACACCAAGACATAGGGCCATAAAGGCTATTAGAATGCGCTAGACATTTCAGAGTAGTTACGTAAGAGATAGCCTGTGGTGATTAAAAAACTTGTTCTGGAAAGGAAAGAAGGGTATCCTCAAGCCGAATCTAAATGCTATGTTATACAGGGTAAACCTCTGTCCCTTTAATAAGCAAACTCGGTTGGATTGAGAAGAAATATGACCTCCTAATCCTCTGGGGAGCCTTGCATCTCTGCCTTTCAAACCTCATTGAGCATCGCTTCGGTAGGGATGCTGGTGACTCTAAAAAAGCCCATCGCCATCAACTTCCTTATTATGTAATGGCTCATAGATTCTGTCTTCTTATCATTTTTGAGATATTTGTCTAGAGGAATCTAGTACATTATCTCCACAAGCTCACTATACGTATGGGCTTAGGAATTGGCATCTCCAGTGTTTAGATCCTGACCACTCCTTGAGGTCGCACCCTCATTCAATGTTCTCCTTTCCTTGCTTGTGCTCGAGTTCCCTGAGCTAACACTTGGTCCCCCTTTGCCTCTCCCTATTTCATTTGCAACCCTTTGAATCCTACTGCTAGAATCATGAGAGAAAGATCGGGAGTTACCTGAGCTCGACATTATTGAGGTATTGGGACAACTTGGAAAGAATGAACATCGAAAATCTAAAGAGTAAAACAAGACTACTTTTCACACAATGAGAGATTAGAAAACAACAATCAATGAACAATTCCCTTCGAGAATTGGGTGTTTATAGAGGGGTAAGGGGAAAATGTGTGGATGAATGATGTGAGAACAAATCTTAATGACTACGACGTTACAATGACATCAACGTCGTAAAATATCGGAACCATTATTATAGTTGTCGTGTCCTTTTGAATTTAGAGAGCTTCTCAAGTAAGTAACACTATCCCAAGCAATGATGATTATCCTACCCAAGTAGATTAAATCCCGAAGCTACGAGCTCGGAATGACCTTACACAGATTTGAATAACCTTTAGGGCAGACTATCTTGATGCAAATAGTAGAGATGTATCTTAAATGAAAAGAGTACAAAGAATGCCAACTCAACAGGTTATCCTCATGGGCTAGACATAGATTGCTTATTTTCCTTGTTCCATCACAAAGAGAGTAAAAGGGGACAAGTGTTGATGGCGGGATATAGGCCAGGACCTACTAGGCCCATTACCACCTTCATGCTGACTAAAGAGCCTAAGAAGAGCTAGAAGATCATTGATACCACCGGCCCATGCAGAACCCATGGTAACACCTCGAAGTCACGCTTTAACAAAGGATCACAAAGCTTACGATCACCTCGACCACTAAGGAAGCTAAAGGCCCCGACCTTAATCTTAACTCCTAAAAGATCTCTATGCATCTTTGTCCCGACCTAAGACCCAGGGGAAGGGACACCACTAGCTTGGCCACATTCCACACAACCATAACTCCACCTCAGGCACCTCCATCACTTTAAATGTCAGGTCAGCTACCAAAAGGAGATTCACCTTAATAGAAAAGATTCGGTGGACCCCACTTTGGTGTGATCATGAACTATAAATAGTCTATCCCTTTATAGGGAGGAGAAAGACAATTTCATATGGTCAATACCTTTTTAATAGGTTACCTGAGTCTGACCCACGGACTTGAAGTTACACTAGGAATACTCAGGTCGAGGAGGGGGGTGTGAATTGAGTATTTACCCAAAAAGCCCAAATAATTAATTTCAATTAATCAAGTCAAAATAATATAAATATGCAGTAGGTAAATAACAACAAATATAATGTTTGAATAAAAAAGTAGAGTTGGAGAAAATCAAGCCAATATTTTTATATGGAGTTCAGCCCCCTTCCTATTATCTACGGTCTACCAAATGCCTCAATCGAAGTCTTCACCATGGCTTATATTAATTTCAAAAAGATAGCTTACGATGAGCAAATTACACCCTTAGGTAAAAAAATATTTCCCCTCTCTAAGTGTTCTTAAATGAATCGCAATAAAAAAAGAACAGAGCACTAGAGTGTATGTTTTCTCTCTCTTCATAATTTATAAATATCATATACAAGAGAACAAGAAAAAGGAATTTGTTTGATTGCAGTAATGTGCTCATAAAGATTTTGGCACTTCTTCCTTTTTTTTTTTCTATTGATCTCCAAGACTTATATATAAATAGCTTTTGAATTTCAGAAGTCTGTTAGACAAAATGTCTATAATCTGCTAAATATTAAATACACGTCAACAACTCTTTTCTTGCCACATCAGCTTCAATTTTTAACCCGCCATGCCTCAAAGACTCATCATGCCTCAACTTTGCCCTCGATAACCTTCTCACACGCGCACTTCTTTAAACATCAGATTTGAACTATCGTGCCTTAACTCTTGAGATGTCCAGGCCTCGACTTAACCCACAACAAGTCTGATCTCTTCTCTACCTTTGCCTTGATCTCTTGACTTGTTTAGGTCTTAACTAACCCTCAACCACTGATTCTTTATATTTTAGCTTGTCAACTTTGACCTTTGCTTTATCGAACCTTGAACACTTGAAATGGCTTACCCTCGACAACTTCTTTTTTTGCTAAAACTTGCAGAAGACTCCATAAATACGCACAATATGCACATATACATATGACTAATTAAGTTTAGTTTACAACAAATAAATAGTTAACCGTACATTATATTGTCTCATCAAAATCCACATTGAACACTTCAAGCTCAATAGGACTAACTTAAGCATCAGAGTGGTTGAGCCGGGTAACCCTCTGGCATACCTTTTACCACTTTTCTATGTTTATAGGGAACCAATCTCTACCAGCGGAACAAGCTCATGAAACAACGCTCAATTTTAACCTTGATCCATCCATAATTGCTCAAAACTTCAAACATAAAAGTTGAAGAGCTTTCTTATCTTTCTATAGTATTTTGAATCGTCTCAAATGAAGCTGTGATGAGAGAGATATCATTAATTTATGAAATAATGTTTGGGCTATCTTGTTTTTTCCTCTTCCATATGTCCTGGCTTTGTCTTCAACTATGATTTTTGCTCGGATATTGGAAAATGAGCTTGATTTCTTAGTTTTAGCTACTATACATCTTAGGTTAGAGCAAATCAATTCAATTTGGATCACCATAGCTCGAATATTGTGTTGATTCTTGGCCACATCAACTTGAATAACTCAGCATGGACTAAGGCGAAGAAGTTTGGTTTTCCTCTTTAATTTTAGTAGCTCGAGATCAAGTTCATTTGAACAAATAGCTGCTACTTAGACTACTTCTCACCTGTCATGGTCTTGAATAATTACAGTCGACACATGGGTTAAATTCATTTCAAGTGATCTTTTAACTATGGTTGGGTGCTCCTAGTTTGAATCATGGACACTCTACCAACTAAGCTCATTGCTACAATCTGCTACACTTCCTTGAATCCGTCTTCAGATTTAGATCGTTTAGTTGTAAATTGTCGAAGTACCATTGCAGGCTACTGATGCTTAGCAACTGCTTGGAATCTAGTTGTTAAGCTAAATAAGCTTTGCTTTATTCTGTACCACTTCATTTTGTGAATGCTTGAACAAAAACTACTGCCAGTATGTTGCTACAGGTTAAGTGTAACTCAGATGCTCTAGTTCTTATGCTTATTTGCTCAAGTAGCTAGGCTGTGATTTGTTGAGCCTAGCTCTGCCATGTATTTGGGGCACGAATTGCAGGTTCCTACTACTTATACAAATATTAGCATATACACTATTAATTTATTAGTTAGATAATGATAAAATCCTAAGATGCCACTTTTGTTGCCAGTGATTGACTCTTCTTTCAAAGACAAAATATAGTAGCTCTTGAATAAATCAATATTTGTGATTAAGGAAAGCATCTAATACTTGATTTTTAGTATTCAAAAAATGTACCCGTATTTTCTGAGAATGATCATCAACGGAAGTCACAAAGTATTGAGTACCATCATTTGAATTTGGCTCGCACAAGGCTAAGTGTACAAAATCCAATACATTCTCCATTCTAGAAGGAGGGGAACTTTTGAAACTAGCTCTGTTTTGCTTTCCTTATCCAATTCAAGTAGCACATTCTTCTTAGCCAAATAAGTCATACTTTTCTCACTCATATGACCAAGATGTTGTACCACAACTTAACTGTACTATCATTCCCCATCGTGTTCATAACATAGTGGGAGAGCTTTGCTTGCATAAAGTACATTTTAGAGTACTTCTTCCCTTTAGCTAACACTAACCTTTGGTAAGCTTCCATTTACCATTAAAGAAGGTATTGTCGAAACCTTCACAATCTAGCATGCCTATTGAAATTAGATCCAAACACACATATAGAATATGCTCGACATCTCCTTTACTTGCAATTGCATACCATTCTCTATCTCTAAACAAACATCTCCTTTACCTACAATTTTTTAAAAATTTTCATTTCCCATTCTTACAACACCAATATTGCTTAGCGTGTAAGATGTGAAGAATTCTTTCTGAGATGTAGCATAAACAGTAGTACCACTATCGATCACCCAACTTGTTTCATGAATTGCAAGATTGACAATATCATCATCATTGTCATGCACCGAAGGGTATTCTAAACGTGGCAGTCCGCCGTACACAATATTAAAGCCTAAGAATGACCACCTCAATCACGCGAAGGCTTCCATACTATGTACAAGGCGTCTAACACATAAAGGAGACACATCGGAATGATACGTTTTATGTTGATGCAATTGAGTAACAATGTAAAGGAAATACAATCCACTATACTCCAAATACAAAACCCTATACTTCAAAATACAATTCATCAAACTTCAACTACATTCATCCCAAGACTTCACTACATTAAGCTATTACAAAGCAAATCGTAAAGCTTAGCCAAAAACTTCAAGCACTCTTATATCTTGCCGAAATCCCGAAATCATTCTCGGCTTCAACCAACTCGGTCCCCACTTAGCATTCTTGGAATAACCTGCTCATTTAAACATCTATTGGGGTATAAGCTACACTAGCTTAGTGAGATTCATTTCCGCAATAATATACTCAATTGTAAAATATACAAACAAGTTTACTTAAACAATCATATGAATGCACAAGCACGTGAACATACAAGCATATGACTTTCCGGTAGCCATATGTGAATGGATTTACGCCCTCCATTCGAGGTTTGGGGTGGTCCATAAACATGCGACCACAATTCCAATATTTTCTCTTGTGGTTTATAGTGTCTACTCCATTGCCCATTAATATAAGCGACCTCATAGGCCCTTGATGTTAACGAAGGTGGTCCTCCACCTGTTTATATGTATTGGTTTATAGTGTCTACTCCACTACCCATTAACTTAAGTGACCCTGCAGATCCTTAATGTTAACGAAGACCCGCTGCCTCCCGATCATACTTTTGTTCCCACCAAAAGCATTCTCGTAATGCAATGTGACTCACTAAATGATATGCATGTACAGTTTATTTATAGAATCATAGCAAGTTCATTATGTAATTTAAGAGCGATCATAGAGCATTTTAAACAATCCAAGTCTATACTAACTCATACAATATTATTTCAACAAGTTTCATCTCGATATACTTATCATTCATTCAACAGGAAAAGTTCATTTCTCATCAACAATTTTATCTTTACCTAAGTCTAGTGCTACTACAATTACAAGTACACTCAATAAGCATAATTACTTAGGAAATAAACTCACTCGGCCATTGGATCACCGGTCTTCTAGTAATAATAATCCGGTGGTAGGGAATCGTCGAACTCGGGATCACCTAAAAATGGAAGAAATACTATAATAAGTATTTCAACTCAAACTAATGCAACGACTTCATACGAACTATCAAATTCGTAATTCGCGTCCTAAGCGGGAATTCCAACTTAAAACGGCCATAACTTGGTCATTTTAACTCGGAATCTCGCAAATTTTATATCGATTTATATCTACTTCGGAAGAGCTTTCTAAATATGAAGTTTAAATCAAGTTTCGAAAATATAAGCCTAGGAAATGAGGGATCAGATCTGTACAGCGGTTATATAGATTCCGAAAATGCGGTTTTCATAAATGTACTTGAGATTCCTAAATACAAAATGAAACTAAATGCCATGGTAATGATTTTCCCTATCATGAATGTCATGATATGAACTCTAATGAGCCTAAGTTCTTATAACTTTTTAGACTTAAAGAATTTAAATAATCTTTTTCTTAGAAAACCATTTTATGCTATTGTTTAACAAGTGAGTTTACTACACTTGGTCACACCTACATATTACAAGGATTTTCTTTAGGAAAACTCCACTTTGTTTAAAGAAATTTTGACCCTTATATTAGTTATATCCTAAGGCCTTTATTTCTTTAATAAAATCTTCATTTATAAACTTTTAAGTGGGTCTTTTACTAGGGTGGTTTCAAAAATCCGAATTTAGAAATTTTCATTTTCAAGTTGATTCCTTTAAGAAAAATGTATTTTATACTTAAAACTTTAAGTATTTATTTTACCTATACCCTAAGGACTTCATTTATTTAAGAAAATATCATTTTTGAAGTTGGAAAAATAGTGTTTGCTAACCATCTATCCATTATTACAATTTTGCCTACAAGACTTTTAGCTCAAAACTTCTATTGGACTTCATCTCTTGTTTCCAACATTTTATTTAATAAAAACTCATTTAGACTCATGAAAAATATTACCAAACATTATCTATCACCTATAGGCTTCATTTTTCTTGAGAAATATATGTTTAGAAGTTGATAAATGCGTTTTTAACCTAGGTTTCTAAAGTCATCCGAATTTACACAAGTTCATTTCTTGAAAAGTGTTTTCCTTTTTGACTTTATTAACTCATCCACCTATAGATCTATATACTAGGAAGGTTATTTACTAAGGACAAAAACATTAAAGACCATTAATGCACATAAACTTAAAATAATGATGAGATCTTAAATGCCTACATGAACATGAGTAGTAAAATGATAGATCTACTATATCAAGTGCTTAAATGAGTTTTGAAAACATAAAAACTACATTTTTATAAAAGATCTTTTGTTCAAAACACCTTTTGATGAAAAATCATAAAGCTTATGGCATAAAAGCTCCTTTAAATGTTAGATCTACTTTGTGATAGTTCGGTATTCTTGTTTTGACATTTCCTTGTCCCTAGCAAAAGATCATGGAGACATTTAGTTGAAATATCCAAGAATATCCTTGCCATAACAAGGATCTATGAGTGGAAGGAGTAAAAGTTTACTTACTTGGAGTAAAATAGAAGATGAAAAGAAGAAAATGGAAAGTTGTGTGTGTGTGGGGGGAGCTCAAAGCTCACGGCAAGGAGGGTGTGGGGGAGAGGATTTTGAGAGCTTTTCAACTTTGTAAATCTTGGAAAGTGAAAGAATGAAGAGAGAGAGAGAGAGAAAGTTGTTTATATAGCATTTGAATTTAGGTTAAATGGAGTAAAATAAATTAAAAAAAAAATTGCAATTTCGAGCTTGGAAGGGGGGCCATCACACCAGTACTGTTCACCAAAAAGGGGGGAAGAAGTTTGATTTTAATTTTTGTTTTGATTGATTTAACTTGATGTTTAACTTTTCATAACTTGTATTGAAAGTTAAGGGACAAAAAGTATTTAGAAAAGAGATTGATTTAAGTGATGGTAAGGGTTGAAATTATAGAGTGTACAAATAGGTAGTCATAGGTTGTACTTGTGAATAGTAGTGAATAATCAAGACAACTTAACTACCGGTAGTAAGAAAAATACGAATAAGAAGGTTATAACTGCATTTTTCATAAACCGAAAAATTATAAAATTTATATTTTTGAAATCCTTAATTTATTTCGATTCAAATGAGTATTCACAAGTAAATATTTGAAATTCTAGTTCTGGGGCACGCTTTTCTATAATGGGTCTTGGGATGACCTGAAATTGAAATTTTCTTAAAATCTGATCTTTTCTTGTTTCGAAATATAATCAAGAACTATATTTAAAATTAAATTTTCTTATAAAAGTCTCTTAATTGGAAACCGAGGAAAAGCCGGAATTAGGGTTTCTAAGTCTTTCTCACAGAGCTTGAACTAAACCGGTTTAGGGTTTCATTTTCCGGTTTCCGAAGTTTACTCTATTACTAGGAAACCTGGGGTATACATTATAAAAATAATAAAATTGTGTAATGAAATAAAATGAATAGTGCAAAAGACTAATCAATTACCGGTAGAAATGAAAAACGATAAAAAGGTTATAACTGTAACTTTTATAACCTGAAAAATTACATAACTGATATATTTAGAAATCTTATAAAATTACGAGTCTAACGGTACTAATGGTATATTTTTGAAATCTCAAGCCCCGGGACACGCTTTTCGAAGTCTGTATCCGAACGGGTTCGAAATAGGTCAAAAATTTACTAATATGATAATTATAAACGAACTTATATTACTATGAGTTATTCTATATATTTAAACTACATCTTGGCCTCTAGGGCTAGGGGCGCTAGATTGCCGGACTTACACTATTGTATTCCGGTTAGGATTTCCAGGTGATTTTTCTGGTTTAGATCCTTGCCAATTTGGAAACTGATATTTATGTTTATACAACATGTTTAATTTGAGAAATTTATTTTAAATTTTCTTTTTTTTTTGTAAGTATTTAATATCTTTTAACATTTTCGGAATTCTTGAATTAGGTTTCATTCCCGAAAGTTAATCGTTATTTACTTTTTATTAATTTGTTTTTGGGTTTTATATTACCCGATTTTATAAATCAGAGTTAAATATGAAATTTTCGTACGTCGTGGTTTTGAATTTGAAAACCACCGAGTTCTTATTTTATTGTTTAAAGATTTTCATTTTCTCAAGATTGAGAAGTTTCTGAATTCGTTCGTGATTTAGGACTTGTCAAAATTCGGTTTTAATTTGGAGTGATTTTTAGGATTTATTTTCGAAGTTCATTTTGGAATTATTTATTGAAGTTTTCCGGGGCTTACAATCATCACCATAGATAAGGTTGAACTTCACAATAACCTTATCTTGTTCATCATTACTACTATCATCTTTGCTTTGTTCTTCTATTGATTTCGCTTAAACTTTCAACAAAACTTCTTTATATATGTCATTTTTCTTGCATTTGATAACACTCGACATTAGCATATTTATTTGACTTTCCTCTACTCTTGTCCTTTGTGTTTAGACCCTTAGGTTGACTCCTTCACCTGAATTTTGCAACAAGATCTTCTTCTTGTGATGAAGAAGACCCTAGTGTTCCTCATCTTATCTCTTTGTTCAAGACTCTATTTTTGACAAATTCTATATTTACTGTGTCATTTGGTGCAGAATTTGTGAGTAAAATCTTTAAAGTCTCCTAAGACTTTGGTAAGGAGGTTAGAATTAAAATAGCAAGTACCTTTATCAAAATTTATGCCCATTCTTGACTATGCTCCACGATCTTTTGAGAATCATTCAAATGATATACCTTCTTGATATTTCATCTAGAGTAACTTTGTCAAGTAAAACAGTTTGTTGTTGCTAGTTTTAAAAGCATACGATTCCTTTAACTTGTTCTACAATGCTTGTGCGTGAGTCTCATTACAAATGTGATTATACACATTGTCTTTAACAAACTGTTGGATAAAACCACAAACTTTCTTGTGCTCAAACTCCCATTCTCCATTTGTCTTGTCTTCGGCTTTTGTGGTACCAAACACTGACAAATGCATCTTCATCGCAAATAAGAGATCTTTCATCTTACTTCTCCATATGTGGTAATTTGTGTCATTTAAGTTCATCATTTTGCTTGTCTTCACCTTCATGACTTAAATGAATGAACAATAATCTAACTTATTTTCTGATGTAGAGGATCCATAATTTAGTGGTAACCATAGAGCATACAATAAATAGATATATTCACCAAAGTTTTAATACCAGTTGTTTGGATTGATGTAACATAAATAACAAATACGAGACAGATAACTAATAAATAAAACATGAGCAAAGTAAGTATGATAAATAAATGCACTAGAAATTTAACATAGTTTACTTTTTTAGGCTACCTCTATGGGACAAACTCTAAAATTCTTTCAATAAACAAATAGTAGGAGACTTCTCTAGAAAAATATTCTAAATGCACAGCACAAATAATTGAGATAAACCTAAAATAATGGTACTCATGTATTTCTCCAACATCCTAAAATAATCTCACTATCTTATCACTCATGGGAAATTATTCTCTTTCTAAATAAATTTTCTTCAAATCAAAATATGCTTTGGCTCTCTCTCCACAAAATCTCATACTCTGATTTTAATTAGGAGCAAATGCCTATTTATAGACAAAAGTTTTCCTTTACTGCAATATTTTGTTTACTAACTTTAATTTTGTTGCCGTAAGGAAATGCTCAAAGAACTTATAGATCAACTACTTTCTTTTTTTCTTTTTCACAATGTGAGTGATGTGATGTGGGCCCTCGTGGTGTAAGAGGAACCCATCAAGTTCCACTAATTAATTTATGCAAACCAAATGCTCTCTATAAATCTTAGAGTAACCCCACTAGATAATTGTTGGTCGTTCCACTTATAAGTTCAATTCTCTACTAGCAAAAATCTTAGACAAATAATAATAAAACTTATATAGCTTGTAGTTATTAGGTTCACTATTTTTATAAATTAATTCAATTATGGTATATATATCCTAATAAAAAGTAAATTGTTTATACCATCATAACATGCTGAAATGATATCATAAGAACGAGATGTTAATTATAGTTCTTTCGTATAGACTAATTCCTATTTTCCATGTTTGGTTAACGAAATAGTTATTTTGCAAAGAGTTAATATAAAAAATGGTATCTGAACTTCAATCTGAATTTCATGTACCTAATGTTTGGTTTTTAACAATTTGATACCTAAACTTTTGCAAAAAGTTCAATTAGCTACATGAAATTTGGTTTTAAACAATTTGGTACATGAAACAAGTTTTTATATACATTTTTCCTACCTAATTGAATTTGCTTCATGCAAGAAAAATGTATACGAAAACTTATTTTAAGTACCAAATTGTTAAAAATCAAACTTCAGATAGGAAAAATGTACACGAAAATTTACTTCAAGTACAAAATTATTCAAAACCAAACTTTAGGTACCTAATAAAAATTTTTGTGAAAATGCAGGTACTATTTTTGAAATTATCCCTTTTGCAAAACTGAAATAATTGAAAAATAAGGAATAATATTCCTTTATAATATCAAAGAAATAGCTATTCCTTAATTTTCTCTAGTATATTTTTATAATTACTCATGAGACTTAAAGAATTTCATGAATAATTATTACTTCTCCATTCTATTATAGGAATTGCCAATCCATTCCCACTTTGTTATGTTTTGATTTTTGCAAATTACAAGTGTAGTTGATCTCTTATAAAATGCATGGAGCACATGTTATCTTTTCTTTTAAAAAATTATGGCAAATTGTAAATACACTTTTTGAAATATTAGTACAATACAAATAAATTTCCTAATTTTTAACTGTGGCTTTACATTTCATAAATTTTGAAATAAATATAATGCTTCAAACCACAATAAAACCCTAGTAACTTAAAAAAAAAAGCGATATGTTTTCAAAAGGTTGCTTTCAACTTAACAAATTATTGATGTTTTGTTTCAAGAGAAAAAAAAATGTTTTCCAAAGACTATTCTCTCCAAACAAACTTTTTATTTCCTATAAAGATCTAACTATTGGAGCGGATGAGTTTACTCATGCTAAAAAAGAAAATTATCAAAATAAGATTATAATCAATTAATTACTAAAATAACCTATAAAAATCACGTGTTAAAAATGCAATTTAGACTTATAAATAAATTGCATGCAGAAATGCGATTTAGGTTTATAAACAAATCGCATGCAATAATCACATATTAGAAATGTGATTTCTATTTATGGACTTTTTTTATTTATGAAAACCACATGTTTAATATGTTATTTTAATGTGTTATTTTGATAATTATTTGGATTGATGTCTACTTTAATAAATATTTAGAAAAGAAATTCTAAATTGACAAAAAAAAACTCCTAAACCTTAGATATTTTATTTTATTTTATTTGTTTGGCAAATTACATTGGAAGGTCCAATATTTGGGGGTAAGTTCATTTTAGATAACAACGTTTCAAAAAGTTCAAAAGATATCTCAATGTTTTTAAAAGTATCTTTTGAGATTTGATTAAATATTTTTTCTATTGATACATGTCAATGAGGTTTTAAAAGAAAGGTTTTTTGATTTTTAATTCAATATTTCTCTTGTTGACATATGTTAATAGTGACCTCAATTGACTCACTTCTTTAAACATTATAACATGTTTTTGAACCACTAAAAAACGTTGTGACTTGTTTTTAAACCACTAAAAAATATTATAACCTAAAATAAACTTACTTACTAAATGTTGTGATCTCTATTGAATTTTTAAAATGTTGTGATCTAAATAAATTTACTCTCAAACGTTGTGACATTCCGGTATAATTTATCCATTTTTTTTATTTTACTTATAATATACATATTGACAATAAGATATTCCGAAAATACGAAAATACTATATTTTTTCAAAATTAATCCAAAAATACGATATTCCTAAAAGATATATCGAGTTTATTTGATTAGAGAATGTGCCTGAATTTTTACACTAGTTGCGCATTCATTGAATGCGTCCCTACTAGATTTTTATTTTATTTTTTAAATTAGGTTAGGGTGCATTCACTAAATGCACCCAAAGTTTTTTATTATTTTCTTTAAAATTAAGTTCGAGTACATTTAGTGAATGCACTTGAAGTTTATTTATTTATTTAAATTAGATTCTAGCGCATTCATTTTTTCTTTGAAGTACTGGTGCATTTAATGAATGCATTTGCATCCCCTACACTATTTAGGGCTTCTTTTTAATGTTTTTATGACTCCAAATATAAATTTATCATACACAACCACCACCCGATATACACAAAACAACAACCACATCTTGATATACACAAAAAAAGGTCATTACCACATACACAATGAGCTCAATTAAATAGACCCACTATATAATAGTGCAAATCAACTGCTAATGACCTCATTGAAACCTTGAGATCTTCTACAACAGTATAAGCATATAGAAATGAAATGTGAATCATATGCACACGTGTTAAAACGTTAAGTGTTTCATTAGAAATGAGATTAATCAACACCAGTCACTTGTACAATGGTTAAAATAGTACACAATGTAGTCAGTCTAATTCTACTTTCCCTTTCTCCCTCCTATAAAAGTCTTCCCAAATTTGGATATTATGGATTCTTTCCCCTTTTTCCCTTGTCTCCTTGGGGACAACAAGACTATATATGTTGAAGACCGTTGCCATGTAAATTGTGTTATCCCTTCTCCTATATATGCTTTATCCTCTATATGAAGTGCCGTTCTCTGCGAGGTATTGAAGGAGTTGCAATAGGCTCGTACTGGTCATGGTTGTATGATGGAGTGACTAATGAACAGGGATTGCCCCCTAAACAACCTATGATCTCACCTGGGTAGGAGATACTTGAAGGCATGTTGACAGTATATGGATCAAACAATGTTGGGGGGGGAGGGGGGGGGGGGGGGGGGTGTTGGTGTAAAGGAAGTGATTCAATGCCCTCCATGTGGCTTACTAGACCACTTGTGCCTTGGATGTGGTGGATCGGGCTCATCCTCCTCAAAGTTTGATGAGTTTCTCCCTCTTGCTAATCATCTCCTTGTAGATATAACACAATCTCGTTGTTTTCTTCAACCTCGACAGTAGGTGAATGATATGGATAAGATCCGTGTTAGAATTATATAGTAGATTTCTCTTAAATAACCTCTCACAATAAAATGTTTTTATGATTATAATTCTGTAGTTTTTAAAAAAAACATAAAATAAAGGATATAAATGATTTTTTCTAGGATATTGCACATTAAGAAAAGATCAAACTAGTTGTATTGATCAATCGATATGACGCACAATTGATAAAGACAATAAAGGTTGAGAAAACTCTTAAATTAATTAAAAAACCAAGTTTAAGAATTACAAAGTCATCAAGTTGTCAAATGTGGCAAAAACTCAAAACTTCTTAACTTCTTCCTAAACATAACCCTAATAATCTTTGTATACTCTCACAAGTCGGGTAAGGCAAATATAAATAAAAAAAGTCAAAAATAGAATAGGAAGGTGAAAATAAATATCAAAAGCGTAGCATGCAATCATGTCGTGGATAGCAACCGTGACCTCCTCGACCTGAAATTTTCTTTCCTTTCTTTAAGCAAATCGTGGCCATTATTGCATGGAAATGGTTAGCATCATGAGCATGATAGAGCCCATGATCTCCATTGTATTCTAAATTCTCCGACAATGACGTGCTCACGATCTTCATCATGGGTGGCATGAGTATTTCTCATCACAACCCGGATCATAGGTGTGATGGCGGGTGTGATATCTTCATATAGAATTTTCCCTTCATGATTCCTATCAATGAATGGCAAGAGCATGTGCACAACTCAATTCTAGCTTTGCTTATCATCCACATAGTATTTAGCTGAACACAGGAAAGAAAAAAACACATTAAGATGTATTCCATGGGAACACATGTAAAGTAGATAGAATGAGAGATTACTTACCAAGTTTCCAATCAATGCACCTATATAGGAGATATCCCTATGAGTGATTCGCAATACTAGGTCATATATTCTAATCTACCCAGGCCCCTCCTCTATAGGGGCAAGACATGCATGATGCTTTTGCCACAAAGCAACATATGCCATGTGAAGTTGTTGCTAGTTGGAGTAACCCTACCTCGTAGGTCAATATTGTGCTAGTCCATATTTGTATTTTCATCCATAGGGATGCATGGCAACCCTCCAAACTAGAGGGTTGTTGTGTTGATAATCAATCACGACATTGTCATGATGCTTCTTACCTTGTTCAATAGTGCCATCATTTTCACTATCACTTTGTTCATTCTCCATTGGATCCCCATACTCATCCACATAATAATGATTATTGTAATTTTCATTTGTAGCCCTGTGATTTAAAATCGTGGCAACTTCTTCTTTGATTCTCCTTTCAAGTTCTAACATTCCTTCTTGCATGGGAATAGACTCATACTCTTCAAAGTTCATTGGAGAATGATGTATCACGCCTTGATGTGTGGCCTACTATGATGGGATATTCCCATCTGCTGGTGTGAAGTTTGGTTAAACACATTGGCCTAACAATTGAGGGGGGGAAGGGGGGTGTTGATGTGTTATGGTGGTCATCTAAGTGTGGAACCTTGACTTGCTCCAATTGAGATGGCATAAACTTAGTGTTAGCACTAATCTATCCATGTATTTGCACATATAGCTCTTGCAACAAGCCTAGACCTAGTTCCTTAGCCCGATCAATCAAATCCTCAACACCTTGTCATTACAATAAGTAACAACATGAATGGTGGCCCATTGACATATAATAGGGTGTCTATGGACTATTTAGACACCTCCCATACTTAGATCTACCTCGATACCGCCACACATCTTGCTTAGGAAATGGGAAAAGTAGGCATCAATTCTCATCTACACTTTTTTATTGGGGCTCGATCATACTTTGGCCTGTATTTTCCATTCACAATGTTCCCATGTGCGAGCACAATGAAGCAAACAAAATCTCCTATGTTCAAACCTCATACAATGCTAGTGGGAATAGATATATTATGAAAAATACGGTGTTGATTGCGTATCTAGATGATGTAATTCATTCAACTTATCTGGCTTACTCTTAGATCAAAAAAAGTTGAGCAATTCTTCGTTCAAGCATTTCATCAAACACTTGTCGTGGATGGTTTCATAACTTCTTTAAGGTTGAAAGATCAATACAACATTCTCACATAATATAACATAACAACAATATATCAACACTAAATTGCATACGCTACAAGTAACATGCAGATCTACTCTAATTTTACAATTAGGATTTCATAACATAAGGAGCAAAATATTGACAAATAAAACCACATTTAGAAAGAGATCAAGTTCGATTTAACCTGAGGATGATGCTTTGGAATATTCGAAGTGAATTAGGTGAAAATTTGGACCAAAGTGAGTGAGTTTAGCTAGAAATGACTTTGGGACAAGAGAGAGGAGTAAAATACGATATAGGTATGCGTGCATGTAAATAAAAAAATTAAAAATTAAAAACTGAGTATATACACATTTAGTGAATTCGAGTGTATTCATAGAAGATACCTTTAGTCAAGTAAACTCGTATATTTTTTGAGAATAACATATTTTTGGATTAATTTTGAACAAATGCTATATTTCTGTACAAATCCTAATGTTGAGAAGTTGTTCTTTTTTATTTTTCTGTTCTTTCCCTTTATGGAAAAATTAAAAGCAAGATCGAGTTTAGGTTAAGTTAAAAAATAAGAAAAAATATAGATGTTTCAATTGATCTAGTAAACGTGCCTTGTTATAATGTTAATAAGGATATAAAACTTTTATTTGAATCTCCTTTCAAGGTTGTTTGAATTGTCTCATATTTATTTGTATTTTATTTGTATTTGATCTGTATTTCTCTGTATCTTATTTGTATCTTATTTGTTTGATCTATTTATGAGTGACAATGTTTATTTTTATTATATATCTGTTTTTCGATAAATAATTTATTTAAAAATAATAAAAACAAAATATCAAAACAACTAAATAATACAAACCAAACACACCCTCGATTTCAAATCCTTTGAAATTTGACTCAAATATTGCTTGTAATTTTCTCATTCCTTAATATAACAACTTTTGAAAGTTAAAACACAACATGGAACATCTAAATCTGGAGTCCGGGCTAATAACGTGCTTTCCACGAGACGGACGAGGTCGGATTTTTATTAACTAATTGTACCCGTATATATAGAGCATAGCATGGCATAACATCGCAGCCTAAGTATCAAAGAAATGGTAAAAGAAGGAGTTGGAGCAACGACTACTGCTGAGAGTCAACTGCCACGCGCTATGACTGAATTTGCCGCCACGCCCCAAAAAAACCCCAAAAAACAAAAAGAAAAAGAAAAAAAAAAAAAAAAATTTCTACTCTCTATCCCCCACTACCACACTCCCCCCAACTTCACTCTCCCTCCATTTCCTTCGCCCGTTGCATGGCCGCCGCCGCCACCGCCGTCGACGACACTCCCATCCGCTACCTCCGCTTCGCCAAAGCCACTCACGTCGAAGTCAACCGCACCGACGATGTCTCTAGATCCGGCGCCTGGTACACCGCCACCATCCTCGAACCCCCTTCTCCACAGCTCATTAAAGCCCCCGGTTCTCGCAAGCGAAAACACGCTCTCGTCATCTACGCCGACCTCTTCGCCGAAGGCAGCTCCAAGCCCCTCACGGAGTACGTGGACCCGGCGAACTTGAGGCCCGTTCCGCCTAGTAATAAGAGTGAGAAGGGTAAGAAGTTTGAGGAAGATGATGTGGTGGATTTGAAGTGGAAGAACGGGTGGTGGCCTGGTGTTGTGAAGAGTAATTTGGGGAATGGGATGTATAAGGTTGAATTAGGGTTAGGGTTAGGGATGGATGTGAAGGAGGTTGAGGAGAAGGATTTGAGGTTGCATTGGGATTGGGTTCATGGGAAATGGGTCAAACCACTTAAAGGGAAGGTAAACCATAGGAATGCACATTACTACATTGTGTTTATTTGTTATTTGTTGTTTGGAATTCTCTATAGTTGGAAATATTAGAATTACGAAAAGTATAATTTTTTCTTTTTTTGGTAATGTGCATGTGATCTGTGCTCTTAAGGTTTTTAGGGGTTGTATTTTTCTAGAGATTTAAGGTTTTTTCATTCTTTGGCAACTAGATAAATGAGTGAAAGAGAAAAGAAAGTGGAATATATAAAGTCAAAAAGAAAGTATTTGATGTACTAACACGACATGTGCCTTGGTCAGTGGCAAATAAGTACTAGTTAAATAGCTCTAATAAGACCACATGGGGCTTGTGCCATACCCCCGGACTAAATATTTCATAGTAAAAATTAGTTATTAAATTGATAGCTAAGCATAAAGACATTCCTATTAGGGTAGCTGTGATACAAACAGCAGAAACCTTGCTGCAGCCATTTCTGTACATTAAAATTATGACAAGAGGAAAACATACTACATCGAGTCGAACATAGTACAATAAGAAATTGAAATAGTTTGCTAAAATTGTTCATACACATTGGAACAATAAGGCTATTATATTCATCATTAAACTTGTCAAACAGATGGGAGTCTAACTCCTAGACTAGCTACGTATAGCTATTTTGCCATTGTTATGGCTCAATATGTATTCCATGCCCTCTTATCCATTTTTAGCTACTGACTATGGTGCACAACTGTCATTGTTGATGCATTGGAACTTGATTGGTAGATACCTCACTGCTTGTGTTATCACACATATAGTAAGTGATATGATCAAAGTATATGTAACTATTTATTAGATTGTGTCCTTAGGCATTGTGATGCAATCATATCGTGTACTGACCACTTATTTATAATTTTGGGCTTTCATGGCTTTGGTTTTATTTTTATATATTCATAAGATGTCCTCAAGATATGTTATTGGACACCGCTACCGGTCATAAGTATAAAGTTAACTTCCAAATTGGGGACAGAATAGAAGATGTTTTAGATGTACATATTTTTTTGAGAGGATGATTAGGTGTGGACATAATGGTCTTTATGAATGACCTCTGGTGCGATTGCATGCTCCTGCTTTTTTGACTTAGGGAAGTGGAGAATCAATGGTAGTGCAGGGCAAGGTTGCTTTGTTACTTCTTTTTCCTATTATATTTTAATATTAATAGATAAAATTATGCAGAAAGCTCACCTTACCCAAAAATTGGTTGCTTTATTACCATTAATTCAAGCTGCTTTGGGAATTCCGTTTATGGCTTTAGATGATTAGCAGGGAAATTTCTCAGGCAAAGTTGCAATTTCATTCCCAAAATTGTTGGTCAGGCAAAGATATGTTCTGAAGTTTCAAAATTTTGTTATTACCTTTTGAAAAGGTGCATTTACTCTATATTGCCTTAAGGGCTCACAAAACTTTTGTAGAGGCTAGCAAAAGTGATGGTTAGGAGCCTACATTGACAAGTGGCAACTAGGAAGGTGGATTCAATTTTTAAATATAATAAACAAGAAAAACCATGGTCTGGGAATTAGGGGTTGTATCCATACTTTATTGATATTTCTCAGGGTCATGCAAAGATGCAATTACCATCTCGTTGAGGTAAAATATACAATCTAAATGATGAAGATGGCTAAAGAAAGAAACAATTAAAAAAATAATGTATCTGTGCATTGGCATATTGCTTTTTGGTTATGGTTTTGTGGAATTACTTTTGAGGAAATGTCCATGCAATGAAATCTGTAATGCCCCTTGTTGGTTTAGTTGTAATTGTATGCAATGAAAAATATACTCATGCTAGCCATTCTAGTCTAGTTATATATATATTTTTATTCCTCTTTATCTCTTACAGACCAGCTTATTTTTCAGGACTCAAGGTGTTCTCCACTTTAAATTTACTTTATCAATAAACAATGAGAAAGTTGATGGAATTGGGAAAGGATGTCAGAAAAGATGATGATTGTTATAAAGGTTTAATTTGCATAAGTGCATTACTTAAGGGGGTATACTGAGATCGGTAAAATGGTTTCCCTTCTATAATTAAGATCTTGTATCTTCTTTATTGCCAATCATAAGATAGTTATAATATTCTTAAATTAAGCTAATTAGGTTGATAAAATGAGGCAAGGTCCTTTGAATAGACACCTGCTTGCAATGTATGGGGATATTTTGTATTATATTAGTATATTTCAAAGTAAGCATTGAACAACTAAATCTACTATGTAATGACACAGGTCCTCTGATGATAATTTTTCTGGTGTCAATATATTAACTGAATATCCTCACGGATTTTATTAATAAAATTTATCACTAACAAAAGCCTTGCTGCCTAGTTGGCATGAACATTGTCCTCTCATAGGAATGGTATATATAGGTTTGAATCTAATGACACAGGTCCTCTAATGATAAATTTTTCTGGTGTCAATGTATTAACTGAATATCCTCATGGATTTTATTAATAAAATTTATCACTAACAAAAGCCTTGTTGCCTAGTTGGCATGAACATTGTCCTCTCATAGGAATGGTATATATAGGTTTGAATCCCTCGTCCCTTGTTACACTCACCACCGGGAAAAAAATAAAAAATAAAAAATAGTTTTGTAGTTGTATTGTAGAACTCATTCTCCAGCAATTGAAAATGAAAAAAAAAAAAAAATAGAAATGAAGAGAAAACAAGGTAATATAGCGTGATGCTTCTTTCACCTTCATATTTCAAGATTATGTTAAAGGAGTTGAGAGCAATGTTCCAATTGGTGCTAACATGATATTTCCATGAGATATTTCAAAAATGTTTTCTAAAAATATCCTTACATTGTACTATTGATGTTTTAGTAACTACATCACCTGCTTTTTTTTTTTTGGTGTAGGATCCAAATGAGCAAAGCAATGGGAGCAATAGCTATAAACGGAAGCGAGGAAGACCAAAAAAATTAATGATCACGAGTCTTGGAACTGGTGAGGCAGGTACAAAATAATAGTTGATACTTTGCATACCTCTATTTTCATTTTTTTCACAATCTGCATATCTGTTGTTTCTCTACTATCAATCAGTCAAACACGTGTAAATTCTAATCGGTCAGCAATAATTTACTTACTAAAATAGTTTAATTGATTATATATGACTAAATAGATAAAAATGATAATATAAATACATAGAATTAAATAAATAAATAAATAAATTCAGAAAAGAAAAAGAAACAAGCTGGGGTTGTAACATCCATCTTAAACCCATCATACTCCAGCTTTACTTTGCTTGCCAATACGCATTGTAAAATATTAATGCTCCGTTTGATGTTCAAGCTGACAATTCCAACATAGTTGATGTCCATTGCAATGGATATAAATTCGACAACAGTGTCCATGTTGCCAGCAAAAGTTGCTTCCATAACTCTTTGTGACTTGTTGCTAGCAAATAATAACCATAAATTCCATAAAAAAAGCCCAAAATTTGAAAGACAGATGCCAGGAATTCCTCCATGTGTCAAACACCGGGGTAATTAATTATTGAAATCCTCTGCTGCTTGCAATATGGTCCAATGGTCTTTGTTGATTGGTCTACTTCTTGCCATTTTTTAGTTAACCTCAACTTAGCCTTGGATTAGTAAGTCTAGACACTCTTGCTCCAATTGCATAATTAGATTTAAAGAATGCTTGTGAATTGGACAGCATAACTTGCACATTTCCTTGAATTTGCCAACAAGATGCAAATGCCAGAGGAATTGCTGATCAGCTTGATGGTTTTTTCTTTTTTTCCACTGAGCCTCTTCTTTTATTTTTATTTTTTTTGTATTATTATAATTAAAAACATGAATTAATATTATTATATTAAAAAAATTATTGTGAATCAATCAGAATTGACACATGGCAACTAATTAATAGTGACTAAAAAAAAAAAAAGTGCAAGTATAGTCACAACAAAAAATGCAAGTATGCGAAGTGTCAAAGTATAAGTATGTAAAATGAAATTTACCAAATTTAAATCATTTGTCAAATAGCTCTCAATAGCTTTTATCAAAGAAAGCTTTTTTTTTTTTTTCTTAATTTTTTTTTTCAATTTAAATATCAAGTTAAATGGCTAAAACTTCGGGATAAGAGCACCTCTTTCTTCCACAAAGCCTTGATCTAGTGCCATAATGGATGCACCATTTGAACCCTGACTTAGAGACGATGAACCATCTGTCCTGAATGACTTGAAACTTCACCACGAAGTTGTAAGCTAGTTCTCCACCTTGTTTAGTGAAGTTCAGACCTCTAGTGACTTGGATGCTGACAAAATTCTCACTTGGAGATTAAGTGATGTTTGGGTATCTTTTCTGAAATCTCTATTTTCTGCAGAGGACATTAAATTAGCTTTCATTACTCAAGATCAATGGGGAAACTCGGGGACCATGCCGATTTTCTGCAACATTCTTCAAAGCCTCTTGGTCTACTGTAGGCTAGGACCTTATTATGGAAGTCAAAAAATTCATAAACTCGTGTTTTTGAAGAAAGTAAACAGCACCATCATATCGCTTGTCATTGTGGGGGACAGCCTGTCCTCTATGTCAGACTACTGTGCCTTTTATTGCTGTAACCACGGTTCTGGGTTGGGAAAATGTAGAAATGAAACCAGGTTCAGGTTGAGGTTCAGACCTAACCTATGCTCATGTCTAAATATACTCCCAGGGTCACATCTAACTTGATAACCTCAAGAATGAAGGAAGTTTTACCCTCTGTTAGAAGAAGAATTGAGATAATTTTTTCATTTCTCAAGAACTAGTTGACAATTATCATCAAACCGTGGCTCTCCAAAATGCATAGTTAAAGTGGATATTTCCAACACATATAGTATGTTGAGTTGGGATGCAAAGGGAAACACCTCACTCACCTTTATATTGCTAGTGACTTGATGATTTGTTGTAAGGGTGACTTGTTCTTTGTTCATCTTGTAGGCTAGATGCTCAAATCTTTTGAAAGCTTATCGGCTCTATTTGCCAATTGTAGGAAGAGCTAGGTTCATCCAAACCAAAGTATAAGGATTGTGAAGCCTTAAAAGGCTTTGGAATTGTTGCTCATATCTCTTCTTGGATGTAGGTCATTTAATATTAATGAAATTTGTCCCCTTCTCCTTGCAAGTCCACTTGATGTCTGTCTTCATTTCTCCCTCTATAGTTGTCAAGTAAATGAAGCAACTTATACGTAATTTTCTTTAGAGCAGTCACCAAAAAATTGCTACCAAAGCTAGTGTTCTAGGAGTTAGTTTGTACATCTTAGATAAATATGGCTTGGGCATCTTATATAATAAATATAATAGTTCATATTATATCTGCAAATTTAAATTTTTATATCACATACTTATGGTACTAAGTGGGGATAAAAATGGGTCAAGTCAAACTATACAATGCTAAGCTTTATTTTGAGTTCAGGCTCGAATCAAAATTTCAAAGCTCAAACTTAACTTGAACTTAATCGAGCTTTTCAATTTTGAGCAGAAGCTCAACTCAAAGAAATATTTAACAAGCTTGAACTCATCTTAATTAAGATTGTTTAAGCTCCATTTATCTAGATACTTTTTTTATTCTAATTATAACAATATTAATATCTAAATTCAACTCAAAATCGACTAATATTATATTTGATTAGAACTCAATTAGGCTTACAAGCCATTTAAGTAAAATATTATGAAGCTTGAGCTTGACTTGAATAATATTTAAGTAGCTCGAGTTCAAGCTCAGCTCAACTCAACTCGACTGTTCTTGAGTTGGATTTGAATAGCTCACCATAGCTTGACTCATTTACACCTTTAGTACTGACATGAACATGGTATCAAAACAGATATCATGAGTTTGGAATTTTATATACTCATTTTATCACTATTTAATTAGTTGTCCATTTGATGGATCTCAATTAAAATCTTAGTGTATAAGTGAATAAAGTGTTATATAATAAATATAAAAGTTGGCATCATATCTATATGTTTAAGTTTTTAGATTGGATGGTTGTGGTAAAATTTTGAATAGTGCTACCCTTGCTAAAGATTTGGAATAGGCAGCCTAGTTAAAACACATTTGGTATTTTGAAAGAACGCTTCCTTGGACTTTGCTTTGACTGGATCCACACTTTATTCTTTAATGGAAATAGTTTTTGGACTGGTGAATGTCTTTCCTTTTGTTCTTGGAGTTGGCAAAAGCTTTTCAAAGTACGCCTATTGGCTCGCTAATGGCTCTGTTGGAAAGTTGGTGATGGAGCTTCCATTTCTCTTTTGTCAGAATCTAGTTACCCAATGGCCCCTTGGATTTGCAGCTAAGTGCAAAGGAAATTGCAAATGTCAGCCTTCAAAAGGATGCAAAGTCATGCTCTTTAATTGATTGTGATGACTTGGGTCTGCCCCATGGAAGTTTCTGGGATAATCTCCTGTCCATCGCTTCATTAAACTTATCCTTCTCCATTAATAGCTTCTGTGACTCCTCAAGTACTGCCTAAGTGTCTATTAGCTGGGCAAAGCCAGTTTGATCTTGCAAAGTCATTCTTGGACACTTTCATCTTTCAGTAGCATGGAATGAGATGCTTCACACGTTAGACAAATTACAGTAGTTGGGCATCACCTCTTACTCCATTTGTTTTCTGTGCAAGACAGCCACTGAAGGTCATGATTATCTCTTCTTCAACTGCCATTACACTTGCAAGTTTGGCTTGATGTTTCTACAAAGGTTGCCCAGGCTCCTTCCACTCCTAGCAAGGCTTACTGTTCCTCTCTTCTTCCGGAGCTTCAAATGTTACAATTTGGACGGTTGTACTAACTTTGACTGTGTACTGTATCTGCGGTGTGCATAACTCCATGCCTTTGGGCGATTCCCTATCTTCTTCTCATGTGCTTGCTTGACAAATCTCAAGTTACTTTTCTTGTATCTCAATGAGTTTGGTTTACCCTATTTTCTTTATTTTCTACTCACTGTAGACCTTTGGTTTTTGTTTTGTGTATCCTGCTTCCTCTATTTTGTAATTACATCCTTTAAGTAATAAAATTATATATTTACCCAAAAAAAAAAATTTGTGGCATCCTTGCCAAATAAAGCTGCTACCAGTAACCAAATGATTGTTTTTGTTACGTTCTATTATTAATCCCAAGATGAATAGCTGCTTTCAAACCATAGCATTGTATACCATCTGCAACTGACCAATCTTTTTCTACTGTCAAACGCAAAGTATTATGGACAAGCCTTCATTTTTGTTCATTTAGGGTCTATCAAAGCTTAACCTTCTGTGGTAGACTATTTAGGTTTATTGTGGTCCCTCATTATGTACCAAGGCAACATAATTAAGGGTTTGGTTTGTCATAGTGTTATGTTTAGATAAATAGGGAGCAGTTAATTAATGGAAACAGCGACATTGTTACACAGCTTTCATCTATGAAAGCAAACACTGGTGCTTAAGGGTCTGTTTGGATGGTCTGTTTTTCATCTGTATCTATATCTGTATAAAAATGACATGCATAAATATGTCTAATTGTTATTTATATTTTATCTATATGTGATATATTTGATCTTCCATGAGAACTGCCAATTTTTTTTTTTTATCTGAATCTATTTCTTCATAAACAATTTGTTAGAAAAAATTTGAAATTGTATCTGTCCAAAGAAGCTAGCCAAACAGACCCATTTGTTCAATTCTCTCCATCTTAAGTGACAAAAGCAATGCAAGCGAATCCCTGTACAAATTAAGTATTTACACTACTTATGATCAAATTACACTTCACTTTTACTAACTACTAATATTGACTAACAGATGCTGTGTTGTCAATTATAGCTGGTGTCCAGATGGCACTTAGCTGGTATATCTAGATGGCATTGCTAGCTGTCTCCAATGCCACAGCATCCTTCAAAACTCCCTTCTTAGCCTTACTTGCAAAAACTCTAATAGAATGTTTATATGCAGACTCAGGTTTAAGTGGTTGACTACAATTGGCCTTATCAAGAGACTGATATTAAGCTTCTGACCTAGTTGTTCATGTGTTTTCAAACTTGTCTTCGGGGCTTTTGCACTATACTGTTGGAGCAAACCTTCCATTACTGTCTGTCAATGCAAGCATTACCGGTATAAACTAGAGTCTCGATGATGTATGCACACACGCATCTGTGTGCATAAGCAGTAATAATTTTATTGGCTTTCACTGTGTCAGTGCTGAAGGAATTCCAGACCTGTATTATTTTTTGTGTTGTTTTTTGTTTGGTAGGTTTAATTGGAATTCTTCTGCAGACTTTGCATTTAATATTGATGGTAGTATTTTTTTTTCGTATGAGTGAAAACTGTAGCAATTTGTTATATGGTAGAATGAATATTTAGAATCATAATACGATGATTCGGAAAGGGTGCAGGGGTTAGTGAAAAAGTTTTTGCTAGTTTCCTTTCATCTGTATAAGAAGGAAAACCATCCTCATCAAACTTACAGCTGCACTTTTTAATGCTTGTCAAAAGTTCTTAATGAAGGTAAGAGAGATTAAGGGTTTTTGATCTTATCTTAAGCCCTTTTTGGTGTTTGAATCCGATATTCTAAGAGCAGCATGCCTGATAATTTGCAGATAAAAAGGAAAATGGAACTTCTTGTGCTGTTAGTGAAGAATTGATCATCAAATATTCTACACGAGTTCCACCTATCGATACAAGAAAGAACCTTGCAGGTGAGGTGGCCTAATTATCTGAAAATCATCTTCAGCTCTCTGATGCCTGTTGATAAAACTGTTGCCTTTTGTTTCGTCTACTGGGAATGAAGCCGGGATAACAATGAGATGATAATGGACAATGAATAAGACTATGCTAATTCCCTTGACATTTAATTATTTGATCTGCTGATCTGACATTGCACTCTTTCTCTTCTGGATGTCTTGTGAAGATGTGCATGCAGGGTGCACAAATAAATGTTGATGTACTATTTGCCCCCTGTTTCTGCACTCCTTTTGAGAAGTTATGCCTCTTTCTGGAGGTATATATTTATGATGGACTGTCTTGTGCTTAAAAGCTTAGTGTTGATCCAGATGTCATTAAGCATGTAAATATATATATATGTGTGTGTGTTTTGGAATATATTGCAACCATGAATGATACTATTGCAATTATGTATACTAGTCTGTTGCTGACTGCATAGTTGTTTTCCAAACTAAAGGCTGTCATGAGCCAAAGAAAAATATAGTGGGCTATTGCCTTTCCATGAAGCAAAGTAGACATTTGTTTAAGCTCAAACCTACTTCCAGTTGAATTACATTTACTGAGTCCTGGTGACAAGGTATGTCTTAAAGCCTTATAGGGCAGTTAGTCTT
This sequence comes from Combretum micranthum, assembly GCA_024138025.1. NCBI lineage: Eukaryota > Viridiplantae > Streptophyta > Magnoliopsida > Myrtales > Combretaceae > Combretum > Combretum micranthum. Next base: position 997,410 of record JAMXBD010000264.1, read on the forward strand.
ATCTTTAGACAAAGATTTGATGCCAATTACACAAGTTTCACATAGTATAGTTCAGTAGATTGGCGACCTGTACAGACTAGCTCTACATCATATTTTTCCAGTGCAATAGGACTAGAAATAGAAATACATACTCATGCAATCTTGTCATTTGGGTTTGGCTTCCTTACTCATCATTAGAGTATGCAAAATTTTGTATGAAATGTTCAGAAATACTCTTAAGCAAATTAAGTTCCTGATTCCGGTCCCCAACAACTGCCATCCTTAAAAAAAAAAAAAAAATAAATAAATTGTGTCCCTGATTTACTACTAAATTAAAAATGTGTTTTAATGCACATTTTTTTGGGGGGGCTTCAGTTTCTGTATATTTCTACTTTCAATTGAGTTATTTCTTTATAGAAGTGCCATTCAAATGAAAATTTGAAGATTGTTTAATTTGTTTACATAAGAATGCTACAACACAGCAAAGCAAATGTGCAGAACTTAATGAACATTGTGTCTGTGCTGAAGATAGCTCAGGATTTGTCCTTGAAATATTCTTCCAAAATATACAGAATTAAAAAATGCAGAGGACAAAAATAGTGTCATATTCAAAAATGTTAATTTTTATATATCGTTTTGGATCTTGCCGTACTGTTAAAAAATATAATTGATGCATTATTTGGCCTTGTCCATTTTCTAGAGAAGCTAGCTCTTCTTCTTCTTCTTCTTGTAGGTGATGCAACTTAATTATTTTCCCGAACAACGAAATTTTAATGCAATGGATAGTGTAATGTTAATGTAAATTTATGTAGTCATAACACTGTTTAGTTAATAAATTACACAATGAGGTTTAATTTGAGGTGACAATTACACTATCAGATGATAGTTTCCCTGTTATTCTTCCCTATTGTTTGGTTTGTAAAAGATTGTCAGCACTGCTGGTTTACTATTGAATGCATATATTTTGCTGCTTTGTCCTGAAAAAATCTTTTTGGCATTGTTTAGAATCTTCACCTGAAGCGAAAGTAGCTGACACTTCAGAGCAGAACTGCTACACAAAAGAAGTTGAGGCATATGGAACTGCAGATCAGTGTGTGTTTGATGAAAACAAAAATCTGTTGTTTGTAAAAAGCTCACCTGTTTGGAAAGCAATTGATGCAATGGAAATATTCCAAATGCTTCCTCAGAAACCACATTTCCGTCCTCTTCGTGAATGTAAAGAACAGTATCGTGAAGGTTCTGCAATAGGAACTATGGTTACATTTACTGGTTTGGTGGAGGAGATATCTAAATTACGATATGATGATCCCAGAAGCAGTTTCAGCTGCTGTTTGGAAACTCTCTCAGACTTGGAAAAGTATGGATTTGATGTCACAGCGCTCCGTAGCCGAGTGAATGATTTATTAGCTATAAAAGATAGACAGGTGCACCTTCAGGACGAGTCAAAGAGTGCTGAAGGTAAAATTGATGGATCACAAATGAAGCCAAAGTTCTTGACGAAGAAGTGGCAAAAATTGAAAAGCAAATACATGAGTTGCAAGAAAAACATGCAGCCATCAAGATGCAGAGGGGGGCTAGAGATCTTGAGGTGGCCCGGTTGAAGTTGCTTATCGAAGTGAACAACAGCAATATTAGCAATGCGCAGTCAGATTACGAAAAACTAGCAGCCCTTCCCTTATGGAAATCAATGTGATTATTCCAAACCTATCATGTATATATGTTCAGGATTTTGGAAAGCAGCTGATTAGTGTTTTGAGTATGTTGAAATGGGGTAGTCACTCTGGCAGAAAATCTTTAGTGATTTCATCTTCTAATCTAGTTAGTGTCCAGCATCCCTTCTTTCAATTGATGTAAGTGGATTTCCAACTACTTAGCGAAAAGAAGAAAGGGAAAAAAAAAAGGAGGAAAACTTGACTAATTTGATGTATTTTTCTAGTCTCTAATGTTTAAATTTAATGAATTATGAATGCTCCGAATATTGTCAATCATCAAAGGTAATGTTTGTTTAGCATGGTTAGCAATACACTGTTGTGGAGATGTGAGGATGGCATGCTCTTATGTTTATTATATCTGCTAAATACCATGTGCTGTTTACTTCATGTGTTTAACATGGAGGGCTGCGAGGTGCACTAGGTTTACCACTAGGCTGTGTTAGATCGGAACCATGAAAGCCTATTTTTTGTTGGATTTAGTGAGAGCTTGTTGATAATGTAAGCGCAGGAAGCAAGGCAAAGAGTTCTGGGAAAAGGAAATAAAAAAAGAAAAAATCCAAAATCAGAATTATGAAATGGTGTCTTCGAGTTCCACATAACTGTCAAATATTAAATCCTAACCCGATTTTCCAATTCCCAATTCTCTCAATCACAACTTTTACTTCCTAATCTTATAATACCCACCGCATAACATCAATACTCTTTGATTATCTCTCTATTTCTCTGAAGATTTTCATTCAAATCCACTAAATCTTAGAAACCACGAATGTGTGCCTTGTCCTTATTTTGGTTTGTAACTCATGTTTATCTCACAAATTGTAGTGAAATGATACGCCGTTTATGTACATGCATATTGTTTTGATGTCGTTTAAGTTGATTGATGTCAAATTTCATTGAGATCATATTTATGCATAATAAGTGTTCGATAAAATGTTTGAATTGCATATGTATTGTTTTGATGATTTTTGAAGTTACATTCAGTTTGAGGTGTTGTGTTCAATGTAAAAGTTCGAATTAAATTGGTAATATCAATTGATTTTCTCATGTATATCTCATTGATTGTGTTGTATGCAAATATATTTCTTTTTAAATATACTAGTTTGTAATAAATTAGTGGAATGAACTTATATTAAGGAATCGCGCTTTACTTAAATGATTCAACTCTATGTTATTGCTGAATTGAATAGTTCTTTATTGGTTTTTAATTGAATCGTGTTGATATTAACTCATTAGTCGAATGTTTTGGTAAGCTAAGTTAAATTAATGCTTTCTTTGGGATATTGTAAGATATGTGATCATGTCAAGGAGCTAAAAGCTTTTAATTCAATGGAAAAATTATAGATTTGCAAGTAGAAATGCTTATAGGTATATAAAAGCTTCAGTGTAAGATTAGCCTACCTAAATTCTACTCTTTGGTGTTAATTATCGAAGTGAGTAAACAATATACCTCATCTTCAACTATCATCACTGCTCCTGTGTATCATGTTTGCGGAGTAAAGGACTTAGGATTATTGTGTAGATATTTAAATTTATACGAGTTAGTTCAATTTGCTAGGCTAGTTGGGTTCACTTTCATGTCATTGTAATTGTATATGTTGAGTTGATAGACGATGTTGTCACGTCCCATCTTTTAGATGTCTGCTTAAAATTGTACTTGAAAAGACAAATGTGATGCCATCCCCAAGTAAGGGATAAGGCTAAAATTTTTTCATTTTTACCAACATTCATAGCAATTAAATTTATTTCTAAATCTAGTACACTAGAACAAAAGCTAAAATAGTATCATGAGCTACTAGTATGATAATTCAAATGGAAGATATGCTATATCACTTCTAGTTCCTAGGATACAATCAGAGTATTTATGTGAACTTCCATCCAACATTTAATATCTCCTTGAATTCATCATTATTATTTGTTTTTATGGTCTTCAAAAGAGTCTTACTTAGTTGTATTGCTCATCTGTGGTTCCAAATGCACTTACATCATGTTTGGTTTACTGTAATGGAATTGAGATAGAAAGGAATATAAATTCATTTATTTTATTATTAAGGGTATTTTTGAAACATTATACTTTTTGGTTAGGAATAGCCATTCCTCTAGTAAAGCAAAGGAATGCAGATTTCTTATCTATTCCGCATTGCATAGAATAAACATTGTTTTTATAGAATCTTTTGCAAACCAAATGAAGAAATAAATATCCTGCGGTAATAAAGGTAGAATACCAATTCCATTCTAGTGAACCAACATACCGTTATTATGTACCGATTTTCTGAGCTAGCAATATTTCGTATCAGATCATGCACCTAATGTTTAGAAAACTATTACTCAATTTATTATTGATTTCAGTATGTACCACATAACACTAACACATAATGGGCAACTAGAGGTGACCCAAACACAATAACATTCATAGTAAAAATGCAATATGAGCATGCTAATGCAATGCATGCATGCATGAGTAATCTCATTAGAGCCTTTGTGTTATTGCTAAGTACTACTTACTCTCTATTTCTAGTTCGTATGACTCGTTAGAGCAACTTTGATGCTTCTGTGAAGACAACATTTTCAACACGCAGCCATGCTTCAACATTTTCTCCACATAGGCACACTACAGTCATAACATCCCCTAAGGAGATGCTCTAGCAATAACATCCACTAAGGACATACCCCATTTCCACTTGCCACCATTTATTTGAAATAGTTGCTCTTATATCACACTGCTTCCATTAACTTTCATCAGTATTACTTGCACTTCCATTCTAATTCCTGTAACAACAACATCCAAGCGAGTGGGTGGGTAAGCACCTGGATATATGCAATATTCCCAGAAAGCTTCAAGGATTCTCAAAAGTCTTGACCATATTTTGATAAGGTTTAGAATATCACACAGAGTATGCATCATTTTGTTTGTATCGGTAGTTGTTTTTATTAATCTTCAAACTAGTGTAACTTCTTTATTCCTTATATATATATTTTAAATGTTTCATATGTCATTGTGATCATAGTGAAACGTATTTTCAAATATACTAAAGTAACAATTTCAAATATATTGCAAATTACTAAAATACCCTTGTACATGGTGCAATAGTAAACTATTTATTATTGCATAAATTAAATTAAATTTGTGACCTAACCAATTAAATATTCTAATCGACATACCTTAGGTTTTTTGCAACAACTAAAGTCAAGCATCATGGTCATGTTAGCTACATATAAATTTATTATTCATTTTAATTGTCACTTTATAACATAACTTAATATAATTTAATATAGTTAGTAAGTTCTTTTTGAAACATCACATATGCTTTATAAGCCATATGAACTATTTTATAATCTTTATGTCATAATAGCATAAAGATGCATTTACACTCCACTGCGCAAATATATAAAGAAACACACACACACAGGTACATATTCACAAACATTTGTAATTCAATAATTGATTCAAGTGGATAACTTGGGCTCTATTTGTTTCATCTACATGCAAATGATACACTGATGTTTTCAAGCAGATTGTTTATCAAAAAACATATACAGATAAAAAATAGACAATTTTACTCATAAAAAGATCAAACAGACCAAATACATATAAAAAACAAATAAATAAATGAAATACATACAATCCAACAGCTCCTATCAAATGGTACAAATTCATTAAAACAAGATAATTTAATATATTGCACCCTCATTATGTCCGGACAAGACCTATTCATACCCTATTTATGCCATATTTGATAATAGGCAAGGGATTCTTTTGCAAATTAGTGCGTATATATGCATATATTCATTCATTTGCTAAAAACTTATGAGCCCGAATAGTGACCAGAAAAATATCACGCTACTGAAAAAATATACATATTCAATTCGCATCAGTATATGTAGGCCTGTAAATTTGCAAGTTTATCCTATTGTTTATATTTACAGCTGCTCATTTCAACATATGATATCTCGCTATTTAATAAAATATATTTACTTTTCTATATTATTAGCTAACAGTAGTGTCATTCATTACCATATTTCCTCTACTGTTAATATATCAAAATATTATATCTAATAGGTTCTTCTAAATGGTCCAACAAAATTTAGCAGCAGCATGAACTTAAATATATGTGTTCTTTTACAATTCCTCAATTTTTGTCTCTCAGAGATTTATGTTTTCTAGCTTCGGTTCAATAAGCTAAAAGCAATTATATTCCTAGGTGTTTCTTGATAAAACTGACCCCCACTTTTATATATTAAAGTGTAATGTTTCAAAAATATAATTATTGATTGATTGGTTAATTAGGTTATTTCTAAGGTCTAACCATGTAGCAGAACTTACAAAAACACGACAATACAGAATATTAAATCTTAAAATGTTTTGGCCAAAGGAAAATAAGATATAATATTCTCATTTTTATAAACATGCTAGATTATAGAACATGCATCTATTCATATAAATTTCTTTTAAACATAGATTTAACATATCATATCAAATATGTAAAAATATTATCTGCTTAAAGAATAGTTCGTCTAGTTCATATGCTAATCTTATAAATTTCAATCACCATCAAGTGATATCTTACATTAAATCTAATTGGCAATTTACCATATACCCAGTTCACCTTTAAATGGGTAAAAGGAAATGGTGTTAATACTTGTACGGTGAGGTCGTTGTAATTGACCGATCACATGAGATAGGTATGTCGATTGATTTGAGAGGAGTTTTAAATTGATAATACATGTATAGATATCGTAGAGAGAGAGAGGGGCATAAGTGGAAAGAATAAGTAAATCCAGTTTTTCAAGTGCACGAGTGTGATAGAAAATCAAATTAAATATTCGATCATTCTTGACTCATTTTTCATAAAGTAGTTGCTTTAATATTCTTAATTCTCATTTCACCACATAAGCATAGAATCATACATGCATATATATCGCTGAATTCCCCATACATATCTATTTTTATCTTTTCTTAGTAAAATAATGCCACTACTCTATAAGCACAGGCATTGTAACGAAATTAAGAGGAAAAACTCACTTGTGTATTTCACAATCTTCTTAGTTGTAGTAATCATCAGGAAGGGAAATCTCGTATTTCCCGTCACCTAGACAGAAGAAATATCCAAGATGAGTATTTCGTAGAAGTTCTACTTAAACTTTCTAATTCTATTTCACTATATTCGTTAAAAATTGCGTAGAATGAAATTCCAAATTAAAATGACCATAGCTTGCTCATTTTAACTCGGAATTTCGCATATTATATGTCATTTTCTACCTACTTGAAAAGATCTATCTATTTCTAAGGTTGTTTTTATCATAAAACGCCATTTTGGCTTGGAAATGGTAGCGTACATAATCAACAAAATTCCAAGTCCTCAAAACACAAATTTTCAAACTTTTCTTCATCCAAAAATCCTTAAGCAAAAATATAGATATTTTTATGATTGAAAAATCCTTCGTGTGTGTGTGTGTGTATATATATATATATATATATAGCGAGAGGAGAGAGACTCATATTGTATATATGATTTTAGTGATATTGCCTCAAAATAAAGTTTGTGAACAATTTTGTGAAGATAGAGTTTTGTGAAGGGTCATTCTTTGACTTGTAATTAATTTGCTATTTTGTAAATTTGTGACTTAACAACAAGAAAGTCATAATTTCAAATCCTTAAAGGTTTTATGTTGTTTACAAATTCTTATTCAATAATTTATTTTTATAAAACATGGTTTTCCCTTATTTGTGACATAAAAACTCAAATATATTTCTTTTTAAAGAATTGTCTAAGTTTGAGTCAAAATTCCAATTTTTAAATTTTGTAAGTGTGAAACTTAATTAAAGAAAATCGTGATTTCATACTTATTTTGAGACCATTAATGTTTTATTTTCATGTTAAACTCTTCTAACTAATTATTTTCTAAAATATGAACCTTTATGTGGTTATGAGAAAAATCATTCTAAGTTGTATAAAAGATGTTTCAAGTTTTAGCATGTGAGAAAATTAGTAAGTGACTTATTCTAAATCTTTATGCTTATAATATTTCTTTATTAATTCGTAATTTTTCCATACATAGAGCTTCATTTGAAAATCTTTAATTTGTTACAAGTGAGTGTCTAGTCACTATAAATATTATTTGTATTGCCTTAACTCCATAAAAAAAAAAAAAAAGGATTTTTCTTCTTAAAACTTGATTCCTTAAGTTGTATACCGATTTTATTTCTAAGTGGATTTTAACTTAGTGAGTAGATCTTAAACTCGACTTAGAAAGATTGTTTAGTTCTGGTTTTAATTATGAAGTTGGTAAAAATCCTATAATTAAGTTTTTATGAAAATTTACATTACAAGGGTCAAAGAATTATCACATTAGGATTTTAATAAATCTTATGTCACTTACTTTGAAAAGAGAAAGTTTATTTACTTAGTTACTTCTTGAAGAGATCCTATTTGTTGATACTTTCAAAAATCCATGATAAGTTTATCTAAGTTTTTGAAAAGAATTATTATTAAAAACAATTTCCAAATCTTTGATGAAAAATCTTTATTAAGTAACAAAATTTATTTTAAAGAGAGCCTAGTCTCGTTTTTCTTTATTTAAGAAAATCTTCTTTTCATTTTTGTAGCGACAAGAATCAATATGATCATGCATGAATATGAATATGTACTTAGGAGAAAGGGAAAAATATCACATAAGAATATAGAAAAGATATAAAAAGCAATAATAAGTAAAATACTAAGATCAAGTATTGAGAACCTTAGCTTCATCAAGGTAACCTAGTCAAGTATTGGAAGCCTTAGCTTCATCAGGGCTTCCTAGACTAAGACTAGACTAGTTCCAAAAAGAAAAAAAAAAAAAGGAAGAAAAGAAATCATAATAATAAAAACAATAATAATAAGAGCATATTAGTGAGAAGTTAGTGAGCAATTTAGGCTCTAATAAATATAATATATATATACATAATAATATATATAAAGTTAGAGATTAAAGCAATAGTATATAATAACAATAATATAATAGAGTTTAAGCATGAACACACATAAAATATGAACATATTGTTGCTTCCATAATCTTATAGGTTTAGGAATCATCCACTATGGTCACGTTAAGTTACATGACATGAAGGATAAATATTAAAATTTACCTAAGGTTTATGTATTTATGAAAAGAAGAAATGTAGTTATAGTAATATGTGGAGAGTAGTTTTGTGGAGAGAAAAGAGAGTTTGGAAGAGAAATTTGGAGATAGAATTTGAGAAAAGAATTTGGTAGAGTTTTGGGAGGAAAATGAGAAGTGTGAAAGAAGTGGAGGGAAATGAGGTATTTATAGATAAATGTGGAGGGAATTATTAGTTAATTAAATTAATGAAAAAGAAAAGAAATGGTGGGAAAGAGGGAGGAAGGAGTGGATGGCAACGCGAGAGAGAGAGGGAGGAAATGTGAGTTAAAAATTAATTTTTCTAATGAAAAGTAATAATATGTAAAGTATGATGTGATTAAATTGTATGAGAAAAGTAAAAAATAAGAAAATAGGTATATAGGTAGTAAGAATAGGTAGTACAAAAAGTATAGATAGATGGATAGTTGTGAATAGTATAGAATAGGATAATGAATAGTAAACAAGACTAATAATTTACCGGTAGTAAAAAAAACCCGTAAAAATGTGATATATGATATTTTTAGCTACGAAAAATTATAAAACTGATTTTTGGAATCTTCATACTATTATGTGTCTAATGGTATTATTGGAATATTTTTACTATTTCGAGCTCCGTGATAAGCTTTTCGAGAACTGGTCCCGTTCGGGCTCGAAACACTAAAAATTAACGAATCTAATATTTTTAAGCTTCTCTATATTATTATGAACTATTACCCACAATTATCTCAATTCCGTTGCTTAGAGTTTAAGAACGCGAAATTACCGGATTTAAACACTAAGGTTTATTATAGACTTTGTTGAATCTTGGGGTTTTAGTTTGACTTCCGGCTTTTTAGTTTATTTGTAAGATCATAAAATGTTTTGATTTTTGACCGTGTTATATTTTTGGTTCAAAACTTATGTTTTATTTTATTTTTTTTGTGACTTGTTTAATATTTTTTAGTTCCTGAGATTATTTAACCGAGTATAGGGTTATGGGTCAACTCTGTTTGACTTTTGGTGATAATTGAAAATTTTTTTTCCTAAAATTCCCGAAAGGATTTAAGGTTTTAGTATTTTGTCTTCGATTGTTATTTTGGATACATCATCTTGATTTTTGTGTTAGGGATTAGAATATGACTTGGTTGGCGTACGGATGTTGAATCAAATGATTGTTGGATTTTCCATTTTGTTTTGAAGGTTCTCTTTTTTCTCAAGATTAAGAATTTTTGTATTTGATCTTATTTAGAATTCGGTTTTAACTTGGGTCGTTTTTTAGGGTGTTGGTTTTAGTATTTAACTCTAGAATTATTTTCTAAGAATTATAAAAAAATTCAGGAAGTTTACAGCTCTGAAGGATGAATATGTTGTAGGAAGTTCGAATCTCGTATCGTTCTTCATAGCATCCGTGGGTTATGTTTACATGACTTTTGAAGATGAGTGACAATTTGACGATGATAGTTGGAGTTTTAGTGATGATTTTACGGTAGGGATGTGGATGAGACAAAAGAAAACTTTCGAGAAGTCAAAATGTGTCACATAAAAAACCACCATAATTATAGTGTGGTGGAATTAGATGAAAAGGTATGATAAGTAAAATGTATTGATTCAAATAAAGGCTACAAGTGAAGGCTACATGCATGCTTCAAGAAGCATGGTGGATGCTTCTAAATCGTTAAGTATGAGGATCCTTACACATGTCTGAATGTTATGGTCAATCAAGATCATCCTCAACTGGACTTCACTATAATGTTTAGGGTAATTATTCCAAAGGAAAAAAAATCCCCTTAATGTGAAAGTGAAAGACCTCCAAGTTGAAATTTAAAAGAAGTTTGAGTTTACTGTTCACTTGAGGTGGATTCACAAGGTAAAAGGGAAAGCTATTGAACAAATATATGGCAAGTGGGTAGAATCATATATGATGCTCCCAAACCTACTAATTACTATCCAAGAAGTCAATCAACGAACTAAGGTTGAGTAGAGATGACTGGAAACAAACGATCTTGGATTTGTCATTTTTTACACTCTTTTGGGCTTTGTCCCTTGCATTGAGGCACAAATAGCGAGTCGAGGTAGAATGTAATTCATATGTGTACCCTAGAACATATTGAGACGGTGCCCACCTAATCATTGATTTAAAGGGTTAGGAACTTTAATGCCATGTTCTTCTTCATTTGCGACACCACTAGGAGAGAATTATGAAGCATCGTTGCAAACTCCGTCAAATCCACAGAGGAGAAGGCATCCACTGGCTCCTATTGATGATATGATTGTAGGTCTCACCTAGGTTCGACCAAGTCCAATGTTGATGGATTTGATTCCACATTACAATCCATTTAGTGAGGGTTAGGATGATGCGTAGCTAATCCAATTAAATACTCAATCATAGCTATAGCCAGAGCTAGAGCCAAATCAAGTGGGTAGTTCAGCACCTAGAGGAGGAGAAAATGACACTGGTGGGTAGTCTTTTACATTATCGACTCCCTATATTTAATTTATTTTTTTTTGTAAAGAATTTTACTTTTTTCTGTATGGTATACACATTTGAAAGTACTAATAAAGGATTGTGTTGACATATGATTAGTTCATGCTATTGTTTTATGAAAAAAAGGATCTTATCATGTTTATGGAGCTAGGTGTTTGTTCGTAAAGTGGGTGGTTGAAATATATGTTGTGGAGTTTGTGGAGCTTAGTGTTTGTTTGTAAATTTATGATTGTTTATGTGCTGTGGATTTTGGATGCAGAGGAGTATGGGATATATGTAGGGGTGAGCAAAAAAAAAAAAAAAAAAACAACTTAACCTAACGCAACCAATCAAACTGAAAATATGGCTTTTTTTTTTTTAAAAAAAAAACAATTTGATTTAGAAAATTATCAATCCAAACCAATCCATAAATTTATGGTTAGTTTTTTTTTTTTTTTTTTGCCATAAAATTTATGGTTAGTTTGAAGGGGTAAATCGAACCAATTTGTAAAACCAAACAAAATCATTTTAGACAAATATGAAAATATTTTACTTGTAATTATAAATTTTGTTATGATAATTGATGAAAGATCATATATGTTCTTATGATTTTATTTTATGGTGAATATTTGTTAATAATAACTTGTTCTTTTTTTTTTCAAATTATTTTTTTGGGTTCAAGATATATATCCTGTGGAGTGTGGATTTTGTTATTTAGTTATATATCTTATTATGTATTAATTTTTTATTGTATATTTTGTTTGCATATCACTTTTATTATAAATAACTTTTGTTAACGGATAATTTTTTTTTTTTGCCAAATTTATTATTAGATGATTGGTCGAATAGTTTTTTAGAGGACTATAGATTATATTTTGCTATGTATTAGTCAGTAAGTATACCATGCTAGTGACTGAATGATTTTATTAAAGATTGTGAAGTATGAATGTGATGGATTTATAAAGTATTTGTTGAGATTTGTAATATGGACTTTGTAGAGTGATTTTATCATTTGAATATCCATACAAATGTAAAATATATTATAACTAAGTTTTTTTATTAGAATTTTGATTTAATTTGTAATCCAAACAAAATAAAATCATTATTTAATGATTTAAAATTTTTAATCTGAACCAAACTGTTATTTAATAGTTTTGTTTAAGAAGGAAAAAAAATCATAAGTTATGATTTGGTTTTATTTTTTTTCTTTCATTTTTAATTTCCTTTTCCCAAAGAGTTTTTACATCACCTATTCCATCGTTTTATTGTTTCTTGTGGTGCTAACGTAACAATTGGTACTTCGACTTTGCAATTTACTAGTTTCTAAACTTTTGTTTATTTTTACAAATTTGTTACCTGAACTTTGTTTGTTTTTACAATTAGTTACTTGAAAATTTTTTATTTTTGTAATTAATTATGTAGTTCGGGTGCTATAAATGACCTCAAAAAGTTTATGAGTAGTAAATTAATACTTCTAAATTTTAGGTAATTAATTAAAAATGAATAAAATTTATGTACAAGTATAATGTTCATCATTTCTTATGAGCTAATGTGTATTATGAGATAATATCAAATTTATCATCTGAATTTTATGTTTTTTTATTCAAATTTATATTTAAATTTGAAGTATGTTATATACAATTGAACTTTTGTTTATTAAATTTAACACAATGTTTGAATTTGCTAAACTCCATGCTTAATTGAACTTGTACTTATCAAATTTATTTTTATAAGATGACACTATAAATATTTATCTATCAAAGTTTGATTAAATATATCATTCAGTGAACCCAAACTTCAAGTGTAACTTAAAGTTTGATGTTGTAATTTCAATCTTCTCCCTATAAATGGATTAACTCTAGCTTCAAATTTCTATATCATCTGATAGCGAAGTGCTATTCCTTATAATATAATGTGTACTATAGACGATGACTGATTTATTGTGACTTGGGTCGGTAGCTTTTTTTACTCTCTTTAATAATGTTTATTGTTTTCATTCACGGTGTTTTATTTGTCTACATTACACTCTTAATTGTTAAACAGGAAAAGCAAAATAAATACGCAATTATTTGAAGCTAATGATTATTTACTATTGAAATTATGACTTAAACCAAAGAACAAAATTAATTTGAATAAAAGAGAATATATCTCAATTTATTTTAGATCACATATGATATGTAGTACTAAAATTGAAGACATTAGAGGAAATATGATATAGTATAGCGAGTAATTGCATTTAAATCTAAAATCACTTAGGCAAGCACTTTCTCTCTCTCTCTCAGTTATATTTTTTTACACCTTTCTAGCCTTACTTAATCTAAAGTTTGGTGTTTGAGTGCGTTTTTCACCTCTTGCTTTGAATTGAAAGATAAATTAGACTTTCATAATTCAAACCAATTTGGATCTTGAATTTCGGACCGATAATTAGATTCATGGATTCATGGGCAAACGCTGGATCTTAGACCAGCGGTATGTGGGTCGATTCATTGTCACAGTATCTAATTTTTTTTAAAGATAAATTAAAAAAAAAGAATAAAGTTAATTTCAAATAAAAAAATTTAAACTTAAAATAAAAATTGGACTTAAAGAGAATTGTAGTCTTTAACTCATTTTCTTGAAGAATCATTTAGAATCTATATTTATTTATATGCAAATGTATCCTCAGAGTAAGCAAGTGAGACTAAAAATACTGTCAAGACAAAATCAAATCCCACGTCGTTATAAAAAAGAGATTTTAAGTTTTCGTAGAAGTCTATATAAGTCCAATTGTACATGATTTTAAAGTATATTTATTACTTATGTGCTACTAATAAATTTCAATTATTGAATAATTCAAACATTTGCTGCCATTTACTTATTTTGTTTCTTTCTTTTGGGTTTTCTTTTTGAGAGGACCCATAAAAACTTGTCTACCCCTGGGCCACCGGCCCAGCTTGGCTTGGGAACTTGGTAGGTTATTCCACGGGTCTTAACTCATGTGGCTGCAAGCCAAGTCCCAATTTCAGATCTATTGGTGTTAGTCAAGCTGGTTTACGAGTCACATTAAATTTGTGTTCAAGTCTAGGTTGAAATTATAATCACATTTCTCAATCATCACTTTTCCTTAGGTTTCAAATTTTCAGTTAAAGATTGGAATTTAAACTACATGGAACCCATTATTCTTGAAATCCTTTTTACCTTCTTTAATAAAAATGGTTATTATTGTTTGATGAATTTAATATTTAATCAAATTTTCTGTACGCGCTTATGGTATTTCCATTAGTTTCATCTTCCTTAATAGATGAATTGGCCTAATAGGCACTCTGATATGTACCTAGTAGGGGTGTGCACGGTACGGTTCGGTTCGGTTTGCATCTCAAACCGAACCGCACCATAATATATGGTTCGGTTTTTCTTTTAAATTCGAACCTAACTATACGGTTACGGTATGGTTGGTAATTTTTTCGAACCGAAAAAAAAAAAACGGTCCGGTACGGTTCGGTTTGCGGTTCGAACCATTTTTTCATAAAATAAAAAATATATTTTATCAAAAAAGTTCAACTACATATTTCTTATCACTAATGCAAATATAAACAATAATATTTAAAATTATTTATTTATCAAATAAACATGTAAAACTTATAGGAAGGAAAAGATTTCATCCATTATAAAATTATAACTATGACTAGTCTCACTTTTTTTGAATTATTTTGAACTATAATGATATACTAAACTTTATCTCAATATAAGACATAAAATGTAATTCGTTTATATGCTTCTAACTAACATATTACCAATTATATAAATCAATAAGTAACTAAATAATAGAACTAAATTAATTAGTAAGACAAATGGAAAAGAAATATGCAGAAGTTGGAATACTAGAGGTTAAATTCTAAAATCTACCTTACTTATAGATAACATAACAATTAAAACATATTATAAAAAATCTAATTTTATTCTAATGAATAACACATATCTAAGTAAAAAAACTTTACAACAATTAATTATTTTAAGTTAGAATACTACAGTTTAAATTCTAAAATCTACCTTACTTATAGATAACATAACAATTGAAACATATTATGAAAAATCTAATTTTATTCTAATGAATAACACATATCTAAGTAAAAAAACTTTACAACAATTAATTATTTTAAGTTAGAATACTAGAGTTTAAATTCTAAAATCTATCTTACTTATAGATAACATAACAATTGAAATATATTATGAAAAATCTAATTTTATTCTAATGACTAACACATATCTAAGTAAAAAATTTTAAAAACAATTAATTTATTTTAAAAAATTAATTATTTTTAAAATTTGTGACATAGATATGTACTATTAATAAAACAATTAAGAGTAAAAATAATATGTTTAATTTTTTTAATATATAAAACGGTTCGGTTCGGTTCGGTTCGGTTCATGGTCCCGAACCGAAACCGCGAACCGTTTGCTCTTCAATGAACCGAACCGCAAACCAAACCGTTTCAAAAAAGAACCGAAATTTCGGTTCAATTTGGTCTGGTCCGATTCGATTAAAAATTGCTAACTTTCTTCTTAACCTTCAAACGAAAAGCACCACTGTCAACTTCGAGGATAGACATCATCAAGGGTTGGTTTTGAACTGGGAACCGATCTGATCCATCACCAGTGGTTCCTGAATCGAGAATCGACCTAGCAGTTTTGAAACTGCCGGTTCAAGAACCAGTTGAGAACCAGTAGAACAGGTGGTTATAAACCATAAAAATTATAAAAAAAAAAAAGAAAAATTATAAAGAGATTGTGATTAAAAAATATTTAAAACCTATTTTCGCATGAATAATAAAAGATTTATTTCCTATTCATAATATTTAATGTGTTATTATTAATAATATAAGTAATAAATATATTTGAAATCATATATTGTTAAGTTTATGTAGACTTCTAACCAAAGTGGACTTTATTTCTTAACAATGTATAACTTGTTTTTGTGTTGTTGAGACTTATTTGTATCTTGAATATTTTATAATGTCACATTACTAATATAGCAACTACAAAAGTACAAGTGATTGTATATAAATAAATACATAATTGTTGAATTTCTTTTAATCAATGTTATGAACAATTATTATTAGGCTCAATGTTATTTCAAATTAAAAAATTATTTTTCATTTTTTCACTTAAGTTAAATAAATTATTTAATTGATTTTTTTTATTTCACGGTTCTCGGTTGTTCTGGAACCAAAACTGAACTGTGGGAACTAGCTGTTCGGGTTTGGAACACTGTGACTACGTCTATTTGTGGACCATTGCTCTAAACATTGCGAGCCTTCCATCACAAAATCCACAACTCAAACCAAGCCAAGCAGCCCTGGTCAAACCACACTACATTGACCCTCATTGCACCTACTTAAGCCCACATCTAAGTCGAAACACCAACTCGTAATTCTCACAGTTTCAAGGTTCATTTGAGATACAATAGCTTGCAGATGGCAAACACTTTTTTCAAACTTTTTTTAATAAATTGTTTGTCAAGAAATGCATATAAATAAAAAAAAAATATACGCAGTTCTCATGAAAATATCAAATAGACCAAATACAAATAAAATATAGCTGTAAATTAGATATTTTTACACGTAAAATTTAGATACAAAGACAAATAAGAAACAGACAATCCAAACAACAACTCATTTATTCATTTTACAAGATTTACCATTATATTTGTCATGTTTGTCAAATTTATGCTAAAAAAACACTAAAGATGTAGATTGGAGAGGTGAAACTTTCCTTTTTTTTTTTTTTTAACTCCTTCTCCCTTTCCATTCCTACTTTTCTTTCCTTTTTATGATGTGAATAGTTTTTTTGGTTTTTTTCCCTTTCAAGAGCCATTGGACGTGTGCCCAAAGGTGTCTATTTGTCCACCAATTAGACGGAGCTACCAAAGTTGATGGAGGCATCATGCGTGAGCACAAAAGTCTTATCATTTTGAGAAAATTTAGGTAGTAAGTGAAATATTAATCCTCAATAAAATTATTAGACTTAATTCCCTCCCCCTTTTCCATCGTCTTTTTCCGTATGGATGTCTATCCTTTTCTTCTTTTATAATTCTAAGGCTCACGGTTTTATCAAGTAAAGAATTTCACGCATTTTAGAAATTTCATTCCATGATGACACCGTATAGAATTAATGAACTAAGGAACCAATGCTTTCAATTTTAATGGTTTAGTCCTAATAATTTTAGTTGTTAGCTAAAGAAGAATACTCTATTCACTTCAGAGTAGGAATATATCATAATCACATAATTGGATATTGACACGCAACGCTACGGCCAAACGATGTAAGACTTTCGTAGATGAAGTCAAGTATATCAAAATCACATTAATGGAGATTTTCAGGTCACTTGATAAATGTGTAATAAGAAAATTAGAAAAATGATGTGGGATATCCCTTTAAACGTTTATAATGGTGCAGCTATTCTATATTTTTAGAATTGAGCACTTTCTCTCTTTTACATATGTGGCGCCTACTATTTTTGTTTATGTAGACTACTATATAGGAAAAAAAAAAATTATTTGAAGAAATACATTTTGATGGAAGAATTTCCATATTGATGTTAAAAATTGACAAATACAAAATGAAAAAGAAACAAAAATAAAGTTATTGGACCATAGAATTTTTCATAAAGAAGTATGACTAGTCTCATCTTGCAACTTTCAAAGGATGTTCTACCATTCCATCGACGGGTACATCCCGTCAATCATCTAACACTTATAATAAATATAATAATTGATCTATTAAATATTTCAGTGGTGCCATCAAGTTTGGGTATAAAACTTAGCGCTTTAATGACTAACTAACCTAAACCAATCTCATTAAAAAAATATGATGAGGTCATAAAATTTTCAACTTACAAAAATATATCAAAACTATATTAATAAATACAATATGTATGTATATATATATTATTTTCCAAACCATTACAAATCCAAATATACTATTGAAAATATAATTTGATCACAAATTTTATGAATGTCAAAATTCATAGCATATATCACTAATTAAATGGTAACTACTTTTATTCTTTTGGTAGAATAACTTTTTTAGGTAAATTTTCATGCATTGTACCCATTCAACACCACACGGTTACTTTGTTCAACTACACAAGATTGGTACTTCATCTCATTCAACACCCAACTATATTAATATTTTTACCTATAATGTTTTTTAATTTCATAAGTGGATTAAACAAATAATAGCAAAAGTTTAAATTTCTTAACAGTGGTATAATTGGATCACTATTGTACTTTTAATTTCTCATAGTGCTAAACAAATCACTATTATAACATATATATTTATTCATTTTTTACAATTAAGATTGAAGTTGAAAAAGATCATATTATGATTGAATTCTTGCTTGCTTTAGTTGTAGCTGGGAAAGCATGCTATGATAAGAATATAGATGGTGATTGCCCTAATTCATTTATTTTGTGTATAACATTACACTAACATTAACAATATATACATAGTTTTAGTTTAATGAGAATTTCCATAGAAGATAACGGTGACGAGGATTAGTTTTCATTTTTTTTGTTATTTTTTTTTTTGTAAATTATTACTATTATTGTTGTTGGTGATGGTGTTGTTGTTGACATGGTATTTTTCATTTCGATATATGTTAAATGTCATTTATTATGTTATTTTTTACCATGTAATATTTATGCGAGTAAAAATAGTGAGTTTCATATGAGTAAGAACAGAAAACGTGCTTAATTTAAAAACATGGAGTGTCTGCGCGATTATAACAAATTTACAGAGGTAACTAATGTAGTTTATCGAAGAAAATTTTGGTATATTTTTACACTTATTTCCTTTTAATTATTTTTTGAAATATTTTATTTTTTATTTTTTAAATTAGTATAGATATTGAAATGGCGTTTTTGAGCTTTCTATGTTAACAACTAGCATGACAGCTCACTTTTGATGCGGGTTAGAGTATTATATTAGCTATGGAAAATATTGAGGGTACCTCAAACGCTACATCACTAGCCAACAATCAAGTAGTTTCCCCTAATCTTAGTCAAGATAGTTCATTCAAGACATTCCATGTAAATTAAATAGATCATACACATACGAAGTATCTTATTGTGAAATAGATAATACACCATTTCCACTTGTCAAAACATACTTTGCCTTTACTCGACCCTATTCTGCCATTTGATTTATCAAATCTCTTATTGAACCCCACTGCTCATGAATTAAAGTGTGTGTTTAGTCTATTAGATTTAACCCACGTTTATTGAAAGACACAGACGAGGAACAATTTGTCACCCTCCAAATTCCTTTAGAGCTACCTAAATAGTAGCATGCACAGAAGTACACCCACCTCTACTTTGAAGTGGTATGTCTAGCTTTGACCTTAAATGGCCATAAAGGCTTACCTGTAGTTGTCGGTATAGCTCTATTAAACACAAGGTACTTGAAGTACCAGTGGGCATGCATTGGCACCATTAGTTTACTTTGAATGCTAGCATAGTGTGTGTTGCATTGTTTCCTAACTATAGCAACCCTCCGTATGAACCAAAGTAATTAGATATCTAGAAAGTTCAAGTC
This sequence comes from Combretum micranthum, assembly GCA_024138025.1. Lineage (NCBI taxonomy): Eukaryota > Viridiplantae > Streptophyta > Magnoliopsida > Myrtales > Combretaceae > Combretum > Combretum micranthum. The sequence goes on from JAMXBD010000264.1 coordinate 1,017,255, forward strand.
TAAATAATTGGAGAACCAATCACTAAAAGATCTATAGCTACTACACTCCATTATTAGATGACGTGTACAGTCCTAAATCATTCTCTAGATATGAAACTCCCTAAGAAATGAAAAGAGGCACTAATAATCTCCTTGGATACCAAACACTCACCCATATGTCTATATGCTCTAATGTAGCTTTAGAAATAAGAAGTTATCAAGCTCTTACCTAAACAATGGGTCAGCTATGAGAAACAACAACAGAGTATGATGCTAACACAATTCATAGGACCAGCATTTGTGACAAAGAATGATAATACTATTATCATCAACTCTAACAAGAAGAATGAAGGGAAGAAGAAACCATCCATCTTCCTTACCCAATTCAAGATTTGGCTTATGAGGCAATGTTCCATCCAATAAAGGAATATCTAGCTAATTCTAAGCTAGATAGGGCACTACAACAAATCATTTAGTCTTTCACTAAAGAAGGAAAGACAATCCATTTTGCTGAAGATCCAATCAGTGGAAATTAATATTTTAATTTCGAATGTCCATGTGATGACTACTACGTGGGAAGAAATTTTCCCGACGATGATGATGATAAGCTAAGGAAGAAGAAAAAGAAAAAATGTTGCAACTCCGTCTTTTGAAGAATGAACTAATAAGGGGATCCTATTATAGGACCTCTTAGTGAAAATACAGAAGACTGCAATACATGGTTTCTTATGAGGTTCCACCAAAAAGACCAATAGAGGAATCAACAACAGATTCATTTAATGATGATAAAGATGATTTGGTGCCTCAATCACTAAGGTTCCAATCACCACAGCCACCTCAAAGTCTATGGCAATTATATGAGTCTTAGGAGGATTGAATAGAGGATAGAGTAGCATATGGTAAAACAAGTTTAATGCCTTCAGTGAACCTTTGAAAAATATATGATGAGGAAGATAACTCCAATGCTTAAGGGCCCAAAGAGAATTTGGGTATCAAAGAAAAAGAAAGATGAAGCTTCCATTTCCATTTAACCATTGTAATATCCTAATATACAGAAGGATGGAAAACTATAGATAGTGGTACAACCCCATAATAAGAAGAATTGAGACATGTGTTCTCTTGCTATGGGCATAAGTATTGAAAGGCAAGTGAGACTTTCTTCATTGATGCTATAACCACAATAGTCTCCGAAAAGGAAAATATGTAGTATAATTAAGAGACAAAATCAAAAGAAGAAAAGGAAATGAGGAAGAAGAAAGTTGAAGGAGAATCTTCCTTAGACATAAAATAAAAACTAGTTCTCTTATATACTAAGACCTGTATCATACATAAGGCTTAAGCCACGAAAATGATGATTTTGGCTAAAGCTAAGAACCTAAAAATCTCAGTGTTCTCATGGTAAAAACTCATGAGACTTAAGTTTTACTGATGCTTTCTTGGAATAATATCAACTAAAATAGGTTCCAAAAACCATGGTTGAATATGAACTAAGGAAGTTCAATAGACAGTCCAAATGAATTATTAGTTGAAAGTCTATCTAAAGAATCTATTAATGACCTAAGTGAAGAAAATTTATCCATCAAAGACTAATTAGATAATAATGAGTCAACTTCAATTTCTAGCATAGAACAACAAAGCTTTGAGTCCAATGAAATCCTCATCATCCTATTTAAGTCTTTTTAATTTTGAAGTATCAATCAATGAAGAACCTATTCTCATGATGAGGGGTGATGATGAAGAAGAACTAAGATCATAAATTGATCCCATTCCTGAAACTACCAATAGAAGGTCATTGAAAGGTAATATAAGGATTTCATACATTGTTGATTATAAGATCAATAGGATCTTCAAATTACTATGGAGTTCCATTAGATTTTGTAGAAAGATTTACAAGGATATTGAAAGATTGGTGGAACTCATTATCAAGATTTGACATACATGTTTGGTAGGAAATCTAGAGGACTCAAAGAAGTTAAAGAGAAAGAAATTCTTTGAGAGATGATGGTGCTCATATAAAAAGACAGTTTTAGACCTGTACTATAAAAAGATGGTGCATCTATTTTATAAGCTTAGAGCATTCTATACTTTCAAACTAGTATTCCTATACTTTGTCTAGGAACCAATTGCAAAGGGATAGAAATATTCTTAAAAGTAAAGAATATGAGAATCATAGATGTTTCTATTGGAGAAATTCAACAAGTTTTGCCTTTAGTGGTTGATGATATGGGCTAAAAAAGACAATTACCCTAAGATTATGTTAAAGGAGGGTAAATCATCAATAAGATGTGCAAAAAATTGGTTGCAAGTCAAATGCTAGCACTTTAACAAGGAATGTACCTTATCCTTAAAAGAAGAAACAGAAACCTTATAAATTTAGGCAAAGGAGAAGAACAAAATGGAAACACTTTAGAAGAAAGAGCGGAAAAGGGAAAGAAATTCCCTCGTTGCTTCTTTTGCAATAAGATGGGACATTATGCCAAACAATGCTTATGTAAAGGACCTCAAAAGATGATCTAAGCGATCTCTCAAAAGACTGCGATCTAAATAAATAGTGATAAAGAACTAAATTCTTTATTCTTATAAGAAAGGAAGCAACTGATAAGACTCTCTTCATACTAAAAGTCTACTCATCAACTTCTAGTTTAGAATGGTAGGATTCTAGAGATGAATCATATTCAGTGCAACTAGTAGCATCAATCAAAGAAAGAATGATAGAAGTTCAAAAATACAAAGCAACAACATGTAGAATGCTACTTACATAATTAGATCCAAATTATGATAATGATGATTCTTGTTGTTCAATAGAAAGTAATCTCTCTCCATCCCATTTCATGTGACAAATGGACAAACTATAAAGTTCCTTTTCTACCTTTAAATAAATCTTTTCCTATAAAGACAAGGAATTTTCTTTTCAAAACCAGACAAATTATTTTTGTTTTTACCATACTTATCTTTTATTGTTTGCAACTTGTTTAAAGTAGTTCTTATGTTTGTTAGTTACATCCAACTGAACATTGGAAATTATTATATGCTTTATCCTTATGTTAGCCACAAATTATTGTTGGTCATGGGTGTAGTAATGTGCTTTTGTTTGTTTGCTTACTCCTCTTAATATAAATAAAGGAGCTCATGTATGTTGAAAAAAGAACCTAGTGATATAAGAAAATAACATTGATTGGTATCGTATCAATGACTTTCTAAAAATTCTCTCTCTTTATTTGAATCTAGTAAAAAAAAAAATTATTTGAAGCCTCGTTATTTGCTGAGATTCAAAGTATGTTCTACACTTGTCCTATATGAGGACCTTGAATGTGAAAATGAATTTCCTAGCATACAAGAATTATAGTTGATATTCAAGAGAAATCGGCTCATCATAAGTCATTATTATGGACAAGGGATGAGAGGTGTGATTTCAAGCTAGTAAACTACGCAAACTACTGTTATTGGCAGTCGTACATTGTTTCATTCTTGATCATGACATGTTAAAATAAGTATATTTTGGTTTTTTTTTTTTTTTAGTTCTCATAAATGAATTTTGATGATAACAAAAAGATTAAAAAATATCTAATGAATTTGTTTTGAGTGTGTACAACAAAGGCATCCATATTTATACACACTTAAGCAAACAGTCAAATGAATGTTTAGTAGACACTTGAACAGACAGTTGGATGAATGTTACTTCAATTCACATAATAAACGGTCATATAGTTTTCTTATCAATCATTACAATACAAGTTGGATTTATTCGAAGCCCCAGCTCCATTAATTAAGTGTATTTGGGTAATGCACTTAATTCGTTCCACATAAGGAGGATAATAATCCATGGAGAATTTTTTCTTAGTATCTAACATGATTTTCAAAGGAGTTTTACAAGTTATTACAAAAAGTTTTATCAGAGTTTAATGAAGATATTTTCAAAGTTCAAGTAGCAACAAAGACTTCAGAACAAGCTCAAATATGGTTTTTGTTGATATCACCATATCTAGGGATCAAGATAAAGATAAAGATATTATCTTGTTTGTTATCTGCTAAAGCTTATCCAAAATTAGAGGGAGTTTTGAATTTCAAATCAAAAGTTTATTTAATCAAGTTGTTAAAGAATCAAATGAAGATAAATATTAAGAATATCTAAAGGTCACAAGTGAAACAAGATATATGGAATTCAAAGTTTGAATTCTTAGATAAGACATTCAAATCTTACAAATCCAAGGATATCAATCTTATTTGCCCAACAAACAAGCCGTTAGAAGATTTCATGGGATATTATTATCAAGAGAGTTGTTTGAAGAGTTTATATATTTCATAGAAGGAAAAAAAATTATGAGAAGTGAAAAAGAAAAGAAACACACTTTACAAAAAGCCCCTAAGCATCTAATAGACATTTTAACTGACACTGCGAGCATCATCTTTTATACATTTCTTTATAGATTTCGAGCTTAAATTTTAGAGATCATATATTTTCTCTTGCTTCGAATTTATTTGTTTTTGAGTGAAGATTAACTTAGAAGTTAGATTACAAAAGTCTTATAATCTGTGCATAGCCAAGTGGTAGGCTAGAAAGATAGAGCAAGAGCTATTGACGTTTATAATTCTTCTTTGCTATGAGATTAGTGGAACGATCGGTATGGAAGATCGGATCCCCAGCAGCGAGCTGAAAGAGAGGATTGACTCACAAGAAGGAACCTCTATATATTTTGTCTCCTTTATTTTATTGTAATTTAATTTTTGTCATATCATTCATTGCTTATCATGTGCATTCATCATAAAAAGAAACATAAAAATTTATATAATATGCTTTTAAATTGATTTTTCAAGCAAAATGTTTAAGCTAACAATTCACTCCACCTCTTGTTAGCCTTTTTGGGATCTACAGCTTTTATCACCATTTATGATCTATTGAATATTGTATTTCATAGAACAAGCCCCTTTTGGTATGATAGGAATCCTATATTAGCATCTTACTTCTTAAAGCTTGTATAATGGTAAACCATTTAAAGTCACTAATGTCACATTTGCTACACAAGAGTAGACTTGGAATGGAATCATGATTAAATAATTTTAAAAGCCAAAATTGCAGTTTCAGCCTTGGAGAGGAATTCAATTCCATCTTTATTTATATTAATTACTTGGATTACCTTTCCATCAAACTACATATTTAGTATCAATATTTAATACTAAAAATAATTCTTGTAAGTAGACATTTTGATTCCATTCCATGGTATACCCAAACATAAGAATGGATTTCCAATTCCATTCCATTTCATTTCTTCTATTCTAAACTATTCCATTCCAGACGATTCATATGTACAAGTACGAAATACATGATATAAGAGCATGTTTAATGGAAGCCAGTGACACAATTTCATGAGCCAAGGATCTACCTTTATAAGTTTCTTCACCATTGTGACAAGAGTTAAGTACAATGTTGAAGAACATTATGAGCATGTATGACATGTTAGATTTTAGGGTTTCATAAAATAGGTTTACAGCGAAAATTTTAAAATTAAAACCCTAAACAATTTAGGATCATGTGTTTAACAAATATATATAACACAAGAAGAATTGCAAAAATTACCTCTCTTATAGAGTTTTGAATGTGATGATGGAGCGGATCAAAAGATGATGTAGTAGCAAGCACCCTCTATGGTATCCACACACAAACAAGCACCTAAAAAGGTTGAGATGTGTGCTAGTGCTAATACCCAGTCATGACTCTAATTCATGTGGGAATTCTTTCACTAAGAGACATGATTTTTCTCTCTCTGTTAGGTTTGCAAAATTTCTCTATAGGTCTAAATTGATGTAATGACGCCTTATCACCAACCTTAGTAGAAGCTGTCTATATTTATATATAGATGAGTGAGAAACCCTAATGAGAGATTTATTAGAAAATAATAATATTTAATAAAATAAGCAATTTTATTTAATTATTATTTTTCTCCAATAATTTATTATTATTCTTTATCCATTTAAGAATAACAAATATATTAATAATTCCTATTGGGTTTAAATATAAACCTGTAACCTATTTTGTTCTTTCTTTTGTGTGCGACCCTGTAGGTTCATCTAATATTGGCAGTGGGCAATAAACACCTTTAAGACCTACGAAACATAATTGATTTTTAGCAAGACAATATGCCTATCAAATTAAGTGAATGCCAGTAATCCAAATCTACCTATTAAATAGTTAGTTATTTAGTCCATTTGTCACATGATATCTTATGATTAAATATAATGTGTGGATCAATATACTCTTATATCGTTTAATCACCAATTTTTGAATCCAAAGTCTGAATGACTTAAACAAATAATATTGATAACTCTTTATCAATTTATTCAAGTATGACATGTATTTCTCAGTCTTACTCATCAAAAGGCCCAAAAGATATTTCTCTCAAATTAATTAGAGGGATAAATTCTTTCATGAACACTTATATTCCTCCATAAAACTTATTCCATACCCAATCACAGTCTTGTAATCGCTTGGTTGAACATGATAAAGAGTTGAATCAAAACAGGGAACTTGCTATATAGGAATCCATGATGTCATCAGACCAAAGGACTAAAACAACACTATAATAAGAAATATTTATCATATTGATCCATACAATATTCTCATAGTTGGTCGTCCTAATACAATGTACTCTTACATATTTCTATATGCTAAATTGATATCTCCTATCCATGATTAGTAAAATGTGATTATCATTTAGCCAACATACTAGTCTCAATTCATTATTATTTCATATAATGAAAGATTAAGGATACTTTCAAACAAAGTTATTTCTTACTTTATGGTTTTACTATTAAAGTCACATACTTTAATGGCATAAGGAATAACAAATTTATTCATGGAATCTTTTTAAAAAAGGCCAATAATAACTTTGATATAAGTAATGGCTCATATTATAAAGATAATAAATATTCAAATGACATAAAATCTATATGGCCTAGGGCACATCACTAGCACAACATAAATCCTTGACATAGTACCTTGTTGAATCGGAGGGTTCAGTTGAATTTTGATGAAGAAACGCACTACATAATTTCTCAAATGATATAGTTAAATTACAATTAATAAGAAAAATATGTTTGTGATGTGTTGAACTTTTATTTGCATTGTAAATGTATTTGTGTTGTTTTTGTAAGTCCTTGTTACATTGCAGGTAGCGTCTGGGCACCAAGGTATGGTGACTAGATGCTAACATGATTAGAAGGACTAGTCATTAAATTGCAGCTAATTGGATGATAGGGGTAAGCATCTTGATGGTAGGATAGATTCATATGACGCAAAAGCTTATGATCGTGTGATTTTTGGCAAGCATTCGAATGGTAAAAGCTTTTGGTGTAGAGTAACGTTTGGATGGTAAGAAAAAAAGTGAAGATAGCGTAAGTTATCTAGATGACGTCCAAAAGGTAATGGATGGTGCCCATATGGTAATTGATAGTGATATACCGCACATGTTTGGAATGAAATAACCTAACTAGTTTAGAAATATTCAAAGCTTATATTTGATTTGTGAGGAAAATAAATGATATGGATGACATTATTACCAGATATGACACACCAATAGCAACCTAAACTACATTCTCACTCTCTTGATACTACACAAAAGATTGTTCGAGTTGTTGTTTGCCATAATCTAAGACTGATAAGAACTTAGGTTTGTTTCTCAAGAGAAAACAATTACAAGATGATAAAAGAGTTCACTAGCTAGGGTTTTCTTACTTTAAAGGGGCATTTATATAAAAACCCTAATAAGGGCAAATAAGCAAATAACACAATATAACAAAAGAAGAAACGCGTTCCAGAACAATGGAGAACAGACTCAAATGCACGACTACGATAGCAAATCGTGGCCTTCTTCGTAGGAAAACTTAGTTCCCTTTTTGTTGCTAGTTGCGGTTGTGATCATGGTCGTGTTACATTCTGTGGTTTGAGGGGTAGGAGTGCTTTGTGCTATGTCTTCCCCGTTGTCTTTGCTTCTTGTCTTCCTTGGTTGGATGATCTTTATCCGATATGTCATCTTTATAAGTCCGAATCATAATCTTGCCTAAGTATTTTGTCTTATCTTAGAATCAACACAACAATTTTCCTTCTCATTAGTGGGTTCAATAAGGATCTTTAGGATTAGTTCATGACTTCCTTTGAGTTGAGATTTTGTGATAGATGCTAGAAGTTGATTCCTATCATCACTCCGAAGGTATTGAAGATTCTCCCTCAAATCTAATGGGTAGAAGGCTTTCGCATCATAACCTGCATTCAAAATCAATCTAACAAACTCCAATGTACCTACTGAAAAAATTTATTATAATACAAAGAAGTGTTTTCCTCACAAGTGTGTTTGAACTCTCTCATCACTATAGTGTTCTTTTTATACTTGTGTTTAAAGTGTTTAACTCTCAATACTCTAACACTTTTCTCTCATCAATAGCTTTCTCACCCTATCTATACTATTGAAGTTCAACATAGGCATTATGTTTCTGTCTACCCTAATTTGTGGCTGGAAAATGTTCGTCCATTCCTCCTTTCCTTTATCTCTCACTAGGGATGTAAACGGGTCAGGTCATTCTATCCCAAAACCCGACCAGAACCCGACCCGACCCGACCCGACCCGAACCGTTTAATCTATTACATAATTAAATGCATCATTTTATTATTTCATTAAATTATTATTATAGTGAGGCATGTTGAGGAGGGAAAAAATTTCAATGGAGTTGATAAAGATCCTAATTTTTATTTTAAAAAAAATTAGAAAACGTTAAAGACAGGTAAAAAATTATAAACATGAAACTGAATATATAAGGTAAAATCAGTAACTTAAAACATGTCATTGCCTAAAATTATTAGAAGACTTACATATATCTATATATATATATATAATCAACCAACTCAAAATAATAATATAATAATATAATAAAATAATAATAATAATAATAAATAATAATAAAAATAATAATAATAATAATAAAATGATGACACTACACGACGACCTATATATTCTTGACTTATTTGTCATTATATATATATAATATCTATTTTTTTTTAGTAAATTAATTTTTATACTTTGTTGTGTTGCATGAGAAAGAAATGAATTTTGAAAAAGTGGGGAAGGTTGCACATGGAAATCGATTTTCTCTAGATAATTGGTCAGTGACTATTAATTGTAAATATAATTTATATCCTATCATGTGACTCAATACATGAATAACAAAATGATTATATAAAAAGCATCATTAAACTAATGAATAAGCAAATTCTTTAAACTAAAATTTTTTTTTTTTAATTAAATCGGGTCGGGTTTTCCCAACGGGTTATGAGTACAACCTAAAACCCGACCCTAAACCCTATAGGGTCTGACCCTATAGGGTTTTTAGCGGCGGGCGGGCGGGTACCCTATAACGACCCGCCCCGGTTGCATCCCTATCTCTCACATTGATTTTAACCTTAGGTAGAGTAATGATGGTACAACAAACATCATAGCTCCTTCACATGACATTGATACCAACTTTCATTTTCACAATTCCTTTCCAACTTATAACAAAGTCAACAACTTCACTCATAAAATTCTTAATCACACTCAAAGATATTGTATATTCTTTTTTAATGGAATACAAAAGCTCATATAGATCCAAAAAAATGCACCTCATATAGATATAATTGAAAACCCTTAAGATGTTTTATGTTACCACAATCAACAACACAACACATCATCCTAACATTGCTCAAGTGGTAATCATAATTTGCTAACACATGTTTCATCACTATGACAATATTAGCACAACATGCACAATATTTCCTTATATTATAAGACGTCAACAACAATAGGAATTTATACATGTTTTCACCAAGTGGAGGTAATTCATTAACAATGGGTTCACTTGAAAAATCATGTGCCATCGACGTAAAGCAAAAACCCAATTCAAACATTCCAAGCTTTCTCCATCCACCAGACTATACAAATCCCCCATTAATTAGGTATATATCTACATACAAAATCAAAGGAACATTCCCACGCACAAGTTCCTTCCTCAAGTCATTTACAACAAAATAAACAATATCATCGCATGGCATATGGTCATCAACATTATTGCAATTAAGTATAACAAGTGGAAATTTCATAACTCCATCAAATGACCTAAAGTTATCCACCAAATCTCTTCTAAAAACCCATCCATTGCCAAGGTAAGATAATGATTATACCTAAAGAACACTCTATGTAGTTTAGTATGTCCCTCTGGAAGAATTATGGCACTAGTAGTTGTAAGAATGTGTAGATCTTCCAAAAACTCAATGGAGCTCCTAGCTAGTAAATTAGATATTAGTTCTTGAAATTTTATTTGCCCACCACACCATCTTGTATTCCATTCATAAGCTTCCAGCAAATACGTACATGAATCCCCTTCTCTAATGCAACATATAGTTTTAACAACCATGCAGTACTCATCTAATGCAGTACAAATACGACAATCATTCAAAAGAAAGGAAACATAGGTAGCAAGAATAGGTAAATTCATCACCACCAAGCCATTTGTTACTCCAGAATGGGAATTGTGAGACATGGTACAATCCCTTAGTAATTGAGTAAAATGGATGCATTTAAAAGATCGACTCAGTGGTCTATATTTTATATAGGATGACTTTCTTTGCAATGGGATCATTTTCATACAGAACACTCTTCCAATAAAGGTATATATCCATAACACTAATGAACATCAATAGGCATCTCATTTGTTTTCATAAGCCATACATTATCACTATACTTACCTATGCTCTATAAGCCCATAAATAGATAGATATAAAATATGTAAAGTGGTGAAAAAATGGTAAGTGAATACCTAAAGACTTCAATAACTCTAGATATGCCCTTCAAAACAAATTGATAGGCAAGCACTATCATTAAACCAATCCTCAGTCTAACATGCCAACCATCATCTTTATCAACATCTATTCGATTGCAGCAATAAGAAGGCATTTCAAAACTTCCTTAACAAGACAGTGCTATTAGATAGCTACCATCAATACATTGTTTGCTATGTTATGTTAAGGGCAATAAAAGGTGGTTTACCTTCTTAGGCATTCTATTAGCGGTTCTTCTAAATCATAAAAATCCTTAATGTGGTGCATAACTTCGCTAAATAGGTAGCATCAATCCACAATAATACCAAACCAATAGCTAGCTATGCTTGATATAACAGATGTAATGGCAATAGGAAATCTCAGTAATTTCACATCACATGTCAATTGGATCGTAAGGGTATGTGGTAAGGCATAAATCCATAGTAGTACATTTGTAAGCCTCTAGACAAGAGTAAATTCAGTAGTTTGTCACCTGTACACAACTATCCTTTCCACGACACTACCATATCGGATCACAACACTTCTACAATATATTTAATAAACTACTATACTCCAATGAACAGCAATGAATTTCTCAAACATCTTAATAGCCAAAAGATGACTACAATACCCATGTGTGCTTCTTGATCCCAATAATTGATCAAAATGACACAAATGGAAGTAGTGAATAAGAATATGACAACGGATGTAAGTGGGAGAGACACTAAGTTAAGCACCTAAAGGTTCAATCGTAACATACTTGTTTCTTCTCTTGATACCAAAGAATGTGTTCAACTTCTACATAGCATACCATGCCATCTTGATCACCCATCTCTTTTATGCATTCATCTCCTTTGTATTCATTAGGGATCTCATCTCTTTCTTTTGTAACCACATCAGTTTGCTTTACTTAGATCTCTCGAGCATCCTCTGCTATTGAGTCTTTTAGTAGTTTTAAATTCTCCACCATATCAGAAAAAGTAATAGACATCTCAACTTGCAATGCACCTTGGATAGCTTCTTCCAAAGTCAAGAATCAATTTTCTTAGCAATGTCATAATTAGTCCCTTACAAATTTAGTGATGGCATTTGCATGGGACTCATCCACTTCACAGTGCATCATGAGGACCTTATATTCTCTAACACTGATATGTTACTGTTTAAGCGCCAACAAATGTTCATACTGCTCATCTTGCTAGGAAGGTGGAACAAATTCTCTTCTCATTAATCTTGTCATATGATCTCATGTAATGTCCTCTTGATACCTATCTAATGCCCGATGTAGCACAACACTTCACCATCATAATTCAATAAGTCTCGTAAGTTTCTTAGCAATTGCATGTCCTAATCTACAGCTAGGGTGTGAGAATTTGTTAATAACACCAACTACCTAAAATTTCAAATCCAAATACTTTCCTAGAGACCCATAACGATCAAATTCGGGTATGTTAACTTCTATCTCCTTTAAGGCTGCCACTTTAGACTTAATCTCATGATAATACCGATTAGCCATAACTCCTTCTAAGCAAATACTAATTGTATCCTTCACTTTAATTTTGTTAAACACTTGGCATATGTGATATTATAATTACTTTTGAAGCAAATTTGAGTAGCACAATATCTCAACAAAACCAAAATACATCAATAATACAAACAAACAACACATTGCAATCACAATACTACTCAACAGAATTACTACGAACAACAAATTTGGTTCAAGAATTTCATCGAACAACTTATATGCACACTTCTTAACCCGTACTAATACACCACAAACAAGATCATAACTCCAAAACACTCCTATCTATTGATAGAACAATGACAATATGAGATTCTATAACTTAATCCACAACTACAAGTATTGAATCTATTAATTTCAACAATGATCACGAGTTACCAAAGTTTCTTTACACAACAACTTAGCCCTCGTCATAACTGTAGCTCTAATACCAAGATGATATGCTTCACATGCCGAAAATGAAATAATCCAACTAGTTTAGAGATATTTAAAGCTTATGTTTGATTTGTAAGGAAAATAAATGACATAGATGATGTTATTAACAGATATAACATATGATAACAACCCGAACTACACTCTTACTCTCTTGATATTACACATAAGATTGTTTGAGTGGTTGTTCGCTCTAATCAAAGATTGATAAGAACTTAGGCTTGTTTCTTAAGAGAAAACAATTACAAGATGAAAATAGAGTTCATTAGCTAGGGTTTTCTTACTTCAGAGTGTATTTATATAAAACCCCTACTAAGGGAAAATAAGTAAGTAACATAATATAGAAAAAAGAAATGCACACCAGAATAGAAGAGAACATGTTCAAAAGCACGGTCGCGATTTCCTTTGTGGGAAAACTTAGTTCCCCATTGTTGCTCGTCACGACCATGATCATGGCTGTGTTACATTCCACGATTTGAGTTGTGGGTGCACTTTGTGCTACATCTTCTCCTTTCCTTTGTTTTTGCTCCTTTTCTTCCTTGGTTGGATGATCCTTGTTCGATAAGTGATCTTTATAAGTCCAAATCATAATCTTGCCTAAGTTTTTGGTGTGATCTTTAGAATCAACACAACAGTTTTCCTTTGCATTGGTGGATTTGGCAAGGATCTTTAAGATTAATTCTTGACTTCCTTTGAGTTGAGAATTTGTGATAGATGTGGGAAGTCGATTCCTATAAGACAAAAAAATAGCCATAAAAACTTTTGAAGCAAGGGTACTATTGGAAGAAAAATGGGCGACAACTATATTTCGTGAAGGCTGTATAAATAAGGGTTATGGGACAAATTTTGACAATGAGAGAGAGTTTTAATGACGAAATTAGTCTAGTCCAACTCTCAAATTATGTGTTTGTAATTCCTTGTGTGAGAGAATGAGTAACATCATTCTAAGTTTAGCTAGCAAATCGTTTTAAGACACAATTTGCATGTTTGTAATGTGTTTATTGAGTGTTTTTGTGAGTGAAGAGTTATGCCTTGTACGTATGTTTGATGAGAGCAACTAGCACAACTTATGTGTTTGTGTGGTGTAACTCCTTAGGAGCATTTATCGTATTGAATGAAATGTGTGTGAAGTCCTTGATGGGAAGACAATTGTGTGATAATAGAAAGTGGGAGGTAAGCCAAACTTCACATTAAATCCTGGTGTATTTTTCTCTATCCTTTATCTCTTTATTCATTGTATTTTACAAATACATTATTTTGGTTGATAAATTGTAAAGTTTATATTGATTTGTAAAAAAATCAAGCTAAGTATATTTGTGTTTTAAAATGGAAATAAAACACCCCTCTTGAGTTGTAGCCTAAGCATTCTACTAAGTTTTTCATTCTATAATAATGACCTATTTTTTAGGGCTTTCACTATTATAGTAGGATTCTTACAAAATCCTAATCCTTTGAAGGATTGAAAAAGTTTATTTTTTTTTTTTATAATTTTTGAAAAATGTCAAAGTAAATTATTAGAAAAATGAATAAATTATATTTAAGGTATTAAATGAAACTTAAGGATAGTAAATGAATGGCTTTGGATAAAATTGAAAAATCCTTATTAGAAAAAGGTTCTTAAAGAGTTTGACATAATACTTAAGAGTAGGTTCAGTGCCAAGAACCTTATTTAGGGTTCTAGGATGCCATGTCAGCTATTTAAGAACCTTTTCTGCGTAATGACCTCTTAACTTCATTCTAGGTTCTTTGTTTTATTATCTTGGGTGCCACTTCAACTTATGATCTATTTATTATTCAAAAAATAAATATATAATCATGAATTTTCTTTTTAATTTCTTTTGGCAATTGACATTTGTTAAAAGGTTAGAAATATAAGATAACTTTTTGAGGTTTTTCATGAAGACCACGGTGGTGAAGAACTTCATAAATGTAAGTGTTTAGCATATGGAATTGTGTCAAGAATTTATATTGGACATGCTCTTAGGGTTCTTTAACATTTGTATTTAGCCCTTTGCAAATTCTATGTTCTTTTCATAAAGAACCCAAAAGGTGACAAATGTTAGAATAAAATAATAAAAAAATACAAAGCAAGTTGACACAGTATATTGAGGCTTTGAAAAAAGGACTTCTAAATAAAGTAAAGATATTCATAGGGAAGTACATAAAGCATGTATAATAAAGGTGCTTGACACTATTTCCTATATTGAGGCCTCCTTTATAGCTAACTCCTTATAAAATTTGTTTTTTTTTTTTGAAAATTTTTTTGTAAGTATAAAATAAAATAATAACTTAATGCTATTAATAATTTAAAAATCATAATAAAATGATACCTATAAACACTCTATTTTTACTTAATCAAGCTTAATACATAGAAATATGTATATATTTTTAGTATGTGATATAAATAAAATATTATGTTAAAGTCAAAATTTCACATTTTAATGTTTTAAGGAATGAAAAAGGCATCAAAATTGATTTTTTTAAGCCTTAGAAAATTATTTAGGTTTAATATAATGTGGCTTTTTAAAATGCACTAGAAAATACTAAAGAGGAGGGTGAATTGAGTATTTAACCTAAAATGCCCAAATAATGAATTTTTGTGCAATGGATCAAATTGAACTTTGATAACAGCAAATATAGCGACAATAAAGCACTATAAAGAATATAAAAGAGATAAGGATAGAAGATTCAAGCCCCGATATAACATGGAGTTAGGCCTACTCCTTAATTTCCATGATCACATAAATTGCGTCCGACGAAGGTCTTCACACACTTTATTTATTCCAAATACAAAGGCTCAAATAGAGCAATATATAAATTGCAACATTCGAGAAATAAACGATTTCCTCCTTTTTATAGTGCTCTCTTATAGATTACAAATATAAGAATAGAGCACTAATTTTATTTTCACTCTCTTTATAGATTTTGCAAAATGATGAACAAGAGTACAAGAATCATGAGAGGATTCTTTATTTATTTGTAAGCAAATGAGGGTTCTTCAAACTTATTTGAATCTCTTAAGGAATTTGTATTTATAGTCTCCAAAAGTTCAAATGTCCATGGAAGATACTGTTTAACAAACGACAAACATTAAAAGCACGCAATGGTTACTTTTATTATTCTACCCGTGCGCCGATATACCCTTCTACCGGTTTGCTGGTCCAAATTACACATTAAGTTCAAACTTGTCGCCTTTAAAATTGAAGAATCACTCCTTGGATTACTTTGTCAATTATGGCTGTGCTTTCTTGTCTTGTAACGACTCGCTAGTGCAACTTGTGCAAACATAAAAGTAAAGCAAAGAACACACACACACACACATATACACACATAGCATAGATTCCTTGACAAATATTTTTTGTTATATAGATTATCAATCTCAATCAAGTAAAATGTGTTCACAAAAAGATTTACATAACTTTTGTTCTCATCAAAATCACGTGTAAAATAATTAAGTTTAATAGTTTTTATCACATATTTAATCTAGGATTCATTTAATTAAATAATTAATTTAAATGAGCCTAAATTATAAGTTTTAAAGACATTTTGTGTACACACATTAATAAGGAAAAAAATAGCCAATGGCTTATTGGTAAGACACAAGCATTGCAAGTAAAAAAATCTTAGGTTTAATGCTTAAGGAAGGCACAACGTGTGATAGAATTTGATTGGACCACAGAAACGTTGACGTTAGTAAGCCATCTTCTTTTTCCTCCTCTAGCACGCATGAACAACTCGATCCCCTCTCTTTGTATCCATTTTTTATCCATCTTAGCTCTTAATTTCATCAGATTAACGATGACATTGCAAACTAGGCATCAGATACTTTTAAATGATAGCAAACTTGTAGATTAATCTAAGGTTTTAGTGAGTTAAGTCAGAGATGGAAATTAGGAAATGTCATTTTGGTAGTTTCCTAAAATATTTTAATTTGATTCGAATTTGAATTGTATAGGTAAATAAAAAAGTATAGGAAGCTTTCTAACACTGTATAAGCAGTAGGTGTCTAATTAATTAGAAAGCCATCCTCAAATTTGACAAATTCCCAAAAATTCATAATAAATTAATTCAAGAACCCTAGAGTCCAAATTGATTGATTTGTTAAGTTCCTAAGCGAAATTGAGATTCTAACTAATATAAATAAGGCATAAACAACATAACCCTAGCATGGTTTGCTTTAAACTTCCTCTAATTCTTAAATTCGTGTTTATGATTATGAACTAGGATTTCAAACAATAATAGCTTGATTCACAATTTTGTAGGAAAAACTGAGTGAATCAGAGGTTGTAGTGAGCTTCAGGGATTGAAATCTTTTGAGTTATGGGGGTTGATCAATGCCAACAACCATCGAAGGGCCGCCATCACACTCCATCGTCGTCGTCGTGGTCTACACTTTCGAACCACTCTCTATTGCATTCCTTCACTAAAACCAACCCCAGAGGAGTGCTCGCTCTTTATCCTTTGTGTCGTTCGAAGACCACCCCGATGTTGAGTCATCCTCCAGTCGCCGCGACCCGCCTTCGCTGCCTTGGATTCAAAAATCTGACTTGACCCACTGCTACCGTCAACATCCTCCTCGGCGTGCATCCGATAAGTTTTCAACTTCTTTTCTTTATTTTCTTTTATTTAATAATAATACTACTAGTAGTAGTAGTATGAGTGTGACAAGTTGGTAATAATGATAATAGTTGTTTTTCTGAATACTTGTCTATTGATATTTTTCTAAGCCAAAGTTTTAGATTTTTGAAACTTGTTATCAAAATTTCCTTTATGCAATGATATATAATTTTGTAAATATTTGATATTTACCATGATGTGTATGTGTTCTATTGATATCTTGTTTTAATAATTTTGACATGAAAAATCTTGATTTGACTAAAGTTTGTAATTGATGGGCAATATCCATAATTTTGAAAATATTGAACCTTGTGAACAATTGATTTCATCATTAATATAAATATATGTATTCATAATAGTATGAATTGAGATTTTGTTATAATATTGATATTAATATGATATTTGAAATTTGACCATGTTAATGAATGTGATTACATGAGTTCATCTGATTGGAAATGTATGTTGAATATTAATATCCCTTTTGGTAATTTGATGTGTGATAACATATAGGTTGAATTGATATCCATGATAAGATATGTGATTATGATTTCTTGTTCAAAATTTTTGCCACTTAGAAAAATCTAGTTTTCATAAAGTTACAAAATCTAAATTGATAGATTTGGGTTCATATCAAAAATCATTTTTTGCAAAATTAGTAAAATTTAATGAACTTAAAGTGATAAGATTTTGAAATTCTAAAATTAACCAAAAAACTAAATTTTTCTTAAAAGAACTACGTATAATTTGGTCTCAAATAACAGATACATAAGCACCTAACGGACAACTTAAAACAAGATTTTTTTTTTTTTTGTGAAATTGACGTGATATTGCGAATATTGTTATTTTTGTAATTTAGCTAAATGTAAAATATTAGTTGCTTTTTGTGAATTTTGATAAGTTTGATTGATTTTGTAAATCTTGATAAACTTGGTAAATACTTTTGGAACATATCTTAGACAATTGTAAATTTTCAGATATGTAGGCAATAAACTATAATTAGAAAATTAAAGGTGGTAACCATTTGATTTTAACAAGATAGCCCCCAGACTTGTGAATTTCTGGTTATTGTCAAAAAAGAAAAAAAAAATTTTTGCAAATCAGTAGCAAAATTATAACCAAACTACCTATTAGTCCTAATTTTTTTTTCTGACTTTAGTCAAGTGGTGACTCCAAAATTTTTCAAAATTACAAATTTCTTTTAATTATTAGTCAATGATTTATATCAAATGGGTTACGATTTGATATAAGTCAAATTAAAAGAAATTGAATCGAAAAATCAAAGTCTAGACCCGATAAGACCTATGAAAGTTAAAAAGTTGTGATGAAGTACTTCAGGATAAAGTTGAAGAGATGTTAAAGGAAGTAGTGAAGTCTTCCCATTGTACAAGTCTTTTGCAAAAGTAAGAAGACGGTGTTGAGAAAGACTTCTGTTTACTGATAAGCCCAAATAAGCCCAAGTCCTCGCAAGTCCAATCCACAATTTCGAAAAAACCAAATTAACCCTAGCAACTCTCTTTTTCTCTCTCAACAAAATGTTCTCAATCACAAAGTAGGTCTCTGCTTTTCTCTCTCTGTGTATGTATTCCTACTGTTTAAACTAAGGTTTGAGATATCTGGCAAATATGTGTTTCTAGTTTCTTCCTTAACTCTCATGATCTTATTTTTTTGTTTTTAACTACTTGTTTATTTTGTTTGTAAGGAATGCTGGTAAAAAGAAAGAAAACTAAGCTCACTATAGTTTTGGAATTCGAGCTTCCAGAGGCTCTAAGATTTGCTATTTTAGGTAAAACTTAGCCACTCTTTATTTCTGCTGTTCCTTTGTATTTATGTCACTTGTAAGAATGTTCTCACTGACAAATCTGTTACAAGCTCTTCTATATCTTGTTGTAACAAGCCAACTATTCACTAAGCTGTCCTATAGCTATACAAATGAAAACAATAAATGTTATATGTATGTATGTACTGGATTTGGTGTATCTTATTTTGTGATGTAATCTTGTAAGTACTTGGGCATGTGTCTTGCTCTTTCTCCTTGTGTTATAACATGTTCCTCCTTAACTTGAACGTCCAACTTGTCCTCAAGGAAATAATTTGGAAAATCTTGTTGAAAGTCTCGTAAATCGACCCAAGAAACATCCTCTATAGGAAGAGACTCCCATTGAACTAATAGTTGAGGAAAGATTTGGCCCTGTCAATGAATGCTTGGGCAATCCAAAACAGCCAAAGGCTTAACAATAGGAAAATTGCCATAAGAATCCCCTAGTAGATGCATCACATTAGATCTCTCACCCTTGGCTTTTTTCAATAATGACACATGGAAGATAGGGTGTATCTTAGATGATGGGGGTAAGTCCAAACAATATGCTATATTGCCCACACATCTAGCAATCTAATAGGGCCTAAAATAATGTTGTGAAAGCTTAAAAGATAACCTATTGGCAAGAGAAGTTTGCCTATAGGGTTAAAGCTTCACATACACCTAATTGCCCACTTCAAAAGTTCTATCTATCCTATGTCTGTCTGATAAACGTTTCATTCGCAACTAAGCATTATTAAAATTTGTCTTTAAGAGGTGCAACATATCATCCCCAGTCTTTAACTCATGATTCATAACATCAACTTGAGTTTGTCTTTGAACATATTTGGGAATGTTGGGTGGAACTCGACCATATAATAATTGAGATGGGGTCATATGAGTACCAGTATGATAGTTGATACTAAAACAATACTCAGCCCATGCAAGAGAAATTTAGGCTACTCATTTGGATAATCCATAACATAAGCTCTTAAATACTGCTCTAAGCATCTATTCATGACTTCAGTCTAACCATCAGACTGTGGATGTGATGCGTTGGATTTTTAAGTTTTAAATTTAAAATATTGTTAATTCTAGACCCACACAAGGCAGTGTATTTATCGTGTAATATAGAAATTAACTCGGATATTGTCCTAGGAATCTATGTGCAGCTACTAGTAATAACCCGTTAACTATTATCTAGTCTAATCAATTGAGAGAATAATACTAACTTTCTACTAATTCTAATTAAAAACAAGCCCAAAAACCTTAGATAAAAGATAAGCACAATTTCCTCAAGATAATCAATTCACAAACAATGCCCTCAGTTTTGGTTAACCCTAGCCTTCTTCATCTTTAAAGATAGATTTAATTGAATGGAACTTGATCTTGAACTATCGGGTTTCTTAAATAGATTAATTACTCTCTTCAAGTTAATTAACCTAACCCTAATTGCAAAAGTAGGAATTTCTTCCTTCACAATTATCAAATTAGAATAGCATGAAGATTATGAACCCTAAATGATAAAAAGTTGGAAAAACTCTATTTCTAGGTGGATTACTCAACTTCTTTACCCATGAGAGATCAAACCCATTAATTGAAATCTTCTTTCAAATTAACAAGAATCAAGTTCGTAATATCCTTGGCCTAAAATCATCACAAACAACAATATAAATCATGAAGCAAACTCAAAATCAAACTTCATTCAATTAATAATCAAGTCGGTACATGAAGGCTGGGGTTTCCCAAAACCTAGGGCATACACAATTACTCTTCCATGAAGAGATTAACAACAATAATAAATACAATGGAAGAAATAAGAAAGAACATGATGATAAAACCCTTTTGTAGAAGTGATTGTCATGGATCTTCAAGTTGTAGCACGAATTCCTCTTCAAAAAGCTCTCTAAAGTATGTTCTAGGGTTCTTGGTTGATAAAACAAGTGAATGAATTATGTTCTTTCAACTTAGGGCGCGAGTATATATATATATATATATATATTAGTGTGTACATGACCCCCACACGACCCGTGTACATCGGGGTAGTGTACTCATTAACTTCGTGCGCTTTTCCTTTTTTGGCACATGTACACGACCTATTGTACACAACTGGTGTATATGGGTCGTGTATCCTGGAACTTCAACTTTTTCTTCGATTTTTCTCCTCCAAAAGTACACTAGTAGTATAAAAATACTAGTGTATGTCCAAAAACTTCACAAAACGCTCCAAAGCTCTCCAAAATCTTGGTTCTTTCATTACTAATCCTTTGAAAAGCCAAATTGTTCCATGATTGTCCCTGAAACACAAAATTAGTTCAATAATAATCTTTTCTTTAATAAATCAATTAAATAGCATATGAAATATGCTCAATAATGCACCAATAATAAGGGTCTTAGGATATTTATCAGGATGGTAAACTGAACTCATTTTCAAAGCCGTACTACTAAGCTAATAACTCAGACCCTATATGAAACAATCGATTTCAAAATACCATGTAGTTTAACAATCATGTCTACAAATAATCTTGCCACTGACGTGGCTGTTAATGAGTTCCAAAATGAGTATATTTGGAAAGACGGTCCACCATTACCATAATAACCGAGTATCCATTAGATACATGCAAACTAGTAATAAAATCCATAGAGATGTCTTTAAAAACCTCTTGTGGAATTGGAAGTGGTTGTAGTGACCCTATTGGTGATGTGGTCAAATGTTTGATCTATTGACACACATGACAACACTTCACAAAAGATTCAATATCCCTCTTCATATTAGGCAAAAAAAAAAAAAAAGGAGAGTTTGCCATCCTCTTAGAAGTTTTCAACACCCCCAAATGGCCACCCACATTAGCTGAATGAAATTCTAGTATCAAAGAGTTGATAATAGAAGAATGAGTTGGGATAAAAATTTTTTACCCCAAAAATAACAGACCATTCTAACGACTAATGGCCACTATAATGAGACTCCAGCTTTGCAATCGGATAACAAGTGTTGCCATTCCTTATTTTCTTTGAACTCTGTCTTAAGTACTACGACAAAGTAAAAAGAAGGCAGGGAAATAGAAAGGAACTAGGCAATGGAATCAAAGCTACGTGAAAGAGCATCAGCTACAATATTCTTAGTGCCTAATTTGTACACAATCTCATGATCGTACCCAAAAGTTTCACCAAATATTGTTGCTATCCAGGGGTCTGAATTGTTTGTGAAAGAATCTCCTTATGACTTTTCCGATCTATACGGATAATAAATTGTCTCTCTAACAAATAATGCCTCAATTTCTTCACAACTTCAACTAAAGCCACCATTTCCTGCATATAGGCACTGGCTTTTTGCATTCCCAAAGAAAATTTCCTGCTAAAGAAAGCAATGGTATGAGAGCAATGATGTAACACTGAACCCATTCTCGCCCCTGATGCATTATTATCAACAATAAAAGTTTGAGTAAAATCCAGCAAAGCTAATACTGGAGTAGACATTAAAGCCTATTTAAGTTGAAGAGCTGTTGCAGCCTTAGAATGCCAAATATAGGAGTTTTTCTTCAATAAGTTGGTGAGAGGAGCAACAATACTAGCATAATGCTAGACAAACAGTCTAAAATAGACTGTAAGTCCCAAAAATCCTTGAAGTTGCGTAGGATTGAGTGGTGGACTCCATTCCTGAATAGCTTGAACCTTAGAAGGATCAGGAGAGACTCCAGCAGCTAAAACCACATGACCAAAATAGTCAATTCGAGCTTGACCAAAAAGACATTTATTGTGTTTCAAATAAAATTGAATAGCTTGTAGACAAGACAAAGCAGTCTCTAAATGAGATAAATGATCATTCAGAGATATGCTATAAATAAGAATATCATAAAAAAAAAAACAATGATGAATTTCCTCAAATAGGGACGAACTATGATATTCATCACAGAGTGAAATGTAGAAGGGGCATTGGAAAGGCCAAATGGCATGACCAAAAATTCATAATGGCCTTCATGAGTACGAAAGGCTGTCTTATGTACATCATCAAGGTGCATGCAAATCTGGTGATAACCAGCACGCAAATCCAATTTAGAAAAAAATGATCGCTCTAAACGGTTCATCAAGCAGCTCATCAATAGTAGGTATAAGGAATTTACCCCAAATAGTAGCTTGATTTAAGACTCTATAATCAACACAAAAGCGCCAAGAACTGTCCTTCTTTTTAAGCAACAATACTAGTGAAGAAAAAGGGCTAATGCTAGGATGAATGACTTCAGATTGCAACATTTCTTGAACCAATTTTTCAATCTCTCCTTTCTGATACTATAGGTAGCGATAGGGTCGAACATTAATGGGTTGTGACTCATTCTTCAAGTGGATATGATGTTGAACATCACTGAGAGGGGCCAATGATGATGGAGTCTCAAAGATACTGAAAAATTTGCCCAATAACTCCTTAATGGAGTTGTTGTAGATGGTATCAATGAGCGATTGATCCGTTTAAGCCACTAAACTAAACAACCTAGCAAGTTGATCAGATTTGATCAATTTATTCAACTAATGACACTCAATTAGTTTAGGCAAAATTGAAGAAATGCCTTTTAAACAAATCGGATGACCATTCAACATTAAATCCATGGTAAGATGAGCATAATTCATAGTAATAGGCCTTAAAGTCTAAAGCCATCGAATACCCAAAACCAGATCTACTCCTTGAATAGGTAGAAGATACAAATTAACATTAATCTAAAACTGACCCAAATGTGAAGGTGCTTTCTCACAAAGGCTAGCACAAGTCAAATATTCACCATTTCCAATCATCACTTGAAATGAAGGCATTGCTAGTGTAGGCAAATGTAATTGTTGAGCTATATGTTCCTATATGAAATTGTGAGTGCTCCTAGAATAAAAAATAGAAACTGATTGCCCCCCAATATGCCCTTCTAAGAGAAGGGTTTTAAGAGCTTGAGCTTCCGATAGATCATTATAGCTACTTTCATTAGGAAGGTTTGGATAAGCTTGAGAAATTGAATTTAGTTGTGTAGATAGAGGCTCCTGATCATCTTCATCATCATCAAGCTGAATAAGCATGAGCAATTTTGCCTTGAAAATATGTTCCTTGCAAACTTCACATCACAATTAAAACAAAGACCCTTTTCTCTACGAGTACCCATTTCAGAAGTTGAACATTTAAAGGGTAAGGTTTTCTTAAGGAGTGTATTGGGTGTAACAGAATGAGAAGAAGAGGAAGTAGAAAAAAGTGATTGAGAAGGAAAGGATTTAAGTTTAAAAGAATTTGGTGGAGTATAAGTGAATGAAATCCCAGGCTTAGAAAAAGTGTTAATGTGTGTGGGAGGTGTATAAGATGAAGTGGGATAAGGCAAAGGATGTGTGAACTTAGATTCAAAAAGTTTGGCCAAGCTCATAGCTTGGATCAAGCTAGTAGGTTATGCGGTTAAGACTTCCTGCTGAAGTATTGGTTTTAAACCTGAAATGAAACAACTCATAAGAAAACTCTCAAATAAACCAATAACATGATTTGACAATGATTCAAAGGCATGTTGATACTCAACCATTGTGCTAGTTTGAACTAATTTGGAAAGTTTGCCTTGTGGATCCTCATACAATGAATGACCAAATCGATGTTCCATGGCTTTGAGAAAAACAGACCATGTAGAATATAGACCACTCCTATACAATCATTGATACCAATTAGCAGCATCATCCTCCATTGCAAACGATGCAATTTTCAAATGCTTATGATTAGAAGCATTATGAAAATAAAAAATTTGATTTGCTTGAAAATTTCGGTGAATCCAATTTAATATTCTTCCTATAAGAATATTGAGACTCCTCATTAGTAGAATGTCCCGAAGGAGAAAATGATGAACTAATAGTAGAATTAGAATTTGATTAGTCTGATTCTCCATTTCCAATTTAACAAATTGTAATACTTATGTCATATTAGCCAATAATTGATTAGTTTTAGATTCAAGTGAAAGGATCTTACTTTCATGAGATTGAAGATCCTCCTTCAATTGAGAAAAACCTCGAGTTCTTTCAGCCATGGCAGCAATGAAAGCACCAATTGATAAGCCCAAATAGGCCCAAGTCCTTGGAAGTCCAATTCACAATTTCAAGAAAACCAAATTAAATCTCTCTCTCGACAGAATGTTCTCGATCACAAAGTAAGTCTCTGCTTTTCTCTCTCTCTATGTATTTCTACTATTTAAACTAAGGTTTGAGATATTAGGCAGATCTGTGTTTCCAGTTTCTTACTTAACTATCGTGATCTTATTTTGTTGTTTCTAACTACTTGTTTATTTTATTTGCAAGGAATGTTGGTAAAAAAAAAAAAGAAAACTAAGCTCATTATGTTTCTGGAATTCGAGCTTCTAGAGGCTCCAAGATTTGCTATTTTAGGTAAAACTTACCTACCCTCTATTTCTATTGTTTTATTGCATTTATATCACTTGTGAGCATGCTCTCGCTTACAAATTGTTACAAGCACTTATGTATCTTATTGTAATAAGCCAGCTGTTCACTAAGCTACCTATAGCTATACAAATGAAAACAATAAACGTTATATGTATGTATATGCTAACTTTGCTGTATCTTATTTTGTAATGTAATGTTGCAGGTACTTGGAAATGTGTCTTGCCTTTTGTCCTCGTATCATAACATTCACACATTTTGTACCATTTAGATCGGTTGGTGAAGACATTTAAGTTTCCTTTTTTCCCATGCTTCATCATTGATTGTGACCAGAGGTATTGTATGGTCAAGTGGTGTACATATTTGCTATCAAACATATATATTAATATATATATATATATATAAAGAAAAAAAAAATTAATATTTATGTAATTGATAAGAATAGGCAAAGATCCATCTACTAGTAATGCACGTACAACATAAGTATTCGTAATTATTGTACCAACTCCATCTATCTGATCAATAATATTGACAAGGTAATTCCTGGGCAGTAGTACCATAAAATGATGACATATTAATTAATAAAACTGTAGTATTGTTCGTAAAGTTTGGAAGGTGACACACATGAATATAACGATGTTATACTGAGAGGAGTAGACAACAGAATGTTAATTTCACAGTTTTAACATTTTAGGTGCTTAATTTACTTATATATTTCTAAATTCAAATTGTTTCCATGTATAATATTGATAGTTTTTTTTTTTTACAGTTATATTGATAGTTTTTAGGATCCTATATAAGGGTCTGTTTGGATTGTCTGTTTTTCATCTGTATCTGTATCTTTTTTAAAATGATATGTGTAAATATATCGATTTATATCTAAATTTTATCTATATTTGTTCTATTTGATATTTTGATGAGAACTGTCAACTTTTTTTTATCTATATCTATTCTTAAAAAATAATTTGTTAGCAAAAAGTTTGAAAAAGTGTTTGTATCTGCCGGAAAAAAGCCAAAAACAAACAAAACCCTTCATTCAAAATTCAAAATGCCGGTAAAAAATTATCTTCTTCATTTACTTTTTTTTGGAATAATAACAAAAATGGTACCTGAATTTTTGTAAAAAGAACAATTAAGTATCTAAAGTTTAATTTTGAATAATTTGGTATCCGAACAAAATTTTTATTAATTTTTTTAATATCTAAAGTTTGGTTTCAAAAACTTTGGTACATGAACAAACTTTTCATATGCTTTTTTCATACCTCGCTCTACTTGATTCAGATATGAAAAAAATCAACGAAAACTGTATCCATATACAAAAATCGTTAAAATCAAACTTCAAGTATCAAAAAATCAACAAAAACATTGTTTAGGTATTAAATTGTATAAAACTAAACTCCATGTACTTAATCGCTCTTTTGCGAAAGTTCATGTATTATTTTAGTAATTAACCCTTTTATTTTCTTAATTTTCTTTAATTTACATTATAAAATACTGTTATTGTAATAATAGTAGTAGTAAAATAATAATAATAACATTCATCGAACTAGCTTATTGGTGGCCATAACGAGCGACAGAGGCGGACCTTTCATTAAGGCTGATTATTGATTACACAAATGACAAATCTTAGGTGGGAGTTGGATGGTATACTTCCACTGGTCACTTGTTTTTTTTTTTTTTTTTTTTTTAAATCAATCCCAGATGTAACGAGTTATCAGAGTCATATAATAATGTGCCTTTTGATTACACCTCTTGTGGTGCATCCTTGCTCGTTTCCTTGTCTGCCCTTTTTCTTCGTAAATGGGAAATGCCAAAATTAAATGCACCCCAACGGCTCATCCTTTCCTCTGTCCACTGTCCACCAATGATTCTCAATGACGCAAGTGTATTAGTACACTTCGTTTTTTGGCCAAAAAGTGTCAGTACAGTTTAAACGTTGAGTTTTTTTTTTTTGGGACAAGAAACGTTGAGTTGTGGACGTTGTTGTTATTATTACTAGGAAAAATTATGAAAATATTATTATTGTTTTGGCATTTTTATAAATAAGTGGTAAATATATAACCTGTATTTTGATGTTTTGAAAACAAGTGACCCAAGTTTTATTTTTTATAAATATACAACTTGTGTTTTGTACTTTTTTTTTTCAAAAACCGACCTGAATTTTGTTTTCTAGTTAAATAAATTACTTGTATTTTGTTTTATGTTAATAATAGATAAGAGACATATGAAAAAATATTGACAATATATTTGTCAAAAAATAAAACTCAATTCGCTTTTTTTTTTTTTTTTGTAAAAGATAAGAAACACATTTTATTTACTTGTCAAAAATAAAGCTTAGGTTACTTGTTCCTAAAATGACAAAACAAAGGCAATGTATTTGTCAAAAATTAAACTCAAATAAAGGTATCAAACAATCATGTTTTATTATTATTATAATATTATTATTATTATTATTATTATTATTATTATTTATTATTATTTACCATAATAAAATTTATATAAAATTAATTATTATAAAAAATATTGCAAAATTGCATGCAAAATATGCGACCTACGTTTTCTATTTTCTAAATATCAATAATATGAAAGGTGTAATTTAGACTTATTCTATATAACCTACAATATAAATATTTCTAGTTGCATGCATGTTAATCACATATTGTATTTTGGAATGGTAGAAATTTGAGTAAATCGCATGTATATAATGTGAGTTTTGTGTATTATATGTTTAAATGCGATTTTGCGATGGTAAATAATAATTATATTTGTATGAAATATATTGTAGTAACTTCATTTTGAAGAATGGCAAACAAATATTACACCTGGTAAAGATGTAATATTGTCCAACCCGACTAGAAGGTGTATCTGGACATACTAGAGGGTTAAGGGTTAATAAGTAAAACTAGAAGTTAAATTGTAGTTTAATCATATTGTTCTTAAAGTTTGCTCAGGTTCAACAAGGTTGAATCGGATGGGTAAACCTGAGTTGAATTGGACGAGTAAGCCCCGGCTAGATTTTACAATGTTTAAAAAATAGCTAAAATATATAGATGATTTATACGATCCCTATTTCCATATAATAATTTATTATTTTTATCATTAAAATAATTATGAAAATTAATTACATGTTAGACTTTCATAAAGTTTTATTTTATTTATTTCAAACAAAAATATAAGGTAGCTTGCTTGAAAATATAAAAAAAATATTGTTTTTAAATTGATTTAATAGCTCAATTCTATATTAAAATGATGGAATATAACTAAGTTGCATGTAGGGCAAAAGTTAGGAGTAGATATGAACATCATATCGAGCGCATGTGATGATATCCTTAACCTAGATATGGACATGGATTGGTTCCGAATCGGAAACTGGTCTGGAACCTTCATCGGCTTTTCTTAAATCGAAATCAAATCGACTCATCTAGTTTTGGAACTGGATTGGAACAATAAGTTTTAGGCTTGTTCAAAAAAAAAGAAAAAACAAAAACAAAAGAGCTACACGTAGTAGATGTATGAGCGAGAAATTCCCCAAAAAAAAAAAACCAAAACTTTAAAAGGCTACATATGCAACCATAATTGGCAGGAAAGGGAAAAAAGAAAGTACAGCAACAGCTGCAACTTTTGGACCAAGGGGAGAGGGGGAGGGGGGAGAGAGAGAGGGGACAAAAACAAAGAAAATTCAAATAAGAAATTAAAGATACATCAAAATGTTAGGTAGAGTGTATGTAATTGGACGAATGAATTAAAATTTCAATGTTTCGGATTATGTAATAGTTTTGTTAAATTAAGGCTGCAAAAGCAACAGCAATAAACGATAGGTAGGATTGAAATTTTGAAATTTGAAATGTAATACAACTGATGAAATCAGTCTATAAATTTAGCCAATTGCATTCATTAATCTTTGCACTCTCACTTTTTTGTTCGTGAACCTTTATTTCATAAATTTGCTCATTGTTGTTAACGTATGCTAAGTGTCTATTTTTTTGCTTTTAACATTACGATACTTCATAGAAAAATATAGAATGCCATCATTCTTTCAAGTAGCATCAAGTAAGTCCAAGAAATCAAAGAACCAAACATATAAAGGAAAAGGCAAGGAAGTCGTAGGCGAGCAACACCCAAATGAGCAGTACAATTACTATGACTTGAATGAGGTATGAGCCAATAACTTGCTTATGGAGGAAGTCTTTTTAGTTCCTACTCCATTATGTTTTGGCATGTAACACCTATGTACGACGCAAATGAAAACACAGAATCACAAGACCTAGAAGCGTAGGAATCCTACCACCAGAAATGGAAAAGGAAGGTAAAGGTAATGACCGTCCCTAGTAAGTGGTAGAAACAATCAAAATAAGTCTCTACGACCTTTAAAATCAGATATTTTTTCCAAACATTTTTGAAAAAGCACAAGACTAGATGGGAAAGGACGTGCATACTACAATTACTATAGCAAAAGTCATGCTTGGAAGACCAGAGATGGGTATGAGACTTTGATGAAACATATGCGGTCATGCCATCCATCTAAATATGATGTAGACCCATCATAGCAACAAATTGCCCGATCATTAGCTAGCGATCGTGCTACTCTGTTTTGTTTCGTAGATGAGAAGTACAAGAACACCTGACCTTAATTATGTAGCTCAAGAATGCCTCAGTCCGAATGCACGTAAGTATAGTGCCACAACGATACACCATGAAACATTGAAGTTATATCACGAGCGTAAGCGAGAGCTTGCCTATAATTTTCACTCTCTTGATACATGTGTGTTTATATGTTCAGACATTTAGTTAGATAGCTAGTAGGAACACTCATACATAAGAGTAACATATCATTGGATCGATGAAAAATGTGATGCATAAACTATTAATTGCACTATGAAAAATGGATGGATGACATACTGCACAAAATATCTATACAATTATAAGTATTATCTTAAGGGAATATAAGTTGAGAAAAGAAATCTTTTCGATTGGATTTGATAACGCTTCGACAAATATAACAAGCATACTTGAACTATAGGAATTATGTCAACCTACTCTAGGCGGTATATTTTTCCACAATAGATGTGCATGTCATATCCTAAATCTGTGTGTGAAGGAAGAAATGGGCACCCTAGATCTTAAATACTTACCAATCAAACAAGTATTACATGACAGATCACCCCTAGGTACATAAAGCTTAGTGTAATTTCTGTCACGCCCCATAGGGTATCCTAAACGTAACAGCCCGCCACATACTATAAAAGACTCTCGAATTTCTATCCGAGCCTTTCGGGAGTCTTGTATAGATGTAAAGCGTCCCTTTGCGACAATAGAATACTCAATCAATGGAGTTAAGAAGTTTAATGTAGCATTCATTAGCCATAGATAATAAACCAAAACACGTATATATACTTTACAAAATCTAAGGGGCATTCCCCCGCAAAATAATATCAAGTCCATTACAGTCATCCAGAGTCCTTTAGTTTCCAACGGAAGTCTAAACAAAAGCGAAGTAAACTTCTATGGGAAACTCCTATCTCCGGTACCTGAGCTGTGGCTTGCCTCGGCCTAAGCCAAATGAACTCGTGCTGTAACAAATAAAAGCTATGGGGGCGTAAGCTAACTAGCTTAGTGAGTAAGAACTTCCATATGACAATTAATATAATTCATTCAAACAAGTGATTATTCATGCAAATGTATGCATCAAGTAAATGAGCTCAACAAACATATGACCAGCCGGAAATCATATGTGAATGGACTTACGCCCTCCATCCCGGGTTAGCAGATTAACGAATCTTGCGGTACGACGCCGTTTAAGCTCACGGTCAACTGAACAATAATTCGTTTTATGGATCACGATTAACCAACATATTCGTTTTATGGATCACGAAAAACCAACAAATGCTAATGCTCCATCCCCGTCGTGATATGAGTGAGTCCAATTATAATTGAAGTCAAATATATATTAATTCAATTCTTTTAGGTGGCCCATAATTATTCGCAGACAATCAATATAAAATACTAGCTAATCAATCAATCGCTTAACACCCGGTTTCGATAATTCTTAAGTTCCATTTCACACATCAACAGCAGACAAATGTATAATTCCCATATACCCCATCATATATATCCATTTTTATCTTTGCCTACACCACTAGTGCTACTAACAATACAATCACAAACATTAATTGAGAGTGAAAGTAGTACTCACTCGGCCATGGTTCGCCGGTCTTTCAGTAATAGTAATCGGGTGGTAAGGTATCGTCTTGCTCGGGATCACCTACCAAATAAGAATAGTCCTAATAAGAATCTCATCATTTAATTATTCCAAGCTATGCATCTAAATTAGATGAATTCGGAATTCGCGCTATTTGCATAAGTTCCAACTTAAAACGGCCATAACTTTGTCATTTTAACTCGGAATTTCGCAAATTTTATACCGATCTCTACCTACTTCGAAAGATCTATCTATTTCTAATATTATTTTCAAGTTTTGAAAACATTAAGGTCGCGGAACAGTAGGATCAGATCTGTTCCGTAAAATCTCTGATTCCAAAAAATTGTTTTGCATTTGATAAAAAAATGTTCCTAGTTGATGATTCATTTATAGATGGTACATGAATGAATTCCTAATATATCATGTAATGAACTCAATATATGCATGGTCTTGATGATCTTTGATGATGGACTCTTATGATCTCTTAATTATTAAGAATTTCCTTAATGACTACTTGTAAAAAGCTGTTATTTCCAACCTTACATTCCCTAGGGTTTTCATAATTTTCTTCT
Source organism: Combretum micranthum (assembly GCA_024138025.1). Classification (NCBI taxonomy): domain Eukaryota; kingdom Viridiplantae; phylum Streptophyta; class Magnoliopsida; order Myrtales; family Combretaceae; genus Combretum; species Combretum micranthum. Next base: position 1,049,607 of record JAMXBD010000264.1, read on the forward strand.
TGAAATTTGCTTGTTATCCAACTAAAAATAAGTTCCCAATATCTATACTTATTATGACCTTCATTTATGCATAAAAATCCATATTTTTCATTGGGTAACTATGTTTTTGAACAAGCTACTATAAAAACCCGAATTTTGTAAATTCCATTTTCTTGCATTTTCTTTATGAGAAAACTTGTTTAAGGCATAAAAAATTGAAGCTTCAATATATCCATTACCTAAGGACTCCAATTGACTCATAAAACATGCCATCTAAGCTTGGATACTAAGTGTTTATGTGGGCATCATCCAAAAATACGAATTTGACTATAATTTACTATCTCAATATTTTTCATCCTAACTCCACTACTTGTCTTACATTTTTCTCATGCCTAAACTCATCTAAACTTATGAAAATCATTCCTTAAGGGCATCTATCACATATACCTTCCATTTTTTATGAAAAATATGAGTTTTGAAGTGGTTTTGGTGGTTTTCAACATAGGGTTTCAAAATCATCAGAATTTTCAACTAAGCTTTTCCAACAAAATATTTTCTTTTTCAAGTTCATTGTCTTCTATACATGAAGATCTACCATCTAACATATCTAACATAGCCAAGGCTACATTTTTATGATCATCCATGCATGAAAATTAAAATAACCATATGAACATAAATGTAGATGAAGATGTGAATGTCTAAACACTAGATCTACTAAATATCATGCATGATTCATGAGTTTCATGGCATGAACATGAATATTTATGCATGATCCCTACTTTACATGCATGAACACAACACTATCTTCAACAAAAACTCATTTAAACTCTAGATCCACTTCTTGTGATGGTTTGTTATTCTTGTACAAGTGTTTTCATGTCTCTAGCATTTGATCATTAGGATTAAATGGAAAAACACACAAGAATAGCTTTGCCATTACAAGATTTGAGAGGAATAAGGCTTAAAATCAACATACCAATGGAGATTAGAGATAGAAATGAAGAGGATTTGAGTTGAATGTGTGACAGTGAGAGGAGGGGGGCTGCGCGCTCACGGCACCAATGAAGAAGAAAGAGAGGTTTTCTCTTTTGAAAAAAAATTTGACAAGTGAGAAATGAGAGAGAGATAGAATAAAAAGCTTATATATGAATAAATTAGGGTTTTTAGTTGAATAAAATAGCAAAAATAAAACAAATGAGAGGGTGAAAGGGGGAGGGGCAGGCGCCGGCCAAGAGGGGGAGGGGAAGTGTGTGTGTGTGTGCAATTTGATATTTTGTAATTTAAGTAATTAAAATGTAATAAATGTAATAATTATTTAAGAGATAAAAATTCTTGGGAAAGAAAATTGAAATGAGTAGTTGTAAGGATGTAAGAATAGGATATGGGTAGTGTGTATTATAGGTTGTACTTATGAATAGTAGACAAGACATCTACTTTACCGGTTGTAACGAAAACACGGGAAAAAATCTATAACTGTAATTTTTATAGCCCGAAAAATTATAAAATTGATATTTTTGTAATCCTTATAAAATTACGGTTCTAATGAATATCCCGGAACATTTTTCTGAGTTCGTGGTCCCGGGGCACGCTTTTCAGTAATTGAGCTCGGGAAGGCCTGGAATTGAAAATTTTCCGAATTTAAAACTTTCAAAGGTCTAAAATATACTTTAGAATGATAATTCATATTCATTTACTTTATAAAACTTCTTTTATTATGAAACCGAAGGAAAGTCGGATTTAGGGTTCCTAAGCTTCTCTCACTAGGTTTAAACCGAACTAGATTAGGGTTTCGCTTTTCAACTCCCGGGTTTTCTTAACTACTGAGATTACCGGGGTTTACAATTTCTGTTGAGAAAATGTAATAAAATCGAGGAAATTTAAAAATATGTTAAGCACAGGTGGAATTCCACATATGAACTTCTAAATAGCACACTTAACTATAAAAATGCATTGTGTAATTTTGCCATGATACACATACCAAATATACCATTGCATCCTAACGATTGGAATGTATGTAGTAGGTTATTACAGGTCCACAAAATTTTTTATAACTACACAAAAACTTTCTTGTAGGTATACCATCCAAGTGTGAATTTGTTTTGGTTGAGATAGTTACCATTGTTAGTACTTTGGACAAAGTTAAGCATGATTTATTCTTATAGGCTTGTATAAGTGACATGTGCAAAAAGTGGTTAGATTACTTTGGGAAGTTCTAAGGATTTATCTTATTGCTATGCTGCTTATCCTTGTTGTAAGAGTAATGGACTTGCTGGTTATTTAAATTTGTATTATGAATTTATGGACAAACTTTCAGATACTCAAAATGCATATACTATGATTTCGACTCAAGTAATTCGAGAGGGAAGCAACATTCTTTTGGAGTTGTATTCATAGTTTTCATTTATTTATGGGGCTAAGTCCCTATGAGTCTGTCCCCTACCTCAATGTCTGATCAATCATCGATAAGCGGTCCACCTCGTAGCCTATCATGCATGAACAAACTTACAAAAAAAGCACATAGGAGTTGGTGGGATGGTACTAGTTTAGAAATCGATAAGTATATGACAACCTCCTTCAATTTTGGTGACAACATAGAAGCACGAGAATTTAACATATTGGAATGGTGGAAGAGGCATTTGAAGACATATCATATACTTTCCAGAATCGTGAGACAAGTTTTAGCAGCTCTAACTTTAACTATGGTAGTAGAATAAGCTTTTAGCATTACTGGCCTTATATTGGATAAGTGTAGGTCAAGACTAACCCCAATTGTTGTAGAAGCCCTTGCTTGTAATGACGATTAGAACAGAATGGAAAGGTGGTTGCAAGATATGATATACACAACTAGTGAAGAAAATGAATACTTTAGTGACTACAATACATTTGGCAAAAGCACGGCCGACTCTACTCAGAGCAGTTTGAGGTGTGCCTAAAAAAAAAAAAAAACATTAATTTGACTTTTGTTTATTTTTTATTTTTAACTACTAATGAGCTTGCAATATTTGTTTGTGTTGAATGAAATTTACCATACCAAAAAGGAGCAAACTCATGTGTGGAGGTCCTTTTTTTTTTCGTTCCATTTTTTTCCAATTTTTTTATCTCTAATAATATTAGAAATTAAAAAAAATTGAAAACTTTGCCAATTCGTTGGTTCTGAAACTGGGCTTCTTTTTTTTGGTTTGGGTTAATTTCGACCTGCTGCACATGTCTACCTCAACCTACTGCATCCACATCCATAATTTAAGGGTGGATTATTTATGCCCCTAATTAAGCTAAGGGGGATAAAAGAGCAAATCAAAAGCATTGCAACTTGGATGCAATGCCCCATCTCTTAGTATTATCAAATAGTAATGTGAAGACATTGAGCCCACTAGCAAGAGACCATCACCATTTAGTTAAGATATTTTACTAGACACTTTGTAAAATTACAAGTTGAGATGGAATGAGCCGTGGTGTTGTGACAAGCTATTCATGATGATGGATCTCTCCTACAGTACATGTCAATACTAATCAATTGCTCTGGAGCAAAATATGATATGGATCAAATATAAAGTAAGGTTGCTTTTGAACTATTTCTAATCTATCTTATTTTATACATACATGATGCAAGGATGGTAAAAAGTTGTCCCAGCTCATTAAAGTTAATAAGACAAAAATTGTATAAAATACAAGTGATGGAATTTCATTCATTATAAATTTCTTTCTATTTTTGTACAATAATATTTATTTATTAGATTATGATTAAATGGAATAAGCACAACTTTCTTAAGTTACATATCTCTTGGGATTAAAAAAAATTCAAAAACATATAGCAAATAAGTCATAAATTAAAAACAACTTAAACTATCTAGATAACTTTTTATTACACACCATTTGATTCAAATTAGAGCTACAAACAAGCTAAATTACTCGAGCTTAGCTTGGGCTTTTCTTTAGGCTCTTGAGGGAGCTCACAAACAAGTTTGCTAAGGGCTCGCAAGCTAGGCTCGTTAAGAGCTTGTTTAATATATTAATATAATAATAAATTAATATATATTAATATGATTATATATATAATTATACATGTAAACAAGCTAAATTTAGACTCGTTTAGCTAAACAAGCCCGAGATGAGCCTAGGCTCGAGAATTCTTGATAGGCTCAGACTTGAGCCTATATATTTCAAACTTGTTAAGCGTCCAGTTTGGCTCTAATTCATTAAGTTATTAAACAAGCCAAGTCTAAGCCAGTAAACTCCTGGTTCTGCTCAGCTCGTTTGCACTGTTAATTCAAATCAATGCAACGTGATTTCTTGTTTTGTTTCCTCAATTAGGTGCCATGTTGTACACTTGAAAAGACTTTAAACTTTCTTAACTTTGCTAATGTCTAATAATTTGAAGTTATTTGTTGTGAAAAAATTCAAATTATACTACTTCATGAGTTGAAATGGTGCAAATTTAAGTTGAAAAGGCACTATCATTTGTCAATATAAAATTCACGTGGGTTAAGAAAAAAACTTTCCTTGAACTATGATGACTTCCTAAGAACTTATATGGCCTCATCACAAGTCATCATGCACTTAATATTAATATTAAATCGATTATATAAGATTAATATAAAAAAATTAAGGATTCAATTATGATTAAAATATATTAAGTCATTGAATGATTATACAGAATTGTTATGTTAACAAAAAAAAAGTATAAAAGTATAGAATTTTTCAAGCTTGTTTAATATAGAAAAATATTACACATACGGTGGTTAAAGTTAAGAGGTGGTTTTGGCCAAAAAAAAAAAAAATTAAAGAGGTGGTTTTTACCTTCCCTCCTTCTGGGAAAGGGAAGCTCCAATCTTTCTCATCACGAATCCTACCTGAACAAATGTAGTACAAAAAATAAATGAACAACGTAGAACAAAACAAAGGAAAGCGATCGACGGCTGCTAATTTCTAAGTCGATGCGGAGGCTGTTGCATTGCTGCAAAGACTGTTAATACAGTGTTCAGTTAATTTTTCCCCTCTAAGTTGCATTAATTAACTGAAATTAGTTGGTTAAAAAATGAAAAAATTTCTTATCCCCATGACATAACATAGCAAGTAATAACAATGTTACACAACGTATAAAATAATAGACAAATATTATAATTTATATTGTGATTTATGATATTTATTTAATAATATGCGGCACTCATTCTTCTCTATAGGATTGCAAACAAGGTAAGCTGCTCATAAGCCACTCGGGGTTGACTTGCTTCAAACTTGGCTTAGCTCAAGCTCTATTAATAAATGAGCTAAACTTGAGTTTTAATTTAGATTTGCGAGTTAATTTGCAAACAAGCTTGTTTAAGCTCTTGAACAAATTCGCAAGTAGGCTTATTAACAGACTTGTTAATAGGCTTGTTAACAAGCTCGTTAGCAGATTTTTGAGTTATATATATAATATATTGTATATATGTATATAATTAAATCAACAAAAACTAATTTCTATTCAATATTTATGCACATATTTATAGCAACTCTTATATTATATTTTTCAATTTGAAAAATATAGAAAACGAACTATCTAAATGAGTTGAGCTCGAGCTTAAATTTTAGCTCGATACACTCATTAAAAAGCTTGGCTTGACTTGAGTTTGATTTCTAAATGAGTTAAACTTGAACTAAATTAACTCCCGTCTAATTAAATGAGCCTAGCTCAAGCATGAATTTCAGGTTTGATAGAAAGCTCAGCTTGAGCTCGAGGTCGAGCTTGATAGATTTTAAATGAGCTGAGCTCGAGCAATCAAAAACTTGGCTCAATTTGTTTTTAATCCTAATTCTATATATGTTGCATGAGAATGAAAAGTGAGCATCACATTTAGACATGTGACATTAGTAGAAAAAACGACTGTCCCATCAAATACATGTGATATTATTGTCACGTTCCGAGAGTTGAGGACTTTATGGGGGTATTTAGCTTGGGTATGTTGAGTTATGAGTGGCATCAGCATAAGGTTTGTTCATAGTGTGGGTTGTCTCTGAAGGCGGGTCTAGCCTTCCGTGGACAAACTGATTGGGAGTTGATACCGCTCTTCTAATAAGGCTAAGGCAAACCGAAACCAATTCGTATAATTGAACCTCTCAAACGTATGAGGGATCGTGGCAAATTCGAGATGGTGCTCTTTATAAGAATGTGGGGCTCGGAACTGACTTGGGAAATCAAGAAAGATTAGGCTGGCTCACAATCTAGATTAACAACAAATGATGCTTTTAGGGATGGTCAAGCGCCGCACGGGAACTCTTTAAGAAGTGAAACTCCTGTCTCGTGACAAATGGTATTAGAGCCAAAGTTTCCAGCTCCATCGGACCACTTAGATGCTACCCAGAGTTCTTGGCGAGTGGGTAATTCTTGTTGTGGATGCGGTTTGTGTGGGTGAAGCTCAAGAGGAGTGACCACCAGAGAGAGGACATTGTTGTCAGAGGACAACTATGTCACGAGTCGTGTAGACAATGATTTTCTCTAATCTTGTTCTCAATTTAGCTCCTGTGGATGAAGCTCAAGAGGAGCGGCCACCAGAGTGAGAACATTGTTGCTAGAGGGCAGCTTTGTTGAGAGTTGGGGTTGAAGCAAGATCTTATGCTCAAACCTTATTGTTGGGCAACTCAACAAGAGGCGATCTCAGAGGATGGATAAATAGGTGAGGGCGAAGAGAAGCCTATGGAGACCCGAAGTTCTGGTGAGATGATCTTGGGTGTATTGACAACTGGTGTGGAGAAGGGGTGAGAGCTTGAGAGTGGGCAGTGGCTGCAGCAAATTTGCCTCATGATGAGGACGTTATGAATTTAAGCGGGGGAGAGTATCACCGTCCGAGAGTTGAGGACTTTATGGGAGTGTTTAGCTTGGGCATGTTGAGTTACGAGTGGCATCAGCAGAAGGTTTGTTCGTGGTATAGGTTGTCTCTGAAGACAGGTCTAGCCTCCCGTGGACAAATTGGTTGGGAGTTGATGCCGCTCTCCTGATGAGACCAAGGTAGGCCGAAACTAGTTTGCATAGTTGAACCTCCCAAACGTATGAGGGATCGTGGTAAAGCCGAGATGGTGCTCCTTATGAGAATGTGGGGCTCGGAACTGACCTGAGAAGTCAAGGAAGATTAGGCTGGCTTGCTATCTAGATTAACAACAAATGTTGCTTGGAGGGATGGTCGAGCGCCGCACGGGAACTCTTTAAGGAGTGAAACTCCCGTCTCGTGACAATTACGGCGGTATTTAACTAATTAATTTTATATAATTTATATTTACATAATTTTTATTTGAAGAATTGGTAGACATATATTATATCCGGACCACAACCTAACAACAAAAATTAAAATTGTAAGAAAAAGTTATAATAAATGCCATCAATACCATTCCCCTGTTTCAACCAACTCAATAAACCATGAGCAGCTTGTCCATTGGTCAGGTCTGCTATTAAATTCAGCTCCATCATGTCTATGTAGCCAATCAACTTGTCCAATTGGTCTGCTCTTAAATAATTTCTCCACAGACAAAACCATCGTAGCCTTTAAAGTCTTTTTGCTTATATGTTCTTATTCTTGGACGACTCCATTGCCCGTAAGTCTCTCTATCTCTCTCTCTCTCTGTTTCTCACTAAAAGACTCCGGCCTTTAGAATCCGTTTGATAGCATTAAAGAAACATTTTATGTTATTAATTATTGAGGTTTTTCTAAACCAGAACTAGCTCCTAGGTTTCATAATTCGAATAATCTTGTAATATTGGTAAGCTTACTTTAAAAAAAAAATCACGTAACTACTCACAATGGACTGCTTTCAAATAAGATTATGACAACTTCGGCTTAAAAAAATGAAAAAAGCAAGTTTTTGGTGATATTTAAGGACATTGGTTGTGTATTACATGCTGACTCTGCAGTATCTTGTTTTCACATAAAATATTAACGTGACTTTTGATTTCACTGTTCTATTGCATGTCATCTTCTTTTCCTCCAACAATAATGTCTTGTTTATTATCTTCTATGGACGTTGCCTGTGGTTTCTTAGTTTTTGCTTTAGTTGAATTAATGTCACTGTTACTTTTAACAGCCATATAAATAGCTAAGTATACTAACACTGTATTTGGCAGCAGCACAAAGTACCGGAAAACTGTGGAAACCAGCGGAAAGTGTCAGTTTGGTAACAGAAAAAAGTGGTGAAAAGTAGCGAAAAACTGTGAAAACCAGTAGAAGCATTTCTATTCTGTCTCACAAAACATTTCCACTCCTTTCGTTTCATTGTTTTCCATGGCTTTCCGTCTTCCACAAGATCACCAGCACTGTGTAAATTACTAATGCGGTTAAAGTGTATCATTCATCTTTATAATCCAGTCGAGGCGATCTTGTAGTTTCAGTGATCTAGCTTGAGTCAGTTTCTCCAAAGCCCACAAGTAAGCATATATCAAGGATCAATCAATAGCGTGCTTGTTTCCTAGAAAGGTACTTTTCCTTTTTTTTTTTTTTTTTTTTAATCTCTTTTGGAAAATTCTATGGTTATTTATTTAATAACACAGATTAGATACAAATTAATACCTAATCATGATAACACCAATTAAATACTTACTATATCAATTATTATATTTATTTTATTAATAATTAGATAATCCCATTAACTGTACCATAAAGATACCGACTGATGTCATCAACTTTTTATAATCACTCACCTTTATAGACCATCATTAGTAACTGCAACCTCTTCAAATTACTGCCATAATATTTTTAAACCATAAAACTATAATTATAAGAGAAGAATGTTTTTATTTTTAACTAAGTTGTCAGAGTCATTTTCCTAAACTTTGTCAAATTTTAGTTTTGTCCGTGGAAATCACTGATGATGAACGTAACGGGCGGGAAGATTTCATGATTTTATGATCAACATTTTATGTTTTTCGTGAATATCATGTAGTGACTGTTTCTTATTTTATTAATGATTTCATGTGCTTCAGTTAACTTTCATATGGAATAAGCCACTCGCATTGCTAGTGGAAGCTGATGTCCTGGAATCGGATGCTTTGTCAAACTTTTATAAAAATGCTGTCCTGGAGTCAAGTCTTGCCTTCTTTATGCTGATGGGCACAATTCATGAATTTTCACATGTTTCTCATTGACATCCTGCAAGGATTATTTATTACAGCCAGCTCATTGTTTTTTCTTAGATGCTGTTTTCATTCATTTCCAGGTCTAAACAAAGAAAATGAAGATTTTCTCTGCCAGGGTTGAGGATGGAAGAAAAGGCAAGGATGGGAAGCCGTCGGTCGGGCCAGTTTACCGGAACTTACTTGCTAAAAATGACTTCCCTCCACCTGATCCTGATATATATACCACATGGGATATCTTCAGGTAGTTGAAACTTGGTTGTATCAGCCAAATTCAAGCATCATGCTACTAATATACTACTACAATACTAAAAAAATATTTAGCGCTTGAAGATGGACATGAGTATTTCATCTTTTAGTACTTGGGGGTGAAAAAAATTGATGTTGAGGAAGTTACGCTATCCCTTGAGTGTTGCATTGACTTTGATTTTGAGAAAATTTTGTGGTGCAGGGCATCTGTTGATAAGTATCCTGGAAACAAGATGCTGGGATCACGTAAAATGATTGACGGGAAAGTAATGTTTCCTCCATTAGATTCCTGCAAAAATTAAGTTGTGTTTAGTTTATATCATATCTAGTTCTTTCCTTGATCTGCAGGTAGGTCCATATGTCTGGAAAACATATAAGGAAGTATATCAAGAAGTTTTGCATATTGGTTCTGCCCTACGAGCAGCTGGTGCTGAACCTGTAAGGAAACCAAAGCCAATTTTGTAGCCTTGTTAGTTATTAATAGTACATATGTTTTTATGGTTGAAGTTTCTTTGGTAGCATTTTTAGTCTTTTGAAGGGTGAATGGATGGAACCCCAAACTATTTGTTAGGTGTGGATGGACCCTTGAACTCTGAAAACATATGTTTACCTCTCTGTAACATTAGAAAAATATGCACTGACCATGTTTATAGCATCCAAAACCATGAAATTGGCTCATTAACGGTGAGGATTTTGTGGCTTTAGTAATAGTTGGAAGGCAATGCAAGTGTATATTTTCATAAGTTATAGATAAGTTAAGATATATCTTGGGAGTTTAGGGGGACCGATCTAACTGTACCTAACGAATAGTTTAGCAGGTGCATATGCGATTTTCATAAAATTAATGCCTGTTACTATCTTTCACTTTGAAAGGGTGCAAGGATTGGAATATATGGAGCAAACTGCCCTCAATGGATTGTAGCTATGGAGGTTCATTTTCTTGCCCCATTTTGTTCATGTCTTTCTAATGTTTTATATCATCTTCATCTTGAGCTGTCTCGGTTTCTCTTTCAACAGATTTTTTAACATTAATAATTTATTCAAGATCTTACACAGGCTTGCAGTGCACATAGTTTGATTGTTGTTCCACTCTATGATACTCTAGGTATTACTAATTTTTATCTACAAATCGATAAAGTATATAAAAAAAAAAAAAAAAAGGAACTACACCTTCTTGTCTATGTTGTCATCAAACTATCCTAAGCATAAGGATTGTACTAAATGCAGGACCTCGAGCGGTGAATTTTATATTAGAGCATGCTGAGATTGATCATGTATTCGTCCAAGATACTAAGGCCAAAGAAGTAAGTATCCAGAAATACTAGCACCTACGTGTCTTTCCTTTGACATAAATATATGAGCATTTTATGACAAATCAATCCCACTCAACTTTGTCAATGTGCAGCTGTTAGGTCCAGAATGTGTGGCAGCTCAAAAGTTGAAATGTAAGAAGATTGGAATAAAATTTTCTACTAATGATTCAAGTGCATTTGACTCAATTAATTGGTGGCTGCAGCGATTATATGCTTTACATCATTGCCAGAGTATCAAAAGGAGAAAGTAGCTAAATCCAGGACCAAAATGTATTGCTGGGATGAGTTTCTACAGATGGTATGTCACTTCATTCCATTGCTTATTTATTGTCAATCGTCTTAGCATCTGTGTGGGTATAATTCAGGATGCAACTATCACGTGTGTGCCGCGTGACTATTGCGCTACACGTGACCTAGAGAAACAACGTGCAAGGATGATTCAGGAGAGAATCATATAGGGAGGAGGAGTAGGCAAACTCAATAGGTTTTAACACACGCGTGATAAGTGAGAGAGCTAGAAAGCATCTACCTCATTAGATACCACGAATGTTGTTGCATTCTTGAGTGAGTCAAGCAATTGATTCACAAAAATGGAAATCCGGCAGCACGATGGTGTTTGTCCAAGATTTCACTTTTTTCAATAAGATAGGGACTAAGAGTATTTAGGGAATCTAGTTGTCGATATCGTTCATCAGATGAGACCGACAGACGACTAACGGTTAGGATGAGTCTCTCATTGTGGATGAATGTGGGCTCTCTTATGGACTCAGGCCATTGAGGCCTTCATTTGTAATGTGTGTGAGCCAATTTGAGCTCTACTCCAAGCCTTCCATGCTAATTCTCCCATGATCATCCCAATAAGCCAGCCTAACTCTCTAAGCTCTGTCACATTAGTTCATAGAGTCAAACCCAAATAAAAATTAGGCTCGTGGCCTTTATAACGAGATCAGCACATCTACACCAAGAAGGCTTACTCATAGGAGCTTGATAGCCACATGGAGATGGTTTGCGTTCCCATACACTTGTGATAAACTAGATAAACTGGATTCGGGAACAAACGGCATATGGCAGGAAGTTTATGCCAACCTATAGATATATAGCATCAGTTGTTAGCTTTGGGTATTTCTTTTCTTTTTCTTATACATTTGGTTCTCTTTGTTTCTAAAGGGAGAAGAAAATCCATCAGATGTTATGCCTCCTCAGGCTCTCAACATTTGCACGATAATGTATACAAGTGGAACCAGTGGAGATCCAAAAGGAGTTGTCCTTACACATGAAAACATAACAATGACTATAAGAGGGGTAGATCTTTTCATGGACCAATTCGAAGAAAAGGTAAATAAGTATCTTTAAGTCTAATTTTTTCCCTAATCCATGAATGTGTTTATGTGCTGTGACACATAGTCTTAATGACAAACAGATGACAGATGAGGATGTATATCTCTCTTTTCTGCCTCTTGCTCATGTTCTTGACCGCATGATTGAAGAGTATTTTTTTCGTAAGGGTGCTTCTGTGGGCTATTATCATGGGGTATGCAATCTCTAATGAGTTGCCTTCCCATTCATAGATCTCTTTGGCCTGGTCTAAATCACGTCACTCTTTTGAATGAAGGATTTGAATGAGCTGAGAGATGATTTAATGGAGTTAAAGCCAACACTTCTTGCAGGAGTACCTCGGGTGTTTGAAAGAATACAAGAAAGTATGGAAAGTCATTTTATGTATCTTCCCTCCTTTTACAGAAAAAAGTCCATGCACCAAATTCATCTATTCACTGATTTCTAATATAGGCATTAAAAATGCACTGGAAGAACTCAATCCTTTTAGGAGAAAGATATTTGACCTCCTTTACAAGCAGTAAGTCTAAATTTCTAGTTTTGCCTTTCTGGTTTCTGTAAGCTTAACCAAAAAGCATCATGTATTCATATCTGAAATATTTTGACACACTTCCATTTTACAGTAAACTTGGATGGATGAATATGGGGTATAAACAATCGGAGGCTTCACGTCTGGCAGATCTGTTAGCATTCAGGAAGGTCATAGCGTCCTGCCATCATATTTTCTTCTTTTCATGTTAATTTTTTGGACAAGTAGTAAGTTCGGTATCGTCCATAATTGTAACGTGAGGGTTCTGGTGAACTGGGTACTTTATTCATATTGCCATGTTGTATGCAGACTTGGAATCTAAAAATTTTGTCGATGCATGCAAATTGTACATCCATAACCAATTTGAAAACTTATGGTGGTTATGACATTTTGCATGAAACTATTGAAGAATCTTCTGCCAAAAATGGGTTATGTAATCTCTAAGGATGCATCTGCTTCGTTAACTGACCTTTTTCCACCCTACTTTCTTTGAACAGGTAAAAGCTAAGTTAGGTGGGCGGTTACGTCTCATAATATCTGGTGGTGCAGCATTGAACCCTGAGGTGGAAGAATTCCTGCGAGTAACCTGTTGTGCATTCTTTGTCCAAGGATATGGTAATTGACAAGTTCATCTTAAATTTCATAGTTATCACGATTATTTTAGTGGGCCGAAAAAGCCCCTGGAAATTATATGGTGCAGCGCACGCACACACACATATACAAGTTCATTGTATCATGTTAGGCTAAAATTAGACCCAAACAACTTGGGGACAGAATTATTGTGGCAATGGATTTAGTCCAACATTTTTATGCTAATCAACCATTGATATCAACAGTGGCAAACCATAATTTCAATATACTTTGCTTCTTTTGTTGTAAGTTGATCTGCAAATGACATAACATTTTCACTTATTTTGGATGAAAGTTGATAATAGTTTCTAGCAAATGATTTTTGACTAGTTGAAACTGGTTGGTGATTTTTCAGGCTTGACAGAAACTTGTGGCCCTACGACTTTAGGATTCCCATATGAAATGTGCATGCTTGGAACAGTAGGAACAGTTGCAGTGTACAATGAGCTACGGCTAGAAGAAGTCCCTGAGATGGGCTATGATCCACTTGGTGATGTTTCATCCGGTGAAATATGTGTTCGAGGAAAGAGTGTTTTCTCTGGATACTACAAAAATCCTGATTTAACAAGAGAATCCATAATAGACGGATGGTTCCATACAGGTAAGGAATCATTTAATTCACCTTGTCACTTGCACAAGTAATATGAATGTGTGACAAACTGTCTTATAATGTCATCTCTGCATTTATCAGGGGATATAGGAGAAATTATGCCCAATGGAATCATTAAGATCATTGATAGGAAAAAGAACCTTATAAAGCTTTCCCAGGGGGAATATATTGCGCTTGAGTATCTGGAAAATGTCTATGGAATCACACCGATTGTTGAAGATGTAAGCATCTTCTTAATCAACATTCAATTGTTCATTGCTTATTTTTAGCATTGGATATATTATATGAGAAATTTATGATGTATCTCTTCTTTTTCGACATTTTGTAAGATATGGATCTATGGGGATGCCTTCAAATCAATGTTAGTTGCAGTGATTGTACCACACGAAGATAATACATGGAAGTGGGCAAAAGCAAATGGTTACTCGGGCTCATTTGCTGAAATTTGTGCTCTTGAACAGCTAAAGAAATATGTCCTTGCTGAACTCAAGTCTATCGCTGAGAAAAACAAGGTAGACATCTGAACCTTTACAAGTTCATACTATGGTTTCATTTTCGATTCCACTAAGTACACAAAATTGTATACTCAACTTTGAAGTAGATTTATATTTTCATACTCGCACGGAACGACAAAAAGAGACCTTATAGTTTGAACTGGAAATGAGGTTTTTACTTAGACTTCATTTTATACTTAGCTTGGTGCAAAGTTCAATTAATCTTGAATATATTTCCTAGAGAAATATATTTTGTGAAGTTGGCATCATAACCATCTCATCTAAAAGTTTAGGCTTGTAGAAATAATACGGGCTATTATATTTATTATTTTAATACTCTTCCTCACTTGTGGGTTGAGACTTTAATTTTTGACAAGGGTCATCAAGTGGGCGACTTAATTTTTAAAGGGGTTTTAACGAGTGCGTAAGGATTCGAACTTTTGATTTCCTGATTTGATAACATGTAAGATTAGCACCACAACTATCTCATCTAAAAGCTTAACTTTGTAGATATGGTGTTGGCTATTATATTTATTATTTTAGCATATTATGTGCCAAATATATAGTCAAATCGAACTTTCATATTACATGATCTTCCTAGCCTCATAAAAGGCATCGTTGTGCTCAAAGGCATAATGGGGCTACCAGAGCAAAACATAAAGTTCTCCCTTAATTAGAATATGCTTCTCATTTGTTTCCTTCCCTCCGAACAGCTGAAGGGTTTTGAATATATCAAAGGAATCATCCTTGAACCACACCCTTTTGACATGGACAGAGATTTTGTCACAGCAACACTTAAGAAGAAAAGAAATAAATTGCTGAAAGGTTATCAGGTAAATCAAAGTTCCTTCATCCTTTATATCTTCATACTGCATTCTTCATGTTCGTATTAGAAAAGAGCTTATTCATTTGTAATTTGCAACAGGTGGAAATTGATGAACTTTATGAGAATTTAACTGGACGAAGAAAATGAATTAGCATCTTCAAGCAGAAGAAAGGAGCTGGAGGAGGGTGTGATTATAAATGAGTAGGCGAGATTGCATTTCTATCAATAGCTGTTTCCTTGAGTGTTGTGTTCAATTGTGCATAGAATTTATTGCTATAGCATTAGGGCAGTGAGAATAGCAAAGGATCATATGGTCATATCCTTCGTTGCTGAGTGATTTACTCATCTCACCGCTTTTAAGTGTTGATTTGTAAAATAAAGTATAATTGGCTTGAGACTAAATTATAGTGTTGAAAATTTTTATTTATTTTTTGCAACAACAGTTGCTTTCCAGTGCAATAATTTGCAAACAAACATTATGTTGTGACACATTGATTATCATGTTACATGCACATAGAAAATTGTTTTTGATTAACAAATTAACAATTGTGTTAAGGTGCCCCAGTAATAGAAAGGGCATGCAGAGAGTAATATGCAAAATTTCCAATTTAGAATCCATTAATGGCATTCAAGCTCAAAATGGCTCCTAAAGAATTATCACGATTTAATCTTCGTGTCTATTCCTTCTGTCTTATATATAGTAAATTTGATCAGTTTATGAGAAAAAATATGTACTTTTCATGTATCTGTTAGTTAGCAGATAATTTGAACTAAACGATAGATTGCCATTAGTACGCCAACAAATCAAATAAAGGCAAAGTAAAAACTTATCTTTTCTTTGATTCTAATAGTTAATTTTAACTCACACAAACGTTACTCGTCAATATTATGGAATTTAGTAACTTTTGAACAGTGACATAGGCACAATAAGAGAGCACATACTATTGAAAGTTAGCGGGTAATTGCCCCATCAACTAGAAGCCGTCACCTGTTTGGTGGGAGCCATCATTCAATCGACCGAGACCAATGCACTTTGGTTACCACTCAACCATGTACTGTTAGAAAAAATTTTATTCTCCTTTGAATTGAATATAGAAAAATCAAATTTTAAATAAATTTAATCAAGTAATTATATATAAAGCATAATTATTAATATAGTGATATATAATTATAAAGTGGTATAAAAATTCTCTAGATGTAAGTCGTCTCTACCAATCATGTAAAAAGAAATTACTTAAATGCAAACCATATAATTTTAATTACGTAAATATCGATGTAAAATCGCATCTAGATATGTAATTTTATTTTCACAAAGAAATTGCATATAAGACATTGAATTTAAAAACCGTAATATATTGTAAAATCACATCTAAATTATAAATAGATAAATTACACCGGTATGCCATAACATTTTGGGGTAAGTTTATTTTTGGTCACAACGTTTGGAGTGGTCAAAAAGAGGTTGCAACGTATGGGGATAAGTTCATTTTTTGTTACAATATTTGGAAAAGTGATTTAATTCAAGCCTCCATGAACACGTGTCAACAGAAGAAGTTGTCGTGTGTCAACAGAAGCTGACACGTGTCAATAGGAAAAGCTGGCACATGTCCACAAAGATCCGAATTAAATCACTTTGTCAAACGTTATGACCTAAAATGAACTTACTTTCAAACGTTGTGATCCAAAATGAACTTAATCCCAAACGTTGTGACCCATTGGTGTAATTTACCCAAACTGTAAATATACAAAAAATAATTTTAAATTTTTGACATGCGATTTATTTTTAATGGAAAGTACCGATATTTTCACAAAAGTAAAAAAATCACAAGTAGTGCATGAGATATGCCTAAGAAAAGCAAAATTAACATGTTTATTTTGTATCTTTATTTGTGTTATTATTTTCATATAATTTATATTTATGTAATTCAATTATTGGCGGATCTGTCGATAAAATTGTGAATAGATCATTAGATAAATCGCAGGTGAATATCTTGATCCATGGAATCAACACGTCAGACATACCAAAACCATAGGCCTCCCACATTAGTCAATGGAAGATCAATATTCACTATAAATCATTCTACATAAATTGAATGCAATGGATTTTTCAAAATATTTCCAAACAGGATATTTCACGGCGTGATCGCATACCTTGGCAGATTATCCAAAATTAGGGTCTTCATGATTTGGTTTGGTTCGATTCAGAGTTAACCTGAACCGAATCGAATCGAACCGAATCGCATTTCAAATGGGTCGATTTAAACCCTTAATGAATCGAACTACTTTTAACAGTTTAAGGTTTTGAATTGAACCGCTTTAAATGTGATTTGGTTAGTTCCGTTCTAATTGCTTTAAAAAGTATTTAATTATAATAAATAATATTACTAGTCATTTGAGTTCTATGAAAAAAAAAAATATTTAAATTAAGTAATATTATGCAAGAATTAAAGTCACTTGTCATTAATAGATTAGATCGTGTATTTAATAATTTCAAATATATATATTATCTTGTTCTAAAAATATTTTTCAATACAAATTTAAAGTAATATATATTTTTAATAAATCTATAATGCTAACTAAAGAAAATCATTCTTTTACATTAATTTCATGCTTATTTATAATATCCTTCACTTATAATGTATTTAAATTTTCGTTGTATCAATTAAATGATTGTACATGTTCTAAACTCAATTATACCACTTTATTTTAATTTGATGCATATCTACTAGTTTGAGGAAGAATTCAAACTTAACACAATAGGAAAACATATTAGAAAACTTTTGAGATGAGTAAAAGATTGCTTATTTAATATTATTAGATATATAATACATTTAACTATGTATTATGTAAAATGTATAATATGAAATATATATATAACATTTATATTCATAAATAATATTAATATGGTTAAAAATGTAATTTTCATTTCACAAATTAGAATGGAATCACAATTTCTCGTGATAAATCTACAAATTGAAATTTTACTCAATTCCCTTTCAAAAATGCTTCTAAACACAAGAATGGTATTAGAATTGAGAATTGTGATTCAATTTCAAGTCTATTGTAACATAATACATATACAAGTGATATTAGAGTGAAATATCACATGTGACTTCAATATCTAATGTTTAAGAGTTATAAATAAATAAGAGGACTCTTTTTTTTATTTCTTTTAATGTGAAGCGGTTCGGTTTGAGTTTAAACGATTTTGTTTAGTTCAACCCCTCGAATTGAATCGTAACAACTTAGAATCTTCCTTAAATGAACATAATTGAAATATAAAAGAATTGCATTTTGCGGTTTAGTTTGGTTTGATTTAGTTCAATGAACAACTCTATCCAAAGTGTGGAAAAAAAAAGAACTCAATTATTATAGCATGGCTAGTGAACTCAATGGAGTTATGCATTGGTTGCACCTATCTATTGTATGAAACAACAAAAGATAGGCTTTGTTTTTGAAATCACATCTAAATGTTTAAAATCAGATCTAAAATTTACATGACTAACCTATCTCTAATTTCATCGAATACTCCTACAATACCTTAATAGAGTTATAACAAGAGATGTATGTGTTTTATGACATTGACTAATGTTGTGTTTGCTTGAAAAGAATTGAATTAGTACTTTGCCTCTATTATCGTATATTCCTTTATTTGGTTTGTAAAAAATTATACCATAAGGAATGCCCATTCTATCTAACATAGAATAGATAAATAATTCATGTTTCTTCCCTTCACTAGAGAAATAATTATTCCTCATAAAATATCTTTTTCTTTTCTTCCAAAAGTTCTCTAATCATAAAACAAAAGAATTATTATTTCATTCCAGCCTTATTCTATTCCTGTGAACTAAACATGATATAAGAGTGCCCAAAATCATTAATATGTTTAAGAAAACTAAGCTCTTTCACTTTCTAAAGGATTGGAACCTCGAGTTAGATGAGGTAAAGGGATGTCCTGTTGGAAGAAAATCTTTTCTTGCTTTTACAGAGATTTTTGTTGGAATTAGAAAAAAGGAAAGTTAGAGAAATAACTATATACAAAAGCCATTGAGTTGAGGTTATGATATTTGATTTTTGTAACTAAAAGTGAAGGGATTGCGTTGTTGGTTGCCAAGAACTCCTAGTAATTAGTTTATTTAGATCTAAATTTGCTACATGGGGATTCAAGAAATAGAGATTTCTTTTGTCTTTTACATATGATGAAATTATAAGGCTACATCAACAATTTAAAGTCATTATAGACTACTTGTTACAAATAACATCTTGTTATTGCATTGAAACATATAAATGTTGACTGAACTTGGTAAAAT
This sequence comes from Combretum micranthum, assembly GCA_024138025.1. Classification (NCBI taxonomy): domain Eukaryota; kingdom Viridiplantae; phylum Streptophyta; class Magnoliopsida; order Myrtales; family Combretaceae; genus Combretum; species Combretum micranthum. The sequence continues at coordinate 1,068,979 of JAMXBD010000264.1, forward strand.
GATTTTCCTTCCTTTTTGTTGCATTTTGCTCAAAGGGTTGAAGGAAGATAATACATCAAAGTGTTCACAAATGACAACAATTTAAAGTCATTATAGAAAAGGATAAGAACAACTGCACTTCCATGGGAATCTAACCTGAACACAACGGCCGGATTTGCCCTATGGGTGAACCCAAGTGGGTCTACATGGGTCTCTAAAATAATATATAAATTATTTACTATAAAAAAAAGTATATGCACTTGAAAAATTTTGTGGTCATAAGTCTTCGTTGCTTGGCTCCCATGCAATTCCCTCTTTATCTGTTATTTTCAATTCAAGTGTTTTAGTTTTACAATGGAATATGATATTGGTCATCCCTAGTTTTTGATACTTGAAAAAAATAGTGTCCAGTCTTATGAATAATGAAATAACAAATTCTTTCCATTGCGAATCAAATACTTCAGCTAAGTAGTGTAAGAGGCTCCTCTAGAACTAGAAACGGTAAATTACATCAAAATATCCCAACGTTTGATGGTAAGTTCATTTAAGTTTCTAACATTTCAAATGGTTAACAAGATGTCCCAACGTTTGAATACGTGGGTCAATGTGGGTCTCCATTGATACGTGTCAATAGGAGAGGGAATATTTAATTAAAACTCAGATGACCCTTCTCTTCTTGACACATATCCATGAGGACTTAAATTGACCCACTTCTGCAAACGTTGTGGTTTTTTTTTAACCATTTGAAATGTTGTGACTTTAAATGAATTTACCCTTAAATGTTGGGATTTTTTGGTGTAATTTATCAAAACTAGAAATACTTTTGCAACAAGGTGAATTTTTTTAAAACCATGCCTATATCTATTGAGGACTCATGATCAAAAAGAATATTTCTTAAGTTCATTTAAAACCTATATGATTGAATTGGGAATACATTTTTCACCAAAGCTATTATGCATAGTTTGAAAGAAAAAGCTACCACTAATGAGAGATTATATGATAAATAAAGTTTTTCACTTTTGTTCCATATTCCTTCTTGGGGGAAAGTGATTTTAATGTTGATGTGTTTATTTTACTCATTAGATGTTCAATTTGCGTGAATGAATTATTCATTAACCCCTCATTTCACCTGTAACGATTGATTATATTTTAGACGATCAAATAACAAGGTATGTTAATGAATAACAATGCAACTCTCTTGCCCGTGTAAATAGTTATTCAATATATATATATATAACACATTATCTTTTTATAAATTCTACCTTTTAGGCATACCATCATTAGTAGACTTATGTTTATTGTAACTACTTATGTTACTATTATCTTTTTTTTTTTTTTTTTGGGGGGGGGGGTGTGGGGGGTTGCAAACAAGCAAAAATTAAACAATAAAATTTTTAGGCAGCCCAACACCTATCATGTCTTTAAAAAAAAAAAAAAAATCTATCCAAAATTTAAAATCCATACGAAATTTGCAAAGCCTCTTTGGATAAATAATCAACCTATTTTATTTTCTTCTCTGTAAATATGTGGAAATTTCACCTCCCAATTTAATTTAAATTGTCCAATTTTAGTTCACTATTGCAACGCCTCTTAAGAAGAATCTCAACAATCCCTTTATTATTGATCTCCACAATTGTTTTATTATCAATCTCCACAATCAATCTTCTAAGTACTTTTGTTATTTTAATAAGACATAATAGATACTTTCTTTTTATTATCAATCTCCGCAATCAATCTTCTAAGTACTTTTGTTATTTTAATAAGACATAATAGATACTTTCTTTTTATTATCAATCTGCGCAATCAATCTTCTAAGCACTTTTGTTATTTTAATAAGACATAATATATACTTTCTTTTTATTATAATATTAGTGGGTGTTCCACATGCAACATTTAATACATTAAATGATAAAAAATCAATAACAAAATTTCACAAATATTTTATGAAAAACTCTATATAGTTTTGATTTAAATACAATTTTTAATGTTATTTTTTCTATTCAAAAATTTAATGTAAACTTCAAGATGAAAAATAAGTGTAAAAATTAGCTTTGTTACAAATAAAATTTAGAAAACGAGGTAGTAGTTAGTTTTTTAAAAACATCGATCTTATTAGAGAATGAAGTGGAGAGAGAAAAAAAAAAAGAGAGAAAATGGTGGGTAGAAGTTATGGGAAGAGCATTCCAATTTTAAATATATAAAAGTTGACCTATAGAAAAAAAGTATAAAGTTAAAATTACTTAATGGTACGTTTGGTATGAAAAAATGGATCGGAATGAAACCGTGATTTTGGCTTTCATTCGTTTTCTTACGTTTGGAAGCGTTATAAAAAGCCAGAATCGCGATTCCTTGGAATCGACAATTAAGACTTTAAGGTGGAATTCAATTCCGCCTTTCAGGAGGCGGAATCACGATTTCTTTCCGCTTTCCATTAAAGTTCTTAATTAAATTACCTATTTATCCTATATAAATTTAATACAGTATTATTTGTGAAAGGTATTTTTAGTAAATTACAATATAAAGTAATTCTTTTTCATTGCATTTCGTGTCCATATCCAAACGAAGGAATGTATTTGTCATTTCCTTATTGATTCCATTTCATTTCATTCTTTTAATTCCAATCCATTCCATTCCAAACGGCTCATGTGTACCAAACGTAACATAAATACCTGCGAAGTTGTATATTTTGTCTTTTGAATTTTAATTAATAGATTATAATAATATTGTTTTAAAGGAGAATCAAATAAATATAAAGTAGCTTCGCTTAAATAATATAACTTATATATATAGATAAAATATAAGCTTTTACATTTTTTTTTAACTAAGTAATAAAATATATGTATAACAATTATTGCGAACTTTATTACATGCTATTAATGCTTCCATTGGTCCATTCCATTTACAGCCCTTGACTTTTGACAACAGAAACAAAACATCATGGGACGAAAAGGAAACATACAAAGTTAATGAGGACGTCCTGTCTCAATCTTCTAGTTTCTTCTCAACACTGACTCTGCGCTCCTCGTCCTTCCTTCACTAACTCAACAGTTAATTCTAAATTCCAAGTTCTGGGGTTTTACTGCTACTTTTGCGTACTTCATCACCAATGGACAGACCAGTACCTGGACCCGAACTTGGACCAGGACCAGGAGTAGACTGTTTCAACAATTTCCACCAACCACCATTTCCGTTTCCCCAAAACGGCCCCCCTTTTCAACCTCCACACCCTCCCAACTTCAATACTAATAATGGACAGGGTCCCAACTTTAATTTCCCTCACCAGAACCCTAACCCTAACCCTAACCCTAACCCTAACCCTAACCCTAACCCTAACCTACAACATCAGCAGCAGTTTCCGATGAACAATCAGCCAAACGGTGCTTTTTACCCGGGGTTTCAGCCCAATGGTGGTGGCCCACCACTGCCGCCACCACCACCACCTCCACCTCCACCGCTACAACCACCACTACCACTACCGCCACTACCACCAGCACCAGCACCGGCATCAGCCCAATTCTCTGGGCGAAAAAGAGGGTGGCATCATCAGTCTGCTCAGGGTATCTTATTCTCTTCCTCTCTCCAGTCTCTCTCTCTCTCGTACTTATTCTTGTCTCAAGGCTCTCCAATCACCAGTTGCCTTGTATGTTAATTAGTTAATGCGGGGAATTTTTGCTCTAGTTAAGTCATTGGGATCATTAGTCAAAAAATCTGATAATTCTCGCTAAAATTTTTTTGATAATTATATGTTGGTAATACTCCTGATGTAGGTTAGTTATGGCATGGCATAATTGGATTTAAAATGATGGATAACAATCATTAAGGAAACAGAGCCTGAGAACTTTTCATTGTCAAACATCTTCCTGAGCTTAAGCCAGTACCGTGTTTGATGTCGATGCTCCAGGGTTGGCTTAATGGTTAAGTTTTAAGATTTACTCATGAAAACTTATATGAACTCTTGGCTTGAAATTCACGAGCTACTCTAAACTAGTGTGCGTATGCTGCACAGTCATGTCCCTTGGTTAGCGCCAAAAAAAAAAAAAGAAAATGGGACTGCTTCTGTTGTATGGAAGAATTGATAATGAAATAGGAGAAATATGAAAATGAGGAATTTATATTGTTATGGTTATGTATTCACATGGAAATATATTCAAGGGATTTGGTTTTGATAAATTTTCTTAGTAACTTAAAGTTGAGAATGGTGAAGTTCATGCTGTGAAGTTGCCTTCCTTTTCTGCTTCATTAAGGTGTGGCTTGTTTCCAAAGTTTTTGGTTGTTTACATGTGTGCGATTAGGTGCCCTTCTTATATTTTGAGGCTGCTTGGTTTTGCTAGGTGATTGGAATGCATATATCAAATTCTGTATATATATCATATTCTGTATGTTGTCATGATTGTTCTTCCAGTCAGTTAGGTTACTTGAACTTGATCCTTGTCTTTATTCACAGCAGAACATGCAAGTGGTGCCACTTTTGTTAAGCTCTATGTCTCGCCTGTGCCTAGGACAGTTACTGAAGAAGATGTAAGTCATTCTTCATTCAGGCTCAGCATGTTATTCGCAAATCTTCGCATAACTGTGAATCTAATTGCTTTTCCAATCCCCACCTAGGAACCCCACTTTGTTATGGCCTTCTTTCCAGTGCTATATGTATTTTTTTTTTTTTTTTCATGTTCTAATAAAGGTGTTTTTATCAGATTCAGCCTGTATTCAAGCCATATGGTTGTATTGCTGAGATCGTTCTCTTGTTTGATAAGAAGACTGGGCAGCAGCAAGGTATTGCGAGTTCTATTACTTCTACTGTTATTGTACTGTTTTACTATTGACTCTTTTTTCTCAGATTTGTGGCCGTTAATAATAATAATAATAATAATAATAATAATAATAATAATAATAATAATAATATGTGATGAGATATTGCTGGACAATTTGTTAAGAAGAGAAATAGCCAGGATGGAAGGAAAGAGAGAGCTATTGGGCCCTGAGAGAGGAGATCCTAGTAGCCTCTAGGAAAAAGGGAGGGAGAGAAATTCCCTCCCTCATCATTAGCTAATGGCCCAAACCCGCCATCCAAAACCAATTGCATGAAGCCACCACCAAAACTCAGACATGCAAACCCACCACCCAAAAGTCTGAAAGTAGTCATGTGATCACAACTCGAATGCCATTTTCCTGCTGATATTACACACATTTGTTTCCATTGCGTTTTCAAACCCATCACTCAAACTCACTTAAAGATCTCCTTTACTTGGACCCACAATCCGACCTATGCGCACTGGTTGCTTTTCACTTGACACAATGGAATAGTGGCAGACCTTGGAAAATTGAGTTGACTTGGTTGAGAAAGTCTTGTCTGATTTTACAAGGAGCTCCATAGATTTGGCACTGACCATCAACACCTCATGGTCGAGCTTCATTGATGAATTTCAAATGTGGTGAATTGATGAGCCTTGTATTGAAGCTAATGATGGACAGATTGTTCAAGAAGTCTGATGGTGAGTGAAAAAAAGAATCAGTACCAACCTTGGCTTTGTGGCAATGATCTAACTAGAGAAATGGACCTAGGTGCTGCTGTCAAAAGTGAGAGTCCTGAGTCGCATACCTTGAACTATTGCTCATGTTGTTGTTCTCCAATTTTCTCCAATCGAGGTTTCACTGTTGACTATGGGGTTACAAGAAATCTTGAAGGCAGAAAATTTAATTTACATCCGGAAAGTTTTTGTTGCAAACCTTGCTATTGATCCTTTAAGAGAGGAATCAGTTATATCTTTTGAAGGAAATATGAAAGTGAAGAAACATATGGGATGTGGGACCAGAAAAAGCTTCACAAGTATTGGGAACATTCATTGCAAAATGGCAGAATGGAAGCCTAAGTTGTGCCAAGTTCTTGTCATAAAAGGAGGCTACTTGAATGTATGTTGAGCACTTCATTGGCATTGGACTTTGATGGGTGGATAATAAACATGGAGGTTGAATTGGACAGTGATCAAATTCCTAATATGTTAGAGATTGTAAGATTTTTGGTGCACATCTTACATTTGGCGATGCTTGGATCTTCAGTTATATGGTATATCACTGCCACATAAATGGTCATCTTAGCTGGCAAGTTCAACTAAAATGAATAGAATGAGCTTTTGATCATTTCTGATGGGATATTTGTTAACGACACATGGAAGGAAAACTACCTTAGACTTTCAATGGCTGTTGCAGGTGATTAGAAGTATGATGTCTACATGGGCGGGGATGTATTTTGAAGGAACACTTATGGTGTGGACAATGGAATACATATGTTGCACTTGATGAGCTGAAAAAAGGAAGATTTTGTGGCTGCTCTATTTGCTCCTAGATGTTTGTATGAGACCAATCAACCACCTGATTATAGAATTGCTCAAAATTGTTGGTGGGAAATTTATAGTTTTGGCTATTGGTTTGTCTTTGATGTAAGTGGTTTATGGCTTGTGTTGCTGTTTTCTGATGCATGTGAGTACCTGTTGTCCCTTCAGGATGAATGAAAGCTGGTTGATGGCTGATGCCATCAATTGGAAAGTTGGAATTGCTTCCCTTTGAGGACAAGGCAATTTAAGGGGATGGTGTTGTTAGGTATTAGATATAATTAATAGTAATATTTGTATAGCTGACATTAATAATAATGATTAATATAGCAGTCAGGGAGACCATAAGGTGTTGCCATGTGGCACATAAATAGGGGTGTTTTGTATCAAGTGGGCATTTAATCGTTTTCATATTTTACTTTTGGAGAGTATGCACAGCTTTAGAGTATTTAGAGGCTTGATAGAGTAAAATGCAAGAAAAGGCCATCTGAATTTGAAAATTTCCAGAAATTTTCTTGTTCCTTTTTATTTCCCTTTTCTTTTTTGATTGCTGTATAAATTTAAGATACTGTTATGGATGAATAACTGTAATATAACAGACCTTTATAACCTCTGTACTCTCTTAGGAAGTTGTTTTGTGAAGTACACAACAAAAGAGGAAGCTGATAGAGCCATTATTGCTCTTAATAATGAGTACACATTTCCAGGGGTGAGTCTTCAGCTACCACTTTGGTTTTTTATTATTTTATTGGATTAAAGGTGGGAGTCTTTTTAGGAAGTACAACCTCTTCAAGTCAGATACGCAGATGGAGAGCGGGAACGTCTTGGTAACTAATGTTACTTTTGCATTCAGTTGAATGAGCTATGTTGCTTTCTTGATCTGTTTTTACAACTTTGGTCTTTTGTAAGCTTCTTTCTGTTCTGAGAGTTGAAAATTGTATATATGGACTTGCATTATTTTCACATAAATACTCTTTTAGCCTTAAGTTCTCAACATTGAAAATAATGATGTTCATAACTCTGTGGCTTCTACTGAGCTTTTTAAATGACTCCACGGAGGTTTTAAGAGAAGGATTATCCTTCAACATTGGTCTAATTCATGCAAGTGACTACTGGAGAAGGTAGCAATGTGGTCCGTAATTAATACAAGGATTTATTCTCTCTTAAGTCTGTAAAACTTTGCCAGTTTCCTCTTTTATCATAATACATCTGGAAAGTACTTTTAAGTCGATGACTTACTCTCCTTTGTTGCAGCAGATTCTTATCGAGTGTGGTTTGTTTAGCAGAGATCTGATAATGTAGTGATTTTAACAATCAGAACATACTTGAGTTATATTTGTACTTTGTCAATTGTAATGAGGGCTTCACTTTTACTGGAAATCAGTGCTGGCAATGGACTTTGGATGAAGGTTGTAAATTATAAAATATATGGAAATGGTTCATCTTTTTACTCAACAACACATTTACACTCACTTCTCAAGCACAAGCACCTCATCTTTTAGCTTCTGAGGTGTGACAAATGATTTAGTGTGGTTAGTTTAATTCCCATTATGGTTCTTCACCATGGCAACAGCCTTGATTCCTCCCATCTTGAGTAATTATTGAAAGAGAAGACGGAGCAATGATGGTGAAAAGGGAATCCATTTAAATGGACTTGATTTATCTTATTTTAACTATTTCTTGTTGGATTATCTTAATTTACCATTTTGCTTGCCTTTAGATTTCATTTAACAATTGTATTGACAGAATTACTATTTGAGCAAGTCATTATTTACGTATCATCTATTCGTAATTTTCCATGGTCTATTCATTTGCATAGTTCATTTATTAAACATTATGATTGATGACAGGGGCATTTATGGGTAAACTGTATGTTGGTTGTGTGCACAAGCAAGCCTCCAAAAAGGAAATTGAGGAAGTATGTTGCGATGCATTATGGCCTTAATTTTCAAAGTGTCATCAAGTTGTGAAATTTTACATTATTAAGATATAGTCACAATGACATATGCATGGTCACCTATATGATCCATCAAAAGTGGGTGAGTATCTATTTGCTTTCCAACCATGTGGTACACTCACGAACCGTCACTTAATATTTACTACATTTAAAAAATTAGGACATTCTGTCTCTTTAACAAGTACTTTTGTTTTTCCTTGTATGAAAATTTTTTCTAGATATTAAATCATAGCATATCATGAGCAGTGCATTAGAGAGCAACTTAATTACTTGATGTATCAAATTTTTAAGTGATGAAATTGTCTGCATACTAAGTAGCATTATGCAAATCTAACCGTCTGTTTGGATATATGTGCAAATGTATCTTAGTAGTCATCTCTGCAAGTGATCAGTTTGTTTCTATTGTATGGTGGGTATTGGTATAAAGAAAGTTTGATTGTGTCCATCCTATTTGCTAATTTTAGATATTTTCTCCTTATGGTGTTATTGAAGAGATCTTCTTAGCACGTGATGAACTGAAGCAGAGTCGTGAGTCCATTGTGTATATTTCCAGTTTTTCTTTTCCTTACATTATTTCCTCAGCGTGCAATATCTTCACATGGTTATCTGCATATATGAAGGTTGTGCATTTGTGAAATATCGCAAAACAGACATGGCAGTGGCTGCTATTAAAGCACTGAACGGAACATTTTTTATGAGGGTAGAACTTGTACAGTTTTCGTTTGTTCTGTTACTTACATGAAAATATTTGCTAACAAAGTTCTCTCTTTCAATGATAGGGGTGTGATCAACCATTGGTTGTGCGTTTTGCGGATCCTAAAAAACCAAAGAATGGTGATCCAAGGTTAGCAAATTCAATTATAATACTTCAGGGAGTGCACTGAAGGTTAATTAATTTTTAATGGAATCAGTTAGTAATGAAATTGAGAATTTAAAGATGAAATTAGTGGGGTATTGGGAAAACATGTCATCTGTCTTGTGTACTGCGAGCCATATTCTCTTTTTCATTCCAAATAATGCCTCTAAACTGGATGGTAGGCTTGTAAAAAGTAAGCAATTTTTTCTACCTTTCTGTCAACTTGATAATACATTTGTCAGCTTGAATAGCAATGCCTTTGGGGTAGAACATCTTTAGTTTTTTTGGATGCTACCTATGTATAAAAAGAAGTTGAATAGGAAAAGAAATAGTTTCTCTGCCCCAGATTTTTGTGATGCGATATTCAGTCTTATACTCTATAATAACTTTTGATATAACAGGACATTGTTTTAGTATTATGTTTTGATTGGATTTTCTTTCTTTTTCCCATCATCAAATGCAAAAGGGGGGAAGTTTGTCCATAAAATCCCTTACTTATTTATTTTTTGTGCTCTGATCTGTAAATTAGGAGCAATTGTTCCAGTGGTGTCCCCCATTTCTGTCCTCAGCCGCAGGAACCATTTGCTAGGTAACATCTGTTTTCCATAAGTTATTTTTTCTGATTCATTATGAGTAGAAACATTCAATTGCTTTTTTGTTACTGGTAGACCTCCGCCATATTTTGGTGATCACATAGGTGGATGTATGCTTCCAAATGTTCCACATCCCATCCAAATGCAACCATTTCCTGGAAGTTGGCATCCACCAATTATCCCCCAAATTGCAAACCAGGGTGCTGTTGATCATGGGATCTTGCAACAACCTTCTGGTGCATCAATGGAGGCTACACCACAGCCATCTTCTGACCCTATGCAGCATAGGCAAATTCATGAGGGTTCTCAATTACCTCAACAACCAGTCTCCGAGTCAATGAAGCATTCATTTGAACCACAATTAAGTCAAAACTCAGAGCAACAGCAGCAGCATTCACATTTATCCAGGGGGAAGGTATGGCTGAATGCTTATTAACAAACCATAATTTATTCATCCCAAAAAGAAAATTAACCATTTTATACTCATCGATTTCTGGTAGAACAATTAAGTTTGTTACTGAAGCAAAGTTTTCTTGTATCATTAGTCCCATACCTGCTAAAGAATTTAACTGGTCTCCTGTAGTTAGCCTTTGTCAAAAGAGCATCCTGTCTTATCTTCTGCCTTTTCTTGTTCTTTGGAGCACATGCCATCTCCTGCTTTTGCGTTCTCACTGTTGCCATCTTGAACCTGAACTACTAAACTTTCTACATTTTATTCATCAGTCTTCACAATCCGGAGTTGATAAGACAGCTACATGCACCCCAACTACATCTGGTGCAGCATCTGCCTGTGTGCAAGAAGCTGCTTCTCTAGAATGTGATTGGAGTCAACATATTTGCCCTGATGGATTCAAGTACTACTATAATTGCGTCACTCTTGAAAGCACGGTAAATATTGTCTATTGTCTTCCCAACCACTCAAATTGCTTCGGCTCTTTGGACAAACTTTTCTTATTCCAAATCGGTAATTATGTTGCCTGCAGTGGGATAAACCAGAAGATTTGCAAGATATGAAAAAGAGTTGGAAGTTGCAGAAAAGCAAGCCTTGCAGCTTCAGAAGTCTCTTATCTCTCAAGAGTTGCATAAATCATTGTCTGATGCGGTTAGTCCAGTTCATTTTATTTTTCACATTTGTATCTTTTGTTGTCCTGGAATGTAGTAATGTATTAGATCATTCATTGTGTTTTGTGGTATATTTCCTTTTATGCCAATTAGTAAAACTTGTTAATTTTTTGAGGATAAGCAGAAAACTTTTGGTTTGTTCATTGCACCTGTGCATTGGCAGTTTTGCTGTACCATTTTCTGTATCCAGTGGATGAAATATTTCTTTAGAGCCTCCTTATTTTACTGTCATAAAACCTTTCTATTGCAGTAGAGGGACTTAATAATGGTAGTAGTTGCTGGTTGGGAGTTTGAATTTGGCAACAAGGCCTGCATATCCTTTCTTGCGGAACTACAAATTTTTTATTGAACCTTTCGAATGCATATAGGCCTGGTCGTTAGCCAAAGGGTTCTTAACAATTTGAATGGGGTCTTTGGACTTTGTTTCAAATCAAGACCGTAATCATGCATTTATCTTAAAAGGAAAAAAAGGACACTAATCATAGTGATTATCTCTGTGTGAGTTATCATATGATAGAAATAACTATATTGTTATGATTTTTTTGACAATTAACTATGTAAATGGTGGTGGTGTTATTTTTTGTTCTATTCCTTTTGGTTCTAATCTCTTACTGATTCAAGTTAGTGATTTCAAACATTTAAAAAAAAAAAAAAAAAGAAGGGTAAAAGTATCTGTTCAGCATTATCTCCCACTAGAATAAAATATACTGATTTTAAAAGTTCTCAGCAAGAAAATTTTGTTTAGTTTATGAATAAAGTAGGGTTTCATTAACCCCCAAGGGGTTGGCCTAGTGGTTATGGCCTAGGACATATCATGACAATTTGATGAGATCTTGGGTTAGAAACTTACTGGGGTCATTTTTTGGGGGTATTTACATAGCGCAAGTTATTCTTATCTGATGCATGGGTCTTGTGGGGTGGTTTATGTGCCCGGAGGTAGCCGGTCTTAATACAACCGTGTCCCTTGTCATTAAAAAAAAAAAAAAAAAAAAGGAAGAAAAGAAGGGTTTCATTATTTTACAGTGTCTAAGGATTCTGAAATTGTTAGTTTGATTATTGATTATAATAGTTTCATTTTATGTTAACCTGGAAACCCTTTTCCAAATTAAAAAATAAATAAATAAAATGGGGAAATCTCTCCATAGAAGAATGATATTAGTTGCCATGGTGAGAATCAATTTATGGCTAATGAAAAGTAATGTGTTTGGGATGCAAAGATTTGTATCTGTCTGTGCCCACTTTATATTATTAGAAAAGAGGGGGGGAAGGTGTTCAATAGTGATTAGGTCTTATCTTTGGTCTGATGGCACTATCATCTTTTTGAGGCGTGCCATGGTTGAAGGTTATTCAAATTACATGCTTATTAGTCTGTCAAGAGCAAATTGAATTGGATTTTTTTTCACAAAATTAGATGATTAATATCAAGAAAACCCTTGGGAAGCAGTCTATGTTTGCATTAAACAAGGGAACAAAGGCTGTGTGTTATATTTACAATTATTAGGGTGTGGAGAGTTATATAGGGTCTGTTTGTTTTAGATTTTTTCCGGCAGATACAGACACTTTTTCAAACTTTTGCTAACAAATTATTTATCAAGAAATAGATATAGATAAAAAAAAGTTGACAGTTCTTATCAAAAGATCAAATAGAACAAATATATATATAATTTAGATGCAAATCGGATATATTTACACATATCATTTTAAAAAAGATACAGAAACAGATGAAAAACAGACAATCCAAATAGACCTTAATATGTGTAGTATTAAGTGGTTGTGATGGTGTAGGGACATAAATTTCAAAATTCCTCATTTTCATATTTTTACATTTTCCATTAACAGCAAATCTTAGAAGCTATCTTATTTGAGATGACAACCGATTATGATGTGATGATGTGCATTGATGATGCCCTCTAACGTGATGCAGCAATCCCTATGCATAAAATATATCTTTGCAGATAAATAGGGTTATTCTTGTATATTGGTGATTAATAAGCTCCTGAGAGGTCTATCCAAAAACATGGAATTGATGACTGGACTTCATTTCTGTAAGGCCACAGTCCTATTATTATTTAGCTGAGATATAGGGTTTATGCGCTTTTGCAGGAAAAGGTCCAGGCAGAAGCAGGAACAATTATAGATCCTACACGGGTTTGACAGGTAACTTGTAGATATATTACCTCTTTCCCGAATGATTAGGCGTGAGAATGTCCCATATACTTTAATGTTTCTCACAATGATCCAGGTCCTTAATTCCTCTAATACTTGATTATAGATGCTACTGTCTGTGTGCATGGTGCTGCCTTCTCAAACGAGTAAAATGATAATGATTGACCAGCTAGTTGCACTCAGAGTACATAGCCATTGATTTGTCAACTCTTTTGAGCTCTGAAGGTCTTATCTCGATGACTGCTAGTTGTTTCCTTGCTGCTGCACAGTAATGGCATGGAAGGGGCTTGTATTGCTTACGCAACATGCTACTTTTAGAGAGAGAGGGTGCCCTACAGCTTTTTGATGTGGGTTACGGATGTATGAAACAGGGCAGAAGCTGGAGATTTAAGTGCGAGTACATACTGCTTGATAAAGACAGTAACTTAGTCTTTCTTCTCTCTTTCCTTCTCTTTTCAGCCATGTAATTAGGTGATAATTATTGTGCCTTTTTTTTTTTTCTTTTTTCTTATAAATTATTATCAATCCCACATCAACAAATTTGTAGGTATGCTATTTGGTCTCGTGCTAGTATTCATGTTAGGTTTCTTTCTCATCCTACTAAGTATATATGGAACATTTCAAATACTAGCTTTGGCTGCAGATCAAACTAGTTGATGCAAAATTTGAGTTCTTTGAGATTATCCTTAATGGAACCGAATAAAAAGGTGAGTTTGCTTTCCTGAACAAAAATAATTATGATAGGTTCGGTCAAAACTACTCAGGCAAATGCCATTGCAAAATTCCAGGCAGGAGATGGTATTATATTCGCCTACTTTGATTTTGCTATGACTATCAAGTTGGCGCATTTGGTAGAGAAATCATATACAGAAGATGTAATTTGTGAAATGCGCACTCAATCCAAGATTTTATTTTATAGCACACATTTTTAAATTTGCAGCTTGGTTTTGAGGTTTATTCTCCCAAAAGAAATTGCATGCTAGAGATGCAATTTTTTTTTTGGCCAAAAAAAGATGCAATTACTTTGATAGCTGCATCAACGACTTGCTTTGGGGGGAAAAAAAGAAACGACTTGCAATTTTTCCTAAAATGCCGAACTGTATTACAAATTTATTGTAAAAGCATGATTTGACATAGGCTAATGTGCGTCTAACTACATGCTACATTAGGATGGAAGTGAAAGTGGTGGCTCATCCCATGCTGGGGATCCGCCTATGCAATACTTTTTTCCATATCTGTTGCTATCAAATGTCTATGTTTTGAAGAGCACGTTGGTAACTGTAGCAACCAAAGAAGGATCTGCATCATGTGGATAAAACACCCAAAAATTTGGGGGACTAGCAATATATATATTCATCTTCTTTTGGATCAAACCATTCTGTATTTCACATTATATTGGGTGCGGACTAATCCAGATTCGACCACAAGGCAATAGAGCTTTTCCTACTCAGTTTTAATGCAGCTGTATTATTGGGCTTTAACTCGAATCTTTTAGTTAAGCTAGAATAGTCCTATGTCAACTAATTTATACGCTTGGTGGTAGAAGCTAACAATATTAGATACGTGCTGTACGTGATGAAAGGCATGGGCAACCGGAAGAAATGAGTGGTTGGGAAATCTGGAGGAGTAAAAGATTGATCTAGGCTAACTACTAACGGTGACCTTTATCACGGTCCCATCCATTCCCCTGGACTCCATGACTTGGAGGCATTTTTAACAGTTGTTGGTGGCCTGAAGGAGATGTCTCCTACTATAGCTCATGTCTCCTATGATGTGTAAGCCTATTCATTGCGATCAAATGGATCCACCTAAAATGATGGAGACATAGTGATGTGGATGGCTACTAATTTTTTGAGTGTCACTTTGGAGTAGCCTTGTATGGTAACATTGTTGTATCATAGGTAGTACTCATGATTGATCCTACTTGGACATGCAATGCATCTCGAGTTAAACAATGCTTGTTTGCTTCTCTTACCACTAACGAACCAAAGTTGCATGTCTCCTGCTCCAGTCTTTACAAATCTTCTTTTTAAAGCAGATCCTATGAAGGGAAGACATTTTGTCACATTGCGATGGCATATACTTCACCACGTTTTCAAATGGCCTAATCTAAATAGTGCCACTCTAATATATGAAGGCAAATGAGAGGTACTTTGATGAATCAATGTCGCACCCCTCCCAACAATTAAAGGGCAGTGCTTGAAGGATGTTAGCTATATATGATAACCGCACAACCTATAGAATATAAATTTAGATTAGTTTGCAATAAAATATGCTTGTAATATTATTAAATTGATGGCATCATAGTTGCTGTAGTATTTGTTGATTTGAAATGTCCTTATATTTGCTAACAATACACATGAAAACTTATAGCCCACTCACTTCACTGAATGAATAATGCTGTAATAAATTACTGTAATGAAGGAATAAAATAATGCTACAATAAAACCCAGTTAAGTATGATTTTTTTTTTTTGGGTTGCAATGAATGATATTGATGACATTGTTGTAATAGAAGCGTTTACTTTTTACCTTAGATATATTTAAATAATAAATAAACCACGGATAGAAAACAAAATGACCAAAATAACCATATTTTAATTACATTATAACAAAGCATAAGAAAGTATTCCTCCATCAATGTTAAATAAGTCTTATGGGAAAAAAAGAAGCTAATTTTCCCTAAATCTAAACCCAAGCCCATATGAAAATCGAATTTATAGAGGTATATTATTGTGTGAATTCTTCACTACTTACTGTAGTTGGATTAGTTACCATAGCCCTTTCACCAATGTCGATATCATCATCAACCTCTACACCATTGATTAATTCCCTAATGCAGAAGAGAAGTAAAGTCCTTGTAGGGAGTGGCGGAGTACAATCAAACCCTGCTTCAGAGTGGAAATTTAGATAAAATTTATATTTAAAAAGAAATGGATATTGGGTGCCAAGTTGTAAAAATGATGCAATTTTTAGTAATTTGCATTATAAGATTGAGATTTCTTTTACTTTTTACTGTATGATCTTTACGTGGTGTTGGTCTTAAAGTAAAACTAGATTGGATTGCTTATTGGTCCGTGCAATAAAAGTTACATTTTTTTTTATTGAATTTTTCATTTTAAGATGGTGATTTGGTTTATGAATTTTGCAAGTTTGGAATACTTGATGATCGGTAATCGTGGGACCTGTTTGGATCTATTTTAGAAGTGAGTATGTGTAGATCAATGCACTATAGGGTTAGTTTTTAAATTAAAATGGGACAATCATATTTATGTGCTTGAAAGATGGAATCTTCTAGTATAATATGTTGTTTGGGTCTTCCTGCTTGTTCTTTTCGAATGAATTTTGGAAGGTGTAGTGTTGCCGCCAATTAGGATCTATTCCTAAGCATGGGACAAAATTATAACTAGAACTGTGATTTTAACTTCATCAACCCGTTTCAATGCACAAATGGAAGTTCTGTGAATTTTGTGCTATGTTTGGTCAGCTCATTTTATTGTTGAATAAGCTTGATATATGTCTATATCTATCGTGATTAGTTCTTTATGTGTAATTCTTTTTCCATATTAACTCTGTAATTTCGACAAAGAAGCAGTTTAAAAATAATGCTAAAACATAGTCAATGGAAAGAAACAAATAGGACTTCTATTTATCCAAAATATACGAAAATGCTCTTTTTAATCCTGTAAATTCTAGCTTAAAACACTTGTAAGTGGACTTTCAAGTAAATCTAATGAACCAATTTGTGAAATTTACTGGCCAGGCTAGTTAGCTAACCTTGTTCATGGTCGACATCTCTATTTCCTTTAATAGCTCTTATATTTGCTTTTAGTGGATAACAACATCTCCTGGCTCGGTGGGTGTCTATTACTTCTTCTGATTCAAAAGGAGAAAGGATAGCATGTTCACATTGGGACCACTCCATAATTTTATCATATTGGAAACGAAAACCTTTAAGATATAGTCATGTGCCTTTATCTTACCAGAATACAGTAAACTTTGTGGACTTGCCTCAAAACAAGCGTGTCCTCGAAATTTTTTTCAATACAATTCTACGAAAGCTATTCATGCTATCAATCTTAAATTGTAAGACATGGCCAACAACAATTTCTTCTATTATGACATACAAGAGCATGTGCAGAATTTTAGGTGTTACTATGCGAGAATTCCATATCTCCAGTACGTTGCAGCTAATGGTATCACAAGATATATGTTACTTGAGTAAAACTTGGAAGCTATCAAGATGAAAATAAGGCCAGTATATTAATGATCATGGCATAGTTGTCAGGAAATAAAGTATGGAAAAGCTAAGAATCTCAGATATGCAAAAGTTAAATTTTATAAAGGGTCTTTCTTGACCATGAATATAACATGCACAATATCTTCTACTAACATCAACACATATATGATTATATCCCCTATACAGCTCATCACTAATCGAGTTGACTCATGTGTATTATTATTATTATTATTTTAAGATTTATACAGCTTTAACCGAGTTTACATATAAACTTAGTAGAATCTTTTATTTTTAACCAAGTATATTGATTTTATCTATTTGAGTCAAGTAAGCTAGAATATAAAAACTACATCATGTTTTTACAAGCTCATTAAGCTAAAAATATATTTAGCAATCCAATGGAGAATAAAGTCCCAAACAAAAAATATTTCATATCTAGAATAACTATATTAGCTATACAAATGAATTTTGATTGCATTTCAATTTTCTTTTTTCACATACTCTTTTTTTCTCTTTCCTTCCTAACTCTCTAGTTCTTCTACATTTTTAGAATTCATTCAAATCAAGTTAACCATAAAGTTCAATAAAACTTATTTATTTTATTTATATAATTAAAATTTCAAGATAAGTTGAAAAATTTGATTCTCCAATTTATAACTTCCTTAAAAAAAAAAAAAAAGAAAAGCAAAAGAACTTACAATTAACTCTACTTGCTCTTTTTGTTTTATAATGTTATATTATAAATTGGGAGTTATTATGAAAAAGAGAGCTTGATTTTTATATATTTTTAACATCTGTGATGTACTTCAATTTTTAAAAAATTTGTAAGCATATTTATAACTTTTCAAAGCTATTTGTATAGGTTGTATAAACTTATGTTTCTACATTTTGATTTTTTCTTTTTTGATTTTATAGACTCTTTAACGATTTTACATGGAATCATGAGTTTCACAACCTTAACCATTAGGTCAGTTAAGTATCTAACTTGACAAAAAGCAGTTTACATTTGGAAACAAGCAAACAAAAAGAGCCATTAACAACAAAAAAATTGATAATCGAGTATAGTTGTAAATAAAAAATTATCATCTTGCTATTTTTTTTCTTTTGAAAGGTTAAATACCTAATCTGAATAGTTGATAGTTCAAAGGAAAAAAATGAAAAAAAAAATTATTAGAAAAAACATATTATCGTAATATAGCTCAACGAAAAGTTGCATGCCAATTCTAACTTATTACGCGCGACATGACTGCCTTTAAATAAAAATAATTTCCATTTGAAATAAAGTATGGAAAAGCTAAGAATCTCATATATATGCAAAAGTTAAATTTTGAAAAGGGTCTTTCTTGACCATGAACATAACATGCACAATATCTTCTCTACTAACATCAACACATATATGATTATATCCCCATATAGTTCCATCACTAATTTGGCCATAAAGACCACTACTCAACAATACTTAACACCACTCAACACCAATTTGAGACAATAGTATGATCAAAACTCCACACATCACATTAGCTACATACACCATAATAAAAATCTACTTTAAATAACACAAGGGGTAGCTACTTGACAAAATCCACATATTTGCTTAGATAAATGGAAAATATTGGTAACTATTGATGCATATGTTTGTTCATCATCATAAATGTTATTTTTCAATCACCATAACCTGAATACTTGACATAATCCCATTTCATGAATTGTACCATGGGCACATAAACATGAATTCTAGCTTAAAGTATTGGGCATACTTTTGTAAAAGCTTCCTAATGTAAGAAAATTAGCGTTTTGGTTCAACCTTGTAAAGTGCAAGTAAATGATTTGAGTTGTGAGGAAATTGCTCAAAGCATCAAGCATATCTTGTTTTGATAATCCTTCAATACTTCAAAGAAATTGATTAACTCATCGACTCTTTGACGCCCAATAAGTTATGATTGCTTCAATGCATGGTCTATAGTATTCTTCACTGCGTCATTTCCACTTTCAAGGCTTTTAATAATAGATGAAATCTATAAATCTTAACCATCCCTAACCACACTTCTCCTCTTTTTTCTAGATGACTGAGTGCCACTTTCATGAGAAGATGGACAATGAGTGACATCTCCAATAGGTAACTTGTCAGGTGTATGTTGAATAGAGCATCTAGTCTATCTAAATCTTTAATTACATCCTTTGTTGTTTGTGCATTATGGTAAATGTATTGTTATAGTGTATATATTGCATTTTTAAGTAGTGATATAAGTTTATATCGTGCTTTTAAGAATCGATATATGTACGACCAGGGATGGACCCATGAAGGGCCCAAGGAGGCCCTGACCCCCTTAGCTCCTTAGGTTATGTGCATATTATAAGAAGAAATAAATGATATAATAAAAATGGAATAATATAATCATATAATGTTGGTAATGTGGCAATTGAGGAGATGTTTGTAGTCATGTATGTCCCAGGTTCGATTCATGTTGTTTTTATTTCGACCTTTGTTTTTTATCAACCTCGCAATATCTTTTTGGTGCTTTATAGTTTCCTTTTGGATGTTGACTTAAATGTTGTTGGCTTTGCTTGCTAGCTTTTTCTCCTATTTTTTCCTCTTTTTTATTTGATTTTTTATTATGTCCTTCCTTTTAATTATATTTTTTATTGTCCACTAGAGTTCGAAAAAGGAAGCAAGGGGCACATTAAAATCTTTCTCTTTATGGATTTTTTTTAATCTTTTTAAAGACTTTCTTAATAATTTAACAATTTTTCCTATCACAAATTTTGTTTAGATTTTCAAATGATTTAAGTTTTATATCCAAAAATGTTCAAAATTTTATAATTTAGATTTAAAATTCTCTAAATGATTGTTTTAAATTTTTTAAGCATGTATTTTTTTCAATTACTTATACAATATTAGTATTAAAGATTTGGGAAAAAATGGAATGAAATGAGATGGCCTTTTTTCAAAAATGAAATTATGTAGTTGTTGAAAGTTGGAAACATATTATTTATAAATATATAAAAAAGGGTCTGACAGATCTCAATGACACATGGGTTCAAAATTAGGATTATCAAACCATATTGTATGTAATTACACTATGTTAATAGTAAATTGAAAAAGATATAATGAATACATAGGATTATTTCCTATACTTTTTTCCTTGTACTTACATTAGTTATAATTACTGATTTATCTAATTGTTTGGGATAGAAAGGAAAGGAAATATGATTACTAATAAAGTTGATGTATATTAAATGTTGTGAACCTATCTGAGGTCAAAAGGACCTTGCTCCTTGGAAATTTTAGATAATGTTTTATAAGTTACTATTTTGATAAAATATGTATCTATATATATATATATAAAGCAATTTCTCAAAATAGCTAATGAGGAGATTAATTTATATATATTCAAAAGTTATTTTGTTAAGGCCAATTTATGAATTTCCCAATTTACCTTACAAAACCTTATCACAAAAGCTCTTGGTTTTCTCTCTCTACCACTTAACCTCTGCCTCTTTTCTCTCCAAGCTAAGAACACGAAACCCTAATTTTTTCTTCTTTCTTATTTGATTCTCTCACGAACTAACTATGTGCGTTTGTTTTGCAGATATGAAAAGGGTAGGTACTTTTGAGTAGGCCAGAACTCCTAAGACTTCTTGATTTGAGTAATTTTGGGATATTCCCTATTCCATTCATCAGTTCATTTTTATACTTGTACATGTTGATCCGTTGGATTTGCTGTTTGTTATCCTAAATCCTACTGTCTGACAGCTAATATGATATGTTTTGTCAGTTTCTGTTACAATATGTGTTGTACTATATCTATATTTCTCTATTTCTGCTGCATTTCTGCTGCATTTCTGCTGCATGTACAAGTATTTATGTGTTGTAATCTCTCATTTAGATTGGATTTTGTTTGATTCTAGAAGTAGTCGTAACACATTTGGTGACATTTTTTACTTATACACAACATTTTATGATATTGCTTACTATATTTTTCCATTTTCAATAAAAGAAATATCTTATAAGAAAAAATCTATCTTATAAATGTGAATAATCATTATAAAATATTACATGATTAAAAATAGCTTTTTATACATGGTATTTTAATGAGTATCTAAGCACTCATGATTAAAAATAGTTTTTTTTTTTTTACTCATACACAACATTTTATGATATTATTTTGTTGATTTATGATAAAAGAAAAACTTAAAACATGTACTACAATTACAAAAAAAAAAAAAAAAAGAGAACATTTTATTGATAAATTCAATTTCGAGACTGGACCTCCCAACATTACAGTCCTGCATCCATCCCTGTGTACAACATGTATAATTTTCGATATCTTGTGTTTAAATTGTGATTTTGATATTGTACATTGATAATTATTTTTAATTCGACTTTATTTAATCAATTATTAGTTGCAAGGGCCCTAAACAAGAAATTATTTCCATTTTTTATATATAATCATGGAGATGTTTAATGTGTATATAATCGGCATATAGTGGAGGGATTATACGAATAGATTGTCAATTATATGATTAATGATGTAGGTCTGTTTTTTAAGGCTCAATAATTAACTATAATGGTAAACGTGTTAAACATGAACGAAAAAAGGAGGATTTATAGAGTTTATATGAAAGATCTAGATTTTTATCAAAAGGTTTGGACTATCCTTTAAATAAAAAAGCACAAAATTGAAATAGAATATCACAATGCAAAATGATCCAGACCAGTTTGAACTGGTTCAAGCCTATTGAAATTACAAAGTTATTTTAACATGAAAACTTAAAAGATTGCAACTTTTGACAAAATCTTTGAAGTGTTTCATGTGTTTGGGTCATATCATTCTGATTATGATTTAAGTCATCTATAAATTGATATAAATTAAATTAATGGATATGATTCAAATCTTAAGGTTATGAGTTATGACTCTTGTAAAGAGTCATATTCCTTCAACTTTATTTAAAGATATAAAATGTGTTGCTTGTACAATTTCATAGAGATTTTTTGCACAAATTTCTTAGTATTTTTTGTATTCTCTCCTTATAAAAACAACAAACAAAATACAAATATTTCATATAAATCCAAAAGTGAGATTTAATACTTGAATTTATGCCATTCAAGTGTCAACACTTAGTTGTATTATGGGGGGGAATTCCATATTCAAATCTCATAGCAAACTTAGTGTGAAGGTGTATATTCTTTGTGAAAAGCAATTTCATTCGTGTTTCTATGTCTATTATTGATTTTCAGTTTCATAAAACCAAACTTACAATCCTTTTCAAATTGTTTATTTTCACTAACTATAGTTTTTTTCTAAGAGCATGTTGGAGGATGTATACACTAAAACAAGTTAGAACTCTCTCCCATTGAGTTGTCAAAATTGTAGATTAGATTAAATATCATTGAATATAATCCATAGGAAAATATGAAAATACTAATGGATCATTACCTAAATTATGACATTTGGAAACCTTCTTCCGAAGGTTCTTGATTTCCAAGATGATAAAATTATGGAGTGCTTTTTACATGAACATGCAATCCATTTACCTCATAAATAAGAAGAAATAAATGGCACTAATTCAATAGACAATATTATCTATTAAAAAAAAATATATAAGAATTATTAAAACAAATGGAGATGTCATCTACAAACAAGGTTGGCTAACTAGTCTAACTAATATATTTCACAAAATAATTCATTAGATTTACTTGAAAGTCCACTTCAAGATTCTTCAAGACAAAATTTAAGATTAAGAAGAATCCTATTTGCATATGTTGGAAAAATAGAATTCATATTTGTTTCTTTGTATTGAATATGTTTTAGCACCATTTTTCAGTTACCTTTGTCTGAATTACATAGTGGAAACATGGACATAAAGAATCACACATAAAAATCAATAACAATAGAATATATATACTGAGCTTATTAAAATAGACAATCAAAACAAAGTGACCAAATATAACAAAAATATCATAAAAGAACTTTTTTTTGTGTTGAGTGGATTTACAAGGTTTAAATCATAGATCTAACTATAATTTTGTTCCATATGTAAAAATAGATTTTAATAGGTATCAACAATGGCCCTTCTAAAACCATTTGAAAAGAACAAGTAGGCAAGCCCCAAACAACATATTTTACCTAGAAGATTCCATCTTTTGGACACAAATATAATTGTCCCATTTTCATTCTACAACCTATGGCACATCGATCTGTAGACACTTACATCTAAAATAGGTCCAAACAAGTTGCACAATTATCTATTGTCAAGTATTCTAAACTTGCAAAATTCATAAACCAAATAAACCTCTTAAGATGAAAAGTTTAAGTGAAGATGTGACTTTTCTTGCATGGACCAGTAAGCAATCTCATTTAGTTCTACTTTAAGAGAAACATCGTGCAAAGATCACACAAAAATTAATAAAAGAAAACCTAACCTTATAATGCAAAATACTAAAAATTTGCATCATTTTCAAAACCTTAAGCCTCATATACATTTTCTTTCAAATGTGAACTTTTCCTAAACTTCCCACTTTAAAATTAAGTTTGGTTACATTCCCTACTAGCTTTACTTTACTCTTCTTTTACATTAAGAAGCCAATCATTGATGGAAAAGGTTACATAGATATCAACTTTAGTGAAAGGGTAATGGTAATTTATGCAACTATAGTAACTCGTGAAGAACCCATATAGTATATAATTATAGAGCTCAATGGATTTGATTTTGATTTGGCACTAGGGTTTAGAGTGAGAAAGTATGGTGTAGGTATTTTGAGTTGAAAAGAGAAGTTAAATCTATGAATGAGAAGAAGAAGACAATAGTGATTGCTACCATGTCACGGATAAATGCTAACATTTATTTAATTTTAAAAATGTTGTTAGACTCGGATCTGGAGTTGACCCGAATATGTTAGGGGGTTAGAGGTTGAATCGGGGTCAATAAAAAATGAAAATTTAAATTATATCCTAAATAAACTATTAAAAAATATCCTACTTATAAAAAATAAAAAAAATATAATAATCACATTTCCATTAACATACACATGCAATATCAATTTGTCTTAGTATAATTAATGAAATCCTAACTAGACATGTCCAATCTAGCTACTCTCAAGGAGAAAAGAAAAAAAAAGAGAAATAAATTTGAAGCATAAATCAAACCCAATTTATCTACTCTAAGCAATCACAAATAAGGGAAAAGCTTTATCTTATACACCTTCTTTTCTTTTCTTTGAACTCTCAATGTAATCTTTTTAAATTAGTTTTTAAATTTGCTCCTTTAAGCATGAATCCTCCCTAAGTTAGCATCATCCCATCATTCATTCCCATAATAATGATGATGATGATGATAGAAAAGAGAAAAACCGACCAACGTCTTTCTTCCCCCATTTTATTTTCCTTTCTTAACAAACTAATATTGCACCACTAAAGCCATCATCCTCACTTTTTCTTTCTTTCCTTTTATTAAATCTTTTTAGCAACTTGGTTCTCCATTTTTAGCCAATAAACACTGGAAAAATCAAACACATGCATGTCCAACCAACGATCTTCTACACTAACCCATCAACTTTGTTGTGTCATCGACTTCAAGATTGAAAACAAACTGCCTTTGTTAGTCTTGATACAGGGTTTAGGACTATGGTTTGAGGGTAATGGGTCCAGCCATTAGGGGTTTGTAGTGGTTGGTGGCTGTAGATAGAAGTGGATTCCAAGCATATTAATTAGGATATTTTATTAGAAATCTGTTAGGAAATTTTTTTTATCATTTATTCTAATTAATTGCCTTCCTTTTTCTAGTTCCTATTGACCAAGTTTTAACCAAGTTTTGACCTTATCTGTATAAATATGGTCATGTATTACATTCTTCAAGGAGAATTATTTTCTTTCTCATCAAAATTCTTATGGTATCAGTGCCATACTCTGAAACCTAATTTATCCTTTGTTGATTCCCTTCATCATGTCCCACCACGACATGATCCTCAGATCACCTACTCCTCAGAAGGCGATTTACGATATGAGCAAAATTCCAATATCTCCAATAATTTCTTTACTAATGTCGTTGACGATTCTCATTTTCCTGTCACTAGGAAATTAAAACATTGGATAGTTGATTTTGGAGCCTCAGATCACATGATTGGAGCTATTAGGGTCTTCCATAGATATAGTCCATATTCACATCTTTCTACAGTACGAATAGCTGATAGATCACTTCAAAAGTGATAGGAACAGGATCCAAAATTAATGAAGGATCTTCATCTCTCATCCGTTCTTTATGTTCCAAAATTAGATTGCAATCTAATTTCTACTAGCAAACTTACTTATGACTTGAACTGTGTGACTAAATTCTATTTAAATCTTTGTGAATTTCAAGCAGCGGATTTGGGAAACGGTGATTGGCAGTGTTGGAATGTGCAATGGTCTCTACTTTCTCAAAGAAAGTATACCCCTACATAAACAAGTTCATTCTTTAGGTTGTGTTTTTTAGCATAATTCTAATTTTGCTTCTGTTTCAAATGAGAGTTTGTTATGTTATGGAATTTTTGCCTTGGTCATCATAATTTTGCATATCTTGAAAAGTCATTTCCTCATCTATTTATCAATAAAAATTCCAAATTTTATCATTGTGAAATTTGTCAACTTGCAGAGCATAATAGGCATGTATATCCTAGCATTCCCTATAAACCTTCACATCCTTTTTCCATAATATATGACATTTGGGGACCCTCAAGAGTGAAAAATATTAATGAGGCTCGCTAGTTTGTATCTCTTATAGATGATCATACTAGAGTCACATGGAAATTCCTTATGAGAGAAAAATCAGAAGCTATGGATATATTCAAATCCTTTCACACTATGATCAATACCCAATTCAAAACGAAAATACAAGTTCTTAAGAATGATAATGGTAAAGAATATTTTAACTCTGTTCTTGATTCCTACCTCTTAGAACAAGGAATCATTCATGTAAGTTCTTGTATTGATACCCCTCAATAGAATAAAGTAGCCGAGAGAAAAAACAGACACCTTCTTGAGGTATCAAGATCAATCATGTTCCTAATCACATGCCTAAACACTTTTGGGGGAAAGCTATACTCGCTACCACCTATCTCATTAATAGAATGTCTAGTCGTGTTCTCCAATTCCAATCACCTCGCCAAATCCTTATACAAGCCTTTCCACACATTAAGCTTTTTCTTCCAACCTACACCCAAGGTATTTGGATGTTCATCTTTTGTCCATATACACTACAACATCGAACCAAACTTGACCCTAAATCCATCAAATTTATTTTTCTGGGATACTCGTCTAATTAAAAAGGATACAAGTGCTATTCACCTATCACTAAAAAATTTCCATTCTATGGATGTCACCTTTTTTGAATCCCATCTTTCTTTCCCAAACTTGCCATTTTGGGGGAGAATTCTAGGGAATACTAACTTTGGGAAACACTCTAAGACACCCAATCCAAACATTTCCATTATCCAAGTATCACAAACTACTTTGCTATCATTCGAGTTACTTAAGAATCCTAGTCCACATCTGATCCACATGATCAATCTAAATCTAAGACTTTGATTTTCAAAGTTGGAAAATCAAACTATTCATGATGATTCATCTGAGTCCATTCCACTCCAACTAAGAACAAATGATTAAGAATTCTGTGAATCTGTAGAGGACATACACAAATCAGGAACTGTCAAGAATTTGAATCAGATCCCCCTGCCTCAGAGGATCCTCCTATCTCAAAGATACACACCAGTATGGATTCTTCTAAATAATCCCTTATTCCCTTTGTTGATGACTCAGCTTTACCATTACTCAAAGAAAGGGTGTCCAAACATGTATAAATCATCCAATTGAAAGATATGTGGTTTATGGGAAATTGACACCTGTATATAGAGCCTTTGTCTCAACTCTTGACAGTATATAGGTTCCTAATACAGTTCAGTAAGCTCTAAAAATCCCAGCATAGAAATAGACTATTAAGGAAGAGGTTAAGGCACTAGAAAGTAATGGCACTTGGACTCTCACAGAGTTACCTCTAGGGAAGAAGCCAGTGGGATGCAAGTGGATATTCAATGTTAAATACAAAGAAGATTGGAGTATTGAAAGATTCAAAGCCATATTGGTAGCAAAGGGCTTTACTCAGTCATATAGAATTCATTATCAAGAAACTTTTGCCCAGTTGCCAAACTTAACACTGTTTCAGTTCTTTTCTCTTGCAATAAATAAATGGTCCCTACATCAAATTGACATCACAAATGCCTTTTTGAATGGGGATCTTGAAGAGATGTCTACATGGAAGTCCCTTCTAGTTTAGAAAGTTCTTCAAATAATCAACTAGTTTGTGAGTTGAAGAAGTCACTATATGGCCTAAAGTAGTTTCCTAAGGCTTGGTTCGACATATTTACTAAAGTTGTGGTGAAGAATGGCTACACTCAATGTCAAGCCGATCACACTCTATTTGTGAAACTTTCATCAGAAGGCAAAAAGTCTATTCTCATTGTGTATGCAGATGATAGATGACATAATCCTGACAAGAGATGACTCAAAGGAAATTGCCATGATCTCGGTCCTCTTAAATATTTCTTTGGCATGGAAGTAGCTCGATCAAAAGAAGGGATTGTTATATCATAATGAAAATATATCTTGGACTTGCTAAAAGAAACTAGAATGCTCGGTTGTAAGGCTGTAGAATCCTGTGGGCCCTAACTTAAGGATAAATAGGAGTAGGGACATCATCTCAATTGACAAGGGAAGTTATCAAAGACTTGTAGGCAAACTAATTTATCTCTCACATACCAAACTAGATATAGAATTTTCTGTTAGTATGGTAAGTCAATACATGAATAATCTGGGTAAAGAACATTTGGAAGCTGTGAATCGAATTCTCAAGTACTTGAAGATGACACCTGGGCATGGTTTGATCTTTAAGAAGTGTGAAAAATGTGAGATAGAAGTCTATACTGATGCTAGCTGGGTTGGAGAGTTAATTCATAGAAGTTCAACATCTAGCTACTATTCATATGTGTGGGGTAATCTTGTTACTTGGTGAAGCAAGATACTATCTGTAGTTTCCAAGAGTAGTTAGGAATCATAATACTACGCCCTTGCTTTAGGCATATGTGAAGGAATGTGGCTCTGAAGACTATTAAGGGAATTGAGAGCAGATGTTACGAAAACATAAAAATTTACAATGATAGCCAAGCAACTATTAGTATTTCCAAGAATCCAGTTCATCATGACAGGACAAGCATGTGGAAATTGACAGGCACTTCATATCTAAGAAGGTCAATAATGGAATTGTTCAATTGTGCTACATTTTTACTAGTTGCAGATTGCTGATATTCTCACTAAAGCTCTTCCAAGGACAAGTTTCGAAGAATTTAAATCCAAGCTGGGATTATATAACGTATACAACCCAACTTGAGGGGGAGTATAGATAGAAGTAGATTCCAAGTATATTAATTAGGATCTTTTATTAGAAATCTATTTAGGAATTTTTTTTATCATTTATTATTTTCTCATTTATTCTAATTATTTGCCTTCCTTTTCTAAGTTCCTAGAATTTTGACTAAGTTTTGACCAATTTTTAACCTTATCTATATAAATATGTGTCTTGTATTACATTCTAATTCAAGGAGAATTATTTTCTTTCTCATCAAAATTCTCGGTGGCAGAGCGAGCTGGTGGTGATTCAGATTTTGGAAATTCAAAAGAAGGAAGGAATGGGTTTTTGATGGGGATGGTGATTGGCGAGTAGAATAATGTTATCACTTTTAAGTTTCACTTATTCAAAAGATAAGGAACATTATTTAGTATTTTCCTTTTTAGCCTTTTTATTTTCATGTTGCATTATGACTTGAATGACCTGGTTAGGGCAATTGGATCCTGGTTGAACTGGCCAGCCGTTGGTTTTCACCTATTTAAGCAAAAAATGGTTCATTAGAGGGAACCAACCCACTTCTAAGGCCAGTTCTAGCCAAACCGAGTTTAGCTGGTCAATCTGGTTCGATTTTGACAATATTGGATTTTAATGCTACTGAAATTGCACCTTTGAACCATGCCTTTTTAGTAGAGGAACAAATGATTTTATAGATGAAACTTGCAATTCCTAAGTCATATTTTTCATCAATGATTACTTTGTAAATTTTGTCTATAGGGCTAATGTTGCAAAAATCACTTCTTCAACATGTGATTGACAATGGTATAACCAATTACTTTCACCTTACTTATTAAAGAAAAAAAAAATTCTTCCAACTTAAGGATAACTCACTTATTTCTTAATGAAGTCCTATAACAATGTAAAATCAAGTTATAAGGATTAGAGTATCTTTCCCTTTAGTGTTCATTAATCTATAATGTTGATCCTTGGGTTTGTAACTTTTATCCTAAAACATGGTGAATTTTTATGTAGTGAAAAAATGATTGGAATATGTTTTGCTTTGAATACAAAGCACAAATCTACCAAGTGTAGTAAGGTTAATTTGGAATCCGAATGTAGAATCGAACATACAATATTATAGATGATATTTTTCTCTTAATTTCCATTAATAATGAATTTCTTCATATATACAAAAATATGTCAGCATTCCCTCATACCTAAAATGAAAATCTAAAACCTTCTAGAACTTCTTAGAATGTGCCAACCCATGTTATCTTTTTTTTTCTTCTATTTTTATTTTTTTCTTGTTTATCTATCTTGTATTTTTTTTTTTTTTCTTTTCTTTTATAACTCTAAACTTTACTATTTTAAAAAGGTAAAACATAATTACAATAACCCTATGACATTTCCCAACCCTTTAAAAACCCTTGTCCTTAAGGGTTTAGATGAAGACTAATGTTGTAGAGCCATTAGGGATGTAATTGAACGAGCTTGGGTGGATTTTACAAAACCAGAACTTGAACTTGATACCTTATAAGCTTCTCAAAACCCATCGCAAACCCTATAGGGTACTCGAACGAACCCAAACCAAACCCGATAAGCTAATAATATTTCTACTACAACTATTTTATATTTAATTTATCTTAAAAAAATTTTTCCTCTAAAATTCCTACTCTCAATTTGCTTCTTGTTTACCATGAAAAATTTATTTCTATTAATATTTATATGTAAAATAAATCCTTCCAATTTATTTCTTTATTCTCAATTAGCTTACCATTGCATTAGATCACTATGATTAATTAAAATCAAATATCATAAAAAAACGAATTATCGACAAAATTAAAAATGCATATACTAACTATAAAACTGAACTACTAATTTCAAAATGTATATATTATTCATTAAATTGAACTAATACCTTAAATATATAAACTTTAAATTAGTTTGAATTTTAATTTTTTTTATTGAAAAAAATTAATAATATTTTTTTCGTAATGGGTTCGGCTTCCCAACGGGTTTTAATTTTCTTAAAACCTGACCTAAAATCCTATAGAGTTTAGCATAATGTCTTAAAACCCACCCCAAAAATTATAGGGTATTACCCTATAGGTATTTATCGGCTTGGTGGTTAGTACTTTATAAAAACCTGCCCATTTATATCCCTACGAGCCATTGAATGTCAACAATGTATTTACACTCATACTGTCGGTAATTCTATATTGAGAATTGAGGGACCTTGCTGCTCATCAAATCTTAATGGTATACTCTGATCCCATTTGATATCAAGTCCAGAAATGTCTATAGTAAAGCATTCTTTATCCTCTAATGTCAAAGTAATTTGTTTCTTTCTAATTCCTATGAGAATATAAGCTATTGCATTTTTTACGGTAACCATCTTTGGAAAGTATGGTTGCTTCTTAGTGGTAGTTTTGAGCTTCAATAAGCTTATATCCTTGAACCTAGAACATATATGCTAGCACAGTAGCAAACACTTCCAAGTCTAGCATATATGTATATATGTGACACCTTCATTTCTATTTATGGCCTTTTGGTAGCTTGCTTACAATAGCTAGGAGTCACATTCATAGATCAAATGCATCAAAATCTCTCATCTCTGCACACAAATGTTTGTTGTCAATATACTTCTTTGCATAATCTTGTATTGTTTTGATGTCAACTCCAAAATATTCTAGATTAAGTTTTGTTGAAGGCAAAAGATGGTTCTCACTCCAATATGACATAGCCTACCCACATCTCAAGGAGTCTATTTACATGAATCCATAATTAAATCTAGATAAATGAAGTTGTAGTTATTCCTAATTCATGCCTATAAGTTAAAATAACACTATTGCCTCCCCATGTTATGACTATATAAACTTGATTTTTCTTTCTCTTTTGCATCACTCGTCTTGACACTAGATGCAGGACCTGACACTGCCTTCATTGCAACAATCTTAGATGGACTAAAAGTTTAGGACTTTTGTAATGTTGCAGAGCTAAATCTTAAAGCTACCATTGTCGTTTCCAGCACTAAATAAGGAATTAATCTTTTTCTAATGGCATGACCATGAACATACTTTCCCTTCTAGGGTAAGCCAAATATAACATAACAATTCAAAGCTTAAACATCTTTCATTTCATTCCAAGTTGCTATGCTTTCCTGGAAATCACATGGAACAATTTCTCAGCATGGTCCACTGTAACACATTTAAAGTACATGTCAATTAGCGGTGTTTGAACCATTACATCTACTTTGTTTAATCACATGGCAATGAATTTCCTTTCCATTCTCAAAACAACATTGGAGTGGAATAACACCTAGAGAACTAATTATACTTAGCCTATCAAATCTCATTCCACCATTCTATGTTTCACAGAAACAATCCAATGTCTTTATGCCATCCCTAACCAAAACGTGAAGGCCAATCATTGAATTCCATGAAACCAAATCCCTTATAGACATTTCATTAAACACCTCCAATAACTTGATGCAATTTTTTATATACATAAAAATCAAAGAATTACAAACATCAACATCTGAATCCAACTTGACTTTAATCAACTTCCCATGAACTCTCAAACCTCTTTTAAACACAGCGAACCACCACACTTCCGCATGGAATGCTCGTACTTCATCTTCCTCTTTTGAGCTACTGGACAAGAATATCTCTTTACAATGGAGACAACCACTATTCTTGAACACATTAGACATGACATGGATATAGCCGCAGTTAATGAAGGTGGAGAAGATTTTTTTGGCGCTGACTCCTTTTCCTCTTTCTTCTTCTTTACTCTCTCCTTCATTAGTTTATCCTTAGAGGAGTGATGGAGACCACTTTCGACCAATCCTTTTCGTCTCTGTAATTAGCATAGCTGAGGAGACCATCATCATTGACTTTCTCATGGCAATTTGCCACCAGCTTGTCATACTCATCCTCTTTGATAGTATAACAGATTGGCTTCTCAAGTTTGATTAGCTAACTAATGAACTCCAATTTGCATCCATCACTATGGAGAGCCTTCAGTCGTTGGGATTCTTCTTGATGCAAAATCATTTATACTGGTAGCATAATTTCTTAAGACCGTCTAACCATTGTTTCAATAGTTCTTCTTGTTTTTGTAGGGCATTGAAAATGGCTCGAACCTTCACTTTTGTTCATCAAGATGCTCCTTCATAACCTGGTGAAGAACTTGCAGCATTTGCTAAAATTCTGGATTATGAGAACCAATGGTGGTCACCCGAATAAGCTCTTATACCAATTGAGATGTGGTGGATTTTTATGTAGTAGAAAAATGATAGGAATATGTTTTGCTCCGAATACAGGGCACAAAGTTTATCGAATGCAACAAGCTTAATTTGGAATTCGAACGTAGAATCCAAAAACATAATATTGGGGATAATATTTCTCTTTTTTTTTCATTAATAGCGGATTTGTATATATATACAAAAATATGTCAGCACTCCCTAGTGACAAAAATGAAAATCTAGAAACTTTTAGAACTTCTTAGATGTGTTAACACATGCTATATTTTTTCCTATTTTCTATTTTTTTCCTGTTTATTTATTTTATATTTTCCTTTTTTTTCTTTTCTTCTATAATTCTAAACTTTACTATTTAACAAAAGGTGAAACATAATTAAAATAACCCTATGCATATCTGTACTGGCTCTTCTATTGAAGCTATTGCTAATCAAATAGTAAACATGAAGACATTATATTTATTGTAAATGAGCTATTTAGACATTACAAAGGTTTTTGCTGCATAAAGATATGGAAGTAGGTTGATTCTTGGACTTATACTAACTGAGACCGGTCCACTAGCTTAGGACCCAGACCCAAACAATAAGGCTAGTTTTAGAGTAAGAGGATTTGCTTATCCCACAAACAATTTTTTTAAATAAAATAAAAAAAAATTGAAAAGATAACAAAGTACGAATAAAATATAGTGGAAATTTAAACTACTGACATGCGAAATATATATGCTGTAGAGGGTTATTTTAGTAATTGAGCTTGGAGCCCAATTTAATGCCATGGGCTAGTCCTTCGGCTAATGATAGGTTTAGAAAACCGAATCCAATAAAGATATCATAGAGAGATTCAGCTTGGTAGGCTTAGAATATGGACCATCAAACTGGTTCATTCCTCTCTCGACCTAATTCAGTTTTCTTGTGCACTAAAAGTGGACTTAAAAAATATCTTCCTGAGCTAATTTAGGCTCTATTTGGCTAAAATAGGGCTTATATGGAGTAAAATAAGCCTAAAGCCCTTTTGTTTTTAAAATGGGCTGGACTTCTCCTTATAATATAAGTAAAGCTCTTTGGCCTATTCACAAAACCCAGCCCAGCCCACCATTAAAGAAAAAAAGGCTTCAATAGCGGCGTCGAATTGTTTGGATATAATCTAATGTGATAAGCCATATTGAGTCTCGTTCGTCCGATCAGGTATTATCCAATGGTTAACATTAGCCTTCACCATCTATAAATAAGCGGCTTCACCTCTCTTTTGAGGTCATTTTGCGTATTGCTAAGATCGAGAGTGATATGGAAACTCTGTCAAAATAACTTTAGAAAGAATCAAAGCAACAAATTTACAAAGAGCAAGTCAAAAACGATAAAATCTATCTGATTTGATCTTTGTCACACTCACGCACTTGAGAAACCCAGTTTACTTGTTTCTCCTTCCACGCCTCTTTCTGTGACATCTGTACATGTGTTATCAGTTCAAGACTTCTCTCAAGTTAACACCATATTTAACGCACGTGATTAGTTAGCTGCAGCAATCCCACTACATGTATACATATTTAGTACAATATCTAATGTGTACTATACTTCATTTTTAGTGTATCTAAGTTAAGTTAGTATATATAGATTTTCACCAAAGTAAAGTTATTTTGCTTATCAATGATGACTAATTTATCTTTTGATATTCTTTATAATCTCTAAACTTTTTGCCTCATATTCAAGTTAGATGTACTTCTATATAGATAAATACAAATCTGCGACACCTTTTTTGAAAAGAATATGCTGAAGTTATAAAGTTTTTTGGCTCAATTTATTATTATACTTTTAAGTTTGAAATTTAATTATTAATTATTATTTTTTTTTATTTTTGTATTTTTGCCGCTTCATGAGTCTAAGAATTGGCCCGACTTGGCTTTTTGAGCTGGATCGGAGCAGGTTCGTTCCCACGGGCGACGTGAAGGCCCATGTGCACTATACATGTACATGAAAAATTACTTTCACTTGGAATGAAATCGAAAAACAAAGGATTCCAGTTTTTGATATATATATATATAATTGTCCATAATCATGGTTTCTATTCAATTAATATTTTTTTATTATATTAATATGCATCATGAAATAGAAAAATAAATCACAACCTCATATATTATCATTCCACAGCAAAAAAATTATTGATTCATTAATACGGATCACCGTTCTAATGTATAACTATTTCAGATCTGAAAAGTGTTTGGAAATAAAAGATATATATATTTTTATATCTTTTGTTTTTAACTAAAGAACAACTTCCGTGATAATATTACTGTTTGATTTTGGGTGTATTCCACTCTACCGAATGGAGCAATTCGAAATTTCAATGTCAAGGACAAACAGAAGGCAAACCAATTAATTTGGATTGATGTTACTAGATTATATTGCAAGCATGAAAGGGAAAAAGGGCACTAATCAGGCAGCATATGGTGGGTCGGTGGTGGTTGAAAAAAAAATTCTTTCTTCTTGTGCAAACAATCCATGCAATAGAGACCATACTTTTACTTTGATCACCTCTCAATTCAACATATCCCCATCACATTCGATGCCTAGCCTTTATCCTAGAGAGGGACAAAAAAAAAAAAAAAGGTTCCAATAAAATGGTCCTTCATTCAAGTATAAAGTGAGATCCTCAAATCCATGCAGCTGAATGTGATAAATGCACATTCCTCCGACAATAAACATAAGACAAAATCCCTAGACAAATTTAAATAGTTCAGAGGAATTAATTGTTCGAGGAGAAAAAATTGCGGTACCTTTGTTGTGTTGTGTAGTGTTTTTGTTCATTGCTGATGTGATGGGTTTTCAATTCCACGCCTAAATTGGCATGATTGATTGGTGAAATGAAATTGTAATAATAAATTACAATTTGAAAGGATTAGAATGGAATAAGTTAGGGATATTGTCATAAATGGTACGTGAATTTTATCAGAATGCATAATTAGATATCTAAACTTTAAAATTAATCAATTTAGTATCCAAAGAATTTTGAAATTGATATTACTAAAGGAACTTGAATGGTATTATTAGCATACATAAAAAGTTCTTTTAGTACTAAATTGATAAAATAAAAGCTTAGATATTAAATTGATGAATTTCAAAATTCAACCATCTTATTGCATATTTTATCAAAATTCAAATATCATTCGTGACATTAAATTAATAAGTTATAACTATTAATTTGTTTAGTTGTACTGAAAAAATATAGATTGAAAATATTTTTGTAAACATGCCTTCAGTCATAACTTCACTATTTGGTTAGGATTTAATGGATAGGGTATAAAAATATGAGATAAAAGAATCGTTTTTCCTCTGGTTTTACAAAGAAATTACTGTTTTTCTTTAACGGTAATAAGATTATGCAGTAATAACTTTACTATGGAGGAATGGCTATAGTATTTCTTCCCAATGAATTTAACCAACCATATTTGGCGTTTATTGGTCTCTTCAGATGTCTTTTCAACCTTAATCTATAATCTAAAGGAAGTCACAAGCTGAACAATCCAAACGATTTATTTTTCTTTTCGGCTAGAATATACTGATTAGTTTGATAATGTATTCCATTTTAGGAGAAATTTTATTCGGGAAAAAAAAACCCTCAATCATAAACCAAAATTAAAATGGACGGGTCAAACGAGCTGTTAAAAAAACCCAAAAAAAAAATAATAAAACCGAAAAAAGAAAGATTATAAAAAGATAAGAAAATAAAAGAAAAAGACAAGAAAGAACCAAAACTATTTGCTTGTGGATTTATTTGACTTTGTTTCTAACCTTAGTTGTAGCTCTAGTTGTCTTAATAATATATATTTATATTATAAAGTGGTTTTTGAAATAGTCATGAATTTCCTAATTTACATTTTATAAATGTGTTATTGAAATTATATATGTTTTTGAAATGTAATATATGTGAATTATGTTGATGCATAAGTAATGAGTTGAGTTGTTGTTTTAAAATAATTAAATATTTTAGAATGATTAAATATTGAGTTCACAATTTTTTTAAGTGTATTAGCATGTATGAAATATGATTAGAATAAGTTAGATTATGCATGTAATAAGATCAATGTATAGCAGAAAATTTTTGTCACAAATAAAGCCAAAGACCACATTTAATTAGCCAAAAAGTAAGCTTCATTAATTAGCCAAATCCAAGCCAATTAAAAGACTTAATTAGGGTAGCCACTAAAGTTAACCAAAGGGATAAATATCAACTTTTGAAGTGCAAAATTTGTTTAAAAATTTTAGACCACCATTACACATGCCAAAAAGTTTCAAAACCTCATTTCTACTCCCTCAAAAGCTCTCCTATGTTCATGCACAGCTAAACCCTTCATTTTCTACAGCTTAAACCCATAAGGGCTTGCAACAAGATCATTAAACCAAGGCTTCAAGTCCATATAGTAAGTGTATTCTTCTTGCCTTGTTTGTATTTAAGTTGAGCTTTTGTTAGAATAGGGTTTATATGCTAATTGGTGATAGAATGATTTTGTGCATTAATGGTAGTTTGAATAGAATTATATTGCTAGAGGAGTTGTAGTATATGTTTTATATGAATTTTGACATGTGGGGATGATTATGTTGGGATGGCTTAAGGGTTGAGTAGTGTTAGGGCATGTTGAGTAGTTAAAGTGTAACTGGTGTTTGAAGTTGTAGTTGGGTGTTTGATGATTAGAAGTGGAGTTTGTGATGTTTGAATGGTGTTTAGAACAAATAACAAGTTTTGGGAAACTTAGAATGAGTTCAAAGAAAGATTGAAAGTGTAAAAGTTTACAAAATGTTATAAAAAAAAAAGGGAAGCAAAATATTTTCGAATAGGTTTGTTTTGAGTGTACGCCAGCATTTGGTACTTCAACGTTGCCGGCATAGAGGCGGTGTTGAAGGTGATCAGAACCTATTTTTTTAAAGCCGCTTAAAATGCCGTCGGCTTTCGTAAGGAAAATTGGCCAGCGTTGATTTTTCAAATCGTACGTCAGCTATTAGGGTTCCAATGCTGCAGGCTTAAAGGTGGTGTAAAATGCGAACAGAATCATAATTTTTAATACCGAGCTTAAAGCCGCCGGAGTAGAATCCCACGCTGTCAGGGTACATCGATATGCTATCGGTATTGGGGGTATCTATGAGCGTGAATCAACCCCGTAGAACTCCCAAAATTTTTTGAAAATTTGGAGTTATAGTCTACACCGGCTCAAGGCTGCCGGCGTAGACTAAAGGCTGTCAGCGTATCCTTGAACACTGCCAATGATGGCAAGCGTTGAATTTTAGTGCATTATGCACCGGTTCAACGCCACCGGCGTTGAAGGCTGGCGTGTCCAGTGCAGATTTCATTTTCAAAAACTTTCTCTAATATTTCCTAAAACTTGATATATGATCAATTGAATATTTGTTGTATATCGTATGATATAATATGATGTTTAAATACTATGTTATGACTTTGTAATAATTTATTTGAATTTCTTTAATTAGTTATATTTAAAATTAGTTAATTAGTGCTTGAACTAAGTGGGAAATCCAATATTATCTTGTACAATGATAAATCCTCGCTCGGCCAATCCCATTAGTTCCCAAGCTAATACAGGTACGTGGTAACTTGCTTGTTTCTTTGCTAGGATAAGCATTATTCAAATTACTCTAAATTAAGAAATTTAATAATTGATTGCTAAGTGTCTTTTATATCGTTGAATCTGGTTCGGAGAGCAGTAACCCTTCTCAAATTGGGGGCATGGTAGTTTTAGGTGCTTAGACCACCCCTGTCATTTTGATATGACTTTCATAAGTGGTTTAGTGGGTAATCGATAAGGAATTTGATATCGGTATAACATTTGTTTATTCTTTAAAGGATGTAATATGATTTAATTCAATGTTTATGGAAAAACTTGAATTAAGTGATATCATGGATCGAGTTAAGTAAAGTTGAGAAACGACTAGAAACCCTAAATGAGATTACTTAATCATTATGGATAAATTTATTTAGGATGGTATGAGTATCCGAGCTACTTATATCAATCCTCTAAGCGTCGTGATCGTTATTCAATTCCCTCAGAAATCCCTGTTGCCCAGAGTTTGAATACTCTCATGATGTATGACTAACTAAAGATTGAATAATAAATTATTAGTTGTTGCATTTTGCATTTAGCTTAAGCATGTGTGAATTACTTTGCATTTATATTCGTTACTTGTGTACTAGGCCTTTGGCTTATATTTTAACTATTTCAGGTGATGAATTCGATGAGTTTTACATAAGTATGGGGTATGGAATAGATTTCTAGGAATTTCTTGATGATTTGAAGGACTAGAGATGACCTTAGACTTGATGGAATCCAAATTTTGTAATAGACTAGTTATGATAGCTTTTGTGATTGTATTTAAAGTTCTAGTTGGGTTATATGTGTAATTTTGTAAAGGCTTGTAAGAAGCCTTTGGTTGTAATGTGTTATATATATATATATATATATGTATTTAGCTATGGATGACTTGAGTTTATTTCTTTTGTGAAATATATTAATGGTGTAGTATGTTTTGCTAAAATTTTTGAAAAACTATGGTTTCCATTATGTTAATTATGTGGAATTAGACAAACAATTCTTCAAATACTTCTTTTAGACAACCTTACATATAATCCTACAGGTTATATGTTGTTGGGGAACTGTTATCACCTGTTTTAATTATAGGGGTGATAGCAGATTCTTACAGTTGGTATCAGAGCCGAGTTTGATTAATTGTTTATTTAATTGTAATAGTTTGTTTGAGACTTGACCTAGATACAAATAGGTAGCATAGAAAAGAGTTAAGTTTGCTTGAATACTTGTGTTTATTTGCCTCTTTGATAGCTTCCTATGCTTGTTGCTTGTTTGATGGCTTGCTAAATTGTTTGCAATTTTATATATGAATATGAATGTTAATTTGATAAGTTTTATATGTGATTAGAAATTTGTATACATGTGTGTGTATGTTGAATGTATGTATGCAATTGTAAAGATGGACAAGTTAAGGAGATTTATAAGGCAACACTCTAATAGGAAAAGTATGCCATCGCCATCATAATCATCGTCTACATTTGCTCCTACTTCATCTTCTACACCGAGTGGTGAGACTACTCCATCTCTTGCATCGGCTTCAGCTTCGCAAGTTCCTCCACCGACCCAGATTTCACCACCTCCACCTATGCTACCCATTCATCCAATGCGACAAAGGCCCGTTGGTGATCCAAATTCTATGTAGAGTATGATGAGAGACATGATGGCAATGATGCAGCAGTATTGGATGATGATGTATCAGCAAACACAACATCTCATGCAGCAAGGTAATCAACAAGGAATGAGACCAAATGAGGCTGCTCCTGTAAATGATCTATAAAGACCCGACCCACTTAACCCATATATTAAGTGTGCCAAATCTCCCAACCACGCATAATACCCAAATATTAGGAACAATATTCAAGTATTATACATAAGATCATCTTAAAAAGAGGTGTTTATAATAGCTGCCTGTTTAAAACAAATATAACGTTCACATGATTTGAATTAAGTAATATTACCACTACATAAGTAGTGGGTCATCACCTATATACAAGACATACATCGTATAGATACATTACAGTTTCCTAAGCATCACATAAACATAGAAATCTTACTTATAACCCAGCTACATTACAAATACAATTCAAGTCAAAATACATTCTAAGGCTTAACAAATAAGCCTAAACACTTCACAAAAATTTCATCAAAAGGAATCTTAAGCATATACTAGGTCTCTCTCTCCTAGTCATCCATAGAGTCCTCCCAGTCAGTCCCATAGCCCATATCATCGAGCTCATCATCAAAATCACCTGCAAGATAGTAGCATGAGCCAAAGGCCCAGTATACAATAATGCAAGCAAATACATATGCCATGCACACTTAACTAAATGCAATACAATAAATCACCACAACTTCATTATCTTTAGTTAAGTGAGTAGAAAAACACTGGAGTATTCAAACTCCGATTCAAGCTTGGGAATTCTGGGGGTCCTGAGTAACAACAGCTGCTCAAGAGGTTGATATAGATAGACCAGATATCTATATCTCCTATATAACCGATAAAGAATATTAATTGCATCATCTAGGGTTCACACTCCTTTATACACTCCACTTATCCTGATTTATAACATTAATTAGTTCAACGGTCCCATACCCGTAAACTAAACAAATTATTTCCTCCTAAGCCTATGTAGAGAATACACCGATGCAGTTAACCTTATTAGCTACCCACTTAGCCAATAAAAGAAACCACTATTGCATCATAGATCTGAGTCATTGCATCATGACAAAAGTTAGGCTAAGTGCCTAAACTACCGTACCATTGCATCATGACAAGGTTGTCGTTCCCTAGATCCGGATTCAACGACGTAAAGCACAACCAATTTCAATATCTTTCATTATTCTTTGATTAAGGTTAAATTGGTATATGCCTATCTTAAGCAACAATCAATCAAAGTATTGTGTACCTAGTTCGGATTGAGAATCGATGGGAATCTCCAACTGAGTATCTATCTCTATTCCACATAAATCAACTATATCACATTACTATCCTAAGTCAATCTTATATTCATTAGGTTAGAACTTAGGAAAATTATTGAATCTTATGCAAAAACAATCCAAAGTCATCACATAACACACCCACACACACACACACACACACACACACACACACACACATATATATAGCAAATCTTTGATCAAGAAGTCATATATCATGTATTGGAAGATTTGGAAGAAGTTAGAAAATTTAATATATACAAAGTCCACGCTTGCCATTAACGCCGGTAATGCAAACCTTAACGCCGGCGGTGTAGGATTATATGCCGGTAGCATATAAGGCGGCGTTAAAAAGTATGAATTATGTACAGAACCTTTGAGTCTTTACGTTGACAATTTCAACCGCAGCGCCGGCGGCATTTAAGATAATTTTCAAAAGATCAGAAATAAAAATTCTAATGCCGGCAAGTACGCCGGCGGCGCACGAGGCGGCGTATACTGCAATTCGAGTTGCAGAATTCCTCTATTTTCCAAACACAAAAATTTTTACATTTCAACTCTTCTAACTCATTCCAAACCACATGAGAGCCTTCTAC
This sequence comes from Combretum micranthum, assembly GCA_024138025.1. NCBI lineage: Eukaryota > Viridiplantae > Streptophyta > Magnoliopsida > Myrtales > Combretaceae > Combretum > Combretum micranthum. The sequence goes on from JAMXBD010000264.1 coordinate 1,110,971, forward strand.
AACCTATCTACAACATCTCAAGCATTCTAAAGCTTTCCTAATAACTTTACAACATCTCAACAAGAATTTAACATGTCAACTACTTGTATTATACCACACATGCAGATTTCGTGGATTAAGAGGGAAATAAAGCACTTTAAACATCAAATAAACTTACCTTAATGTATATATAAGGCTTGGGGAAGGATTCTTGGTGTGTTGAGTCCAAGAAAGCTTAGTTTGGGTGTTGAAATTTTTGCTCTTGGAGGAGTTACGAATTTCTTCTCTTTTGTTCTATTTTGGATTATCTAAAGTATGCAATTAGGCTTTGATGTTTATCCATAATAATATTGACTTTTGGGGGCAGATTTGGGAAAGGCTTTAGGCCTTAATTGGGCTTTAATTTAGGTTTAAATTGGGGTTTAATGAAACCAAAATCTGCTAGGCTTATGGGTTATGAATTTAGCTCAAAACACACTTAATTCTTTAAACATTAATCACTACAACAACCATTTGCATTAACATAATAATTGATAACATAAGTAAACTATCATCCCAAATACATTACCATAGACTAATCTATTTATTACTTCCTAACACATACAATCATATCAAACAACACAATTCACTCTACACATACATAGACACACATGTAACAATCAAATTACATGTATTAATTATAAATTAACTTTGGGTCATTTCACAATCCAACCAAATCAAGTTACATGATTTTAGCAAGATGATCCCAGAATTTGATGGCAATAATACCGATCCTACAGTGGCTGAGAATTGGATAGAGGAGTTGGAAAAGACATTTGCCGCTAGTAGAATACCGGAAGATAATAAAGTTGATTTAGCGGCCTATATGATGAAGAAAGAGGCTTACAATTGGTGGAGATTAGTTAGTGGGAATCCACAACAACCTATATCATGGATTACATTCAAGGATATATTCTTCACTAAATATTTTCCAAATTTAGTGAGAGAGAGGATGATCGCTGACTGGTTGAACTTGAGACAAGGGAGCAAGTCTATAGATGAATACTATGGTGAATTTTGTAGACTGTTGCGCTTTGCTGGAGGTGACTACTGGGATGAGAGAATGAAAGTTTAGAAATTTCATAATGGCTTGAATGAGGAGATTCAAAGTGAAGTGAAGAAATTTGAGTTACATACCCTATTAGATACTATGGCCAAAGTTTTGCTAATGGAGGAAATCCAGAATGATAGTAGAATTAGCAGAGCAAAGAGAGCTGCATTTATGAGAAAAAGACCTGCTTCTACTTCATCATATGATAGTTATAAGGGTGCAAGTAGAGGAAAGAAGCCTTTCATGGGACGATAAGGAAATCAAAAGCTGACATATAAAGCTTCTACACTTGCATTTGAGAAGAAATGCTTTAGGTGTTATGGTCCTCATGAGTTACCCAACTGTAAGTGGACTCCCAATGCATGTTTTTCATGTGGTCAAGTTGGACATAAATCTAAAGAGTGCAAGAATCCGAAACTACCACTGGTCTTTTGTGCATATTTCAAGCAAAGAGGTCATCATATTGCTAACTGCAAGGATCGACCTGATGTTAAGAGTGGAGTTAATATAGAGAAGGGAAAGACAAATGCTAGGGTTTTCACTTTACAACAGATTGAGGATACACCATCAGTAGACACCTTGGCAGGTATTCTGAGTGTTGCTAATAGGGATGCATATGTGTTGATTGACACTGGAGCAACTCATGCTTGTATTTATGAAAATTATATGAATGATTGTAATCTTGTTTCTGAAACATTGATTGATCGTATAATGTGTGTGACTACTCTGTTGGTGATTGAAAATAGGCATCCTTGTGTGTGTAAAAATATAAATCTTATGATTTCAAATGTGAACATGCCTATTGATATGATAGTATTGTCTTTATCTGATTTTGATGTGATCTTGGGAATGAATTGGCTAAATCATTATAAGGTCACGATTGATTGTAGTAAGGCGGAGTTAAGTTTTCACTTGAATGATGGGAGATTCGCATATAGGTTAAAGAGGCTAAGACCTAAGAATATGAAATCTATGGAGTTGTGGGAAAAACCAGTTGTGGTAGCTATGAATATTGAAGAAGTGGATATCAAAATGGTGCCAATTGTGAATGAGTTTGTGGATGCATTTCTTGAGAAGCTACTTAGACTACCACCAGATAGGGAGATAGAGTTTGGAATTGAAGTATTACCTGGAACAGTACCTATTTCCAAGGCTCCGTATAAAATGGTTCCTGTAGAGTTGAAAGAGTTAAAGCTACAGTTACAGGAATTGCAAGATTTAGGCTTCATTAGACTGAGTATATCACTGTGGGGTACTCCTGTATTATTTGTAAGGAAGAAAGATGAGAGTTTGCGCATGTGCATTGATTATAGGGAATTGAACCGGGTTACCATTAAGAACAAATACCCGTTGCCCAGGATTGATGATCTATTTGATTAGTTGAAGGGAGCCACAGTGTTTTCTAAGATCGACTTGAGATCAAGATATTATCAACTTAAGATCAAATCTCAAGATATTCAGAAGACGGCCTTCAGAACTCGGTATAGGCACTTCGAGTTTTTAGTGATGCCTTTCGGGTTAACCAATGCTCCAGCTGCATTCATGGATTTGATGAATAGAGTTTTCAAGGATTATCTGATTCGTTTGTCATAGTATTCATTAATGATATTCTAATTTATTCCGAAAGCAAGGAGGAGCATTAAGAGCACTTAAGACTTGTGTTACAAAGACTTCGATAGAAGAAACTCTATGTGAAGTTTAGCAAGTGTCAGTTTTGGTCGGAAGAAAGATCCAATGAAGATCGAAGCTATTTTGGGATGGACAAGACCTACTAATGTGAGCGAGATTAGAAGTTTTCTTGGATTGACAAGATACTACCGAAGGTTCATAGAGGGATTTTTGAAAATTGCATCCCCATTAACAAGACTAACAAGAAAGAATATTAAGTATATGTGGGATGACAAGTGTGAGAGGAGTTTTGAAGAGTTGAAAGAAAGATTGGTATCAGTTCCTATTCTGGTACTATCCGTTAGTCGAAAGGAATTCGTGGTCTTTAGTGACGCTTCTATCCAAGGACTCGGTTGTATTCTCATGCAAGATGGAAAAGTTATAGCTTATGCATCAATGCAATTAAAACCCCATGAGAAGAATTATCCGGTACATGATCTTGAGTTGGCAGTAGTAATTATCACACTGAAACTTTGGAAACACTATCTGTTTGGAGAGAAGTGTAAGATTTACATGAATTACAAAAGCTTGAAATACATATTCACACAAAAAGAGCTTAATATTAGGCAAAGAAGATGGCTTGAATTGATTAAAGATTATGATGTGGAAATTTTTTACCATTCTGTCAAAGCTAATGTGGTAGCAGATGCACTCAGTAGGAAGAAGCAAGTGAATGATGCAACTTTGATTTCTAATCAGAGAGAGATTCAGATGGACTTCATGAAGTTAGAACTTGAAATTACATTGGAGCAAGTTGATGTGATATTAGCTCAATTATCCTTGCAACCGATAATTTTGGAAAAGATTAAACAAGCCCAAAAGGAAGATGAGGAGGCTAAAAGAATGAAGATTGCTATAAGTGAAGGGAAGAGAAAAGAGTTGAGGATTGACATGGATGGAATTGTTAGATATGGGAATCAACTTTTTGTGCCATATAGGTTGAGAGAAGATATCGTGAAGGAAGCTCATTCATCTTCATATTTGATCCACCCGGGAACCACCAAAATGTATAGAGATTTGAAGAAAAAATTTTGGTAGGAAGGTTTGAAGAAAGATATTGCTTAATATGTTTCCAAGTTTTTGACTGTCAGCAAATAAAAATTGAGCACCAATGACCCGGAGGAGAACTTCAACCTTTATCTATACCCAAATGGAAATGGGGCGATATCACGATGGATTTTATATCGCTTTACCCAGGACTATCACCAAATATGAAGTTATTTGGGGATCGTGGACAGATTAACAAAATCGGCTCATTTCATACCTTGTGAGGGTTGGAGATTCTTGAGAAGATGGCACATATCTATATTAAGAGATAGTGAGACTACATGGGATTCCAAAGACAATTACTTCTGATCGAGATTCTCGATTTGTTAGCCGATTCTGAAAAGTTTCATACTGCTTTAGGTACTTAACTTCAGTTTAGCATTGCATTTCTCCACAGACAGATGGGCAATCACAGAGAACAATTCAGATAGTGGAAGATATGCTTAGAGCATGTGTTTTAGATTTTGGCAATAGATGGGACACTTATTTGCCATTTGTTGAATTTGCCTACAATAATAGCTTCCAAGCAACGATTCAAATGGCACCCTATGAAGCTCTTTATGGTAGAAAGGTGCAGATCTCCACTGTATTGGATTGAAGTTGGTGAAAGAGTTATTTTGGGTCCTGAATTGATACACAAGCAGTAGATAAGATTCAAGTGATAAAACAACAAATGAAAATAGCTCAAGACGGTATAAAAGCTAGCTGACACAAGGAGGAGACCATTAGAGTTCGAAGTTGGTGACTGTGTGTTTCTCAAAATGTCTCCAACAAAAGGAGTAATTAGATTTAGGGTTAAGGGCAAGTTGAATCCAAGATACATTGGTCCATATGAGATTTTAGAGAGAATTGGACTATTAGCTTATCGATTGGCTCTACCACCAAATTTTTCTGAAGTGCATGATGTATTCCATGTATCTCAACTTAGAAAATGTGTATCAGATCCTGAAGCCATCATCTTTACACATCAACCGGAGGTTCGATCGAATTTGAGTACAGTCGAAAAGCCGATCAAGATTTTGGATAGGATTGATAAAGTGATGAGGAGGAAAGTAATTCCTTTTGTGAAGGTCTTGTGGACCGGACAAACGAGAGAGAAGCAACGTGGGAGCTCGAAAATGAGATGAGACATAAGTATCTAGAGATAGTCGATTAATGAAGGCAAGCTAAGTTTTGGGGACGAAACTTTTTGAAGGAGGGGAGAATGAAATAGACATGAATTTCCTAATTTACATTTTATAAATGTTATTGAAATTATATATGATTTTGAAATGTAATATATGTGAATTATGTTGATGCATAAATATTGAGTTGAGTTGTTGTTTTAAAATAATTAAATATTTTAGAATGATTAAATATTGAGTTCACAATTTTTTTAAGTATATTAGAATGTATGAAATATGATTAGAATAAGTTAGATTATGCATGTAATAAGATCAATGTATAGCAGAAAATTTTGTCACAAATAAAGCCAAAGACCACATTTAATTAGCTAAAAAGTAAGCTTCATTAATTAGCCAAATCCAAGCCAATTAAAAGACTTAATTAGAGCAACCACTAAAGTCAACCAAAGGGATAAATATCAACTTTTGAAGTGCAAAATTTGTTCAAAAATTTTAGACTACCATTACACATGCCAAAAAGTTTCAAAACCTCATTTCTACTCCCTCAAAAGCTCTCCTATGTTCATGCACAACTCAACCCTTCATTTTCTACAACTTAAACCCACAAGGGCTTGCAACAAGATCATTAAACCAAGGCTTCAAGTCCATATAGTAAGTGTATTCTTCTTGCCTTGTTTGTATTTAAGTTGAGCTTTTGTTAGAATAGGGTTTATATGCTAATTGGTGATAGAATGATTTTGTGCATTAATGGTAGTTTGAATATAATTATATTGCTAGAGGAGTTGTAGTATATGTTTTATATGAATTTTGACATGTAGGGATGATTATGTTGGGATGGCTTAAGGGTTGAGTAGTGTTAGGGCATGTTGAGTAGTTGAAGTGTAGTTGGGTGTTTGATGATTAGAAGTGGAGTTTGTGATGTTTGAATGGTGTTTAGAACAAATAACAACTTTTGGGAAACTTAGAATGAGTTTAAAGAAAGATTGAAAGTGTAAAAGTTTACAAAATGTTATAAAGAAAAACAAGGGAAGCAAAATATTTTCAAATAGGTCTGTTTTGAGTGTACGCCAGCATTTGGTACTTCAACGTTGCCGGCGTAGAGGCGGTGTTGAAGGTGATCAGAACCTATTTTCTTAAAGCCGCTTAAAAAGCTGTCGGCTTTCGTAAGGAAAATTAGCCAGCGTTGATTTTTCAAATCGTACGTCGGCTATTAGGGTTCCAATGCCGCCGGCTTAGAGGTGGTGTAAAATGTGAACATAATCATAATTTTTAATGCTGAGCTTAAAGCCGCCGAAGTAAAATCCCACGCTGTCAGTGTACATCGATATGCTGCCGGTGTTGGGGGTATCTACGAGCGTGGATCAACCCCGTAGAACTCTAAATTTTTTTTGAAAATTTGGAGTTATAGTCTACACCGGCTTAAGGCTGCTGGCGTAGACTAAAGGCTACTTGCGTATCCTTGAACTCTGCCAGTGATGGCAAGCATTGAATTTTAGTGCATTGTGCACCGGTTCAATGCCACCGGCGTTGAAGGCTGGCGTGTCCCCTGTAGTTTTCATTTTTTAAAACTTTCTCTAATATTTCCAAAACTTGATATATGATCAATTGAATATTTGTTGTATATCGTATGATATAATATGATGTTTAAATACTATGTTATGACTTTGTAATAATTTATTTGAATTTCTTTAATTAGTTATATTTGAATTAGTTAATTAGTGCTTGAACTAAGTGGGAAATCCAATATTATCTTGTACAATGATAGATCCTCGCTCGGCCAATCCCATTAGTTCCCAAGCTGATACAGGTACGTGGTAACTTGCTTGTTTCTTTGCTAGGATAGGCATTATTCAAAGTTACTCTAAATTAAAAATTTAATAATTGATTGCTGAGTGTCTTTTATACCATTGAATCTGGTTCAGAGAGCGGTAACCCTTCTCAAATTGAGAGCATGGTAGTTTTAGGCGCTTAGACCACCCCTGTCATTTTGATATGACTTTCATAAGTTGTTTAGCGGGTAATTGATAGGGAATTTGATATCGGTATATCATTTGTTTATTCTTTAAAGGATGTAATATGATTTAATTCAATGTTTATGGAAAAACTTGAATTAAGTGATATTATGGATCGAGTTAAGTAAAGTCGAGAAACGGCTAGAAACCCTAAATGAGATTACTTAATCATTATGGATAAATTTATCTAGGATGGTATGAGTATCCGAGCTACTTATATCAACCCTCAGAGCGTCGTGATCGTTATTCAGGTTCTCCCAGAAATCCCTGTTGCCCGGAGTTTGAATACTCCCATGATGTATGACTAACTAAAGATTGAATAATAAATTATTGGTTGTTGCATTTTGCATTTAGTTTAAGCATGTGTGAATCACTTTGCATTTGTATTCGTTACTTGCATACTAGGCTTTTGGCTCATATTTTAACTATTTCATGTGATGAATTCGACGAGTTTTACACGAGTATGGGGTATGGAATAGATTTCAAGGAATTTCTTGATGATTTGGAGGACTAGAGATGACCTTGGACTAGAGATGACCTTAGACTTGATGGAATCCAAATTTTGTAATAGACTAGTTATGATAGCTTTTGTGGTTGTGTTTAAAGTTCTAGTTAGATTATATGTGTAATTTTGTTAAGGCTTGTAAGAAGCCTTTTGTTGTAATGTGTATATATATATATATATATATATGTACTTAGCTATGTATGGCTTGAGTTTATTTCTTTTGTGAAATATGTTAATGGTATAGTATGTTTTTCTAAAAGTTTTGAAAAACTATGGTTTCTATTATGTTAATTATGTGGAATTAGACAAACAATTCCTCAAACACTTCTTTTAGACAACCTTACATATAATTCTATAGGTTATATATGGTTAGGGAACTGTTATTGTCTATTTTAATTATAGGGTGATAGCGAGTCCTTACAGTTTTGAACTCCACCTTTTTGTCACATTTAAAATTATTTATATATATTGAAATTTATTATAATTAAGATAAGGATTTGCTTAGAATTTATCCAATTGGGATATGAATTTATTAAATCTCAATGTAAATTTTATTATCCTGCATGATTGATGGTAATTTTCTTTGCTTAAACTTTTCTATATAATATTATAGTACATTAATGTGTGTTTCCGGCTATTTAGTAATATTGGTATTATCTGTAAATTTTGTAATAAAACCTTACTCATTGTTTGGTATGCATATTGAGACCTTTTTATAGGAAATAAATTAATATTTTGATGTTTTCTTTAAACATTTGTGCGATCATTGCATAGTTTTTCTTTTCTTTTCTTTTTTTTTTTAAATCATTGGTTGTGTGTATAGTTTAATTCAATAATATGTTGTATCACAAATTTTATTTTATCATTATATTAAGTTTTTACACACAAATCACGAATGTATGCATGCCATAAAAAGTATTTTTTTCTTTCATGCAATTCCGTGACAAATGCTAGAAAATGTTTTTTAATAAATCGTTTTCTCACCATTTTATGTATTACACTGTCAATGAACTACATTACCACATGTAAAACACATAACAGAACTTAAAAGAGAAAAGATTCGTTAAACATGCTGCACCATGTGAAATGAGTAATGGTTTCTAAACATTGATAAAATTTTTTTAGATGATACAATAGTTTTATAAAAGCTATACATCGACTTCGACTGCTCGTTTGAAATACATCAATACTTATCCATCGCTCAACCAGACATGTGGTATATCATACTCATTGAATCTTTTTTCAATATAAAATGCGTTTGTATTTTTCTTTTTCCTTTTTGGTAATCTTTAAGAGAGCTTTCTGGCAGGCTATGTTAACTTCGGAGTAAAACCTTACGTTAATTTTCTTATTTAGGGGTTGATTTCCTTTATGCCTCATACCTTCATTGTTATTTCTTTATTGGAGCACTTAGTAAGATATTAAATAATTAAAGTTATAACATGAATTCAATTAAAAGAAGCCTTAGATAAGCTTTATTTGACTCCATTAAAAATAATAATTTATTTTCATGTACTAAGAATGCTTAAACTCAATTTAAATTTGAACCACACTTAACACATATTATAAAATTATAACGAAGTACAACTAGCACATCAACAAATCAAACAGAGTCCAATTAATATGTAAGGGGAAAAAAACTATCTAAATGGCTTGGATATAAGATGACCACTTCGATACTCATTGTGGCTCTATTGTTAGAATTATCCTGACCTAGAAATTCCGTAGATGAATATATCATTCTTGAGCTCTCCCATAATATCCCATATATAGGGTATTTCTTCAGCTTGTTTTTGCAACATATTTCCCTACATGGTATAGACAACATGTGTATACGTGGAGAGGTTTAAAAAGATTTTTTTTTTCCAAAAAAAAAATTATTATATGTATCTTTACACATGCTTCATGGGCTATTGGGTCTATCTACTTAGTGGAATTCTTTTCTCTCCTCTTTGAACATTTATAATTGTATAAATAAGAAATAAAACATACTATTGTGGTACATAAATATGTACGTGTCAATTGTGGGATTATATAACTTTGTCCTATTTTCACACTAATTTTTTTGAAGCAAAAGATTAGAAGTATATTGGCCTTTATAAAGATAGAATTTGACAAAGTTCTTACATTATAATTTGGATCTGTGTCAAAAAAGTGGCATAATAGCCTATAATTACTTTTCTTGTACTCAAACTAGTTAGGTCTATTCAATCAACCTCCCTCTTCCCTATCCCATCATGGTAGATCCTATAATCCAATGCACATTGTTGTAAGATTTAGAGGCCACATGGTCCAAGATTTTGACATGATTGGCCTTCCTTTTCCATAGAAATGTATAACTAGCACTAACAATTCATGTTATCATGTTATGTTCATATTCATAACTAAATGGGTTTGTGTCTGAAACACTTTAACCTATAACTTGACCCATTTATTAATCGTGTGTGATGTGACAAGTCTACATCATGTTTCATGTCAACCCATTTATTGACTGATTAAAATATATAAAATCCGCTAAAATTTAAATGTTTTGTATTATATTATAAAATTGATATATTAAAATAATTATTCTAACTAGATGTAACTAACAAATTATGTATGATATGTTACTCCTATGTAATTAAAAAAGAAAAATATATATAATTATTGACTTAACGTGTTGTTAAATAAGCATGATATTAGAGGATAATAATTGATGATAACAAAAAAAAAAAAAAAAAAAGCCAATATGTTTAACCAATAGAGATTTTATCCTATCATTATATGCAACAAACAATATGCTCAAAATTCACCATGCAAGAAACATAATATTAAAAGATAAAGCATCATTGAATTCAAAAACTCAACATAAAACGATACTAAAGCCTTAAACATTTCCAATACCGATAAATCCAATTGCATTAAATTCAATATATGAAGCTATTGATATTATATATTAATATATAATTGTATAATATATAATATAATATATGTTATATTGCAAACACACACATATATAACAAATCAAGTTTACATATTAAATGAATTATAACATATATATTATATATTTACAACTTATAAATTTCATATTTGTATAGATATGTTATATACATATACATGTATATTATAACTTTCTAGTACATATGATATATGTTACGTATAAAATCTATAGTTTAGTATAAATATATCATCTATATATTAATATATTTTTATATATTATGTTATATGATCTAAATTTTATAATTTCATTTCATGCAACAAATGAATTATAACAAATAAATACTTATATACAACAAAAATATCATGTGTTTATAACATTTAAATCTTTCATATGTATTAATAAGTATATACATACACAAAGACACTATTAATATTTGTTATCTATTATGTGACATATATAGATTGCTATATATATATATATATATATGTGACATATGTTATATGTAATTTATACTTATATGTATACACTTCAAGTTGCATATATGTATTACATATAATCTACCTACTTTATAAATGTTTTATAGACAATCTCTATTTAATGTAGATATTTATATCATATGTTATATGCATAATATTTATATAAGATATAGATTATGTATTTATAACCTATAGATTTTATTATATGTGTGTGTCATATCTATACATATATTTGCTATAAATATTTGGTTTACATGCTATATTTTTTATAGATTGTGTATATACATGTATATATCCTATATATATGTAGCAAATAAATCAACTGTATATTAATGTAAACATTATATGTATTTTATTTGTTAAATAAAATATTACACATGTTATATATATAATTTATCATATTCTATACAAATATAATTTTTTTTTTATGTGGATAATTTCATTATTTTGTAATTTAGTTATGGATAATTATATTATATATTAATAAAATAAGAATACATAATGCTAATATTATATTATAACAGGTTCACAAGTTTGTAAACAGATTTGAATCCTAAATTAGAACTCGAATATGTTTAAATTCATGTTGTTTATGAGTTTGACTCGTTTGTTATTTGTGTCAACTTTTACTTATCTATACCCTTTTATAATCATGTCGTGTTCTATTTGGATTTATGGGTTAGGACCTAAATTGCCAATGCTATATGTAACTAAACAGACATCCAATTATTGTAATACTATTTAGCGACGATAAATTATATTGCATATTACCATATCACCTTCTAGTGTGGTCAATATCTTTTAATATTTTAAATCTGTTATGAATATCTTTTGAATATCTTGGAATGTCTTTTTCATAGATAGAATAACCTTCACTAGCGGTTTCCATTTTTAATACCGCTTGTAGTGCTGTCTTATCTTTTTATTTATTATATGTCCAACGGTTTTTTAGAAAGTTTCCCTTTTTAGCAAAATTTAGGTTTCTTCATATATTTTTATTTAGTTTAGATACACTTTTTAATATCTTTTTCCTTTTTAGTAAATTTTAGGTTTTTTATTATTTATTTTATGCATTATAGCAAATTGACATTAGTTGTTGATCAATATTATTATTCTTATATTCTTTATTACTCTTTTTCCCCCTAAATTCAAAATTTCCTATCAATTTTGAATTTTGGATGCTTGAATCGTTTGAGTATTCTTAGAATCCGTAATTGTATAGAATATTACTATGTAGGTATTTGTAGAACCAACACTGACGTTTGTCTTGGGATATCATGGCATCACGAAAGCAAAATAGTTAATGATGTACGATGGAGAGATTTATCAGTGTGATGATATGGATTTTAGGATAGCGAAGATGATCGATGAACGATGGGATGCTGTGGTGAAGCAATTAGTAGCAAGGGTAAGCGGGTTAATTGTCAATCATAATAGGAATCTCAATCTTGGTTGTACACAGAACTCTAATACGATGCCTATTCATGATAAGGAATGTGCTGACTCTTCTTCTGATGTGGACAAAGAATATTACGAAGAGATACCATGCATGCTTCATAGGCCTTGCGATGAAAAGAATGTAGAGGAAGATGTCTTTGAAGCTAACGGTGAACCAGTCTTTGATACTTATGTTAATAAAGAGGATGATGTTTTTGAGGTTGATGATGAACTAATCTTTGATACTTATGCTGATGAAGAGGATGATATTTTTGAAGTTAAAGGTAAACCGGTCTCTGATACTTATGTTGATGAAGATGATGATATTTTTGAGGTTATTAGTTATATTGAATAGAAGTATATGATCGGAGATGGTAGAGAGAATTTGATGGTTAGGATGTCTTATATGACTTCACGAGCTGTTGAAAATGATAGATTAAGGAAATTTTCAATCTACCGGCACCACTCTAGGAAAGGTGAGAATAGGTTTAAGGAGATTGCCAAAAATTGGACCAACAGTAAACCGGTATGGGTTGACTAACCAAGGTTAGATCAATTTATTTGAGACTTGTGTAGTTAATTACAAGTTGTTCCAATGTGATATAGTGAAAATTCAAGGGCAAATTTTGTCCAACCCAGGAGGAGTGATGTGGTAAATATCTTTTAATATTTTTAAATTTATTAAAAATATATTTTTGAATATATTAGAATGTCTTTTTCATGGAAAGAATTAGTAGTAGTTTCTATTTTTTATGTTGTTTGTGGTACTTTCTTATCTTTTTATTTATTTTGTACATAAGGGATTTTTGGAAAGTTTTCCTTTATAGCAAAAATTATATATTTTTTTATATCTTTTTATTTAGTTTATTATAGAGAATTTTTAATTTTTGTTTCTTTTAGTAAATTTTAAGTTTTTCGAATTTATTATATGCCTTTGGGTGAATTGACATGAGTTGTTGACAAATATTATTATTTTTGAGCTGCTTTTTTTTCTCTCCCAAAATTTCGAATTTTCTTATTAATTTTAAATTTTAGATGCCTTTATCATCTAGGTATTTTTTGAATCAATAGGTGTAAAATGATTATTATTTAGGTATTCGTAGAATCAACGATCTGTGATGTTATCCCTTCCATTTGTGCAAATTCCACTATGTCACCTTCCCTGTGATCACTACCATTAATCGCCATTTCTTTTCATATACGATTATTTGCTTCGTCATCAAATGTTCGAGTCCCACCATCTATTAGATATTACAAAAATCTCTAGAGCTAAAAATCCTGGAGAAATTAGAATCATCATGATGTGACATGTCTATATTGTTTAAGTCCGTGCCATTCTCTTCGAATCAAATGCACCTCGAAATTCCAATGGGATGGCATTCCATATTAAGACAACTAATCAACTCATCACTACCTTCCTAAACGTGCTATAGCATTACTTCCCTGAAATACCCACCGGTCAAAGTACTGTCTTGAAACTTATATATACATAATATGTCATGATTGCTTTGACATATATCAATTCACCTAGTTGTTACAACTAACTTCTTCAAATATTTTCTACTCATTGTTTTTCTTGAAAGGGCATACCAAGTATTTCAGATAAAAAAAAAAGCAAAATTAATCGCTACTAAATTAATTTTTGCAACTAACTATTTTCTCAAGTTACGAAATTTCATTAAAAAAATTAATTTCTTTTTTTTTTTTATAATTAAAAGGGTTAATGTCACAAATTGTACGAAAATTTTGATAAAATATACATTTAGATACTTAAATTTTAAGATGACAACAAAAGAATACTTGAATTCTAAAATTGAATAATTTAATACCTAAACTTTGAAATTAATCAATTTAGTATCTGAAAAAGCTTGGTACTGTTGGTATGCATAAAAAGTTTTTTCAAGTACTAAATTGATTAATTTTAAAGTTCATGCACTTAATTACATATTTTACCAAAATTCAGGTATCATTTGTGACATTAACCCAAACTAAAAAATTGTAAAAGTAACAACACTATTTAAAAGATATAAGAGTAAGCGTACATGAGTTAAAAATAAGGGTTATATATGCAATTTACCTTTAATATACTTGAATTCTCATTTAGAGCAAATGGGAAAATTATAAATTTAGCCTTTAATGTTGTTTGATTGCTATTCTATTTGACACCTCAATATTTTTCTTTCTCTATCTTTTTTTTTTTCTTTTGAACCTTTCACATTTTCCTAACTTTCAAAAGAAGACTTCTATCAACTCTATAGCTCAACCACTCGTGGTATGTGTCAAATTGATATACCTACAATATTAACTCTAGTAAAATAGTTTGACCGTTGCTATAAGCAACCACTCTCACACAAATTTTTAATTTAAAAAAAAAGAAAAAATGAAAACAGAATTTCTTTATGTTAGCAAAGTTGTATAATGTTCATACAAATGTGAGTGCACTTATCCTACAAATTAAGATAGAAACAGTAGGATGCAAGTTCTTGCTTTGAAGTTCTAACTTCTAATTATCCTCCTCTGAAGATTCTCCATTTCAATTATGTTCTTTGAGCTGTATAAAAAAAACAAAAAAAAAGATACACTTGGGAAATGTAAAATCAAATTAGAAAATAGGAAGACCCATTTCCCTTAATAACAGTGAGGACGCAAGGTGCAACCACTATATCGAGCTAGATATGACAATGACGACAAAGAAAATAGTACAGCATACCATGCTTCATAAGCACAAATGTAAATAAAGTCAATGTGTTGCTAGTATGCACAAATCATGTTTTCTCTCTGTCAAAAATGATAGTATGGAATGCTTATGTAAATTATTGACACAGTCCTATGTTATATATAGTTTAAGATAGCTAGAATCATGGCATGGTTATTCTGTCTTGGATATTAATATAAAATCTTAATATATATATATATATATATATGCATCATGATTTTACTACAATCTTCATATATACGTATATATATTATACATATTGTAATTTTATGTTTTTTGCCATATAGTTTATACTTCTAGCATAGTTGCAATATATGATTTTATCTATAGGTGCAATTGTTATATTGTTTGTAAAAATATTAGCAAGCACTAGTGGTAGCTTGCATACAACGTATAGTTATTAAATTTTTAGGTAAATTACGCTTATTATGTCTCCAACTTTTAAATTGTCTAACTATTAGCAAGTATATTTATTAGCATTGTCAAAAAAATTATTATTGGGTTTGTGCCTTGCTAATGTTGATTAAATGTATAATGAAGAAAAGAATTGAAGATTTCAGTGCTATATATATATATATATATATATAGATACATTGAGATACGATTAAGGGGATTATCCTTAATATGTTGCAAGAGGACAATTGCAGTGAAGTATATGGATCTTTTAGTGTTAAACATGGATGGACATGTTAATTATTAGACAGGTCCGAAATATCATAAGAATCTACAGAAGTGGAAGAAAAAAAAAAAAAAGAGAGAGGAAAACTATGTACTTTATGTATTTAAGAGGAATTTTATTATGAATATTGCATATGATTCACCTGCACTGTATTAGATATATACAGTACTAGATAAAGATTTTTTTGCTATTTATTATTATTTAGTATATATAACTGCAACACAAGAATGTTATAAAATATTTGAATTTGTTTAATGAAAATTTGATTTGCCCTATCATTTACATGATACTATTTTTCTTCATATTTCTCGGATACTTTTAAGGTTTATTATCCAATACTAAAGCCAATGATAGCAACCAAACAAAATTTAGGATTTTTGTTAAATTTATTCAACAAATTTACAAGAATTAGATACCCCACAATATCTTACTCATAGATTATTCAGCTCATCAAATCACTATTAAAATGGTAATATAAAATAAATAACAAAAGGTTTCAATAGGTAAAAATTGTAGATTGGAGAGTCTCGTCTTGCCAAGCTAAACCGTAAATTAACCTAGGGAGGACTCATAAAAGCCATAGGTATACCAAAAAAAGACAAATATAGCCACCTAACCCATACACGTAATCTTAGAAACTCTTTGGAGAATCTTAAAATACACATATTGTTCCCCTTCTCCATTAATTTCGCATGTGATCAAAGTTATGATACACATTTCGTACTTTTTCCTATTGCATCATCTTAACTTGAGTAAACAAAAAAAAAAAAAAAAAGTACAACCTTATTCTCATCCGAACAATCTCTTCACTTCAGTCTTCCTTGAGCACGTTGGAGGGGACAATATCTTGGAGAAGCCCGTGATCACCCATAAATAAAGGCCTTGGGTTGCATGAGGAACTCCTTTTATTTAATGGAGCATTAGCAGCATTTGTTGACTCCGTGCAATTGTCAACCGAATTTGGCATCATTCTCAGATTACTCGAGATTGAGTATTGATAATCGGCATGGCGTGTCAAATATCGCTTTAATGGCACCGGCGCTCTACTAGAGATGCCGTATGCCGCCGGCGATGGGACGCCGGTGAGTGACGGTGGCAACGTGCTGGGGCTTGGATGGATGTGTTGGCCTTCGTATGTAGTCACCACTATGGTTGGATCAAAAAGAGAACGTTCGACTCGTTTCTTCACATTACATGAGGGGCTAGTGCAACGGTAGTAACTCCTAGAACATGTACGATGAATATGGAAGATTAATTAGCGATGCCAGGAAAATCTTAAAAAGGCCAAAAAAAAAAATCTTGTATAACCAAATAAATTTGATGCTACAATTTATAATTAAACAAACATAAAATGATATATAAATATTAATATGTTTCAAATAAACGGAAGAAATAATGTATAATTTTTATAAAACTATTTTTTAAAACAATTTTACACTATTTATACACTATTAATTATTCTAAGTCGCGTATCAAACTGAATGAATCTTTCCTTGTCGGTGGCTAAGAATGAAAATTTTCTAGATGAGTATGAACATGCTTGTGGCAGTGGGTTTGCAGTATTTACCTAGGGAAAGGGCTGTTTTTGACTGCTTTTTGGCCGTATTTTCTCCATCTGTAACCATCTTCCAGATGATCCACCTCGCTTTTAGTCATGAAAGCCACTCTTGGCGGCTTCTGTCTCTTCTCATTTGTCTTCTTCACTTTCAACCTAAATTTAAAATCAGAAACAAATAATTGTAACCAAGGTGGGGGAAAAAAAAAAAGGGTAAAAGACATGAAAGGACACTCATATATCATTTCCCAAAACAAAAAGTTATACGCATATTTTACGGATTTTCTCTAAAACCATGCCAAATATAGTAATAAGTCAATGAAAATTAAAGAAGTTGGTTCTTGTGTGTTCTCACTAACGCAAAAATTGGGATAAAGAAAAGAAAAAATGGTCAGAAAAACGTAAAGAGAGAAAGAGAGGGGGCAAGATGGTCTTACTTTCTTTGAGCCGTTTGTGCCTCCTTTCTATCAACTAGTTCTGGAGCTAACTTATTGCTCTCTTCATCATGATTATTAATCACTGCTCCACTATTTGATGCAGACGACACTGATGAAGAGTTAGGCGAGTTAGGCCTATAATTGTTCAATACCTCTGAGGACTCCATGACCATGCCAGTAGTACTGTTACAACTCGGGTGCTGCTTATTGCCCAGCTTTGTAGTACCAAGTACCGGTGTAACCGGAACTTGATGATGACGATGATGATGATGATGATGAAGAAGGAGGGCATCATCAAACAAGGGTGGATTATTATTCATCAGGTCCTGTAAACCTAGTAGTTCCATATGTCCCATAGATGCAAGATTATTGTACTTCTCGAATTCAGAGATATTGAAAACGTTGTTGTTGTTGTTGATGTTGATGTTGTTATTAGTGGTGGTTGATGAGGATTTAAGTGGTGTGTTGATTTCCATGCTTTTTCTTTCTGGTGAACTTATTGTAAAGGGGGTGTAACTAAGATAGGTGCATAAAGGTTTTAGCTGGGGGAGAAGTTGGAGGAGTTGCTTTTTCGCTTTGTCTGGTCTTGTTAAAACCGAGAATAGGAAAGAAAAGAAAAGACAAGGCAAGGATGTAGGTATTAGGTAAAATGTTGGAGAGAGTGAGAGTGAGAGAGAGAGAGAGAGAGGAGATCTTAACTAGAGTCTCTAGTTTATGAACTTATTATGCAGTTATTTAACAATAGTTAATTTGACTAAGAGTAGTCTTTTTTTTTTTTTTATTTCATTCACCTATTATAAAGATGGTCTAACTCATATGTAAACTCTGACACTATTAAATTATATATTCAATTAGGTTTTTATTATCATCTTCCTTTAACTTTTCCAATTCCATTATCCAACTTGTATATTTGACCAATGGCTTGGATCACCTAAAAGTTAGGATATGTATTCATAGTCCATCCACATGATGAGGTGCCCTTGTTTCCAACTAAGAAAAGCATCAATGTAGTTTGCCAACTTTTTTTTTTCTCTCTTTTTTTTTTCCCTTAATAGTATAGATTTAATAAATTGCTAATCTTTAAATGGATAATTGTGGGAGCTCATAACTTCTTTTATTAGTAGCATTTTTTTTAATTATTTTTCATCTTGTCAATTGTATCATTTCACTATTATTTCTTTTTCACTGTTATGATCTATCATCTATGCAATAAACATGTCTTATAAAATAAATATAATGGCTATGAAAGGATAATAACCTTAGCATGATGAGTTATAATAATTCACTACCAAAAAACTGACATTTAAAGATTGAATTTCTGTGATATAATTTTGATAAAGGAAGCTCTATTTTTACAAATTGAATAAGAGACAATGATTTTTGTAACAAAAATTTACATTAGAGACAATTTTTATTTCTAAATTATAGATTTTTGTAGTGATTTTATGATATTATTATGAAATAACACAATATTAAAAGTCAATGTCTTATAGTTAGAATAGATGAGTAAGGTTTTGTAAATTATGGGATAGAGTCTTCTTGTTAAAAATTTAAATCATTGACAATAAAAAACTTAATAAAATCATTAACAAATGAATCATTATTTGGATTATTGAAAATTCATATCATTAGGGATTGAAATGCATCATTAATAGCATATTCATTAATTTCAAGGAAAAAACATATTAGTGTAAATTTGTTTAAATCTTCAAAATTTAATTGTTAGATTAAACTCAAGATGAGGGTATTATGATTGGATTTACGGCCACACTATGATTGGATTTATAGCCACACAACAAATAAAGCCTTGAAAATGTAAAAGAAACACGTATTGAGAAATCAAGCCTAGGCATAATGTAGAGTTTGTATCATGCTTTACTCTGTGTGGACACCATAATATAGAGTTTAAATCATGCTTTACTCTGTATGGATACCAATGCCTTCAACTAAAAATGTTGAAGCATACTTTTATTAACCAACCAATCAACAAACCCTCAAGGACATATACCAAGCTTTACTCACAATACAATGATCACAAGAATTGTGTTTTCTTTACATATTGCCAATAACAAACACTAAGCACAACTCAATCTTTCTCTAATAAAAAAAATACAAATTAAAAAGTAAGAGATAAATAAATGAATAAAGTAATATAGTTTCTTTGATTGCAAATAATGAGCCTCTCAAGGTGTTAAAATATGTCAAAAAAATTGTATATATAGTTTCTCTAAACAATTTGCTTATTGCACAATTTACCTCTAAAAAGGTCAAGTATAACGCATCTATAACTCTCTACAAAGTAAGAAAATCTAATGGCAATTAAGAAGATAGGAAAGAACGTTGAAGCAATTTTACATATTGATGCATACACAGGGTTAAAGAGTCGAAAATCATGAAAACATCTGTCTAGTTGAACTTCAATTTCATGTTTGTTTATACATTCTTTATTGATAATATAACTTACTTGTTACAGTAGGATAGGCTCGGGGATGCGGCTAAGGTGAAGCTAATGAGGGCTCTTCTCCCTAAGCATAGAAAAAAAGTTATTTTTTTTAAAGATAAAAATATAGATATTATATGTGTGGAGAAAGATCAAATAGTATAATAAGTATAGTATAGTAGTTATTTGTTTCCACATCCCTAAGGTATTGGATTCCAATATCATGAGTATATTTTTTACTTTTTTTTTAAGATGTATTTATTACATTGATGTTCTCTTTTATTCTATCTCTCTCTTTTACTTTTCTTTTCTTTTTTTTTTTTCAAAATGTCTTAACTTTGCTATTTCACAATAACTAATAACATTAAATTCATTTACTAAAAATTAAATTTAACTAAATGAATTTTTATAAACAACTATTTCTTATTCATAATCACCAAAATAATGATAACATTGGTCATATTACAAATGTTTTAATCTTAACGCATAAAATATTACTAAATGATACTAATTATAGCACTTGATTTAGTAACATTTTCTCTCTGTTTTTTAAATTAATATTATGAGAATAAACATGAATTATTGAACAACTGTAATATTCTAATATATTTTTATTTTTTTTTGTTGAAAACAAAACTTATGCAAATATCATGTATTAATTTTATCTTTTGAAATTAATAATTAAAATTTAAAATATACACACACCATCTCTTATGAAATATGCATGTGTCTTTGGAAAGGCTACAAAAATTATGCATCTTGCATAATAAGATCATTGTGGGAGAGGTAAAACAAGTTATGAAAAAGTGATAGCCCTAGTGAGCTTGGATAGTGTTAAAAAATGTACAAACCGATAAAGCTAATAAAAAGTTAGTATTATTATATGATTATGGGTAGTGGATCTTTTACAGAGGAGGAAAAAAAAACATTGAAGTGAAGGAAGGGGGGAAAGTTGTTAAGAACCAGGAGAAACTTGTGAACCAAAAACTAAGAATAGTTAGGTAACAGTAAAATTTTAGAAAAAAAATCCAAATGACACAACCCATATCTTATTCTAGTACATCAATGAGAACTTCCAATCCATCTCCTATCCTTAATGGATGTGCATATAAAATAATGTAAACAACTTACAAAAGAGAAAAAAAAAAAAAAAGAGGTAATAACTACTTCTAGGGTAATTAAAACTCTATATTTACATTAAAGAGAAAGAGTAGGGAAAAAAATGTTGCTTGTAGCATTGGCATCCCATGGATGAATCACATATCAAGGAATCAATGGATATATTTAGAAGAGAATTAAGTGAGAGTGATATGAGAAATAGAGAGATTAAGGCTAGTTATAAGGACCCGATATGTACTTTGTCAAAAACTTCACATGCTAAGTTCCCAACCATATATAATGCAGGAAGATAGTATACGTAAGGTTGTCTGAAAAGGGAGGAGTTTATGCTCATTTCTTGATCAACCTATTAAGATACAAAACTTTACAAATATTACTCATTTAAGAGTAGATAACTTTACATAAACACATAAGATAGCACTATCATTCATGGTACTTCAAGAGTTGTAAACCAAACTTATAATATTTATGATAGAAAAACTTAGGTACTTTACATAAAAAAAAAAAAAAAAACATAGGCTTATGAGTAAACCACAGTCTATATACTATTACATTTCAAAAATAAGGTCTTGCTTTTATCCTTTCCAAGAAAACAATATAGAATTGTATGAAAATCCTAGTCATCCCATTCCTCAAGAAAAGCTTCCTAATCCGTACCATATCTTAAGTAATCATAATATTCATTATCATTGATACCTATAGAAGAAAAAGTGATCTAGAGGCTCACTACACAGTAGCACAACCAAATACAAAGTAACATACACTCCTAAGCTAATGCAATGCAAGAAACAATAAAATTATTCATCTTGGTTTAAGTAAAACAAATCAACATTAGAGTATCCAAACTCTGATTGCAATCTTTGGGAATTTGCGGGTCCTGAGTAACAGCAGCTGCTCTAGGGTTAGTATAAGTGGCTAAAATATTCTTATCTCCTACATAACTTTATAAATAATAATCTCATCTAGGATTCACAGACGTTACTCAACTTTACTTAACTTAATCCATAATATCACCTAGTTTAACAACACCCATAAATGTAAACTAAATCATATTATCTCCTCTTAAGAGTAAGCAACTGATACCGTTCCTCCTATCGATTACACACTAAGCCATTATAAATGTCATTGCACCATGACGAGAGTGGCCTAAGCGCCTAAACTACCATATTAACCTTATTAACAGGGTTGCCACTCCCTGGATCGGATTCAACGGCACACGCATAAATAATTCAAACAAATTCTCAAGTTAATCTTTAATTAAAGTTGATTTAATAATACCTAATTTAGCATTCAACAAATAGTTACTGCGTACTTAGATATACAGAACTATCGGATAAGAGGCCAATGTTCAAACACAACTGGGTATTGGAACCTATCGAGGAATATCATTTCTTATGAAAAAATGTTAATAAATAATTGAATACTAAATCATTAAACCTTCATCAAAATTAAATAAGTTCAAATCATCACATAGTTTATATTCATACACGTACAAATATATATATATATATATATATATATACACACATTGCATTCCGCCATTTATTTATTTAATTTTTTATGAACATTACCAGAGGATCTATAATGCCTGTAACAAGGGTGAAGATGGATAGCACATGCACCATCACCGTCGTGATCTTGGTCGTGATGTATAATACTACCTTGTCATGCCCGCGATAACCTTGTTTAAATTTTTCCAAAAAGCATCCGGGGAGATCACGTCCATGGTAACGGCCGTGATTAAGGTCGTTTCATGTTTTAAAAGCACTTAGATGAGATCACGAGCCATGTCACGACCATGATCATTAAGAAATCATGATTTCGAGGAAATAACGTCTTCGAACATGCCTGTAATGAACATAGCATTGATCCTTTGATACTTGTTTCAAAATTTTCAAAGTCTTACATCTTCTAACTCCTTACTAAGACCTTATTTGTTATAAAAACATGTTGAAACTAACTTATACACATAATGTCAAACATCATCAAGGTTACTTGTACTCATATATTCATTTCACATGTATATGGATAACAATCTTAAATTAAAATATAAGTACAACATTCATGTTTATTGAACTTTATTGTCAACCTAATTATTAAACTTCTACTCATTTATTACTAACAACATCAATACACATATCATTTCATCATAAGTGAAAATTCATCTCTTCAAATACCTAGAGTACATATGCTTATTTGCATATCTAGTAAAACATATATGTTAGCATACCATTAATTTGTCTAAAGCATCAAAGTTCTACTCCTATTCAACATCAACATCAACTAAAAACCATAATTAAACAACTTTACTTACTTTTATAGCATTTAAAATCAACAAATTTCGCTTTCCTCTTTCTTAGCTTGAATTTTTACTTCTACTTGTTTCTCATATTGATTCTTTGCTTAAAAACTTGTGGGGCAAGATTTATAAGAGATTTTGAGGTGAAATTTTAGCTTATTTGTGGTTGAGAAGATGATGAAGATGTAGAGAGAGAGAGAGAGAGAGAGAGTGAGAGAGAGAGAGAGAGAGAGAGAGAGGATTGTTGAGTCTGTTTTGGAATTGATATTTTTGTTGCCTTTGACTTTTGAGGCAATTTAGAGCTTATAAAAGATGATTGGACATGGCTTGGGCTATTGTGGTGTGGGATTGGCCTTTAGTTAAGAGTTAGGCTTGAGTTAAAGAAAAGGAATATTGATTTCAATGCTTCAAATAACACATACATATATTATAACATAATTCTATTCAACACACAATATGTTACTACACTTATATATTTACACCCATACACATACAACTAAGTTTTAACATATTATAATACCAATAATTATTATTATAAACAATTAAAATTCCTATAACGCAAATTATCACAATTAATTATGGAATCAACAAACAAAAGTATACAAATTAATTTAGTAGGTTTAATTTAGGTTATTTCACTAGTGGATTCAAAAAAAGAAACAAGTGATTATGGGAAAAAGTGTGTGTTGAACTGGAGGTTTCAAGTCAAATTTTAATGAGAAAATGTATTTCACAAATTGCTCAAAATGATGTAATAAAGTTATAATTAATAACCAAATTACATTTGTGATACGTCGAGCCTTTATGTGCAATATATATGTGCTTTCATTTGTACTTATTGTTGTAGTTTGATATAAACATGGTTTAGGCTTATATTCTTTAGAATTTCTTAAAGCTCAAAACATGAAATTATAGAGCTCTTAGCATCTTGAATTACTTCAATTGGAGTCCGGATGAGAGAGATATAATTAAAATATGAAACAATGCTGAGCTGCACTATTGTTGGCGTCTAGATGCTAGCAGCATCCAAAACTTTCTATGCCTTATTTCTGTAGGTGGTGTCAGACACTAAGGACTAGCATTTAATATTAGCTCTAGGAAACTAGTCATCGGAGTAATTAATGCAAGATCGAATTTGGTGCAAATGTAGGTAACGACTAGGAGTCTTTAAAAACTTATAAATACTTTTATAAATACAAGTGGTTGGGGAGTTGAAAACAAAAGATTGAGCTTATATTTTGCTATTTAAATCTTGTAAGCACTCTCTATATGTTTGTTGTGCAATTTATATTATTTGTTTTAAGAAAGAGAGTTGAGTAGTGCTAGTGTTTATTATCTTGGTATCTTTTATAAAGCACTATTTAAATGTTTTGTTGAGTGATTTAATGAAATATTAAGTTGTACCTGTTGTGCTAGAGTTTGTTTTAAAGGCATAACTCAAGTGTGTTTGTGATTGTATGGTTGGAGCTCCTTGTGGAGCATTGTTTATGTTATGAACAAGAGATTTAAGCATAAATATGATAAGATGGAACATCACGTACAAGTGTAATAACACTATTATCTAGTTACAACTAATAAATAGAGTTCCAAATAGAAATGAAAATTATATAAATAGTGGGTCATGGGAGATGTAAGGGATAGCAGAAAGTTACAAATCCAAAGCCATCTTCTTCCTTTTTATGTTATTGGAGCCAGCTAAAGCTAGAATCTAGTAAGAATTCATCTTTTCTTCTATCCATTTTACCTCACATAAATTACACAAAACAAAAACCCCATATTAGAATATGTTCATATAAGAAAATAAAAGTGACATTAAAAGATAGATAAACCCAAAAGAGATTATAGATTTGTAGTTTTCTTGATTAGTTCGTTGAAGAATTAAAGGCAAGATCAAAACCCAAAATCTAATTTCTTTTGCAGAAAATAAGAAGAGCAAGGAGGGAAGCAAGAATCCACACTTGAGACAAGACAAGGTTCATCGAATACCGAGCTGATGTGATTTTGCTTTTGTTATTTTCTTTGTATTGTTGTGTTACTTGAAATGTTGTCATATATAACAAATTGTATTAGTAGACTGGGTTTATGTCTATGGACTATGGACATTTGAGTTTGACTGAATTTTAATTCTTGGGTTGTGAATTCTATCAGTTTGTGGTGTTGAATTAAGTACGTGAAGTCTTTTTGAGAGGCATTATGTGGATGTGGAGACTAAGAAGTGGACCAAACTCCATGTTAAATTGTGGTGTTATCTCTTCTAGGCGTCTCTCTTTACTTATTGCACTTTATATTATCTTCTTTATTTATTTAATTGCATCAATTAGGGATTAAGTTCTTGAAAAGAGCAAAATTGTGCATAATTGCATTCTTTGCTGTTACCTAAGTGTTTCTACAATTGGTATCAAAGCTAGAACTCTAGGATGAGTGCTTAATCGCATAGAGTAGGATTCATGGAAAGTCAAACCATAAATAGATCATTCATCCTAAATGACACTGATTATGCATATTGAAAGAGTAAGGTGATCATTTTTATAAAAGTATAAAATTTGTCTTTGTGGAGTGTAGTTATAAATGGCCCTATAGTTATAGAGGGTAAAGATTAAAATAGTTATACAAAGGTAGAAAAGGAAAAAGTGCAATTAAATGAAATAGCAATGAATATATTGTATTATGGTTTAAATGAGAATGATTTTAGGAGAATTTGTTCTTGTAGATTTACAAAAGAAATTTGAGAAAATTTTGAAAAAACCTATGAAGGATCTACAAGAATAAAAGATATTAAAATTATTTTTCTTTGTGGTGAATTTGAAAATTTTAAAATGAAGACTAATGAGACATTAGATGAAATGTATAATAGATTCATTCACATTTTGAATAAATTGTCTATACTTGGTAAGAGTTATACTAATATTGAAATAAATTTAAAAATTCTTAAGTCCTTGCCTAGGGAGTGGGAGATAAAGAGAATTACCATAGCGGAGGCACACAACTTGAGCTAACTCTCTAGGGAGCAGCTTCTTGGTACCCTCAAGACCTATGAAATGATTAAAAGGCCAATGAGGAGTCAATTAAGAGGGAAATTGTTCTAAAGGCTCTTGCTCAAGTGAAAGTGAAGATGATGCTGATGGGGTTGGACAGGCTCATAAGGAAGTTTACCAAATTTTTAAAGGTAAACAAGAAAATGAAGAGAAGGGATGATGTCGACTCCTCAAACTCAAGAAGGAAGACTTTTAAATCCTTCAAGTTGAATAACTAGGGCATGCACAACAATATTGCCTACATGCCAAGAAAGGAAGTAAAAGAGAAGAAGAAAGGGTTTATGGCCACATAAAGTGATGGAGACTCATTGACTTGGATGCAAAATTATGCTTAATGATCCTAGATAATAGGGTTTGCCTAAGTTCTTGCCATGTTCCTAATGATGAGTTATGTGATATGTATCACAAACTTTGT
The DNA here is from genome assembly GCA_024138025.1 of Combretum micranthum. Taxonomy (NCBI): domain Eukaryota; kingdom Viridiplantae; phylum Streptophyta; class Magnoliopsida; order Myrtales; family Combretaceae; genus Combretum; species Combretum micranthum. The sequence goes on from JAMXBD010000264.1 coordinate 1,137,924, forward strand.
AAGGAAATGTTTAAAACTAACAAGAAAGATAGCATGATTAAATCCTTAATGAAGAAGTTGGGAAAGGAGCTTGATGAATTTAGAAGTGAATATGATGATTTGAAAGAAGAAAATGAAAAGTTACTTGAAGAAGTTGGATATATGAAATTAGAAAATGATAAACGGAATAAGAAGAATGATGAAAATTATATATAGACCACCCATCCTAACCGACACTAGTTATGCTTATAGGACTCAACTCTTGGAGAAGTCTAGATGTAGTGATAGTAAAGAAAAGTGTTACGAATTGATTGCTTTGGAACCAAGTATGATACAAATAAGTTGTTCTAATACTAAATATGATACAAATTGATTGCTCCAATACTAAATGTGATATGGTTAAATTGCTTCGTTAGTTTTTCTTTTTTTTTTTTAATTATTTTCATTCTAGATTTGAAGATTTCAAAGAAACTTTTTTTTTTTTTTGTATAATTTGGACAACAAAACTAAAGGGATATGAATAATAGGATATGACACACTAATCACAAAATCAAACCAAGATCGATTGAATTTAGGACTAATATTACTCATGATCATACAATCAAAAGGACAATTCCTCTCTGATATTACACACTTTAAAGAATCAAGCTATTTCTAATATAAGTGATATTATGCCGGCAAAGATTAGTAAAAGTCACCACAACTCGTTAAAGTTGATAAGACAAAAGGTTAAGGAAATACATAAATATTGGAATTTCATTCATCATAATTGTTTTTTAATGTTTGTACATGATATCTATTTATACGATTGCAGAGATCCATTTTTGGTTTAAGGGATATTCAAATTGATATTATCTCTGAAACTCTTCAAATATAAGGTGGTAGAACTTTAATTATCGAGACATCTTTTGGTGTAATAACCTATAGTTCATTAGAACTCTAAAGTTAAGCATACTCAATGGAGAGCACTCCCAAGATTGGTGACCTCTTAGGAAGTAGCTTATTTCAATGACGAAATCGTGTGGTATTTTACTAAAGTGAACAATACCTAGGTAGGTAGAGTTCTGGGTTATTATAGGTAGTACTAGTGTAATATACTAGTTGAAAGTACAGGAGCTAAGTGTTGTATAGGCCATAGTGCCTTAGAGTGGGGGTATCTCTTGAGTTTGTATGGAGCACCTCTAGTTTCCTCTATGTTTGGTGAGGTTTTGGACTTATGTAATGAAATTGACAAGGACATCAGTTTTGTAAGTGGGAAAGAATGTTTTATTGCTTAAATATAAGATGGTGGAACTATAATCATGAAGACACCTTTTAGTGTAATGCCTTGAGTTCACCAGACTTCAAATTAAGCTTGCTTAGTGAGAGCATTCTCAAATCAGTGACCTCCTAAGAAGTAGCTAGCACCAAGGATAAAATCATGCGGTATTTTGTCAAAGTAGAGAATGCCTCGAAGAGTAGAGTTTTGGATCGTTACATTATCAATTGGAATAATTTATGGTAATGGAACTAGTACGACTTTCCTAAGTTACATGACACTTAGGGACTAAAACAATATAGAGAATATAACAATTTTGTACCATGCTCTCACACTTGAAACGATTTCTAAATCTTCTTGTCTTTGTTGACACTTTAATGATTTGAAATGGCTTATTATGAAAAAAATTTGAATCATGTTGCTTCGTAAACCAAAAAGTATAATTTTAACCAAAGAGTCATGATTGTTAGTTAAATCAATACAAATGCATAAGTGGTTAACGTGAATATTTTTAATGAACCATGATGACTTTGAGACTTAAAACACTTATATAAGAATCTTAAAAAGAAAAAAATACAACACTTGACACGAACATACCCTCTTATGAATTAAACCATCATAAAAATATGACACTCAAAACATTGTTATCTTAAATGAATTTACCCTCAAATATTGATACATTTTAATATAATTTACCTTTTTTTTACTAACCTTAGAATGAGATAAGGGATTTGATCTCTAAGGTTATATTGTAGCACAACTATGGAAACAAATTAAACTCAAGGTTTTGGACCTATGTGCCTCCTACATTATCAATTGTTGTATTCTTCGTATTGTTTTAGTCCCTAGGAGTCATGTAACTTAGGAAGCTCAACTAGTTCTATTAACATAAATTATTTTAATCAATAATGCCTTTTATTTTAATTATAGAGAGAGAAGAATTGTATATGTGGCATTTTCAAAATAGGATATTTGTGACAAAGTTGGAAAATAAGTCATTGAATGACAATTCATTGGTATGAGGATATGAATTACTATTCATCATTTTGCTTAATAGCAATTCTTTATCAATCGTCATTCTTCTCAATTGATCACTGTAATAACAACTTTACGTAGAAAGAGAAGGGAACAAATGGGTATTCATGTCAAGTGAATGAGAAATTAATGATTTGAAATGGCTTGTTATGAAAAAAATTTGAATTATGTTGCTTCATAAAACCAAAAAGCATAAATTTAAATCGAAGAGTCATGATTGTTAGTCGAATCAATACAAGTGCATAAGCGATGAAGGTGAAGATTTTTATTGAACCATGATGACTTTGAGACTCAAAACACTTCGATAAGAATCTAAAAAGAAAAAAAAAATGAATACAACACTTGACACAAAACATCCTTTTATGAATTAAACCATCACAAAAATATGATACTCAAAACGTTGTTATCTTAAATGAGGGTAAAAAATGATATGGGAGGATCTGATCTTCGAGGTTATATTGTAACACAACTATGGAAAGAAGAAGAGAAAGGGATAATTTAGTGAAAGATCAAAGAGGATCAATAAGCAAGCTTAAGTTCTAATGCTAGGTTATGAAAGGTTGTAAGATAATGTGGCTCTAAAAGCCCCCTCTCATTAGTAACATGCAAATGCATTTATAATGATTCATAAGTGATAATTAGAGTTAGATTGCTTGAGCTATTAATTGACAAGATCAATTAATTAAGGTTTAGTAATTCTAATGGACTAATGAAAGTATAACGAAGCCTAACTATATACATATTATTGGAACCTACTGACACTCAAGTTTTCTAAGAAACATAAAAAATGTAGCATGACAATTTCAATAAACTCTTTTCCAAGCCAACTAATTCATAACTCTTTAAATTATCCAATTTAGATATTTTTTTTTTGGATCTTGCTATCAATCCAAATAACTAGCCTTAAACATATTTAGGTTATTTTCATTTTGACCCATTAAATTGCATAATACAAATTTCTTCATCTACAGAGTGTATCACTATTCAAAGTCATACCAATTTGTAAAGTTGTTAAACTTATGGAAATGCAAAGGACCGGAGCACATAGATTTGAAAGAATCTATAAAATTATCTAGAAAAGTAAACTCGCAAAACCCTGTATTTAAACTCACGTTTTACTAGAGTTCCTACTTAAATGATTTTGCATTTATTATGAGTAGAATAAGTTTCCTAAAATCATAAAGTTGTGGATTTTTATGAGTTGACTCAGCTTTTTATCAATCATGCCAATTAGAGTAGTGATAAAATGCTATTGGGAGAGAGACAAAAGAGTCAGAAATATGTTCAAGTACCGTTCTCCATAATGCCATATTGCCATTAGTTTGCTTCCATGAGACTCCTCTAATACGAAGTTTTCATATAAATAAACCATGTCATATCAATTCGGTATAAGTAATCTCAAATATGGAGGCATAAAAAGTTGCAATATTATTTTGGTAAAAAAACGAAGGTCAAGAAATAGAGATATCAAAATTGTAGCATACAAGAGACATGAGAAAGCTGTTACATAAAATTAGGGTTTAATGTTACAAATGGTATCTGAACTTTGACAAATTATACAATTAGGTACATAAATTTTAAAATTGATCAATTTAGTACCTAAAAAAAGTTTTCGCGTACTTCAATAGTATCTTTATCAAGTTCTTTTAGATACTAAGTTGATTGATTTCAAAGTTTTTCAAGTACTAAATTGATCAATTTCGAAATTCAGGTAGTAAATTGATCAATATCAAAGTCCAAGTATCTAATTATATATCTTACTAAACTTCAGGTACCATTCATGGCATTATCCCATAAAATTAAATGCTATGATGCTTCTATTGTCTAAGCTTTTGCATCTTTCTTAAAAGAGTCAATGTACCATATCAGGTACCTACTTGAACTTTCAAATTGATTAATTTAGTACCTTAACTTTGAATTAGATCAATTTAATGTATGAAAACCTTAAAATTGATTAATTTAGTATCTAAAAGAACTTGACAATGGTACTGGCATGCATGAAAAGTGTTTTTAAATATCAAATCTATAAATTTCAAAGCTTAGGTACTAAATTGATCAATTTAAAAGTTCGGGTATATAATTATATATTTTACTAAAGTTCATATACTATTTGTGACAAGTTCATACACTATTTGTGACATAACCCTTTTTTATGATTATCTATTTGGAGGAAAAAACAAAAATAGCAAAAACAAGAATTAAAAAGGCTTTTCCATCTTTCTCGATTTATAGGAAATATGAACCGAAATTTTGGTTTGTCATTGGCGGATGCAACCGTAGAAATCAAAATTGGCAAAAAGAAAAAAAAAAAGAGAAAAAAAGAATTAGCCTTTTGTTGCTTATCTTTCAAATAATTTAAATGTTTTCTCGAAGAATAAAATTAAAGAAAAAATACAAATAATCCTTTTAATTTTCATATTGGTATGATACAATTATAAACTTATATACTTTAATATTTAATAAACTATGATTAATTGACAAATAGCAACTAATGATGGCATATAGTATTCTAAAAGTTTAATCTTGATGCATAAACACTTCCATAAATTTATGAAAATGTAATTTAAAACTCCTTAAACTTTTAATTCAATGTTTATATATATAAAAGAAAATGTCCAACTTAAAAAAATTCACTGGATCTTGAATTTGGCACTAATTAAAGTTAAAATTTATGAGTTATTTGCAATTTTCACAAAAATTAATAATAAAATTACTTTAAAATTTTTATGAAAAATTAATGCATTAAGGAAAAAGAAATGAACTAATCCAATAGGCGATAAAAAAGCAAAGAAATGATGGTCCTTTTTTTTTTTTTTTGTTTTGAATTAAAGTATACTTTGAGGAAACTGAATTCATATTTCTTGAATCATCTAGTGGAATTTAAGCATGCAAAACATGCATCCCTCCAAGGCTGTAACTACATCAGAACAAAAAGCAGCAGCACAGAATCAATATCTTGTGATTCAGCCGAAAGTGGAGGATAAAAAGTCTTGCAAAGAGAACAACATTCAACAATTTGCACAAAACCGATTCTAAAAGGCAACTAACCGTTTATATTTATTCTTAGATGTTGTTCTAAAATCTCTCACATGATCACATCTCATTTGGAATAATTATTTGTTTGTTTTGGAATTTTAATTTTGTACAATACTACAATTGATTAATAAGAAATGCACATGTCAAGTTTTTAATTATCAAATCACATGTATTTGTGGTTTATTTTTATTTTTATTTATTTAATTTTTTTTTTTACGGTGGTCGTAGTTCTTTTGGCATTGAATTCCAATTTTCGGGAAATATCATGGCGTTTTTAACATATTGAAAACTATTATCAGTAGTTACAATTTGATATTTATTATTTCTTATTGGTAAACTTTCTTTTTTCAGTGATTACAATTAAAAAAGGAATCTAATCTTATATCATTTTTATGGAAAGATAACCCTCAAACAAATTATATTGTAACAAGAATAATGTCAAATTTGGTTGTTGAACTATATACAAAGATATCAATTTGGTACTCAAATCACTAATATTGTTTGTTTTTTGTTATAACATGAAAAAAGAAAAAACAATCTATTAGTGTTAGTCTTTGGGTCTATTTGACAGCTTTTTTCGACAAATATAAACACTTTTGTAAAAAATTTTAAACAAATTGTTTATCAAAATATAGATATAGATAAAAAAAAGTTAGCTAGTTTTCATAAAAATATCAAATAGATCAAATATAAATAAAATATAAATATAAATTAGATATATTTATATATATCGTTTTAATATAGATATAGATACAGACCATACAAATAGACCTTTGTTAGAAGAAGTAGACATGTTGACTTCCAAGTTCGAAAATAGATTAAATAACATTAAAAAGCTAATAAAAATAATCTTACAAAGTTTAATTGAGTATTTAATTGATCACTTTAAAATATATATAAAAAAATAAATTTTTATATAAAATTCAGGTAATGAATTTATTATTTAACTATTATAATATCATCGTACGCTAAAAATTCCTAGAACTATTGACAAAAGTTCTGTATAGGGATTACTTTTCCTTTGTATTACATTACGGGGTGAGTTGCTAATGGGAAAGGAATAATGATTACTTTTCCTTTGCATGAAAGAAAATTCCGATCCCATAGTTATAAAGAAGGCAAAACGATGTCAAATGATAATGATACCACACCTTGTTTGGTCTTATTTTAGTGTTTGTTCACCACTTTTGTTGGAACTTCGAATGAGGATACGGAAAAGCGCATACACGTGCGGCGCCCTATCAGCACGAGAAACGAGAATACAATTCAAAGTATTTCCAAATAGCATATGTACATAGAAAGTGGGCGATTAACATAGAGGTAGGGCTAGCACAAATTCTAACATTTTTCTTTGGATCTTAACCGTCCATTTGGAAAGAGTAAGGCTTTGAAATTATGTTATGAAGTAATCTTTAAATTTTATGATTTTCACATAAAGATAGAAATGCGTAGTTATCGATTAGGGATTATGACACGAGAAATATCTGTAGTTTTATTTTTTGACAATTTAGTACCCAATATTTAAATTTTGACAAAAAAAATACCTGTTGTTATAATTTATTAGCATTTCAATATCTAAAATTTTGTTTTAAAATATGAAGACACTGAAATATCAATATTTTAAAATAAGAGGCACTTTTTACTAAAATTTAAATATCATATATTAAATTATTGAAAAAATAAAAATGAAGGCATTGCAAGTGCCATAATCCTTATCAATAATTTTTGTTAATTTCAAAGAACAAAAAATCTCTTAAATTTTTAGGATTCCTTACCCGTTATTAACAAGTATGATTTATTTGTCTTGACCATTCAATATTAGGACGAATTTTGTAATAAATATCACTATAACCTCTTAATATTGTTCTCTCTTTCACACATAAACACACACACACACATATATATATATATATATATATAGAGAGAGAGAGAATAGTTGGCTGAAAAGACAAAAAGAAAAGATAGGAAAAGAACCATATCTCTTCCATGAATATAAAAAGATGTCTTCTACTTCACATGTAATTAATAATTATGAAAACTCATGGTTATGTCCCAAACATAAGTGCGATTTCTCTATGACATACTTCTATATTTTATAGTATATGCAACCAAAATCTATAAGCGCAATCCATCAAACTCCAGTTCGCCTAATTGGTCTAACTCAATTCAACTTGATCCAGCCATCAAACTTGTCGAAGTCATCCCTTTTGAATCTCCTTTATAACAAAATGAAAAACTTGATTGACCAGACCAATCCAACTGGCTTTCTATAGAACCATGCAAATTTTGTAAGGTAGAATACACCAACTTTTTTTTTCTTTTTTTTTTTCCTTCGATAATTGCTAATTTAATAAAAAAAAATAAAGCAAGAAAAAAACCTCATTTGAAGTGAGTCAATGAGTGTGGGCAAATTTAAATCGGGATCAACCATATAAGTAGATAAAAAAAAGGATCAACAATACAAAGTTGTACAAATAATGGACCCTTTATCATGCTACTATGAAATATGTTGATATGACATATTTGGCTGAGGTCACATTATCATTCACTTGTAATGCTAATAAAGACACCAACTTCTTTTTGGAGCCTCTTAATTGTTAGTTCTCTATTTGTACCATTTTATGAAAAATTAATTCTTTTTTCAAAACAAACGGTAAAATGATCTCTAGTATAATTTTCATGAAAAATAAACCTTGGTCAAAACAAACGGTAAAATGGAAAAAGTTCTAAACCTTGAAATTCTAACAAGTTAATAATTTGATTATTTATTAACTAGAATATGAATTATAATTTTAAATTTTGGTTGTCTTTGGTTTGACCATTGATACTTTTCATTCCTAGTTGACCATTAGTCCTTTTCTAACATCATTAACAAATATGTTAATATCTATGGTTCCATCGTTAATTTTAACTAGACTATTATCTTTGACTATTTGATGACTTATAATCATACTCAACCATGATTACAATACTATAATTATTAATATATCAATTACAATATTTATTTTAATAATTAGATGATTGATTGAACAATCTCATATATTAGATTATAGAAGTTCTCTAACAAATATCCATAATCCCAGTATACTTTTGTAAGTTACCATTAATAACAACTCCTTAAATGGAACATAAGTTCTTAATTTGTCCTCAATCAACCTAATAACTTAAAGAGTAAAAAGCAAATAAATAAAAAGAAACTTCAATTATCTAAATACAATCCAATATCTAGTTATCATAACCATAGGCACCATGGATCCCACTCTTAACACAAAGATCATAATCCAACTCATCTTAAAGATAAAAAAAATGATGGACACTTGAATTAAATGCCTAAATGGTGAATTGTGATACATAGTATATAAACTTCTACACATATGCAATTATATGTCAGACGACACATAAGCTTATAAGTCCTGACACAGCACTTCATTTGATACTCAAGATTCAAACACTCAAATTCCACTTTCAAATGTGATAGCACTCGCAAACTCATCACTTGTGACAATTATATAGAGCTTGCAAACTCAACACTTTGTTTCCTGTTACGGGTGAATGACAATCTCATTTGAATTGACCAACTATGATATGTCATTGGAGCAAAGTCCATATCTCTTGAACTAGCGTCCAATGCCATCAATTCACCTTGTTACACTTCTTTCATATTTCAGTAACTTTTAACAGACATATTTTCCTCATATATTGACAACTTGTTAGATCATTGCAACAATATTTGCTCCTATTTTTAACCATTCAAGGGGTCTAGTGCTATCATCAGCTTATTGTTAGTGGCTACCATGCATAAGAAGCCAAGCATAAATAACCTACGCATTATTCATTTGTCTAGTCACAACTACACTTAATGCATATGCATAAAAAAACATCAACTATGTCCTTGAATATACCTAAAGATTTAAAAATGTCGTAAAATATGAATAACAATTTAATTTAGCATATAATATAAGCTAATACATAAATATACTAAAGAATTAAAACCCAATATCTAGCAATTGATTTCCCAATTATACAAGTGGTTATAGACCTATTTGATTAACAAAGGAACTCGGTTACTCGATTGACAATTAATTAAGGGCTAAGGACGTTTGCCCACTTTATATGTGGTGGCCGATCTCGAGTAGATCCTTTCCTAAGGGTTCAGTTGACTTAGGGTCTTGAGTTCACCAAGCATCTTTCTTGCTTGTCCTTTAAATTGAAAATTGACTTCTTTTTGTATTTTCTTAGGTTTTTTTAATGTTTTTGTTTATTTATCATCCTACATATTTTGAATTTCCAATGAATCGAGTCTTTCAAGGAAGAAATTAAATAAACTCACAATTATAATGAAATCTCCACACAATCAAAGTAATACCTATTCATCCTAATTTTATGATCTAAAATATTATAAATTTATCCTTAATATTGTTGAAAGTTCACATCCTAGGGTCTATTAACTCCATCTTTAATTAGTGGCCAAAAAAAAAAAAAAAAAAAAAACTCCATCTATAATTAAGGATTCCTAAAGCGTTTAGATTCAGAAAGAATAATAGGGTATACTAACCTTAACCACTTATAAACATGATAATCACTAAAATTGAGCAATTTATCCAATCAAACTACTTTGTTGTACCTTTCATTAAACAAAATTGGGGTTAGCTATATGTTATAGAAGTCATAGAATTCTAAGGAACACATTACTTTTTTCTTTTATGCATAAAATAATATCAAATTGTAATATAATATCTCTTATTTTTTTTAAATATGAAATAAAACATATCATGATTTGAAATAAATAATAAAACATAAAATGCAACAAATTTACACTAGAGTGCTGGTTCAAATTAGATATGCAAGACACATGGAGCATTGATTTAAAGTAGCAGTATATAAGTTAAGCTGACTTAGGTTGAATTTGGATTATATTAGTTAACTTAATTCTATCTCTTTGCGTTGCATATAAGATATAAGTTGTCTTGCATATATTTAAAAATTATAAGAAACCATGGTAATTGGAATCATATCTATTTTAATTCGATTCCATGGTAGGTGTAAAGCAATATTTAACATCCCACTCTATGAGAATAGGTTCAAAAGAATTTAGAATCATAATTCTCATAGTAATATATCCCCATTGTCGACTTGACATAGGGTTTTGCTAGTTTTAGAACCTATTAGGTTTCATCTTGGTTCCAATGAATTGTCTAACTTAATTCCCATTAACCTGATGTATATATATTCTTCTATATTTAAATGAATTAAATATATTTATTGATAAAAGGATAAACGACAAGTTTGTTACTTGAACATTGTATAAAATTCAATTGGATATCTACTTTTTGAAGTGATAAATTTAATACTTAATCAAACAGTATAAGGAAATTTTTATTATCTTATTAACACTATTTACTTTGTTTATTGACTTAAAAGAGACAACATATCATTGAGTTTTACTACTCCCCCTAGCACCAACTAGTACTAATAGATTATTTCTTCCACGTTATGAAACAGGACAAACAATGGTGATGAGTTAGTAGAAATAGCAATGAAAAGTGCAATAATGCAATAAATTGACTATTATAAAGTACATGTATCAAATTAAATTTTAATGTAAAGTTCAAGTACCAGATGTGATATTTTTCCTATAAATAAATACAGTTTAGTAAAAATTTTTAGTTAAGGGTTAATGTCACATGAATGATATCTAAATTTTGACACAAAATATGCGACTAGATACATAAAATTTATAACTGATTACTTTATTACTTGAAAAAACTTTTTATGTATACTAATAGTATTTTGATCAAGTTCTTTTAATTATTCGATTAATTAATTTCAAAGTTTAGGTACTTACCATTTGTAACATTATCCCTATTGTTATCTATATATCAATCCAATTGTGTGGCACATGTCACTTCTTAATGGAATATTTGATATAATTAATTAGATGAATTTTTCTTTTTCATTTTCTTTTTTCATTCAAAAAGTGGGAAATTTCAAATTTAAAATATAAATAAATAAAACAAAGTAAGAGAATTAGAAATTTAACAAATTTCAAGATTTTTTTCTCTTTTCTTTTTTGGCATTTTCCAATTTTTCTTGTGCATTTCTTTCTTTTTAACAATTTTGGAATCCTAATGCTAAATATTAGAATAGAGATAATTAAAGTGAATGTAGCGTAGCATATAAATTTTGTTTTAAAGTTAAAATAGAGAAGTACGTTATCAAATGGTGCAATCATTGACAAGTTTACTAAAGACATGCGTGGTCCATGCTAGTGTATACACACACACACACATATATAGAAAGAGAGAAAGAGAGAGACCAAAAGTATATATGCTAATGATGCTGTATTAACTCTATTATAATCTTAAAAGGATTACTATTATAATTGTGTTAGTTTTATTATAAGTACATTCTCTATTTTTTATTGATAGATAAAGGTTTTGTTTTATGCATGTACTACACATTAAAATATTGTATTTTTCATCTAAACTTAGGGGCTAAACACATGAGTTCTACATTCACGATATTTTAAAATATATTATTTTATATAAAAACCTTGGGCCCAACATACATCTCCCATATTATATGCATATCATAAAGTTTATCCCAATATACATAACCCAAAACGTATATCGGATGAAAAGAATCTTTTGATGCTTTGTTGTGATTTTTTTCTTTGCTAGTATTCTTTGTTCACATTATACATTACACGGAAAAAGTATAGTTTTTGAATAAAAACACATCTCCCGAAACCTAAAGAAAGTGGGAAACATATGCTAATTGACTATAGCAAATGACCATGGTTATCGGCGGGCAGCTAGTTTATATATGTTTATTATTTTTTTTTTGGGTTGATTCTTTTGATGTTTTATTTTTGTTAGTGCGCTACCGGACACCAAAGCGAAGACACTCCATCACCTCTACGAAACTTTATTTACTCCAAATGTATATCTCCAATATCTTACCTAACACTTCCAACACAATCTTAATTCCTCTCACCAACTTGAATCTTGTCTTGTCCATAAGAACCATTATCCGTTATTTGTTGCTCTCTTACAAGCACTTAAGGAATTTTTAACCCTAGCAATTCCAATTCATCCATTATGCGCACTAAAAATATTTTGAATAGTCATTTAATGAGTTAATATTATATTCTGTACCTGAATTTTATTATTCTTAAAAATTTATTTTATGATTAATTATCTAAACTTTATTTATTTTTGTGATTAATTACCTAAACTTTATTCATTTTTATAATTAACTATTTAGTCCAAATACTATAAATGGCCTTGAAAGTTGCACACAGTAAATTGACATGTTATTTCATATATATTACACATTGGGCCAAATTTAAAAGGTAAAATGGAATTTTTTTTTGTCTTCTCTTTAAATTTTATTTTGTTATTTGATCAACAAAATAGTCATTCCACCAATTGTTATCGTTGTGACGTGAATACTTGTAAGATCTTACTTTCTCCAATATACTTCTATATGTATCCATAAGTAAACCTAGCCTTGTAGTCATACCATAACTGAGGGTATGTCAGGTACTTTTAAATATATTCCTAGACTATTAGTAATGCCATTTTATGTGATATAGAACCTGTTAATAATTAATATTATTTTATTCATTAAGGAATTCAATTGTCTTGCTTCCTTTCTTACATTCTGCAAATCAATTTTACAAATAGTATTTATTAATTTATTGATTCTGTCAACGAACAACATATTGTGGTCAATGATAACAATCTTCACTTATGATAGCGGGAACTGATATTGGAAGGCATTTCTTGTTATTTTATAATTTCAAAATTTATATTCTGTCAATTTGAAAAACTCTTATCATGTAAAACGAGCCTAAACTAAATATTTAGTTTGTGTCTTTGAATGGTTAGGGTTATTTATATAAAAAAATGGTTCAAAAAATAAAATTAATTAAACTGGAGTTAAACGTTACAAATGATAAACGAAAACCGTCCTACGTGTGATTTATCAAGGTAGAGATGTTGGGTGTAGTGTCCACTTTCAAAATCACAAAATTAATTTTTCTGAGAATCCTTGGTGAAAGATCTTCTAGAGTTTGAATTTGAATATTAAATCCCATTACGAGTCGAACTATTGTTTGTTGGGTGTATCAATCTTTTGCTCGTGAGTTGCTTTATGTCAGATCGTAAAATTTTTATTAAATGTCAACTAGAAATCCATATCGACTATCAAGATTGCAATGGAAGTCAAAATATTAAACTCAAATATATCCAAAGGGATCTTATTGGGAGTGGAGTGGGGGGGTGGTGAGTCAAGTCAACCGAAAAAGGACAAACTTCAAATATTTTCATGGGTTCGTGTGTCGTATGTACGAGCTTATGGTGCTGAGAATAAAATAAGGATGAGTCATACAACGAAAAGCATAAAATATGGAGGAGTGAAATTAATCATGTGCATTAGGGGTTAAAATTTAGGGCTGCGATATTAGGGTTTCGCATTCAAATTTTATGGGCTGAGAGGGGTGATGGAAGATTACCACTCACAAATACTCTAGATAAGCATAAACCATACTGTCTTATCATAAATATGTATTTATTTATTATCATTATAAGATATGTTTGAGCATGATTAATGTAAAAGTATGACTTTATTAAACAAACTTTGAAAACTTCATACTGGATATAAGATAGTCTCTACAAACTATTCGTTTAATTAAGAAAAGTAATATATATATATTATATATAAAATCTTGATTTATTAAAAAGTAAATTAATAGATAAAAATTACACGGAACACTATTTATACTATTAAATAAATCCATTAAATTTAAGAGAAAAATATCAAGTTTGATACCTGAATTTTTTTATGAATATTTAATTTGGTTCCTTAACTTTAAAGTGGTTAAATCAATCCTTTTATGAGTATTTTGACTAACTCACCTAATATCATGTTAAGAAACATCATATAATTGTTAAACGATGTCAAAGGTTGTAGTAAAAAATAAATGATAGGATGTCTGTTCCATATTAGTAAATAAAACTAATGATGTTAAAGATATAATAGAAATAGCCACAAAAATTTGATCGGGGTACCAAATTTGATATTTACCTAATATATAAAACTAATATGAAAAAACTAAACAATCACCTACTAATTTTTCTAATATATTTTGGGTTGTAACCTTTGCTTAACACATTTTAAGACTTTCTTCTCAAGGTTTTGGACATTGTGAAAGAAAGAAAGAAAGAAAGAAATAATATTCTAAAACTAAGTGACCTAAAGTAACAAATATAGAAATCAATCCTAATATTAGTTGGATTTGGACGATGAGCTTGTATCATAGAAATAAGGATAAGTCATGTACTAAAAAGCTCATAATGAGTAGATGAAAAAATTACTAGCAACAACAATAAGGATGTGCCTCGGCAGTTAAGGTTTAAATATTAGAAGCGTTTTGATCTAATTTTCGGGAGAGGAGTAAGATAAATCACTCCTTTTGCAAATCGTCAAGAGAAGCATCGATACTACCCCTCTTTTTCCCTAGCAGCAAAACAAGGTAACCTTAATTGGGACTCATATACTAAAATGAATTAAGTAGGTTTTAACCTTTGAGAAACCAAGTTGGTCACAACTTAACATTTTTAAGTTTTTGGGTGGATCATATCATTATGCGTAATATTCTTTCCGTTTACCAAGCGGTCTCAGGCGACCGATATGCAAACGTTTGTTGTAAGCGCCGATTCATAGATGTAGCAGAGTAATTATACATCCTTCTTTGCTGTATTTGCATATTTTGGTATAAATCATAATTTTAAAAGTTGAAACTACAACCGGTATCTTAACTACTTTTTTACTTTAATTCATGAAGTTTGAAGTTATTAAATTTATCGAACATTTACTTTTCATATATTACATATAACATAAGGGAAAAATATTCCATAAATAGCACACGTTACATATATATACATGTGGAGGATAACTACTAATTATATTTTAACATATGGATAAGATAATAGATTGTTTCTAAAATAACTATTACCTATACAATTATCTATTAGAAAATTATTAATAGTTACTTATTGTGTGTATTGAAACTTTTATTATAATAACATAAGAGATTATTGGGTAAACTTTTACTACTCTTTTCATCTTTTAAATGATATATCATAATAAATACTTATTAGTGGAGAAACCAGAAGTACAAGTGTAAGGTGGTGTAATGAATTTTACCAAGTATAATTATATATGAAATTCATCAATTTTAGATGTAAAATTGAAAAACCACCTAAAATTTATATAATAATTTTGTGGTTATCCTGAACATTTTCATAGCAAATATTGGTTTTCGATTGAGATCATGGTCACTTGTAAGATTTATGAATTTCATTGTATATATAATATTTAGTTCGAATTTTATGTCTCGTTCAATATAGTGCTAAATTACTCAAGCTAACTCATTAATAATTTTATGACGTCGCCTGCAATAGCTAAATTGACATTGTTAATGGTTTGATAATGTCAAACGAACATTATATAATTTTTTTTTTTTTTTTTTGTTTATAAAGTGTTACTACATGGTTACTTATGACTTTGGAGCAGATGAGTTTATATAGGCTGGGAGTAGGACCTGACCTCCACAATTTGTTTTTGTTGTAAAATAAAAAAGTACCACAAACGCTCGGTAAAAAGGTGAAAAAAAAAAAAAAATCTTGTAAGTACGTAAGATGTGATAATAAATGGATACACTTTTAATGTGTGATTTATTTTACTTATAATTGGAAAAAAAAAATTAATCGGCATTATTTAAAATAGATTATAAATGCATCTTTTATATTCATTGAAGTTCCTTATCCTTTTGTTTTAAAATAAAATAAAATAAAAATAAAACCTTTTGATTATCATTTGAAATCTAGCATTTAAATTTCAAAAAACAATTATGTATATTAATAACATGAACACTGGTCTCACAATATAATGGATTAGGTTGGATTTGTTATGAAATGAACTGTGGCCAAAATCTAGCAATTAGACCTGTAATTTATTTATTCTACAAAAGACTTTTAGATAATATTTTAGTACTTTCTACTGTATGAAAGATAACTTAATTCTCAAACTTGAAAAGCATAACAATTATAATAATATTAAGAGCAAAATGGTCGTGTAGGTGCCTAAATATATTTTTCAAACAATTGAGGTTGCAAATACTTACTATCCGTTCATTTCATTTTTACGGAATGAATAAGATATAACATAATTGTTAATATTGGGGAATAACAAAGAGTTATAATAGGATTTCTATTTGTTAATTTTTTTGTTTAAATGAGAATATTTGAAAAAAAAGGATCAATTCGAGCAGATTTGAGTTATTAATGGCTTTATAATATTTTTTATAATAAAAATTTGTTATGGAACTATTACTGGTAAATCAAATGTCATAAAAACTCTTTTATAAACAATAAGAATGTAATAAAATTATAATTACAAAAAAGTGAATGATCATGAATAAAAGGTTAAATATACATAAATTAAATATAAACCTGTATATTTTTCATTTACGCATCAAAAGAACTTAAATTACTTAAAAGACGATAAAAAGAAAGAAGAAAAAGAATTTTGCTTCTACTTTTATGTGATCTCTTTGGTTTAATCGGTAGTTGGGCTTAACCCACATCGACAGCAGTAGGCAAAGCAGCTGTAGTGATCACTGGGATTGGGTCCATCAAAGCCCAACATCTACTAACATGTTTTGTTTAAGATACAATATCAGCAATTCCACAGCAGTCTATGCTGTCGCTCCCCTGTCCTTGCCAGTGCAATATAATATATATATATATATATATATTTCCCATGTGTAAAATATATATATACACGCACACACATCCTTATTAAATGTCTTATAAAAATAGAATATCAGAGTAAATTGCAGTGCTATGTTTACCTTACTATATTATTATATAAATACTGAATAATTGGAATTTGGCTTGTTTTGCAATTACATTTAAGCCATTGGAAATTAATATAATGACCAAGTGTTTGAGCTCCTCAAAATATTTTCCCTGCACCTAATTCGATGATGGTGAAATCAAAGCATGATCCACCTTCCCATAGAGTGGTAGTGATTTGGATGATTTAATTTATACAATTAAGAATGAGTTAAGTAAATTAATGGGTTTAGTAACAAATTATATTAACATAGATTTAAGCATAAGATGAATCTTAAATATTGTGTGGGTATAATTTCGAGTGCAACGATCACGAGCGTGCCGCGTGACTATCGCGCTATACGTGATCTAGGGAAACAACACTTGCAAAGATGATCAGGAAGTAATTGTGTAGGGAGGAGGAGTAGGCAATCTCAATAGGCTCTAACACGTGTGATAGGTGAGGGAGCTAAATAGCATCAACCTCACTAAGTACTATGGATTCGTGTATGTTCTTGAGTAAATCAAGTGTTTGATTCACCAGGATAGAAATCCGGCAGCACGATAGCGTTCGTCCAAAATTTCACCTTATCCAAATGAGGTAAGGACTAAGGTATATATAGAGAATCTAACTGTCGATGTCATCCGTCAGATGAGACAGACGACCAACGCCCAGGATGAGTCCCTCTCATTATGGATATGGATGTGGGCTCCCTTATGGACCCAGGCTCATTGAGGCCTTCATTGTAATGTGTATGAGCCAATTTGAGAAAGGTTGGAAT
Organism: Combretum micranthum; assembly: GCA_024138025.1. Lineage (NCBI taxonomy): Eukaryota > Viridiplantae > Streptophyta > Magnoliopsida > Myrtales > Combretaceae > Combretum > Combretum micranthum. The sequence continues at coordinate 1,155,917 of JAMXBD010000264.1, forward strand.
TGGGCAAGCCAATTCCAACGGGCCCTACTCCAAGCCTACCATGCCAAAACTCCCATGATCATCCCAATTGAATTGGGCCTAACTCTTTATAAGCCTGTCATATTAGCCCAAAGAGTTAAATCCAAATAAGAATTAGGCTCAAGGCCTTTGTAAGCAAATTTGTACATCTACATTTTGCCCCCTGACAAAGTCCTTCGGGTTTCATCGGAGAGGTTTAGGCATTATTTCAAGCCCTTTCGAATGACAAAAGTCTCACATAGCTGTGTCGCTATTTGACGCGTTGAAAATTTGTAATGTGAAAGTTCGGCATAATGCTTCAAAATAATTGAACTATCTTAGTATATATATGCTTGCAACATCATCTGACCATATGTACTGTTCAAGCTAAAATTATATTGCTTTTAAGTGGCTTTACTTGTGAGCTCGTAGCTTATTCCATCTGGCCATGGCTTTCACGCCCTTGTTATTCACCGCATTGTTTTCGTTCGTTTGAGTGATCTTGTTCCTTTACTCCCAAAACAATATGTTATGCCTGTGACATGAATCTTCTTCGCTTACTTTGCATGAATAGTTTATACTATCATAAATTGAGCCTGATTGAGCTTGTATCGAATTTTTGAATCTTCTTGCTCTTCTAATAAAAACTTTGCTTGAGTTGGGTCTTATGAAGCCCTCTACATATCATCATTCGTACTTGTCTCAATCGTATCGAAGTGAAGAGCAATATATATCATTCTTATAAAGCAGGGTATCGGAGCACTTCTGGCTTCTTCCAAAAATGATGTTTAACGTTAATCTTCCATAAAATATAGTCCCATAATATGTAAATTATAACTTCCGCCGTTGATGTTTGTTGGAGAAGATTATAGAACCTTCCTGTAAAACCCTAGAATATATAATATGCTTATTTTACCAAAAAAGGAAACTTATCTAAATAATACCTAGGGCGAAAATAAATGAACGGACGAGATTAATGCCACAGGCATATAAAAAAGATTATCCTATGAAAAGATATGACATAAAGAAAAGTTACTAAAAATAGTAAAAACGCAGTTTTGATGGCCTAAACGAAGGAATTTGACCGAAAACCGGCTTGGGTCATGAGCAAAGCTGGTGAGTTCTGCTCGTTGGATCGTTTCCCTTCAGAATATGGTCTCGCTCGGTAAAAATCCAAAACTCCCAAAATTACGAAACTGCCATCGACACTTTTCTAACAATATACCAGGATTTTCTCCACTACTTTTTTTTTTAATTGTACCATTTGGGGACAGGTGTCACTGTCTTATTGTCATAGTACAAAATGGTTAAGGATCATGTTTGTTTTATTCCAATATTGGCAAGGACAAAATCTGCTTATTTTGGGTCATGATATGGGGTGTGTTTCTTTTATTCCAGCACATAGGACATTTTTTATTTTCTTCATGCAGACCTTTCTTCATTTGCCAACATTTGTGTTTCTTCTTCATTTCTCCTCTATTTTACAATTTCATCAAACAGGAACGACCTATCTTCTTCCTCCTCTCATTTTCTCTCTTCATTTTCCTTTCATGTTGTAGCTCTACGAAACAGAAACAAATTCTCTTCTCGGTTCTTCTATATCATTTTTTTTTTTTACTCTCCGTGCACCAAACCAAAGAAAGAGGAATCCCTATTCCCAATCAATGGCTTTGTTATCTAAGGCAGAAAAAGATTGAAGAAATCCCTCCTCTGAAGCTTTATATTTCTTTGTGTTCATAGCTTACTTCATGGTGATCATACTCGTAGATTGGTTGCTTTTAAGCTCCAACTAGCTGGAGTCAGCCATCATTAAGCTTTGTCCATTGACATATTAAGCTTCTAGTTGGTTAGGATTTCTTACTCTTGGCCCATAAATTATATTAACTCAATGACAAAGGAAAAGTTATCAAATCCTTTATTTTGCTGTTAAAGGATACGAGCAAGCATACTACAAAGGTATCAACAGCTATGTTTCCTTATTGAGTTTCACATTTTTTTTTTATCGATTGAAATTGATGCTCGTATTAAGTTATAAATGACAGCAGTTATCCAACGATTTTACAAGACCACATAAAGATAATCAAGGATGAAAACGTTCTCCAAAACACTCATCTGATTCATCTAACCGGCTTTCCATTTAGAAACGAGATCTTCTAATTAAGTAACAAGTCATGATTTCACTCTTTGATCTGCATCTGGACTTCAATTATCTATAGGCATCTTCAGCAGCGGCCTTTGCTGCATCCATTTCCGTATCATTCTGCACAGACTATGCTTTTCGTATCCTTCCATGCAAACCATCTGAGATATAGTTATGCAGTAGCAGCAACATTTAGTACTATTTGTATCTTTTCAAAATGCATAACTTTTAGTACTGTTGATGGTTGTTGCTTGGGCTCATAAAATGCTCGTCTCTGTAGCAAAGTAGGGAGATCTTGTGACCAAGTAATTGATGGTGGATGTGTTTGTATCTTCCTGTTTGATCAATGCTAAATTAAATTTCTTGCAGCAGAGACATCACACATTATGATGTTGTGGTGAGTTTCGATGCAAAAGAATCATGACAAAATACGACATTGATACATTTGTAATCTCTCAAAATCTAAAAAGTTGTAGACCCTTTCCTTAGCTTTCTATATCATTTTATATCATCTCAATAGGAGTTCTCATGAGAGAGATATCCATATTTTTGTGAACTTTGTCAAATCTGGAAAATCAAGAATTTTTGCTGTCATGCAGCAACTTCATTGAAAACTGTATCGATTTGTTGTGAATCCACCAAAACTCAAAACACAAAAGATTTATATCTCCCTCTTATCTTTCCAAGGAATTTTGAATCACCCCAAACGGAGTTCGTATGAAAGAGATATGTGCAATTTACAAAACTATCTCAAATCTGCAATTTTTGAAGTCACTGCTGCACTTGTAGTGACTTCATGATGAAAACTGTATTGATGTGTTGTGAATTCATAAAAACTAAAAAGCATGAAATTTTTAGATATCTCTCTTAGCTTTCCAAGGAATTTTGAATCACCCCAAACGGAGTTCATATGAGAGAGATGTACGCAATTTACAGAACTATCTCAAATCTGCAATCTTTGAATTCACCACTGCACTTGTAGTTGATTCATGATGAAAAAAGTATTGATGTGTTGCGAATTCATAAAAACTCAAAACATGAAAGTTTTAGATATCTCTCTTATCTTTCGAAGGAATTTTGAATCACCCCAAACGGAGTTCATATGAGAGAGATGTACGCAATTTACAGAACTATCTCAAATCTGCAATCTTTGAATTCACCGCTGCACTTGTAGTAGATTCATGATGAAAAAAGTATTGATGTGTTACGAATCCATAAAAACTAAAAACATGAAAGTTTTAGATCTCCCTCTTATCTTTCCATATAATTTTGAATCGCCTCAAACGGAGCTCATATGAGAGAGATGTGCGCAATTTACCAAATAGTGTTAGAGCTGTCCTGTTTCATCTTCTAATGCATGAATAGTTTCTTGATATCTCACCAAACACATCATAAAGCTCCCTATTCTTTTAAATAACAATGACTTTCTTCGAGTAATATCTTGAAGATAGAATCAATAAATGTATTGTATGTAGTCTTTTGCTCGCTCAATGCCTTGTCTTGTAGAATCATCATAAGTGAGCTTGATACTTGCCAAAGAATACGTGTACTTTTTAGTGTATATGTCTTCATGATGATAAAATGCTGCATGAGTGAAACCTTTCTTGTTTGTGAAACTAATATATCTTAACTTCTTAATATGCAGGTGATATATTTGATCTCACTCCTATCATATTTTCTCTCCTCTACTTTTGAAGTGGTGGCACACCAATACTCTTTACATCGCTTGCATTGTTTTCTTTGGAAATGAAGGTGAGTAGGAGGATGAAGAAGAACAAGCTGAATAATGCGAGGAGGAATGAAATATTAACACAATCAGATGGTAGTATGCCACAAGTTCCATCACCACAAGATGAATAGGTTGATGCAACAATTTCAAAAGACTTCTTTTGGGTAGATATACGAAAACGGGACTTATTTCTATGTCAACCTATGGATGGTGAGTTGCACTTCATAAGTCAAGAGTCTCGTGCAGGAAATAGAGCGCTCATAGATGCATCTTCCATATTGCGATTCAGAAATGAAAGGAAAGAGCTGCCTCTCTCAGAATGCAAATTTCATTGTCCTAAACAATTTGTACAAGTATGGGGTCCTTGGGTAGGACATATCATTAAGAGATATGGAAGCATCCTACAACAAGCCGGGGTGTATGATTCAATATGGATTAGCTCAAAGTTAAGCTTTGCTCGCACTGCTGATACAGATATGTGGCGAGCCATCCTATGTCGATGGAGTACTCAAACACACAGTTTTATCACATCTTGGGGTGAAGTTACTCCTACTTTGGAGGATGTATGTATGCTACTGGGCTTGCACGATGTAGGACTAACGGATATCACTACTGTTGAGATTTCTGAGGAGGACAGTAGCTTGATAGACTTGTTAGAGACTCATATGGGAGTAGCTGTAGATAGTCGTAGACAGCTTACATTCTCCTCATGGCTTAAATACTTCTTTGGGCAAGAGAAGGGAGGTGAGCTTACCCACGGGCCTAGCTACAATAGCAAGTAAGTATCCTCATATCATTTCATTAGCATATACTATTCTTTTTCCAATCATGGCTTAACTCATCTATGTTTCTTTTTGTTGTCCTAGGGAAGAGCTAATAGCCTTTCTATATTGTGGCTTTCTTTGTTTGTATTCCCTGGTGGTCCTGAAGTGAAGGGAGACTTCCAGGTGTGCACCAAATGATAAAACCTACCTCAGCAGTAGACAAATTGTCTCGCCTCTCTATCAAGTTAACCAAGTCTTCAGAACCTCGAGGATAAAATTCTGGGTACCATTCATAACCAGCCAATTCCTTAGTATAAGGAGGGAAATTATATTCTTGAACATTATCTATCACATCAATCAGCAATCCCAAAGGCTTTCTATTTACCCATGCCCAAGCTCGTGGTTCAACTATATCAGGTTTTTCAAGTGGTGGATCATAGTATTTCTTGTAACGCTCAGCAAAAAATAATTGCAAGAATGTCATATCTACATAACATACCACCATGTACCGTTTCACAAGAATTGTCAAGGGGGTATTACCCACTACTTGATCATTCCATCAAATATGATGGCTAACATAACGTACTTAGGAAAAAAATTCATATGCATGTATTATGCCACGCGCTTAGTAAATTTTAACAATTACAAGCTGCATGTTGTAACATAAATAAATGTCGCGTGCATAGGAGACAAGTCTCTTACCAAGCAGCAGTAACATACAAATATAATCATATAACCAACCCGATTGATCAAATAATCATGTGAAAGCAAGCTCATATTATTCAAGCTATCATCATCACTGATCATGCTATTACATATGAAACTTCTTTACATATTGAAAATTTATAGGAGCTGTAATAGCATCAGTCTTTGGATTGAGGAGCTTGCAATACCCACTATCATGGACTTCATGTATAATGAAGGGACCTTCCCATTTTGGCGTGAACTTTGGCGCAGGTATACTTCGGCGCACATGCTCGGCTGCACGAAGTACAACATCACCCACTTGAAAGGACCTTTTCCTCACCAACCGGTCATAGGCCAGACCAAGCTTGTGTTGGTAGTTGATCAAGTTGTTTTTGGCTATATCTCGTCTTTCATCTAAGGCTTCCAGATCTATTGTGCGTAAAGCATCTGGCTCAAGCTCAGCATTGATCCAGTCGTGCTGAAGGGATCAGAACCTCTATGGGCACAATTGCTTCGGCACCATACACTAGCGAAAAAGGTGTTGCTTGTGTTGGTCGCCGCTTCGAAGTCCTATAGGCCCAAAGTGCTAAAGATAGCTTATCATGCCATTCTTTATGGTTGTCATGTACCATACGACTGAGAACTTTCAAAAGAGTCTTGTTTGTAGCTTCCGCTTGGCCGTTGCCCTTAGGGTAATAAGGGGTCGACTTCACATGATCAATACTATATGATTCCAACAGTTGTCGAACATGCGAATTGATGAAGGAGTGCCATTATCTGAAAGAATGCGCTTCGGAATCCCGAATCTGCATATAATGTTCTCCTTAATGAAGCTTGCAACTGTTGGTCCCGTCGCCTTCTTTAAAGGAATAGCTTCCACCCACTTAGTAAAACATTCGGTTCCAGCTAGGATCCAAATACATCCTTTAGATGGCGGGTGAATAGGACCGATTAGATCAAATGCCCAAGTATGAAAAGGCCATGGTGTTGTTAGACTATGAAGTGCGACCGCAGGAGCGTGGATCGCATCTCCATGTTCTTGGCAAGGAACGCATCGTTTAACAAAATTGGAACAGTCTGATTCCATGGTTGGCCAATAGTACCCCATGTCAAGTAATTGATAATACAACTTCCTCGCACCTTGGTGTTCACCACATTCTCCAGCATGTACCTCAGTTAATATTTGTTCCGTTTCAGGAGATGCAATGCATCTGAGAGGCTTTCCCATAAATGAAACTCTATACAATTCATCTTCATGCATTAGGTACTTGCGCGCCTTCCTTTTTACTAATTTGGCATCCGTATTATTAGTTGGTAGCACATTATTCTTCAAGTAATCGATGTACGGACGACGCCAATCTCCAGCACTTGCGACAAAATTACATTCTTTTGCATCTGGTAACTCGAGCACTTGGGACAATGTGTTTGCACCTGAGATGCATCCTTAGCCATTGTGGGCCAGTAATACCCTGCACGTTGAATGCGACGATACAAGGGAGGTCCTTCTTCCCCACACCAGATCTTATGATACTTGTCCAATTTTAGGCGAGCCTGTTTCGCACAGATGCATCGCGATAGAACGCCCTCAGGTCCTTTGAAGTATAAGGCGCCATTGATGTGAACAAAATTCTTCAAGGTAACTATGGAGGCCGCATTGGGTTGCGCCAATTGGGCCTTGATACCAACGCGCCAGTCATCTCCTGTTTCCTCATCTTCTTCTAACAATTGCAAGGCTGTGCAAGGAATGGTTTTCTTGATAACTTTAACATCTAGGCTTTCATCTGAAGCATGCATCGGAATTTTGGATGCTAGTGTTGCCAATGCATCTGCATAACGATTTGTAGATCGCTTGGTATGTTCATACCTTACGACTCCAAACTTCCCAATTAGAGCTTGCACTGCAGCCCTATAAGGCGCAAGTGCTGGCTCCTTGAGGGCATATTCACCATTAGTTTGCTTAATGATCAAATTTGAATCACCACGAATACACAGATGGTTTGCTCCAGCTTCCAAAGCAAAGACGATCCCAAGTAACAATGCCTCGTATTCAGCTTCATTATTAGTGCAATGAAAGTCAAGTTTAAATGCCAAAGGTATTTCTTGGCCATTGGGTGATGTCAATACAACTCCTGCTCCCCAACCTTGACTTCCCGATGAACCATCAAACTGGAGTGACCATTCTCCTTCTGTTTCAATCATGAGTGAGTCCTCATGGAATTCCGCTGGTATACTTTCTGTGATCACATCTTCACTTTCATTCGGAAAATGAGCTAGGAGATCAGCTAAGGCTTGTGACTTGATAGCTTTAGGAGCCTGTATTGTAATATCAAACTCTCCGAGAAGCAACAACCACTTCGCTACACGCCCAGATAACGCTGGTCGTGACAATAAGTACTTGATAGGATCTGATCGGGTAACGAGGTTGACCTTGTGCGCTAGAAAGTAGTGACGCAACTTTTGGGTGGCAAACACCAGCGCGAGACAATGCTTTTCGCAAGCTGGGTATTTGACCTCGCTTCCTTGAAGCGAACGACTCAAATAGTAGACCGGCCGTTCTTGGCCATCTATTTCTTGTGCAAGTAAGGCTCCGATGGATCTGCTAGTAGAAGTAAGATACAATATCATCGGTACTCCCTTCACAGGCATAGTCATGGTGTGAGAAGAAGTGAGAATTCCCTTAATTCTTTGAATTGCATCCTCATGGACTTGGTCCCATTCAAATGTGACTCCTTTCTTCATGAGTTGATGTAAGGAATATGAAATCTCTGCAAGTGCAGGTATGAATCTCCTAATATAAGAGACCTTTCCCATGAAAGTTTTCAATTCTTTCAAAGTAGCAGGTGAAGGCATAGACAATATAGCTTGTATCTTTGCGGGATCAACATCAATCCCCTTCCTATGGACTACAAATCCAAGAAATTTTCCTGAAGCAACTCCAAAAACACATTTCAAAGGATTCATGCGAAGCTTATACAATCGACATCGTTCAAAAACCTTTCGAAGATGGACCAAATGGTCAGATGCATGTTTTGATTTCACAACTATGTCATCCACGTAGTCCTCCATGAAATCATGCATCATATCATGAAATATAGCTGTCATCGCTCTTTGATAAGTAGCGCCAGCATTCTTGAGTCCAAAGGGCATGACAGTATAATAGAAATTCCCAACAGGAGTTCGGAAGGCAGTACGCTCGGCATCTCCAATTGCCATTTTAATTTGATTATATCCACTGAAACCATCCATGAATGAAAATAATTCATGACCTGCAGTGACATCCACCAAGGTGTCTATATTTGGCAAAGGGAAATCATCTTTAGGACAAGCCTTGTTCAAATCTCGAAAATCCACGCAAACCCTTATTTGACCATTCTTTTTTCTAACAGGTACGATATTCGCGAGCCAAGTAGGGTGTTCGATTGGTCTGATAAAGCCTGCACGAAGCAACTTCTCAATTTCGTGCTTAATTTGAACTTCCACCTCAGGACGGAAAACTCGTTGTCCTTGCTTAATAGGAGTCGTGCCTGGGGTAATATTTAGTGTGTGCACTACAAGGCTAGGGTCCAGACCTGGCATCTCATCATATGCCCAAGCGAACACGTCTCTATATTCTCTTAACAAATCAATAAGAGGACTCTTAACTTCATGTAACAAACCCTTGCTGACAAAAATTGGCCGCGGCGACTCTCCTGGTCGCGCTAGATCCAATTCCTCAATTTCTTCATTTTGTGGCTTTATTTGATCTTGCATTTGTTGAGGAGCGGGCTGAATTTCTTGAATTGGTACAGGGTCTGAGGAAGAACAAACTTCCTTAGACCCCGGAAACCGTCATAAGAGATATACTCTCCGCCCATCTTCTCTGACGTAACTTTCAACAGCATCAACCTGCTTGTTCTTTTTTTACCGCCTCGACAACCACGCATCTTTCTTTTCTTTTGTTGGCCCTCTTGAACTTTTTCCCAAGTGGGTAATGGCACACCTGAAGCTCTAGCAATAGCTGTCTCACCTTCATCGGCATACTCATTGAAGAAGGTAGACTCAATGAAATATGTCTCATCATGCTCAAAAGGATTCTTCGTAGCAGGAATAAATATATCCTTCCCTTTCCAATGTCCTTTGATACATTGATGCATAGTCGACGGTACTAAATTGTGATCGTGCAGCCACTTCCTACCTATCAAGAGATGATAGGACACAGGCGCATCAATCACATGAAAAGTAACGATACCACGAATAGGCCCAATCTTAAGATCAACATTAACTCTTCCGATCGTCTTCGTTATAGTATGACTAAAGCCATTAACTGAAATGGGTTGCTTCACCAAACGATGATAGTCGATACCAGCAGCTTCCAATGTAGTCTTAGGCATGATGTTGAGAGAAGAACCAGCGTCAATGAATGTCCTCTTAACTGGGTAGCCATTAAGTATGCCCTCCACATATAATGGTCGATTGTGATTTGGACTATCTACACACATATCTGCATCGGTGAACAAGATTGCATTTTCATGCGCTCGAGCCATTCTTTTGACGGGCTGCGCTGCATTACACTCGGCATATTGTCCCTCGGAAATTTGCGCAAGTGCAGTTGCTGCTGCAAGCTTCGCCTTTTCATCAAAACCAAGTAGATCAAAGAAATTTCTAAAATTAGAAGTTTTCAAAAGTGCCGCAGCAATGGGAGCACAATTATTTTCCTCAACTTCATGTTGTTTTCCTTTCGCGTTACTTGCCTCGGCAAGTGGTGCATCATTGGCTTCTACTGTGGCAGGATCATGAATAACGACGTTAACGGCACCACGCTGATTATTATGGGTTGGAAGTGGATTGTTCCTAACGTCGTTATTTTCGATAACAAGCTCTCCATTCTGCACTCTTTCATTGAAAATCCTCTTCAAAGTAAAACAATCCCTAGTAGGATGCCCCACAATTCTGTGGAACCTACAAAATTTAGGATCATTCTTCTCCTCCTGAGTTGGTAAACGCTCTACCCTTGGGAGTTTGAGATTTCCATCTCTCAACCATTGATCTAGCATAGCGTGCACCTTTCCCATTGAGCAAGGATATGTTAGCACTTCCTTTGTTCTCTCACGTCCAGACTTTTCAACTCTTCGTTTCTTCTCATCTTTGAGATCCTCACTTTGAGTTGCATTCACTGACGGTCCTCTTTTGTTAAACTTCACATTTCCTCCTCTTTGTCGCATGACAGAATTATTAGTCCTTCGCGCATTCTCAACCAAAGTGGAGAATGAGGCTAAAGAGAGATTTTCCAGATGTACCGCATATTCGGTGAACATGCCTTGGATGCAAATTTTCACCAGCTCTCTTTCGTCACATATGTCTTGGATGTCTAGTGAACGTTCCCTGAAACGCTCAATATAATCCATCAAGTCTTCCTTGGGCTTCTGGCGAATCCGTCCCATATCAGTCAAGGTCACTCGTTCCTGTGTGGAGAAGAACTTCTCTAGGAACATCTTGCACATAGTTGCCATGAATCTACTGATCTAGGGGGAAGGTTGACGTACCATGTGTACGCTTTCTCTATAAGGGACTTCCTTTCTTACATTGAATAGCATGAATTTGGGACTCACATAGTCTTGAGGATATGGCTTAGCAGCAATACGTTGATTGTATGGGAGCTTGAGATCCAATACTCCCACATCAGACTTAGCTTGTATTTCCCTCAAGTACATGTCTAGATCTTCTTTCGTGACGAAAGTAACTTTAGGAGTTGAAGTAGTAACTTCAACTGGTATAGCTGGAGTGACAGTCTGGAGTGGAGTTGTATTTGGTTGAGCAGCAGGTCCACCAATGACAATCTGTGGCGTAGTCTGAGAGGATGAAGATCCTCTGGGTTGAACATGTATTATAGGCTGGGAGGTTGAGGGTCCTCTAGCTGAATTCCTGTGTTTACTACCTGAGGTACAGGCAATTGTGTAACTATAGGCTCCAACGGAGGGGCTTACTCCCTAATTCAAATAGTGTCATGTTCAGGAGTAGGAAGAGGATCAACAGGTCGAGGTACTTGAAGAGCTTGTGAAGTTTGAGGAGCTTGAGGCGCTTGAGGTACCTGAGAAGCACGTTGCTGCGCGGCAATAGCAGGGGTTGACAAAGTCGCGCTTTGTTGCGCGGCAGCAATAGCGGCTATACCAGGTAGGTATTGAGCAAACATCATCATGAATTGTTGAAATTGTCTTGTAGACTCTTGTATTAACTGGTTGACTTGTACGGTATTTTCTTGTACAGCGCGCAAGATCGCATCATTGTCAGGTTGAGCACCAGTAAGTTGGTTAACATCTTCGAGTGCTGGCATGTCATGCTCAACAACCTCAAGATTAGTATCAGTTTCTTGAGTCACACCCTCAGTGGGATCAGTAGGTCTTTTTCTTGGAGGTGCCATCACACAAGTATTGATTTCCCTATCCCCAGTGGAGTCGCCAAAAATGTGTGGGTATAATTCTGAGTGCAACGATCACGAGCGTGCCACGTGACTATTGCGCTACACGTGATCTAGGAAAACAACACGTGCAAAGATGATCAGGAAGTAATCGTGTAGGGAGGAGGAGTAGACAATCTCAATAGGCTCTAACACACGTGTGACAGGTGAGGGAGCTAAATAGCATCAACCTCACTGAGTACTATGGATTCGTGTATGTTCTTGAGTAAACCAAGTGTTTGATTCACCAAGATGGAAATCCGGCAACACGACGACGTTCGTCCAAGATTTCACCTTATCCAAATGAGGTAAGGACTAAGGTATTTATAGAGAATCTAGCTGTTGATGTCGTCCGTCAGATGAAACAGATGACCAACGGCCAGGATGAGTCCCTCTCATTATGGATATGGATGTGGGCTCCCTTATGGACCCAGGCCCATTGAGGCCTTCATTGTAATATGTGTGAACCAATTTGAGAAAGGTTGGAATTAGGCAGGCCAATTCCAACGGGCGCTACTCCAAGCCTACCATGCCAAAACTCCCATGATCATCCCAATTGAATTGGGCCTAACTCTTTATAAGCCCTGTCACATTAGCCCAAAGAGTTAAATCCAAATAAGAATTAGGCTCAAGGCCTTTGTAAGTAGATTTGTACATCTACAAATATAAAATGAACTTAGTTAATAAACCTATGTTTAATTTGACTAAATAGACTTTAATGAATTAAAATGAATTAGATTAATTAAGTTTAATCAACTTGACTTAGTAATTGAATTAAATGATTAATTTTAATCAACTTGGCTAGGATTAAGTTAACATAGGCTTAATAACTATTAATTGGCTTGGGCTAATATGTTTGATTAAACCATGAATAATATGGGGAGTATGTTGTTTCAAATGATTATGCTTTAATTTATGATTAATTTAAGAGAATTGATACTTAAATAGAAAATATTTCATTTTGTTGACTTGACGGTCATAATTTGCTTTTGACTTGATTAGGATCATTTAATGTATTACCATAATTTTAGGCATAACTCATGTAAAAAAGTTATTTATTTCCTTAGTTAGCACTTTTGTATTGCCTATAAAATATACATGTATTCAACAATGAAATATATGAAAAGAGGATACCATTTCTACATGGTATCAGAGCATTAGATCTTAGGATTTGCATGACTTTTAAAAAAAAAGAAAAACAAACATAAGAGGTAGAGAAGGAGAGATAGATTTCTAAAAATTTGAGAATGAGAGATCCGACCCCTTCAACACAAAGCTGCCAAACAAATTCATCAATACTTGTAGACTTAACATCTAGAATGTCAAAGGTATATAATAAAACACCAACTGTAGCAAATTGTTCTTTTGTACAAAACGAATCATGTAATAACAACATATATCACTAATGCAAATGGCGTGAAATACTCTATTATAGGGGCTGGAAAAGTGGTATTTTCATCCTCACTCTCTTTATCAAATACTTTACTTGTTCCAACACTTTCAAATAGATTGTTATCAAATAGACAACTTATTGAAGAATTGAACTATTGTGTATTAATCTATCCTAAATTTTGCTTGTTTCAGGATATTCTCACCAAGAAGATTATTGGTCGTGGTACTAAAAGAGGGGGGTTGTACTACGTGGATGATGTCAGTGTTGGTCAAGCCAATAATGTTAGTCGAATGTGTGAAAAAGAGCGAGAAATTTGGTTGTGGCTTTTTTGGTTAGGACATCCATCATTTTCCTACCCAAAACATTTATTTCCAAGATTGTTCTCTAATTTAGGTGATACAAAGTTAAAATATAAAACTTGCATTCTATCTAAAAGTCATCGAGTTTCCTACCCAATAAATTCAAAAGGGTATGATACACCATTTATATCGATTCACTCTTATGTTTGGGGACCAGCTTCCATTTCAAATTCTTTAGGAATTAGATGGTTTGCGATTTTTGTTGATGATTGCATGCGTATGTCATGGCTCTACTTGATGAAAAGTAAAAATGAGGTTATTGGAAATTTTCGCTCTTTCCATACTATGATTATGACACAATTTTCTGCTAAACTTTAAGTCCTTCGTTATGATAATGGAGGAAAATATAATAATAAAGAGTTACAGGAATATTTTCAAATGAATGGATTGTACCATGAAACATGCTCTCAAACTCCATAGTAGAACGACATCGCAAAGAGAAAGAATAGACACATTCTATAAACAAATCGGTCTCTTTTAATAGCAGCTAATGTACCTCAAAAGTATTGGAGAGATGTAGTTACAACTACAGTTTACTTGATGAATTGAATGCCCTTTAGAGTATTAAACTTTAAGACCCCATTATAATTTCTTACTCATTGTGTACCTTTACCATCCATCCTTATACTTTCACCAAGAATATTTGGATGTGTGGCTTATGTCCATCTTCACAAGAGTCAAAGGATCAAACTTGATTCATTTGCAGTTCGTTGCATATTTTTAGGCTATGTGCAACATGAAAAAGGATATTGATGCTATGATCCTGCAAAAAGCGAATGTATATGACAATGGATGTTACATTTCTAGAAACTGAATATTTCTTTCGAGAGTCAAATTCACATTATTCTCTTCATGGGGAACAGATTGAAGAGAATAGTATGAACTAGGTCTATTGGGTGAAATGGCTATGTTTTCAAGACACAAATGAGGAAATGACTAGAGTTAAAAATATGCTTCTAGTAAAGTAAGATGAGAAGACAATAAATAACGTGAAAGATGGGTAAGAAGGAGGAAATAGAGAGGTAGATACCCAACAACATGACATGAAAGATGGGCAAGAAGGAGAAAATGAAGAGGTAAAGACTTAACATGTCATAAAAGATGGGCAAGAAGGAGGAAATGAAGAGGTAAAGGCTCAATAAGGACAAGAACAGCCTCAGTCCCCTCTTAATTTAGTATCAACTGACCAAACTCCTGAGAATAATCCTGAGGTACAATTCCTTAATCCCTCTTCTAATAATGATGAAGATACTCTTGCCAGATATAGATTGTCGCCCAGGTATAATAGGGGAAAGCTACCGAATTGATATTTCCCAGACTATAGAAAGAAAGGAACTAAATATCCAATTACCAATTATGTTAGCACTGAGAAAATGTCATAGCCACTCAAGACATTTGTGTATAAGCTATCATCTGAGTACATCCTAAATACAATTAAAGAGGCTTTAGATGACCCTTGATAGACCCATGCAATAACTGAAAAAATGATAGCGCTACAAAAGAATAATACATGGGAGCTCACAACACTACTAAAAGGCAAGAAAATGTTATGATGTAAATAAGTGTTCTCTATTAAATATAATGTGGATGGAACCATAGATTGATATAAGGCAAGGCTCATCGCAAAAGGGTACACACAATCATATGGCATTGACTACCAGGAAACATTTTCACCAGTGACAAAATTAACTATGGTAAGAGTTTTACTATCAAGTGCCACCAATTTGGATTGGCTGCTTCGTCAATTCGATGTCAAAAATGCATTTCTTCATGGGGACCTTGATGAAGAAGTTTACATAGATGTCCCACCTGGCTTTGCTACATCATAATATGGGGTAATATATAAGTTGCAAAAGGCATTATATGGCTTAAAACGGTCACCAAGGGCATGGTTTGGATGATTTAGCTTTGTTATCAAGAAGCACGGGTACAAACAAAGCAATTCAGATCATACTTTATTCTTAAAGCATTAAGGAAGGTTGGTAACTGCACTTTTAATTTATGTTGATGATATAATAATTACAAGAAATGATGAGAAGGAGATTACGAACCTACGAAAAAATCTAGCAACTGAGTTTGAAATGAAAAATCTTGGGGGCTTAACATATTTTTTAGGAATTTAGGTGACTTGATCAAGTCAAGGAATATTTCTTTTGCAAATAAAGTATGTGCTTGAGCTTTTAGCTGAAATAGGCATGCTTGATTGTATGCCAGCAGACACTCTATTAGCTCAAAACTGCAAACTAGGAGAATGTTTAGATTAAATACCAACAACAAAGAAAGATATTAGTGGCTTGTAGGAAAGTTGATTTACTTGTCTCACATACGCCTAGATATTGCTTATGCCATGAGCCCAATAAGTCAGTTTATGCATAATCCTACTAAAGAACATATGGAAGCTGTAACTCGAATTTTGCGATATCTAAAAGCATCTCTAGGAAAATGGCCCATGTTTAAAAAGTGCAATCATTTAAAAATTGATGATTATGACGTAGATTGGGCATGAAGCATTTCTAATAGAAAATCCACATGTAGGTACTTTACCTTTGTTAGAGGTAACTTAGTCTCATGGAGAAATAAGAAACCAAAAATAGTTGTGTTATTTAGTGCAGAGATTGAGTTTTGTGGTATGGTAAAGGGACTTTGTGAGCTGCTTTAGTTAAAAGAGCTGTTAAAAAAAATTGGCTACTCATCTGAGTCAAGTATAAGATTATTTTATGATAATAAAGCTGCCATAAAGATTGCACAAAACTTGGTTCAACATGACAAGATAAAATATATCGAAGTAGATCGACATTTTATCGAAGAAAAACTTGGGAAAAGATAATTCAATTTCATTTAGAAAAATCAAAAGACCAACTAGTAGACATTCTTACAAAAGTTGTTTCTAGCAAAGTGTTCCATAGCTCACCAGACAAGCTAGGCATGAATGATATACATGCACCAACTTGAGGGGAGATGTTGACTTGACTGCCATTAATTTGCTTTTGACTTGACTATCTTTATTTAGCCAAAATTAAGGAATTAGGATCATTTAATGTATTACCATAATTTTAGGTATAAACCATGTTAAATAGTTATTTCTTTCCTTTGTTAGCACTTTTGTATAACTTATAAAAATATACATGTATTGAATAATGAAATATATGAAAGAGAATACTGTTTCTACACATTTCTGGTTTAAAAAGATTAACATCAACATTTGGATCAAATTGGACAAGATTGGAAGTGAAACATATTTACCAGGCATGATCACGCTTGTGATAGGGACGGTGTCTCCTGAATTTATATGAAAAAGGAGATTACGGGCGTGACAATGGAGGATAAGAATGGCAATTAGGTGATAGAGAAGATCATGATCCTCACTACGACCATGACGTAGGTAGTGATCTTCTTGAACCTCTTAAGCACATACGATACAGCCATTATTTGTTGACGATAAAGAGGACCATAGTGTAGATAACAGCCTATGATACGGCCGTTACCAAGGCGGTAATCTCCGCTGACATATTATGAAAGCGTGTAACAACCATTATTCGAACGGATCCATCAAAGCACAAAGAAGATCATGGCCCATGTAATGGGAGGAAAATTGCAAATCTTACATGAAGACCAATTACGAGCATTATTAGCGGTGGATTTGTGATTCGAGAGGATAACGGGCCATGTCACGGTCGTGATCTACCTTAGATAACTGTATCTGAGAATATAATGGGCCGTGTAACGGGCATGATGACGGTTATTATCTGAACATTTTCACACCATCTTGGATTTAAAATGCCTTTTTGGAAGGGATTAAAAGCCAAATGACACCTGTCTTTGCCAATTAGATGCTCCCAATGGAGGATGCATATAAATACTCTTGTGAAACATCATGAAGATTCAATCATTGACATTTATCATCAATTCTTTTAGACACGACTTTTGATTTTTACCCATAAAGAGTATTTTGTTATGAGTAGAGAGAGGGTATTGTACAAGCATATTGAAGCATTATTGTATCAAGATAGTGAAGTAAATTCATTGTTAAGGGTTGTTTTCTATTTCTATTCTCTTAATTTCTACATTTAGTGTGTTGTATTCTTTTTTCTTGCATCATGGGTGAGTAGCTGTTTGGACCTGTGTAGCCGTGTTTTGACATGTACATATAGGGATTAATTGTCAAATGTTGTTAATTTCACTAATCTTTATAGTAGGCTAAAGCAGTCTAATTCTAGGTAGTGCACGACTTAGATTAGATCAGATTTCCATAGGAAGCAATCGAGAGATCTACTTGTGGAGTAGATTCATGCTATAGAGAGAGGTTGCTCATGATGCATAGAGACAGAATTATGAAATCTTTTGCATGTAATTGGAATTTACCTTAGGATCATATTATTAATATAATCTTGGTTGGCTGTTAATTAGGAAGAGATTCTAGTTCGACAAGGTTGGGATTAGTCTTTAATAGACTCGAGAGTGAGATATTGATCTAATTGGTCGAATCCTGCAGTTAAGAAAGATGCAACAAACAATAATATTGTAGTACATGTTAATTCATTGGTGAAGCAAGTCTGATGTGTTGTTGATTGTTAGAATAACCTTATTTTTGTTAATTACTTTAATGAACATAGCTGTAGTTAGTAATTAGTTAGTTGATTAATTATAATTGCTTAATTCAATTCCTTTTGCTAGATAATAATTAATATGGTGAGTAATAGTACTTGCGAAGATCGCAAGGAATATGGCTCTATAATTTATTCACGTACTGCATTTAATAGGTATATTTGCCTAGCATGACTAATTCATATAAACAAACCATAGGATTTAATCGATAAAACTTGGTCAAAAATAAGTGCACCACATATCCATTTGCAAATCTTAAATTCTATTACACATTTAATTTCCTTATTTATTGACTAAATGATCATAATTATTTAACAACTAAATACATAGATCGCATTTTGTTATCATTATTCATTCCACATGCCTAAAGAACATCACTTTATTTGGCTCATATATTTCTAAAACATACATACTGATCTCGACACAACAAAAGAAATCAATATCCTTTTTTGTCAATTCCATATACTACCCGTTCAATATTATTTTTATATTAGAAAACATTAGATCAGTTTAATTTATTATAGTTTAGTATACATCCTCCCTCGACTTATAGAAGACAACATATATCAAATTAAATTTTAATTCAATTACATTGATCTATACGCAAACAAGCAATTATTTTAAAATAGATATGGATCTACACATAAAATTTTCAATCACCACATATAATATTTAAGAAGAAAACTTCATTTGAAGAGAATTATTAGATCTATACTTACATGTAGATCTTAAATGATATATTGTTTCAAACTTCTCCTATAATGAATGTAGAAGAGATGGAAATGAAGGCGATTACAAAAAAAAAAAAAATTCTTTTTTTTTTGGAGAGAGAGAATTTGAGGTGAAAATGATGTGACTTTTCAAGAATAAGATGAATATATAATTAGGGTTTAAGTGGAAAGGGTTTGTTCTAATGGCTTGGATTACGACACCTA
The DNA here is from genome assembly GCA_024138025.1 of Combretum micranthum. NCBI lineage: Eukaryota > Viridiplantae > Streptophyta > Magnoliopsida > Myrtales > Combretaceae > Combretum > Combretum micranthum. Next base: position 1,174,959 of record JAMXBD010000264.1, read on the forward strand.
GCAAAAAGTGATAGGCCTAGGAAGCCATTTCATTATATTATAATCACTTGTTCAAATTAATATAAAGTAAAATGTATTTTTATCTTTTATGATTTTTTTTATTTTTTTCCTTAATTTGTTTCAGTAAAGTTTACGGTATTTTAATTTGACTTGCAATTTTAACAACCATGATAAGTCTACTAAGTTAGTTGCCTTTTTAACCAAGTCTATATATATCATTTAATGGGTAAATATCATATTTAATAGATGAACATTGCTAATTTATCTAATTAACTAGTTGAAGTTTAAAAGTGTCCTTTTTTTTTTTTTTGTTGTAAAAGTATAAATTTACTACTTACAAATTTTTTTAGCTTATTTATAATACCTAAATAAGGTAAGTATCCACAATTTAATATTGACTCAAAAGAGCCTATTGTACGAATCATTATATGAAATGTTAATTTTCTTCTACTCTATCTTAAGTTATACCTTTTAAAGGAAACTCAAAATTTAATTTCACAAAAAACATAATGAAATTACTATTATTGTTATGAATCATAACCATCTTAATTAATAATTTTCAAAGAAACACATGTCAATTATTGTACTCTTTGAAGCCAATATTACTAAAATTTATAGGGTTAATGTCGCAAATAATACTTAAACTTTTGGAAGATATGCAATTAGGTATTTGACCTTGAAATTGATTAAATTCAATACTTAAAAGGACTTTTCGTACATGTAAATAGTATCTTTGTGTATTGGTTATTGTACACGAAAAGTAATTCTAGATATTACATTAATCAATTTCAAAATTCAAGTACTTAATTGCATATTTTGTCAAAGTTCATGTACTATTCCTGACATTTCCCCTAGAGGAGTTAATGTTGCAAATGGTTCTTGAACTTTGAAAAAATATGCAATTAGGAATCTGAATTTTGAAATTAATCAATTTAGTAAGCAAATAACTTTTTATGCATGTTAATAGTACCTCAATCAAATTGGATAATATTGTGATTTTACCTGGCGTTTTTAACCAATATGATAGATGCATTGTTAGCATATATGAAATGTTCTTTTAGGTACTAAATTGATCAATTCCAAAGTTTAGGCACTAAATTGATCAATTTCAAAATTATGTATATAGTTGCATATTTTGCCAAAGTTTAAGTACTATTCACGACATTTATCCTTCTTAGAGAAATAAGTGGAGATAATAAATAGGCACAAATTAATATGTAAAATACGTCTTTATATAATTAATCAACAGTACTTTCCCTTTATTTGTAACAATTATGGATATAAGCCAATGGCCTTATATCCTAATAGCATTTAGTCTAGGGTCATTATTGAGATACCGAATTTGATTCTTTATGTTAGCATATTGTAATGGCTCTATGTAGCCGTGTTGTAATAGCTCTTGTGACTCAAAAAAAAAAAAAAAAACCAATTATGGATATAAGCTATGAAAGGGTGCCACGTTTGGTGTTCGAACTTTACCATTTTACTTTATTTGTAATAGTTATCAATTTACTATCTAAACTATGAGCAGTTTTCCAACTAATTGGTTGAACTTTTTTGAATTTTGCAATTAGCTGTTGAACTTTACTTATTTTTGCAATCAATCATCTCATCTAAGTAATATAAATGAATTCAAAAATTTCATAGATGGTATATCAATACTTTTAAACTTTAGGTAGTTAATTACATAAATTGATAAAGTTTAGGTATATATATGATATTTATCCAATTGTGAAATGTTAATTGTACCAATCCCTTAATTACAAATATGTATTATTTTTCGTATATAATTATAAGATAAAATTCGAATATAGCAATGGTTCTTAACTAGTTTGATGTAGTTTTATGCATATCTACTCTCAAAGAAAGTTATCTCCTATCACAAAAAAGATGACATGGCTTATAAAGAGAAAATTATATCGTAGATTAGGGTGTTATTATGTCAAAAACATGCACCCCATACAAATTATAATCATTATGCTCCATATAGATAAGATAAAAATCAATTTTAGCATGTGTCCCAGGTCACCGATCACATGAAAATTGGGACACATAGGGCTCCGTTCTCACCCAATGCAAGCACATGAACATTTGGACACCACAAGATCCACAAAAGTTTTGCCACGAATGCAGCCACTAGTTGACCCTCTACCCCATATGTACTCAAAAGAGCCTAGCAATAGAACAAACCAACCAATCCAATCGAGAGAATTTAAAGGAAAAAAAAAAAAAAAGGGGGCCCAAAAATGGTAAGGTATTGATATAATCAATAAATACCCTTTGTGCACATGGAGAACATGCCAGCCATTAGATTCTTCCAAGGTAAAGAGTATTAAGGAGAAGCATGCAGCATGCCAATATAGAGGGCCTTAGCTTTCGAATTTATTTTTGTGTTTTTAAACCCTAAATCATGATATTGGCACGTGAGAGTGGCTCATTAGATGTAGATCAAACATGCCAGCTCGAGAATTACACTATTATATATAGCCCTTGACTTTTGAGGACGATAGTGCCTCATATGACACTGGGTCTAGGTTTGAATATAAGTTTGTAAATAATTGTAATGCTATTATTGTGTGCTAACTTGTTGCAATATGGGGATCCATCTAAATTATGTTTATACAAAATGAATAAAATTAGGTATATATAAATGAATAAAATTAGGCATATATATAGTATATATATATATATATACGCACGCATATATATCCACAAACATATTATACATGTATTCATACGGGGATCATGCCTTAGCGACGAGTATGGAATTATAAAGAATAAAATAAAATATGTACCATATGATAAAACTGCCATGACATTCGAATAACATAACGATCATGGGAATTTAAAAAAATAATTAATGTGAGTGCGTTTTCATGAGTTTTTTTTTTTTTTTTTAGGCCAAATCGTTTTCACGAGATTAGGATAGTTATCTTTGCAAGAGCTGTCCGATTCTAATATTTTCATTACCATCTAGGCATATTTAATGAATTTAAAAGTAAAACGATACTTATAAAACCAAGACACTAAAAGTTTCTCCCAATTTAGTGTAATTATTTTATAGATAAATCCTTCTTAGGGTTTCAGAATAGTCTTTCAAAACCCTATAGATTATCAAGGTAGGATAGAAAACTCAAATCTAATAAAATATAATAAGGTAATTGTAATGTTAATACCAATAATACATATCATACCCAACAAAAAATAATAACACAACTTTGTATTCATTTGTCTAAAACCCCTAACTGACCGCAACTCATTATCCCTCTCACCGTTACCTACACTATCATCACTCTCTTTTAGGGATGCAACAGTGGGAGCAATTGTAAGGTACTTAATTTGCTCCTGATGTTCACCCTTTATTTCCTTCCTTTTTTTTTTCTTTTCCAGTGTAAAAGTTATTGTTGTTACTTTAAAATAGAAATTTAGGGTTTTTTTCTTATTCACTTCTATCTCCAATTGATTGAAATTGAATGCATTAAATTTAAATCAATGAGAACAGTTAAACTTTTAAGAAAAAATAAGTAAAAATTAGTGTTAGAGTTTGCGTTAGTATTGTGTAGAAGAGAGGAAAGGAGGAAAAAAAAATTATTTATCAAAAACACTACCTATTTATTCAGTGATGTGTCAACCTGCAATTGGATTGCGATGATGACAAGGATAAGGAATATTAGCTGCGTTGTATCAAGGAGTAGTACTAGCAACCGAAATTCATCTAGATAAGGAATATTAGCTTCATCTATTCAATTAGATCCGTTATATGTTTTGCACAAAGTTCAACCTAGTATTTTTGTTTTTAAAATTCTTTGCACAAATAATAATTATATTAGGCCCACAAGCTTTTAGTTTGCCTTCCAAAAATTCAAGTACTCCCAAAAGAAAAGAAAAAAAAAAAGAAAAAGAAAAAGAAAAATAAAAAGAGTAGCTGAGTCAATTAGATCCATGTGCTTAGCCGTCATGCCATTTCTTTTGTCATGTTCCGCTCTTGGCAACTTGTACTCATCCAAACCACTATCTGCCAACTGATACAAACATCTTTTACAAAAATAAATATATCATATAATGCATGAGGGTGACCTTTTATAACGATTAGAATATTTAGATTCAAACCTTATGTGGAGCAGAACAATTGGGATTATACACCCCTTCTATTAGCCTTTAACTTCCAATAATTATCTAATTTCTTCGATGTTACCACTAAAATATAGATATTAAAAGGAAAAAAGAAAACAAAAGCAAACATATATTGGCATAAAAAATGTAAGTGGGAATTTAAAAATAAAACGAAATAAAATAAAATGAGTTCTAACGGCAAAAATCATGAAGCATGCCACATCTATAATGGGGGCAACATGAAGATAAAGAGTAGAAGGCCGCTATTGTTGGCTTCCAAATCGGGTACAAGATCGCCTTGTGGAGACTTTGCCACGGTCTGATGACTATCGCCACACATTCTAAGCATTCGTAGCCATGAAAATCAAACAAATTAAAACACCAACTTCAACGGGAAAAAGGAAAATAATATTACTAATTTAAAAAAAATTACGAAAATGCTATTGGGAGAAAAATTATCTCACTTTTAGACAACATGAACTCGTCTCTTTAAGAGAAAAAGACAATGTTATAAGTAGCTGACCTCGTCTCTTGAAGAGAAAGGGTTTGTAACATTATATCAACTTTGTCTATTCAAGATACGAGTTTTATATAATAACCATTAGTAGCCCTAGTTGCTTTTTCGAACAAAATCCTTAATATAACACTTGATTTGAACAATATTCACTTGCCATAATCATTTACATTCACTTTTGACAACTCAAATAATCCTAATCTCATCCAATCCTCCAGCACCCAAATTACAACAACATCAAACTACAGCATAAAACACAATCCTCCACCAACAACATAATCAAAATCTAATGAAGCAAAATATATGAAGTGTTTGCTCTATTGTTCAAGGAATTACATTTAAAGTATATACAATGTTACAGACAATCATAAAAAAACATAATCATAACAAATGGTAATCTCTACTCATGCTTACTCTACCTCCCTTGCATCTGTTTGACAAATGTATTATAGAACGACCTAGGCTGATCTAGATCTTGTTAGGAATGCTTCATATATGGATTAATCTAAGTCAGTGTGGCATCCTCATCTCCACCATGTACATTGTATTGGTGAAATGGGATAGGGTTTAGATCCATCTGAGTAGGGCCTTCCTCCATACCATCTAGTAGTGATGGTCAACTCTTTTGTAGAGCTGGAGGGGTATGAATCTCTACATATGAGTTATCAAGCATAAGGGTGTCCAATTGATGCATATATAAGGATGATGAAGGTCTAGGCTCATCGTATTGAATATGCGAGGGTAAAGGCTTGTCTCTGACACTGCCCCCGCTCTTGCCTCTCTCTTGAGGCTTGTGTTTGCACTGGCTAAGGTTATGAGGCATCGTCATCACCAATGTCATCGGGATGGACTGGTGTTGGTATTGGCGGTGCTATTGTTGGATCATTTTTATCTTTGATTATTTAGAGATCAGTTCCAACATCATTAAAAATTCATTATAGCAAGATACAATGTCACTTAAAATTTTGAAATTAACATCTACAAGCATATAGATCATGAAAAAATCTACATCGCAGCTACAACAATCACAGAAATATGATGTCACAAGATAAAACAACTTGTGAATTTGATGCATCTTCAAATGATTTCAAAGTTAATTAGCTAGAATTAACACAAATTGATACTTCTATAATGCAATAAGATTGAAATTAGCCGAAAAATCACACTAATTCGATAAAATATTGCACTAGGATCGAATGCAATTAGGGTTAGGGTTTCTAAACTCAAGAGAATTTGGGACATTTTTAGATTTCAAATGAGGAAGAAGAAAAGCAGAAGGACACATATGAGCCCCGCTGACCTTACCTCTTCAACAAAAGAGATCCTAAGTGGATGACCTTGTCTCAGACGAGGTTTCTCTGCTATAATAATCTCATATCTTGAAAAGATAAGATTAGTATAATACAAATAATCTCGTCTCTTGAAGAGACGATGTCAGCCTTGTATGACTTCGTCTCTTGAAGAGACAAGTTCATATTATCTAAAAGTGAGATAATTTTCTTTCCAATAGTTTTTTGTAATTTTTTTTAGATTAGTAATTTTATTTTCCCAACTTCTATGATAATTATATATATGGAATGTAGTTAATCATCTTGGAAAGCATTTTTTATAGTATTTTGAGTGATGAAAGAATCCAAAAGGTATGTTGTTGTGTATTAAGTTTTCCTCGCAGGGACTAGCATGTGATTTCTATTACACCTGTAAGCCTACCTATATGCTTTATAGATATAGGATTCATTTAATGGGATATTAGCTGGTATTATGTCTACTAAGGTGCATGTCCTTGGAAAGCACCATTCACCTATAAATAATTGATTATTGTTACATGTATATGTTGTGTCCTAGTAATTATAAAAGACATAATGTCCATGTTAATTTAATTTTTGCTGATTTTATTAACTGAAAAAAAAATTTATATCATTATTTACATGAAATAATATATTTACAACATAAGTATAAAAATATGATGGATGTTTTTGTAATATTTTGATTTGTCTATTATCTTTTTGCAAATATATGATCCTTTTCATTCTCCGTTAAGGAATTGCTTCTCCTTATTGCACCTACATGAACGTGTCCCTCAAATTAAACCCCAGATTAATTAGGTATATCTTAGTCGGTGATTCTGAATTATTAAAAAAAATAATGACTCATTTCTACTCTTAATCTCTAAACCAAAGTGTTTCAAAGTTATATTATTCGTTTTAAAGTTTTTGAGTAAGGTGAAAATGGTTTAAGGTTTTGTTGGGAGATGAGTGCATGATAGGTGGTATTTTCTAACCAAAATTTGAAAATTATTTATAATAACACAACTTATATATTTTTCATAGAAGTTAAAATACATTATCGGTATATTCTAAAAGCTTGAAACTGCATCTAATTCTCCGCAAAATAATACAAGAATATGCTAAATCCACATGATACATGCCATGTTATTTTAGTATGTCAGGATCACGAACATTCCATATAATGAAACTTCAAAAACTATATATAATATAGGGTTAATATCACGAATGTTGCCTGAATTTTTATGAAATATGCAATTAGATACTTGAAGTTTAAAATTGATTAATTTACTATCTGAAAAAGATTTTCATGCATACCAACAATACCCCAATAAAATTCTTTCCAATACTAAGTTAAATAATTATAAAGTTTTTTAGGTGTAAAATTAATTAAATTCAAAATTCAAGTACATAATGATATATTTTGTCAAAATTCAAATACCATATATAGCATTATCCCTATGCTATGCTATGAAAAATGTAATATTGCTAAACAATATTTCGGTGTCGGACGCATTGTCCTTTTCTTATTAATTTATCCATGTCTGATTATTTGTCTCTCTTAAACATGTGATATTTGAATTTGGCAAACATGGTGATATTTGAAGAAGCTTGCGATTTTATATCTTATGTCGTATGTGTAATTTTTAACATAAGCTTCTCTATATCCGATATGTTAGATATTTTTGTCAAATTATATCTTAACGAGTAAAATGAAAATAAAACCCTTACCTATTAAAAAATAGGCTAAAAATAATAAGCTCAGCTTAATTTATTAGATGAGTTTTGACAAATCTTAATAAATCAACTCTCTCTTTTAATAATTAATTGATATATCCGAAAAGCAAACTAGGAATTATATACATGAGATTCTCTCAGCAGCATCCTCGAAACCTCGTTTAGTATACACAAAAGAGGATGCATGCATCATGCATCTTTGTCTTCATGATTTTCCTTAGAAGATTTTATCTATTTTATTGTATTTGCAATGAGAAAAGTATTGGGACATTATTCTCGTAAATAAGAGAGATATATCTTTAGCAAATTAAGTTCAAATTAAAACCGTACCGGTTCATGAATGTGTCAGAAGAAACATACCTTATCCAACATAATAAAATCTATATTGTCCACTTTTCGCTACGCAAATATTGACATACATGTTATGGTCTTGATTTTATTAATTTTTTTTTAAAGCGAAATCTCCAATTAGGAGACATGGGCTAACCACTATTGCACACCCAAAAAATCCGAAAATAATAAGTTATAATGACCATGCACGTTTATTGAGCTGGAATGAGGAAAATTAAGCAACGTCGCTAAAGGGTCACAATCATATGCATTGAATTTGGAAAGTTGGGAATGGAATAGGAATAATCCAGAGTGTTTTGATGAGATTTTGGGGGTTTCCATGAAATGGGATGTTGTGGTGTGGAGGTGGGTTTGGGAGGTTGGGTGGTGGTGAAGGAATCATGTGGTTGCATGTGCAAGTTTATGTGCGGTTGAGGTAGAGAAACATCCTCGAACGAAAATAACACAAAAAAGATTTATCAACACTATGATGGCTAGCATCGTGCGTTACGATACATAAAATTAATAAAACTTCAATATTTTCACACGTAATTTCAAGGATGGTTTAGTTCGCATAAATTTATGGGGTTTGACTGGATAAAAATCCTAGTTTTATTTTTGTTTTTTTGGTTTATTATTATGGACTTTGGTATTTTACAATAAATCTAAGGCAAATTTAAAAAAAAAAAATAGCATAAGATGAAAGATAAGACCAATCCTTTTTTCATTGAATAACTTAAATATTTCATCATGTTTTGTGTTGTATTTTTGTTTATTAAATAATGGATAATACAAAAATCTTTATCATATACCATGCATTCCAAATACGATATAAGTAGTTTATGATCTTCAGTATTCCTTATGTCGTTTTATCCAATTTTTTTTGTTCTATCTAATTCTTACAACAAAGAAACGCTAGCTAAAACACAATCATAAATATATTACAAATGTTAGTATTTGTTTAATTTTTAGTTATCACATAGCATTTCCAGCTGAGATTTTAAAAAAAATTATATCCTTCTACACTTGGCTTTTTCTTATTGATCCCATTCCGTTGGAAACCATGTGTTATTTCAAACAAATTACATGGTGCCCGGTCCCACATAACTTGTCTTGCTTTGATGATTAACTTGTATTATCCTCAATCCACACCAACCCTTTTTGCAACATAACATCTATATATACACAACCACCTCACCATGTCATCTCAATGCCCACACAAGGTCTTCTCACTTGCCAGAGCAGTAGCTTCAAAACCTAGTTGTAGTGTCTTAGAAAAGAAACACCATGGGAGCTCCAACAGTTTCTTTGATTGTTCCTCTAGGTTTTAGAGGAATTACAAATGTTGCTCCTCAAAGCAACCATGGAAGTACTTATTACCATTCACTTGGGTCGTTACCAAACGCCAAAAGAGGGTTATTGAAAGCTAGAAGAAGAAGGATTATTAGAAGAAGGAATAACGGGACGCTACATATGATCAACCATAGATCAAGAACACAAGCAAGGATTGATAAAAAGGTGAAAATCTTGAAGAAGCTTGTTCCAAATAGTGATAACTCAATGGGGTTGGAAGGACTTTTCAGAGAAACAGCTGAATATATACTCTCTTTACAAAGGCGAGTCAGGGTTATGCAATTGATGGTTAATTTGTTGAATGGTTCAAATGGTCAGTGATTGTTCACTTGTGAAGTTGAGTTAAATTCTCTTTGTTTTTCTTTTCTCTTTTTTTTTTTTTTTTTTTTTTTGCCCCTACATTTATTTTGTGGTCTTTTGATGTATTTCTTAGCCATTATTTTGGTTGTATGGAGATGGTGAGACAGATTTCACATGTCATCATGTTAAATTTAACACTAGGTTGATATATCGACTTACTAGATTGTATGAAATTAGTGTCTGTAATCGACCAATTGTTTCAATTATTGAGTTCTTTTTTCTTGCCTATGTTTTTCAAGGATCAAACATTTGATCTTAATCCTTAGATATTCGTTTGTTTAATTCTAAGTGTGTTCGCGTCAATCATATGCATGCAACACTTGATATGACAGGACCATTATCCACAGTTATATATTTCTTGGTTCTAGTGCTTTGGCTTTATTTTTGGGCAATAGCCCAGCTTAAGATTTAAATTATTTTTTTTTTCCAAGTGCTCCATTTTAACGCATTTTAAGCTTGTTTTTCCTTCTAATAAAGATATATTACTTTACCCTGAAATTGTATTATAACATAAATATAACTCAATTAGACTTAAATGGTTCATTTAGATCTTAGTTTAAACTTCCTAGTTTAGTTTGGTTGTAGGCTCACCTGCAGCTTATTTGAACACAGCATTCATATAATCAACCTTATCTTTCGGTAATTTTAATAGTTTAATCAGCTTGGGGTCACCTTATGATCAAAACCAACTAAATATTGCTCAAACTGAGCTTTTGGACTGATATTGCTCCTTGCTCAAGAACATTGTGAAACTTTGTATAGCTTCAGAAATGAGTATAATTGCGATCCCTGCAACTATGAAGGCATAACACGGTTAAATCTTCTATTATTAAATTATTGATAATTTTATATGATATAATAAAACGAGCCTTTTCTTTTTTAATGGCTTGAGTATTTGAAAATTAAAGTTATTTAATTATACTGCATTCAAGCAAAACAAAATTAAAAAAATGTCAAGTTATGTTAGATTTGGTGAAATCCACATTTGCCCAAATTAGATTGATTAACAAAGTTTTTCTTCATCTAAGAAAGTACTTTGTTAAGATTGTTTGACAAAAGTGTGTTAGAATACTTGCAACAAAATCAATGTGAAACACATGTCTATAAACTTTAAAAAAAAAAAAAAACACAAATTACACATAAATAATTACCAAAATACTGACGCTGAATCGCATGTAATAGATACAACTCATGTATTTATACCTAAGCCATATATATGAATTGTGACTGAGGTGCAAGCTTGAATTGCATGTAACATGTATAACTCATGTACAAATACCTAAATCACTTCTATTTGTACATAGTTCCTATATACTACATGGAATTTCCTCTCCTCCCCTCTCGTTGGTACTCTCTCTCTCTCTCTCTCTCTATACCTGAGGGATATTAAGGTTTCTGTTTTTCTACCATATGTCTTTAGATCAAATCCCTTAAACTCTAACCTTAGTCCATAAACCTGAAAATTTGTTAAATATATATATCATGTTATTTATTATTTATTTATTTATTATTGATTGATAGTATAGATATTTGACACTTGTACATTCAAAGCATATAAATAGCTTTAGCTTGTATTCTTTGTAACTAATTAATAGAAATACGCATTCACTATCTTCTTCTTCGTTTTTTTTTTTTTTGCTAGCTCTAATTATGCACTTTCCTACTACGAACAAGTAAGTTTGTTTTATTTTTTTTCATGGCTGATTTCAAGAAAATACTTTTTTTTTTTTTGGTAATAATGATGTGTTCTTCGAAGTGCTCGATTTAATGCCTCGAGCACCTTGTGCTTCGGCTGCCAAAGAGCATGCTTCTTCACAATTGCCTACACAAGGTGCACTCATGTGCTTCGCTTCGTGCACTTAGGTGCTAAAGCAAGCGCTTTTTACAACACTACTTTCGGTGCTAGTTTCATATGTAGCAACTCTTATTTACCTGAATGTTAGTTGATTGTTGACTTGCTATGTTTGTTTAAAGTGCCTGGCTGCTTTGCTAATTGATTCAAGTAGAGCTCCAAATTATTTGTATTAATATCCCTACTATGCTTATTTGCATAGCTTTTGGCTCCTGCAATTAAACCTTATTGAGTTTTAATTTTCTATATGTAGTTACAAAGACAAAGTTAAACATGCCTTTTTGCTAAATCATTTACTTTAATGTTTTGACTAGATTTCTATGTTCCCTTTCTAATTTGTTTGTTTAAGTGCTCATATGACATTTATATGCTAACACATAATTTTGGTTTTTCTTTTTCTCTTTGCTATATGCTTTTATGCTTCTAACTATGTAAATTCCATTGCATGATATCCTTTGAATAGTTGGCCTATTGAAAATTAAATACATAACAAATAAAATAAAATCTAGTGATTTGTAAGGAGTTGCTATGATAACTTCTTGAGTGTTACATTATGAACTAATATACAATAGTAGTTTTACTATCAAGCAAGTCTTGTATTTAATCCTTATACATGCTATTGCAAGTTCTTATTAATGCTCTAAGTAAATAATGAATTAATGCAAACATATCAAATCTACATAAATAAGGTTAAGGATTGCCACTTTTTCAGTCTAGTTTCTAGCACTCTTATGCAAATTATTAATAAGAGATAATTGGTTATTTATATAGACAACCACTTGTAACTGCACTCTACATGCTAACAAAATATAGTAACAGAAATAAATCACTTACGATATACTAGTTAACTTTATCTAGCTTCATTAAAGTGAATAATCAACTTCTACATTGGTTTGATTGACAAGAGGATAGTGACATTCTAATAGCTTTTGGAGATCAAATAGTAAGTCTTACTTTTGAATAGCCACTATTATAGATATTGTAACCAAAAGCTTCAAATGACGCAACTCTTATTTACTTAAATGTTAGTTGATTGTTAAACAAACCACTTATTATACCAATATACTAATATTTGATTTATGTTGTGTTAAGGTAAGAGGGTTTCCTTTCTTGAGTGCTAGATTTTATTGATTTGCACTTTGTTTTTACAACTAAAGACTGGAATTAAGGTTTACGATGAAATTGTATTATGATTTTCTACATTTGTTTTTGTCTATCCTAATTTCATCAATCAGATGTGATGCACTCACTATAATAGTTAGAGCATGATCTTAAACAAGCATACACCTAAAGATATCTAGCTCTTTAGAAATGGTTGATTTGTGCTTCAAGTTGTTTATTAGGGAATTCTTTTGCATTAGCTAAACATATTAGTTCGATTGGTAGGAGAATAGTGGTATTCTAACAGCTTCTAGAGATTAAACGGTAACTCTTATTTGAGTAGCCACTTCTATACATATTACATCCAAACCCATCTAGAAATGCTCTTTTGGTGCTAGCTTCATATGTACCAACTCTTATTTAATTTAACGTTAGTCAATTCTTAACTAGTTATGTCTATTTAAAGTTCTTAACCACTTTGCAAATTGATTCAACTAGAGCTCCATAGTATTTGTATTAATATCCTTGCTGAGGTCATTTATCTAGCTTTTGGCTCCTGCAATTAACATTATTGAGTTGTAATTTTTGCATGTAGTTATATAGACAAGCCTGAACTTGCTTTAATGTTTCTACTAGATTTTATGTCCCCTTTCTAATTAGTTTGTTTAAGTGCTTATATGCACCTCTTTTATGAGTACATTCCATTTATACTAAGCTCTTAAACATAGTGGTAAAGCAAATCCTTTCTTTTCCCTTTAGATTGCCTGATGGCCTCTCAAGATGACCACTCTTTAGGACCCACTACTCATGTGGCTGCAGAATTATTGTAAAATTAAAGTTCTTTCTTTTTTTATGTGTTTTATTTTATCTTGTTATTGTAAATATTTTAACTTTTGTGGTTATTTTTGCTTTTTCTATGTCGATCTTAGGTATCGAATTTTTGCCAATTTTTTTGACAACTTGGTTTCCTCAATTCACTTGTTGAAATATATACCAACATTTGAGGAGATTCACTCTAAAATGCAGTTCTTAATGAATCAATATGGTTTCATAAGCTTGAAGAATGTTTGTTTGTTCTCCCCGCAAACACGCCAACCCCCACCTCCCCTCCCAAAAAAAAAAAAGAAAATAATAATAATAAGCTATTTCATTTTTTTCCTTATGTTATTTTAATTGGTTTTTTTTTTTTTATTCAGGAGAATTACTTCCAGACACCTTTTCCAGTTTGATATATCTTTCCTCAGATGATCGAGATTATGGAGTTTTCTTATTCGATGAGAGCAAATGTTGTACGAAGAGAACCTTTGCATTAATCTAAATGTTGATGCGATTGAGGAGGATGGACACTCCAGGCTTGAAGTTGTCAGTACAAAAATGTGAAAGGCTTTTGGAGCATGTCTACATGCTTCTCTTAATACACATCCTTTGGTAAGTTATCACACTATCAATTTCCTTATTTCTTGTAACCATGGAGCAAAATGTAACTCTTACTCATCCTTATTATCTATTTAGGGTAAAGATGCTCTGGAGGCTCTACTTATAGAACCATCTAGTAAGGAAGCCTCCTCTTCGGGCAAAGATAATGCTATGTTGGAAAATTCTACCATTAAAGCCACACCTATAGAACTTGCTTTAGCTCCAGCAAGGCTAATGGCTACTACACCAGCATTAAGCACATTGAGAGTGCATATGAATCCAATTTCTGCAGATGTCTATGATATTCTTCTTGAGAGCCTTATCAATATGGCAAGTCATTGGGATCTTTAGCTTATCACTCTTATATATTTCTTCAAGTGCGAAAGAGAAAAACACACATGGTCAAGGGAAAAGATAGTAGAAAGTATTGCAGTGTTCAATCATCACAAAATTATCTAGCTAAAAACAAAATAAAGCATGCATATAGACATATATATGAACTTGAATCGATGGCAAATTTTGTACCTTACAAGAATCGACATTTTGTTGCTTAACCATGAGATTAGTTATAAATATAACTTTAAAGCAGTCACATAGTTTTTTGTCTTTTTAGACCTGAGATAAAGAGAAGAGACACTTGGAGGAGATTGATCTTGTTATTTCACAAGCATTGAAAAGATATCGAATAATTGTATGCCTTGATAAGCTATTCAACACAATTCATTATATATTCTTGTCTTTCGAGAGTTCCACTATTGATAAAGAAGAACTAATGGAAAAAGCTATTGCAAGCCCATTAGCTATGATTGACAAAATTAAGCAAATCTAAGAAAAGCAATTCTTTTATGATAGAGTTCAAATGTTGAATCCTTCTCTTTTCATTATCAAGTAAATTAGAGGGACAATTGGAGTCAATAAGCAGCTTGTGCCTGAGTAGATATCAAAGAAGTTGGCACTCGATGGAAAATTGGCTTCATGGTAAGACTTTTTCTTTCATGTAGAGAGTATTAAACATTAGTTCAAGATCTAATGGATCAATCTCACTCTTATTGTTTTTTGCAGTGTTGAGGGGACGCTCAATCCTATTATTGCATGGGAGAAGCTGGCAAAAACAACGTAGTTAAAACTGGATTGGCCTAACCGTTTTCAACTTGGCTCAACAGGAATCGACCAAGGAAATGGGTTAGTCTTTTCTAAAAAGCAAGTTTATCAAAGACTTACATGAATCGAATGGCCTGGGTAGGTACCTCGTCCTAAGTAGCCACTCTAGGTCTTTCGACCTAGAGAGTTCAAAAGAAAAAAACTTTAAAACTAAGCAAAATTAATTTCTTGGTGATAAGCCAAATAGTAAGCCTTTACAAAAGTAAACAATGATATGTAGGAAAAGACGCCGTACAACATGCTATTCTAATGCACTTTATGGCTTTAGCAATGTTAGACATCGCCAAAGTAAGTTTTCTGTATTTTCCAAAAGGATTTTATGCTATGGGGCTTCACCTATGATTTAAAACAAATAATGCTTTAGAACGGTCCATATTTCAGTTATAATTGGAGCAAATCAAATAAAAATTTTCAACACTAATAGATAGTCTTTAGTGTTGCAACATTTATCTTCTTTATTGGACCCATAAAGTCTAGTATTTCACCAATAGTTATACTATAAGCCCCCAGATTTTTTTATACCCTTGGATGAGAACCTTGGAGTTGATACTGAAACCAGAACTTAAAAATTGGCCCAAGTTAAAACCGAACTCTAAAAACCCTAGACAAGGTCAAATAAAGAATCAACAACCTTATGATATAAGATGATTTAAGCAAAGCCTAAAACCTTAGAGGTAAGTAACTTAACAAAAATGTATCATTATTAAAACCATCTCATATACTATAACCTAACTAATCAGGTTGCACCCTAAATTAGAAACCCTAGAATTCATCTCAACTAATCTCATTTTCTGGAAACTTTAGACAATAACAGATAAGATGGATAACACTAAATGTCTAATGAGTGTGATAGGAATAGAAAACCCTAAATACCAAAACCTAAGAAACTTTCAAAAACAAGACAAAAATTTGATAATCGTTCGATTTGAAAACCTTATACTAAAAAATTTCATATATTATACTCCTAATACATAAGTCAAGGTAATATATTTGAATAATCTTTAATAATAAAATAATAAGAAATAAATTCTTATAATATAGTACAAATTTATCAAATCAAAATTTCGTCAATTAAACCAAAACCGCTTCCATAGTTAATCGCTAGCACGCAAATCAAGATAACACCATCAGATAACAATTAGTGATAAAATTATAAATCCTAAGATCCTTCAATAGTTTTATAAGAGAATCTTAAAGCCAGAATTAGGGGTATTCATGGATCAGTTAACCGACCCGTGGCCCTATTTTTAAACCTAATCATAATGTTTAGTTTTTTGATATCCGTTCCTTAACCGGTCCATTATTAAACTGTTAACCACCTTAACAAGTTAACCATTTTATTTGGTTAATTTATTCGATTTTTCGATTTTTAACCATTTAACATAATGGTTTCAATAAATCAAATTAATAATTTCAACAAACCTTATTTTTAGCCTTTATCATAGAGTTTTTCTTTAAATTATTATATATATAAAAGAGCTAAAAAAGAAAAGGAAATCAAATTCAAAAAAGGGGGAAAAACAAACATTTGGACGTATCATTATCAATAAAATCAAACAAAATCAATTACTACACTAACTCTCATTAAACATAGGATAATAGTATTTTAATCAAAATCCAAGGAATATGAACATAGGTAAATTATATGTATATGTAAATCATATGTATGTGTATATATTTAATATATATTTTAAAATAATTATATGTATATGTAAATTATATATATATAATAAATTTATAAATATTGAAATGGTTAATAGTTAACCATCGATTTTTTGTGGTTGCAAACAGAAACCAAAAACCGAAAAAATAAAAACCATAATCCTAAACCGAAACCAATGGACCGGTTAACCATATTTTTTGGATTGGTTTTATGGTTTTGGTTTGGTTTTTTTGTTTTATCGGTTTTTTTGCACATTCCTTGTCGGAAGTACAATTGGAACCCTAAAGCTAGATTAAGGCAACATCAAATTCTAGGACACCTATGTTCGACTAAACCGCCCCTGAATCCCTAAAACATTGAAAATGAAATGAACCTGAATTATGATCTGGATAGATGTCATATAACAAAAAATGATTAGGTTCGCGAATATTTCAATCGTTTTGAACTCATACGGGATCAGTTCTAGATCAAGACACCGTTACGCAAAATGAGGTGAAACATTCCGACAAACACTCTAGCCTCTTCATATAATAAGAATTTGTAAAAATATCATATACCATTTTATTAGGCCAAAAATTAGATAGTTAAGCAGAAAATCATTTATACAACCGACTTCTAGCACATAGATTGAGATAACACTCTCCGATAACAAATAATGATAATATAATATTAAATTATCTTTCTAATCTATACTATTAAAGCAAAACCACCCCCTTTGGTATCTTAAGTGTAAATCTTTTTAGTATAAATATTTTTAATATAATTTTTTTAACATATGGGCATATAATATTTTTTATATACTTGAAATTATGAAATTAAATACGGTTTGAATAGAATTAAATAGGGATTAAATAGATATAGTCTTTTCCTTTTTTAGCATATGGGCGTAAAATATTTTGGTATTCTTGAAATCATGAAATTAAATAGGGTTTGAATAAAATTAAAAAGGGGTTGAATAGACATACTTTTTTCCACGTAAAATATTTTTGGTATTCCTAAAATCATGAAATTAAAAATGATTTGAATAGAATTAAATAGAGGTTGAATAGATATAGTCTTTTTCTTTTTTAGCATATAGGCGTAAAATATTTTTTGTATCCTTGAAATCATGAAGCTAAATAGGGTTTGAATAGAATTAAATAGAGATGAAATAAATATTGTCTTTTCCTTTTTTATTCTAAGCATGTATCTTTATATACCGATCTAAAGCTTTGATACCATTTTTATGCATGGCAATTATCCAACATGGAGAAGTTACATGTGGAAAGTACAATTGTAAGTATGATTTGTAATTAATTTCCTAATTTTTAGGACTAATTAAGGTTGTCCTCTTCTAACCTATCAAAATAATATGTCTATTTAATTTATAGATGTTGAGTTGTTTTATGTGCAAACGCATCATAGGTGCATCGCCTGCTTGTATTATATAATGATTTATCGAATAATAAAAATGTTACTTGAATAAGATATTTATACGTATATCTTATATTTTACCAGTAATTTATTTGTCACTTCATCTTATTTTTTACTATTCATTACTATTCATCTCTCTCTACTTTTATTTTATACATATTCTTACAACTATTATACCAACCATATATTTTCTAATGCACATGTAATCTATTCTACTTTACACTTTACTTTTACACAACTTCTTCTTTACTTTCTCTCTCTCATGTGCAGCATGTTATTGCCTCCTCCCCATTTTCTTTCATTTTCACTTTCTTTTTTCATTTATTTTTCATACTTTGATCCCCTTATTTTTCTCTCTATGAATACTCCTTTCCTCCTTCACTTTTTACAGACTTTTCATTACCTATAACAAAACTATACTAAATCTTCTCCTCAAACTTTTCTCTCTAAAATTCCTCTCAAACTTTACTTCCCTCTTTCATCATACACAAAAGAAATTCCATATCTTGTTTTAGGTTAAAAAACACTAAACGCTCTCTTCATACATGTTGTTGTATGATATGAATATGCGTGTGTCTTAATGTATTCCATAAAAGAAAATCCCCATGATGCATATGCTAGGGAATGAAAATGCAAAGACAACATATTATTTATGTCATGTCATGTCATGTTATGTTCATGTTTTGTTTTGTTACTAATCTAACTTCCCATATGTAAATATGCATAAGTATGTATTTATATTTCTTAGATCCTAATGCATACTAACTTAACTTTATTTAATTCATGCTCTTATTTATTTATGCAATCAATTTATTTGTTTATAAGATTAGTCAACTTCTAATCTTAGACATGTCCATTTTCAAGTCTAAAGGAGACTGGAGTAATTTAAGTCTTGAGGAGCCGCGTCATAATCTAAGACTCCAATATTTTCTTATTATCTATTTTGCATTTATTTATGAGAATAGAAATATTTCAAGCTTCAGGAAGCCTTGATAAAAATCTAAGACTTCCATATTTCATTCCTTTTGCTTTTTTTATTTTATTATGTTTGGTGACTGGATTACTTCATATATCGGGAAGCCTTGACTATAATTGAAGACTTCCATATTTCAATTTTGATTTTTCTTATATTTTCATTCATGTCCTTTTTTATTTCTCGTTGATCTTGCTAAAAATTTAAAAATAAATAAGTGTAATTAGGTTCATGTACATAGATACTAATAGTGATGTCAATAATGAAAATCCTTAAAACTTTTAATGTTGATAATTCTTTATTATGAAAATAATTTTCTAAATCTATTTTCAAAGCCTTGGGAACCATATAAACAAGAACAATTTTTTAATAATCGTGACCCATGTAATGCTTAGGAAAATTTTATAAATTGAAATTCTTTTCTTAAATACAAATGAGAACCCTTTTCATCAAGAAAAAAAATAGAAAAAGTCATTTACTTAATTTTTCTTATATGCCAAAAATTAAAACATTTTAAAAATAATACAACATAGAATAATTTTTCTCCACAAACACATAGAAATTTATGGTTTGGAGCATGATTAGTAAGTTGAATATGAATAAAATGTTTGTGGTTTCAAAATAAATATAAAATCATGATTTTTATTTAGCTAAATTCCACATCTAAGAACTTAATTTTTATAAAAAGCCAAACTTAAGAAAAATTCGAAAGAAATATAACTTAGATTATTATGTCATAAATAAATAAAATCCATGTCTTGTAAAGTAAATTGTTAAATGAAGCTTCTAAAATAAATGTAAGACCTTCAAGTTTTCAGAATATATATTAAACTATGATTTTTGTTAAGTCTCATATTCACAAAATTTAAGGTAAAAAATTTTATTACAAGCTCAAAGGTAGTTTTTCATAGAGCTCAGCATTGCCACTTTCCATAAAAAGATTGGTTTACGAATTCCTATTTTGGAATAACATCACTAGAATCATACATGTGATATGATTTATCATCGCTATTATTTGGTTTTTATAAACAAATATTTTTATTCATACCCTAGAATGTCCAAATGAGATAAAATGTTGAAAATATAAAAGGAACAAGGTCTAGAACCTATTATAGGTGGTCAGCACCAAGAAAAGTGACGTGAATGGATTGAATAGAGAGTTTGGAATTTAAGTAAAACCTATATGGAATACTCAACTCAAATACTTCTTTTGTCTAGGTAACAAGGATTACAAGACCCCCTATCCTAAGAAACCTTTACGCTAAGCGGATT
The DNA here is from genome assembly GCA_024138025.1 of Combretum micranthum. Lineage (NCBI taxonomy): Eukaryota > Viridiplantae > Streptophyta > Magnoliopsida > Myrtales > Combretaceae > Combretum > Combretum micranthum. The sequence continues at coordinate 1,195,503 of JAMXBD010000264.1, forward strand.
ACGATATAGATATGCTAGTTTTTCCTTATAATTCGTTACCTTACTTGTGCTTATAGATAGTTACACTAGAATTGTAAGTACAAGATAAAATGAATATATATGACGTTATGTGTACATATGAATATGCTTCTATGAATGTGTGACAAGTGATGTTAAGCATATTGAAACCAATGAATGATTATTTAAGTACATTATCAATATTACATGTTACTTATGTGTGTATAATACTTGCTAGATAATCTTTACAAGTGAAATAGACACACATTGCATCCGTCAAGTCACAAATCGAAGACTGCTACTCTTACATAAGCAATCAGAAGGGCTCAAATAGCCCTGCTCATTCTTATAAGAAAAAAATTGTATGGGGACACAACCCAAGGATAAGCCATACTGATTGATCGCTATAAGTGGGTGCTTGGGGACTAGCAATGAAGATCGTGGAGACTTTCAAATCCAATTCCCTAACACTTAACACAAAGGGCATAAATGTGTTATATTTATAGTTTTTGGATACCCATACATATTTATTTGTATCATGTAGTTGTTGCATAGCATACATATCCTATACTTGAAATAAATAAACTTGTTTTGAGTTATGGATGTATGGTATGGATAAAGTGAATAGCTCACTAAGCACGTTGTAAGCTTATACCCCCATAGATCTTTGTTAAAATAAGTATACTTGAGACTTCACTCAAAGGACATGACTTTAAGAAAATCACTAGTGGACTTTTGAGCCTTAATGGAAGAATTGAGAGTATAGGACGAAGTTTCATTTTGAAAATTTCTTTATGAGAAATATGTAAAATGTTATTATTTTGGATATTACTAGGAAACACTAATATATTGTGATCCATTTGAGGACGTTAGTAGGGGTATGCCCGTAAAATTTGTAAATGACTTTACTATATTTAATGATATGTATTTCTCTTGCCTTGTTATTTAACTGTTATCATCATGAATTATGCTACTCTCATGCATTCCCTTTGTTGTGATGTACGTTTTATATATAATATGAAAGCCTTTGTGTTACTAAGGTAGTCATTCCTAGGTTTCAATATTATATACGATGGACTGCCATATTTAGGGAACCCTTTGGGGCGTGATAGTTTATGTTGGTATCAAAGCAATAAGGTTTTTGGAATTAGGTGAAAAGATACTTGAAGATTAGAATGATAGAATTTGACCTTAGAAGTAAAGAGGTAGATATTAGATGACCCTTAAGTTAGTATGAGAGTTAGCCTTAACTTCCATAACCATAAGATCTGACTACAGATGTTTCAAGAATAGAATACTATGCTGAAGATTTCTAGAACAAGGTGGAAAATATTCATGCAAGATTCAGAGAATCTTTAAGAGGTTATGAACAATGGATGAAAATACTATATAAAAAAGTTTATCCATAAATGTTGACCCTAGGCTTAAAAGAAAGTAATACTAAGTGGATAATAACCTTAATGAGAGAATGTGGGAGGGAACACAAAGGAAATAAGAATTTAAGCTGTTGGATGGATATATTAAACCTATCTTAACACCCTCATGAAATTTGAAGCATGGTAACCCTATTCGATTCTTCACTCGAATCGATTAGAAAGAAAATAGTGTACTTTCACGTACCTTCACCAACCTTCCTAATAAATAAGATGAAAACAAATAATAAAGTATTTTGCTACACTCCTTTTCTCAAACCTTATGACCTTAATTAACATATGCATATAATACAATCAAGATAAAAAGACATATAATCCAACTGTTCTACTTTGTTTCTAGGAGAATATCCGAGGAGATCATGCAACGATCAGGCCTCCCATTCGAGCAATGCCAAGAGCAAGAATCACCCCCACCACAAGATCAAACTTAAGAAATTCTAAGAACCTTGAGACACCTAGAAGATATGCTAAGAATGTACATACGACAAGCACATACCATACTTATGCCTATCTCGATCATGGAACCCTAACAAGGGATAATGCAACAACTCAAACCCCATCGACTGCAACTAGTTCAAATCTAAGAGCCAAAAGAATCAAGACACTTGGTCCATCCACTAAGGAAGAGATTTTTAGAAGGCGTGAGATCTATTGCTGGAAATGGAAAGAGAATCACTACCCAAAACAATGCCCAAAGCTACAACATAAATGGTACCTTTACGGAAATCGTGACCAACACAAGATTTCCAACTATCAAAATAAACAAACCATCACCTGCCACTTCTGCAAGCAACCGAAACACTTTGCCAATAAATGCTCTAAAAGACTAAGATTATACATCAAGTCGTCACATCTATCTATAAGAGACCTCTTTTTTAAGAAAGGCGATAGGGAAGAAAGACGATTGGAAACCTCTACATCTATGCCTCGTAACTTGGAAGGAGAAGAATTTTTTCTTACAAACCTTAATAATGAAGCCAAGGATTGACAAAGTTAACCCATTGAGGAGATAGCCCTTCACCATGAAGAACCACTTGAAACAAGAATGAAAGGAGGACCTTTCATGGAGTATTAGGAAGAGTTGCATTTAGAAGTGTTGCTTAGATCTTTTGATCCATGATGTTTTCATGATGCTTCGTTAGTTGTTGAGTTGTTGACTTATTATAGTTAAGACTAAAGACGTTAACTATGGGAACTTGGTTGTTAGGTATTTGTTAGAATGAAATTGTGATCATGATTTTATGTCTTTCTTTTGACTTTTGTAATGGAAAATTTAACAAATCTTCCTCTTACTTTCATGTTTTTGCTTTAATGAAATGAATTTCCATTTTCATTAGTATGATTTCAACAAGTTCCAATGCTTTAGATACATATTCACTTACTTGATGCTTTTAGCATGATTTCTTTTCTTTAAATTTTTGTCAGATGCTTAAAACTTACTAAAAATCTAAAATCTCACATGAACTTAACAAAACCATAGATTATGTAGAAAGCGTGCTCGTATGTGACACAAACTAGATACACCCCCGCGGAACCTAGAAACTAAGGAGCACCTCAACAACCAAACTAACAAGGAGAAGTTTTGGCCTCTATGAAACAACTCGCCAACATGTTAAGAGATTATATGCAATAGACTCGTAATGTACTAGCACCTACACCAGCTACACATATATGAGAAGCTGTGCTAGAAGTTTGAACACCACCTGTTGCATTAGTACCGATAGTACCATCAACACCTAGACTCTATCGGAGTACATTGTCTAACTTCATCAAGTGTAATTGATATTTTGATGGAGCTTTTGGAAAATCGGATGAGATTGAATATTGGTAAGCACAAATAGAGTGATCCTTTCGTGCTTTTAAAGTACTGTATCACCTTAGCCTCGCTTATGGTACGTACATGCTAACAATCAATACAAGAGTATGGTGAGAATCCAAGAGTAGAATGCTGCTACTACCAATCACATGGGAAATGTTTGGGCATGGATTCTTGGAAAACTTCTTCCCCGAAAGCTTGAGAGTTCAATGTAGTGCGGATTCCCTTCCCATCTCTCAAGGAGGCCATAGCCTTGAATAATACGAAACCCAGTTTAATAGGTTGTTGCAATATGCCCCGAAATCATATAAGCATAGTGAGGAACTCAAGAGACAAGTGTTTCTGAATGGCTTAGATGAAGACCTCTGAATTAAGTTAGAGGAATTTGATATCAAGAATTTTAGGGAACTTGTGGAAAGAGCCAGAATTATGGAAAATGCCAGAAAAAAAAAGAAGCTTGAGATGATAACGAAGGAGGTTATGGCATTCAAAAGAATCCCTATGATGGGACAAGCTCGAGTACCAAGTTTAAAGCACTTAAACTCTCTGGTGGTTCAAATGAGAAAGATTTAACAACATTAGAAATATAATGTTAGAAGTGTAAAGGAAAGCACTATCTTAAGTAGTGTCCACATCTACACTCTAAGTGTTATCTATGTGAGAATCCAAATCACAGAATTGAAAATTGTCCCTAGAAGACTACTACCACATGCTTTATCTACACAAAGACAGGACATTTTGCTAACAAGTGCCCTCAAAGGAATAACCTGCATATCAAATCATCATGTTCATCTAGAGGCAGAAGGAGTTTTAATAAGAATGGAAAAAAAAAAAAACACTTTGGAACATCTCTACCAAGAATGTATGCACACAACATGCAAGGACAATGGATTTGTGAAGAAGCTAATGACAAGGAAGTCAAATTTGGCGTTTTAGGAGAAGATAAGGGTCGTAACTACGACTCAGTACTAGGTGTGTCCTATACCTATAGTTGTTTGAATATCCTTGCGCATTGTTAAAACTATGAAACTAACTCTTCTATTAGTGATATCGATTGTGTAAGCAATAGCCTCGCATAAAACTAATACATGTAAAGTCATCTAAGTGGAAATTAGTACAAGTCGGACTTGGGAACCCGATCAAACCACATCTGTCTTGTTTACTCAAGAAAACCCACTCGTACATCAGCAATAATGTGGCTAGAAAGATAAGATTACCCATAATCACCTAGACTATTAGCATAGACCCCACAAATAGTATATAAATAAGGATGTAATCTTCAAGGACAAGCATGGATGATGGTCATCATCATGAGAGGATTTGCAAATTTAATGGATACCGAGCCAATTCTTTTAAGATGATGGCTAATGGAGAACCCTTATTGAAAGAAGTGTGTCACTGTATCCCCACTAGTAAAAACATGAACCCTCACTAACCATAAGAGTCTTGATTTAAATAACAGGAGTAGAAATGTGAATCCAAAAATTTGACTATCAAGATCCCTAAACATGAGGGGAAAATAAACATAGTTGCTTAACGATTTAACCTTAACAAATGAATTATCGAAACCTATGTCAAAGACAAAGTGTGACGTAACTACTCATACTAGTTTGACAAATCAAGTACGCATATCAAGTTTTGAGGAAAAAACTTTCTTTAAAGGAGGTAGGTTGTACGCCTTTGGATTTTCAATACCCTTCAATGAGAATCTTGGAGTTGATACCAAAACTAGAACTCAAAAGTTGATCTAAGTTAAAACCAAATTCTAAAAGCCCTAGACAGGATTAGATAAAGAATCAGTAACCTTAGGATATCAAATGAATTTAACAAATCCCAAAACATTAGACGTAAGCAACTTAACACAAACGTACCATCATTAAAACAATCTCATAGACTACAACCTAACCAATCGTGTTGAACCCTAAAAACTCGAAACCCTAGAATTGATCCTGACTAATCACAAGTTGTGGAAACCTTAAACAATATTAGATAAGATGGATAACCCTAAATGTTTAATGAGTATAATGGGAATAGAAAACCATAAATACCAAACCTTAAGAAAAAGAGCACTTTTGAAAACAAAACAAAAATCTAATAATCATTCGATTCGGAAACCTTATGCTAAACAATTCACTTATTAGACCCTTAACACGTAAGTCAAGGTGGTATATTCGAATAATATTTAATAATAAAATAATAATAAATTCCCATTATATAATACCAATTTATCAAGTCAAAATTTTGTCAGTTACACCAAATCGCTTCTGCACCTGATCGCTAACATGCAAATTGATATAACATCACCTGATAACAATTAATGATAAAATTATAAAGCCTGAGATCCTTTGCTAGTTTTATAAGAGAATCTTAAAGCCGAAATTGAAACTCAAGCCCTAAAGCCAGATTAAGTCAACATCAAATTCTAGAAAACCTATGTCTAGCTAAACCACCCCTAAAGCCCTAAAACATGAAAAATGAAATGAACCTGAATTATGATCTAGATAGATGTATATACCCTAAAATGATCAGATTCACCAAAATTCCAATAGTTTCAAACCCATACAAGACCAGTTTTTAAATCAGCACTATGAGATGTAAAATGAGGTGAAACATTATGACAAACAATGTAGACTTGTAATATAATAACAATTCATAAAAATATCATAGATAATTTTATCAGGACAAAAATTCGATAGTTAAGCTAAAAATTGTTTCTACAACCGACTTTTACCACACAAATCAAGATAACACTATGCGATAACAAATAATAATAAAATAATATTAAATTATCTTTCTAATATTACATAATTATTTATTGAATAATAAAAATGTTACTTGAACAAAATTTTTATAAGCATATCTTATATTCTATTGGTAATTTATTGTTACATCATCTTATTTTTTACTATTTATTACTATTCACCTCTCTTTACTATTTATTATGCCTATTCTTACAATTTTACACCACCTATATCTTTTCTTATACACATCTAATTTATTCTACTTTACATTTTACTTTTTACATAACTTCTTCTTTACTCTCTCTCTCTCTCTCCTCTCTCCTCTCTCGTGCAACATGCTACTACCCCCTCCCCATTTTCTCTCATTTTCACTTTCTTTTTTCATACTTTAATTCCCTAATTTTTCTCTCTATAAATATCCCTTCCCTCCTTCACTTTTTATACAATTGTCATTACTCATAACAAGACTCTACCAAATGTTCTCCTCAAACTTTTCTCTCTAAAATTCCTCGTAAACTTTCCTCCCCTCTTTCACACCATACACAAAAGAAATTCATATATTGTTTTAGGTAAAAATACTTCATACTCTCTTCATACATGTTGTTGTATGATATAAACATGTGTATGTCCTAATGTGTTCCATAAAAGAAAATCCCCATTATGTATATGCTAGAGAATGAAAATGCAAACACAACATATTATTCATCTCATGTCATGTTTATATGCATGTTCATGTTATGTTTTGTTACTAATCTAACTTCCTATATGTAATATGTATATATATATATATGTATGTATTTATATTTCTTAGAGCCTAATTGAAATACCTCAATCATGTACCTAAGTTAAAAATTGAGTTTAGATAGATTAAGTAAGTCAAACGAATTATAGGATGTAATTAGACAAGTCGACATAATTAGATTAGTAATTAATTAAGTTGAAATTTGAGATTTCAATTTCTAAAATCCCTAAACATGTTGTTTAAATGTTTAGTGGATTCCTAAACCCTTAAACTTTAGTCTAAATTCTAATTCCTTAATCTTCATATAAATTGAGTTCATTTGTTTGTATAAAAATATCATCTCTTAAAGCCGAACTCAAATTAAATATCATTTTGATCTAAATTAGATTCATAAATTAAGTTATTAATTTCTAACCTATTGATTCTGAAATCATCTTCTAAACTATTATAGAACTAAAGATATTGATATGAAAATTCTAAATCTAATACATTTATTCTAAATTATTCTAATTTTATCCTTATCTTTTCCTTTTCCTTTTCCTTTTTCTTTCCCCGTTTTCCTTTTCTTTTCCTCTTCTTTTAATTTTTCGTTTCTTTCTTTCTCTTCTTTTCTCTCTTCAATGTCTCTAAATCTCAAATTCAAAGAAGACTAGAAGACAAATCAAGGTTAGAAAACAAGTTTGGAAATGGTAATTATGCTAGAAGTAGCTTTAAAATCAAGAAGGAAGTAGTGGGAAAAGAAGTTCAAGTAACTAGAATTAACCAAACATGTAAGTTTGTTATTGTTTTCTTTGTTTAATTGTTGTCATTGCATGGGAATGATGAATAAATACTAGATTTAAGTTGGGTTTATGATAAAATTTTGGATGATAGATATATGTGGTTTATGCATTATTAGAGGATATGATGAATAGTGGATACAAGGTTTGATGGAATGGTTTGGAGGTGTTTGATGTTGTTAAACGAGTAAAGAAGTGTTAGAAGTATGAAAACTAGCTTGTATGGTATTTAGATGATGTTTTGATTGAAATATCATGTTATAAGTTGGTAAAAGTAAGGTAAAAAGTTAAAGAAAACATGCATCTCGGATCCCCTGTTCATCACATGCGTGATACGGTCCATGATCTTCTCGGATCAAGAATTTTTTAATGAAACAAGTCAGATCACAGCTGTGATGGAGGGGCTTATCTCATCATGTCAAAATTTTCTAGCTCTACACTATTTTGTAATTTAATCATAACGTTTCATCATCCAAACTCGGATTATGGTGATTCAAAATGCTTTGGTTACAAGTTTTATCTTTTAAGTTTTGAAAGTTCTAAAAATATAAATATCTAAATTTTGATTGATTCCAACAATTACATTTTCCAAACAAAGTTAAAAACTTATGTTTGCTTGTTAAGTGTGTATAGTTTTATAAAATGAACTTAGCTAATAAACCTAGTTTCCAATTGATTAAATGGACTTGAATGAACTAAAATGAATTAGATTGATTAAGTTTAATCAACTTTACTAAGATTAAGTTAATATAGACTTAAGTTAACATGAATCTTAGATATAAAATGAACTTGGCTAATTAATCTTAGTTCAATTTGACTAAATACACTTTCATATGCTAAAATGAGTTATATTGACTAACTTTAATAAAAATAACTTAGTAATTGAGTTAAATGATTAAATCTAACCAATTTGGCTAAGATTAAGTTAAAATGGGTTTAATTGATAATACTTGGAGTATAATGATATGTTAAGATAAACCATAAATAACATGGGGAATATGTTGTTTCTAATGCATAATTAATCAGAAAATGAATGTTTTTGAATGTGAATAACATGATGATGTTTCTATAATGAATGAACCATAAACAAAGAGAAAAGAAATACTTTGACAGATAAAGGAGAACTATTAGTATTTTGGTGTGGTGATCTTTGCAGCCATAGTAGGGTCCTATTTAGTAGCTGATCGAATAGAAGTATAAAATTTGTTTGATATAAATGGATAATTAAATTAAATGCTTATATGAGTTTATTATGGATACCTTATTTATCTTCTGAGATGAATTCTAAAATACCCTCTATCCCTATTTGGATTTCAATAGTGAAAGTACGCAGTAACTTGCGTGGTGGTTGTTAGGATAGGCATTCTAAAACAAATTAAAACTTAAAGATGGCCATTTTAAATCAATGCTACTTGTGCTTGTGTCGTTGAATCCAGTTTGGGGAGTAGCAACTCTATCATGATGCAATGGCATGGTAGCTAAGCATTGAGATGTCATGACGTAATGACAAATAAACCATGATGCAATGGCTGATTTATAGGTGATTCAATGGGTAGCTGATGGGCAAATGGTATCAGCATAATGTCTACTTAGGCTCGGAATAAAGTAACATGTTTTAGTTTATGTTTATGGGACCAGTAGAACTAACTGATGTTATGGATAAGAATATGTGGTTTGTATGACGGCTGTGAATACTAGATGAGGCTATTTTCTCTTTCTTAGTATGATATAGGAGATATAGGTACCAAAACTTTATATATCTACCCCTGGGCAGTTGCAGCTCAATTAGTGAGAGGTGCTGCCTTTAAGGCAGGCAAAAGCCTCAAGTCATGGGTTCAATCCCTCAAGGTTGCAGCTGGGGTCAACTCACCTAAGGGTAACAATACATATAGTGCCCGTGATACCCTGCGGGGCATGTGTTGGTTGGGGTCGCCTGAGGGCGGTGTCGGCCATTATCACTAGGGGCCAATGGTGGTTGCTTGCCCTGGCATCACATCTAGAACCTCGGTAGTGGGAGGGCACGTGCGACAAAGTGCTAGATTTACTTTTTGAAAATGTATTTTGTTTTCTTTAAGGGGCTAGTTATGAAATCTATATGTTTGTAATAATCTTTTAAAGTTTTTTTTTACATATAAAGTTTTGTTTTATTGCTGCCAAATCAATTTATCTTGAAAATCCAATCTAATGATTTGAGTAATCTAAAATCGGCTACCAATATTCAAAATAAGCATGTCATTCTAAGAAGCTTAAGTTTGTAATATATAAAGTATTATACGTGATAGTAATGGCTTAATTGAAAGTTAAGGCATTACACTAATGTTCACTATCTTAACTTTATTTATTTCTTATACTTATTTATTTATACACTCTATTTATTTGTTTATAATACTAGTCAACTTTTAATTTTAAACTTGTTCAATTTCAAGTCCGAATGAGACTGGAGTAATTTAAATCTCATGGAATCTTGATATAAATTTAAGACTCCTATGTTTTCTTATTATTTATCTTGCATTTATTTATGAGACTAAAAATATTTTAAGTCTCTAGAAGCCTTGATAAAAAACTAAGACTTCCATATTTCATTCCTTTGTGCTTGTTTTATTTTATTACGCACGGTGAGTAGATTACTTGAAGTTTTGGGAAGCCTTGACCATAATCTAAGACTTTTATATTTCAATTTTGATTTTTCTTGTATTTTCATTCATGTCCCTATTTATTTCTTATTGATCTTGCTAAAAATTTAAAAATAAATAAGTGTAGTTAAGTTCATGTACATAGATGCTCATAATGATGTCGATAACGAAAATCCTTAAAACTTTTGATATTGATAATTCTTTGTTATGAAAATAATTTTCTAAATCTATTTCCAAAGCCTTAGGAACCATGCAAACAAGAACAATTTTTTAATAATCGCGACCCATGTAATGATTAGGAAAATTTTATAAAATGAAATTCTTTTCTTAGATACAAATGAGAACCCTTTTCATCAAGAAAAAAAAATCTAAAACAAGTCATTTACTTAATTTTTCTCATATGCCAAAACTTAAAACATTTTAAAAAAATACAACTTGAAATAATTTTTCTCCACAAACATATAGAAATTCATGGTTTGGAGCATGATTAGTTAAAAGAAGTTGAATATGAAAATAAAATGTTCATGGTTTTAAATAAATATAGAACCATGATTTTTATTTAGTTGAATTTTAAATTTACAAAATCTAAGAATTAATTTAAAAAAAAAACCAAACTTAAGAAAAATTCATGGGAAATACAACTTAGATTATTATGTCACAAATGAATAAAATTCATGTCTTGTAAAGTAAATTGTTAAATGAAGCTTTTGAAATTAATATAAGACCTTCAAGTTTTCAAAATATATATTGAGCAATGATTTTTGTTAAGTCTTATATTCACAAAATTTGAGGTAAAAAAATTTATTACAAGTTCAAAGGTAAATTTTTTCATAAAGCTCAGCATTGCCACTTTCCATAAAAAGATTGTTTTACAAAATTCCTATTTTTGAACAACATAACTAGGATCATAAATGTAATATGAGTTATCATATTTATTCATATCCTAGGATGTCCAAGTGAGATAAAATGTTGAAAATATAAAGGAACAAGGTTTGGAACCTATTGCACATGTTATGTACAGTACTGTTTCTAGGGTTACATGACATCAAATAATTAAAGTAACATTAGAAATGGATAAGGTATTAGAAATAGATAGAAATCGATTACTTATATGTGAAATTCCGAGTTAAGATGAGCAAGTTATGATCATTTTAAGTTGAAACTTTCGTAATTGGGAAAAGTGACACAAATAGAATAAATAGAGAGTTTAGAGTTTAAGTAGAACCTATATGAAATACTCATTCTGGGTATTTCTTTTATTAATGTAATGAGAATTACAAGACCACTTTTCCTGAGGAACATTTTAGCTAAGCAGATTGCAATATGGATATGTGAGTTTTTTCTTATAATTTGTTACGTTGCTTGTGCTTGTAGACAGTTACACTATAATTATAAGTACAGGATAAAATGAATATGTATGGGGTTAGGGGTACATGTGAATGTGCTTCTATGAATATATGGCAAGGGATCTAAGCATATCGAAACTAATAAATGGTTGTTTAAGTACATCATCATTATTACATGTTGCTTATGTGTATGATACTTGTTTGATTACCTTTAAGTGTACCTTAATTATACTCAGCTTTGATACAAACGAAATAGACATGCATTGCATTCGTCAAGTTACATACTGAAGATTGCTACTCCTACACGAGGAATTAAAAGGGGCTCGGATAACCCTGCTAATTCTTAGGGGAACTAAATCATGCGAGGACATGGCCCAAGGACGAGCGGCACCGATCAATCTCTATAAATAGGTGCTTGTGGACTAGCAATGCAGATCGTGGACACCTTTAAATCCAATTCCCTAATGCATGACATGGAGGGTGTAAATTTATTATATTTATGGTTTCCAAATACTCATATATATTTATTTGTATCATGTGGTTGTTGCAAGTATACATAACATATGCTTGAAATAAATAAACTTGTTTTGAGTTATGGATGTATGGTATGGATAAGGGGAATATCTCACCAAGCACGTTATATAGTTACATCCCTATAGATCTTTATTGAAATAAGTATACTTGAGACTTCACTCGAAGGACATGACTTCAAGGAAATCACTATGGACTTTTGAGCCTTAATAGAAGAATTTGGAGCATACGATGAAGTTTCATTTTGAAAATTTCTTTATGAGAAATATGTGATATAATATTATTTTGGAGATTACTAGGAAACACTAATATATTATGAACCATTTGAGGATATTAGTGGAGATATGCCCTTAAGATTTGTAATTGACTTTACTTTGTTTAATTATATGCATTTCCCTTACCTTGTTACTTAACTATTATCATCATAAATTGTGCTACTCTCATACGTTCTCTTCGTTGTAATGTATGTCTTGTGTATAATATGAAAACCTTTGCATGACTAAGGTAGTCATTGATAGGCTTTAATATTGTGTACAATGGGCTACCACGTTCAGGATAACCTTCGGGGTGTCACATATACTCTATAAAGCCTTTCGGTTATACACCATTTATATGCCACTAAGCATTTTAGGTAAAGTGTCATGCTTAATCTTTTCTCGTTTCTTTTGTCATAGTGCTTGTAATGTAATTAATGGTTTGGTAGCCAAGCTTGAAAATAATTTCCATTGAATGAATATTATTATTATATTATTATTATTATTATTATTATATTATTCAATTACAGGAGCCATGCATATTAAATTTGATGACGTAAATATCAAATTCACTACTTAAAGCTTTAGATATTTTGTTGACCATATACGTTAGTTTGAAGTTATTATTACATGTAGCTAATCAAGTTTTTACTTATTAAATTTATTTGCATAATCCTCTTGATAGTTATTCTCTAAACCAACTACGACGCTCTAACTTCACAAGTACCACACTCTTAACTTAAGTAATCATCTTCTGATTTTGCATTCTATCTTTTTTATCCAGCAATGGGCGAACTAGCCTCTAACGAAATTTCCAAGTATTTTTATTACTTCTCTAATTTATATCTTGCAATTTTCCTTTGACGCTTTTCCTTAAATTATGTTGCCCAAAACTTAGTTTCTTTAGTGTTTTTATAACAGTCCAGGTCGATGAAAAAAACTAAAATATCCAAGTACTATCCTACTACTTTGACCCATATTACTTTATATCCCATTAAATGTCATTTCTTAACTTATTGTTAATTATATAAGCCAACTACTTTATCTCAAAGACTTTATATGTGTGTGTATATATATATCTTATAATTTAAATTTCAAATTTTCCATAATTCACAAATTATGTCAATAAATTTACATTTTTTACTAAACTAAAGGCTATATAAATTTTATTTAGAGAAACAAGTTTCTATTGTATCATCTCATCTTAACTTTTTTTATCATATTGTAAAATTTAATATAAATTGAAATCCATTTTTTAAAAACCTTAAATATATTAGAAGGGAAAATGTTGAATTCACGTAGTTTTCTCTCTTACATCATGAGTTTCTCCTTGCTAAATGATCATTATTTACCCGATGTCCAGTCTAGATCTGGTTTGATTCATTTCAGTTTGATCCATATCAACCCTAATTTATTTGATATAAAACCTTGACTATGAATTAAAAAAATAAAATTTTTATAAAAAGTTTAGGAGTGTCCACTCGACTGAGGTCGAGAAAAATACGTCAGTTAGGATCTGTGGATTGATTGATCCTAACTTAGCCACTAGTCTGCGAGAAAAATCAGTTTAAACCATTTTTTTTTAATAACGAGAAATTTCATGGATTTGGAGGCTATCCTATTAAAACCAAATAGTTTCCACCTTAAATTCATTAACTAAAGTCCATTCCTTTAATGCCCTAAAGTTTATTAATATCTTTACATAGTATGCTATTTACAAACTATTGTTACAATTTACAAATCAATTTAATTATCATTTATTAATAATATTTACAAGAAACTACAAATCATATATTAAAGAAAATTCTTTTTATTTTATATGTCGCTCTAGAGGTGCCTACGTACCCTCAACTCTGGGTTAGACGTCATGTAGTTTTTTTTTATATAAAAATTTTGTCCGTTGGTACTTTTAAAAATTTTCAAACTCTTCACACTTTGAATTTGTTTCTTTTTTTAAAAATAAAAAAGAAAAAGGAAATTTTTTGTTTCTTTTTTTTAATCATAAAAGCATTCCTAACATTAGATATCTTTCAATTAAAATTTTTTATTAAAAAAATATTTTTCGAAGTGTCAAAAGAAATCTTTTTGTTGTATTCACCTTATAAAGAAACCCATTATTGTTCAAAAGGAAGATGAATAAGACCATAGCTTTCAAAGTCTATTATTTGGTTTCGTTCCATGATTTCTTATTATTCCCCTTTTTTCTTTTTTATTTTTTATTAATTTTTTTATGGATTTTCATTTAATGAATTTTTTATGATAATTTGTATTATTAAGAAAACAAGAAAATGAAAATCTATGAACTAACATGTCGTAAGATCCTTGTTACTTTTCAATTCTTTTTTCTTTTTTCACTTTTCTTTTGTTTTCCTTTAATATTTTTATACTAAAACAAATAATAAAGAAAATGGAAAAGGAACAACTCACCTGTTGAAAACGTGAATGTTAGTGATGGTCCATGGAGGATGGAGTCGAATTTCTTGAGCTAACGAAGCTTGGATAGGTGGCCTTAGTGTCTCTAGGTTGCGGAAAATGAGTTGGAGATGGGGAACACCACGATGGAGACAAACTTACCTATAATAGCAGATACCTAAGAATGGCGATCTAGCTCCGAAACCCAAGTGTTGATGATGATGGACAGGGCTTCCTTAGATTGAGATGGACACACCAATGGAAAGCTGAAGACCTTTTAAAGCTTTTCGAAGCAATGGTTTATTTCGATATCCATTCGAAAGAAGAACTTCTAGTGAGAAGTTCTAAACACTAAGAACTTTGCCAAGAGAGAAATATCGGTTTGGCATTAGTATCTATTTAGTTTCAGTTTAGTATAGATTTAAAAGCTAGTGTTTGGAAAGTTGTCATTTTCAGTTCAGTATCAGTCTGAAAGCTAGTGTTTAGAAAGCTGTCAGTTTCAGTTTAGTATCTGTTTTGTATCATCATATGTTTCATATGTCTTTTTTCCTTTTTGTGTTTTTTTTTGCTAAAATCATTACTAATCATCGTAATTTTATTTTAAGATTAATTTGAAAATTGTATTAATTACAATAATTTATATTTGAACCTTCAATAATCTTAATGTTGCAATTATGATTTCATGCTATCACCATAATAATGTATACAGTTAAAGTGCATTAATACAATAAATCGTCATTGATTGCATTAGAAATTATAACTTTAAAAACAAACAAGTACAATTGACCTTGCAATATCTACCAGCCACAATGATATACTGCTAAACTCGAAGCTATTGAATCACGTACACCATTCATCCATAAATCATTACTTAATTCAAGCACATTGCTATCCTCTACTTCGTCTTCACCATTGATGTCGTCAAATCCATAGGAACCCTCTTGTGTGAGACTACTCTCAATATATAAATAATTGATATCATTTTAAACAATAAAATTATGTATAGCAGTAGTACAAATGACTATCTTTATTTGCTAAGCCAGCTTATACAGTTGCATGTTGTGGAGAATGCAAAACCTATTCTTCCATATTCCAAATGTTTGCTCTATGATGTTTCTTAGTGATGTATGTATATGATTGAATAGCTCCTTTCGACTGCATGGTGGACCACCCATTCGATACTCAGACCTATGATACCTCTCTCCTTTGTAAGGAGCTAAGAACCCTTTTTTATTTGTAGACCCCAAATCCACTAAGTAGTACTTTCCTATAAAATTGTAATTCATTATTAAATTTGCCAACAAAATTGCATCACAACCTTCAAAATAATATCTTAGAACATAATAATTTACTAAGTGGTGGTGATGGAAAGTTGTCCATCAAATCTCCAAGCATCATGTCTAACATATTTGCATTGTGACTTTGACCATCCACACTAGCCAAGATAAATGTAAATCTATAACCGAAATCATAAATGGCCAACACATTTGCGTCACTTCACCCTTTCTATTCGTATACATGATTCTTTCATCTTTCGGAAAATGTGCACTAACATGTGTACCATCTAATGCTCCAATGCAACCCCATAATCAAAAAGAAAGAAAGGAATGTCAAGTTAGTTAAGAGATCTTACTAGATGCATCTCATGCTATGTATTTAAAAAAACGTAGAAAAATTGATAATATCCTGTGTTTTTCTCATTGTGTAAAGACCCGCCCCTCTAAATCCCGAGACTTAGAGTACCGAGTCCCCAACCACATATAATAATTTCATATTATATGTAAGGTTGTCCTAAATCTAACAGTTTATGAATATTGTTTGATCAAAATCACTATAACTTTATAAAGAACTTTTAAAGCAAAACAAGATTGCTAACAAGAGCAATCTATACATACGTTTACATCATATAAACACTGTTTAGTATCAATATAAGACACTACAAAAATTACATGTTTTCTTACATAAAAAAGAATCCTACGGGATCTTAAGGTCTTTACAACAAATAGGCTTAACTAACAAGCCATCTATACATAACTTTTTCCTTAGCAAAAATTCTTCCCAAAAGTCCAGGGTGGTCGGATCCTATTCGTCCCACTCATCCAGAAATCTCTCGAAATCGGAGCCAGAGCCCAAATCATCATAAAACTCGTCTCCAATACCTGCAAGGCAGCAAAAGTGAGCCAAAGGCCCAGTACACAATAACCAATGTAAAAACAATTCATCAAATTGATGTAATGCAACATTAGACAGGTGATTATCTTTATTACGTTTTCTTGCACAAATCAACAAGAGGGTATTCAAAACCCGGTCACACTTCGGGAATTCAGGGATCCTGAGTAACAACAGCTGCTCAGGGGGTTGATATAAGCAGTCCGAATACTTATATCTTCTATATCTATTTCATGAAAATAATAGCTTCATTTAGGGTTTAAAAGCCGTTGCCCGACTCTACTTAAACTCGGTCCATAACATGAACCTAGTTCACAAGTTCCCATAAACTTTGAACTAAATCATGGTATTTCCCCCTAAGTTTAAGCAAACGTTACTCAGATACTATTCCCCCCTATCGGCTACCCACTTAACCAAAAAGAATCGCTATTGCATCATAGCGTACCATTGCATCATGGTAAAGCCATTGCATCATGACTTGGTTAAGCGCCTAACTAACATGTCATTGCATCATGACAGGTTTGCTGCTCCTCGGACCAGATTAAACAGTATAATAGACATCCAATTCATTCAAGTATTAAGTCAAATCAATTTAAATCAGATTAGGAATGCCTATTTCCTAGCAATCATCAACAAGTTATTGCGTACCTGAACCCGTTAGTATAGGACTAGGATCTCTCGGTGAAGAACTAACCGAAGAATCCTTAACTGAAATAGGAATATCACAATAATCAATGAATCAATAAATATAGATTTCACTATCATAATTATACATACATATTATATCTATATATAATACAAATAAATTACTGAAATTCAAATAATTGAATACAAAGTCATAAATAAGCATTTAAACATCCTATTGTATCCTAGATCGCTTAATAAATACTTAATTGCTCAAATAATAAACTTTGGAAAATTTTAGAAAAAGTTTTTAAAATTCAAAAGCATAGGGGATACGCCGGCAGCCAAAGCCGACGGCTTTGAGCTGGTGTTTGATACTCTGAAAATCAATACTACCAACGCTGGCAGTGTTTAAGGGTACGCCGTCTGCCTTACATCCTACGCCGACGGCCTTGAGACGGCATGGAATCCAAAACCCAAAACTTTCAAAACGTCCAAAGGGGTCTAAGCCATCCGCTTACCTAGATACGTGGGCAGCTTTGACACATACGCCGGCGGCCTTGATTCCTAGCGGCCAGTGTACAATAAGAATGAAAGAACGCCGGCTGACTTTCCTAGCGAAAGCCAGCGGTTTTGGAACTCAAATTTCCGGCGTACGTTCTGAAGAACAAACGCTAACAATTTTTATTGTAAAGCCCGGCGGTGTTACAAAGCGGCGTTAAGAAATTTGAATCCAACGCTGCCTCTAAGCTGACGGCGTTGAATTCCTAGGTGCTGGCGTACGTTTTAAAAACAGGCTTAAACGATAAAACACAAATACCCTGTTTTTCTAATTTGAAAAATTCAATCCTAAAACACTTTAAAACCTTCCTCAACTACATTTTCAACCTCATATACTAACCTCTACCTACACTACTCCATCTTAGCAACTCAACACAAGAAATCAACACAATTAAACACTTCTAATTCCACTTCAATCCATTCTAAATTTTTCCTACACAAATCTTCTTCACATCCTCCCAAAACTTCATATCACTTCTACCATACATGCACAACCTCTCATACTCAAATAACACATTCCTAGCTCATCCCAAGCATGAACAAACAATTTAGATAACATTAAACTCATTTCATCCAAGAATTCATACAACCACTTCAAGAAAGAAAAACAAAACAACAATCACAATTAAATCAACTCACATACATATACTTTGTCTCGAGGAGAACTTTGATTTTTAAAACTTGATATAGATCTTGACTTGAACTTGGAAATGGAATGAAAGAGAAGAAGAAAAGAAAGAAAGAAGACAAAATTGCATAAAATATTAGGGCTGCAAAAAGGGAGTTCAATTAAGCATAATTATGCATAAAACATATTCCAAATTTACCCCTAAGGCATATGCAACTTTAATTTGCAATTTGGGTGAATTTGAGTCTCATTTCGGCTTCATTTGGGGCATAAATGCTAACTTAACTAAAGACATAAAATTCTATCACTAATCTTGTGAAAACCAAAGTTGATTTTATAAATCTAACTTAACTAACACTTTAATGTATAAAAGACATAATTAATAATTTTATTACACACACACATTAATACATAAAACAAAGATATTAATTTCAATATATATATACAAAATAATACATTTTAGACTACTAGCAACACAACCATGCTCATTCAATTCAACAATTTAAAATAAATAAATAAACACATGGAATTTAAATAGAATTGAAATCTAGGTCATTTCACATTGTTGCTAGACTTTTGCAAAATGTAGAATGAAGAGACCCTACGAGACTATTTGAAAATGCTAGAATTGCATCCAAGGCTTCATTAAACTGATGAAATATAGTCTCCGACGAATCTTAGAACATTTATTGCATAGCTCTTGTAGACATATCCTAAGTGACTATAACTTAGAAGATTCCGACTTTTTCCTCAATGGATACACCTCTGTTGTGTCGAAGTCTATGCCATGCCAACATCCTACACAAAATGGCAAAACATATTTAGACTCATGTGGAACATATTATGGCATCTTGTTGGATTCAGGTAGTTGAGGACCTCGATAATAAATTATGCTCTAGTTTGTTCGGAATTATATCACGAATTTTTATCAAACAAGTATCTATCTATTATAAGATATACCATGTACAATATGAATATATCGTCGTAGTGATCACTTGAGATGCCTTTACTAGTAGGGACGGACGTAGAATTAAAAGGTTAGGGGGGCATATGTTGGGATATCTTGGTCATATGTTATTTTTACAACTTTTGTTTGTTATCCTTCTTTTCTTTTGTTTTATTATTTTTACTACTTGTCATGAACAGTGAGAGATTATAATTGAATTTTCAATTCCTTTTACTTAAAAAATAATCAATTATGTTGTGATCATCAGTGCTATACCTCAATTTTAATTATTAGTTTTCTACAAATAGATTAAAAATTGTAAGTGAAAATGATGTATCTAATTACAAAATTAGACATATGTATTAAAGCCATATGACATAATCATTTGCTAATTATTTAAATGCTATCTGTAATACAATGCATAACGAGTTGTATATTACTACATAACATGTTATGTTGTTCATGTTATTAATTATATGGTCAAGATGTCATATATTGTATAAAATATAGTTTGTTTTTTTCATAATTTGATATATTATATGGGGTATATATAACAACTTTATTTGTAAATTGCAATACAATTACTATATAAATTAAAAATCATACTAAATGTAATTGATATTTATATTTATATTTATATTTATATTTATATTTATATGGTATTTTATAAAAGTTAGATGGGATTTCATTTTTAATGATATAAAATATTTATCATTTGTTGTTTCTAATATTTGGTGTATGTAATGATATAAGGAGATAATTATAAGATAAATTTAAAAAAAAGTACTCTCATGAAGAAAATAAGGTAAAGAAAATACAAAAAATTAAAGGAGTAAAATCAGAAAATATAATAAAGATTGCTATCCTATTATGTTACATATGAAAACATTGATGGTAATATATGCGTTTGTGTGATGATGATACATAATATTTTGATACTAAAATAGTTAATATATGAAAAGTTTTTGCTCTTAGTCATGAAAAGGATACTTTTCGTTTCAATATTATTGTACTGTTACTATTACAAAGAAAGAAAGATGGTGAGTGGAAGAGAGAAAGAGAGAAAGAAATTAATAAGAAATTCTTTGAAAGTTATCTTACTAACATGATATATTACAATTTTTAAATTAAATTTCAATATTTTCAAATAAAAGTGTTATTATTTTTATCTAAAAAAAGGAAATTTACAAGACATTAGCTAATTTTAAACTTATCTAGTGCAACTATGTTAATTCTAAATTCGAATCATATTAATAAAAAAGATAAGAAATTAGTAAAAATTAAAACTTTAAAATATAATACTATAATTAAATAAATTAATACATTTAAATTAATATTTTTAAAATTTATGGAATTGAGAAAAAATTAATATACTTTATTTTCCATTGAAATCTACACAATTCACTAATAAAATAATGAACAACTTTTTTTTTTTTTAAATATACTCATATTGACCAATAAAGTAATATACAAATTCTTTAAAAATATTCCATATTTAATGCTCTTAAATTTACACCAAATGAGGAACAAAATGAAGCAAATTAATTTATTTAGCGGGCGCTGGTGCAATTAATGGACCCACTGCAAAGGAAATCGTACACGTTTTGTGGATTTTGAAATTGTAAGATGGGTTATGGGCTGTGCCATATTGGGGCTTGTGCTTTAATATTTTTCACCTGATAAGACTTATTTGCTACTTAAGTTTCAACTTAGTTTCGCATATTCAAAGGTTAGTTTTTGGGCTGGGGTTCTAAGGCCCCTATAGGCTCTCTCTAGGATCGTCCCCGCCTACTAGTATAATTCAAGTTTATAGTACAATATTTCATAATCATCCACATGTTAAGAAATTTGTTAAAATATTTCAAGACCATGTTCATGTTGAACTTTTTATTTACGAATGATTTTATGAGAATAATTATTACGCAATTAATTATTTAAATATCATTAATTGTTTAAATACTTAAAATATTTATATATATATGCTTTGTATTTTTTTGTTTTGCTGTTGTTTAAGTTTTAACAAAGTAAAAAGTTAAAGAAAAATCAAGACAAAACTATCGAGCCCAGTAGAAGAAAGGTGGAGGTACTATTCATCAGATAAAGACAAAAGACTGAGTTTTGGGCAAAAGTCGTGAAGTCAAGGATTGGAGTTTCTGGCAAAAATTGTAAAGTCAATGGCTGAAATTTTGAGCAAAATCGTGAAGTCAAAGGCTGAAGTTTTGCGCAAAATCATGAAGTCAAGGACTGAAATTTTGGACAAAATTCATAAAGTCAAGGGCTGAAGTTGAGGCGTCGACTTCATAATTTTGCCTTCGACTTTATAAAGTTTTCCCTTGGGTAAAATTTATAAAGTCGAGAGCTGAAGTTTAGGCCTCGACCTCAGACCTCGACTTCATAAATTTGCCATCGACTTCATAAATTTAGCATTGGGCAAAATTTATAAAGTCAAGGGCTGATGCTTAGGCATCAACCTCAAACCTCGACTTCAGAAAGTTTGCCCTCGACTTTAGAAAGAAAAGAGCTGTTGGAATGCATTTAATGCATGTGTCAAACACATTTAATGCTCTTTCTCTGCTTTTGACTTTTACACGTTTTTAAAACGTTAAGCTCATTAAACACAAGTATGGGTTGTCAGAAACTTTTTGATAACGGACAAATTTTTATCAAGAACTATAAATAGAATTTCTCCTCTCTTTGAAAAACAAGAAATTCTCGAATTTTTAAAACGCACAGTAAAAACGAAAACAACGTTCTGTAAATTTTTTTTTGTGTTCTCATTTTCGTTCTCGTTAATTTGAAATTTTTTTTAAGAGAACAATTAGTGCTCTGTTTCTAAATTTGCTGATACACTCTAAACGAGAGTTTTTTTAGCACTGTTTAAGATTTATAAAAATTATTTATCTGCTCGTTTAAGGAGCTCAGTTTGTAAAAAGAATTTGTAAAATACCTAAAGTATTCTCTGTTGCAAATCTGCTCAAGTAGGAGCATTTCTTTGTAAAGGAAATTTGTATATTTCCTTAAGAGACTTTCAATTTGTAAATCTGCTTATATAGAAGTTGTTTGTATAAAGTCCTCAAAGGCAACATTTGTAAAAGAAATCCTCGTAGAAGCAAAGTTAAAAGTTCTCAGTAGGAGGCATAGAGAAAAGTCGTCAATTGAGGCAAAGTGAAGTCCTCGTAGAGGTAAAGAGAAGTCCTTTGTTTAAGGCAACGATAAGTCCTCAGTGGGAGGCATTTGAAGTCTGGTTTGGAGTTACCACCATCGTCCTAATTGCAATTAAGCGGGAAGTCCTTAGTGGGAGACATTTGAAGTCTGGTCGTGTGTTACCAGCACAATACTTGATTTATCAAGTGGAAGCCCTTTATGAAAGAAAATTGTAAAAGTCCTATTGTGATAGATATTGTTGTAATTCCTCGTTTAAGAGGTGTATTGATTTGGAATAATCAATATAGTGGTAAAAGTTCTTTTTGAGGCATTTGCACCATGGAGAGTGGGTAATGGACCGAACTCCACGTTAAATCCTTGTGTTGCTTCTCTTTCTCTCCTTCTGTGTGTTTTTTTTATCTCTGCTTATTTATTAATCAGTTTTAATTAGTTTATTCCACTGCAACTGTTTGTTTAAGTTTTCTCCTGTCTTATCTTAGCTAATTAATTTGGTTTGATAAAACAGAAAATTTGTAATACTTGATTCACCTCTCCCTCTTAAGTATTCCTTGTGTATTATTTCTATCAGTTTAACCACATTATCTAACACCAAATAAAAACAACAAAAAAAAAAAAAAGATAGGTCAGGTTAAAAAATACATAGAACCAACGGTAAGCAATAAATGTTAATTCCAATTTTTTTTTTTTTTTTTTTTGCTAACTCACATAAAATAAATTTAGTCTTCATCTCACTATCTGGACATGCGAAGTAAAATTCATGCATGCTTTCATCTCTAAAAATGTATGTTAATTCTAACCTTAATCGTTTATTTTCTACAATAGCAGGTAAAGCCCAAACATTTTTCATAACTGCTACAATGGTCGAAGGTTTGGTTTCCTTGCTAATTGACATGCTATTGCTAGAAATTTGAACATGCGAGGTGGCAATCAAATTACCTAAATCATTCATGAGATATTCTCTCGAATACCGACGTTTTTCATATCATTTTTTTTTTGCAATAGTAGCCGGTTGTTTTTGTTTGCTTGATGCTTTACCCTTTTGGAAGGATGCAGTGGAGAATTATCGTTTGGATCAACAAAGTATGCATTCCCGTCTGAATGCTCACTTCCTTCAGCATTGTCTTTCGATTGAGGTATGGCCAAACTAGGTGCCCAAGCCTTATGATTTGTCTACTTTGTGCCCTTAAATATCTCTTCTAGGTTATCTTTGTTTTTCAATCCCTCTATCAAAAATTGGAGTATGCCATCATTCTTGGTCTTCTTATATTCCTACATCAATGGGAAAAAGAAAAAAAAAATTCTCAGACGATATCACTTAAAATCAAATAATGAAAAGTCGGTTATCCCATCTTACCTCTTGTGCCACCTCCCACCATTCATTAAACGCATCAAAAGTTTGTGTCCTATCGTTCCAATCGATACTTGATACAGTATATCTTTTAAGCCAATTCCATTTTACCCATAAGTTTTGCAATATGTCCCATTTAGTTTGAAGTTGTTTGTAGGTAAATTATCTCTCTATAGGTTATTCCAATTTGCTATCAATCTTTAAAAATGTACTAGGTTTGATGTATCCACTTGTACGCATGCCCAAGCATATGTTAGACACAAAATTCAATAAAAATAGTTGTGTCCCTTTCGCTCAATTGAACCCTATCACCAATCATTTCAACGACTGCAAATTAGAAAATCAATAACAAATTCACACACACACAAAAACACAAACTAGATGAGAGACACACATACAACAACCCCAAAATAGCTCCACACATACACACATACAACAACCCCAAAATAGTTCCACACATACCCCTAATGCCAACCCATATAAGCCTCCATTGTAGCCGTAGATAGGCCAACATGGCCACCCCATACACAACCTCGTAGTAGCCCCAACTTGCCCTATACACGTCCCCTCAACCACCCCATACATCAGCCCTAACCTGCTCCGTACACATTTTCCTATCTACCTCACACACACACACACACACACACACACACACACACACACACATACACAACATTCTCTCTCTCTCTCTCTCTCTCTCTCTCTCTCTCTCTCTCTCTCTCTCTCTCTCTACCATTGGCATACACAATACACACGTACACCATACCTACATCCCCAGCTCACATTGCTACCTCACACATACACGATTCACACACGTAGCGAAGTAAATATATGTACCTCATACTTAGCACCCATGCTTGCACCATACCCACACACTTGATGCACATTACCTACCATCACAAACACCACATGCACAGAACCACCACCACACATGATAGAGCCACACAACCCACAACAATACCTGTAAGGATGAAAGATAATCTTTGAATAGATTAAATATAAAAATAAAGGCAATCACATCTCTATACATTACCTTGATTGAGAATATTGTTGTTATTCTCCAAATGTGGATGATGATGAGATCCACGACAGCTTTAGGTAACTAATACCAGCCAATGGATGGGCTGGGTGACAATAGCCTGAGCTTCACAACTCCACATAGGTGTAATTCGATTTGAGTGTGTGTTGTGTGAGTGATATGTGTCTTTAAGGCATGGAGATTTGTTGTTGTGCCCGTGATTAAAGGGTATAATTTGATCTTTTGACTTGAAGTTGCACTAACATCATTCTTAAGATCTTTTTATAGTGTTCATGCATGATTTCGAATTGGCAAGCATCAAATTGAAAAAAAAAAGTATCTTTGCTCTTTAATGGGTTAACGATTGTTTGTGATTTATCTTTGTTAATTTGAACAAGATTTTCTCCATTTATCATCAAATTATTGGTCAAAATGCTTTCCTTACCCTTTAGATGGTAAAAAAAAAAGGGGCTTCAATTTGGTATTTCTTTAACTACCTATTAATGATAAAATTTCCAAACTTTAATGTTGATTTTAAGCCACTTTTACCTGTGATATGTTTGCGTGATCTCTAAGCTTATAATTTATAAATCCAATTAATCCTGGCCCACACAAGTGATGCGAACCCTAGGTATATTAAACCTAGAACCCAACGATCATAAATTGGAATTGAATCTCGAGGAACGTCTTGAAATAAGTGGTGAAAAAACTAGACCTCAACCAAAACTGTTGATGGAAACCTGATTTATCAAGTTGATTTCCCCAAGCGATTAGATCGAAGAAATCAGATGGAGTTCGTTCACAAAGAACAAGAGAGAGTACTTACAAGATGTAATTTCATTCAAATGATAAGTATCTAAAACAAAGCATACATTATGGTTTTATAGTCTTTAAAACTAACCAAAACACTAAAAAAAAAAAAAAACAACCCACAATAAAAGGTACACTTGCGGATTTAAAACAAGGCTGGTGGCTTATATTTGAAGAAGCTTCAGTGGCCTTTAAGATCGACTAGTAAGCCGACAGCCTAAGTCTCTAAGCTGGTAGCCTTGGTTTCTGAGCTGATGGCCTAGATGTCGGCTTACACTTTAGGCCGATCATTTGCCCTAAAAGGCTAGCTGCTTAGGGTCAGCCTATCTCCCACGCTATCTTGAGTCGCTAGCCATTAATGTAAGTCTCATCCCAGGGTTCTCCAAGCCTTTATCTACCTCTATAGAAGCTTAAATGATGTGAACTAATGTCGGTTCTTCCTTGGTGAAGCTTGATTCCTTCTCTTGCAACTCCAGCACTAACCCATGTAAAGCTTCTCTCATCCACTTAACTCTAGCCCATGTCATTGGACCTCCAATGCCTTGTAGTGGATCATTGAAGTTGTTGGTTAGCTCATGTGACGTCCTCAAATCTCCATCATTCCTTCCTTCCTCGAAAAGATTCTTCCTCGAATCACTTGCATCATATAAAGACAGATCAGAAACATTAAAAGTAGCACTGAAGGTTCAAAAGACCGAGTTTTAAATTTATAAATTTTCTAAATCGTTTTCCTTTCAATTATGATCTTACAGGGTAAGCGCACCCATCAGATGTAGTCTAGAGAAATGATCTAGGTCATATTCCTGGGAACGTTTATGAGTACTTCTACTCACTCTTTTCCTATTATCAAGCTGAAAAAAATCAGATTAGGTTTTATATACATAGAAACTAAACTAAGTCTAATATTCACAGATTTCACAGCAAGCATACAAAAGGATAAATCAATTCACAAGGTTGCTTGGTTCATGCTTTACCTCAGATCTCTTCATGTGACTTAAGAATTTCTCAAAAAGTTGTGTTGATTATTGAACCATCAGATTCACTAAATTATGCTAAAGCTTCTTTCGAAGTCAAAAGCACAAAAGCCTAAGCCAAACTGATTTTTCCTAACCATTAGCAACTTAGATTTATATAAAGAATAAGAATTCTTCATTTTAAAACCAAACTCATGAATTTCAAAACGAGTGATAGAAGATTTCACCATTCCTATCTCTAATGATTATGAGCAATCTCATCAATAGCTTTAGATCTATTCATTAAATCAACCTCTCGGTCTATTTTTAACAAAAATACATGGATTCAATGGGTTGCACCATCCAATTAGACTCATTCTTTAGACACAAGTTCTTTAATACAATAAAATCAACATGTTTTGAAATTAAGAACAAAGGAATCACATGAAATCAATCAAGGATCCACAATACCTAAGCAATATTAAAATACTCCTCCATAGATAAAATAATATAAAGTAGTAATAAGAAGAAATAGAAAGGATCTAAAATTAGATTTAGCAATATAAATAATGTTCCTTGATGGATTGATACACTCAAGCACAAATGCTGTTATGAAAGTACACAAAATTGTAAGGACGTTTTCTCTTTGTACTACTTTTTCTCTGCCTCTGTCTCTCCCCTTTTGTTCCTTTTTTTTTTAATTCTTCCCTCCATTTTCATTTTATAATGATCTTTGCATAAATCGAATTGAATGCTCATCGATGTAGGAAATGGAAAGTTACGAAACTTATGGGAGTTACGGGTCTCTTGACTTTCAAAATAACACCCCTTTAACGCCTAATAGATGTTTCTTTAATAAATAAGGGGTTACTATTCAATAAAAAAATCGTTCCTCAAAAAGTAACGGACTATCAAATTGACGTGTTTGGGGAGAGGTCGTGTCATTGAACATGTCTAGCAATTTTCTTCACTATGGAAATTGACACGACTAGGACATGGCTTGTCCCAAAGTCATGTCCTTTGCAAAGTGAAATTTCCAGATTGATATGGTTTGTGACAAGTCATGTCATTGAGGTTGTCTTTACAAAACTTGAGATTTAGACCTCCATTGTTCCTTTTCTTGATATGGTTGATAGACATGGCCTGTTTTTGTTGTGTTAACCACTTTTTGGTCCAAACTTTGCATTTTTGACTCATTTTGCCTTCTTTTTATGAAATATCTTCTTTAAAGACTTAAAAGCATAAATTAATATTTTTATGTGTCAAACTCATAATATTTATCAATAAAATGATCAATAAAAGTCCATTTTGGCATTCATAAAATAGGAACAATTTTGGTTTATCAAATTTCCCCACACTTGAGCTTCTGCTTGTCCTCAAGCAAACAATTAAGAACAATGAAAATCTATCATCAAATATTCTAAAAAATTTCCACAAGTTATATGATAGCATTCATTAATCATTTTAGATCATAGCGACTTGTTTTTGTATTTAATGCTCAAATCTATCATGTAAATGCAATTAACATACTATAATCAAAATTCTAAGGCTAATCCAGTTAAGTTAAACTTTACCCTTACCATTTAACAGCAGACTCCAAAGTCACAAAATAAAAGCAAAGTCAATCAATAGTAAAATAGACCTGGTTGCATTTCACCACCAATTAGCAAGTATATAAGCTTTCAACCATTTCTCTAAACTCAGCAGCCTAGAATGAAAGTATTTGGTATCCATCATTCCCCTAGATTTTTCCTTTTTGAATTTATTATTATTAGGAACAAAAATTCTCTTAATAGCCTTAAGAGGAATTTCCTTTGGACGGGGTGTAGCCTATATCTTTTTAGCTCTTATTTACTTATTTATCTTCTTGTTCTAGTGAGATCCTTGAGTTGGCACATCCTAGGCTCATCACCTAAGTGACCGGGTTTTAAAGGGACCCCAACAAACTCTCACTCACTCTAACTTTCATATTTAATACTCTTAACTCACTAACTTTTATCTTCTTGTAAGCGTTGTCATTGATGCACTCCAACACTTAAAAAGGTCCATCTTCTTTAGGGTGCAACTTAGACTTCCTCTGAGCAGCAAATCTCTTCTTTCTCAAACGTACCTACACCCAATCTCCCGGCTGGAAGATAACTTTCACACTGCCCTTATTGGCCTGGCGAGCATAGTGCTCATTCTTTTTCTCAATGTTAGCTCGAACCTTGGCATATAACTCCCTGACAAATGTTTTGTCCCTCCCATCAAGATCAACACATTCATTAGTAGGCAAAGGTAAAATATCTAATGGAGTCAAAGGATTAAAGCCATTCATAATCTCAAATGGTGAATGAGATGTAGTGAAATGCATAGTTCTATTATATGTAAACTCAACATGTGGCAAATATTTTTCCAATTGTTTCAAGTTCTTCAAAATCATAACATGCAATAAGGTCGAAAGAGTCCTATTGCCTACTTCCGTCTGACCATCTGTCTGAGGATGTGCAGCAGTATATGTAAACCCCTAAAGTTTTACGATTAGTTAAGCTTAAACCCTAATTAAAAGGTCAACCGGAAACCCTAAAGTCAAAAAAACCTTAGTTAGATGTAACAGTTTAAGTCCGGTAATCCCTTGTTCATAACCCTGAGAGAGTAAGTACAAATTAGTATGTAGAATAATTCGTAATAACATAAGAGAGATTAAAAATATCATATTAGTCAAACCGCAATTCGTTTTGAACCCGATCAGACACAGTTTTCAAAAAACGTATCTCGAGGCTCGAAATAGTAAAAATATTACGGATATACCGTTAGACTCTTAAAAATATAAGGTTTTCAAAAATATCAGTTTTATAATTTTCGTAACTAAAAATATCATATATTGCAATTATACGCATATTTTCTTACTACCGGTATTTTATTAGTCACATCTACTTTATATTACACTATTCATTACTATTCTACACTATTCATCTATCTCTACTTTTCTACGACCTACTCTTACACTCTACATACATATTTTCCTTACTTTTTATTTTTCTCATAACTTTATATCACATATACCTTACATATTATTACACTTAATTAAAAAAATATATAAAAAAAAATTACAATTTCTCTCCCTCTCTCCCATAATGGCCGACACCCCTCCCCCCCAACCCTCACTCTCTCTTTCTTATTTTTTTTTTCAATTTTTCTTTGTTTAAATCACTCAAAATTCATCCTCATTTTCCTATAAATACCCTCTTCTCTTTCATTTCTTTCATACTTCATCTACCTATAAATTCACTACCACAATTCTCCTCTCAAAACTCTCTCCAAATACTCTCAAAACTTTCTTCTTCTCCATACACAAAACCCACTTATACAGACTACTTCCAACTCCTCTTTAGGTAAAACTTCTTTTCATATTTACTACCATATCATGTGACTTTATATGATCATGGTGTAAGTTTCCTAAACTTGTTATGGAAGCTATACTATGTTCAAGTATTATTCCTGTTCATGAAAATCCGTTTCTATATTTTTATGTTGTTATTATGTTTTTGCACATATTATTGTTGTTATTATGCTAGCTTCTTAACTATATCTAATTAAATATGTTTATGTATCTACTCTTTAGAGCATATAAGCTCACTTGCTATTTATTTATTTATTTTCATGCAATGCAATTTATTTACTTTCATTGCAATTTATTTACCTTTATGCTATTTTAAGACTAGTCTTTCTAGTCTTAGACTTGTTCTTATTAAATCAAAACAATTCTATTTTCTTTTCGGGACTAGTCATTTTCTAAGTCTGAGAGCCTTGATTCAAAGCTAATACTCTCAATACTTGACTTAAATTATTTTGCTTATTATTTTGTTGTTATAATTTTGCTTGTTATGATTCTCATATTCATGCAAAATAAAGTTGTTGTCTAAATCGCAAAGTTTAAACTATACTTTTTACAAAAAAGATTTTTATCACCAAAGGAGAGTTCTGAAGGAAATCTTGAGTTTCTAAATTAATAAAAGGAATCCATTTTTCTCAAAGCCTTAGGAAGAACTCATTATAATTTTGGAAACACTATTATTTTGAAAGTGTAAAGACGCGACCCACTAAATCCTGAGATTTAGTGTACCGAGTCCCCAACTACATATAACATTTTCACATTATATGTAAGGTTGTCCTAAAACTAACAGTTTATGAGAGTGGAGTTTGAATAATTGTTTGTCTAAATGTGATAGTTTAATGAGACTTGCCCTAGACACGAATAGGTAGCACAAGAAGAGTTAAGCTTTGCTTGAATGGATGTGTTTTCTTGCTTTATTGTTTGTTTGCTTTGCTTGTTGTTTGTTTACTTGCTTGTTTGCTTATTTAATTGCTTGCTAATGCCTATAATTGTGAATATGAATTTAATAAACTTTAAGCATGGTTTAAATTCTATATGTTTGTGTCATAAATGTGTTGTATGCATATGTTCAAGATGAATAGGTCACGGAGATCTACTCGACAACAAGCTAATAGAGAGAACATGCCTCCACCACCTTAGTCTTCATTTGCATCAGCTCCTACCACCTCTACTACTCCAAGTATTGAAACTACTCCATCTCTTGCAATGGCATTGACTTCATAAGTTCCCTATCTAACTTAATTTCCACCGTTTCCTCCAATACCACCTTTTCCTTAAATGCTACAACTCCCTCAACTGATCCAGCATCTATGTATGGTATGTTAAGAGATATGATGGCTATGATGCAATAGTATCAGATGATGTTTCAGCAACAACAACACTTTATGCAACAACATAATCAATAAGGAGCAAGGTAGAATGAAAATCCACCTATAAATGATCAAGCCAACCAGATCAAGCTATATGATTTTAGTAAGTTAGTTCCCGACTTTGATGGAACAAACATAGTTCCAACTACAGCAGAGAGTTGGATTGAAGAACTAGAGAAAATCTTTGCAGGTTATGATACTCCTAAAGAGAAGAAGGTAGATTTAGCTGTGTATATGATGAAGAAAGAAGCTTACAATTGGTGGAGACTAACAAGTGGGAATTTGCAACTCCCTATTACATGGACAACATTTAACGACACATTCTTTGCTAAGCATTTCCCAAATTCTATCAAAGAGAGGATGACAGTGGATTGGCTAAATTTAAGACAAGGAGGTAAATCTATTGATGAATATTATGCTGAATTGTGTAGACTATTGCATTTTACTGGAGAAGACTATAGAGATGAAATAATGAAGGTCCAGAATTTCCAAAATGGTTTAATTGAAGAAATTCAAGAAGAAGTGAAGAAGTTTGAATTACATATTTTGGCTGACACTGTTGCAAAGGCTTTTTTAGTCGAATAAATTCAAAATGATAGTTGGGTGAGAAGAGCAAAGAGAGCTACATTCTTAGATAAAAGACCTACACCTACTTTTACCTATGGTAGTTATCAAAATATAAGTAAGAGCTCAAGTTACCAAGGGAAAGGGAAGAAGCCATTTTTAGGGAAGAAAGGGGACTAAAAACCGGCCTTCAAGACTTCAACTCCTGTGTTTGAAAAGAAGTGTTTCCGATGTTTTGGACCACATGATTTATCCGAATGTAAGTGGATACCGGGAACATGTTTTTCTTGCGAACAAGTGGGACACAAAGCTTCTGAATGTAAGAATCCGAGTTTGACACCAATGTTTTGTGCTTATTACAAGCAATGAGGTCATCGTATTGCTAATTGCAAAGATCACCCCAATAATGAAGGTGGAGTTAATCTAAAGAAAGGAAAAGTAAATGCCAAAGTTTTTGTATTGCAACAGACAGAGGATACTCCTTCAGTAGATACTCTAGCAGGTATTTTGGTTGTTTCTAATAAAAGCGCATATGTATTGATTGACGCTAGAGCAACTTATGCATGTATACCTAAGACTTTTATGAATGAGTGCAACCTTACTCCTGAGATTTTGACTAATCGTGCTATGTGTGTGAATACTCCTTTGGTTGTTGAGACTAGGCAACGTTGCATTTGAAGAAATGTGAATGTTTTAATTTCTGATGTGAGCATGCCTATGGACATGTTAGTTTTTCCCTTCTATGATTTTGATGTGATCTTGGAAATAAACTGGCTAAATCTATATAAGGTCACAATAGATTGTTATAAAGCAGAGTTAAGTTTTGATATGAAGGAAGGAAGGCTTACATATGTTTTGGAAAGGCAAAGGCTAAGTAGAATAAATTCTATGGAATTATAGGAAAGGTCGGTTGTGACAACAGTGCTACAAAAGAAATAGATTTCAACACGGTACCAATGGTGAATGAATTTATTAATGTGTTTCCCGAGAAATTGCCCGGTTTGCCTCCTAATAGGGAGATTGAATTCGAGATTGAAGTGTTATCGGGAACTGTTCCTACTTCTAAGGCTCCATACAAGAATTGCAAGAGTTACAAGAATTTGATTTCATTAGACCGAGTATTTCACCTTGGGGCACTCATGTATTGTTTGTAAAGAAGAAAGATGGGAGTCTACGAATGTGTATCGATTATAGGGAATTAAATCAAGTTACAATCAAGAACAAATATCCCTTGCCTAGAATCGATGATTTATTTGATCAATTGAAAGGAGCTACTCTGTTTTCAAAAATTGATTTGAGATTAGGATATTATTAGCTCAAAATTAAGTCCAAGATATGCCGAAGACGACATTTCGCACTAGATATGACCATTTATAATTTCTTGTTATATCATTTGGATTGACACATGCTCCAGCAACATTTATGGATTTGATGAATAGGGTATTCAAGGATTCTTTGGATTTATTTGTAATTATGTTTATTGATGATATTTGGTTTATTCAAGAAATAGAAAGGAGCATAAAGAGCACTTGAAGCTTGTTTTGCAAAGGCTTAGAGAGAAGAAATTATATGGTAAGTTTAGCAAGTGCAGCTTTTGGCCTGAGGAGATATCTTTCTTAGGTCATATCATATCAAAGGAAGGTGTATCTATTGATCCTGAGAAAATTTAAGCTGTATTGAAATGGCGAAGACCAACAAATGTGACTGAAATAAGAAGTTTCTTTAGGTTAGCCAGGTATTATCAAAGATTTGTGGAAGGATTTTCAAAGATAGCTTCCCTATTGACTAAGTTGAATCAAAAGCTTGCTAAATTCATTTAGGATGATAAATGTGAGCAAAGTTTCCAAGAGTTGAAGGAGAGGTTGATATTAGCTCCAATTTTAGCCTTACCCATTAGTGGAAATGAATTTGTAGTTTTTAGCAATGCATCTATTCAAGGATTGGGTTGTGTGCTAATGCAAGATGGACATGTAATTGCATATGCCTCTAAGCAATTGAAACTGCATGAGAAAACTATCCGGCTCATGATTTAGAGTTAGCAGTTGTAATTCTAGCATTAAAATTGTAGAGACACTACCTCTTTGGAAAAGTACAAGATATATACGGATTACAAGAGTCTCAAATACATTTTCACTCAAAAAGAGCTTAATATGAGGTAGAGAAGATGGCTTGAATTGATCAAAGACTACGATGTGCAAATCCTGTACCGTCCTGGCAAGGCAAATGTTGTAGCAGATGCTCTTCGCAGAAAGAAACAAGTGGATGTTGCAACATTGATTACAAGTCAAAAGGAGATCTAGGAGGAGTTCAAAAAAATGGAAATTAAAGTAACTATGGAAAAAGTTAATATCATGCTTGCTCATTTGTCTCTATAACCCATAATTTGGAAAGAATTAAACAGGGTCAGAAGGAAGATTCAGAGAGTGAAGAATTGATATTGGATAAGAAAAGGAAAGAGGAAGGAATTAAGGCTAGATGAAGAAGATATTGTGAGACATGAAAATAGAATTTATGTGCCAAGGATACATGAAAGAAGCTCACTCTTCATCTTATTCTATTCACCCCGAGAGCACTAAAATGTATAAGGACTTGATAAGTATTACTGGTGGGAAGGATTGAAAAGAGATGTTGCAGACTTTGTATCAAAATGTTTAACCTGCCACAAATCAAGATTGAACATCAAAAACCAAGTGGAGAACTTAAGCCGTTATCCATTCCTGAATGGAAATAGGAAGAGATCACCATGGATTTTGGTCTGCTCTACCAAGGACCATTGCTAAGCATAGTTATTTGGGTAATTGTTGATAGATTGACAAAATCAGCCCACTTCATTCTTTAAGAGTTGGAGACTCATTGGAGAAGATGGCACACGTGTATATCAAAGAGATTGTAAGACTCCATGGCGTACCAAGAACAATCACTTCAGATAGAGATACTAGGTTTGTTAATAGATTTTGAAAGAGTTTACATATAATGCTTGGTAAACAACTTCAATTCGTTACTGCCTTTCATTCTCAAACTGATGGACAATCAGAGAGGACAATTCAATATTGAAAGATATGTTAAGGGCTTGTGTACTAGACTTTAGAGGGCGATGGGATGATCACTTACCATTGATTGAATTCACCTACAACAATAGCTATCAATCATCTATACAAATGGCACCATATCAAGCTCTATATAGAAGGAAATGCAGATTACCTCTTCATTTGGATGATGTAGGGGAAAGAGCCTTGATTGGTCCAGAATTAATCCAACAAGCTATTGATAAGATTCAAGTGGTGAAACAAAGGATGAAAGCCATACAAGATAGATTCAAAAGCTATGCGGATGTGAGATGAAGACCTCTTAAATTTAAAGTGGGTGAACATGTGTTTCTTCGAATATCACCAATAAAGGGAGTATTTAGATTTAGAGTCAAAGGGAAGTTAAACCCTAGCTACATTGGTCCTTTTGAAGTGTTGGAAAGAGTTGGTCCTTTGGCATATAAATTGGCTTTACCACCACATTTGTCGAAGTGCACATGTGTTTCATGTTTCTTAGTTGCGAAAAATATATCAAATCCAGATGCTATTATCAGTGCTAATCAACCAGATGTTTTTCCTAACTTGACAACAATTGAGAAGCCAATCAAGATCTTGGATAGAATCGACAAAGTGTTGAGAAGAAAAATCATTCCTTTGCAAAAGTTCTATGGAGTGGACAAGCAAACGAGAAGCAACCTGGGAAGTGGAGAGTGAGATGAGATGGAAATACCCAAAGCTCTTTGAGCAATGAGGTAAGCTAAGTTTTGAGGAAAAAACTTTTTGTAGGAGGGGAGAATGAAATAGCCATGATTCCCAAATTTATACTATCGTCATGTGTGTTAATGCATATTTTGCATATTAGAATAACATTTAAAGTCTAGCATGTAAGTTATGCTAATGAGTGGTACATGTGTTTGTGATTGTTTAATTGGATGTTAATGTGTGTATTATTAATGTTAATGTTGTACTTATATTTCTATATATGCTTTGAAGTGATTAAAGATTTGTTAAACAATGTTTGATACAATAACCAAACATAGCAGAAAATTTTTGGACAAAACAAGCCCAAACTCATTTATTTTAGGCAAAAAATGAGCCCTAACCCATGCAAAATTAAAGCCTTTGCTTTGATAGCCCCTAAAGTTAACTTTTGGATAAGAATAAGCCTCAATTTTGACAAAAAAAAAAAAAGGCATTTTCCAAAACAAACCCAAAATCCATACGAATTTTCCTCTCATCTTCTACATGTTGTCTTCCCTTTTTGTCCTCAAAACCCTGCACTCCAAGCTCATGACAAGGTCAAGACCCAAAGCCTAAGTGATTTTTAACAAGACTTAAAACTTCTTAAGGTATTTGTTTGTTATGGTAAGAGTATGTTTGTTAGTTTGAGTTTTGTTGTGAAGTGGAGCCCATGCCATGAATTAAGCCAAATGAGTTTCGATAATTTACAAGTGTTAGTTATGTATTGAATGATATCATGATAGTTTATAAGTTGTTATTTGTCTAAGTAAGTGACAAGTAGTGTTGGAGTGAATGGAGTTGGGAATGAGTGGGGTTAAGATAGTTAGAGAAGAATGGTTTAGCTAAATAAAGGGTTGAATGAAGATTTGTGTTTGAAATGGTAAATATAGATGTTTGATGAGTTGAAAGTGAAGATTATGTATGTTAAAAGAAGTTAGAATAATTAGGTTGAATTAGTGTTGGAAATGTGTTTGAAGGAAGTTTGAAAATGAAATTTATAAAAATTTATGTTTAGTAACATGGGAAGTCTGCAATTTTCAAAATATGTGCTATATTGCACACCACCTCAATGCCACCAGCATAGAGGTTGGCACTACCAGCATACACAGTAACACTACTGGTGTTAGGAGTATTCACGGGTGTGGACTAACCTCATGGAACTCTCAGATTTTTGGATAAAATTGAGTTGCAGTCTACACCAGCTCAATGCCGCAACATAGACCACAACACTTATCACGCCCCAAGGGACACCCCAAACGTAACAGTCCGCCACACTCAATATTAAAGCTTAAGTATGACAACCTTAGCCACTCCCAAAAGCTTTGATATTAAGTATAAGGTGTGCTCTCACAAATTTAGAGGACCATATATGGAATTATGAGGTTAAGAAGATATAATAACATGTTAATAAAAGAGGATTCATAATATATTTACTTATAATAATGATTTACAAACTTAGGGACATTTCCCTTATTCACAAATCTATTACAAGAATATTGTACATCTTATCCAACTAAACTGCATCTAGAAATTCCTTATCCAAAAAGAAAATACCTAACTGCAAGGTCCTTGTGGCCTCAACCATAGGTAAGGGAACTGCAAAAGATATCTATAGGAGTATAAGCTAACAAGCTTAGTGAGAACTATTTCCATAAATAACTTCTTGTAACAAGAATTCAAATAAGTTGTTTAGGCAAACAAATGGGATGCAACATACACGTGAACAAACAAGGCATATAGTTTTCCGGAAACTATATGTTGAATGGATTAACGCCTTCCATTCGGGGTTTGGTGATATGTAACCTCAAAACAAGTAGTTTTAGCAAAAAAAAAAAAAAAAGATTTATGCTTTCAACCAATATCGCCAAGCATATGAAGTCTACTTGAATTGAGCCTTGCTTTCGGATTTCCACCAAGCATTTCCTTAATGTCGCCAAGCAATCGCTTTCGGTCACTCCGCCAAGTGTTGCTTTCGACCCAAGCTACAATCCTTCTCACCTAAGGATAATAACCCAATGCAATGTGACTCACTTCATGGTATGTATGAGTCCAATTATTTATGATATCATAACATTGTTATTACCAGATTTAAGGTGATTGAGGAATTTCATACAAATCAAGTGTTATATTAAAACAAACATTAAATTAATTCCGGCCTCGATATTCTTAGGATTTTCAAAGAATTACCTTTACAAATATATCCATTTGTCTTTTCTTAATTCTAATGCAACTAAATTACAAGCATAAACAAGTAAGGCATTTTAAGGAAATAAACTCATGATGCCATGACGACGATTTCTCTAGCGGATGAGTCGCTCACACACTCCACTTAATCGAAATAGTCTTCGAGATATAGGTAATCTTCCTCGGAATCACCTAACCAAAGAAAATACCTAAGATGAATGTTTCTTGATGATTTTCTTGAATGTTGACAAAACAATGTCATGAGAATGTTAATGTTCGTATAAAGGAGAATTCTAATTTAAAATGGCCATAACTTGATCATTTTAACTCGGAATTGCGCATATAATATATCGATTTCTACTTACTCGAAAAGATCTACCCATTTCTAAAACTATTTTTATCAAACAAGATCATATAGGCTCCGAAACAGTGGCGAAAAAATTCACCACGAATTTTCCAACTCAAAATAATTTTGGGTTCAAATATTAAATCATTCAAAATTTGTTTGATAAATATTTAGTTATCTTTAATTAAAAATCTCTTTTTTATAGCTACTTATCTCATATTTATTCATGCTCAAGTGTTTGTTGCCCATTTATGTTTCTTAAGTAAAACATTGTCAAATTAAAAGTTTAGAAAACTATAGTTTACAAGAAATTTATTTTTAAATCTTTTAAATGAATACTTTGCTTTTCAAAGAATCACTTCTTGTTTGACTCATTACTTTTCCTAGATGACCTTTTTCGAAAAGTAATTTTCTTTTTCTAAATTCTCTTCATTTGGTGTTATGTTTCCTATTTATTTTCTATACAATTTTTCTTTGTCCATTTGTTTGAAAAACTTTATTTGAAAATTTCTCATCCTTTCCTCATGTTATGTTTTTCATAGAAATCATTTTTTGTACCGAAAATCATTTTCTTTTGAAAAACAAAGTGGGATAATAAATGATAAAAAAGCTTTTCATAACAAAAGTAGTTTCTAAAATTGTAGTGGGTTCTTTTAGTAACTTGGAAAGGAATGACTTTATTTTTGTCAAACCATAGATTTTATATTTCATATAAACTTATTCCTAAGTGATAAAACCTTCTTTTTATCAATTATTTTTAGAACTTGAGAAATTTGGACAACAGTCTTAATGAACATGATTTATAAGAATTAATAGCAAGCAATAACATAAAAAATAAATAAAGTCAAGTATTGGGAGTCTTAGCTTTTTCAAGGCTCTCGAGACTAAGAAATAGACTAGTCCCAAAGAAAAAAAGTAAAAGAAAGAAAATTTTGTTTTGACTTGATGAGGATAAGTCTAAGACTAGAGACTAGTCTTAAAATAACAATGAATAAATAAATTGCAATGGAATAAATAAATAAATAAATTGGATGAAAATAAATAAATTACAAGTGAGCTTATATGCTCTAAAGAATATGTATATATATATATATATATAGATAATAATACTTAGATATAATAACAATAGTAATAACAAAATAAAACAATATAAACATAAATGGAGTTTCATGAACAAGAACAGTACATGAGCATAGTGTAGCTTCCATAACACTTAGTCTTTGGAAACTTACACCATGGTCATGTAAAGTTACATGACATGAGAAGAAGAGAATATGGAGAAAAGTTTACCTAAAAAAGGTTTTTGAAGTGTTATGCGGTTTTGGTTTTGCGTAGGTAGAAAGTTGTTTTGAATTATTTTGAGAGAGTTTTGGAAGATATTTGGAGAGAGTTTTGAGAGGAGAATTTGAGAGAGTTTTTGTAAGGAACTTGTAAGTAATAAATATGTGAAAGAAGTGAAAGAGGAAGGGGTATTTTATAGGAAAATGTGGAGTGATTTTTGTGTGATAAAATAAAATTGAAACAAATTGAGGAAAGAGACGCGGGAGAAGGGGGGGGGGGGGGGTGTGGTTCGCCGGCCATGCATATAGAGGGGAGAGAGAGTTTTTATTTTTATTTTTGTTAATTAAATGAAGTAATAGTAAGGTAGATGTGAATAAAGTTATAGGAAAGGTAAAAAGTAAAGGTTATAGGTTATGGTGTTTGTAAGAGTAGGTGTAAGAAAAAGTAGAGATACAGAATAGTGTAGAATAGTAGTGAATAGTGTAATGTAAAGTAAATATGACTAATAAAGTACCGTTAGTAAAAAAAATACACGTATAAGTGCGATACCTGTTATTTTTACTTGCCAAAAATTATAAAACTGATATTTTTGAAAATCTTATATTTTTACGAGTCTAACGGTGTATTCGGAATATTTTTACTATTTCGAACTTTGGGACACGTTTTTGGAAAATGTATCCGATTGAGTTTGAAACAAGTTGTGGTTTTACTAATATGATCTTTTTAGGCTTCCCCGGGTAATTGCGCACTATTCTATATTCTAAACTCCTACTTACTTTTACCGAGTTGTTTATTCGGGATTGTCGGACTTAAACTATTATGTCTAACTAGGGTTTTTAGACTAAACCAATTCCAAGAAAATTTGGGGGTTTTCAACACTACTGGCATTTTTTGTTAACGTGCCAGCGATGGCAAGCGTAGAATTTTTGTTGCAGCCTATACTGCCTTAACGTCGCTGGTGTATCCCCCACAGTTTTCCATTTGCAAAACTTCTTTAAACCATTCCTTTTACTTTTTAATTTATCTTGTGATAATTTTATGGGTTTGTTTGATGTATAAGTATGATGTTATGATCTTGCATATAATGTATTTGAGTTTCTTGACTCTAAAGCCTAAAGTTATTTGTGTTTATATTTAGTTTAGGATTATTAGTGTTGATATGAATTGAAATTTCATGTAACAGTGATAGATCCTCAGTTGATCACCACTTTTGATCCTCGATCTAATTCAGGCACGCAGTAATATTGTTCATTCGTTGCCTAGGATAGGCATGATTAAATTTACCTTAATTAAAGAAAAACTTAAGTTGTTTGAATTGATTGTCTATTATGCCATTGAATTTGGTTCGAGAAGCGGCACCTTGCTCAGATTAGGGGACACGGTAGTTTAGGTGCTTAGACCACCTCTGTCTTTATGATAAGACTTTTATAAGTAGCAAGGCGGGTAGTTAATAGGGTTGTTGGTATCGGTATAACATTTGCTTATTCTTAAAGTGAAATAATATGATTTAATTCAATTGTTTATGAGAACATTTTAATTAGGTGATATTATGGATTAAGTTAAGTTAAGTTGTGAAACGGCTGAAAACCCTAAAAGAAGCTAATTTTTCTTTTATGGATATATCATCTAGGAGATATAAGTACCCGAATAACTTATATCAACCCTTTATGTATCGAGATCGTTTTTTAGACCCCCCAAATATCATTGTTGTTCAAAGTTTGAATACTCCAATGTTGTTTAACTAATTAAAGATTTTCT
This sequence comes from Combretum micranthum, assembly GCA_024138025.1. Taxonomy (NCBI): domain Eukaryota; kingdom Viridiplantae; phylum Streptophyta; class Magnoliopsida; order Myrtales; family Combretaceae; genus Combretum; species Combretum micranthum. The sequence continues at coordinate 1,237,055 of JAMXBD010000264.1, forward strand.
AATAATTGGATGGTTATTGCATTTGCATGTTGTTTAAGCTTGTGTGTCATTCGTATTTACTGTCGTTACTTGCGTACTGAGCTTTTGGCTCATTATTTCATACGTCAAGTGTTGATACTAGTGATGAGTTCTACACCAGTATGGGGTACATAACAGATTTTGAGAATTTCTTAGATGATTGGGAGGATTAAAGGTAACCATGACCTTGGTCGATCTTTTGTAATAGTATAGATTTTGGAAAACCTATGTAATAGATATTGTAGCTTTTGCTTATCTTTTGTATCTTTTGTAAATGGCTTGATTATAAGCCTTGTCTGTAATATCTATATGTATATATGTCTGTAATGGATCTATATATTATATGTAAATGTCTCATTTTTCTAAAAAGTTTTAAGAGTTGATAGTTCTTAAAATTTGTTCTTATAAGATATTCAGGTAGACAAATATCTAAATTTATCCTAGTAAACAAGCTTATATATAATACTGCAGGTTATATGCGGTTGAGGATCTAGATTCACTTATTTTAAATATCGGAGTGAATCTAGATTTTTATAATAAACCATCCTACTATATGAGAACTTGATTTTGTTAAACTCCTCGATTTGAAATAATCTGACCTCTTAAATCTGTTTCATTTGAACAAGAAGTTTGTCATTTGAAAAAGTTATAAGCAAATCAATGGCTTCCGAAATAGAACCTTCAGCTTTCTTGGGCTGTGATATGTGAAACACATCATGTATTCTAGCATAAAAGGGCAGAGCCATTTTATAAGCACAAGAGCCAATGTGCTCTAATACTTTGTAAGGTCTATAAAATCTCTATAAGAGCTTATGAAATCTATGCCCTAAAACAAAAATTTGTTTATAGGATTGTAATTTGATAAAAGCTAAATCTCTAGGAGCCAACTCCATGTCTCGTTGATGCTGATCAGTATAGTGTTTCATTCGTGATTCAGCCTTTAAAAGGTTCTCACGCAATTCTTTCAAAAGTATACCCATGGATTTAAGAGCCTTCCATATCTTGAATAAAATATTCATTTTTGAGTTGGAAAACATGTTTTTAAATTATGCCTTGGTCTAGATCCGAAAATAGAATTTTAGTTTTGAAAAATAATCTTTGAAAATCACCTTTGAATCATATAAAATGAAGTCTTGATGATATATACCCACTAAGTCTTCATTATTTCAAGTAAAACTTCCATTTTGACACTTGGAAAGAGGTTTTTAAATATGGTCTTGCCTAGATACGAAAATCACCACTTTTGTTTGAGTTCAAAACCAAGATCTACACCTACTATGAACATAAATATAAGATAAATCCATGTTAATAAGCTATAAACTCATAGATCTAAACATAAACATAATCAAAGTTATATAAAAGTTAGATCTACAAGATATAACCATTTCTAGCAAAGAAATAATAAGATCACAATAGAATAATCATGAGTAAGACGAGTGTTTCATTTTTGCATCATCATCCTTAACTTTTAAGCTTATGGAAGGTCATTTGATGCTTAAAACTCTCATTATACTCCACTTACATCAACTATGGAAGCTTTCAATGAGAGTTTTACCTAAGGATCTTCAAGAAATATATGTGGGAGCTCACATATATGAAAGGGGTAGCAAGTTTCTCTTGCAAGAACAAGAGTAAATGAAGAGAGAAGGAGAGAAAATAGAGAGGAAAATTGCAAAGAATAATAAAGGGTTAAAGGTGTGAATGAGAAAGGGCATATATAGAGAGATATGAGGAGTTAAAGACACTCAAAATGAACTTAAAAAAAAAAAAAAAGAAATTGCAGCTAATACATGCCCTATAGTTAGCGTGATTTTGGAGAGAGAGGAGGGGAATTTAGTTGGTTTTTGACTGAAGTTGTAATGTGTAACAAGTGTATGTGTTACTTCTTAAAGAATGATTGAAATAGGTTTATTTTAATCAAATTTGGAGTGTTTCAAAGGACAAAAGGCAGCAAAAAGAGCTCTAAAAATCTGCTATAAAGTGATAAGTGAAGTATAGAAAGAGTAAAAATGAAAAAGAGGTGATATGTAAAAAGTATACTATAGGTATGAGTTTGTAAAAGTACTTTTTTATAAAAAATATATATATAAATATATTCCAAATTTTTTTAGCAGAATTTTTATAATTAAAATAAATAATTTATTCATTTATTTTAGTGAATTATCAAATAAGTTACCGGTATGATAAAAATACGCGAATATGAGCTATAATTGATATTTTTATTACTCGAAAAATTCTAAAAGGTTATTTTATGAAAATTAAAATATTTTTCAAATTTTTTCAATTATTAAATTTATTTATTTTATTTTTAGTATCGGGTCTTAAACAAAAGCTGATCCCGTAAAAACCCGAAACGAACTAAATTTTAGAAAAACAGAATTTTATATGATCTATAAAATATTTATCTAAAAATATAGGGTTTATCAGAGTAGTGTAAAATTGTGTAACGAATAGTAGTGAATATGTAAATGACTATTAATTATGGTAGTAAAGAAATACGATATAATCACAAAATCATATATTTCTAGTTATGAAAAATTATGAAACTGATATTTTTGAAATTCTTATGAAAAGACGAGTCTATAGTTAATGGTATATTTTTTATATCTCAAGCCTCGGGACACGTATTTCAAAGTCTGTATCCGGCAGGTTCGAAATAGGTCAAAAATTTACCAGTCTGATATTTTTAAGCGACCTTATATTACTATGAGTTACTCTATACTTAAACCAACCTCGGCCTCTAGGGCTAAGAGCATGAGATTGCCGGACTTAAACTACTATATTCCACTTAGGGTTCTCGGGTGACTTCCGGTTTAGATCTTTGCCAATTTGAAACTGAGGCTTTATATTTATACAACACATTTAGTTTGAGAAATTTATTTTGAATTTTATTTTTATAAGTATTTAATATCTCTTAATTTTTGGTATTCTTGAATTAAGTTTTATTTTCGAAGGTTTATCGTTATTTACTTTTTAATAATTTTTTTTTGGGTTCTATATCACCCAATTTTATAAGTCAGAGATAAGTATAGAATTTGTCATATGTAGTGGTTTTGGATTTAAAGACTGTTGAGTTCTTATTTTATTTTTAAGGATTCTAATTTTCTCAAGATTAAGAAATTTCTAGATTTGTTCGTGATTTAGGACTAGTCGAAGTTTGGTTCTAATTTGGAGTCATTTTTAGAGTTTATATTTGATGTTTATTTTGGAATTATTTATTGAAATTTTTCAAGGCTTACAATGTTTGTTTAAAGTGCCTAGCTACTTTGCTTATTGATCTAAGTAGAGCTCTAAATAATTTATATTAATAATCCTTTTGTGCTCATTTATCTAGCTTTTGGCTCTTGCAATTAAATCTTATTGAATTGTGATTTTTCAGATATAGTTACAAAGACAAAGCTGAACGTGCTTTTTTGCTAAATTATTTCTTTTAATGTTTCTACTAGATTTCTATGTTCCCTTTCTAATTTGTTTGCTTAACTGCTTATATGCACCTCTTTTATGTGTACATTCCATTCATATGTTAACACATAATTTTAGTTTTGCTTTTTCTCTTTGTTATATGCTTTTATGCTTCAAACTATGTAAATTATGTAGCATGAAATCCTTTTAATTGTTTGCCTATTGAAAATGAAATACATAAGAAAACAAAAAAAAAAAATATAGGTGATTTGTAAGGAGTTGCTATGATAACTTCTTGAGAGTTACATTATGAACTAAAATACAGTAGTTGTTTTGAAATAATATAATTTATTCAATAATTTAATTTTTATGTAAATATAATTTTAGTTCTGAATATTAAGTTTGAAGTAATTTTGATATATGAAAATGAATGTGTAGAAATAGATTTGATATACTATGTTTATTAATATAAATTATTAATATATGTGAGTATGTGTAATGAGATTAATGTTATTGTTTTATGTATATTAATGTATGCATAGTATAATTAATGTTTGTGTCTCTTATGAATTAATATGTATGTGTTATGTTTAAATTATCAAAACAACTTTTGAATTGTCCAAATAATTGTTAGCAGAATTTTTTTTACAAAAGTTAAACCTATTTTTCAAGCTCAAATTAAACTCAAATTAACTCCAAATTAAGCCAAATTGAGCCTAAGTCATATATACCCCAAAAGTCAAAGTTAGGAAATATAAGTCTCAAATTTGATTAATTAGAGCCTTTTTTAGCAGCCCAATTTTTCATACGAATTTTCCACTTTTCTTTTCTTTCTCTTGTCCTTCTATCTTCAAACCAGAAGCCCTAAACCAAAACCAATAACAAGCTCTTAGATTCAACAATCTCTCCAAGCCAAAGCCTCTTCATGTAAGTTAGAGCTAGTATAAACTCTTTGTTTATTTTCTTTCTTGTAATATAGATGTAAAATCTATGATAGGATGAGTTTAATGTCATATGAGTTGAATGGTTATATGCATTGATAAAGGTTAGGTTGTGTTTTATTGTTATATGAACTTGTTTATGTGTTGTGGAAGTAGTGAGAAGTGTTGATGAGGATTGAAATTGATTTGAGTAGTTGAGTTTGAAATGAAGAGTAGGAGAGGGTTTGATATGAATGAAGTAGTTTGATGTGTTGTTATTATGTCCAAAGTTACTAGGATTGGTTAATGTGGATAGAAGATAGTGTATGAAGTTAAATATGTGTTTGAAGAAGGATTAAAAGTGTTATAAGTATAAATTTTCAAAGTGTAAAACAGGGGAAGTAAACACTTTTTGAATAAGTCTGTTTTTGAGTGTACGCCGGTATTTGGCACTTTAATTCAGCGGCGTAGAGGCGGTGTTGAATGTGATCAGAACCAATTTTTCTAAAGCTGCTTAAAACGCCACCGTCTTTTGTAAAGAAATTGGCTAGCTTTTATTTTTCAAACCATACGTCGACCACTAGGGCTTCAACGCTGCTGCCTTCAATCGGTGTTGAATGTGAACATAATCGATTTTTTTAACGTCGGGCTTAATGCCACCAGCGTATAATTCCAATGTTGCCGGCGTTCATCTCAATTTTGCCTATGTAAATAGGCCACGTATCCCCTGAGTTTTTACAAATTTGACCTTCTTCCATTGTCATTCTTTACTTCATATATGGTTTTCTGATGAATCTATAAGCTATATAAACATGTTTTAAGTATGAATTAAATGATAAAACTATATTTTAAGTCCATTGAATCTCCTTGTATAATTAACTTAGGATTGTGTTATATATATATATATATATATTCTATGTTCAATTATTTATTTGTTTTTATATTTCTTATTTCAGTTAAAGGTTCTTTAGTTAATTCTCCTCCGAGTGAATATAGTAATATAATATCGGGTTCAGGTACGTAATAGCTTGTTTGTTGTATGATAGGAGTAGGCATTACTAAAATTGATTTAATTCGATTCGGCTTAATACTTTGATGAACTGGATGTCTATTATGCTATTTAATCTAGTCCGAGGAGCAATAAACCTGTCATAATGCAATGACATATTAGTTAGGTGCTTAATCTAAGTCATGATGTAATGACTTTAACATAATGTAATGGTACGCTATGATGCAATAGCGATTCATTTTTGGTTAAGCAGATAGCCGATGGGGAGAATAGTATCCGAATAATATTTGCTTAAACTTAGGGGAAAATGCCATGGTTTAGTTCAAATTTTATAGGGACTTGTGAACTAGGCTCATGTTGTGGACTGAATTTAAGTAGAGCCGGACAACGACTTTTAAGCCCTAAATGAAGCTATTTCTTTATAGAAATAGGCATTTGGCTTACTTTTGCTGCTTTGCACGTAATGAAGATGAGTTGTATAATGATCTGGGATATGGGTTAGATTTTGAGAGATTTATGGACGAGTGGGACGAGCAAGACTCGAATGCCCTTGGATTTTGGAGAAGCTTTTGTTTAAAGCATAATTCTCTGTATAGAAGGCTTGTTAAATAAGCCTAAGTTGTAAAAGACTTTAAGATTCTTTTAGGTTATCTTTTGTACCAAGAACAACTTGTAATTTTGCAGTGTCTTAGATTGACACTGAACTTTGTACATATAATGTATATATGTACGGATTGCTTTTATTAGCAATCTTGATTTGTTAAAAGTTGTTTATAAAGTTTTAGTAGATTTGATCAAATAATTCTTATAAACTGTTAGTTTTAGGATAACCTTGCATATAATGTGAAAATGTTATATGTGATTGGGGACTCGGTACTCTAAATCTAGAGATTTAGTGGGTCAGGTCTTTACAACTGTTTTATAACATTTTTCTTTAATAAGGTCATTTATAACAATTAGTCAAACTCAAATATTTATAGTCATCATTTCTTTTTATATATATACAATGTATTTCATTATTAAAATTTCATTAGTGATAGCAATTCTCTATTATTATTTGTTTAGTATTATTCTAATATTTTTCTAACTTAATTTTATTAACAATATCCCTTTTTGCATGGCAATTAGTAAGAGGAAGAGAATTCCTCAAGTAAGTATTCCAACTCCATCACCACTAGTGGGGCAAATTCACGCATAATTCTTTTTTTATATTTATTTTAATTATTTTAATTTGTTTGCACTTTGATTATATCAAATATTTTGTGCAATAATGGACAATAGGTTTTCCCTCTTAAATTGATTATATATATATATATATTATGATAGTTTTTTTCCTTTATCATTAAATCTTTAGGGAAAATAAAATGTAGAGAAAAATATAGAGATTGATGATGATGGGCCAATTGAAATGAAACTTTACTTTGATAGTTATCATAAGGATGGCACATGGACTCACCAACGAGCAAACAAAACTATGTAAGTAATTGCACTCTATATAAGAAAATTAAATTTCTGTTGCAGTTATACTATGATTATATCTAAATTAATTCTTACATTTACAAGAGCAAATTGATTTTTTTTTTTTTTTTTAGTATCATAAATCCTGTTTTACTTGGATCATGATAATAATTTCTTCTTTTTCCTTTAATTTATATTTTAGGTGAAAGAATTTGAATCAAGGAAAATGGATGATAAGCTTGAAGAAAAACGAATCATGCAATTTTCAATATTTTTAGTAGATATGGATAAAGAATAAATAATCCTAAACTCTTTTATATTTTAGTATTAATCAATAACATTGATGTTTTCTTTTCCTATGGAATATTGCTCAATTGTTCCAATTCATCAAAATGTAAAACTATATGATACCTAAATTTAAATCATATGTTAAATTTATATAAAAAATTTTTTTTTATAACTAAAATTTCGACTAAAGAGAATTATCATACCTTTTAATTAATCACAGTAGTAAAATAATGAGAAAAAAGGTAAACTTATAAAATAAATATTTTGATAAAATTAATTTTGTCAATGAAAAGACTCCATCACAAATTCCTTTGTCATAATATTTACTTTTGAAACAAATATCGCTTTTCATTATTATATTTTGATAAACAATATTGACATGGTAAACTAGATATGGCATTGTTATTTTTATCATAACAATATATATATATATATAACAGAGAAAAATAAGATAAAACAAAGATAAATAGGTCATGATATATATATATATATATAAGCATATATCAAAGCTAAAAAACAAGTTAAGTTTGGTAATCTTTGTTTTAGGAAAGAATTATGAAATGTTGGAATTTCTGCAGACCAACGCCAACTTTTGGAGGGAGTATGCCATCAGCGTATTGATCGGCATAGGATGTCCACAATGACAAATTTTCTTATGCTGGATTCGAAGAGTGTGTGTGTGTGTGTGTGTGTGTGTGTGTTTGTCAATGTTGATTTGGAACAGAAGCGTTATTGTCTAACACTAGAGTCAAACGTCGCTGGTGTTGCATTGGGTTTTGCTGGCGTATGATGTTCTAAGGATTTTTATTGCACATCGAACTTTGCCTCTTGGGGATTCTATGCCGCCGGGGTAGATATCATATTTGTCGGCGTATGAATGAAATTCTATAAATACGCAGCAGGAACAACGATTTTTGGCAGACGTTTCTCCTTCGCTTTATTTCTTCCTTTGACCGTGTAGGGTCTGTTCTCGATATCTAAGTGTTAATGCTTCATCTTAAGGCGAGTTTGATCAAAGGTGAGTGATCCTAATCAATCTACAACATGTTTTTCTCGAATTTATGTAAGATCTTTAAGGTTTTTTTGTGTTCTTGAAGGAAAATGTGGGAAGGATCAAGATCTCGGGTTTAATCAATTTCGGTTGGATAAAGAGTGAGTTTTATGGTCTGATCAAGTAAGTATAATGTTCTCCTACATGTTTTATGCGAATTTCATGCAAGTTCTTAAGACTTTGTGGTTGTTTACATGAAGGAAACCCTAGCTTTGGGTGAGATCCGAATTGGTGGATGTAGATTGGGTTCTTGATGATCTAAATCGGTGAGTTGTATCTCATCTATGATGGTTTTAATCAATGTATGATTAGATTATCCTTATACGTTCTTGTTGATATGCAAATCTAGGGTTTTCGTGAAATATTCGATGTTTGCGGAGTTTTGTGCGATTTATCATTGTTCTTGAGGATTTTGTGGAGTTTGATCAGAGTAGATGGTGCGGATATCGGAGATTTCTTATCAGGTTAGGATATTTGGAGAATTCATATATGTTAGGATATACTTGATAATGTGTTTATATCTGTTGATGTATGTATATATGTTGTAACAGGAAATTTAGAGTTGTAAAATTGTAGTTGGCGTTGATATAGGAGTTTATAGAGTTCGGGTTATCTTTGTTGTTGTTGATATCGGATTTGAGGATTTGAATTGTATTCCTTAAATTGAGAAAGGTACAACCAATCCCTGCTTGTTGTTTTTGCTTGTAAGTTTAGTATTGTTTGATTGGTTATAGGAACATAACTTCATAATAAACCTAATACTATTCGGCTTAATAATTGTCTGCTTGGTTGTGCTTGGCTTTGACCAGTAAAGACCTGGTAGACAATGATGCTGGTAAGGCATCCTGATGATCTATGTGTGAGGTTGTCCCGAATGGACTCGTGCATAGAGGTGATTCCGATAGAATTAGGGGGAAAGAGGGATGTTTGGGGAGTACCCACTCATCCATATATGTATATAATTATCCTATTTTCAATGAGTTGATTGTATTTCAAGAGGAGTCTGAGTTACTTCGAGTTCGGGACTAGAGTATCCATAGTTCTGAATTGTGTTGATTTGCTGACTATAAAAAGATAACAAATTGATTGTTCGCATTAGACTAAGTGCATTTGATATATATACATATGCGTGTGCATTTTCATTTTCTTATAAGGATTGGAGTTATCGTATTTGGCTTCGCAGCTCACTTTTTAAAATTTCAGGTACAGGTGATGAAGACATTATATTGATCTTACGGGTTATATCTGATCTTTGATAAGGGGGATGGCGATAGTGGACCTGACTACCAGCGAGAGTTAGACTTTTGATTATAGATTTTGGGAGAAAAGAAGTGCCTAGATATGTTGAAGACTTGATTTTGCTCTATTTTGCTTCTTATTATGTTTTATGAACAGTTATTAGATCATTTGTTGTTGGAAGACTAGGTTATAAATGAAGGTTTCTCTTGTAGAGAGTTTTAGTTGTTATGTTGGATTTTTATTCTATAGATATGCCAACTAGGATGTTTGTTTGATTAAACAGAATGTTATGAAGTTTTCTTATGTTTTCAGATTATATAGGTTGTGTTGAGTATCCTATAAGATACCCTATGTGTGTGTTTATAGGTGATATTTGATAATTTGTGGGTATTAGATCCTTAACGTGTTCTATTTCAAGTGAGGACATGTGGCGGGTTGTAATGCCTTATTTTAGGGCATTACAATTATATATATATATATATATATAGAAATTTGTCACTTTAATACATATCTGATGGGATAATTTTGTCACTGCAATAAAAATACTGACGAATAAAATTTAATCAATAGCAATCATATTACAAAAAGACATTGTCACTAGTACTAATTTTTTTTGTCACAATTCAAACTTTTATCATTTTAAAACATCCTATATACTTATAGTTTCTTAATCTATTGTAAAAAAAAAAAAAAAAAAGCTTATTATGATGAAAAGAAAAAATTTTGGGACAAATTATATTGTCACTAAATCATTTTTTGAGACAAAATGCCATCATTACAATAGGCATCATCATATTGTGACAAAAAACGTTTTGTCACAATATACTTATTGCGGCAAGCTTATTGTGACCAAGAAATTGGCAAACAAAATTTGTCACAATAGATATTTTGTGACAAATTGGCTTTTATAGTGAAATTAGTCTGTCAAAATAGGCCATATTTCTTATAGAGGGAGAACAATGCATTTAATAACTTTCGAAGATCAAACAGTAAGTCTTATTTTTTAAGTAGCTACATCTATAAATATTGCATTCAAACCTATCTAGAAATCCTCTTTTGGTGCTAGCTTCATATATAGCAACTCTATTTACTTTAATGTTAGCTTATTGTAGATTGGTTACGTTTGTTTAAAGTTCTTAATTGCTTTGCAAATTGATTCAACTAAAGCTCCATAGTATTTTATTAATATACTAGTTGACGTCATTTACCTAGCCTTTGGCTCTTGCAAGAAACCTTACTATGCTGTAATTTTCTACATGTAGTTATAGTTAAACTTGTTGCGGTCATTACTAACTTTTATTTTATTTGTTATTGTAAATATTTTAACTTATGCTGTTATTTGTTGTTTTCTATGTCATCCTTAGTTATTGAATTTTGGTTGGTTTTTTTGACAACTTAGTTTCCTCAATGACTTGCTAAAGCATGTGATACCAACATTTGAGGAGATTCCTCCAAAATATTATTCTTGATGGATTAGTATGATTACATAAGCTTGAAGAACATTGTTTTTGTATTCAAGAGATTTACTTCCAAAAACATTTCTCAGTTGAAGTCTATCTTTCCCTAGACAATCGTGGTAAAGGAATTGTCCTTATTCAATGAGAGAAAATGTTGTATGAAGCAAACCATTCACATTAATATAACTGTCGATGTAGCCTGAAATTGTCCGTATGAAAATGTGGAAGGATTTTCGAGCATATTTACATGTTTTTGTTAATTCACATCTTATATTAAGTGATCACACTACCAATTTCCTTATATGTTGAACTAGGGAGCAAAATGTAACTCTTACTCATCTTTCTTGTCTATTTCAAGAAGAAGATGTTCTAGAGGAACCACTTATAGAACCATATAGAAAGGAAGCCTCCTTTTCAGTTAGAGATAATGCTATTGTAAAAAATTCTACGCTTGAAGCTACAATTATCGAATTTGCTTCAACTCTAGCAAGGCTAATGAATGTTACATCAGCATTAAGCATACCCAGAGTGCATATGACTTTGATTTCTTCATATGTCTATGATATTCATCATGAGAGCCTTATCAATTCGGTAAGTTATTGGGATCGTTAGCTTATCAATTATATATTTGTTCAAATGCAAAAGGGAAAAAACACATATATGATCGAGGCAAAAGATGGTAGAAAGTTTTGTAGTCATCAATTACCATAAAAATATTTAGATAAAAACAAAAGAAAGCATGGATATAGATGCATATATGAACTTGAATTGATGGCAAATTTTGTATCTTAGAGGAGTTGACATTTTTGTTGCTTAACCATGTCATTCGCTATAAATATAACATCAAAGTGTTCACATAGTTTTTTGTCTTTGCAGATCTGAGATAGAAAGAAGAGATGCTTAGAGGAGATTGATCTTGTCATTTCACAAGTAACGAATAGATAATGAATAATTGCTGACTTCAGCAAGTTGTTCGACACAATTCATTTTATATCCTCGTCCTTCAAGAGTTCCACTATTTATAAAGAAGCGATAATGGACAAAGTTATCATAAACCCATTAGCTATGATTGATAGAAGTAAGTAAACCTAAGAAAAGCAATTCTTTCATGACAGAGTTCAAATGCGAATCCTTCTCTTTTCATTATTAGGTGAATTAGAGGATAGTTAGCGTTGATGAAGCATTTTGTGCCTTAGTAGATATCAGAGAAGTTGGCACCCAATGAAAATTTTATCTTATGGTAAGTCTCTTTTTCATGTAAAGAGTTTTAAACATTGGTTCAAGATCTGATGGAAAAATCTTACTATCATTGTTTTTGTGTAGCGTTTAGGGAACATTCAATCCTAATTCCATAAGGAAGAAGCTTGGAAAAGCAACGTACTTAAAACTATACCAGTCTTGCTAGTTTAGCCTAGCTCAACCGGAACCAACCAAGAAAACAGTAGATCCTTTCTAATAAGATGGTTTATGATAGACTCGCATGAATTAGATGGCTTGGGTAGCTAGGCTAGGTCTTTCGCCTGGCGTGTCTAAAAGAAAAAACTTTAAAACTAAACAAAATTAATGTCTCATTGATGAGCCCAATAGCAAGCCTTTAAAATGCCAACAATGTTATATGGGAAAAGACATAACTAAATGGTATCCTAACGCATTATTTGGCTTTAGCGACGTTTGACATTGGCAAGGTAAGATTTCTCCTTTCCTAGAAGGAGTTTATGATGTGGTCTTCACCTTTGATGTAGAATGGTCCTATTTTAGTCATAGCTGGAGTAAATCAAACAAAAAATTTTAACATCAATTCATATTCTCTAGTGTTGAACATTTGTCTTTTTGTTAGACATATACAGTCTAGTGTTTCATTGATAGTTATACTATATAAAGCATTTCAGTTTTAAGCCATTTATATGCTAGTAAGCATTTTAGGTAAAGTATCATACTCAATCTTTACATTTCTTTTATCATACGCTAGAGATGCAATTAATGGCTAGGGGCCAGACCTGAAAAATAAGCTCCATAGAACTTACTATCTTTATTTATTTATTATTTAATTATAGTAGCCATGCATATTAAATTTGATGGTTTAAATATCAAATTCACTACTTAAAGCTTTAGTTATTTTGTTGATTTTATACATCAATTTAAAGTTACTATTATTTTATCTAATCAAATGTTTACTTATAAAATTTATTCGTATATCCGTCTTGATAGTTATTCTCGAAACCAAACAACTCTACTTTGCACAGTACCACACTAACTTAACTCAAGTATTTAATGATTACTTCATCTTTGATTTTGGATTCTATCTTTTTTACTCAGCACTAAGTGAACTACCCTCCAACAAAATTTCCAAGTATTTTTATTACTTCACAAATTTGTAACTTGGAATTTTCCTTTGATATTTTTTCATGAATTATGTTGCCAAAAACTGAGTCTCTTTGGTGTTTTTATACAACTCTAGGTCAATGAAAAGAACCAAAACATCCAACTATTATCCTACTATTTTACCCATATTACTTTACATCCTACTAAATTCCATTTCGTAACTTATTGCTAATTTTATAAGCCACCTACTTTATCTCAAAGACTTTATATACATACATATATATATATATATATCTTATAATTTAAATTTCAAATTTTCCATAAAACAACAAATTATGTCAATAAATCTACATTTTTTACTAAACTAAAGGCTATATGAACTTTATTTAGAGAAACAAGTTTTCTTGTATCATCTCATCTCATCTTAAATTTTCTTATCATATTGTAAAGTTTAATATAAATGGAAATCTGTTCTTAAAAAACCTTAAATGTAGTAGTAGGGAAAATGTTGAATTCACACAAATTTTGCTTTTACATCATGAGTTTCTCCTTGCTAAATGACCATTCTTTACCTGATTGAGGCTATTGAGAGATAAGTAATTTTGTGTCTTTATTCTTGGCTAAAATGAGAAATGGGTTTTTGATCAATAAGGAAATTAAATTGTATGCAATCCCATAACAATGATCACGGTGCTTTGAAATATTAACAAAAAATTAATAATAAATAAATGGTAAATTATATTAAAAGGTCACAAAGTTTAGGAGTAAGGTCATTTCAGATCATAACATTTAAAATGTTAAAAGAGGTCATAACGTTTAGTGTGTAAGTTCATTTTAGATCATATTTGGGAGTAAGTTTTTTTAGTACAAATTTAGAGAAGTGAGTCAATTAAGATCACATTAGCCCATGTTAACACAATAAATATTTAATTAAAACTTAGGAAGCACTTTTTTTAATGTCTTATTGACCTGTATAGGGAAAAAATATTTAATTAAATACAAAGACATTTTTTCAAATTTTTAATCTAAAATGAATTTACTCCCAAACGTTATGACATTTTGGTGTAATTTACCAAACAAATAAATAAAATGATGCCATCTCTCAAGTCTGGTTATTTTTAACTAACATCCATTGTGGAGTGTGATGCATTAGAATTTTCTTTGCAACAATTTTACATTATGATACAATTTCTTATATGTCACTCTTTTTATAAAGGATGTTACTAAAAATACAAATATAATAACCTAGTCACTTTTACTAGTTTTTTTTTTTTTATTATTGTAATGCAAGTTCTGACTTTGTAATTAAAGCTAAATAGGAATAGAATGCCTCATTTTAAAAACTAAGTTTTTTTTTTTTTAGTATAACTCATTTATAATTTATATTTGAATTTCAATTGAACCCTTATAGCTTGTGAGCAAATATTTATTTTGGCCTTAATATTTAGGTTCTACTAAAAGAAAGAGTAAACTATTTGAAAAAAAAATAATAAAGGATTTATGTTTTACCTCTGCGAAGAGATTACTTTCAATTTTTTTTTTTAATCAGGAGGTAGTATATGTTTTTATTTTTTGCATTAATGGTAAATAGGGACATATATTGTAAGGACTCGCCCACTTAACCCATAGATTAAGCTTGCCTAACCCCCAACCATGCAAAATACGCAAGTATTAGGAAATACTCAAGTATTATACGTAAGGTCGTCTAGAAAGAAGTGTTTGTAATGATTGCTTACTTAAATACAGATATAACATCACATGATTAGAATTAAGAAATACTATCACTATACTAGTAGTAGGTAATCTCACATATAAAGAAAACATACATCATATACATACTTAAGGATCCCAAGAATCATACCAATATATAAAGCTTACCCATGCAAGCTATATTACATAAACAACTTAAATCGAAATTATATTCCAAGGCTTAACAAATAAGCCTAGACACTTCACAAAATACATCAAAAGTCCTAAACCTACTAATAGGTCAAACTCCTAATCATCTATAGAAGTCTCCCAGTAGTCCCATAGCCCATATCATCATAGTGTTCATCCTCATAATCACCTGCAGGATAGCAGCATGAGTCAAAGGCCTAGTATACAATAGTGCAAACAAATACAAATGTCATGCCCCCTTAACTAAATGCAATGCAATAATTCACCCTAACTTCATTATCTTTAGTTAAGTGAGTAAATCTGTCACGCCCCAAAGGGTACCTTAGACATGGTAACCTATCACATACGGTATTAAAACTTAAGAATAACTTTCCAAAGTCATGCGAAAGTTTCAACACCATATGTAAGGCATCTATCACAACAATAGGAGACACCGGTGGGATGTATAGTTTGAGATAGTAAATATAGCATACAAGAAATCTAGATAACCATCTAATTTCAAAATTATAAGAATATGGTCCTTACATCATCTTAGGGGTTTTCCCCTTATAAACTCCAAACAACATAATATCCGCTTAGTCTTCCACACAAGGAAACAATACTAAAACCAAAATATATTAAAGGATATCTAGTCTAAGATCTTCAAAATTCTAGAAGCTCCCAAAACATAATCCTATTCGAGTATAGAAGTCATCGGCATAAGAGATATTGATCCTGTTACAACAAAAGTCTATTGGAGTATAAGCATAACTAGTTAGTGAGAATATTCCTAAATCAACATAACGTATCAATAATTTCAAATAAGTTATTAAACAAGCATATGAATGCATCAAGCAAGTGATCAAGCAATACATATGATCTACGGAAATCATATGTTTTGAATGGATTTACCCTTCCATTCAAAGGTTAGGTGTTTTAGGCTCTTTAAAATCCAACTTATGTAGTTTATTTCTGGCTCCTACTCGCCTATCTAAAATAATTCTTTCTAGGCTCCTATTCGCCCATCTTGCAGATTTATGGCTTCTGCAAACCCGACTACTATACTCTTATCCCATCGAGTATAGTAGCTCATGAAATGAAACTAAATACGTGATATGCATGATTCAAGTAATATAACTCATAGTATAGGATTAAAGTAATTTAAAGATGATCACAGAATTTGCACACACTCCAGCATAATAATAATAATAAAACATAATTTTATTAACAACAATTCATGTCTCGGTATGCTTAACATTCTTTCAACCAATATTATCATGCATAATTCATTTTCATCTTTTCCTACTTCTAGTGCCTCTAGCTACAAGCACAAACAAGTACGTAAAAGGTAGGAAATAAACTTACTCAGCCATGAGGATACTTCTTTCTTATGGATGAGTCGATTGGTTATTCTACTAATCGAAATAATGCTTCGGGTATGAACATTCCTCCTCGGGATCACCTAATCAATAAGAATACCCACAATGAGTATTTCTTGTTGATTCAATAGTACTTATCAAAAACTATGTCATAAGATCGTCAAAATTCGTATAGAGAGTTTCCAATTAAAATGACCATAACTTGGTCATTTTAACTCGGAATTGCGCATATAATATACCCTTTTCTACCTACTCGAAAAGATCTATCCATTTCTAAGGTTATTTTTGTCATAAAAAGTTGTTTGGTTTTAAAATACTACGATACAAAATAGTTACGAATATATAGTCCACAAAATATGATTTTTCCAAACTTCTCTTTACTCAAGAATCTTTAAGCAAAATATATGGACATTTGTATAGTTGAAAAATTGTTAAGGACACTCTCGTCTTTTTACCCCAAAAGCTAACCCTAGATATAAATTCTCTGTTTCTCTCTTTATCACTTGTCCCAATTGGTAAGAAATACGAAACCCTAACTCTCTCTGTTTTCTCTTTTGTTCTGATGTATTATCAATTCTCTCAGTTTGCTACTCTAATGTTTTTTCTTGTTTGTAGGGTAATGATCTGTTCGAGTCAGATCCAACTCCTGTACCTTGAGGCACCACAATTTTGGGGAAATCTCATACCCCTCTGAGTATCTCCATCTTTTATTTATACTTTCTGTTTTGTACAATCTGTTTACAGTTGTTACAGCTTGTTGAGATCTAGTTACATGCAAGAGCATCTACTTGTCATGCTGTTGAGATCTAGTTACATTCCGTTTAGATTTAAACTATTCTGTTTGAGATCTATACTAGACTTAGTAAGATCTATGCTATTCTAGCTTATTTGTAACTAAATCAGTTATGTGTAATAGTCTGTCATCCATGTTGGCTTAGTTTTCTCTGATGTGGTCTGTGCATAACAAGTTTCCCTCGTTCTGGAAACAGACCTTATCCTCAAGGTCGAAATCGGCATAAATCTTGCAAAACTCAGTCCAATCTTCCCATGTAGAATCTTCAATGGGTAAACCCTTCCACTGAACTAGTACTTGAGGAATAGAGGCACCATTGTGAACCACGTAGCATGAACTTAAGATAGTTAAAGGTTGGAGTAGTGGACTCGAGTTATAAGACTCGTGTGGTAACTCCAGGGGTTGAAAATCAGTACCATGTTTTGGTTTCAACAAAGATACATGAAAGACCCTATGAATTTTAGAATAGGGTGGTAAATCCAATTCATATGCACATTGGCCAACCCGCTTGAGTATAGTAAACGGGCCATAAACCGTTCAGACAGTTTATGGCTTTTATGAAAAGCCAATGATAACTTTCGATATGGTTGAAGGCGAACATAGACTTGATCTCCCACATGATAAACCACATCAGATCGATGCTTGTTAGCTAAACTTTTCATTTTAGCTTGAGCATGCTGCATATTAGCATGTAAAGTCTTAAGGGCTTGATCGCTAGAAGACAATTCTTCATCCACGGCTGCTACTATTGAGGATCCCCCCAAGTAGGACTGTAAAATAGGGGGTTCTCTCCCATACACTATCTGAAATGGAGTCATACTAGCCCCTTCATGATAAGAAGTGTTATAGGCATATTCTGCTCAAGGTAGAAACATAAACCACTGCTCAGGATAATCCATAACAAAACATCTGAGGTATTATTAAATAGTTCTATTCAACACTTCAGTTTGACCATCGGATTGTGGATGATAAGTTGAACTCATATTGAGTTTAGTTCCACTTAAATGAAATAATTCTTTCCAAAAATGACTGATAAAAATAGAATCTCTGTCAGAAACAATGGTTTTTGGAAATCCATGAAGTTTGACAACCATTGTCAAAAATAAGTTTGCAACTTTAGTAGCTGTGAAATGACTATCCAATGCCCCCAAATGGCAATATTTAGATAATCGATCCACTACTATGAAAATTACTAAATAGCCCTTGGAGTTTGGAAGATGCGTAATGAAATCCATCACAATATCTTCCCAAATTCTAGTAGGAATTGGAAGTGGGGCTAATAATCCAGCTGGTGCAGCAGTTGTCACATATTTAATCTGTTGACAGATGTGACAAGTATGAACATAATCTTCAATCTATGACCTCATCTTAATCCAATAAAACTGGCTGGCTATTCAATTGAATGTCTTTGTCACTCTAAAATGTCCTGCCATCGGAGAACCATGAAATTCTTCCAAAATTTTTGGAATCAACATAGATTTAGGAACCAAAAATAAACGAGTACCGTAGTATAATAAGCCATGTCTCCATTCAATCTTCTTCTTGGAGACCTGTCTTGTGTGTAACTAAGAAATCAACTGTTGAAAAGCTGGCAATGTCTGATACTCTCTTTTAAGATCTACAACAAAAGTGAAAATAGGCATAGAAAAAACCAATAAAGAGGCATCACTATACTATCGAGATAAGCCATCAGCCAACACATTCCCCATTCCTTTCTTATAGACTATTTCTTAGTCATAACCCAACAATTTGGTCACATAACGTTGTTGTTCAGGAGTCTGAATCACTTGAGAAAGGAGTTCCTTTAGACTTTGATGATCAGTTCGAATTGAAAATGGTTGCCCAACAAATATCGTCTCCATTTCTTACTGATTCAACTACTGCATACAATTCTCTAATATAAGTAGAAGCTTTCCTTAAGTGATTAGGAAGTTTCTTACTAAAATATGCAATTGGATGAGAATGTTGTAACAACACTACTCCAATACCCACCCTTGAGGCACCCATTTCAACCACAATGGTTGAGTGAAATCTGGCAATGCCAAAATAGGAGCATTAATCAAGGCCTCTTTAAGTTGAGAAAAAGCTTGATCAGCCTTGTTTGACCAATGAAACCCATTAGATTTCAACAAATCTGTTAAGGGATCAGCAATGGTGGCATAACCCTTAATGAACTTCCTATAATAACCCGAAAGCCTAAAAAATGCCCGTAATTGCTTGACATTCACAGGAGTGCTCCACTTGGCTACTGCCTCTACTTTAGAGGGATTTGGTTTGAGTTCATTAAAAGAAACCACATGTCCCAAATACTCAATAGTAGTTTGGGCGAAAGAACACTTACTCTCCTTCAAGTAAAAATGATTATCCAATAAAGTCTATAAACCAATGTCAATGCTGCAAATGGTCTTCCATGTTGTGGCTATAAATAAGAATATCATAAAAGAAAATAATAACGAACTTCCTTAAATAAGACTGAAACATAGTGTTCATGATGGATTGAAAAGTGGAAGGGGCATTGCTTAAGCCGAAAGGCATTATAATAAATTCATAATGCCCTTGGTGAGTCCTAAAAGCTGTCTTTTCCACATCCTTAGGATCCATTTGAATCTGATGATACCCTGCCCTAAGATCCGATTTGGAAAACAAATAGGAATCCCTAAGTTCATCAATCGATTCATCAACAGTGGGAATAGGGAAATTATCCCTAACAATGACCTGATTTAAGGCACTATAGTCCACACAAAAGCGCCAGCTCCCATCTTTCTTTTTGACTAGTAAAACTGGTGATGAAAAGGCACTAGTGTTCCTTTAAATAACTCCCTAAGCTAAATATCCTCCACTTGTCTATGTCGAGCCTGGATTTTTTCCACTATTCTTAATCTGGTTCATTTCTCCTAACCCGATTCACGTTAAACCCGAACCCATTTAACATGAATCCTCGACTAGGGGTTATTAAAGAAGTTTTAACAAAAATTTAGAGTCGCCACCCGATATAAATCGGGAAAAAAAATAAAAAGCTAGGATCAATGGGTCGGTTGATCCTAACTTAGCTACTAGTCTGCGAAAATTTAATTTAAAAAAAATCAACCTTTAAAAACCAGATATCATGGATTCGGGGGCTAACCTATTAAAACCAATCGGTTACCACTTTTGAATTTTAATTTCTAATCTATCTTTTCATGCTAAAAAAAAAAAATTAAGTGAAACATTATAGCACAAATATTTACAAATCAATTCATTCATTTTTATTTTTTTATTATTTTTTTTAAACATGAATAATCAACAATTATTCTTATATTTACAAAATATTTATTTTACAAAAAAGAACAAAAACATTTTTTTATTTTTTAATGTCGCCCCGCAGGTGCCTACGTACTCGCTAATCGAGATCAGACAAAACGTTTACTTAAAAAAAAGAAAACTTAGTTTGTTGGTCAATTTTAATTTTTTGAACTCTTTTCATTTTAAGTTCATTAAATTTTCAAGTTTTTATAAAAAATCATTTTTTTATATGATCCTATGATCTAATCAATTGATTTTTTATTTTATGAAAACATATTTTTCTAAATCCGAAAATCATTTTTTTTTTTAGAAATTTTGTTCTTTGGAAAATCTAATTTTATTATTTTTATTTAAAAAAAAAATCATCACATGAATTCACAATATATTCAGAATAATTTACATAAATTAAATAATTTTTCATGCATTAAATTATGCATTTCTAAGGCAATCTGTGTATAAATACACATTAAAAAAATATTCAAAAATATTAAAAAAATAAAAAAAATAAATTTATATGAAAAATAAATATTTTGATTTTTCTGGATTTTTCTGAATTTTTCTGAATTTTTTTATGAATTTTTATGAATTTTTTACTATTTTTATTATTTTCTGAAATTAATTTATATAATAAATATAATAAAATAATGCGGATTAACTAGACCGTTGGATGAAGCGGACAAATATCTGGAGCGTCGTCCGCTGACCGATCTGGATCGTCTGATCTGTTGACTCGATCTGAGCCGTCTGATCGCTTGATTGAATTGGGCCGTCTGATCGCTTGATTGAATCTGGACCGTCTGATCGGTTGATTGAATCTGGGCCGTCTGATCTGCTTGATCAAATCTGAGCCGCTGATCTGCTTGATTGAATCTGGACCGTCCGATCTGAGTTGACCGTTGACCGATGACCGACGACCGACGACGTTGACCGATGACCGGCCGGGTTGGATTCGGATCTTCGGGTCGGATATCAGAGCTCCGGCGGGTGAAGAAGACGATGACGCGACTTTTCGGGCGGATTCCGGCGGCTCTGGTGGTCCTCGGTGGCTGGAAGCTTGTTGGCCCGACTCCTATGGTGGTTGCGCGTCCTCCGAAGGTGGTGGTTCGCGCCCAGAATGGCGGCAAGCGGCGGTTCCGGCGGTGGTCGTACGGCGGCGTTAATGAACAAAATAAAAATAAAATTTCAGAGATTAATTTGATCAATTTGATCAAATCCAAGCAAACTAAAACATCAAAATTAGGTTTCTAACATTCTTAACACACTCAATTTTGATCAAATTCGATTCAATCACTTCGAATTTGAAAAATTCGAATTTTTCTTCCTAAATTCGAGAATCTCGAATTGATATGGTTATGTATGTGTTTTTCTGAAATTGACTTGTGCCTTTTGATCCTAGGACCTCCTATTTATAGGTTGCAAACTCAATTTTACGTTTCGTTCAGTTTCAAAAACGAATCAATTTTTGCTCTTGATTTTTCACGAATTTAATTCGAAAATTTGGGCTTGATTCATTCTTGTAACTGATGAATTGATGATTGCTTTCATATTCCATGTCAGATCATCCAATGTATGTAAATTAATTGTCCAATTTCATCAATTTTTGTAACTCCCCATTCATGTGCAATTGAATGCTTTCAAATTGCATTTTTTTTTTCTATTATTTTTATACGAATTTTGTGACTTTTGGTTGTTTTTTGCACTAATCTTTCATATTCTATAACCACTTTGCAATTCCATCATCAATTTTAACAATTAATGTTGTTTTGTCAGTTAAAAACCGATGCAAAGTAAGGCAAAAAGTCACATTTGAGGAAGATGCAAAGGCAAAAATAATGAGATGATAAAAAAGACAAAATTTTGCCTTTGCTAAGGTTTGAACTTGTGTTATTGAGCTTGGATGTGTGTTTGGATCAATGCATTTAACCAACAGGCCATTTGGCCCGTGCCTTGATCACTTAGCCAACTTCATCAATACTTAAGGCTTTTGGAAAAAATGAGTTTAATTAAATTTAAGCCTTAATTAATTTGGGCAAAAATTAGGTGTCTACAGTCTCTATCTCAATTTTCTGAAAATGTGGGTAACAATAGGGTTTGACATTGACTGGAGAAGTGTTGGGAAATAGATGAATCTGATGCTGAGTAGTGCGAAGGGGTGGCAATGATGAAGGTGCCTCATATACAGTAGAAAATCTGCCCAATAATGCTTTAATAGAATAGTTGTTGGTGGTATTTGCTAATGTGTCCTTATCCACTTTCTGAGCCACTAAATGATAACAAGTAGCAATTGCATTTGTATAAACTATCGACGCAATTGATGATGTGATATTCTTTAGTCAAGTCAAACTTATCACCCACTAACATAACGGTTTTCTCTTTCAAGAAAAATTCCATTGTAAGTCTGGAATAATCCATAGTCACTGGACCCAGCTTATTTAACCATTGAATACCTAAAACCACTTTAGCACCCTGTATAGGAAGAACATAAAAAGAATCTTGGAAAGTCCAAGATTGAATAGAAACATTGACATCAAAACATATCCCTTCACAATGCATTGTAGAACCATTACCAATCATTACTGAAAATTGGGATGCTGGTTGTACAATCAATCCCAAATGATGAACCAATCTTGCTTGCACAAAATTATGGGTGCTGCCTGTGTCAACCAAAATCAACACCTCATGGCCATTGATATATCCCTTGAACTTCAAGGTACATGGTTTGGAAGTGCCAAATAAGGCATGATAACTGATAGAACCTGTCTCTAAATCATCATGGTTCATATCAGATTCCTGTGCAATTCCCTCAGAATCCTCATCAATATCATGCAACAATAAAAGAAATTTGGATTTGCATTTATGATTGCGATGATATTTTTCATCGCAATTATAACAAAGGTCCTGTTCACGTCTAGCTAACATTTTGGCAAGTGTCATTCATTTAATTGGAATGGTTGGTTTCTGTGTCTGTGGATTATGAGTAGGATTGCCAGAAGTGTTTGGGTACTAGAAACATTGTAGAAGGAAAAGTGTATGTTTAGAAATTGTAAAGGAGATAAGTGTTTAGAAAGAGGAGGTGATGTGTATGGTTTGTGAAAAAGAGACTGGTCATTAGTTTACTTTCATGCATTTTGGCAAGCTAAATAGCATGCATCAAGTAAGGGGTCGGGCAATCTGAACTTCTCGTTTTTAATAGGGTTTAAGACTTGATACAAAACAACTGAGAAGAAAGGATTCAGATAAACCAACAACTTGATTAGATAAAGATTCAAATTGAGTCTGATATTCATCAACAGATCAAACTTGAAGAAGTTGGAAAGGGTACCTTGAATATCTTCATATTCTGATGGACCAAAACGAACTTCAATGGACTTCTTGAAAATTAGTCATGAACTGAGTTGTTTATTGTTGTACATCCATTTGTACCAATCGAGCGCACATTCTTCCATTGCAAAAGAAGCAATGGTGATCCTCTATTCATCCGGTATGGCATGAAATTCAAAGAATTGATCTGCTTTGAAAATCCACCCTAAAGCATCCAGCTAGTAATTTAGGAATTTCCAATTTTATTCCTTTCAGCAAGTTGTCGCCCATACTCCCCCATGAGATAATGATGAACTTAAATGTTGATCTATAGAATGATTGGATGCTGGGTTCTAATTCTGACTTAAATTCTTGGAAAGTTCATCGAATTTCTTATCCATTTACAGCCGTAAAGCCTGTAACAAAGAGGTCTGCAAATTATTGGCAACTCAGCAAAATTATCTTCCATCATCCCTGCTCTAGTAGAAGGAGCCATGGAACGAGAGCACCAATTCGTTAGGGACACACTCGTCTTTTTACCCCAAAACTAACCCTAGATATAAATTCTCTCTTTCTCTCTTTATCACTTGTCCGATCGGTAAGAAATACGAAACCTAACTCTCTCTCTGTTTTCTTTTGTTGATGTATTATCAATTCTCTCAGTTTGCTACTCTAATGTTTTTTCTTGTTTGTATGGTAATGATCTATTCGAGCCAGATCTAGCTCCTGTACCTTGAGGCACCACGGTTTTAAGGAAATCTCATACCCCTCTGTATCTCCATCTTTTATTTATACTTTCTATTTTGTACAATCTGTTTACAGTTGTTATAGCCTGTTGAGATCTAGTTACATGCAATAGCAACTACTGTTATGGTGTTGAGATCTAGTTACATTCATATAGATCTAAACTATTCTGTTTGAGATCTATACTAGACTTAGTAAGATCTATGCTATTCCAGCTGTATTTGTAACTAAAAATCAGTTATGTGTAATAGTCTGTCATCCATGTTGGCTTAGTCTTGATCCGATGTGGTCTGTCCGTAAAAAAAATTTTGAACATATATATATATACATTCATATTGTATGCATGATTATTGTAGTGTTGTCCCAATATTGATTTTTCATAAACAATTTGTCTTAAGAGTTTTAAAAGATGAAACTTGAAAATTTCTCTTTTTGAATTGTTAGAAGGAAAACTAAAAATATACTTGGGTTGTTATGAGTGAGTGTTTTCCTATTATGATTCAATTTCCTATCTTTTCAAAAGTAAATTATTCCCAAAAATTTGGTTCTTTAAGTTGTTTACTAACTTTATTTATAGTGATTGAAAAATAAGCTTTTCAAAATATTCCTTAAGTTTTGGTATTCTTTTTCTTCTTTAGAAAATAAGTGTACCTTTAAAACTTTACTTTCTTGGCAATTTTATTTTTCTAAGTTGGTTTCCAAATAGTGAGTTGATTTTACCTTGGTTTGAAAAACTTGTTTTATTCATAATATTTATCAAGTGGTGAATAATTCTTTAGTTAAGTTTATAAGAAAAGCTTTATTAAAAATTGTCAATATTAAATCTTAGCAAAATTTCTTTTAATTTTAAAAATAAGAATAACAACATATAAAAAATTAAGTTTTGAAGAAACTTTGTTAGTATGTGATTTTTGAAGTCTATAGCAAACCTATTTAAGTTTTATAAAGATATGATTGAGTTAAAATCTTAAGTTCAATGCTAAAAATTCTATCTTTATGGAGTATTTAGTGTTGATTTATAAAAGAAATGAGTTCCTTTTATTTGAAGAAATCTTGGGCACCAATACTTTAAGACTTATGATCAACTTGTCTAAGCTTTTGAAAAGAATTTATTAAAATCAACACTTAGACTCCTTGTTGAAAATCTTTTGTTGTGAAATCTAGTTCACTTTTCCTTGTTTAATAAAGAACTCATTTTTATTTTTATGTAAGACAACATCATTCTAATTATGCATGAATATGATTATGTAGCAATTAAAAATAAGAATAATACATAAAGATAGAAAGAAATACTCATAAGCAAATAATGTATAATATGGTCAAGCATTGGGAACCTTAGCTTCATCAAGGTATCCCGATCATGTATTGGAAGCCTTAGCTTCATCAAGGCAACCGGGACTAAGAATAGACTAGTCCTAAAAAGAAGAGAAAAGAAAGAAAATCATTTTGACTTGATATGGACAAGTCTAAGACTAGAAAGACTAGTCTTAATAATAGCATGAATTAAATAAATAAATTACAAAGCATGAAAATAAATAAATAACAAGTGAGCTTATATGCTCTAAAGAAATATATATATATACATAAATATATTTATTAACATATAGAAGTTAGATTAGAGCAAAAATAATAATAACAATAATAATAGCATAATGTAATATATGAAGATGAACAAAAACAAAACATGAACATTTGTTGCTTCTTTAACTCTCATGGGTCTAAGAAACATACACTAAGCTCATGCTAAGTTGTATGAACATGATAAAGAGATATGAATAGGGTTTTACGAAGGTTTAATGGAGGATTTAAAAGAGATGAATAAGTAGTGTGTTTGTTATTTTTCTTGAAGAGTAGTGAATGGTAGAGAGTGTTTTGAGAGGGAATTGTTGGAGAGAGGTTTTGAGAGAGAATTTTGGTAGAGTTTTGTTATGTAAAATGAATGTGTAAAAAATGAAGGAGGGAGTAGGTATTTATAGAATTTTGGAATGAAAATTAGATGTAATAAAATAATTTGAAAAAGAAAATAAATGAGAGGGAGAAAGAGAAGATTTGCACTGGCCATAGGAGGGAAAGGAGAGATAGTGAGTTGATTTTGTTTGTATTTTGTAAGAAAATAATTAATATGTAAGATATGATTTGATATAAGATGTATCGGAAAGGTAAAAAAAAGTAAGAAATAGGTATAAGAAAAAGTAGAGATAGTGAAATAGTAATGAATAGTATAAATAGTGTTATGAATAGTAGACTAGACAAATAAAATACCGATAGTAACAAAAATATGCGTAAACGAGCTATATATGATATTTTTAGTTACCGAAAAATTATGAAACTAATATCTTTGAAATCTTTTTATTTTTACGAGTCTAATGGTATTGTCAGAATATTTTCACTATCCAGTGCATCGGGGCATAGTTTTTGAAAAGTGATCCCGTTCGAATTCGAAAGACACTAGAAAATTGCAAATATGATATTTTTATATTATCCTATATTATTACGAACTCTTATAAGCCATAAAATCAATTTCATTTTCTAGGATTTGAGATCGTGGGTTTGACGGAGTTGAAACTGTTATATTGTCTTAATCTTTGTTGACTTTTGGAACTTCAGTTTGACTAGGATTAGGGTTTAATCCAACTTTACCCCAAAAATTGAGGGGTTACATTAGGGATTGGATAGATGGTGTAAGCTCTGGAAAATTTCAGTAAATAATTCCAAAATGAACTTAAAAAATAAACCCTAAAAATCACTCCAAATTAAAACCGAACTTCAACTAGTCCTAAATCATGAATGAATCCAGAAATTTCTTAATCTTGAGTGTCACGCCCCAAGAGGTATCCTAAAATAACAGTCCGCCATACTTAATATTGAAGCTTAAGTGTGACAACCTTAGCCACTTCCAAAAGCTTTGATATTAAGTGTAAAGTGTGCTCTCACAAATTTAGAGGACCATACATGGAATTATGAAGCTTAAGAAGATATAATAATTATATTAAGAAAGAGGATTCATAATATTCATTTTCTTATATCAATGGTCTTACAAACTTAGGGACATTTCCCTTATTCACAAATCTATCACAAGAATATTGTACATCTTATCCAACACTAAACTTCATCTAGAATTTCCTTAACCAAACAGAAATTACCTGACTGCAGGGTCCTCGTGGCCTCAACCACAGATAGGAGAGCTGCAAAAGATATCTATGGGGGTATAAGTTAACAGGCTTAGTGAGAACTATTTCCATAAATAACTTCTTGTAACAAAATTTCAAACAAGTTGTTTAAGCAATCAAATGAGATGCAACATACACATGGGCAAACAAGGCATATAGTTTTCCGAGAACTATATGTTGAATGGATTTGCTCCCTCCATTCGGGGTTTGGTGATACATAACCTCAAAACAAGTAGTTTTAGTTAAAAAGATTTATTCTTTCGATCAATATCACCAAGCATGTGAAGTCTACTTGAATTGAGCCTTGCTTTGGATCTTCCACCAAGCATTTCCTTAACGCCACCAAGCAATCGCTTTCGGACACTCCGCCAAGTGTTGCTTTCGACATAAGCTTACTATCCTTCTCACCCAAGGATAATAATACAATACAATGTGACTCACTTCATGGTATGCATGAATCCATTTATTTATGATATCATAACATTATTATTATCAAATTTAAGGAGACCAAAGAATCTCGTACAAAGCAAGTGTTATGCTAAAACAAACATTTAAATCAATTCCGGCCTCGCTATTCTTAGGATTCTTTCAAGGAATTATTTTACATACATATCCATTTGTCTTTTCATAACTCTAATGCAACTAAATTACAAGCACAACAAGTATAGCATTTAAAGAAAATAAACTCATGATGCCATGTCGACTATTCTTCTTATACTGATGAGTCGTTTACACACTCCACTCAATCGAAATAGTCTTCAGGATATAGGTATTCTTCCTCGGAATCACCTAGCCAAAGAAAATACCCACGATGAGTGTTTCTTGAATTTTGACAAAATAATGTCATGAGAACGTTAAAGTTCGTATAGATGAAAGTTCCAATTTAAAATAGCCATAACTTGGTCATTTTAACTCGGAATCGCGTATATAATTTACCGATTCCTACCTACTCAAAAAGATCTATCTATTTCTAAAAATATTTTTATCAAACTAAACCATTTAAGCCTCTAAACAGTGGCGATAAAATTCACCACGAATTTTCTAACTCAAAACAATTTTGGTTTAATTATTCAAAATTTGTTTGATAAATATTTAGTTATCTATATAGTTGAAAATTCTCTTTTTATAGTTACTTAGTTCATATTTTATTCATGCTCAAGTGTTTTGTTGTCCAATCATGTTTCTTGAGTAAAATAATGTCGGTTTGGAGTTTTAGAAAAACATAGTTTACAAGAATTCATTTTGTAAATTTTTTTGAAATGATTATTTTGTCTCTTTTGTTTTCTAAGGATGCTTTGCTTTATTATTTTTCTCAAATAACTTTTCGAAAATAATTTTCTTCTTTCTAAGTTCTCCATATTAGTGCTATTTTTCCTATACAATTTTCTTTGTCTATTTGTTTGCAAAGATCTTTATTTGAAAATTCCTCATCCTTTCCTCATGTTATGTTTTTCATAAAAATGATTCTTGTACCAAAATTTATTTTCTTTATAAAAACAAAGTGGGATAATAAGTGATTTAAGAAACTTTTTATAGTAAAAGTAGTTTCTAAAATTTTAGTGGGTTCTTTTTGTAACTTGAAAAGAGATTACATTATTTTTGTTTAAACCATAGATCTTATACTTCACATAAACTTATTTCTAAGTGTTAAAGTCTCCTTTTTGTCAATTATTTTTAGAACTTAAAATGTTGGACAACAATTTAAATAAACATGAATTATGAGAAATAATAGCAAACAAAAATAACATAAATAATAAAGTCAAGTATTAGGAGTCTTAACTTTTTCAAGACCCCGGGACTAAGAAGTAGCCTAGTCCCAAAATAAAAAAATAAAATGAAAGAAAGAAAAATTTGTTTTGACTTGATGAGGACAAGTCTAAGACTAGAGACTAGTCTTAAAATAACAAGGAATGAATAAATAAATTACAATGGAATAAAAATAAATTGCATTGCATGAAAATAAATAAATTGCAAGTAAGCTTATATGCTCTAAAGAATATGTATATATATATATAGATAATAATACTTAGATATAATAACAATAATATGAACAAAAATAATAACATAAACATAAATAGATTTTCATGAACAAGAACAATACATAAACATAGTGTAGCTTCCATAACTTTTAGTCTTTGAAAACTCACACTATGGTCATGTAAAGTTACATGACATGAGAAGAAGAAAACAATAGAAAATAGTTACCTAAAGAAGACTTTGATAGTGTTATATGGTTATGGGTTTTGTTGTAGGTAGAAGTTGTTTTGGAATTATTTTGAGAGAGTTTTGGGAGGATATTTGGAGAGAGTTTTTAGAGGAGAATTTGAGAGAGTTTTTGTAAGGAATTTGTGGGTAGTAATTGTGTGAAAGAAGTGAAAGAGGAGGGGGGTATTTATAGGAAAATATGGAGTGATTTTTGTGTGATTAAAATAAAAGAAAATTGAAACAAATTAAGGAAGAGGAAGAGGGGATATGTGCCGGCCATGAGTGAGAGGAGAGAGGGAGTGTTTTATTTTTTTGTATTTTGTGGATTAAATGAAGTAATAAGTAAGATCGATGTGAAATAAAGTTATGGGAAAGGTAAAAAGTAAATGTTATATGTTATGGTGTTTGTAAGAGTAGGTGTAAGAAAAAGTAGAGAGAAAAGAATAGTAATGAATAGTGTAATATAAAGTAGATATGACTAATAAAGTACCGGTAGTAAGAAAATACCCATATAATTGCGATATCTGCTATTTTTACTTACCGAGAAATTACAAAACTGATATTTTTGAAAACCTTATATTTTTACGAGTCTAACGGTATATTCAGAATATTTTTACTATTCCGAGCTTCGAGACACGTTTTTCAAGAACTGTGTCCGATCGGGTTTGAAACGAGTTGCGATTTTACTAATCTGATCTTTTTACGCTTCCTTAGATAATTACGTACTATTCTATATTCTAAACTCCTACTTACTCTTACCAAGTTGCTTATTCGAGATTGTCGGACTTAAGCTATTACATCTAACTAGGGTTTTGTTGACTTTTAGAGTTCCAGTTGACTTCCGGTTTAGGGTTTTAGGCTAAACCGATTCCAAAAATTTGGGGGTTTATAACCTACCCCCTTAAAGAAAGTTTTGTCTCAAAACTTGGAAATTCATATTTGTAGCTTCGAACAACTTGGGTATTGGGGGTTACACCTCGTCCGAAGTTCCTTATGTTGCTTCTTCGTGGAAAAGATTTCTCTTACTTGATTTCCTTATTTCCCATCTTTTGAACCTTTTGACTAAGGAGTTGTACTGGGTGTTCCTTATGGGTGAAATCCTCTTTTAGGAGTACTAACTTTTATCTCCGAAACTGATCCCATGACAATCATTATATAGGGATTTGGAATACGTTGCCAACTTCCAACCTGTTTTATTACTTCCAAAAGATCATACGATAAATGTTCCTTATTCTTAAGTTCACTTGGTCTCTATTCGAAATTTCTAGGGTCCTCATTTTCTGGTCAGCCTTACCTTCTTTGTTTATCTTGTGCCTTCCTCATTCTTGAAAATCCGTGAGACATTCTTAATCGTTTCTCCAAAGTTTTGAATTGTTCTCTTTGATTGTTCGTTATGTAGCATCAAAGGGTCTCCAAATTTCTTGTACCATTCTTATGTCCTTGTTTGTTATGATCCTGACTAGGACTCCTTGCTTTCATGTCAGTTTCTTTTATAAGGCTTTGCCAGGTTGTACACAGAGAACGTTATATTGATCGACTAAGAAACAAGGCAACTTGGTTAATCGATCAGCTTATGCCATAAACATCTTTGCCTTCCTATTAGTACTGTGGGAAATCCAAAATCTTGGAAAGTCTTATTCTATTCTTATTCTAAAGGTTCTATAGATCTTTCGTCCTTTTGGTGTTCTTGCTTTCTTGTTGACACTTTGTTTCTTCTTATCTTATTACTAATGTTCTTTGAAACTTTGGTATATCCGAGTTCTTCTCGAATGTGCTGTTAATCCCAGGTTACGGATTATACTCATGACTTTTTCCTACTTACTTCCTTGTTCTTAGTCCTCAAGTTCATCCTTTAGTTCCTATATTATTGTTGATCCGATCATCTTTCCTTCTATATTTTCTTCTTTATCCTTAGTATCTTCTCATCTTAGCGTTAAGCTCCTTTATTCTTTTCCACTAAGGTTGGTTTAATACCATATCGATTATCTCCTCCTTTATGCTTTGCTTTGAAATCTCGATGTTCAGCTTCTCAATCCCTTTTATTAACTCCTTATGCTTAGGATTACAATCTTTGATTATCTCCTTTTCCCCTTTAGATTAGATTACGACTTTCGTCAATCACTTACTTATCCAATAGGAACTTATATTCTTGGTTTGAATCGGGCAATCCAAAAAGCATTACTAGAAACTTGGGTATCCATAATGAGTTTAAGGGGCATCCTTTGAATCATCATTTGATTTTATCCTTAGCTGGTAGTATTTTGATCTTAAATCATTGAAAACGTGTTTGTTCCTTGTAGTTGGTCAAAAGATCTTCAATTCCAGGGAGCGGGTATTTACTCTTGATTGTGACTTTGTTCACCTTCGAGAATCAATGTATAAACTTAGGGGTTTATCATTTTCTACCATTACAAGCTGAATTGGCATGTTCCATGATGGTATACTTGATTGCATAATGCCTTGATTCAAAATTCTTGTAGATTTGATCCTCCGATTTCTTTTGAACTCTATCAGGATTATTCATAAGCCATTAGTCTATTCTCAAAGTTGATCCTCCTCTTCGGATGTCATCCTATTTATCCAGAAACTTTATTGAAAATCGCGAATATCTTCAAGTATAGGTTTCTCTTTAATTTCTTTTGTGTCATCCAGATAGTCATCCGTACTCTTTGGGACTTCCTCTATCATCTTAAAGGGATATTGTTCCTCTTTCCTTACCCCAACTTTATTGAAATACTAAAATAATTCAATTAATTATTTAATTTTATTTATGAAAATTCTACCACTCCTTTAAAAATACTTTTCTTAATTTTATTTTATATATTTTCTCAATAAAAATTACTTTTTCAACCCATACTTCAAGTACACTTCATTTGTCACTTCTACACATTATTCAAGTTTTCTTTCTCTCTTTTTACACTCCATTCCCATGCTTAGATAGCTGACCATACTCTCCCAAAACAGCTACTTTTCTTTAATTTTAATAATTTATTTAATGATTTAAAGTCCCATTTAGTTAGCACATTAAATGACACAAGTTACACTTTCAAAAATTTAAGTTACAAATTAACTCCCTCTCTCTTTCTCCTCTTGCAATTCACGTGAAACCCCTTGTTTTATTTTTCTTTTCCCATTTATTTCACACTCAATTAATGCATTTCTCTCTCTATTTAATGCCTTTTACTTATACACTTTCTCTCTTTGCAAACCTACCTCATTTACTCTCTTTTTCCTCTCTTTATTCCTCTCTTTTCTTTGTTCTTGCAAGAGAACACAAGCTACCCCCATCTAAAAAAATCACTTCCACACTCCATTCTTGAAGATTCTCTAAGTATACCTTCTTCTTAAGCTTCCATAGATGATATAGGTAAGGTATAGTGAGAGTTTCATGCATCAAATGACCTTCCATAAGCTTAAAAAGCTAAGGATGATGATGCCAAAATGAAACACTCCTCTTCTCCATGATTATTCTTCTTGTATTATTATTATTTTCTTGCTAAAAGTAGTTATATTTTGTAGATCTAACTTTTTTTGTAATTTTGATTATGTTTATGTTTTAGATCTTTTATTTGAGTTATTTTGCTATTATTTTGTTTTATTCAAGATATGTTGTTATTGCTAATGATTTGTGCATATACTCATTATTCACATAACCATCAGTGTTCATGCATTTATAACTAGTATAGTAAACTAGATCTAGTTGTTTTGAGTTCATAAATGCATTAGACTTTTGTTTTATGTTCATAAATAACTCGTAGTGGCAAGATAATAGTAGGAAAGTTTTAGAAAGCTCAAGATCTATTTTATTTTCAACAAAAAATCATTTTTGAAAATTCGGATAAAAAAGGAACCATATTTAGAAAAGTTATTTTTCAACTTCAAAATGTGTATTTTTTATTTAAAATGAAAGGCTTAGGGAATAGATAACATGAATGAATGATTTTGATGAGTAAAGTTTAGATCTATGAGTTTATAGTTTATTACCATGAATTTCTTTTATATTTATGTTCATAGAAAGTGTAGATCTTGGTTTTGAACTTGAACAAAAATGGTGAAATTCGTATCTAGGCAAGACCCATTTTTAAAAACCACTTTCCAAGTGTCAAAATGGAATTTTTACTTGATAATGAAGGCTTAATGTATATATATCATCAAGACTTCATTTTACATGTTGAAAGATGATTTTCAAAGATTATTTCTCATAACAAAACTCTATTTTCGGATTTAGGCCAAGGCATAGTTTAAAAACATGTTTTCCAACTTAAAAATGAAGTTTTTATTCAAGATATGGAAGGCTCTTAAGGTAGGATGTGTAAGGAATGGATTTTCATAAGTTTAGATAGATTTTATCAAAAGATATGTCCAAAAATAAATTTTGTAAATTCGGATCTCAACCAAGACAATTTTGAAAACCATTTTGCAACTCCAAACAAGATTTTTATTAAAGAAATGGAAGCCTTAAGGGGTAGGTTTGATTAGGAAATGGTTTTTGAAAGACTAAATGAGTTTTAAAAAGAAAACAAACTCAAATGAATATTTCAAAATTCGGATTTGAAAATAGCCATTTAAACACCTATTTCCAAATGCCAAAATGATAATTTTAATAGGAAAATGGAAGTCCTAGAGAGTATATGTAACAAAGACCAAGTTTTGACAAAGATAAGGGAGGTTTATCAAAATATAATCTTAGAACAACAAATGGTTTTTCAAGAAGAAGTTAAACAATGTTTTCCTTCTTTAAGATTTTGTAAAATTCGTACTTAGGCAAACGACCTCTATAAACATCTATTTTCTAACCCCAAAATGAAGGTTTTTATTGAAATAAAGAAGGTGATGATTATATAGGTCATCAAGGTTGAGTTTTGATAAAAGCAAGTATGATTTTACAAGAAGAAAAACTATTTTTCTTAAGTCTAGTAAAATCCAAAGTTTTGCAAAGTAAAAGTTTTAAAAAAAAAAAAAAGAATTCTTGGTACTATATGTATACATATAGATAGATCATCTCATAACCTTCATAATAATAGCTTGTAGGTAATACATATATACATGATGCATTTGTAGAAATGAAGTAGGAAAATTTGAGTTGCTTGTCCTTTTGAGAAATTAGTAATAATGGAGTAATGGCCTGAAAACTCTTACTTTCCAAACTCAAAATAGAAGTTTTATTAAAGAAATGAAGTCTTTAGTGGCTAAGTATGGTTGAGCCTTAATTTTCTAAGTATCAAATGATTTTTACTTAAAGGAATCACCACAAAAACAATTTTTACAAAATTCGGATTTTGAGATGAACCATATTTGAAAACATGTTTACAAAGTATATAATGGGAATTTTTATATAGAAATGAAGGTCATAAATAATAGATATAATGAAAACTCAATTTTAACAAGGATAATTATATTTTCTTAAGAAATAAATCCAAAACAAATGGAAATGATCAAAGTTAGGAAACTAGTTTTCTTAAAAGTAAATAGCCATGGAATCTTACAAATAAAAAGTTTCTAAAATCTCCTTTTAGAAAATATTGACAAAAGCATGTATACATCAAGCTCATAACATGCCATTCATGATAGGAAATCATCAACATTGCATGTATAGTTAATCTATATAATAGGAACATTACAAACATTTATAAAACTATTTTTGAATTGGAATTTGCTACTGTTATGATCTGATCCAATATTTTCGAGACTTCAAAGTTTTCAAAACTTAAATGTAGTATTAGAAATAGATAGATCTTTCGAAATAGATAGAAATCGATATATAATTTTCTAAATTCTAAGTTAAAACGACCAAGTTATAGCTGTTTTAAGTTGGAATTCCAGCTTAAGACGATAATTACGAATTTGATAGTTTATATGAGATATAATGGATTAGTTTTGAGTAGAAATACTCATTTGGGTATTTCTTCCTTTTAGGTGACCTCGAAATCGACGTTTCCCTACTACCAGATTACTTTTACTAAGAGACCGGTGATCTAATGGCCGAGTGAGTTTTCCTCTTATTTTGTTACCTTGCTTGTGCTTGTAGCTAGTTGCATTAGAATTAGGAAAAGATAAAATTGAAATGAATTGTGATATAATCTAGCTTGAACAAATGATAAGTATATCAAGGCGGGACTTGTTGTAAGATCATTGTATGAGTTAGCATAGACTTGAAATGTTTGAAATTCACTATGATCGCTCTTAACCTACATAATTAACATGCCACGATTATATGAATAAACTGTACATGCATATCACATATTGAGTCACATTGCATAGGCTAATATACCTTGGTGGGACAAAAGTATATTAGTGGATGGCGAGTGGGCCAATGTTAACATTAAGATACGAAATCGCTTAAGTTAACGGTAGTGTAGGCACTTGAATCAACTACATAAAACAACAAGAGAAAGAGATTGGGATTATGGTTGCATGACTTATGGACCCCCCACTCAAGATTGGAATTATGGTTGCTTGTCTTATGGACCATCCTAACCTCGGATGGAGGCATAAATCCATTCACATATGGCTACCGGAAAGTCATATGCTTGTCTGCTCATGTGTAAACCCCCGAAGTTTTGAAATCAAATTAAAGCTTAAACCCTAATTAGAAGTCAACCAGATTTCTAAAGTCAACAAAACCCTAGTCTACATAACCGCTTAAGTCCAGCATTCCTATTTAAGAAACCCTAAGAGAGTAAGAAAGAGTTTAGGTGATAGAATAGTTCGTAATTATCCAAGAAAGCTTAAAAAGATCAGTTTAGTAAAATCGTAACTCATTTTGAACTCGATTGGATACAGTTCTTGAAAAACGTGTCTCGAGGCTCGGAATAGTAAAAATATTCCAAATATACTGTTAGACTCGTAAAAATATAATATTTTCAAAAATATCAATTTCATAATTTTTCGATAAAAAATATCATATATCTCATTTATACTCGTATTTTCTTACTACCGGTACTTAAATTGTCATGTTTGCTTTACATTACACTATTTATCTATCTTACTTTTTCTTACAACCTACTCTTATAACCCATACATCTATTTCTTACACATTTTCTTTTCCAATACAACTTCACATCTTTCATATCTTACTTTTAATTAACAAAAATACAAAAAAAAATAATTTTTCACTCCCTCTCTCCCTCAAATTAGCGTCGGCCCCTCTCTCTTTCATCTCCAATTTGTTTTATTTTTATTTATTTAATTAACACAAATTATCTCTCACATTTTCCTATAAATACCCCCTCTTACTTTCACTTCTTTCACACCTCTCAAATACTAAAGTTACTCTCCCAAAATTCTTCAAGAATTCTCTCCCAAGAAGTTCTCTCTAGTTTAGTTCTTTTAGGTAATTTTTCTTCAAGTCTTCTTTATGTTCATTATGAGCTTAGTGTGTGTTTTTTAAACCATGAAGGTCAAAGAAAGCAACAATAGGTTCATACTTTGTTTTTGTTCATCATCTAATTCCTTTATGTTGCTTTTATATCTAATATATCTATATAGCTATATATATCTTTTAGAGCAGATAAGCTCAATTGTTTTGTAATTTATTTATTTTCATATTGTTTTTAAGACTAGTCTTTCTACTCTTAGACTTGTCCTCATCAAGTCAAAACATTTTCTTTTTCTTTTTGGGACTAGTCTTTTCTTAGTCTTGGGATACCTTGATCAAGCTAAGGTTCCAATACTTGATTTATTTCCTTATTAGCTTTTTCTTTCAAGTTATTATGTTTCTTTATGTTTACATAACTTTATGATTCATATTCATGCATGAACATAATGACTTTTGTCTCAATAAAATAAATGAGGAAATGTTTTCTTGAAAATAAAGATTCTTTTCTAGAAATAAGAAGTAATTTTTCTTAAACAAACCTTTCTAAGAAATCTAGAAGAGCTCATAAACATACATAGAAAGGAAACTTTTGAAATAAACAAAATTTTTACTAGAACTTCACTTTTTATCAAGTATTAGAAATTCTTTTCATCAAAATGGAATTCTCAAGAAAAAGAATTATTTCTCTAAACATAAAATTGTTATTACTTTCAAAAGAAAAGTTGGAAACTAAGCTTAGAAAATAAAATCATTCTTAGGAATTTAAAGAGATTACGGAAATTAAATTTAGGAAAAGAAAATACTCATTTGAAATAACTTAAGATATTTTCAAAGCAAAATAAAAAGGAATATTTCAAAAGCTCTCACTTTCCAAAAATATTTAAAAGACTTTACTTTTTATTTGAGACAACTTCATTAAACTTCATACATTTGATATGAGTCAATAAATGTATGTATATACATTTCAAAGGTTTTACAAATTGTTATAATATCTATCTCTTCAAAATGAGCTTTGAATAGAAGAAAGAAAACAAGTTTATAAAAATTCGTAGTGAATCTGTCCGCCACTTTCGGAGCCCAACCAACTTAGTTTGATGAAAATAATTTTAGAAATAGATAGATCTTTTCGAGTAGGTAGAAAACGGTATATTATATGCGAAATTCCAAGTTAAAATGAGTAAGTAATGACCATTTTAAGTTGGAATTTCCTCTTATACGATTTTACCGTGATTTTGAGAAAGATTTAGAATCTTCAAGAATAGAAATTTCATGAAAGACTCATTTTAGGTATTTCATCTTGTTTAGGTGGAGAAGGACCGAGATCACCTTCCCGAAAGATTACTTCGATTAGGATCTACCGACATGGAGTGAGTTAATCATTTACTAAGTTACATTTCCTTGTTTTGTGCTTGTAAGTAGTAGCACTAGCAATTAAGAAAAAGATAAATGAATATTGGTCATGTGACTTGGAAATATGATTGGTTGAATACAAGTTAAGAATATCGAATGAAGGTTTGATAAATAAATTGTGATTCTTGTATTGATATGATGACAATTGTGTTGATCACCTTTAACTTGAACTAAACATTATTTGGTTAAATACATATTGAAATTAATTCATGCATATCATAACTGTGAGTCACATTTATTTCACTACTATTCTTCGTGTGGGGAAATGAGGAAATGGTAGTGGTGGCTAGTAGGAGCCGGAAAGTCTACATAGGCTAGTAGGAGCCAAGAAGTCTATAGGGCAAGCAGGAGCCCGTAAATCTGCAAATATTGATGGTCGTATGGACCTGTAACCTCCCAACCCTCGATATGGAGGGCATAAAATCCATGCTACACTTGATTTCAAGTTAATCATGTGTATTTTGTTTGTTCATATCTTTGGTATATTCTCATATGATTGTTTAAATACTCGTTTGAATTATGGAAATGTCTTGTAGATGGAATTATCTCACTAAGCTAGATTTGCTTATACCCTTATAGCTTTTTGTTACAGTACAATTACCTTTAGTTGGCCCTAAGGAGCCCTGTATGCCAAGTACAAGTTTAAGCTACTAAGAGTTTTTGGGAGAAGCCATATGTATTTAAGTTTAAACATAGACTTCTAGGAAAATCTCTAAAGTAAGTTTGTGTTATATTATCTTGTTGATAGACTTTTAAGACGGGGAATGCCCCTAAGATGATGTAAAGAATTATTATTTAAATTGAGGTTTCATGTTTATGTATATAAGTTCTTGCTTGCTTTTATTATCTACTTAAATGTAATACCCCTATGAGTCTCCTACTATCTTAGAAGCACGCATTGCATGTGATATCGAAGCTCTTGCATGACTAAGGTTGTCATTCATTAGCTTTAATATTATATGCGACGGACTGCCACGTCTAGGGTACCCTCCGGGGCGTGGCAGTTTAAGTTGGTATTAGAGCGCAAGTTTTAGATAAAAGATAGTAGAAATAAACTTTAAGTTAGATAGTAAGAAGTTAGAACTTAAGCTTAAGATCTTATCCTCTTCTTGTTCTATTTTGATAGCTAACCTTCCCCAAAGTTAAGGAAAAATTCCAAAATTTCCTTAAAGACCCAGATGAGACCTTTGTGAACTACCGTGTTAGGTTGAGAGTCCTATGTGAAGAATTTGCGTTAGTTGGAAGACCTAGAACAGCCTAAGAAATGTTTAAGTTATGGAGGAAAGGTTTGAAACATTCTTTATGGAGAAATTTTCCCAAAGAACTAAGGTTCGATGCCATAAGCAGACGAAGGTGGAGTGATGTAGAGGTAATCTACGTAGTAGAAAGAATTATGGTTTTTATGTATAGAGAGACCATGCTGCAAGAGATGACCTTCATTTTAAAGGCGGAAGGAACCCGACAGGACCCAGACTTTCAAACCTGGAACAAGTTAGGACCCCTTTATTTCTATGCACATGATGAGTTGGCAGACCATAGCGGCTGGCTAAAAGCAGACGCGGAAGAACGGTTCTACTGGTATGCCGCCTACAGACGTATTGTCCCTATGCCATCGGAATGTAGCATCCAACCAAACTCCATCGAAATGCAGTTGGAAGTGATCCCAGACGAGGATTTCATCATGGAAGATGCTCAAAGGAATGAAGGAAATGGAGAGACAGAAGGTGATCTTGAAGAAGACCCCAACGAAGACGCAGAACTTGAGGAAACTCCGTCCGCATCTCCTCAAGAAGATAGTCCCCTGATTCCCAGTCTGGTACCTCTATGAAGGTTGAGTCAGGAAGTTTCCATGGAGACAGTTGCAAGAAACAACCCGGTGATGATCTCTGACTTAGAGGAAGAAGGAAGGAGAGATAACCAGCAATAGAGGAGTGCTTTCGACCCAAGTGGGTTTTAGAGAAGCAGGTCTCAAACCCCTACCATAGCAGTGGCACCTAAAGGAGGAAACAAAGAAGGACAGGAGACAAAAAACGACACCACTCAAGGAGAAAGGATTTCTATGCATGAAGAAGTATGGTCATCTCAGGCAGAAATCACCTCGAGGTATAGAGGAAAAAGAATGTCCGTGAGTCAATATCTGCGACAGTTTGTCAAAAAGCAAAAAGGTTCCACTAGACGAAGCATGAACCCGGCACCATCACCGTGAGGAAGAGAAGAATAAGGAAGGAGGAAGTGAAGAAGATGAGCACAATCCGACAAGTCCAACAAGCCTTTTCCCAGGAGCCAAATAGGCATATCTTTGTTGTAGTGCGTGAATGTTCTTACTTTTAATGTTGTATTTTAAGTATTTCCTATTTTGAACAATTATCTTTTGTTATGAATGGTTCTAACCTTCTCAAAATATGTAAGGGTTATCACCCTCTTTTGTTTTAATGCAAGGTACTCTATGTTTGATTTAATGATTTTTGGATTTGATTGCCTTGAATATTTTCTATGCAAAATACGATATTTCCGATCTCTTTCCAAAAATTTAAGAAGTCTAAAAATAGAATAATTAACAGACGGGGTAGGAGGGGTAGAAGACGAGAATGACGTGCCTCTAATAATGTACCAACTGAACCAGAAAATCCACCAGCAGACCAACAAACAGTACGACCAAATCCCCCACAAAACCAACAAGGTGATGTTTACGCTGTGATCAACCAACTAGTTGGTCTGGTCAACAACTTTATGCAGCATGTGCAGAACATGCCACCTCTGGCTAGCAATGCACCTAAAGCAGCAGTTGAGGCAACTGCACCAAACTGTTCCTTTGCTAGCACCACCACTGCTTCGACCTTACCGAAGTTCCTTACCAGACTTCATCAAGAGCAATAGATACTTTGATGGTAGTTTCGGAAAGCCAGATGAAGTGGAGGACTGGCTAGCTTAGATTGAAAGATCGTTTGCTGCATATGAAGTACCCCATCATCTTCACTTGGATTATGGCACATATATGCTAAGATTCAATGCCAGAGTGTGGTGGGAATCTAAAAGTAGAGAATCGCTGCCACTGGTAACCTGGGCGACCTTCCTAAGAGAATTCTTGGAAAATTACTTTTCTGGAAGTTTGAGGATACAATACAGTGGAGAATTCCTTCACATATCTCAGAAAGGAAGGACAGTGGAACAATACGAGACAGAGTTTAGTCGTCTACTCCAGTATGTGCCAAAATCATTTAGGCACAGTGAAGAATTGAAGAGGCAAGTCTTCCTGAGTGTCCTAGATAAAGACTTGAGGATGCGTCTGGAGGAGTTGGATCTAAGGACCCTCCATGAGTTGGTTGAAAGGGCTCGCATTATAGAAGGAGCCAAGAAGAGGAAAAGCAAAGCACTTGAGAAGCGAACCTTTGTGTTCGGAAAAAAGGCTCAAGATAGTTACGGCCCCAGCTTCCAGAGCAAGAAGTTTAAACCCTTCAACAGTTACAGAGGAAGTGCTAGTGGTAACAAGGAGGCATCTAAGGTCAAAGTGACATGCTGGAAATGTAAGGAGGAACATTATCCGAAGAGGTGTCCCTTGCTTCAACACAGATGCTATTTTTGTGGAGACCCTAGCCACAAGATCGGTGACTGCCCGAAGAAGGCTTCTACCGTTTGCTTTGTGTGTAAGCAAACTTGGCACTTCGCCAATGAATGCCCACAGAGAAAGGATACCCTAGCTAGACCGTTTGGTTCAATGGGATGAGCTGCACCGGCGAAGAATGGAAGTAGAGGGAGTAACTCGAGCCGTTCTGGAGCAGCTGTCCACGGAATGAGAATATACAACTTGGAAGGACTGTGGGTGTGTGAAGAATCGGATGAGGAAGGAGCAGAGTTAGCAGCCATGGATGGAGATTGTGGCCTAGATTTTGAACTGGTGACAGGTTAGAGTCAAAACTCCTCTACCTTTGATGCAAGTTATTAAGTGTTCTGCATTCAATTCTTATGCTAGAAGAATAAGGTTTTATGCCTGCAATTAACTTAAGTATACTAGTTTCATGATTAGTATAAAATTCAAGTGTAGGTCACATACACATAGCTAGTCAAACCGCTTATGCTTTATTCGACACGGAAGCTATACATTCTTTTATCACTGTTAGCCTGGCGAAACAAAATGGTTTACCCATAGATACTATCGCTACTGGTTTCTGAGTTAAGACCCCCACCGGAAGTATAGTAACAACTAAGGAAGTGCTTAAAGATTGTCCCATGGAGATACAAGGAAGTTACTCTAAATGTGACCTGATAATCTTGGAAATGAGCAAATATGAAGTAATCTTAGGAATAAGTTGGTTGGCATTTGTTAAAGCTCTAGTGGACTGTAGACGTAAAGAGGTGAAGTTTAAAGATCAAGATGGATGTGAAATAGTGTTCAGGGGAGAAGCCACGGTGAATTGAACTCATTTGAGTTAATGGATGACAAAGAGATCAACTTAAGTAACATGGACGAAGAAGAAAAGGAGAAACCTGAGTCGGAATCCATACACATGGTTAAGGAATTTCTAGATGTTTTTCCTGATGGATTTCCTGGATTACCACTCAAAAGGAAAATCGATTTCGAAGTTGACCTATTGGTAAACACAGAGCCAATATCAAAGGCACCCTACCGGATGGCACCAGTAGAGCTTAAGGAGCTAAAGACTCAGTTGCAAGACTTGTTAGATCAAGGTTACATTCGACCAAGTGTATCCCTTTGGGGAGCACCAGTGTTGTTCGTGAAGAAGACGGATGGTTATATGCGCTTATGCATCGATTATCGGGAGCTCAATAAAGTCACCATCAAGAACAAGTATCCACTCCCAAGGATAGATGATCTTTTTTATTAGCTTCAAGGAGCTAGTGTCTTTTCAAGGATTAACCTACGGTCAGGATACCACCAATTGAGAATTAAACCTGAGGATGTACCCGAGACAGCTTTCAGAACTCGCTATGGAGATTACGAGTTTCTGGTAATGCCTTCTGATTTAACCAACACACCAGCAGCTTTCATGGATCTCATGAATCGAGCATATAAACCCCTGTTGGATAAGTGCGTAATAGTTTTCATTGACGATATTCTGATCTACTCCAAGACAAGAGAGCAACATGAGGAACACTTAAGAATGGCATTACAGACCTTGCGTGAGCATAAGTTGTACACCAAGCTGTCTAAGTGTGACTTCTGGTTAGATAGGATATCCTTCCTAGGACATGTTATATCTGGAGAAGGAATATCGGTGGACCCTGAGAAGATTAAGGCAGTAATGGATTGGAAGCAACCTAAGACTGTAACTGAAGTGAGAAGTTTTTTTGGATTGGCTGGATATTATAGAAAGTTCATAAAGAATTTTTCTACCATCGCCAAACCCCTCACACAGTTAACCCAAAAGGATGAGAAGTTCATTTGGACGGATAAGAGAGAACAAGGTTTCCAAAAATTAAAAAGAAGGCTTGTATCTGCCCCAATCTTGATTCTACCAGATCCCAAGAAGCCTTATACGGTACACAGTGATGCCTCTAGAAATGGTCTTAGAT
This sequence comes from Combretum micranthum, assembly GCA_024138025.1. Taxonomy (NCBI): domain Eukaryota; kingdom Viridiplantae; phylum Streptophyta; class Magnoliopsida; order Myrtales; family Combretaceae; genus Combretum; species Combretum micranthum. Next base: position 1,281,230 of record JAMXBD010000264.1, read on the forward strand.
GCGTATTGATGCAAGATGGAAAAGTGATCGCTTATGCATCACGACAGCTTAGGCCTCATGAACAGAATTACCCCACTTATGATCTGGAGTTAGCCGCCGTTGTGTTTACGCTTAAGTTATGGAGACATTACCTGTATGGGCAAAGGTGCGAAATCTACACCAACCAGAAGGGCCTCAAGTATCTATTCAGGCAGAAGGAGTTGAATATGCAGCAATGGAGATGGTTGGAACTCATCAAAGATTATGACCTTGGAATAAATTACTGTCCAGGGAAATTAAACGCATTTGCAGATGCCCTGAGTAAAAAGAATTATGGAGAAGTAGCTTCTTTGGTCACTGATAAGAAGGAGCTAATAAAGGAATTTGAAAGATTGATTATCGCATTCATAAGGCAAAGTGTGGAAGCAAAAATCGCCAGCCTAGTCATGGAACCCACCTTAGTGGAAAGAATTAAGGAGGCCCAACGATATGACGAGACAATCCAGAAAATTAAGGGAAAGGTACAAGAAGGAAAATACACCGACTTTACCATAGATGAGGATGAAGTGGTAAGAATGAAAGGAAGGTTATGTGTCCCAGATGATGAGGATATGAGGAAGGAAATCATGAATGAAGCACATCGTTCCGGATACACCATGCATCTAGGAGGAACAAAGATGTATCAGGACCTAAAGAGCCACTATTGGTGGAACGGTATGAAGAGAGACGTGGCAGATTTTGTACTAAAGTGTCCCATATGCCAACAAGTGAAAGTAGAGCACCAAAGACCTGGAGGACTTTTGAAACCCCTGCTGATACCTGAATGGAAATGGGATCAAATCAGAATGGATTTTGTGTGTGGATTGCCAAGAACTTCTGCAGGATATGATGCTATTTGGGTCATAGGGGATCGATTGACAAAGACAACACACTTCCTTCTAATCAACATGATGTACTCCATGGATAAGTTGGCAAGAATATACATAAGTGAAATAGTGCGATTGCATGGAGTGCTCGCGGGAATAGTTTCCAACCGAGACCCAAGGTTTGTGTCTAAATTTTGGATGAGCTTACAAAGATGTATGGGAACGAAGCTACACTTCAGTACTGTTTATCACACTCAAATAGATGGTCAATCAGAGAGGACGATACAAACTTTGGAAGATATGTTGCGAGCTTATGTGATAGCGTATAAAGGAAGTTGGGACGCATATCTACCTTTGGTAGAGTTTGCCTATAACAGCAGCTACCACTCTACGATCTAGATGCCACCTTATGAAGTGTTGTATGGAAGACGGTGTCGATCACCATTGTTCTAGGATGATGTAGAAAAATTGAGCATCGGACCTGACTTGGTACAAGATGAGGCCGACAAGGTGTGGATCATCCAACAAAAGATGAAGGAAGCACAAGATAGACAAAAGAGCTGGGCAGATATGAAGAGACGAATGCTTGAGTTTGAAGTTGGAGACCATGTGTACTTGAAGGTAAACCCCATCAAGAGTATTCACCGAGTTCCAGCACAAGGAAAGTTTAGCCCACGATATATTGGACCTTTTGAAGTGCTCGAGAAAGTAGGAGATCTTGCTTATCGTCTGGCACTCCTTCTTAACTTATCTGGAATTCACAATGTGTTCCATGTATCGGTTTTACTGAAACATGTGTCAGATCCTACCAGGATTGTAGAACTGGAACTAGTTCGGTTGAAGGAAAATCTAACATACGAGGAGCACCCAATTCAGATCCTAGATCATAAGGTGCAGAAGCTTCGAAACAAGGAAATCAAGTATGTGAAGGTTCTATGGAGAAACCACTCGCATGAGGAAGCAACCTGGGAGGCTGAAAGCGACATACGCCAGAAGTATCCGAGTTTGTTTGAAAAATCAGGTATGAACTTCAAGTTTTGAGGACAAAACTTTCTTTAAGGGGGGTAGGTTGTAAACCCTCGAACTTTTGAAATCAAATTAAATCTTAAACCCTAATTAGAAGTCAACCGGATTTCTAAAGTCAACAAAACCATAGTCTACCGTAACTGTTTAAGTCCGACATTCCTATTTAAGAAATCCTATGAGAGTAAGAAAGGGTTTAAGCGATAGAATAGTTTGTAATTATCCAAGGAAGCTTAAAAAGATCAATTTAGTAAAACCGTAACTCGTTTTGAACTCGATTGGACACAGTTTTTGAAAAACGTGTCTCAGGGCTCGGAATAGTAAAAATATTCCAAATATACTGTTAGACTCGTAAAAATATAAGATTTTCAAAAATATCAATTTCATAATTTTTTGGTAGATAAACATATTAGATATCTCATTTATACTCGTATTTTCTTACTACTGGTACTTAAATTGTCATGTCTACTTTACATTACACTATTTACTACTATTCTACACTATTTATCTATCTCTACTTTTTCTTACAACCTACTCTTACAACCCATACATCTATTTCTTACACATTTTCTTTTCCAATATAACTTCACATCTTTCATATCTTACTTTTAATTAACAAAAATACAAAAAAAAAAAAATCACTCCCTCTCTCCCTCAAATTAGCGCCGGCCCCACTCTCTTTCATCTCCAATTTGTTTCATTTTTATTTATTTAATTAACACAAATTATCTCTCACATTTTCCTATAAATACCCCCTCTTATTTCCACTTCTTTCACACCTCTCAAATACTAAAGTTACTCTCCCAAAATTCTCCAAGAATTCTCTCCCAAGAAGTTCTCTCTAGTTTAGTTCTTTTAGGTAATTTTTCTTCAAGTCTTTTTTATGTTCATCTACTTAGTATGAGCTTAGTGTGTATTTTCTAAACCATGAAGGTTAAAAAAAGAAACAATAGGGTCATACTTTGTTTTTATTCATCATCTAATTCCTTTATGTTGCTTTTATATCTAATACATCTATATAGCTATATATATCTTTTAGAGCAGATAAGCTCAATTGTTTTGCAATTTATTTACTTTCATATTGTTTTTAAGACTAGTCTTTCTAGTCTTAGACTTGTCCTCATCAAGTCAAAACATTTTCTTTTTCTTTTTGGGACTATTCTTTTCTTAGTCCCCGGATACCTTGATCAAGCTAAGGTTCCAATACTTGATTTATTTCCTTATTAGCTTTTCTTTCAAGTTTATGTTTCTTTATGTTTACATAACTTTATGATTCATATTCATGCATGAACATAATGATTTTGTCTCAACAAAATAAATGAGGAAATGTTTTCTTGAAAATAAAGATTCTTTTCTAGAAATAAGAAGTAATTTTTCTTAACAAACTTTTCTAAGAAATCTAGAAGCTCATAAACTACATAGAAAGAACTTTTTGAAATAAACAAAAGTTTTTACTAAAACTTCACTTTTTATCAATATTAGAAATTCTTTTCATCAAAATGAAAGAAACAAAGAATTATTTCTCTAAACATAGAATTGTTATTACTTTCAAAAGAAAAGTTGGAAACTAAGCTTAGAAAATAAAATCATTCCTTAGGAATTTAAAGATTACAAAATTAATTTAGGAAAAGAAAATACTCATTTGAAATAACTTAAGATATTTTCAAAACAAAATAAAAAGAATATTTCAAAAGCTCTCACTTTCCAAAAATATTACTTATAAACTTTACTTTTATTTGAGACAACTTCATTAAACTTCATACATTTGATATGAGTCAATAAATGTATGTATATATACATTTCAAAGGTTTTACAAATTGTTATAATATCTATCTCTTCAAAATGAGCTTTGAATAGAAGAAAGAAACAAGTTTATAAAAATTCGTAGTGAATCTGTCCGCCACTTTCGGAAGCCAACAACTCGTTTGATGAAAATAATTTTAGAAATAGATAGAATTTTTCGAGTAGGTAGAAAACGGTATATTATATGCGAAATTCCAAGTTAAAATGAGTAAGTAATGACCATTTTAGTTGGAATTTCCTCTTATAACGTTTACCGTGATTTTGAGAAAGATTTAGAATCTTCAAGAATAGAAATTTCATGAAAGA